>BSBN01000326.1:0-2500000 GCA_027924645.1 Cunninghamia lanceolata | reverse complement strand
GAAAAACCAGTGGAAGAAAGTGCTTTGGCTATTCAGGTTGAGAAAGATAAGGATGAATGGATTATTGATAGTGGATTATCACATCACATGACTGATGACAAAAGTAAGTTTGTAAGTTTGGAAAAGTATGATGGAGGACTAGTTAGGTTTGGAGACAATGCGGCTGGTAAGATTTGTGGAAAATGATCTATTTCATTTGATGGAAAGCATAATACTGATAATGTCCTATATGTGAAGGGTTTGAAGCATAATCTTTTGAGTGTTGGTCAGATGTGTGACAAAGGCTATGATCTAAGATTCAAAGATAATGGGTGCAAGATCATGGAAAACTCCAGAACTGTGATTGCTACTGGTAAGAAGACCAGAGGTAACATCTATCAATTAAGAGGAACTAATGATTACTGTTTAATAGCCCAAGCAGATGAGAGTTGGTTGTGGCATAGAAGGATGTGTCATATAAACTTTGATAATCTGGTAAAGATAAGTTCAGGTCAAACTGTGAAAGATTTACCAAAACTTGTGAAACCCACCAATACCATTTGTAAGGAATGTTTGTTGGGGAAGTAGACAAGAACAAGTTTCAAGAGCAAAGAGTAATTTTCTGCCGGTTTGCTAGATCTAGTTCATATAGATCTATGTGGTCCTACAAGGATAAGAAGTCTAAAAGGTGACATGTACTTCATGTTTCTTATTGATGATTATTCTAGAATGGCTTGGGTTACTTTTCTGAGAGACAAATCTAAAGCCCTAGAGAAGTTCAAATCCTTCAAGGAAATGGTTGAAAATGAAATAGAGCTGAAAATCAAATGCTTGAGGTCTGATAGAGGAGGTGAGATCACATCAAATGAATTCAACATTTTCTGTAAAGAGCAAGGAATAAAGAGTCAGTTCTCCGCACCTAGGACTCCTCAACAAAATGGAGTTGTGGAAAGAAAGAACAAGATATTTCAAGAGGCTACTAGAACAATGATGAAGGAAGGAGGTCTACCAGAAGTTTTCTGGAAAGAAGCTATACATACTATTGTCTACATTCAAAACAGAGTTCAAGTGAAAGGAAATGGTACTAAAACTCCCTATGAATTGTGGTATGAAAGAACTCCTACAGTAAAATATTTTAGTCTTTGGAAGCAAATGCTATATCAGAAGAGATGAATATCTAGGGAAATTTGATGCAAGTGTGATGAAGGAATCTTCCTTGGATACTCTACCAAGAGTAAGGCCTACCGGTGCTACAATAAAAGGCTGAAAAAGATTGTTGAGAGTGCAAATGTGAAGGTGGATGAAGGCAAAAGAAGAACATTAGATTAGAGTGGCTATGAATCAGATGAACCTGCTACTATAACATATGAAGAAAAAAATGAACAAGAAGAAAGTCAAGATGAAGAAGAAAACGCTTCATAAAATGCTGCTAAGACCCCCAGGTATGTAAAAATCAATCACTCTAAAGATCAAATTATTGGAGACAAAGACAAAGGAGTATTGACAAGGAAAACAACTACAAAAGAACAAGTGAATTACTATTTTCTCTCTACAGTTGAACCAAAAACTGTGAATGAAGCCTGCAATGATGAAAATTAGGTAAAGGCAATGAAGGAAGAACTAATGCAGATAAAGAAGAATGAAACTTGGGAGCTAGTTCCTAGACCTACTAACAAAAATATTATTGGAACCAAATGGGTTTTCATGAATAAGCTAAATGAAAATGGAGAAGTTGTAAGGAATAAAGCAAGACTTCTGTGCAAAGGATATTCTCAAATTGAAGGAATAGATTTTGAAGAGACTTTTTCTCTAGTAGCTCAGATTGAAGCAATCAGAATGTTTTTGGCATTTGCAGCTCACAAAGATTTCAAAGTGTATTAGATGGATGTGAAGTTTGCATTTCTGAATGGTGAGTTGGAAGAGGAAGTCTACATTGAGCAACTGGAAGGATTTCAACTATAAGATCAAGGTGATATGGTATGCAGGTTGAAGAAAGCATTGTATGGACTCAAGCAAGCTCCTAGAGCCTGGTATGCAAGGTTGGATAAGTACTTATTGCAGTTAGGATTCAGTAAAGGTACCACTGACAATAATCTCTATTTCAAGATTAATGGTGATCAAATTTTGATTGTTGAAGTCTTTATTCATGATATCATCTTTGGAGGCAATGAAGGTATGTGTATGAAATTTGTTGGTGAAATGTAGAAAGAGTTTGAGATGTCTATGTTTGGTGAGATGAATTTCTTTCTGGGTCTGCAAATCAATCAATCAAATAAAGGAATCTTCATATCTCAGTCTAAGTATGTGAAAGAGTTATTGAAGAAGTTTGGGATGGAAGACTCTAAACCGGTATGTACTCCCATGGTGACTAGCTAAAAGTTGAAAAAAACTGATGAATCACCCAAGACTGATAAGAAAAAGTATAGATCCATGATTGGAGGACTGCTTTATCTAACTCAAACCAAACTTGATATTATGCATGTAGTTTGTGTTGTTGCAAGATTTCAAGCAAATCCAAGAGAATCAGATGTGATGGCAATAAAAAGAATTTTGAGGTATTTAAAAGGCACTCTGGATCATGTCTTATGGTATCCAAAGGATAATGATTTCACTCTTAGTGCTTATACAGATGCTGATTAGGCCAGAGATGTTGATGACAAGAAAAGCACAAGTGGAGGTGCTTTCTTTTTGGGTAACAGATTGGTCTCATGGCTAAGCAAGAAACAAGACTCAATCTCTTTATCAACTGCAGAAGCAGAATATATTGCAGCAACATGTTGTTGTACTCAAGTATTATAGATGAAGCAGACTTTGAGGGACATAAGAGTTGTATATGAAGATCCAGTTGTAATCTTCTGTGAGAATACAAGTGCTATAAATATTTCAAAGAATCCAGTGATGCATTCAAGAACAAAGCATATATCTATAAGGTATCAATTTCTAAGAGAAAAGGCGACAGAGAATGAAGTAAAGTTAGAATATGTGTCCACAAAGGATCAGATTACAGATATCTTCACTAAACCTCTGCCTAAGGATGCTTTTGAGTATCTCAGAGAAACGTTAGGGGTCATTACCCCTCCTTCCCTAAACTAAGATGCATGGGAATGCATCAATCCAGTGGTGCCCAAAGTCTCAATTTTTGATCTGGATTGATGTTTTGAGAGCTACCTCTTAGGGGGAGCAGCTAGATGAGTTCCTGATAAAGAAATTTCAATTGGATCAGAACAACAGAATGCAAGTATGTGCCCTTTTTCATTGATGTCAAAGGGGGAGAGAAATCATGTGAAAAACTTAGAAAAGAAAGAGTGCAAATGTGTAAAGAGAAAGGGGGAGAATCTTGTCTTGATGTTCTTTTTAGTTTTTCACATCATATGTTCCCATCAATGACAAAGGGGGAGATTGTTGCAAGTATGTGCCTAACCGGTGTTGTGATTGATGTCAACATATCTATGTTGTCATTGGTGCCAACTGTGCTCTTGTCTTGATGATTGCTTGTAATGAGTTAGACGCCTATGTAAGTGTTGGAAAGCCTAATATTGAGGATATTGAGAAAATTTGCTCCTCTGGTAGAAATAGTATGTTGCAGAATATCTTTGTATATTGAAGAAAAGTCCAACAGATTGCTTTGCATTTCCTATAGAATGAATATCTTTGTCTGCAGATTGGAAGTTATTTAGAAGCCTATCTGAAGATGTTATGTTCCAAGTTTGAGCCTTTGGTATGAATATTTGAGTGAGTTATGTTCACTAGAGTGAAAATTGCTTTTCCTGTATGTTTGGTGGTGACAAGGAGAAAGTGTTATGCTCCGCATTCCTTCGCATTGAAGTATTGTTGTCTGCGGTTCTAGAGTTAAGTCTAAGATGATGTTAAGTGCCTTCAACTTCAATGGTTCATGATTTGGTGGTCCACAAGCGATCTTTTCCCTATGACAGTAGTTGGCTATGTTATTTATGTGCTCTGGTTTGAAGAATCTTTTTGATAAATTGGTTAGAAGTTGTGCGGTTGTTCCTAATGATCTCAATGTGCTTGTGGATGTCTCCTGATCATGTTCCTACCCTTGGATTGGTCCGCAAAGAGAAAATTAGATCATGGATGAAGAATGTTCTTAGTAGACCTAGTGTTCTCATTAGTCTTAGCCGACTTGGTTGTTTTCACTTCTTGTGGAGATGCATTGAAGACTATGGAAGCGTGTCATGGCATGAAACATTGCATTTGATTCCTAGCTAAGGCATAATGTGATCTGCATACATCTTTACCTTAGCAAATCTTATTTAGGTCCAGACCTATTTCTATGTATGTTTTTGTAATGCCGACCTTGGAGATTTTTCCAATGGTTGATGAATGTATTGCCAACCTTGATGTACATTCCAAGGTTGATGACTTGTATACAGACTTGTAATATAATTGCAAAAAATGCACGAGTGAGCAAAAATGAAGAGATAAGTGCGAAGGTGTAAAAGAGCAAAGTAGAGAAGTTATATTGTGCTTCAATGGAACTGAACCCAGGCATGGAATAGATGCTACTTAATCAATTCACCATCTTTTGGCAGTGAGCCATTCTTTGCAGTGAGCAATTTGGGCAGTGAGCCATTCTTTGCAGTGAGCAATTTGGGCAGTGAGCCCCATAGGCAGTGAGCTTCTATTTTTCGGTATTGATATAACTTATATATTTCTGTGGGCTAACACCCACCGTGGTTTTTCCCTTTTAGGGTTTTCCACATAAAAATCTGGTGTCTCATGTGTTGATTATGTTATTGTGTTGAGCTTCTTGTTTCATGCATTCATTGTTAAATCTGAACAACAGTAAATAAGTTTTTGAAGAGTTGATGTTCGTAATTGTTAAAAAATTTAGGGACAACTGATTCACCCCCCCTCTCAGTTGTCTGGTGCATTTCAACAAGATGATCTTTCCAAGTCTTATTGCAAATCAAAATGTCATCAAAGAAAACCAAAACAAATTTTCTCAATTGCTTATTGAATACTTGATTCTTGCATGTGGAATGAGCTAGAGCATTTGTCAATCCAAAAGGCATGACCAAGAACTCAAAGTTCCCAAAGTGACACTTGAATGTTATTTTGTGCATATCCTCATCTCTTACATGGATTTGATGGTAACCTAATCTCAAATAAATCTTTGAAAAATACACAGCTCCATGCAACTCATCACTTAGCTCATTGATCTTAGGAATGAGATACCTATTTCTGATAGTCTTCTTGTTCAAAGATTTGTAGTCAATACACATTTGCATGGTACCATCCTTTTTCTTCACAAGAACCCCTAAAGATGCAAATGGGTTAGAACTAGGCCTGATGTGTCCCATCTCCAAGAGTTCCTTAATGGCCTTTCCAATCTCATCCTTGTGCATTCTTAGGTGGTAGTAAGGAGTGGTCATAACAATCTTAGAGCCCGGTTCCAACTCTATGATATGATGGAATCCTTATCAAGTGGTAGTCCCAGAGGCAAATCACTAAACATCACATTATACTTATCTAGAATATTCTAAATATCAATATGATAAGTGTATTTCTTACCCATGTAGTGAATTTGTAGGTATCACCAATCAACTTTCTACCCATGCAACTTATCCCTTGTAGAAATCCCTCTCCATTCTCTTATCTATGACCACATGTGGTTATCCATTTGAGATACTTCTAAGCACATCTTTTCCATCAGATTTAAACTTAAGCTCCATGGATTGATAGTTCTGTGAAAAATCATCAAGGGAATGCAACCGTTGTACACCCAAAACCATGTTAGTATCTCCTAATCCCACAACATAAAAATAATCACATAACTTATGATCTCCCATATCTATGTTGAGTTGTTGAATTATTGGTGCATAGAATGGTGAATCCATCAGCGACAAAAACATTGAAGCCTTCAAAATCCTTAGATTTTAGTCCTTTCTTAACCACCAAACCTTCATGAATGAAATTGTGGGTAGCCCCACTATTAATAAGCACTGTGATCTGGTATCCAAATAGCACTACTTAGACTATAGATGGATCATATCTAGGTTCTCTTGAAAGAGTTACAAGTGTGCCTCCATTTGTACCTTCATCCTCCATCTTTTTAGGTTCATGATCCTTTATAACCATTTGTGGCTCAAGTTCTTCAGGATATGAGTCATTATCAAATATTATCTCAATATAATGGACTTAGCCTTTGCCAAGGCATCTATGACTAGGTTCGCATGGCTCTTTGCAAGAAAAACAAAGCTTCTTCCTTCTAAGTTCATTTTTACAAAAGTCATCTATCCTCTTTGTGATAGATGGTTATGGCATGGCATTCTATGGAAATGTAGGTGATCCCCCTTTTTGAAAATTTCCTTTTTGTGGTACAAAGGTAGGTGCCTTGGATTGATATGAAAATTTTCTCTTTCACACATATGGTTCAAGTGTTGGAGCTCTTTTGATGGCTTCTCGTAGAGTAGAGGGTGTAAAATCCTTAACAATACATTTGAGAGGTTCAAACAACCCTCAACAAAGAGAAAAGTGATTCTCTTTTTAAAAATGCTAGGAACCCTTACTACAACACACTAAAATTTTGCAACATAGGATTCCAATGAGTTATGTTGTGTAATTATTACAAGCTCTCTAAAATATTCATCTTCATATTTCTATTCAAAGTGTTCCAAACTCCTTTGGCTAAAATCATCAAAAGTTTGCACAAGTTTGTGCCCTTATGTGATCAACCCATGGTGCTACTGACTATAAGCAACACCTTCTAGATGTAATGTAGCAAAGTATATGGTGTCCTCCTCCTCCATAGGGCTGAGAATAAAATAAGTTTGCAATTTTTGTAAATATGCCCATGCAAAAATCTTATTGCTACCATCAAATATAGGGGCATTTAACTTACTAACTTTTTTGCAACACCTTATTTTCATCATTTTTGTTTCTATTTGGAGTTCAATTCCATTAGGAATTCTTTTTCCAAGGATGTCCAAGTAAGTAACAAATGAAACCATTTTTCTAAAATCTTTAGATTTACCTTGGTATACTTGAAAAATTCTATCAACCTCCTCTATGGGAGGAGCCTCAATTAGTTCTTTCTCCTCTTTTTCCTTTATTTACAAGAACATAGGATTAGATGGATTTGGTATGGAATTAGCTATAAATTGATTAATGGTATATGTACACCCTTCTCCTGGAGATACTTTGGGAGAATCCGGAGTTCCCAAATTTTGAGAGAGTATTTTTTTTTAAGGTCTCACTAATTTGAATCAAAGTCTCATGGATGAAAATTTCTTTTTCTTCTTCTGTCAGCTTGTGATTTTCTCTTCCTCCTTATTTCATATCTTATATTTTATTTGGATCTTTTTCTTTCAACTTCCTTTGCTCCCTTCTTTAAAATCTAATCTCTCTTTCATTAGGAAGCATCAACAAACTAATTTACCGTGTAGGCTAGCAAGATAAAAGATTTGATACCATTGTAATGTCCCCAACCAAAATATTTTACAAATAATATCAAATCTGAAATACCTCAACATATCTTGAACAAATATTGAAATTTAATGTACCAAATTTTCTTAAGAATAGTCAACACAAATAAACATTTTTTGCATAAGCAAAGAGTGACCTCCCAAATACCCTAGAGCTGATCTATATTAATAAAATATGCAGAAATAAGTTGAAATACAATAGGTATAGCAATAATACAAAAGATAAATGAATCTACAAACAAACATTGTATGTTGGAGCTCCCTTCTACACACTTATACAAAACTAAAACTACTACAATCCTTTCAATACAAATACAACTTCTGGGTGAAATTTCCTTTAGGACACTAGAGGGTTTTGACCCTCCAATATTTAAGAATCCAAGGGGTTTCATCCTTAGATTGATGAAAGATCATAAGTACTCAAACAATTTTGATAAAGTTTTGGTAAGATAAAAAAGATATGCTAAATGAAAAAATTGTTTGCATTTTATAGATGTTGAAGGCTCAAATTCCAATTCCCCTCATTTACATAAAATAATAATAAATATTATTTTTAATAGTGTCCCTCTAAAAATTCTCACCAAAAGATAAGTCATAACCTCCATTTGATACTTGGCTAAAAATAGATGATAAGTTCTCCATAAAAGCTTTTCATAGAATATGCTAAAAATAGCAAGAGCTACATGAAGCCCATGAAGAATCCCATGCCTCATTGGAATTTTAAATGGATATATATGAGGAAATACTAGTTATAAAATTAAATAATATGTACAAAAATATTTATTTTAGGTACCCCAACTTGGTGAGGTTCTAACTCCTAGCTCAATGGGCAAAAATTGAACTTCTTTAGTGTGTTGGAAAGATATCCAAAATGCCTAGATGAAAATTAAAAACCTAAAGGAATTTTAGACAAAATGGAACCTATAAATGCTCCAAAGACCTCCAAAAATGCAATTAATAAAAATGTAGAAAATACTAAAAAATTAAAATTATTTCCCTATCACTTTCCCTAAGCCCATGAGAAATATGGAATGGGCTTTTGGGTGCCCAAGTTAAATTATTAGAAAGGGGACAATACATGTTCTTTGATTTCTATTATTATGAACAGAAGAAGGAATCATCAATTATATTTGGATCTGAGGTACAATTAGCAAAATATGAACTTTATTTCAGGAGGAAATTGATAGGATAGAGAAAGTTATCAGAACCTTTGTGATTTGTGAGTTGTACTCAATATATGATAATAATAAGTTACATTATATTTTTATGGGTCTACTTGAAGATCCTTACCTTTTTGTTTTTTATCACATCTATTATTTTGTGTAACAATAGTGAGCATGTTTTGGCATAATAGTTTAACAGGTTGCTCATGGGCTATAATTACACCATAGCTCTAAGGTGAGCAATATTTAGCTCTAATCTGTAACATAGGAAATGATTGATCATGTAAACTTTGAGATGAATAATTTGATCAAACCCTATTTCTAAATGGGTGAATTATGGTACTAGGAGTGTTAGTGTGGTGTTTCTTGTGCATACATAGGTGATGTGATGAAACAAGCCTAGATTTCAATAAACATGATTGATTATGTTAAAAATATGTCAAGTAGTATCAAGATAAATAATTTACTATGCAATTAGCAAGAGATTAACCATGAATTATGTTGGTTTTAGGACTATAAAAAATTGATTGTCTTTGGAGTACATGACATCAATATGATACCTAAACCCTAGAAAGTAAAATAATTGATTTCATACCTAGATACTAAATTAACAATTCAAATAATATATCGATTGATAATATCTATATATATATATATATATATTAAGTTGGTGAATTATTAAATTTTAGTATCCAGTTATCAAATTAATGTTAACTTAATAGTTCCATCAATATATCAACAATCGATATTTAAAAACCTTGATATCATACCTAAACCATAGAAATTAATAATTAATTTGATACGTAGATACTAAATTAATAATTCATCAATTTATATATTGATCATCAATTGACATCAATTAATCAATATATCATTGATATCAATTGATATATCAACAATCAATATATACATAAATTTCAATGTGATACCTAAACCCTAGAAATTAATTCATTGAGATCTAATCAATACCTTTTACTAAATTAATTCAATTCATCAAATTAATAATTCAATCAATATATTGATTGATATATATCGATTAAAATCAATCAATATATAAAATCCAATAATGATACTTAAACCCTAGAAATTAAGAATTTATTTGATGTACCTAAATACTAAAATTTAACATTTCACCAAATAAACAATTCAATTGATATATCAACAATCAATGTGTGTGTGTGTGTGATGAAACCTAAATTAACAAGTAATCTCATACCTAGATCTACTAAATTAGTTTTATCCACCAAATTAACAATTCAATCCATATATCAATTGTTATATATTGATTGATAGATAAAATTAAATAGGATACATAAGCCTTAGAAATTAAAACAAATTATTTCATACATACATACTAAATTAATTTTTAATCATTATCAATTGGTATTAATCTATATAATTGATGTATCAATTGATATCAATTTATATCTATATATTTCAATATGATACCTAAACCTTAAGTTAACAATTGATCTAATACCTACATATACTAAAAATTAACAATTCCATCGATACATCAATCAAGATATATTGATTGATATTAATCAATATAATTGATATTTCAATTTAAATGTCAATTGATATATTGAATGATATCAACCCATATATAAAATTCTTGATTTGATACCTAAACCATAGAAATTAACAATTAATTTGATATGTAGATACTAAATTAAAAATTCACCAAATTAACAATTTTAATTAATTGATATATATCAATTGACATATTGATTGATATAATTGATATATAAATTTTTTAATATGATCTACCAAAACCCTAGAAATTAACAATTTATCTGATACCTAGATACTAAGTTAACAATTCATCAAATTAATGTAATTCAATTGATATATCAATTAATATTGAAATCAATATATAGCAACAATCAATATATATTTCAATATGATACCTAAACCACATAAATTAACAATTGATTTGATATATTTAATTTCATCCATGCATAAGATTTAAGATATTAATTTTGTATGTGGATAAATTTAGTATTATTTTATATTGATTGACGTAACTTATAATATTAATTATTTATATCTAGAGATTAGAAATTGTAAATTTATATAAAGTTGTATATAGATTGTTTGGATATTTAATTTCAAGTACATCTTACATGTATTTAATTTTGTATGTATAATTTCTAAGTTTGTATAAATTATTTTTTAAATGTTTAAATTTTGTTCAATGGAAATTTATTTTAATGCAGACATATATATACATCCATGGCTAATCAACCTAATGAGGTTAATCATCCTAATGAATCCCCTAAGGCTAAATTTAGGTAAACAAGTATTGATAAACTTACTAATGCCCTTTCACAATTAGACCAAACAATCCATAATACACCAAACCTACCTAATAGGCAAATATTGCTATGTATCAGAGATGAGTTCACACATATGATTGATATGTTTTAATCATACAATCCATACAATGATATCAACATTGATTAGTTCTATGCTTCATTATCCATGAGTGTTAGGGGAGACAAATGTTCACTATATTTTCTCCTGCTATGCTACATTCCTTAGGGTTAGAGGATATGCCATCACTAGGGGTGAGGACCCCATTGTAGATCCTCTCATATATCCTATATGGTTGGTAGATCATCATATGTGGCCCCAAAACCATGAGATTCCATTGTATTTTTATAAATAATTAAATGAAAAGGTACATAAGCAAATGAGTGAGGATTACACATCTAACCCCCCTCATATGGGATAGGGAAGAGGGAGGTTTAGAGACAAACCTCAATATTGGCACTGAGATCATGGGCCTCTAGAAAATAAGAGGCAATTGGTGGGTCCAAACCTTTTGTTGTTCTTGAAAAGGTTGGACTTGGGAGGTAGTGCAAAGTGAGCTATTTTATCTTCTAGGGAGCCAATTTTTCAAAGTCTAGCCACCATTGTGTTGAATTGTTGTCATTGATGTCAAAGAAAGGATAAGTTGTGTCAGCCAATTGTTGAGATTATTGGCATTATTGTATTTGATGTCAAAGGTTTGCTATTGATGAGATTTCATTGAGATGAGGAGATTATTTGGATTAGAGGCCATTTCAGGTTGTTTGTTTGAATTGAAGACTTCATCTTGTTGACACAAATGGGTATTCACAGTTTCATTTTTGTGAAGTTTGGGTAAAAATTGGCTAAGTTATAGCCAGTCAGAGATTTCTATAGTTCGAGAACCAACAAGTTCGCCGATTTTATTTTTACTCAATTTGCCGACAAAGAAGAAGGTGGCATGGAAAGAGAAGGATTGAAGGACAAAGCTTTTGTTATTGGTAAAACTTGTGTTTTGCGAAATAGTTTGAGATTCTAAAATTTGTCGATTCGCCAATAAACACATGCAGGCAGTTTTTGAAGAGAAATCAAAAAGTGTTTGAAGTGCAATGTCTATGTTGTCAGCAAAGTGTGTGTCTTACAAACTTGTTCGCATGTTAGTCTTTTCTCTAATTTTCCGACTAGGTGACAAAAGACACAAAGGAATGTTAGTTCGCACTTTGGTGTTTTTGCCGATAAAGGCAAAGGGAGATGAAGTTAAAGGCTGAGGTTCTTAAAATTGAGAATTTGCTGATAACGAAGGAAACATGCTCAAGTTCGTAAAAGTGAATTCTTGCCGATAATGTGTTCAAAGAGATAGTTCTTAAAAGGGAAATTTTGCCGATAAGGGCCTTGGTGATTAAAGTTTGGAAAAGTATATTTTTGCCGATAGAGAAGGAAGGTGCCCTAGTTTGAAAAAGGGAGATTTTGCTAACAGAGGTTGATAAGGCCAAGTTTGAAAAATATAGTTTTTGCAGATAAAAGCAACAAAAGGCTAAGTTTGTAATAATGAGTTTTCACCGATAAAGGGGATGAAGGCTAAGTCTATGGAAGGGACATTTCACCAATAACTATTTTAGAGCCTGAAGTCTGTATTATTTGTAGAGTGTACACAGTATCCATTATTTTACACATTGCGAATGTTGAGGCAACAATTTCATTCTACAATCGTTCTACTGTTTTGTGACAGTTAAACTGATTACATATCAAAATTTGTAAGGATTTAGGGGTTGGTGCCTTATTGTATTGGGTTGGTGCTCAATTAGGTGTACAGTGTACCTAAAGGTTGGAGCCTCAAAACATTGTCTTGGGTGTCAATGTACCTGTAAGTTGGTGCTTACAAAACATCTATAAAATCTTTTATTGTGAGGTTAGATTTGAGCAGTAGACTCAAGCAACATTCTCATCGTGGTTTTTCCCTTTTTGGGTTTTCCATGTATATCTGGTGTTTCCTTGTGTGTATGTGATTTATGTGTGCTTTTAATTCTTGACTATTGATTTCATTTTAAATTTTTTAACATACGTTGATTCACCCCTCTCTCAGTGTATTAGTGTTATTTCAACAATTGGTATCAGAGCTAAGTTCCTTGAAAAAAGTTTAACCACTTGAGGAAGATCTGGTCTCAAGAACACTATGGCAAGACATGAGGGTTCTTCTTCAAATAAAGCACCATTATTTGATGGATCCAATTATGATTTCTGGAGCATCAAAATGGAGACTTACTTGACCTCTCTTGGATTTGATGTATGGAAATCTATTTTAGATGGCTACACACCACCAACATCTACTCTCACTGTAGCTGATAAGAAAGATTATGAAAAAATGCCAAAGCAAAGAATACTATACTGTGTGGTCTAACTAATATAGAATTTGTAAAAGTCATGCATTATAAATCTGCCAAAGATGTATGGGATAAGCTACACAAAATCTATGAGGGTGATGATAAAGTGAAGCAAGCAAAATTGCAAACTCGTAGAGGTAAATTTGAGTCTCTAAAGATGAACGATAATGAGAATATTGTAGAATACATGCTTAGAGTAGATGAGGTAGTGAATGTAATCAAAGGTCTCGGAGAAGACATAGAAGATAAGGTAGTTGTAAAGAAGGTTATGAGGTCTCTCCCATAGAGGTATGACTCTAAAGTCTCTACAATTGAGGAAGCAAAAGATTTGGATAAGTTTTCTATGGATGAATTATTTGGGTCACTCACATCATATGAGATGAGAAGTGATAGTACAGGCTCAACAAAGAAAGAAGCAACATTCAAGATTTCCAAAGTTAAGTCCATCGAAGAAGATTCATAACAAAGTACTAGTTGAAATGGAGAAGCAAATTTTGTCAGAAAATTGAAGAAGGGCTCTGGTAAATACAAAGGTAAGCTACCTTTCAAATGTTTTAATTGTGGAAAAATTGGTCACTTTTCCTCTAATGTCCCTTAGGTGAAAATCAAAAGGGAGATAGTTCTAGGAGTCAAGAAGTTTCAAAATATAAAAGGAGAAACTTTAATAAGAAGAAAAAGATTCTATATGTAGACAAAGAAATTAGTTCTTTAGATGATTGTTCTTCTGCAAGTGAAGATTATGAAACTGCCTTCATGGCTGTTGAAATCAAAGAAGATGAAAATACTCCTATAGAAGATTATTGTGAAGACTCTGATGAGGAAGAAGAGGGTGAAGTTGATTTGGAAGGTGAATTGATCTTTGCACTAACCGATGTAAAATATGAAAGAAGACAAAATCAAGAACACAAGTTAAGAATTGAAGAAAATGAAAAACTTGTAGATTTGAAGTTGCAGCTAGCAGAGTCTAAAAGAATAGGAGAGATAACTAGTTTGGATTTGAAGAACAAACTAGAAGAGTATCAAAAACTAGAGGTTGAAGTTGTCTCTCTAAGGAAGGAGTTAGAAAAGGTAAACATCCAATTAAATAGAAACCTTAAGTTTGTAAAGAGCTCTGAAATTCTTGATGAAATAATCAGTTGCCAAAGGTCCTTCTCCAACATCCATGGATTAGGATATGTGAAAGGTAAGAGTTTCAAGGATGTTGTCTCTGAGAAGAAGGTAGAAGATAAGACTATCCAGAATGTTGCTCCCTTCAAAAAGGTAGTTGGAGAATAGAGCGAGTCAAGCTCTACGACACCTAAAAATGGTGTTGTCTCTAGGAACCCTGAAGGGTCTAGGAAGAAGAAGAAGACTGAAGATCTCAGAAAAAAGGATGATGGATTCATCAAAGTCCACAATCCAAAGAGGAGATTCAAAGATCAACTTGCAAGACAAACTAGGTTCAATTATGCATTTTATGGTTACTATTTTTCATGTAATCATTTTGGACATAAAGCAATAAACTACAAAATTAGACCTAGGAGAATGGATAGGCATGATTTTGTTAGCAAAAATCCTTTTGCCCCTTTAGTAGATATGAATGATATTTGTTATAATTGTAACAACTATGGGCATATTTCCAAGTTTTGTAGAAGTGTGTTTATACAACCTTCTAGACAGGAGAAAAGGAAATTTACTCCTCCAAGGCAAGATAGACCTGCACATGCTTCTGTACAAAAATAGAAAAGACCTGCACAATCCTTTGCATGTCAAAAGAAAGAATCTGCACTCCCTGCTTAGGAGAAAGAACCAACAAAGCATTCTGAGGAAAAGGAGAAAAGTTCAAAAAGGCGTTGGGTAGAAAAGAAGGATGAAAATTCTATGTTAGTTCAAACAACTTTTCATGCCAAAGGACAAGGCAATCCTTGGGTGATAGACAGTGGATGCTCTAGTCATATGATTGGAGATAAGAGCAAGTTCACCATTTTGGAGAAATGGAATGGTGGTTCTATCAATTTTGGTGATAACACCATTGCTAAGATAGCTGGAAAAGGTACATTATGCATAGATGGTAAAACTAATGCTCAAGATGTGTTGTATGTAGAGGGATTACAACATAATTTTCTTAGTGTCAGCCAAATGTGTGACAAGGGGTATAACTTGTTATTTCATGCTAATGGATGTGAGCTAAGAAAAGCTAGCTCTGGTAAACTTGTTGCTGAGGCAAATAGAACAAACAACAACCTATACCATCTAAAGGAGGTGAAGGGTGGAAGATGTCTATTAGGGTAAATTGATGAAAGTTGGTTATGACACAAAAGGATGGGCCACATCAACTTTGACCATCTAGTGAAGATCAACAAGAGGAATGCAGTCAGACATATGCTTAGTATTGGCAAGCTAGAAAATACCTTCTGTAAAGAATGTCAAGAAGGGAAACAAATAAGGGTCAGTTTCAAGACAAAGGATTATTCAACTTCAAAACCTCTTGAATTGATACATATAGACTTGTGTGGACCAACTAGTACCAAAAGTATCAATGGAGAAAGGTATTTCATGTTTTTGATAGATGATTATTCAAGAATGACATGGGTAACTTTTCTTAAAGATAAATCTCAAGATTTAGAAAGGTTAAAATCTTTAGGGCTATGGCTGAGAATGAAATTGGGTCAAGGATAAAATTCTTAAGATCAGACAGAGGTGGAGAATTCACTTCTAATGAATTTGATCAATACTGTGAAACACATGGGATTAAAAGACATTTTTCTGCAGCTAGAACACGTCAACAAAATGGAGTTGTTGAGAGAAAGAACAAAACTATGCAAGAAATGGCTAGAACAATGTTGAATGAAGCTAAATTTTTTGATAGATGCTGAAAGGAAGTAGTTCATACTATTGTTTACATTCTTAACAAAGGTTAGTTAAGAGTAAATCATGATAAAACTCCATATGAATTGTGGAAAGGAAGATCTGCATCTGTGAAGTATTTTAGAATATTTGGAAGCAAATGTTTTATAAAACGGGATGACGATACCTTGAACAAATTTGAGACAAGGTATGATGAGGGAATATTTCTTGGTTGTTCAACTACAAGCAAAGCCTACAAGTGCTACAATAAAAGGTTGCGGAAGACAGTTGAAAGTGTGAATGTTAGAGTGGATGAAGACTTCTCTCAGTTGTCACATAGAAATGATTTGTATTCAAAGGTTCCTATTTATGAAGAAGAAGAAGAAGTTGCAAAATAAAATTCACAAGAGGAGAGTGATGTTGATGAAGAAGAACAACCAAAACCTACTCCAAAGGCTCTACCGAAGTATGTCAAACGAGATCATTCTAAAAATCAGATTCTTGGAAATAAAATTGACGATGTCATGACAAGGAGAAAGGTCAAGCTAGCACAACAAGAACATGTAAACTATTCTCTATTGTCCAAAATAGAACCCAAATCTTATGAAGAATCTAGTAAGGATGAAAGCTAGATTGAGGCCATGAAAGAAGAACTTAGTCAAATAGAGAAAAAATAGACTTGGGAACTTGTTCCAAGGCTTGTTGATAGGAATGTCATAGGCACAAAATGGGTGTTTAAACATAAACTAAATGAAGATGGGTAGATAACTAGAAACAAGGCTAGATTAGTCTACAAGGGCTATGCTTAGGTTGAGGGCATAGATTTTGATGAGACATTTGTACATGTGGCTAGGCTTGAATCCATTAGAATGTTTCTTGCATATTAAGTTTATAAACACTTCAAGGTGTACCAGATGGATGTGAAATCTGCATTTCTTAATGGTTATTTGGATGAGGAAGTTTATATAGAGCAGCCTGAATGATTAAAAGTGAATGAAAGAAAATACTATGTGTGCAGACTGAAAAAGGCATTGTATGGTCTAAAACAAGCTCCTCGGGCTTGGTACTCTAGGATGGAAAAATATCTTCAACAACAAGGCTATAAAAAGGGTATAGATGCTATCAATTTGTATTTTAAAATTGGAGGTAATCACATGCTGATTGTTATTGTTTATGTTGATGATATAATATTTGGTGGAGATAGTGACAAAATGTGTAGAGAATTTGTTGATGCTATGTAGAAGGAATTTGAGATGTCAATGCTAGGAGAATTAGCATTTTCCTTGGTTTACATGTCAATCAATTAGATACAGGATTTTTCATTTCTCAAACCAAGTATGTGAAGGAAATTCTAAAGAAATTCAAGATGGAAGACTGCAAGCCAGTTGATACACCTATGGTCACTGGATGTAGGCTTAGCAAAGATGAGGATTTTTCTTTAGCCAATAAAACTTTGTATAGATCCATGATTAGAAGTCTCTTGTATCTCACGTCAACGCGACCTGATATCATGCAAGTTGTTTGCATGGCAGCTATATTTCAAGCTACTCCTAAGGAGACACATGTCAAAGTAGTGAAGAGGATATTTAGATACTTGAAGAATGTACATTAGATTATGGTCTATAGTATCTTTTTGGTGATGACTTCACTTTGACTGCATACACAGATGCAGATAGGGCTGGTTGTGTGGATGATATAAAGAGCACTAGTGATGGTGCATTCTTTCTATGAGATAGATTGGTATATTGGTTAAGTAAGAAACAAGAGTCAGTCTCTTTGTCAACAGCTGAAGATGAATATATAGCTGCCATATCTTGTTGTACTCAACTTTTATGGATGAAACAAACTTTACAAGATATTAAAGTTGATTTTGATAAGCTAATTAACATTGTTTGTGATAATACAAGTGTTATAAACATCTCAAAGAATATAGTTATGCATTCAAGGACCAAGAACATATCCATTAAGTACCTTTTTTTGAGGGAGAAAGTTGCTGAATAGGAAGTCAAGTTGGAATATGTTGCTACTAAAGAACAACTAACAAATATATTTACAAAACCCCTTCCAAAGGAGACATTTGAACAACTTAGGCAGAAGTTAGGAGTTGTTCCTTCTCCTATCTCCAATTGAATACATAATGTATTCATCTAGGGGGAGCATATCAGAGTATCTCTTTATCCCTAGTACTGTAGTTGCCCTGTAAGATTATTGTCCTCAGGGGGAGCACATTATCCCTGTCATCACAGATAAGACATTTTTCTATGAATCCCTTTGTAATTGATGTTAGAGGGGGAGAATACTGTAGTTGGATAGTAGTGTGGTTAGCGCAATATTGCAACAAAGTGCCAACGCATTAAGAGACGCAGCAAGGGACGTAGCAAGAGACGCAGCAATGGACACTGTAAGGGGGAGAATGGTGTTGTTGGAGAATGATGGGGAGATATTGGTGTAGTTCAGGAACACAAGCATTTAGCAGGTGTTGCCATCAATGAAAAAGGGGGAGATTGTTGAATTGTTGTCATTGATGTCAAAGAAAGGATGAGTTGTGTTGACCAATTGTTGAGATTTTTGGCATTATTGTATTTGATGTTAAAGGTTTGCAATTGATGAGATTACATTGAGATGAGGAGATTATTTGGATTGGAGGCCATTTCAAGTTGTTTTTCTGAATTGAAGACTTCTTCTTGTTAATGACCCAAATGGGTATTCACAGTTTCATTTTTGTGAAGTTTGGGCAAAAATTGGCTAAGCTATAGCCAGTCAGATATTTCTGCAGTTTGAGAACCAGCAAGTTCACCGGTTTCATTTTTTCCTGATTCACTGACAAAGAAGAAGGTGGCGTGGAAAGAGAAGGCTTGAAGGACAAAGCTTTTATTATCGGTAAAACTTGTGTTTTGTGAAATAGTTCAAGAGTTCTAAAATTTGTCGATTCGTCGATAAACACATGCAGGGAGTTTTTGAAGAGAAATCAATAAGTGTTTGAAGTGTAATGTTTATGTTTTCGGCAAAGTGTGTGTCTTACAAACTTGTTAGTAAGTTAGTCTTTTCAATGATTTGCTGACTAGGTGACAAAAGGCACAAAGGAATGTTAGTTTGCACTTTGGTGTGTTTGTTGATAAAGGCAAAGGGAGATGAAGTTAAAGGCCGAGGTTCTTAAAATTGAGAATTTGTCGATAACAAAGGAAACATGCTCAAGTTCATAAAAGTGGATACTTGTCGTTAATGTGTTCAAAGAGATAGTTTTTAAAAGAGAAATTTTTCCAATAAGGGCCTTAGTGACTAAAGTTTGGAAAAGTATATTTTTGCCGATAGAGAAGGAAGGTACCCTAGTTTGAAAAAGGGAGATTTCGTCGACAGAGGTCAATAAAGGCCAAGTTTGAAAAAGATATTTTTTGCAGATAAAAGTGAAAAAGGCTAAGTTTGTAATAACGAGTTTTCACTAATAAAGGGGATGAAGGCCATGTCTATGGAAGGGACATTTCGTCGATAACTATTTTAGAGCCTGAAGTCTGTATTATTTGTAGAGTGTACACAGTGTCCATTGTTTTACACATTGTGAATGTGAGGCAACGATTTCATTCTACAATCGTTCTACTATTTTATGACAATTAAACTGATTGTTGTCTATTGTGTAATGACTTTGAAACTGTCAACTTTCAGTTTTCTTAGTAGTTGATGGAGGTTCAACTGTTGAAGCATGTATAGGGTATTTATGCACAATGAATTTGTTTGCGAAAAATGTTACTCAACTGAACATCTTTCTTTCATAGGTAAAGAGTGCAGAGTTTGCACAAACATACAAATGTTCATAGACAAATTGTATTGAGAAGAGGGAAGACTTTGTTAAAGTGATCAGAGAATACAGAGAGCATAGAGAGAGGAGAAGATTGTGTTAATGAAAACACAGAGTGCAGGAGTGCAGGTGAGATTGTAGAAGAATTGAAAGGGTACATTTTAGGTTAGTGAAGAACTAGTGTCTCCATATCAGAATTTGTAAGGATTCAGGGGTTTGTGCCTCTTTGGGGTTGGTGCCTAATTGTATTGGGTTGGTACTCAATTAGGTGTATAGTGTACCTGAAGGTTGGAGCCTTAAAACATTGTCTTGGGTGTCAATGTACTTGTAAGTTGGTGCTTACAAAACATCTGTAAAATCTTTTATTGTGAGGTTAGATTTGAGCAGTAGACTCAAGCAACATTCTCACCGCAGTTTTTCCCTTTTTGGGTTTTCCACGTATATCTAGTGTTTCGTTGTGTGTATGAGATTTATGTGTTCTTTTAATTCTTGACCATTGATTTCATTTTAAAGTTTTTAACATACACTGATTCACCCCCCCTCTCAGTGTATTAGTGTTCTCTCAACACATTGTGGATGAGGTGTACCATTTATCATTTGATTATGTTGCTAGATACCTGTTGAGTCCATGCACATGCACATCCACTTTATCTAAGTCTGCATTAGGCATTTTTAATCTATTTGTGTATGCAAATATAGTGTGACCGCAAAACACCTAGTTATTATCAAAGTAGCCTCCCATGTAAATGTCTACTATATGTTCCCCTACTATGCTACATTTCCTAGAGTTAGAGGATATGCCATCACTAGGTGTGAGGACCCCATTGTAGATCCTCTCATATATCCTATATGGTTGGTAGCTCATCATATGTGGCCCCAAAATCATAAGTTGCCATTGTATTTTTGTGAATAATTAAATGAAAAGGTACATAAGCAAATGAGTACTGATTACACATCTATCCCTCCTCATATGGGATAGGGAAGAGGGATTTTTAGAGACAAACCTTAATATTGTCACTAAGATCATGGGCCTCTATAAAATAAGAGGCAATTGGTGGGTCCAAACCTTTTGGTGTTTTAAAAAAGGTTAGACTTGGGAGGTAGTGCAAAGTGAGCTATTTTATCTTCTAGGGAGCCAATTTTTCAAAGGCTAGCCGTCATTGTAGATGAGGTACACCATTTATCATTTGATTATGTTGCTAGACACCTATTGAGACTATGCACATGCACATCCACTTTATCTGAGTCTGCATTAGGAATTTACAATCCATTTGTGCATGTAAATATAGTTTCATCACATGACATGGCATGTCTGAGTGGAGAGGGTGAGTTGTGTAGATTGAGAACATGCTTCTTTTATGATTTGTTGTATATATATTAGTACATCAATGATGAGTATGGTATTTCTTTGGACCACATGGCCAACCATGTGAGATGCCATGTTGACAAATTATCAACCCATTATGCTCCTCCATAACATTCAAAATGAGGATGTTAGGCTCCTTAGTTTTCATCTCATGCCATGGTTTATGATACTAAATTTGGAGCTCACCAATTTCTACCTCATGCTTCGGTTAGTGGTACTACAGTTGTAGGTCATCAATTTCTAGGTGTTTCTACAACATCTACTCATTAGTTTCCCCCTACCGATACTCTTCTAGGTATTGTTTTGGGATCATTTGGGGGTTGTTATTTGATGAGACACATGTTCTAGAGGTGGGTGAACTACTAATAGTTGATTCAACCAACCTTAGTAGGAAACAACAAGCCTTTTCTACATGTCAAGTTTCTTTACTCAATGGTTCTAAAGATCTGGTATTTAAATTGTATAAATTATTAATTTAACATGTCTATATTATACAAATAGTTTAATTTGGTTAAACACATCGATAGCATGCACTAGATATTGTTGTAACTAATTTAGTCCTACATTAGGTCAAGAACACTATGGGGGAGGCACATGAGCATGGGTATGGAGATTTGAGGCATGTTGGCAATCCTAGTCATTAGGTATAAATAGGTTTATAGTACTTACACAAATTGTTACACATAACTAAATGAGTAGTTGAACTAATTTATTATAAATTTTATTTTTACATGTACACCTAGGCTACAATATCACATGCTAGTTCTACTAAGCTCAGTCATATTGAGTGTCATCACATTCAGGAGGTTGTAGAAGTATAAGATGCAAATGCAGAGGTATATCTTATAAATTATGTATACATGCATGTGTATAAATTTAATAAATTTTTATTTTTATTGTGAATTATATTATATTTGTAATAGTAGGTCGATAAACTTGTATATATTCTTATACGTGTATATAATTATAGGGTTCTACACATAGGGCACATGTATTTGATGGATGGATGGAATCAAGTGGGTCACATGGTTTAGGGCACAAATTTATTGTCTAGAGTGAAGCTTGATCCACATAGAGGCACAATCATAGTTGTTCATGATGTTTATATTGGACTTGTACTTATTTTTTTCATTATCATATATATTCAACACAAGTTTAATTCCAATTTTCTAGTTTTAATATTCAATTTTAATTTTGGTAATTTAACTTGCTTTAAATTTTTTATTAGATAATTTAATATTAAATTTACAATAAAATTAATAATTTATAATTTAATCTAAATCTAATTTATAAGTTACATTATAATTATAATTTGTATACTCTATTTTGCAATGTAATTTACAATTTAATTCACAATCTAATCTATAGTTTAGAATAATTTATAATCTAATTTAAACTAGATTTCTAATTTCTAATTTAATTTAAAATTTGTATAATTAAAAATTTATAACCTAATTTAAACAATTTTAAATTTTTATAAATTCTAATTTACAATTTAATTTCATCTAATCTACAATTTACAATAAGTTATAATCTAATTTAAACTTATTTTTAATTTAAATTTAATTTATAATCTACCATATAATCTAATTAAAACAATTTCTAATTTATATTGTAAAATTTTAAATTTAATTTAATTGATTAATTAATTATAAAAAATTAATATCTATAATCAATTGATTGATTAATTTAATTTAATTTATAATCTATTTAAAATTTACAATTTATATAATTTTTTATCAATTGATTGATATATATAAATATATTGATATTAATTGATTGATAAATTTATATCAATTGATATAAATTAATTGATTGATATCAATTATATAATTTATAATCTATTTACAATTTGTACAATCTATATAAATTTTTATTACTTGATAAATCAATTGATTGATAAATTTATATCAATTGATAAATCAATCAATTTATATAATTTATAATATATTTATATCAATCAATTAATTGATATAAATTTATTAAAATTGATATAAGTTGGTTGATAAATCAATCTATATAAAAATTTCTAATACAATATGTAAATTGATAAAAATATACAATATAATATAACGATCAATATCAATTGATAGATACAGATTTATATTTAAATTGATAAAAAAATTATATCAATTAATTAAAATTGATACAGATTATATAAACTCATTGATCAAGTAAACATATTTCAAGATCCATTATAAACTCATTGAATAGGTAATGTAAACACATTTCAAGATGTCAATTTACATATTATGTATATCTACATGCATTATGTATATTTACGTCAAGTGTGTACAATAAATACATTTAAAGCTCTTGGTACATATAATTGAGTCCTCTCTATCTTTGATTATCTCTAAAATATTTTCATGGTCTTCAATACTCAACCTCCATTTTTTACGGCCATGTCCAATTTTTCCTAAAGTCTCCAAGTTTAGTTGTGTCATTAGAACTAAGTGTCTATAGTGTATAGTCTTTTGTGTAGGCATATATTCAACAAATGTAATACCATTTTTATTTAACTTTATTTGCTGATAATAAGTGCCTTCAATAACAACTAATCTCGTGGGATACTCCTATCTATTATCATTTGTCATAGATTGTGTCAACTTGTATTTTGGGTTATGTGCATCTAGGTAGATAAATTATATGCCTTTAGTATTATTAGGATCTACAACTATACCAAAAATATTTCCTACAAAAAATGCATAGGTTGGGGTCAACTATATATATGAATTGACCCCAACCTATGCTTTTGTTGGAGATATTTTTTTGATGGCTGTAGATCCTAATAGTACTAATGGCATAGAATTTATCTACTTAGATGCATGTAACCAAAATACACACACACATCACTTGTTAGCTAGCACCAATGACCCACTAAGATAATGAATACATTTAATTTACTTGCAACAACTAGATCAGATACATGCTTATAATTAGATGAAGAAAGATGATCATTGACATCTATGTCATTATCTTCATAAGAAGGCATTGAAACCATTTTCTTAATTTCCTATTGTGGAACATATCCATCAATAATATTCTCACATTCTAGAGTACTTACATCACCCTCAATGAAAGCATCAGAAATGCATGATTTCTCCATTACTTGAATAGCAAGTGGCTTGCTATGTCTCGTATTCATCACTTGATGGACTCTTCTAATATCAATAATGCTTTGGCAGTTATAAGGATTTGAGCAATCAATATCTACAAATATTATTTAAATTTTAAATGTTAAATTTTAAACACCCTAAGTGTATGTATGATGTACACAATTTCATAAATATCTATACAAATCTACAAGATTCATGCTCTAGATAAAGGTTAGTGCGTTCAATACCTTTGACTTCCCAAAAACTCATTTGGTGCATATAGAGCCACTATTTTCTTCACGGGAACCAAAGTAAATCTTGAACCACTCAACAATTTCATTTGTATTTTGTATGGTGTTTCCTACACGTTCATGCTAGCAAAGTGCATGCTTGACACATGCTCTTGCTCCATCATGTTCTCTTTCTCCATGTCTAATCTTAAAATTCCACAATAAATTTATATTGTGTCTAGCATGCTATTGCATTAACCAATTAAATGTTGTTGCGGACTTAAATTTTCCTATAAATTAGACAACCATCAAAACCATGTTAGACCAAATCATGTATGTTGAGTTTTTAGAAGTAATTTACAAGATTTAAGAGTTAAATTATTTAATACTAGGTAGCACATCCACAAAATAAATATAGTTTTGAGAAACATTTATGTTATGCCATTTTAGATCCTAAAAGAAAAATATAAAACAATGAGCTACATAGCTTCTATCATGAATGGTATCATCAGTGAAGTAAAAGTGGACATCTCTCATGATGACCCATTCAGTTGTACTACTTTGTATTATTCCATCCACATATGATTAATCATGTCTATAACACATGTGTACAAGATTACAACTTGCTCTAAGTGGTAATGTTGACTTTGAATCTCAGCTTGAGGACTAAATGTATACTTCTCAACAAAATCCATAACAAAAAGAATACAACCTTGTGGAAAGCAATTATTTGACTCACAACATTATTTAACCTACCACATTGCACCATGACAATACTATATATGTGGATATATGACATTGCAAAATTTGGGCATAAAATAATTGCAATGCAATTGACTTTCTTTTAGGGTAATTTTTTTATTCAATTCCCTACTTAATTGTGTATTTCTCATATTCAAATATTTTCCAAAAAACTTCCACTAGATAATAAGCATCTTCTCTTGCTATAAGTTTCTTCAAATATCCACAATTTTTAGATGTACTTTGGATACAATCTACATTGAACTCAACTATACATTCTAATTTTTTGCATAGAAAGAACTTCACAAATTGAGTTGTACTTGGAGGGATAACTATATTTGGCTTAATAGTTTCCATATTTCTTTTGTGCATCTCAAGATGGAAATGAAATTCAATATCATTTTGGCAACAAGTTTCGCATACTTTGTTTATATGTACAAAAGATGGTTGTAGCTTCTCAAACACTCTTTGAGAAATCTTTACCTATAGAAATTTTTGTTTGAATGCTTAAAAAAACTCACTCTGAGTTGTATCTATAAAATGTTTTGGATGTTGAAACCTGGTTCCATCTTCACCCACTACTTGTATAGTGTCCCTCCTATTGGAGGAAGCATGAGACTGCATAGTCTAATATTTAATTATTTGATTCTTCACATTATCTAGAATTCTATCTTTTGAGGAGCCCTACAAATACATCTCCAATTACTTTATATGCTTTCATCTAATTATTTTCTCTTCACATAATATCTTTGAATTATTCTCTTATATGCATGTTGTAGTTCTACAATTGTGTGCATTTGTCTCTTATGTGACATTTTTTTACTTGCTATTGTTGTCATCAATGCCTTACATGCACCACTTAGATCTATAGTTTGACTTTTGGTTTGAATAGAATCTAATTCTTCTTGTAAGTTTTCAATTATTTTATGTTTAATGCATTTTTATTCCTATTATCAACCCTAACATCTCCAAAATAGGGATCATTTCTCTTTGCTAAATATTTTTGCACATAATTATGTTATTCCAATTAGGGATTTTTCTTCAAAAAAATCATCCCAAATTCTTTTACAATGCAAATTTACTATACTATTAGGCAACATGTCCTCAAGTGGAATCTTAATAAAAATAGTATCCTTATCCATATCCATTAAATTTTCCATAGTACAAAGAAAAATTGTATCATCAACTTCCTCTTCTACATCTCTAACAATGTCTTCTACAACTTGTTCTTCAACATGTTCTTGTTAAATTTGTTCTTGAACATTTTCTTGAACTTATTCCTCAACATGTTCAACATGGTCTTCTTGAAGGAGAACTTGAGAGGATGAAACCAATTCTTTATCCAATCTCCTCTTCTCTCTTCTTTTTGCATTTTTATATTCATCTCTTTTTTAATCATGGAGCTTTAATATATTCCTTTTATTCCCCATTATAAGTTATGGAAATTCACCTACACATGTATGTTGAAATGCATAGGACAACTGAGAGGGGGGGGTGAATCAGTTGTCACAAAACTTTAACCATTTATGAATATCAACACATCCACTTCTTAATCACTATTATTTAAGATTAATCATGAAAGCATAAAAAAAGAAGCTCAACACAATAACACATGAGACACTTGAATTTTTACATGGAAAACCCTATAAGGGAAAAACCACGTTGGGTGTTAGACCACAAAAATAAATAAGTTATAGCAATACCAAAAATCAGAGGCTCACTGCCCAAAATGCTCACTACAAATGTTAGGGCTTACTGCCAAGGGGTGGCTCACTGCCAAGATTGGTGAACTGATGTGATAGCATCTACTTCATGCCTGAGTTCAGTTCCATTGTAGCATAATATAACACCTCTACTTTGCTCTTTTTATACCTTTGTACCTATCTTTTCATTTTCGCACTTCCACACTTTTTTTACAACCACATTACATGATTTTATACAATTCATCAACCTTGGAATGTACATCAAGGTCGGCATTGCATTCATCAACCATTGGAACAATCTCCAAGGTCGGCATTACAAACATACATAGAAATAGGTCTAGACCTAAACAAAACTAGCTAAGGAAAAGATGTATGTGGATCACGTTACACCTTAGCTAGGACTCAAAAGCAATCTTCCATGCCAAAACATGCTTCCACAATCTTCAATGCATCTCCGCAAGTAGTGAAAACAACCAAGTCGGCCAAGACTGGTGTTAACACTGAGTCTTCTAAGAACAGTCTTCATCCACGATCCAAATTTCTCTTTGTGGACCAATCCAAAGGTAGGAACACGATCAAGAGACATTCACAAGCACATTGTAATCACCAAGAACATCTGCACAACCTCTAACCAATTTATCAAGAAGATTCTTCAAACTGGAGCACATAAACACCACTGTCAGCTACTGTCATAAAGAAAAGATCGCTTGTGAACCACTAAAACATGAACCATTCTAGTTGAAGGCACTTATCATCATTACAAACTTGATTCTAGAACTGTGGACTAAAATACTTAATTGCGAAGGAATGTGGAGCATAATACGTTCTCCCTGTCACCACCAAATATATAGGAAAAGCAATTTTCACTTTGGTGAACATAACTCACTCAATTCTTCATACCAGAGGCTTAAAATTGGAATACAGCATCTTCAGATATGCCTTTAAATAACTTCCAATCTGCAGACAAAGATACTCATTCTATAGGAAATACAGAGCAATCTACTGGACTGTTCTGTTGTATCAGGAATACTTATTATCTTCAATACTTAACTCATTACAAGCAAGCATCAAAACAAGAGCACAGTTGACACCAATGGCAACACAGATATGTTGACATCAATGACAACACCAGTTAGACACATACTTGGAACAATGTATACATGCATGCACACATATAATTTAAATTCATACATATTACAATAATTTAAAAATTATTATCATGTGCATTACTCGTTAAATCCTTATCAAGTTCCCTCTTTACCTAAGAAAATCTTAGATAACTATACCCTAAGCATATGCCCTCCCTGTGTGAATTATTATTTCTTCTTATTATGCTAAAGTCATTTGCTAGCATGAATTATTTTCTCTTTACACATGTCCCCTAGACTATATTTTATTTAAGATATTAAACTTTCCTTTCATGTCATTCTTTCCTACTTACCCTTACTATGATGAAAAACTTATATCTGAACATGCTTGAGGAAAATTCATCTTATTTTCCATGTTCAATTATTCCTTTGTCTTATAATTAAATATCATTTTCAATCAATGTTACCTTTTACTAATAAACATTTGCTTTGATGCTTCCTTAATCATTGCATCTTTCCCTATTCTACTTCTTGCCACTTAGTTTTCCTTACCTTATTGTATTCCCTCTTTACCTAACCAAATCTTAGATACCTAAAGCCTAAGCCTAAGTCATTTTCTAGAATCATGGATTCATTTCTCTTTATAGATTCCCCCTACTATATTTTGTTCAAGATAAATATACCTTTCACTACTAGACCTTGCTTTGATTCTTCATAAACCATTGTATCTTTCTATACTCTTCTTCTTGTCACTCATTTTTCCTATTCTACATTATTAATTTTACCTATTTTTTTGTGCTTTATCCTAATCATGCATTGACTTCCACAAAT
This sequence comes from Cunninghamia lanceolata, assembly GCA_027924645.1. NCBI lineage: Eukaryota > Viridiplantae > Streptophyta > Pinopsida > Cupressales > Cupressaceae > Cunninghamia > Cunninghamia lanceolata. The sequence goes on along the minus strand of BSBN01000326.1, from coordinate 2,471,064 downwards.
TAGTTGCACCATAATTGACACCATGAAACATTATCCTTTTCATAGTACCATTTCATGGATTGATGAAGATGAAGGTGGAGGTGGATATGATGAATGGTGAATAATGAATGATTAATGAATTATGAATTGGTGAAGAAGTTCATGTGGAGGTCCAAACATGATGAATAATGAAGGATAGAATAATGAATGAGAGAATAAGGAATAAGAGAAGCCATAATCTCAATTAAAATTTTCTCTCCATATCTCATGCTTGTAATGATAAAATCCCAAGATGAACATGTAATTTTAAAAAACATTTATCCCCTTTTTTATTAAAAATTAGATCATTTTTCTTTCCTCTTTTTTTTTGTATTTTAATTTGCATGTGTCAAGAGATAAAATTGTGGATTGGCAAATATGAATGTGGTGGTGAACATGATGAATAGTGAATAATGAATTATGAATTGGTGATGATTAATGTGGAGGTGAGCATGATAATGATGAATACCGAATTATGAATTGGTAAAAATGAATGTGGAGGTGGGCAAGACAAATGATAAATGATGAATTGGTGAAGATGAATGTGGAGGTGGACATGATTAATGGTGAATGATGAATTGGTGATAATGAATGTGGAGGTGGGCGTGATGAATAGTGAATGATGAATGATAACTTGGTGAAGATGAATGTGGAGGTAGGCATGATGAATTGTGAATGATGAATTATGGGTTATGAATTGGTAAAGATGAATGTAGAGGTAGAAATGATGAATAATGAAGGGTAAAATTATGAATGAGAGAAAACATGACCTTAATTAAATTTTTTTTGAACCACATATCACACTTCTAATTTGGTAAAAGGCTAGGATGAACATGATTTTTCTAAAATTTTCTACAAAACTTGAATCCCTAGACCCTAAATCACAAACTCAATGTACATCCTAAACCCAAGTCACCTTATGGAAACATCAAACCTTAGAAACCCCTATATTCTAGAAACTTTTAAAACTATTTAAATTCTATTAATTTAAATTATGCTTATGTCTCCCAAAAGAGTCCCTTGTTACTCCAACTTATCACTCCTACCTTTTAATATACCTATGTCTTTGGTTTGCATGCCAAACCACCCAATAGAGTAGAGTGACACCAAGAAACATGGTACTAAAAGGTCTTAGGTATGTCTAAGGCCTGGTTATTAGATTTTAAGTCCTCCCCACTTCACTAGACCCTTTATGGGTGATGCAGGAGCATCCCTGGTTCAAGAGCAATCATGCATCAACCAAAAACATTTGCATTACAATTTTTTTGCATTTTAGTTTGTTTCTTTTCATTTTCTAGTTTAGTTCAGTCAGTAGCAGTTTCTGTATTTTAGTTCATATTCTACCGTAGTTGCATTTTAGACCTTCCAAAGCTGGACTTAACATCTAGACACCTTCATGCACATCATATCCAATTTCCAGAGCATTTGGATCAGGTACCAGAAAGTTATCGCTATCAGAAGATCGATTGTTTTCTTAGAGCAGAGCATCCTAGCAGTCTCAATCAATCAGCTAGAGGAGAAGACTTGCAAAGCATTTCCCAATTTGTGGAGCCTAATGACACATCATTCAATGATCTATGGTTCGTGGCTAACCTTCCTTGAGATCTGCACATCATTCCATTCATTTGCGGAGGAACTGTATTCAATTAGGTCCGACCTATCCGTGTACACACGTTACAGCTTCATTGGAGTTTATAATGATCCTTGGCTGACGTGGAGGAATCTTATGCTTTGGGGATGATATAAAATGATGTAATAGATGCCTAGGAAAGTAGTTATCAAGTTAGCATAAGTTCATAGTTTGGATTCTTTACGAAGGAGCTTCAAAGCTATATCTTGTGCATATTCTGATATTTTGTAATAAGGCTTGTGAGCCCTAATTGTAAGCCCGCATGTTGCCGACTGATTTGTATTTGAATTCTATGATATACTAGATGATTGAATTTGTATTTGTTTCATATCTTTGAGTTGTTTCTGTTGTGTTTACTCTAGCTGCATGGTCTGGACTGTTCTCTTTGAGGACCCTCCTAACCGTGACTGCACCAAGTGGTATCAAAGCGAAAGTTTGAATCTTTGGGAGAGAATTGAGCGAAGTTGGTGAAGGATTTCCATAAGATCTTGTTGTGGACAGACCACTAAATCTAAGGCAAGTTACTTGTGTTGTAACCGATCACCGATTGTGAGGCAGTTGTCACCTTGTAGCCCGATCGCCGAACTTGAGGCAGTTTGCACTTGATCCTAGGAAGATGCTGCCGAGGAGAATCCCTTTTGTTGGAACAATGGTTGGAAGGATGGATGAGATGATGGAAATGATGAAAAGAATAAGAATTTGATTGGATGTTGTTGAGGGAGATAGGTGAAGAGGATTGACACCTAGACCCAATGTTGAAAGTGATGATGAAGAGGAATTTCAATCCGCTGATCAAAATGGTGAAACCCTAGGAGATGTAGAAGAAGAAGAATCAAATCAAGTCAAGATGTTGCAAGCTATTTCAAAGATTGGAAAGAGACCTAGAGTTGATGTACCTAATTACACTAGCAATTTGAACCCTGAAGAGGTGATTGACTGGATAAATGACATGGAAGAGTACTTTGAGTATGAAGAAGTTGAAGATCCAGAGAAGGTGAAACTTGCAAAAACAAAGTTGAAAGGACATGCTGCTATATGGTGGAAAGAAGTTCAGTTGGATAGAAACAAAAGAGGAAAAGAAAAGATCACAAAGTGGGACAGGATGGTGACAAAATTGAAGAATCAATTTGTACCTACTGACTATGAGTTGGAACTGTTGAAGAGATTGCAAAACATGAGACAAAAGGAGAAATCTGTGAAGGAGTACACTGAAGAATTTGATAAGATGATCATAAGGACAAGACATAGTGAAGCAAGCAAGGAGAAAGTGGCTAGATACATCAATGGACTGAGATTGAACATTCAAGAGGAACTGAGTTTGGTGAGGATGACAACACTGGAAGAAGCATATGAATTTTCCCTGAATGTTGAAGAGACGTTGAATAAGAGGCATGATTAGAAATAGAGAGGCAGAGGAGGTAAATTTTAGAGAGTTAGAACATTTTTCAGAGGAGGGAGATCATATGCGGAGTAGAACAAATAGGAGAACACATTCAAGGAGGACAAAGATAACAATGCATACCAGAGAGATGACATAAATTTCTACCACAGAGGAAACCCTAGTCCATACCGGAGTGAAGGATATAGAAGAGAAGGAAGAGGACCTGATAGGAGAACATTCAAAGGAACTTGTTTCAAGTGTAGAGGTGAAGGACATAGAGCATTTGAATGTAATCAGAGGAGTACAAGCAAGAGGACAGAGAATAGTGGAAGAGCAACCTATGTGGAAGAAGAACCTGTTGGATTACCTAGTTTAGTTGCTAAACCTAAGAAAGGAGAATCACTTGTGATGAGGAGAGCACTATTTCGAGTAGAGACAGATGAGGAACCGTTGTAGAGGAAAAGTTTGTTCAGAACCAGATGCAAATAAAGAGGAAAATGTTGTAAAGTTGTAATTTATAGTGGTAGTTCTGATAACCTAGTTTTAGAGGAGATGGTAACTAAGCTGAAGTTGGAAAGATTGAAACACCCTAAGCCCTATTAGATAGCATGGATTCAAGATGATCATAAGGTATTGGTGAGTGAGTAATGTTTGGTGAAATTTCATATTGGATCATATCATGATGAAGTATTGTGTGATATTATGCCTATGGATGTTTGTCATATTTGGTTGGGTAGACCTTGGCAATATGATAGGAAAGCTATACATGATGGGAGAAAGAATACATACACTATAACATCGAATGGAAAGATAATTACTTTGATTCCTTTGGAAGATGATCCTAAGAGTGAAGTATGTGGGAATGCTAGAATCTATTTGGTAGATGGAAGAAAATTTCTAGATGGTTTGAGACATGAAAATATGTGTTATGCTTTGATCCCTAAGAAGCCTAAAATATTGAAGGAGACTGAAGAATCACAACCAGAGGAGATAACTAAGTTACTAACAGGGTATGAAGACATCATATCAGACAATGTACCTAAAGGATTGCCACCAATCAGAAGTATCAGTCATCACATATACCTTATACTCGGAGCTAGTTTGCCTAACAAAGCAGCACACATAATGACACCAACAAAGAATGAAGAATTGAATAGACAAATACAAGAGTTGTTGAGAAAAGGTTTGATCAGAGAAAGTTTAATCCCTTGTGCAGTACCTACAGTGTTAGCACTGAAGAAAGATGGAGAATGGAGAATGTGTACTGACTCCAAAGCTATAAACAAGATCACAGTTAAGTATAGATTTCCTTTACCTAGGATGGATGATATCATGGATTGTTTGAGTGGAGCAAAATATTTCGCAAAGATAGACTTGAAGAGTGGATACCATCAGATCAGAATCAGAGAAGGAGATCAACGGAAGACTGCTTTCAAGACAAATGAAGGATTGTATGAGTGGTTAGTAATGCCTTTTGGATTGACAAATGCACCAAGGACTTTCACGAGATTGATTAATGAAGTTTTGAATAAAATTTTGGGTAAGTTTATTATTGTATACCTAGATGATATTCTAATTTTCAGTAAGACAAAAGAAGAACATTTGCAGCACCTTAGACAAGTATTGCAGAGACAGAGAGAAGAGAAATTGTTGATAAACATCAAGAAGTGTAGTTTCATGAAGGAAGAGTTAGTATACTTGGGATTTGTGATTTCTGCAGAAGGATTGAAGATGGACCTTGAGAAAGTAAGAGCAATTGTTGAATGGCCTACACCAGAGAGCATTGGAGGAAGTCAGATCATTTCATGACTTAGCTAGTTTCTATCGGAAGTTCATCAGAAATTTTAGTTCAATTTACAACCCTACAACAGAGACAATGAGAGGTGACAAAAGATTTCAAGTGGACATCAAGAGCAAATAAAAGTTTTAAATTGTTGAAGCAGAAAGTGACAGAGAAACCTATTTTGGAATTACTGGATTTCAATAAGGTATTTCAAGTAGATTGTGATGCAAGTGAGAATGCAATAGGAGTAATGTTAAGTCAAGAAGGTAGACCTGTAGCATATTTCAGTGAGAAGTTGAATGATACAAGGAGAAGATATTCTATTTATGATAAAGAGGTCTATGCCATAATTCAAGCCTTGAAGAAGTGGAGACATTACCTGTTGCTTAAGGAGTTTGCGTTGTATACAGATCATCAAGCTTTGCAATATTTGAACAGTCAAGGTAAGTTGAATCAGAGACATATGAGATGGGTAGAGTTCTTGCAAAGTTATACTTTTGTGTTGAAGCATAGGAGTGGAAAATCAAACAAGGTTGTAGATGTATCGAGTAGGAGAAGGAACTTGTTGATAGAGATGAGAGTTGAAGTGTTGGGATTTGATGAATTGAAGAACATGTATGAGGAAGATCTTGATTTTGCAAAACCCTGGAAAACATGTAAGGAACCTGTTGTGATAGATAGGAGTAAGTGGTTGGATTATTTCATTTAGGAAGATATGTTGTTTAGAGGCAATTAGTTATGCATACCTAGAAGTTCAATGAGAGATAATTTGATTAAAGAGAAACATAGTGGTGGATTGGTAGGACATTTTGGCATTGATAAGATAGTGGTTTTGGTGAGTGAAAATTACTTTTGGCCTTAGATACACAAGGATGTTAGGAAATTTGTGCAGAGTTGCAGAGTTTGTCAAGTTACAAAAGGGAGTAGTCATAACGCTGGATTGTATAAACCCTTGACAGTACCAGAGAGACCTTGGGAAGACATAAGTATGGATATTGTAATGGGATTGCCTAAGACAAAGAGAGGACATGATTCAATATTTGTAGTGGTGGACATATTTTCAAAGATGGCACATTTCATACCTTGTAAGAAGACAACTGATGCAGTGCATGTAGTTGACCTATTTTTCAAGGAGATTGTGAGATTGAATGGATTACCTAAAAGTATAATTTCAGACAGAGATACAAGATTTCTGGGATACTTTTGGAAGACACTTTGGAAGAAGATGAAGACAGATTTGAAATTCAGTTCAGCATTTCATCCACAGACTGATGGATAGACATAAGTAGTAAATAGGAGTTTGGGAAACTTGTTGAGATGTTTGGTTGGAGAAAAGGCAGGAAGTTGGGATTTGATTCTTTCACATGCAAAGTTTGCATACAATAATTCAGTGAATAGGAGTATTGGAAGAACACCTTTTGAGATTGTTACCAGAGTAAACCCTAGAGGAGTTGCAGAGTTGGGAGATATCAGTATGGAAGAGAAGAGAAGTGCAGAAGCAGAAGAATTTGCAGGACACATGGAGACAGTGCATAATCAGGTGAAGAAGCATTTGGAGGAGATGAACAACAAGTATAAAGAACAAGCAGATGAGAAGAGGAGACACAAATAATTTGTAGTGGGAGATGAAGTGATGGTATACTTGAGAAAAAAAAGATTTCTAGTTGGGACATATAACAAGTTGAAGATGAAGAAGTTTGGACCTTGTAGGATACTTAGGAAATTTGATTTAGGAAATGCATATGAAGTGGAGCTACTAGAGACATTAGGTATATCACCTATTTTCAACATTGCAAACCTATATTAGTACCATGAAGCAGAGTTTATTGACAACATTGAAGAGGACTTGAAGAAACAGTTACTACAACAAGCACTGAAGCAGATTGAAGACATCTTGGATAGTAGAGTTGGACGCAACACCAGAGGAAGACAATACAAAGAATATCTTGTGAAGTGGAAAGGTAGACAGGTCTAAGATTCATCATGAATTTCTCAAGCTGAGGTAGACCGTCTTGGTTTCCCTCTAGCCCTAGCAAAGTGAGGGGCTCACTTTTTCAAACCCCAGATGTTTGATGCAGGAGCATCCTTGGTTTAAGAGCAATCTTTCATCAACCAAAAACATTTGCATTACATTTTGTTTAAATTTTAGTTTGCTTCTTTTCATTTTCTAGTTCAGATTAAGCAGTTCAGTCAGTAGCAGTTTTTCTATTTCAGTCCGCATTCTACCACAGTTGCATTTTAGACCTTGTGGAGCTAGACTTAACATCTAGACACCTTCATGCACATCATATCCAATTTCTAGAGCATTTGGATTAGGTACCGAAAAGTTATCACTATCAGAAGATCAACTGTTTTCTCAGAGCAAAGCATCCTGGCAGCCTCAATCAATCAGCTGAAGGAGAAGACTTGCAGAGCATTTCTCAATTTGTAGAGCCTAATGACATATCATTAAATGATCTATGGTTCGTGGCTGACCTTCCCCAATATCTGCACATCATTCCATTCATTTGCAGAGGAACTTTATTCAATTAGGTCCAACCTATCTGTGTACACACATTACAGCTCTTCATTGGAGTTTGTAATGATCCTTGGCTGACGTAGAGGAATCTTATGTTCCAGGGATGATATAAAATGATGTAATAGATGCCTAGGAAAGAAGTTATCAAGTTAGCATAATTTCATAGTTTGGATTCTTTACGAAAGAGCTTCAAAGCTATATCTTGTGCATATTTTGATATTCTATAATCAAGCCTGTGAGCCCTAATTGTAAGCCCGCATGCTGCCAGCTGATTTGTATTTGAATTCTATGATATACTGGATGACTGAATCTACATTTGTTTCATATCTTTGAGTTGTTTTCGTTGTGTTTACTCTAGCTGCATGATCTCGACTGTTCTCTTTGAGGACCCTCCTAATCGTGACTGCACCAATGGGGAATCTAACTTAGACAAAAACAACATATCATTGAATGAAGAAAGAGGCTAGAGAGATTACTAGGGGAAAAGTTTAGAAGAAGAGAGAACAATATTAAGCAAAAATATTTGTAGGAAAATCTTTATGCAGTATCCTTATAACTCTAACTTCTATAACCCTTAAATATACCTCTAGGGAATTACTTCCCAAGATACGAGACGTTAATCTTGTTGAATGTTGTGTTCAGTGCACTATAGAGGAATGTTAAGAAGAGGGAGAAAAACTAAGAAGCAAAATCAACAACCATTTAGGTAGAATATATATTTAAATAAAATTGTGTAAGAAAAAAAAATATAGTATTTCGATACAAATTAAAATAAATTAAAAAATACATTAATATATTGATTGTAAATAACTTTGTAATGCCTTCAAAATTCTACTTCTTTGCTCCTACAAGTGCTTAGAGGACTGCTAACCCTAACTTTTCTTTGCCAAAATATGTAAATGCACATAGATATAAGGAGGTATTGAACATTGATAACAATGAGATGGACATAGGAATTGGTAGCCTCATGAGCTCAGATTGTGATTTTGGTGTTAATGGTAATGGCGATAGAGATTATTGTAGTGCTGGCTATGGTTTTGGTGTCAATAGTTTTGGTACTCCTATTTGTGGCCCTACCACATTCTATAATTCAGATTAGATTCTTGAAATTTACATGGATGATGAGGAGATTTGTGATTGTGAAGATTATTTAAAGGATCATGCCCTAATCTATAGATTTTCTAGATTATGGACAAAGCTATGTGATTTACATAAATGGGTTTTAGAGTTTTGGAAAGAAGGTTTGGAGGAATAAATTAGCATATACCCATGTGTTAGGGGTTTCTTCATCCTCTAATTTGAGTCCCTTAGAGATAAAAAACACTATTTTAAAATTTGGGCCTTAGGCATTCCAAGGTGACTTCCTATGTATGAGATCATGGACTCCAACCTTTGATCCATGCATTGATTCTTTCACCTCTACCTATTTATGGGTTTGACTATTGTACCTACCCCTATAATTTTACAAAATTGAAGGCCTAAAGTCTATCGGTAATGGGCTCAAAATATTCAACTATATATATAATGAGATTGTTGCTTATGCTAATTCAACTTTTATGAGGATCAACATGGAAATGAATCTCTCTAAGGGACTTCTATTTGAGATCTCTTTGAAGGATAGTAAAAATACATGGAGGCAATTTGTTAATTATGAAAGAATCACCTTTAGATGTAGAAAATGTTACTCCATTGAACATTATCCTCTCAACGTTAGAAGAAGCTTGTTAATGTTCTTGGTGATTCTCCCCTAAAAGCTACCCCAACTTATTGGGATAGTGTTGAATCACATGACTATGTTATTTTCCTTGGTAGCTCACACGTGGATGACTCTTATCATGCCCTTCCTATTAACACTTCTTTGACCAAGGATCCTCCCTCTCAAGAATGATGCTCTTCAACAATTGCTAATCTAATTAACAACAATGACTTAGTTCATGAGTCCTCAGCAATGATAGATAACATGAAGGAAGGGATTCAAGGAAATGCATATTGCCCTAGGTGTGATGTGATGCATTCAAAGTCACTAATGCTTTTTCTCCCTCCCCTTCTCGGTCCAATTGGATTAAGGTAAAGAAGAAAATGGTTCCACCATAAAAGAACACCAAACATTATATGACATTAAGGTCATCTACAAAGAACAAAAATGAAAAAAATATGAAGGGCTTTGTTATTTTGTTGCCCCCTATTGATAGGTTTGATGCCTTTTTAGATTATAAACATATAGGGTTGATGCACCTTTGTTTATGGGTATGATGGAAATTTATTTACTTTTATTTCTATTTTATATGGGAGTGGTCCCCTTAACTATAACTTGCTAATACAAAAAAAATTCAAAAAAATAAATACCTACAAAAGTGTCTCTATAATGAAATTGAGATGCACAATTGTCAAATTATTCTATTGCATCTTAAGGTTTTATTATTGCATGTTAAAATTATTTTTTTCAACTTAAAATATTGGTGGAAAAAAAATTATTTGGCCCCAAAATGTGGGGCCATATTGTATAGAATATTCAGTTGAGTATGTTTCAACTGAAATTGTTTCTTGGTCAATGAGTTTCAATTGAAACATATTCAACCAAAAATTGTTTGGTCAAATCTATTTTGGTTGAATATATATAGTTGACATCAAACATGGGATCTTAGGCCCCTTCTTTTTATAATTTTTCAAACCCTATCTTTCAATTAAATTTTCTCAAATCAAGACATTCAAAAAAACCTGAAAATACCCATTGGGAAGTCTTGGAGCCTAGAGTATGAAAATACATTTTTTAACGTTTTAATCATTTTTACAATTTTTTTAATTGAATATAAGTAGGTCATTATAATCAAGCATAAGGCTAATTAGCAATTAAAAAAAATATTAAAATATATTTTAAGAATTTATTAAAAATATGGTGCATTAGAGGAGAGAATGCTACTTCTTTATCCTATAGCATGTAATGGATATGTGATGACCTACTAGGGGCAACAAAATCCTTAATTAAGTATATTATGGGTGCATAAGAATAATTATAGTATGCTAAGTTAGCCTCATTGTGATTAGGACACTGGAATAGCCCAATGATGCATATATAGGAGGTAGTGAGTTGTTAATCATCATATTGTGAATTCTATTCCTATTCAAGAAACTTGGAGGTTTTCCCCTTTAAAATGTCTTATTATAATCAAGTATTTGTAGTATATTTTCTATTATATTCTTCTCTTGTGCAAGACATTTCATTACAAGTGGTATCAGAGCATGATCTTGGCATCCAGAAGGTAAGAAATAAGACAATTTATTTATTTAATAGGTTTAATTGAGAAGCATGTCTCTCTCAATTTGGATTTTTTTTAAATCTTTGGAGGGTTGATCAAGGACTTATTTAATCTACTATAGTCTAGATTTTAGGTCACTAGAAATAAAATGTAGGAGCTATTATGAAATTAGGGTTTTCACCAAATTCATTCCCAAGGTTGCAAATCAATGAATTTATTGGAGATTTTTCTTGACAAGTGAGATCTTGGCCATGGTAAGTTATATTAAAATTTTCAGATCATTTAGATTTGTTTTGCGTAATTTATTGCAAAATTATTTTTCTGCACCATGATAGTGGCTTCAATAAGAGGCAAGGGAAGGAATCCTATCACACCTAGAAAATCTATGGACAAGGATGGTCTAATAATTAAGGAGAAGGGTTTCATAGATGTGGAATTTCTTAAGGATGATATTAGGGTTCACTAAGAGTGAAGATATCTAGGCATTAGTGAAAAGATTTAATTCTTGTGAGAGTTTTATGGACTCTAAGTAAATGGACTCACATCACAAGATTTGGGAACAAAATGTGTATTCTCAGGGACATGATGCTATCAGGTTTGACTTGGATCTAAGGATTGGTTAGTACACAAATAAATCTATGGCTAGACACTTCATGCCAAAGATGGATATGTGAAAGTTTGATGGAAAGGATCCAACCAATTAGCTCTACCAAATGGAATAGTTCTTTGATCTTCATCATATTCCATGTCAACAAAACATCAAATTAGCATCCTTATACTTGGAACCATACCAATTCATTTGGTATAATTAGCTATTTGAAGAGAAGGAAAAGAAGGGATGTGATGTCACATGGTTTATTTTCCAAGAGGAACTCACTACACCTTATGATGGCAATATTATTAATTTCTACTTTAGCCAAATTACCAAATTAGAGTAAATTGGCATGATCAAAGACTACACTCATCAATTTGAAACCTTGTCTTTAAGAGTAGAGGATACTACAAAGGAACATTTGAAGGAGCTATATTTATGGGGTCTAAAGGACCACATCAAATATAAGGTATGCATGTTTAATCTAATTTATATCTCCCAATCAATAATTTTGGCAAGGAAAGTAGATGAAAAGGTTTTGAATAATAAAAGGGAGCAATTCCCTAGAAACAAAGGTTGAGGACCCATGTCATCATTCCTTCAACCTATTAGATTGAAACCTCAACAAATTGAATAAAAAAGGGTGAAGGGTTATGTTTTAACTATGATGGAAAATATAGTAGAGGACATAAATGTATTGAGAATAAATTGTTCTACATTGAGTGTACTTGTGATCAAGAAAAGCATGAAGAAGAGGAAGTAGTGGTTGTGGAATACTTAGAATTGTTAGAACACTTTGATATATTGAGGGGTGGGGGGGTGAATTAGTATATATCTCAATTTAATCCAATTCAACTTTATCAACAAAACTTTCTATTGCCTTAAATATATAATGAAGGAAACTATGCAATTCAAAACACAATCACACAACCACACAACCATAACACCAGATTTACATGGAAACCCCTAGAAGTGAAAAACTGTGGTGAGCAAGCTGCTTGGATCTACTGTCCAAATCTAGCCTCACAAATAAAAATAGGTTTACAACAAGTTTTATGGGCTACAACCCAAAGGAAGCTACAACACCCTAATACATTATTTTATGGGCTCCAACCCAAAGGAAGCTACAACTCCCTGATACACAGTTTTATGGGCTCCAACCCAAAGGAATCTACAACTCCCTGATACACAGTTTTATGGGCTCCAACCCAAAGGAATCTACAACTCCCTAAAGTGCTACAACACTTACAAGAAGAGGCTTCAATCTCTGTTCCAAAACACTTGATAGATTATGTTGGTTCAATCACCTCCACAGCAACACCTCTGCTCAAACAACTCTGCTATCTTCAAAACACTTCCACAACATAACACAACACATTCTCTGATATGAATTATACATTAAAATCACTAGATTTCCTTCTTAGCTTTTGGATCACTTATCTTCTTCACACACACATACACACTCATCACACTTGCACATGCTCCTCACACACTCTCTTTCTTTTTTGTGTTTGCAATAGTCTTGATCTTTCATTTATATCCTCTACAAGTCTTCAAAACATCATCTTTGTTGGCCTCAAATGAAATGTGTAACATGAAACATGAAACGGCCAGAACATGTCATCATCCAAGTCATTAGCGATAATGTAGGAAACAAATCTGATTATGCAGTTCATACCAAGTGATAACCAAGACCTATTTTACCTCAAAACACATTTCCATGCTGGCGCACTGATGCAAGAGCATCCTAGGTTGAAGAATAATTTTGCATCAACCAAAAATATTTGCTTTCTTTTCTTTTCTTGCATTTTAGTTGTAGTTGTCATTTGCAATTCAGTATTTTCTACTGCATTTTACCTCATCTTCCTATCAAAGCTCACGGAGTAGGATTTAGCTTCTATGCTATGTTAGCTACATCATACTCAAATTTTAGGAGATTTACATTTGTCTATAGAAAGTTACCGCTATCAGAAGTTCATCAGCCTTCACATAACAGGGTATTCATTCAGTCAGCATGAGAGCAGAAGATTTACGGAGCACTTCCATGACTTGTGGAGCCAAATGGAACATATCACAAGGCTAATAAGGATCAGATAGACCCTCCTTGAGGTTTGCACCATGTTTCATTCATTTGCAAAGCAATACCATGAGTTGTAGGCCGACCTACATGTTTTCTACACGTTTCATCATTCATTGGAGTTTGTAACCTCTTGATGCTAACACGGAGGATCATTTGAGCTTGATGATGATATATAAACATATCTTAGATGCATTAGGAAATAAGTTAGTTGATATCATAAGATAGATGGTTAAAATTCTTTCTAGAAGGCACTTCAATGCCATATCTTTCATTTCTATTGTAACCTGGAAGCAGGCCTGTGAGCCCTTTGATTGTAGCTTGCATGTTGTTGGCATATGAGCATTGTGATATTATGAGCATATGAATCTTCCATTACATTCGGTTATTGTGTTGTTTCTATTGTGTTTACTCTAGTTGCATGGTTGGACAGTCCCTTCTTAGGACCCTCCAACCATGACTGCACCATGCACACTTCCAAACACATGGCACAATCACCTAAACACACCCAGTCGACCCAACAAACACTTATCCATCCATGCATTTAGCTCTAGACCTAAAGCAGTAATGGAGACATAAAATAACATCACACAGATCATACACTAAGTGTTATATGACTTTATAAAACCTTCTCATACATTCCTTTCTCTGGTTTATGCTTCTTCCTACTGGCGCAAACAAACAGACTCTGATGACAGTATCCCTTGCATACTCTGATTACATAGTCTTGATATAGAACATTGAAAAATAGACTTGCGATACTCCTCAAAAATTGAAACTTGAATTGTGCACTCATATAGTCAATCTAAACTTATCTTCCAAATAGTAAAGCCAAATATTATAATGTGGTGAAATGCGGTGGCTTTTCCTTTCTCCTTCTGATAACCCTAATCAACAACATGATTTGTCTTTACTCTACTGACTCCAGAGAACCTTTGCGATACATTGTATCATTTGAAACTTGAATATATCATACCTCTTACCTATAACCAACTATCCTCCAATCTGCAAGATCATATCTTCAAGTGCAGAGAAATGTAGACCATTATACTATCTCTTTGAAACTACAACAATATTGTATCATCATTGTCTTCACTCTGCGAGCTCTAAAAAGCTTTGCGTTAACTTTTATGCTCTGAAATTTGGATCATGCATACTTCATAGCTGTCTCTATCGAATCTCCAAACTGCAAGGTCATAACTTCAAATGGGGAAAAATGTGGAGCATTCTCCTAAGCTTCTGCAGTACAAATCTTTGTGCATTTGACAATTTAAACCTTATACACTTTCTTTCAAATATCATGTAATGCTTTTCAACAAAAGACAATGAATGCAACATTCACAACACCATAGACAACAACCACAACTCTTTTCATCAAAAACAATAAACCACAACTTCTTCTTGACAATTTCCATTTGTCCATGGACTTCAGAAGATAAGGTACAACTGTGTACAGATGATACTGATCCAACAACCTCCTCATGACTTTCATCATCATATCCTTCACCTCACAACTTCTCTAATCATCACTCCTTATGTTCCTCTGATCATCATTCCTTGACAACATATATACATCACTATGATTTCCACCTCTCAATACTTATGATCACCCACTCTTCTGACATTATTGATCACCATTCTGTTGACATCAATGACAACATATGCAACAATCTCCCCCTTTTGCATTGATGGCAACACTAACCTGATATGTAAATATTTCTCCCCCTTTGACATCAAGGGAGAGGGTTAGTGGTCTTCCTCTATACTAGCAAGAAACATATAGGCTCCTCCTATCTGTACGCTTCATGCTATCCTTCTTAGTCTCTTATGTACTTGCTCCCCCTGAGAGGTAGCCGCCATCAATCCAGGGATAAAAATGTCTTGAATCGCTCCCCTTGGACAGATGCATCCTCTATGCATCTAGTTAGAAGGAGGGGAAACAACCCCTAACTTCTATTTGAGATATTCAAATGTGTCCTTAGAAAGTGCCTTTGTAAAGATGCTTGCAACCTGATCCTTTGTAGGTACATATTCCAATTTTACCTCTTGATTTGTAACCTTTTCTCTTAAGAAGTGATACTTGATAGATATGTGCTTGGTTCTAGAGTGCATCACTAGATTCTTTGAAATATTCATGACACTTGTATTGTCACATAGAATAGGAATGGGCTCATCATACAATACCTTGATATCCTTCAATGTTTGCTTCATCCACAACACTTGAGTGCAACAAGATGCTACAACTATATACTCTACTTCTGTTGTTGATAAGGAAACTGAATCCTACTTCTTACTAAACCATGAGACCAATCTATCTCCCAAAAAGAAATCTCCACCATTGGTACTTCTCCTATAATCAACACTGCCAGCCCAATCTGCATTAGTATATGCACTCAGAGAAAAATCATTACCTTTTTGATACCATAGTCCAAAATCTAGAGTGCTCTTCAAATATCTAAAAATTCTTTTGACTGCTTTCACATATGTCTCTTTTGGATCAGCTTGAAACCTTGCAACCATGCAAACAACTTGCATAATATCAAACCTTGATGTTGTTAAGTACAGTAGGCCCCCAATCATGGACCTATATAAAGTATGATTAGCCTAAGGTGACTCATCATCTTTACTTAAATGACAACTTATTACCATAGGAGTACTCACTGGTTTGCAATCTTCCATACCAAACTTTTTCAACATCTCCTTGACATACTTTACTTGAGAGATAAATATACCTTCATCTGATTGAGCAATTTGGAGTCCAAGAAAGAATGATAGCTCACCTATCATAGACATTTCAAATTCCTTCTACATCTCTTCTGCAAACTTCTTACACATTTCATCATTGCCACCAAAATTATATCATCAACATACACTACTACTATCAATATTTGCTCATTCTCAATTTTGATGTATAGATTGTTATCTGCGGTACCTTTTTTGAAGCCCTACTAGAGTAAGTACTTGTCCAACCTTGCATACCAATCTCCTAGGGGCTTGTTTGAGACCATACAAAGCCTTCTTAAGTCGGCATACCATGTTCAGGTCCTTTGATAGCTGAAATCCATCAGGCTGCTCTATGTAAAATTCCTCTTCTAAGTCACCATTCAAGAAAGAAGATTTGACATCCATTTGATATACCTTGAAGTCCTTGTGAACTGCAAATGTAAGAAACATTCTGATTGCCTCCATTCTTTCCACTGGAGCAAATGTCTCCTCAAATTCAATTCCTTCCACCTATGAATAATCTTTGCAGACCTTGACCTTACTTTGTTTCTAACCACTTCTCCATCTTCATTCAATTTATTTTTGAACACCCATTTTGTCTGTATCACATTTTTATTTGTAGGTCTTGGCACCAATTCCCAAGTCTAATTTTTCTCTATCTGATTTAGTTCTTCTTCCATTGCTTGGATCCATCCTTCATCCCTGCTAGCATCAAAAAAAAATTTAGGTTCTATCTTAGACTATAAAGTGAATTTTACTTGTTCATTTGCCCTTGCAAATCTTCTTCTAGTCTGCACTCCTTCATTTTTGTCTCCAATTATCTGATCTTCTAAGTGGTTCTTCTGAACATACTTGGAAGGAGTCTTGGTGACTTTCTCTTGTGTTTCTTCCTTTTCTTCAACTTCTTCTTCTTCTTCTATGCAAGCAGATTCATCTGAACAATAGTCTTCTTGCTCATAAGTGATTAGATGTGACTCTTCATCAACCCTAACATTTGCACTCTCAACTATCTTCCTCAGTCTTTTATTGTAGCACTTGTAAGCTTTACTTCTAGTTGAGTATCCAAGAAATATTCCTTCATCAGATCTTGAGTCAAAATTTTCCAAACCCTCATCTCTTTTGATGTAGCATTTGCTTCCAAAAACTCTGAAATACTTGATAGAAGCTGGTCTTCCATTCCATAGCTCATATGGTGTCTTGGTGTTCTTCACTCTTAGTTGACCTCTATTAAGAATATAGATAGCAATATGGACTGCTTCTTTCCAGTATACATCAGGCATCTTGGCTTCATTCAACATTGTTCTTGCCATCTCCTAGACAATACTATTCTTCCTTTCCACTACTCCATTTTGCTAAGGATTTCTTGCATAAGATAAGGCCTCTTTATTCCATGCTCTTCACAATATTCCTCAAATTCATTTGATGTGAACTCACCACCTCTATCAGACATTAAACACTTGATTCTAGAATTCATTTCATTTTCAACCATGGACTTGAAAATCTTAAACCTACTCAAGACTTTTAATTTTTCTTTTAAGAATGTAATCCATGTCATCCTAGAGTAATCATCAATAAACAACATAAAATACCTCTCACCTTGAAGACTCTTTATCGTGGTAGGACCACACAAGTCAATATGAATTAGTTCCAATGGCCTTGTAGAAGAATACTCCTTGGTCTTGAATCTTATCCTTGTCTGCTTCCCAATCTGACATTCTTTACACAAGGTGCTTACAGGCTTGATAATCTTTGGCATATCTCTCACTGCTTGTATGGAGCTAATCTTCACCAGATTGTCAAAGTTAATGTGTCCCATCCTTTTGTGCCATAGCCAACATTCATTTATCTATCCTAGCAGACAACTTCTTCCATTAACACCCTTTAGGTTGTACAAATTGTTCTCTGTCCTAGAACCTTCTGCCACTAGTATACCAAAATTTGCTCTTTTGATTTCACATCCTTGTTCATGAAATATGAGGTTGTATCCTTTGTTGCATATCTGACTTACACTGAGAAGATTGTGCTTAATACCTTCTACATATAGAACATCTTTTGTTTTATATTTTTCATCAATACTTATGGTGTGCTTTCCACAAATCTTTGTAGATGAATTATCTCCAAACTTGACTGCTCCACCATTCCACTTAACAAGATTGATGAATTTTCTCTTATCACCTATCATGTGGCTTGAACATTCCCTGTCTATTATCTAGATATTTGTTTGTCCTTGAGCATGAAATGTTGTTTGGACTTGATCATTGAATTTTCAACCTCAGTGTCACTCTCCTTATCTTTCTTAGTAACATCTACCATCTAAGTTTCTGATTTTGCTAAACTACTTTTACAGTATCTTGCTATGTGTCCAAAATTGTTGCAAATATGACATGTCACACTAACATCTACTAGTGAAGCAAGAGGATTCATACTTACAAAATTCCTTCTATTCATTCTAGACTTGTACTCCATAGCCTTATGACCATATTTATTGTAGATAAAATAATAACCAAAAAAGACATGATTGAACCTATTTATGAAGATATTTCTTGTATGGAAAGGTCTTTCAAATCTTCTTCCTTGAGGCATGACTAGAATGAGGTCTGCTTCTTCAGGATCATCTGGATTTCCATACTTTTCTTTCTCCAATACTTTTCTGAGTAAAAGAATTTATTTCTCAAGTCTTGTGCATTCATTTGTCTTAACTTCAATCAGAGCTTTTTGTTCTTTATTCTCTTTCCTTACACATTCTAAGTACTCAAGCGAAGAAATAAGTTCACCTTCAAAATCAACTTCACATTCTTCTTCATCTATAGTCTTGTCAGAGATATCAGAGATTATCATGGCCATGAATAGAGACTCTCCTCTTTCATCATCTGATGAGTAGTGATCTACTTCTTCTAAGGAGCTATAGTCTTCTTTGGAAAAGAGGTTCCTTTTCATGTTGCTTCTTTTGAAACCCTTGTTTCTATTTTCATTTTCTCCAAAAGGACATTTAGAAGCATAATGACCAACTTTTCCACATTTAAAACATTTGAAAGGTAACTTACCTTTATACTTGCCTGAACACTTCTTCAACTTTCTCACAAAGTTTACTTCTTCTTCCTTAGATTCACTGTGTAGACCAAATGTTCCTTCTCTCCTCATAGCTTTGAAAGTAGCTTCTCTTTTGGATGTACCTTGGATTTCATTTCTCATCTCATAGGTAGAGAGGGACCAAACAACTCTTCCATGGTAAGTGTCTTCAAATATTTGGCTTCTTCAATAGCAGAAACTTTTGAATCAAACCTGTGAGGGAGAGTTCTCAGGACTTTCTTCACAACCACTGACTCACCCACTTCTTCACCTAGCCCTTTAATTCCATTGACAACTTCATCCACTTAGAGCAAATAGCTAGTAATGTATTTATCTTCTTTCATCCTTAGATTCTCAAACATTACTCTATAAGTTTGTAATCTTGTTTGTTTTTCACTTTCATTTCCTTCATAGAGATTTTTAAGTTTATCGCATATCTCCTTGGTTGTTTTACACTACACTACCTTGACAAGCTCTGAACTGGTTAGACCACTTAAGATAGCATTCTTGGCTTTAGTATTGTTTTCATGAGCCTTCTTCCAATATGGATCTGTAATAGGATGAGCAGGTTCAGTATAAGCATCCATTGTAGCTCTCCAAACATCATAACCTAGCGAGGTAAGATAAGCATCCATTCTTACACTCCAGAAGTTATAGTTGGATCCATCAAATAGTAGTGCCTTGTTAGAAGAAGAGGACTCTCTCTAAGCCATGTGTTCTAATTCAAGATCTACCTTCAGTTGTTAGGCTGCACCAAGGAACTTAGCTCTGACACCAATTGTTAGAACACTATGATATACTGAGAGGGGGGGTCAATCAGTATATATCTCAATTTAATCCAATTCAACTTTATCAAAAAAACTTTATACTGCCTTAAATAGATAATGAAGGAAAGTATGCAATTCAAAACACAATCACACAACCACACAATCATAACACCATATTTACGTGGAAAACCCTAGAAGGGAAAAACCACGGTGAGCAAGCTACTTGGATCTACTGTCCAAATCTAGCCTCACAAATAAAAATAGGTTTACAAAAAATTTTATGGGCTACAACCCCAAGGAAGCTACAACTCCCTCATACATTGTTTATGTGCTCCAACTCAAAGGAAACTACAACTCCCTAATACACAGTTTTATGGGCTCAAACCCAAAGGAAGCTACAACTCCCTAAAGTGCTACAACACTTACAAGAAGAGGCTTCAACCTCTGTTCCAAAAGACTTGACAGATTCTGCTAGTTCAATCACTTCTGAAGCAACACCTCTACTCAAAAAACTCTGCTATCTTCAACACACTTCCACAACACAACACAACATAATCTTTGATATGAATTATGTATTATAGTCACCATATTTCCTTCTCATCTTCTGGATCACTTATCTTCTTCACACACACATACACACTCCTCACACTCGCACGTGCTTCTCACACACTCTCTTTCTTTTTCACCTTTGCAATAGTCTTGATCTTTCATTTATATCCTCTACAAGTCTTCAAAACATCATCTTTGTCAACCTCAAATGAAACGTGTAACATGAAACGTTCAACAACCATAACATGTCATCCTCTAAGTCATCAACGGTAATGTAGGAAACAAATCCCACTATGAGGTTCATACCAAGTGATAAACAAGACCTATTTTACCTCAGCACACATTTCCACACTAGTGCACACTTCCAAACACATAGTGCAATCACCTAAACACACCCAATCAGCCTAGAAAACACTTATCCATCCATGCATTTAGCTCCAGACCTAAAGCGGTACCGAAGACATAAAATAACATCATGCAGATCCTAAACTAAGTATTATCTAGCTTTATAAGACCTTCTCATACATTCATTTCTTTGGTTTATGCTTATTCATGCTGGCACAAACAAAGAGACTCTGATGCTAGTATCCCTTGCACACTCTAATTACACAGTCTTGATATATAACATTGAAAAATAGACTTGCAGTACTCCTCAACAACTAAAACTTGAATTGTACACTCATACAGTCAATCTGAACTTATCTTCCAAACAATAAAGCCAAATATTATAGTGTGGTGAAATGCAGTGGCTTTTCCTTTATCCTTCTGACAACCCTAATCAACAACATGATTTGTCCTTACTCTACTGACTTCAAAGAATCTCTGCAATATATTATATCATTTGAAACTTGAATATATCATATCTCTTATCTATAACCAACTATCCTCCAAGCTGCAAGATCATATCTTCAAGTGCGGAGAAATGTGGACCATTATACTATCTCTTTGAAACTACAACAATATTGTATCATCATTGTCTTCACTCTACCAGCTCTAAAAAGCTTTGCGTTAACTTTTATGCTCTAAATTTGGATCATGCATTATTCATAGGTGTCTCTATCTAATTTCCAACCCACAAGATCATAACTTCAAATGCAGAGAAATGTGGAGCATTCTCCTGAGCTTCTACAGTACAAATCTTTGTACCTTTGACAATTTAAACCTTATACACTTTCTTTCAAATCTCATGCAATGATTTTCAACAAAAGGAAATGAATGCAACATTCACAACACCATAGACAACAATCACAACTCTTTTTATCAAAAACAAGAAACCACAACCTCTTCTTGACAATTTCCATCTGTCCATGAACTTCAAAAGATAAGGTACAATAATGTACAGATGATACTAATCCAACAGCCTACTCATGACTTTCATCATCATATCCTTCACCTCACAACTTCTCTAATCATCACTCCTTGACAACATATACACATCACTATGCTTTCCACCTCTCAATACTTCTGATCACCTACTCTTCTGACATTACTGATCACCACTCTGTTGACATCAATGACAACACATGCAAGAAGAAGATGTCCAACTAATTATCTCTTGTCATGCATTGTTAGGTATTAGCACCCAATAAACCCTTAAGGTACTATATCTCTTTAGTGAATAGAACATAAAAATATTGATTGACTCAGGGACTACTCTTAAATTCATCAACAATAATTTGGCAATGCAATTGAACTATTTCACTTACCTAGCCCTAGAATTTTTGGATATGATTGCAGATGGATGCATAGTTAGTTGTTCAGGGAAATGCCACAATATTAAACTTATCATGGGAGACTACATGTTGGATTATCATATGCTCACTATCCCAATGGCTAGAGAAAACATTATTTTGGGGTCTAATGACTCAATAGCCTAGGAACAATTGAGATGAACTTCCAAAAGATGTTCATGGATTTTCAGTCTAAGGATATGACATTTAAACTAAGAGGATTGCATGCAAAGTGTCCACAACTAGTAATCTCACCAAATGCAAAATATGCTTAATAAGGGGTAGACAAGGATGTCTCTCAATTGTTTTCATTAGAAATACAACAATCAAGGACTCCTACAACACTAGATCAACAAGAAATTATAGATGTGCACTTAATAATTTTAGGGGATAGGGCAAAAGGATTGCCTCCTAAAAGATATCCTAACCATGTACCAAGGTACCATCCACCATCCATCTCCTCTTCTTTTAAGGTACACCAAAAGGTTCAAGTAGTAGAACACATTCAACACCAACAAGAGGTGCTCTCAAGTCTTGGGGAGAACAAGGCAATGACACATGATAAAATTAAGTAGCAAGTTGATCAACACAATTTCAACCTAGATAGAGCTACTAGGGCTTGATGCGAAGGGTAGAATCATAATGCAACCTAAGGGAATCCTTTATACATGAACCAAGAAGTTGCAAACAAGAGAGATTACATAGTATCTAATTAGGTGGAATAACGTGGCTAGCAAAGATGTGGCATCGGAAGATAAAACATTCCTATAGAAGCATATATGGATCATCAACATTGAGGACAATGTTGATTTTTTAAGGGGAGGGGAATGATATGCCTTTATCCTATAGTATGTATTGGGATATGTGATAACCTTCTAGGGGCTACATAATCCTTAATTAATTTTATTCGAAGTCCATAAGTATAATTATAGTATGCTAAGTCAACTTCATTAGAATTAGGACACTAGAACAACCTAATGATGCCTATATAGAAGGTAGTGAGTAGTTGTTAATCATCATATTGTGAATTCTGTTATTATTGGAGACTTTTGAAAGTTTTCCCCCTTGAAGTGGCTTATTATTCTCAAGTATTATTGAGCATTTGTAGCATATTTCCTTTTATATTTTTCTCTTATGCAAGTTATTTCATTACAAGTGGTATCAAATACAACATCTTTCCTATTATAATCTTCTCTTGTGCAAGTTATTTCATTATAGAGAATCCAGGGTATAATTTATTTTTGTTTATGATAAATAATTAAGACAAAGTGGAGGCCCATTGATGCAGAGGTGTTAGGTCCCCAAAGATAATCTAACAAGATCAAAAGGTTTCAATAGTTTGTGGGCTTCAACCAATAAGACTTCTCTAGCCTTCCTCTTGTCCTAAACTCCACCAAAGGGCTTAAGTTTGGATTCCAACTTCTTAGATGAATTATAGCACCTTCTAGGATCTCAACCTACCCTAACCAACAAGGTTCCAAAGGTTTCACAAACCAATTTGATAGATTCTTGACAATTCCCATTAAACAGGCCTAATCCTTGTAGTCTTGTTCAGCGACTAAACTGTACTTTTCTCCAAACTTTCCCAAAACACTCTTGAAACAAATGACTGATTTGGATACCCTCTATTGAGTTCTAAAACATATCTCAAACTCACCTACTGTTGTTTTGGACGAAATGTGACTGTCCTAACACCCTGCTGCCTTCCTACAAGGCCTAAATTGACCATTTTACAAAGGAACCCTATGACAAACTTGTCCCACACACTTCAAACCTAAAAACAGTCTTAGGAAAGGGTTCAAAACCAAGGATTTTTCAGGTCTTATCAGGAGGTTTGCACATTTAAGGTTTGCAATACAAAAATCTCATTTCTAGGCCTCAAAACCTAGGGCTTCCTAGATCTCCCACTTCCAATCACTTCCAGACCTCATTCAAAGGTCCAACACCATCTTATTGACCATATTAAACAACAGCAATCATAAAAATATCACCTTGTTAAGACGGATCTTCGGCTGCTATAACCATGCCACCATTCTCAATGCTCTTTTCACATGCAAACTTGACTCCAAACGGTGATCACCTCTCCCATTTACACTCCTCCTGCTTTGTCAGGGTTAGGAACATATGTTACATGTTAATAAGGACCTATTCCATGAGAATCAGAATCCTACATTCATGGAAAGGTCCAAAAATGCATTGCAAACCCTCAAAATCCCTGTTTTCACAGTCAAACAGGCAGTTCCAGAAAAACAGCGATAATTTCCTCTAGGAATGGAGTTAGGACCTCAAACCAGATGCATTTGAAAGGTTACTCAATCCTCTTTCCAACCATATATGGCTTGCCTCTGTATCCGTCCGTACAGAACCGTACCAACGCTGGAAACAGCAAATTTGCAGTCAAAAAGTACAGAAAAACAAGGAAAAGAGGCAAAAACGTGATTTTTATTCATCCAACCTTTCTCCTCGGGGTATGTGAGGGTATTTGTACATATGCAAGGTGGTTTTCAACTGTCCACAACTGTTTTTCAACTGTGGGGTCGTTTTCCCCTCTTTACAACACATGTTTACATTGGTTTTACAAAATAACTCTTAGAAAACCTTACATTGCATGACTTCCTTTGACTAGACATACTTCAAGGACCTTAACATGACTTCATTACATATGAGAGTGGTCACTTGGACCTTATTAAAAAACATGAGAAATGGTCTTTCAAGACCTTATTAACAACCATGGTCTCTTAGAACACAAAAACTTCAAAATGTGCCTTATGGGGGTTTGATGACACCTCAGGTGCTCCTGCACCATACTCCCCCTCTACAAAAGAACTCATGTCCCATGAGGAAGGACTGAAATCAACTCCACAACATTGGACAAACTCATGATCACCCTTAGGTCTGCTCCATGGACTTAAATACTGCAACATGGGCTGCCAAATTGGAATCATGACATTGTCATCTTGCAAGTTGGTCTGTACTTTGGGGATCACATCTGAATAGGACTTGTTTTCTGTCCTTGGACTTGGAAATGGCATCCATCCTTCCTTCCTGCACTTACAAATATTTTCACCATGATGAGAAGCCCACATACTTGCCTCTCTCTCTGCTGCAACTGCAAACTCTTTGGGTTCTTCCTTGTGTGGCATATCCTGCTCTGGCAAATTGACCACTACATCCACTGTTGTATCAGCACCTTGCACCATTGTGCCTGTACTTTTAACTTGTACAACAACCTTATCCTGCACCAAAGGACACACTACCATTCCAATCAAAATATTAGCCTTCCAATCAATTACTAATTCATCTTTTACATCAGACTTTGGTTTGAACTTGTTTATGACAGCAGCTTGAACCTTTCTGTCAATTGGTATGGGTTCTTTCTTCCCACACATGATCACTGTATTCATTAGACCTGCATCCTTATCATCCTCAAGGAGTGGCAACAAAGTAAATGTCTTGCCTTGACTATGTATGGTATATGTATTATTCTTGCCACTATACCACACATCCCTATCATATTGCCAGGGTCTACCAAGAAGTAAATGACAACAATTCATGGGTACTACATCACAAAGTACCTTATCCCTATATCCTCCAATAGAAAACTCAACAATAGCTTGTTCATTAACCAAGAGAGTTTGATCATCACTCAACCATGACACCCTATATGGCAACTCATGAGGAATCCTTTGTAAATTCAGCTTATTAACCATTTCATTTGAAACCATATTTGTAGTAGATCCTGAATCAACTATAACCTTACATACCTTGTCCTTGCACTTACATGTGGTTTTGAAAAGAGCTCTCCTATTCAATGAATTTTTGGATGCTTGCAATGGTGTTCTTCTCATCATCAATATCTCTCCATCTTGAACTGGGGCTGCACTCCCAATTGGAGAGTTAACACTTTCATCTACCTCATCTTCTTGCACATATTGAATCCTCTTTTCATTCCTTCTTTCACTACCACTGGATGTAGAACTTTGTTTCATTGGACACTTGTATGCTGTATGACCAATCTCATTACAATGATAACATCTCCCAGTGAAAACATTAGAACCTCTACCTCCACCTCTGGTGCCTCTAAATCCCCCTCTAAAATCAGAAACTTGGTCTTTACCTTTGCTTGTGTCTCCTTGGTCTTCTTGGATTGATCTTGTTCCTCTTCCTCTATTGGTATTTCCTCTACCTCTTCCTTGTCTCTCTTGCCTTCTTTGCAACTTTTCTTCAGCCTTCATAGCCAGCTTGTAACATTCTTCAACTGTCCTTGGTGTTGTGAGACTAAGTTCATCTTGGATATTGTACCTCAAACCATTGAGATACCGTGCTACCTTCTCTTCATCATCTTCCTCATGTGCTGTTCTAATATCCAACTTATGAAACTCTTCCGTATATGCTTGCACATCCTTCTCCTTTTGTCTCAGATTTTGCAGCCTTTTGTACAACTGAACATAGTAGTCATTGGGCAGAAACTTTGCCTTCAACCTCTCCACCATCTTGCTCCAAGAAGTGATCTTTGGCTTGTCTTTCTTCCACCTATCAGCCTGCACACAATCCCACCATAACAAAGCATGACCTTTCAATCTTGATTTGGCCACCTTAACCTTCTGATTTTCTTCCACTTCTTCACACTCAAAGTAGTTTTCCAAAGCCCCAATCCAATCTATAAGTTCTTCACCATCTAATTTCCCTCCATACATTGGTAAATCTGCCTTGGCTTTGTGGTCACTCACTCTAACTGCCTTAAGAAGTTTTGCCATCCTTGCATCTTCTGGATCCAATTCTTCCTCTTGTGGAACTTCTTCTCCACCATCTTCCTCTGACTCACTCTCACCTTCATCAACTCTCCTCCTCCTATCTCTGGCTTCCAATGCTGCAACTTGCTCTTTAAGGGCCTTCAACTCCCTAGCAATTGCTGATCCACCTTTTGGAGGCATCTTGCCTTCAACTATCCAAACTTTCTTCTCTCAACCTTCAAGAATCTACTCCCTTGCTCTGATACCACTATGATGCAGAGGTGTTAGGTCCCCAAAGATAATCTAACAAGATCAAAAGGTTTCAATAGTTTGTGGGCTTCAACCAATAAGACTTCTCTAGCCTTCCTCTTGTCCTAAACTCCACCAAAGGGCTTAAGTTTGGATTCCAAATTCTTAGATGAATTATAGCACCTTCTAGGATCTCAACCTACCCTAACCAACAAGGTTCCAAAGGTTTCACAAACCAATTTGATAGATTCTTGACAATTCCCATTAAACAGGCCTAATCCTTGTAGTCTTGTTCAGCGACTAAACTGTACTTTTCTCCAAACTTTCCCAAAACACTCTTGAAACAAATGACTGATTTGGATACCCTCTATTGAGTTCTAAAACATATCTCAAACTCACCTACTGTTGTTTTGGACGAAATGTGACTGTCCTAACACCCTGCTGCCTTCCTACAAGGCCTAAATTGACCATTTTACAAAGGAACCCTATGACAAACTTGTCCCACACACTTCAAACCTAAAAACAGTCTTAGGAAAGGGTTCAAAACCAAGGATTTTTCAGGTCTTATCAGGAGGTTTGCACATTTAAGGTTTGCAATACAAAAATCTCATTTCTAGGCCTCAAAACCTAGGGCTTCCTAGATCTCCCACTTCCAATCACTTCCAGACCTCATTCAAAGGTCCAACACCATCTTATTGACCATATTAAACAACATCAATCATAAAAATATCACCTTGTTAAGACGGATCTTCGGCTGCTATAACCATGCCACCATTCTCAATGCTCTTTTCACATGCAAACTTGACTCCAAACGGTGATCACCTCTCCCATTTACACTCCTCCTGCTTTGTCAGGGTTAGGAACATATGTTACATGTTAATAAGGACCTATTCCATGAGAATCAGAATCCTACATTCATGGAAAGGTCCAAAAATGCATTGCAAACCCTCAAAATCCCTGTTTTCACAGTCAAACAGGCAGTTCCAGAAAAACAGCGATAATTTCCTTTAGGAATGGAGTTAGGACCTCAAACCAGATGCATTTGAAAGGTTACTCAATCCTCTTTCCAACCATATATGGCTTGCCTCTGTATCCGTCCGTACAGAACCGTACCAACGCTGGAAACAGCAAATTTGCAGTCAAAAAGTACAGAAAAACAAGGAAAAGAGGCAAAAACGTGATTTTTATTCATCCAACCTTTCTCCTCGGGGTATGTGAGGGTATTTGTACATATGCAAGGTGGTTTTCAACTGTCCACAACTGTTTTTCAACTGTGGGGTCGTTTTCCCCTCTTTACAACACATGTTTACATTGGTTTTACAAAATAACTCTTAGAAAACCTTACATTGCATGACTTCCTTTGACTAGACATACTTCAAGGACCTTAACATGACTTCATTACATATGAGAGTGGTCACTTGGACCTTATTAAAAAACATGAGAAATGGTCTTTCAAGACCTTATTAACAACCATGGTCTCTTAGAACACAAAAACTTCAAAATGTGCCTTATGGGGGTTTGATGACACCTCAGGTGCTCCTGCACCACCCATCAAAACTATTAAATTTTTAATAAACCTGACTTTAGCAATTTATAAAAAATAAATATTTATCGAGAATATATATTTTTTCCATGCACTAGATATTCAAGTTAGCTAGGTGGGAAAAAATAAAGAAAAAATGAAATTTACTATAGTAAAAGTGGAGGCCTATCGACCTCATTTTCTAAACATTTTTCAACAATTCAATTATACTATCAATTTCATTAAAAAACCATATCTAAATAATGTTTTAAAATTTAAGAAAATTACAAACATAAACTACACTAAAAATACTTCATTATAGATGACCGATATACTAGGATAAAAAAACTTAATATTATATGATCAAAAAATTGTTAACAGTATCAACCAATCTATCTAATAGCATTGACAAATATACATGGAATAATATGCAAACACAAGATTACACGAGACACCAAATTTTATGTGAGAAACCCTCCATGGGAGAAAAATCATCACCAAAATACAATCATTGTTGTAATATTTAGAATCCAAAGATTCAATACAACATGTCTCTTATAGAGAATTAATCTATAGTATTGCAACATACCATTTTGCAATCAACCTTTCAACATCTAACATTTAACCTCTACTATCTAACCTTGGCAAATTCACAAAAATAAATAAATAAAGGAATCATCAAGGAATACCAATCATCTAACTATCCAACCAACCCATGGAATAGAAAGAGTCACACAACTATGTTGGAAACATAAGCATGATGATGAAGAGAATGATGAGCTTGTCAGTAAGTAGTGTTGTCATTGATGGCAACAAAGGGTAAAGATATAGTGGTGTTGGTCCAAAGAGGTTCAGTAAGGTATATAGGTACAATTGTGCTGGTCTAGATAAGTATGATATCCTAAGTATTGAGCCGGAGAAGCTACTAAGTGCAGTATGATGGAGAATACACCTAAGCATGATATTCCTTCATTTTGGTGCTCCATAGTCTGGTACAACTTGCTGAAGAATCTCGTAAGGCATTTACTGAACAGAAACTATGACAGGGCCATAGTTATTCAGTCCACATTTCTCTGCTATAAAGAGTTTTTCTTTGCGGTTGTAAGGTAATGATGGTGCATACCAAAGGAGTCTAAATCCAAATATTCAGGTCTTGAAATCCTCCGGGGTGAAAGATAGAGTTGACAGAGTACCGGACTCTATAATGACAGTACCAGTGATAGATTGGAACGCTCTACATTCCATCCTAGATGAATATCTTACTATGAGGTTTTGAGGAAGAGGCTATGGATGTTAGAGGTGTGTATGATTCAAATAGTAAGCATTTTGGTGGTCCGCACATTGAATTATGAACTAACAATTAGTTCATGTTATTGTTGCTTCACCAGTTGGGCCAACCCGAAGGTGTTGAGGTTGTGCAGAGCTAAGAAATGTATGAAATAATGTCATGGGAGTAATTATAGGTAGTGCTTACCTATATGAATGTGCTACACACTTTGGTTCTCTCTGCAAAGTGTATTGGATTGTGTTTTGGGCCGACACGACAAGAAGTCACACAGTACATATATTGTGCCGACCTAATTGATGTTTTTCCTTAGTGCGGTATATGTATAAGATTGAATTCTTGTGCAAATGTGTGTGTGTGAAGTGAAGGTGTGAAGTGAGTATGTGCAAGCGAAATATGATGTAAAGAAGGATAAGTTGAGGTTGTGGTGAAGATGAAGTGTGCAAAGTCAGTATTCTGATCTTTAATGGAACTATATCTCCAACATAATTTAGATGCATTATTAACAATTCATTTTTGGCAGTGAGCCATCCCTTCTTCTATCTCTTTCTATTCAGGACAGTGAGTCCTTAGGTAGTGAGCCACCTGTAATGAGCATTCTCTATTATGGACAGTGAGTCCTTTTGGCAATGAGTGTAATTGTAATCGGTACTATTATCCATATATATGTGAGCTAATCCTCACCGTGGTTTTTCCCTTTTTGGGTTTCCACGTAAAACTCTGGTGTTCATGTGTTATGTGCTTTAATGGTTGAATTCATACTTTCCTTTCTTACTGCAATTTAAATGTGGTGTGTGGAATGAATGTTTAAATACTTAAGTGGTTTCAGAGAATACTAATTCAACCCCCCTCTCAGTATTCTGGGTGTTCAACAATTGGTATCAGAGTCTAGTTCCTTGGAAGAAGCTTAACCGCTTGAGGAAGATCTTGAAGTGTGAACACATAACACCTAGAAGATATCTTGCCCTCTGGAAGAAATTCCTACTGTTGAATTTACTGAAGAAGACTGTATTGTTGACATGAATGGAGAACTTGAACCAGCCCTTGAAGATTTGGAAAAAGTTAAATGTAAGAATAGAGATATGGAAGAAAATATTAAGGAGGTAGATGAATGTATCAAAAAGTTGAGGGAGCAAAACAAGAAATTCAAAGAAAGATACAAGGAAGTAAATGAACATATAAATCAATCAAATGAAACAATGACCAGCCTGAATACAAATTGAGGAAGGAAAAAGAGTTGAAGAATGCCTAAATGAAAAAATGATTTGAAGAAAGCTCAAGGCTTGAACAAGAAATAGTGGTCTTAAAGATAGAACTAGAAAAGGCAAAAATTCAAGAAGAGCTCCATATTGCTTGATGAAATGATTGCAAATAAAAAGGTTCCTAAGGAAAAAGAAGGATTAGGATTTGAAAAGGGTGAAAGTTCAAAAATGAATCAGACTTCAAACAATGCTGGAAAGAAGAACAATTACCAAAAGAAGGCTGCAGTCAAGAAAGGTAATAACAGACAGGTCCAGAACCAAAAGAAAAACTTCAAGAAGCTACCTATCAGACAACCAGCTACACAAAGGTACTTTGGCTAGTGTTACTCTTGCAATAAATTTGCACATAAGGCTATGGAATGTAGGAGCAGGATGAATTAAAATGTTCAATCATTCTCTGGTCAATGTTTTACATGCCAAAGAATTGGTCATAGAGCTAGTGAATGCAGAAATTAGATCATGAATGGTTACAATAAGGGTGTGATAGTTTCATCTTTCAATGGTTACTGTTATACATGTAATAGATTTGGGCATAAGGCTAATAAATGCAGATCCAGAAAGAATGGAAGTAAGCTTGTTCAAAATGTCAGATGTTATGAATGCAACAAATTAGGTCATATTGCTAGATTTTACAGAAGTAAGAATGTGAAGGTTGATCTGGTAAAGAAGAGTGATCTAGTGAAGAATGTGGATCCGGTAGAAATAAAGAAAGAAATGGACAAGGTCTAGAAAAAGAAAGAAGAAAATAAGGTGAATGATGAGGATGTGCTAGTATCCGGTGCAGATGTTTCCTCTGGAAACTAAGTTGAGAGCTTTAGCTCAGGGGGAGCTTTAATGGAGATCTTTCATCCCTCATCAGAAATGGTGTTGATGCTTCAGCACATGGATATGATGTAGATCAACACATTTGATCTGCTGGAGAAAACTCTAGTGAAAAATATCTTATTGTGAAAGATTGCGGAGAAATTAAAGGTGACTGGGTATCACAGTTGTAGCCTTGACAACTTTATCTATTTATGCATTGAATACAAATTAGGTTTTGCAAAAGGAGTTTATAAAGCGATCGCGCTCAACAAAAGGATCATTTGCAATCAAATTTTGAAGAGAGAAAAGAGTAGTGGAAGAGCAAGGAAAAGTGAATCAAACCCTAACCAAAAGCGATTGAAAGGTATTTACAGTTTCTATCTTGCCCTCAAGTTGTTTCAGCGGTATGTTAAAGATGTTTACTCCACAAGTGGTAGAAGTAGTGGACCGCCCCTGATCTAAATTCAAGAAACATCCCTTCAAGTCTATGGAAATAGATCCAAATGGTGCCTTTCTAGATATTCCATACAATGTCTTACACACAGAGGATGTACGGATGTATATCCATACAAAGATGGAAGAATACAATCATGCAAAACTGGGAGAAGTCTGGGTCAATGAGCTAACCGATGACAATTTTGACCTAAAATATGAGTATAGTGCCCTAACAAAGAAGAAATTGGATGTTTGGAATGATTTCCCTATTCTGTACTATGAAGATGCTTTAGTTAAGTATGTATTGAGACAAATCCATGATAAATTCATGTGGCTGGATCTACCACATATGATAAGCAAGGAAGCCATTAGGGCTATAACAGGGTTGTACTCCACCGAAGTTGTTCCTGCACTAAAATTAGTCAAAAATGATGTAGTTATGAAGCTCACTGGAGAAAAATTTGATAAGAGAACCCTAACTATGAATGACATTGAAGACCCTACTATGAAATATGCATCTATGATGATTGGATATAAAATTTATTTCACCAACAAAGAAAACTCAGTCTCTGCAACTGCTATCCACACATAATATGAGATGGTTAAAAAAGGTGCAAACTATGACTTGTGTGAACTATTGAGACAACAACTACTTGAGAACTTGCAAAAGACAAAAGATTCAAACTACCCCTTCAAATTCAGTACTTTAGTTATTTGCTTACTATTTTATTTCCTCAAATAAATACCTAGTGTACAGAACATTGTATGGTTGGGATACATTCTGGTGGCAGTAGAGATTAGAGATCATCTAAAGAGGATAGGAAATTTAGAGGCCCCAAATGCTACACTCTGGGGTTTCTTCAAAAAATTCCAAAAGAAGATGCAAGCAAAGGAAAGGATCCCTAAGAAGGTTGTGGAGAAATATAAGGAGGATATCATCTTCATGATTAGTAAGGATGAATGCTACATGGAAGTAGTGGAACCCAGAACTGTTTGGATTCTGGAGATGGGTTGTGAGGTAGTAGAAGACATAATTGTAGGTCTTGCAAACCTAATGCTCAGCAAACCAAACAATACCTTTGCAGAAAGATATGGGACATATGAAGAGAAATCCATGGACGCACATCTAAAACATAAGGAAAGTGAAATAAAGAAAATGTTGAGAAAATGAGGACCAAGTTAGAAGAGTTTATGTCATCAAAGGGTACTACGGAGAAATCCAAGGGCACGTCTGATACTCCAGAAGAGTCACTAAGCATTAGAAGGTCAAATAGGACTTCTACCTCCTCTATTGCTGCTCCTAGATCCTCTAGAGCCATGCCTATAGCATGTCAAGAGAAGAATTAAGCATCTAGTGCTTCTTTGCAACATCAGCCTTCCAAGAAAAGAAGGGTAAAAGAAAAGGCAACATTAGAAAAATACATAAGTCATGATGATGTTGAGGAAGAAGAAGAAGAAGAAGGACCCAAGTTGGTTCGGAGAAAGAAAAGAGAGTCTCAAGTCTCCAGAGAAGAGACAAAAGTCAAAAGAGCAAAAATTGATATAGTTATAGAGTGTGAAGAAAATCGTGAGAAAGGAAAAGAAGGCTTCATATTCAAAAGAAAAGAAGAAAAATCCAGTGAAGAAGCCCAGTTCTCTAAAGGAAAAGGAAAAGGAAAGAAGAAAAGAGAAAGTGAATCTAAAGAAAAAGGAGAGGCCTCAAAGGAGAAGGGCAAAGAAAAGACAAAGACAGAGAAATCAAGTCTTCCTCCTTTGCAACTTGAAGCTACTATCAGTGCCATTACAAAGTATGAAAATCTGAAGGAAGTAGTAGAAATGTATGATGAAAGATCCTCAAGTGATAAATCAATTATTGAAACTACAATAATCAAGTACTTGGATGCCTTCAATGTGGCCTTAATAGAAATTATTGATTAGTTACCTGATAATCTTGCTAATTTATTAATCAAGAGAAGAGATGAAGCCATGAATAAGGACACTAAGATGAAAAACAAGGATCTTGATAAAGTTTGTCCCACAATTTCTGTACAAGAAAAGAATAACGCTATTCAGAGGTTAGCCAAAGAATTCAGGACAAAAAGAAGATTGAATACTTTAATGTCCAATGATAAAGATGAAATAAAGAGGCTGGAAAAGGACACTTTGAAAATAACTGTAGAAGTCCTCAAAGAATTAAAAATCAATACAATTGAAGAATGGTCTTATTTTAAAGAAGAAGAAAAGGATGATGACAAAATTGCAGCAACAAATATTGATCAAGATGTGTTGATAGAACAAAATGTGCCATCTCCACCAGTAAACACAGATGCAAAAGGTCAAAATGTTGTCAACCCTCCTCCAGAAAATATAGAGAATATTGAAGAGATGAAGGAGATACTAGAAGAGAAGAAAGATGAAGAGAAATGAGAACAAAGTGAGGTAGTTTTAGCACAAGTAGAAAGCACTATGGAAAATGTCTCTATTCCTCCAGAGAACGAAGAAGATGAAGAGACACATGAGGAAAATTGTCCTCTGAAAACCTCTTGTTCACACATGATTTCCATTTCAGAAGAGGGGAAAAAGAATACAATTGGTGAGTGCTTCGGAGTCTCTCCAATAGACTCAATTAGACAATTTTTGGCTCAACAAATTCAAAATACTGCCTCACCACAGCTGCTTCATTTGTAATCTCTAGATGGATAAATCAATTTTTCCAATATCTGTTTGTTGAAGAAACTTTAACTTGGAACAATCTTTTAGGCCACAGCTCAAGAGGAGATTCTACAATCACATGTAGAAGGCAATGAGCTTCTAGAAGAAGCAATGAACATTTTTGAGAAGGTGCTACCAGAAACCAAGAGGGATGCCTCTCTGACTCTTGCACAACTAATGAAGCATCTAATGGAGTCTGTTAATAGTCATTTTGTGTCCTTAGAAAAGGCAGCTGAAAAGAAAGTGGTGGAAGAAATAAGCAATAAGAGACTGATAGACTTATCACAAAAGTTCTCCAAGGTGCATAGCTTGTTGGAAGTCAGTGTAAAGAGTATTCAAAATGCTCTAAGTGATGCAGATGTGATGTATCAATTTTGTTTATCATGGCCTATATCTACAAAAGAAACAAAAGATAAGTGAAAGGAAGCTAGGTGTGCGGAAATTGCTTCCTACACTAATCTAATGAGGAGAGGGCTATGCAAATTCAAATTATTCCTTACAACTACAGCAACATAGAACATCTAAACAAGATATTGTAGAAATACACATGAACCAGAGAGAAGACAGAAGAAGAGAGACAAAGATATACGGTGGGGAAAACCCTTATTAGGTGAAAAACCCCACACTCAGAAACCTGCATAATGTATTAACAAATCTGAAAGAATGTTTACAATACACTTGCAATGCAAGCTTCAATGGTCTTCAACACTTATATCTGGAGTCAATTTGATAGCATAATAGTACCTGTAAACCTGTAATACAAACTCCATCTCCAAGCACTTGTTTATATAGAAAATACAAGGCAATATTGAACCTGTCTTGGGATGGGCATCCAACTTGGCCTCATGGCCCAAAACCCATGCCTAGGGACAATTGGTCAACATTGTAGAATGTGACTGACACTTGTCCACATCTCCCATCCCAAAGAGGTTGCCTATGTCCAAAATGGGCTATGACAGATGCTCTTATGACACTGATGACCGTCATAGAATCTGTCATAGTAGTTACAACTTACAGCTGTAAGAGAATCTGTCATACACATGCTATAAATAGCATATTCTCTTACAACATGTCATAGTCCACATTGGGGCACCCAAATATGCCTTTTTCAAAGATGCTTCATCACACATGTCCTCACCTGTCTTACAAACTTGTATTTCTGACTCTTACATGTCATAGATTCTGTCATAGGAATCCATCATAACCGTTTCAGTCAATATTCCCTTACACAACATGGAAGATGCCGACACATGGCAAAATGCTCCTACCACAAAGTGGGATGCCTATCTCCTCATGTGAGGACAAAATTACAAGTTGTCATATTCCATGTAGGATTGACACATCACCGTGCCACATCCCACAATATGACAATATGGAATTTACAAATATTTACAACATAGGAAATTAAATAATAAATACAAACATTAATAATGTAAGGAATTACCAAGGTTGAGACACCTTAATTCCCAACATTCTCCCACTTGTCGAACACCTTGTAAGAGCCAATAGAAAAACATGATTTAACTGCTATAGGCCGAGAGGCCCATAGACTCTGAACACCATCTGAACTTCTTTGTGTCCACTGGCTTCATCAATGCATTTGCAACATTCTTCAAAGTATCTACCTTCTCCAAATTTACCTTTCCATCCTGAACCATGTATCGCATGAAGTGAAACTAAACATCAATGTGCTTTGTTCTAGCATGGAAAGTTGGATTCTTCGCAAGGCAAATTGCACTCTGACTGTCACAACTGATCGTGATCTGACTTGCATCAACACCAATATCGGAACACAATCTCTTAAGCCAAATGGCTTTCTTACAAGAATGAGTTGCTGCCATATACTCAGCTTCTGTCGTGGACAAAGCAACAACAAGTTGTCGCTTACTCATCCAACTAATATCACCACCAAACATTGTAAACACATAAGCACTGGTGGATCTGCTGTCAATGTCACCTGCCCAATCTGAATCCACAAATCCATGAATATGAACAGAATGTAGAGGTCCTGAAACATTACCATGATAGCAAATGGAATACTTGGAAGTACCCCTCAAATATCTGAACACTCGCTTAACTCCATCCCAATGAACTTGTCCAGGATTAGCCATAAATCGACTAAGGACTCCCATTGCTTGGGCAATGTCTGGTCTTGTGTAGACCATAGCATACATCAAACTGCCAACAACAATAACATAAGGTACTCTGCTCATGTCCTCCACCTCACTAGGAGATTTTGGACAATCCTCAATAGACAACTTTGTCCCCAAAGAAATGGGAACACACAATGGTCTACAATCTGCCATGTTGAACCTGTCCAACACGGTCTTCACATACTCTAGCTTGACCAAAGTTTTTTGTTGGTTCTGTCTCTTTTAATTTCCATTCCTAGAATGTACCTGGCTGCCCCTAAATCTTTCATTTCAAACTGTGCTAACAACTGAGATTTAAAATTAGAAATCATATTCTTACCCTTCCCAATGAGCAACATATCATCAACATACAGTGCAACAATGAGAATATGATCACCATCAAACTTATAATACACACAGTGATCTGATTTCGATCTCACAAATCCAATTGACAACACAAAGGCATCAAACTTCAAGTACCATCTCCTAGGGGATTGCTTCAAACCATACAAAGACTTCTTAAGTTTGCAAACCAAATTTTCTTTACCTTTCACCATGTAATGCTCTAGCTGTGACATGTAGATTTCTTCCTCCAAATCACCATGAAGGAAAGTTGTTTTCACATCCATCTGTTCTATCTTCAACTCATAAGCTACTACAAGAGACAACAAGAATCGAATGGATGTCAACTTTGCAATGGGAGAGAAGATCTCACCATAATCTATACCCTCCACTTGTGAATACCCCTTTGCAACCAATTTGGCCTTATACTTCTCAACACTGCCATCTGCACCAAATTTATTCTTGAACACCCATTTGCATCCAATGGGTTTCTGTCCAGGAGGCAAGGGCACCAGGTCCCAAGTTTGATTCTTTTTCAAAGAAGCCATTTCATCCTCCATCGCCTCCTTCCAGGAACCTACATCTTTCATGTCCATAGCCTCTAATACAGTTCTAGGTTCATCACTGTTAGTAAGCAAAGCAAAAGCACAACTAGAATTGAGCAATGTAAAACAAAACCTTTTAGGTTACTTTCTTATCCGTGTAGACCTCCTCAAGAGCTAAGGTTGAGGTTCAGCTTCTTCATCTAAGC
Organism: Cunninghamia lanceolata; assembly: GCA_027924645.1. NCBI lineage: Eukaryota > Viridiplantae > Streptophyta > Pinopsida > Cupressales > Cupressaceae > Cunninghamia > Cunninghamia lanceolata. Next base: position 2,432,763 of record BSBN01000326.1, on the reverse strand, counting down.
TTTCAGAGCTGCTAGAGCTCTCCTTATCATTAGGTCCAAATTATCTTTCTGTTTAGTCTTCTTAGGGGTGAGAGGAAATTGAACAACATCCTCTTTCTTTTCTTTTTCTTCTGGTTGTAAAACAATGGAAGAAGGTGTAAGCTCTCTAAAGATGACACTTCTTCTATACAACACTTTTTCAGCCACAGGGTCCCAAAGCTTGTATCCTTTCACATCGACACCATAGCCAATGAAGATACACTTAACAGCCTTGTTCTCCAATTTTGACCACTTCTCCCTAGGCACATGTGCATATGCCTCACAACCAAAAACATGAGGATGCCTTATTGAAGGCTTTCTACCAGACCATACCTCCATGGGTGTCTTTCCAATAAGAGCTATGTAGGAGATCTATTAACAAGATAGCAAGCAGTGGCAACAACTTTAGCCCAAAACTTTTGTTCTAGGCCAGCTCCATTAAGCATACTCCTAGCCTTCTCCATCAGTGTCCTGTTCATCCTTTCTGCAACTCCATTTTTCTATGGAGTGTATGGAGTTGGCTTATGTCTTTCAATCCCAAGTTCCTTGTAATATTTATCAAATTATGTAGAACAGAACTCACCGCCATTGTCAGTTCTCAAACACTTAATCTTCTTACCAGTCTAATTTTCAGCAAAGGCCTTAAAGTCCTTAAACTTACTATAGACTTCAGATTTGCTTCTGAGAAAATAAATTCATGTCCTTCTACTGTAGTCATCTATAAAAGATACAAAATATATAGATTTTGATAATGAAGGAACTTTAACAAGACCAAATACATCAGAATGAACAAGGTCCAACACACCAGAAGACTTGTGAGAACTCAAATAAAACTGAACACGATTTTGTTTCCCATAAATGCAATGTTCACAAAAGTCAAACTGAAGATTCTAATCATCTAACCCCTCAACGAGGTTTTTATTTTTTAGGGTACGCAGACCCTTCTCACCAATGTGGCCAAATCTCTTATGCCATAACATTGTCTTTTCAGTAAGAAGTTTAACTTCCAAGGCATGATTACAAACATTAGGACTAGAAACAATAGATCTCTTGACTGCTCATTTAGATGGTGGGGATGAAGTGATTGCTGCCCTCTTCTTTGAATGAGAAGAACTATTGCATTGTGAAATGCATGCCTCCAGCAGAAACAGAGTACCTCTCCTAGTACCCTTAGCAAGCACCATAGCTCCTCTAGTCATATTGCATCCTTCTTTCGAAAAGATAACTTACACACCTGCATCATTCAAACTACTTATAGAAAGTAGGTTCTGTGCTAAGCCTGGGATATGCATAACCCTAGAGATCCCCTTCACTCTACCATCAGGGAATCAGATAGAGACTCTTCCACAACCAACAATCTTCAGATGAGAGTCGTCACCCAAGTACACCTTTCCACCATCGAACTCCTCATACTTAGTGAACCAATCTCAACGCAAGGTCATGTGGAATGATGCACCAGAGTCAATCAGCCACACATCATCAGACACATGGGTTGCCAGGGCTGCGATGAAAGCATCACCATCATCTTCCAATTTGTCAGAATCTGAATTTGGAGCTTTCTTCTTCTTCTTCTTCTCCTCTTTGCATTCCTTTCAGAAATGCCCAGATTTACCATAGTTCCAACAGATAGCCTTGGACTTTCCAGGAGATTTGGATCTCCCATGGGATTTGGATCTACCCTTCTCAGCTTTCTTGTCCTTATTTTTCCCTTTCCCCTTGGGTCTTCCACAAACTACAAGAGCCTCTTTGGCTGCATCAGAAGACTTCCTCTGCATCTCTTCAGATAACAATGCAGATACCACATCTTCCATCTTGAATGTGGATGTGGTGCTTCCAATAGTCATGACAAGGTGATCCCACGAGTCTGGCAAAGAACAAAGGAGGGTCATACACCAATCCTCCTCCTCCATCTTTACACCAATAGATGTCAATTGTGCAACCAACATGTTAAAAGCATTCATATGTTTGGCAACGGATCCTCCGTCCTCCATTCGAAGAGAATACAACTTCTTTCTTAGAAAAAGTTTATTAACCAGGGATTTGGCTTGATACACATCTCCCAACTTCTTCCAAAGCAAGGTTGCAGTCTTCTCCTCATGGACATTTAACAACATAGAATCAACAAGACTAAGTCTTATGAGACCCTTATCCTTCCAATCCTTGAGATCCCAATCAGCTTGTTGCATTGCAACTAGTTTAGTTTTGGTAACGGTTTCCCAAAGGTCTCGATCAACAAGCATGTCTTCCATCTTGAGCTTCCACAGCTCAAAATTAGTGCCATTGAACTTCTCCACTTCCATTCTTCCAGATGTGCTTGCCATCTCCTTACTATAATAGAAAATAGAATACTCTACATAGACTCTCACTCAACTTAAGGTCAGCTCAAAAAACCCCTACCCAACAATTAGGACCAAAGGTGATCAAGCTCTGATACCAACTGAAAGGAAGCTAGGTGTGCAGAAATTACTTCCTACACTAATCTAATGAGGAGAGGGCTATGCAAATTCAAATTATTCCTTACAAATACAACAACATAGAACATCTAAATGATATATTGCAGAAATACACATGAACCAGAAAGAAGACAGAAGAAGAGAGACAAAGATATGCGGTGGGGAAAACCCTTATCGGATGAAAAACCCCACTCAAAAACTTGCACAGTGTATTAACAAATCTGAAAGAATGTTTACAATACACTTGCAATGCAAGCTTCAATGGTCTTTGACACTCGTGTCTGGAGTCAATCCAACAACATAATAGTACCTGCAAACCTGTAATACAAACTCCATCTCTAAGCACCTGTTTATATAGAAAATACAAGGCAATATTGAACCTATCTTGGGATGGGCATCCAGCTTGGCCTCATGGTCCAAAACCCATGCCTAGGGACACTTGGTCAACATTGTAGAATGTGCCTGACACTTGTCCATAGCTCCCATCCCAAAGAGGTCACCTATTTCCAAAATGGGCTATGACAGATGCTCTTACGACACTTACGACCGTCATAGAATCTATCATAGCAGTTACAACTTACAGCTGTAAGAGAATCTGTCATACACATGCTATAAATAGCATATTCTCTTACAACATGCCATAGTCCACCTTGGGGCACCCAAATATGCCTTTTTCAAAGATGCTTCATGACACATGTCCTCACCTATCTTACAAACTTGTATTTCTGACTCTTACATACCATAGATTCTGTCATAGGAATCCGTCATAACCATTTTGGTCAATATTCCCTTACACAACATGGAAAATGCCGACACATGGAAAAATGCTCCTACCACAAAGTGGGATGCCTATCTCCTCATGTGAGGACAAAATTACAAGTTGTCATATTCCATGTAGGATTGACACATCACCGTGCCACATCCCACAATATGACAATATGGAATTTACAAATATTTACAACATAGGCAATTAAATAATAAATACAAACATTAATAATGTAAGGAATTACCAAGGTTGAGACACCTTAATTCCCAACAATAAGATTGATGACTTGGAAATGCAGATAATAAATATTTCTAAAACTTATGACCCCCTAAAGGATAATAATGGAAATCTAAGGGTTGAAGTGGAGAAGACTCATGCTATCATCAAGAAATTATAGAATCAAAGAGAATCAATCAAAGATTAGATGAGTTAGCTAAGAGAGATAGTGAGCTTCAAGATGGTTGTACTAACTGGGTTATTAAGGGAAGCTGATAAGGTTGGAAAGATGACAGCTACTCTAGCATCAATTGAAAAGGCAAAAGACTTGCTCTTGCAGGTTAATGGGAAAATACAGACACTCAACTCAGCCAAGATGTATTGGCATTCTGCAGTATTACAGCTGAAGAATATATAAGGATTATTTTCCCACCAACAGGTAAGTTTCATATTTTGATTTCCTGTACATATGCGGAAGAATATAAGAAAACAAATTTTGACATTTTGATGTATAGAAATACAATAGTAAGGGGGAGTATGTGTACAATAAAGAAAGATTAGATTTGAGATAGTGGGAAAAGTTTTTGACTTGTAGATATACAAGTAGTTCCTTTGTCATTGATGACAAAGGGGGAGAAATTTTAGCTATGTTGCCATCAATGATAAAGGGAGAGATTGTTGGAAACATAATAATGATGATGAAGAGAATGACGAGATTGGCAATAAGCAGTGTTGTCATTGATAGCAACAAAGGGTAAAGATATAGTGGTGTTGGTCTAGAGAGGTTTAGTAAGGTATATAGGTACAATTGTATTAGTTTGGTTAAGTATGATATCCTAAGTATTGATTCAGAGAAGCTACTAAGTGCAGTATGATGGAGAATACACCTAAGCATGACATTCCTTCATTCTGGTGCTCTGTAATCTGGTACAACTTGATAAATAATTTCCTAAGGCATTTACTGAACAAAAACTATGATGGGGCCACAGTTCTTCAGTCCACATTTCTCCACTATAATGAGTTTTTCTCTGCAGTTGTAAGGTAATGATGGTGCATACCAAAGGCATCTAAATCTAAATATTCAAGTCTTGAAATCCTCCGGAGTGAAAGATAGAGTTGATAGAGTACCATACTTTGTAATGATAGAGTAATGATAGTGCCAGTGACAAATTGGAATGCTCCACATTCCACCGTAGATGAATATCTCACCATGCAGTTTTAAGGAAGAGGTTATGGATGTCAGAGGTGTGTATGATTCAAATAGTTGTTGGGAATTAAGGTGTCTCAACCTTTACAAATTCCTAGCATTGTTTATTTAATTGTGTATTTATTTATTGCCTAATTTCGTATTTACTTGTACATTCAGTTTGGTCACTTAGTTGAGGTGGCATTGTGACATGTCATCCTACTTGGAATGTGACTTGGATGGTCAAGTCAAACTCATATGGATTTGGGCATCCCATTTGAGGTGGCACTAATATGTCGTGTGTCAGCGTCTTGTGGTATGTGGAAGAGGATATTCCATATGACAGAATCTATGACACATAAGAGCCAAGTATAGAGATTCCTATGACAAGTGGGGACAAGTGTCGGAGAGTATCTTTGCATGAGAGAAAGGCATCTTTGGGAGCCCAAGTTGGGCTATGACATGTTGTAAGAGGAATATGCTATTTTTAGTTATGTATGATGGATTCTCTTACAACATTAAGTGTTGTCATGTTACAGATTTTTATTACAGCTGTAAGATGCGTAAGAGCATTTGTCATTGCCTATTTTTAGCATGGAGCGCTCTATCCTTGGGAAGTCAAATCTGCCATGTTATGACAGATGTAAGAGAGCTGAAAATGTGTTGGACAAGTGTCCTTTGACTGGGTAAATGGCCATGTGGCCAAGATGGATGCCCATCTCTAGAAGCTTCTCGTTTATGCCTTATATCTTTATATATTGCATAGTTTTGGAGTTATAGTTTGCATAGTTGATGTACAGGTACTGTTATGCTGTTGGAATCACTCTAGAAATGACATTTGAAGACTCTTGGAAGAACTTGGATTGCAAGTGTATTGTAAACTGTTATTGTTTTGATAATACATTGTGCAGGTTTTAGAGTGTGGGGTTTTTCATTTGAAAAGGTTTTCCCCACGATATATCTTGTGTCACATGTTCTCTTGTGTTTGTTTTTGCTGTTGTAATATCTCTATTATATGTTTAGCATTGCTGCAATTGTAAGGATTAAAAATAATTTGCATACATATCCCCTTATTAGATCGGTGTAGGAAGCATTTCTGCATACCTTGCTTCCTTTCAGTTGGTATTAGAGATTGATCACCTTTGATCCTAGTTGTTGGGTAGGGGTTTTTTGTACTGATCTTTGATTAAGTGGGAGTTTGTATAGAGTATTCTACAATCTTGTTGCAGGAAGGAGATGGCAGGCACATCCGGAAGAATAGATTTGGAAAAGTTTAATGGCAGCAATTTTGAGTTGTGGAAACTCAAAATGGAAGACATGCTTGTTGATAGAGACCTATGGGAAACAATTTCTAGTACAAAACCAATGGCAATGGAAGAGGCAGATTGGGATCTTAAAGATCGTAAAGCTAAGGGTCTTGTGAGACTTTATTTAGCTGATTCTATCCTATTGAATGTTCATGAGGAGAAGACAGCGAAGGAGCCATGGAATAAACTTGGTGATGTTTATCAAGCTAAATCCCTAGTAAACAAGTTATTCCTATGGAAGAAGCTTTATTCTCTAAGGATGGAAGATGGAGGATTGGTTGTAGATCACCTGAATGCTTTTAACATGCTAGTTGCATAGTTGACATCCATTGGTGTGAAGATGGAGGAGGAGGATCATTGTATGACCTTGCTTTGTTCTTTGCCAGATTTGTGGGACCACCTTGTCATGGCCATTGGGAGCACTACAACCACCTTCAAGATGGATGAAGTGGTGTCTTTATTGTTATCTAAAGAAATGCGGAGAAAGTCTTTTGAGTTAGCTAAGGAGGCTCTTGCAGTTCGTGGTAGACCCAAAGAGAAAGGGAAGAATAAGGACAAGAAAGATGAAAAGGGCAAATCCAAATCTTGTGGGAGATCCAAATCTCTTGGAGAGTCTAAGGCACTGTGGAAAAACTGGGCACTTCTGAAAGGAGTGCAAGGAGGAGAAGAAGAAAAAGAAGAACACCTCTGATTCAGATTCTGACAAATCTCATGATGATGGTGATGCTTTTATTGCTGCCTTGGCCACCCATGCATCGAATGATGTGTGGTTGATTGACTCCGGTGCTTCCTTCAACATGACCTCACATCGAGGTTGGTGGGAAGGTGTACTTGGGTGATGGCTCTCACCTAAAGATAGTTGGTTGTGGAAGAGTCTTGATCCGATTCCCTGATGGACAAGTGAAGGGGATCAATGGGGTTATGCAAATCTCTGGTTTAGCACAAAACTTGCTCTCTATAAGTAAATTTAATGATGCAGGTGTGCAAGTTGTCTTCTCTAATGGAGGATGCAAGATGATGAGAGGATCTATGGTGCTTGCTAAGGGTACTCAGAGAGGTACTCTGTTTCAGCTGGATGCATGCACTACTCAGTGTAATAGTTCTTCTGATTCAAAGAAAAGAGCTTCAGTCACTTCATCCTCACCATTGGAACCAGTAGCGAAGAAATCTGTTGCTTCAACTTCTGATGGTAGTGCATTTTGGGTACCTAAGGGTGCTCATGCTTTGGAAATGAATCTCCCTACTAATAAGACAATGTTGTGGCATGAGAGACTTGGTCACATTGGTGAGAAGGGTCTTAGAGCCCTGAAAAATAAAAACCTCATCAAGGGGTTAAATGATTGTAATCTTGAGTTCAACTTTTGTGAACATTGTATATATGGAAAACAAAACTGTGCTCAGTTTTACTTGAGTTCTCATAAGTCTTCTGGTGTGTTGGATCTAATTCATTATGATGTGTTTGGTCCTATGAATGTTCCTTCGATTTCTAAATCATTATATTTTGTATCATTCATAGATGATTACAGTAGAAGGACATGGATTTATTTTCTCAGAAGCAAATATGAAGTCTTTAGTCATTTCAAAGAGTTTAAATCTTTTGTTGACAATCAAACTAGTAAAAAGATTAAGTGTTTGAGAACTGATAATGGTGGTGAGTTTTGTTCGACAGAGTTCAACAAGTTCTATAAAGAACATCAGATTGAAAGACATAAGACAACTCCTTACACCTTGCAGTAAAATGGAGTTGCAGAGAGGATGAACATAACATTGATGTAGAGGGCTCGAAGTATGCTTAGTGGTGCTAGACTCAAACAAAAGTTTTGGGTTGAAGCTGTAGCCACTGCTTGCTACCTGGTTAATAGGTCTCCTACTTCAGCACTTGTTGATAAGACACCCATGGAGGTGTGGTCTGGTAAGAAGCCTTCACTAAGACATCTTTGTGTTTTTGGTTGTGAGGCATATGCACATGTGCCTAAGGAGAAGAGGTCAAAATTGGAGAACAAGATAGTTAAGTGTATCTTCATTAGCTATGGTGTCGGTGTGAAAGGGTACAATCTTTGGGATCCTGTGGCTGAAAAAGTCTTGTATACCAGAAGTGTTATCTTCAGAGAGGTAACACCTTCTCCTGTTGTTTTACAACTAGAAGAAAAAGAAAAGAAAGAGGATGTGGTTCAGTTTCCTACTACCCCTAAGAAAACTGAACCGAAAGACCCTGTTGGACCCGATGCTGAGGAGAGCTCTAGTAGCTCTGAAAGTTTAGAAGAAGAAGAAGAACCTCAATCTTAGCCTTTGAGGAGCTCTACATGAAACAGGAGGCAACATGAGAGGTTTGGTTATACATTGCTTGATTCTAGTTGTGCTTTTGCTTTGATTTCTAACACTGATGAGCCTAGAACTGTGAAAGAGGCTATTGGTATGAAAGATGTAGGTTCCCGGAAGGAATCCATGGAAGATGAGATGGTTTCTTTGGAAAAGAATAAAACATGGGACTCAGTGCCTTTGCTTGATGGACGAAAGCCTATTAGATGTAAATGGGTGTTCAAGAAGAAATTTGGTGCAGATGGTAGTGTTGAGAAATATAAGGCCAGATTGGTTGCGAAGGGGTATTCACAAGTGGAGGGAATTGATTATGGTGAGATTTTCTCTCCCATTGCAAAGCTGACATCTATTATGTTCCTGTTATCTCTTGCAACAACTTATGACTTAGAAGTGGAACAAATGGAAGTGAAGACAACTTTCCTTCATGGTGACTTGGAGGATGAAATCTATATGTCATAGCCTGAGCACTACGTGGTGAAAGGTAAAGAAAATTTGTTTTGTAAGTTAAAGAAGCCTTTGTATGGTTTGAAGCAATCTCCTAGGATGTGGTACTTGAAGTTTGATGCCTTTGTGTTTTCCATTGGAATTTTGAGATTGAAATTAGATCACTGTGTGTATTACAAGTTTGACAATGATCGTATTCTCATTATTGCACTATATGTTGATGATATGTTTCTGATTGGGAATGGTAAGAATATGATTTCTGATTTGAATTCTCAGTTGTCAACATAGTTTGAAATGAAAAACTTAGGGGCAGCTAGGTACATTCTGGGGATGGAGACCAGAAGAGACAGAGAAAACATAAAACTTTGGTTAGGCTAGAGTAAGTATGTGAAGACCATGTTGGAGAGATTCAACATGGCAGATTGCAGACTATTGTGTGTTCCTATTTCATTAGGGACAAAGTTATCTGTTAATGATTGTCCAAAGTCTCCTTCTGAGATGGAGGATATGAGTAGAGTGTCTTATGCTAGTGCGGTTGGCAGTTTGATGTATGCTATGGTTTGTACAAGACCAGACATTGCCAAAGCAGTGGGAGTCCTTAGTTGGTTTATGGCTAATCCTGGATGGGTACATTGGGATGCGGTGAAGAGAGTGTTTAGATATTTGAGGGGTACTTCTGAGTATTCCCTATGTTATCATGGTTATCCTACATGACTTTTGCATTCTGTGAGTATTCGTGGATTTGTGGATTCTGATTGGGCAGATGACATTGATAGCAGGAGATCCACCAGTGCTTATGTGTTTACTATGTTTGGTGGTGCAATTAGCTAGATGAGTAAGTGAAAACCTGTGGTTGCTTTGTCCATGACAGAAGTAGAGTACATGACAGCAGCTCATGCTTGTAAGGAAGCCATTTGGCTTAAGAGGTTGTGTTCAAATATTGGTGTTGATGTAGGTCAGATTACTATCTGTTGTGACAATCAGAGTGTGATTTTCTTAGCAAAGAATCCTACTTTCCATGCTAGAACAAAGCATATTGATGTTTAGTTTCATTTTGTTTGAGATATGCTAGAAGATGGGAAGGTGATATTGGAGAAGGTAGACACTTTGAAGAATGTTGCAGATGCATTGACGAAACCAGTGGGCACAAAGAAGTTCAGATGGTGTTTGAATTCTATGGGCCTCTTGGCCCCTAGCAGTTGAATCTTTTCATTCTTTTGGCTCTTTCAAGGTGTTTGAAAAGTGGGAGAATGTTGGGAATTAAGGTGTCTCAACCTTTACAAATTCCTAGCATTGTTTATTTAATTATGTATTTATTTATTGCCTAATTTTGTATTTACTTGCACATTCAGTTTGGTCACTTAGTTGAGGTGGCATTATGACATGTCATCCTACTTGGAATGTGACTTGGATGGTCAAGTCTGTTGGAAACAAGGTAGATAACTGAGAGGGGGGGTGAATCCGTTATCTCAAATATCTTAACTTTCTTTTCTCCTTTAACAATTAGTGCAGCATAAAAACATATAAGCATACATAATCATGAGAGCAAAAATAAAATCAACACACATAACACAAGTATTTTTACATGGAAAACCTTGTTAAGGGAAAAACCACGGGGTGACTAACCCAAGATTGCATTCTCTATTAAAATAATAAGAAGTACAAAATGGCACTTGCTAATTAGGGCTCACTGCCTGAGCACACTGCTCACAAGAGGCACACTGCCTACAAGAGACTCACTATCTACAAAGTTTATAGAAGGTAACCAGGTGTTTGAACTGATGAGAGGAATTCACAAATGCTGAAGTTCAGTTCTGGTTAGGCTCAATATACTGATCTAATGCACTTCATTCTTCCTCTACTCTAGTGTTGCCGCTCTGTTACATACCGGACTTGTATTGTTGCTTCCACTTTTATTTCTGCCTTTCTTCACACCTTATTTCACCACATCTACACACACACACACACACACTTCAACATACTAGAATTCATCTGGTATTTATATCTGCATCAAGGATTTTAACAACTTTCTAGTCGGCAACCGGAATACTCAAGATATTTACAAAATACTGATCTGTCAGTTGAATCCATGCTTAATATGTGATGCGTATCAAAAACATAGACATAGAAGTCATCAATCATGTTAGCCAACCATGTATGATCCCTTAAATAGCTTGATCAACATCAATTACTCATCCAGATTGAAGTCTAATACTCTTTCGGTCAGTTCTTCCTCAGTCTGCTCTGCCTGTCAGGAACCTAACACTTAGATGCTCATATCTTTTTCATGTTTCATCACCGGAGGCTCAATCTCTAGAATATAGTATTCATGATACTCCTCTTGACTTGTCCAAGTCTGCAATTTGCTGAGTTACACCATCTGAGAGATCCGAACTTGTTTGTTAGACCTTGCTACATGCTCTATTCTTGTTCACCGGACCAAAACAATCTTCAATCTGACTTCCGGTATAAGCATACTATGTGCTGCGGATGTGTGGGATAGATTTTGTTGCCATCAATGGCAATACTCATGAAGCCACATAGTGTCTCTTGCCAACAATCTCTCTCTTTGGCATTGATGGCAACACTTAGTGAAAAATGACTAAGTGTCGCAGCAAACTCCCCCTTGGCTGATGCTCTATCTTGTGTACTATTTTACCAGAGCTCCCCCTTAGCTAGATTCCACATTTTTCACTACTCCTCACTCCTCCTTTGACATCAATGGCAAAGGGTGGAATTCACATACTAAAATTTGCAAAAATCAACCTATACATAGCCACATAAGTAAATATACATGTTATACTTACATATACTTAAGTATATCCGCAAAAGTGGTCTTCAATTGTACAAATTTTGTTGCCTAGCTCTGCTTCATCCTATTCAAAATGGAGATGTGACCACTCAACAAAAATGCATATGCTTCTGCCCTTCTTAGATATGCTAGATCACTGGTCCGAGCTGTGGTCTGAGCATCTGTTAAGGCCTCATGCATTGCCTCTAACTTAGGGATAATTATCCCTCTAAGTTCACTCATCCTGCTTATTATATTCTTCTTCTCTTTATCCAGCCTCTTTATTTCATTTATAATGGCAATAGCCTAACATTCTTGATTCATTATGGATGTAGTGAGGGGATCAAAATTTTGAGATAAACTTGACAGTTTACCTTCTTGTTCTTTCACCTTCTTTTCAATATCCTCTATCACTTTAGACTAGGATAGACAAAATTTGTACATGTCCCCGCCATCTTTAAGAGCATTTTCAAGGCTCTTTATCCCAATATCTAGGGTCCTCCTATCATTAGCTATGAGTCCCTATACTTTAGTGAATCTCTTTCCCAAAAATTCTTTCTGAACGTTTTCTTCTGCCGATTTCTCTAAAGAATCAAAATGAGTGCTAACAGAGTTTACCAGAGATTTTAGGTTACCGGATGGAGAGGCTGAAGGATCATTTTGAAAGGATGGCATGATCTTCTCTAGCATACCAGATGCAATCTCTAATGACTCGCAGTCTTCCATGTGAAACTTCAGGAGTTTTTCTTTTTCCTTGGCTTGAGCAAAAGATGCTATCTTCATTGTCTGGACTGGAGAGAGGGAATCAAAATTTAGTGGTCTTTGGAAAAGTTCTGGTTCATCTATCTCCATCATCTCTTTGTTCAATAAATTCTTTACTGCCTTTGTAGTGTCTCTTGCTGGAGACTGAGTTTTCTTTTCTTTTGGAATCTCTGAACTGTCATTAGAGATCTTCTCTATTTATTCTTCTTCTTTTTCCTTTACCTCCTCTTCTTGACTCACTTTCTCCTCTTTTCTTCCTTCTCCTTTAGTTCCTGGATTTGGAGTGTCTGCAGTGGGATCCGGAGGAGAGATGTTAACTGCTTCATGAACTTCCTCTTCCAGAACAGAGGAATCCAAGTCATTAGACATCTCCTCATCTATCTCTTTTGACCCTTCTACATTTTTCTCAGTAGATTCTTCTTTTGATGCATTTAATCCTTCAACATCCATGGTAGGAGGTTCTTCATCTATTTCCTCTATAATAGGAAGATTGAATCTTTTGAAGGCATTCTAGAGGATGTCTTCTGTTTCTTTTGCTACCTGATCAGTCTCTCCAAGCATAAGTTTGTTCATTCTTGCTTTGCTCTGGAACTCATCCTTGCAATCCTTAAAGATCATGTTCATTTTCTTTGGAGTAATGGAAGGATAGAGCTGAATTGCAACCTGTTCTCGGATCTCTAAGTCCTTTGCCTTGGAATTCTCTTTTCTAAGTTCAAGTACCTTCTCTAGACTTTTGGGAATTAAAGAAATGATTTCAATGAATGCTTTATTATAAATATTTAGGTACTTGACTGTAGCTTCTTCCAAGATCCTTTTGTCAGTGTCACTATACTCATCATAAAATTTTGTTACTGGTTGCAAATTTCCATCCACAATGACTGCCTTGATGATATCATCAATAGAAAGAGTGGGCCTTTCAACAAATTCTTCTGCCTCTTCTTCTTTATTTTTACCAGCAGAGGATTCCCCAGATGTTTTCTTCTTCTTCTTGATTTTCTTAACTTCCTCATCAGAATCTATTTCTTCATCATCCTTTTGACTTGTGTAAGACCTTGTGGCTTTTGATTTCGTTCTCTTTTCTCCCTTTCCGGATGTCTTGATTTCCAGTTTGGTGGCTCTTGAGCTCTTACGAGTGGTAGGTGCAGAGCTCTTAGAGGATCTAGTTCAGGAGGAGGCTTGTACCAGAACACTTCCTTTTTCTGCTTCTTGTTTCTCTTTCTCAGCTCTTTCTATTTTTTCTCTGTTTGCATCAACTACCTCTTTTGATATGCCATATCTTTTGGCAATTTCCTCTACTTCCCTTTTAACTTTCCTCTTTATTTTTGGTTGTCTTAGCTCAACATGTATTTTTACACTCATTTCTTGAAAGGTTCTAAACCTTTCTACCTTAGGGTTCTTAGGCTGACTCAACAAGTGTTGGATATGCAACTCCAAGATTTTCTCATCAACCTCATATCCCATTGGCATAATCTAAATTGTTCTGGGCTCAACTGTCTCCATTAGGCATTGATCAGTGTCTACCATAAAACACACTGTATCCTTGTATTTTTCAACTATGGATTGAGGAATTCTTTCTCTGGCCTGCATCATACTTTGGAGGTTTTTAAAGTACCCCCAGAGTGCTGTGCTTTGTGTCTTAGCATCACCAAGTCCATACATATAGTCTCTGATCTGTATGGCAACCGGTCTGCCATTTTGCCATACCCAACCACTTGATTTGGGTAGCTCATTCATATAGTAAAAGAATAGACACAGTATTAAACAACCATACTTGAATGAGTTCTTCTTATCCTTCTTGATTTTCTACAAGTTTTCTAATAGTTGGTTTAGAAGAAGATCACATAGATCATAATCAACATTTTCCCTTAACATTTGATGTGTTGTATATATTGCAGTCCCAGACACAGAATTCTACCTGCTGGAATGATAGATTTTATAACCAATTATCATAGAGGCCAATTTGATATCCGAATCTGTGATGTCTTCTATGGTCATAGCTCTCTTGTCGAACTTAGATCCAGTAGCTTCACTTACTGTCTGGTTCTTGACAGATTTGAGTGCAGGTAACCCACCGGATGGGTGCAATCTAGTTACAGACCTAATGGCATCTTTTTTTATCTTGAAGGGCTTCATCAACCACATGAAATTGTCATGTATTCTACTAAGAACATACCAGACCCATTCATCTTTTGCAAAACAGGGAAAGTGGATGCAATGTCCAAAGTGCTTATCTTGGAGGGCCTTGTATTGAGGTTTGAGTTCAAACCTTTCATTTATTAATTGTTTATGGTAGATGTCCAGCAACTTAGATTCTCCAAATTCCTCAATATTGGCATGGATGTAAACCCTAACATCTTCTACGTGCAGAACTCCATGCGGAATGCTAGAAAAAGTGCCTAAGGGATCAACTTCAAGGGATTTGTAGGGGTGTTTCTTGAACTTTGGGTGCGGCCTATCAGTGATCTTAACAACCATTGGAGTAGCCATTTTTGCACAAGATTCAGAGAGAGATATTCAAAATGAAAGTACCTTTTTACACTTCAGGGTTCAGGAAAAAGAGTCGGAACAAATCGCTGGTTGAATCAGATTCTGTGGTTGATCTTTGAGAAAGTTGTAAAAACTTAAGGCAGAGCTCTTCTTTTCTTCTTCTCGAATGCAAATGTGCAAATGGTGAGTAAAAGAATCCTTTTATCTCTGTGTAAATCCTAATTTCCTTTTGCAATAAATGCATAACTTAAGTCATCTAGTTGCCTTGTTCTAAGAGATCTTTCTGAATCACTGAGATGCACTTAGAATAATTTTTAGTGAAAATTGACAATGTATCTTCTTTCCTCCAATCATGCCATGAATTCGCAGATCAAGATATCTCAACTTGAATCACACTGGACCTGTTTATGAAAATCCTGCTTTTACTGGATGGCTGTCAGACCGGATCAATCTTGGATGATTAAACTCTTGCAAAAACTCTAAACGGATCATTCATATTTTCACCGAGGGTTATATAGATAATTTTCTAAGAACCCATTAATCCGCAACATTTCATGTGCCAAATTTAGGCACCAATTGACTAGCTAGGGGTTTTTATTTTCCTTTGTGACTCCCCCTAAGCTAGAGCTTATTTGTTTAGTTTTCGAAAGGAATATCAACACCAGATTCTGGTGTGGATCCATTACCAACATTTTATGTACTCTTCTTTACCCAAATCTTGCTCATCTCCCTTTGAACTTCATTTGCATTCACTTTGCCTTTTCCTTTATCTTAATTTTGATTATGATACATCGTACCCTTTTTATCCCGATTCTTACTTCTGCAGAATTTGGCAATATGACCGGATCTATTGCAATTGTAGCAAACAACATTTCTTTGCATATTTGACTGATATCCTCTTGATCTGCATTGATTAGCCATATGTCCCATTCTATTACATTCAAAGCATCTACCATTGAATGAATTGTTTATTTGCATATTTCTGCATTCATGAGATTTGTGACCATACCTTTTACAGTTGAAACACTGTTTGGAGAAGGATAGATTAGTTTGATTTGTTCTTCTTCTGCACTGAGTTGCTTTATGACCGAAGTTGTTGCAATTGTAGCAGTATCCATTGAAGGATGGGTATATTTAAGCATTTGGTTGCCTTACCAGAGGTCTTCTAGGCCTGTTTCTTTGATTTCCTGATCCAAAGTTCTTCTGATCGGATCCAGAGCTTTCACCTTTCTCATATCCCAAGCTGCGCTGGTCATCTACTCTCTTTTGGCTTTCAAGAAGAACTTCAAGTTGAGCTAAGCTTATCTTGAATTTCTCTTTGTATTCATTTGCTAATTAAAGATCTTATTTAAGAGTGTCTATCTGATTCTCAAGTTGTTCTTCATTATCTCTAGCTTCTTCAAGATCAGATTCAAGATGCCTGATTATTCTATCCATTTTGTGGTAGTCCTCTATCTTCTCCTTGAGAGATTGTTTTAGATTATCTTCAATTTCTTGGGTGAATCTCATAACCCCTGATTCCATCTCATGTCTTACCATAATGACCTCTTTTGATAACTTCTCACATAGCTTGTTTTTTTAATTCAGATCTTCATTAGTATCATTGGCTTCACTCTAACTTGCTAATTTTTGAAGTAGTTCCTTTCTCTTTCTCATAGAGATACTCAAAGAATAAGAAGTACAAAATTGTATTCTCTATTAAAAGAATAAGAAGTACAAAATGGCACTTGCCAATTAGGGCTCACTGCCCGAGCACACTGCTCACAAGAGGCACACTGCCTACAAGAGACTCACTATCTACAAAGTTTATAGAAGGTAACTAGGTGTTTGAACTGATGAGAGGCATTCACAAATGCTGAAGTTTAGTTCCAGTTAGGCTCAATATACTAATCTAATGCACTTTATTCTTCCTCTGCTCTAGTGTTGCTGCTATGTTACATACCAGACTTGTATTGTTGCTTCCACTTTTATTTTTGCCTTTCTTCGCACCTTATTTCAACACATCTACATGCACACACTTCAACATACTAGAATTCATCTGGTATTTATATCCGCATCAAGGATTTCAACAACTTTCTAGTCAGCAACTAGAATACTCAAGATATTTACAAAATACTGATCTGTCGGCTGAATCCATGCTTAATATGTGATGCGTATCAAAAACATAGACATAGAAGTCATCAATCATGTCAGCCAACCATGTATGATCCCTTAAATAGCTTGATCAACATCAATTACTCATCCAGATTGAAGTCTAATACTCTTCCGATCAGTTCTTCCTCAGTCTGCTCTGCCTGTCAGGAACCCAACACTTAGATGCTCATATCTTTTCCATGTTTCATCACCGGAGGCTCAATCTCTAGAATATAGTAGTCATGATACTCCTCTTGACTTGTCCAAGTCCACAACTTGTTGAGTTACACCATCTGAGAGATCCGGACCTGTTTGTCAGACCTTGCTACATGCTTTGTTCTTGTTTACCGGACCAAAACAATTTTCAATCTGACTTCCGGTATAAGCATACTATGTGTTGTGGATGTATGGGATAGACTTTGTTGCCATCAATGACAATACTCATGAACCCACACAGTGTCTCTTGCCAACAAAGTCAAACTCACATGGATTTGGGCATCCCATTTGAGGTGGCACTAATATACCATGTGTCGGCATCTTGTGGTATGTGGAAGAGGATATTCCATATGACAGAATCTATGATGCATAAGAGCCAAGTATAGAGATTCCTATGACAAGTGGGGACAAGTGTCAGAGAGTACCTTTGCATGAGAGAAAGACATCTTTGGGCGCCCAAGTTGGGCTATGACATGTTGTAAGAGGAATATGCTATTTTTAGTCATGTATGATGGATTCTCTTACAACATTAAGTATTGTCATGTTGCATATTTTTGTGACAGCTGTAAGATGCGTAAGAGCATCTGTCATTGCCTATTTTTAGCATGGAGCGCTCTATCCTTGGGAAGTCAAATCTGCCATATTATGACAGATGTAAGAGAGCTGACAATGTGTTGGACAAGTGTCCTTTGATTGGGTAAATGGCCATGTGGCCAAGATGGACACCCATCTCTAGAATCTTCTCGTTTATGCCTTGTATCTCTGTATATTGCATAGTTTTGGAGTTGTAGTTTGCATAGTTGATGTACAGGTACTGTTATGCTACTAGAATCACTCCAGAAATGACATTTGAGGACTCTTGGAAGAACTTGCATTGCAAATGTATTGTAAACTAGTATTATTTCGATAATACATTGTGCGGGTTTTAGAGTGTGGGGTTTTTCACTTGAAAAGGTTTTCCCCACGATATATCTTGTGTCACATGTTCTCTTGTGTTTGTGTTTGTTGTTGTAATATCTCTATTATATGTTTAACATTGCTGCAATTGTAAGGATTAAAAAGAATTTGCATACATCTCCTCTTATTAGATTGGTGTAGGAAGCGTTTCTGCATAGCTTGCTTCCTTTCTATAGTAAGTATTTTGGTGGTCCGCACGTTGAATTATGAACTAACAGTTAGTTCATGCTAATGCTGCTTCACCAGTTGGGCCAACCTGAAGGTGTTGAGGTTGTGTGGAGCTAAGACATGTATGAAATAATGTCATGGGAGTAATTATAGGTAGTGCCAACCTATATGAATGTGTTACATGCTTTGGTTCTCTCTGCAAAGCATATTGGATTGTGTTTTGGGCCGAGAGGATAGGAAGTCACATGGTACATATATTATGCCAACCTAATTGATGTTTTTCCTTAGTGCGGTATATATATAAGATTGAATTCTTGTACACATGTGTGTGTGTGAAGTGAAGGTGTGAAGTGAGTATGTGTACGTGAAATCTGATGTAAAGAAGGATAAGTTGAGTTTGTGGTGAAGATGAAGCGTGCAAAGTCAGTATTCTGAGCTTCAATGGAACTGAATCTCCAGCATAAGTTAGATGCATTGTTAACAGTTCATTTTTGGCAGTGAGCCATCCCTTCTTCTATCTCTTTCTATTCAGGATAGTGAGTCCTTAGGTAGTGAGCCACCCACAATGAGCATTCTCTATTATGGACAATGAGTCCTTTTGGCAATGAGCCTAATTGTAATCGGTATTGTTATCCATATATATATATATATGTGAGCTAATCCTCACCGCGGTTTTTCCCTTTCTGAGTTTTCTACATAAAAATCTAGTGTTCATGTGTTATGTGCTTTAATGGTTGAATTCATGCTTTCCTTTCTTACTACAATTTAAATGTGGTGTGTTGAATGAATGTTTAAATGCTTAAGTGGTTTCAGAGAATATTGATTCGTCCCCCCCTCTCAGTATTCTGGGTGTTCAACAAACTATATATTGACTTTATCTTGATGTCGGCATGTCACATATATCAACAAACATGATGTCTCCACATAAATAATCACTATGTATACATAGCTACTACTACACACTAAGAATCAATACTTGCTTATTAAACACTATTGGTGCGTACATGTCTTCTTGTATAGCCACCACTACTAGCTCCAAGCATGCATATATAAACATTTAATCATTTTTAGTTACTTGTGGTACCTCAAAACACCATCTTGAACATAACCATGTCTCTAGATTATGCAACATGAACCAATCTTTGTTGCAAGTGCACCTACATTGTTATTTATACTTCTAGTAACACTTAATATGTGGTTGTGAGTTCTCCTCAAATGAATTATGTTTGTTACCAAAACATCACCACATGTAATGATATCCACATGTTGTATTACAACATTTGAAACTCACTACATCATACTGCATTACATTTTGTAGTTGCTTACCAATTTGTCGATAAACTCTTTCTTCAGAAACTCTCTGTAGGTGAATAACACACCCAACTCCCAACATTCTCCCACTTAATATTTACCATAAAAGAGAGATTTATACAACTCAAGAAGTTAATCTCATGTATGGGAATGGGACAAAACCATCTCATCCCTATACCGTAAGAACTTGGAAATACTTATAGGTTTTATCAAAGAATCAAAAACATTTACTTGAGTGTCTATTTTATCCATCTAAATTTTACTCATTTAAACCATTTCTCTTACAAAATGATATTTAACATCAAGTTGTGCTTATTTCTAGCACGGTAAACAAGATTTCTTGATAGATAAACTACACTCTATGAATCACAATTTAACACTACATGAATCTTAAAACCAATACTATCACATAAACTTTTTAACCACATAGCTTATTTACAATCATGTGTTGTAGACATATATTCTACTTTAGTTGTGGATAGTGCAACTATTTTCTACCACTTGCTCATCTAGCTAAGTCCTCCTCTAAATAAAATAAAAGTGTAATCATTAGTCAACCTTTGATTATCTAGATCTCCAACCCAATTAGAATCCACAAGTCCCTATATTCTCAACACTTTTCCCACATCATTAGTACTATGATAAGTCAAACAATAATCCAAAGCTCCTTTCAGGCACCTTAACACTATTTTTACCTATGTCCAATGTTCCTTACCCAACTTAGCCATGATCTTACTCAAAAATCCCATTGCTTGGGTAATGTATGGTCTTGTGCAAGTCATCACATATATAAGACTTCCTACTACATTGGCATATGGAGCTTTTATCATGTCCTCCATAGGATTAGGAAATGGTTCCAAAATTAATTTTGTACCAACTAGGAGAGGTGCACTTACCATTTTATTGACTTGTATTCTGAATCTCTACAAAATAGTTTCAAGATACTTCCTTTGATTTATCCATAGTTTCCTATTAGTTGTTTTCCTTTATATATTCGTACCAAGTATGTATCTAATAATGCCCAATTCCTTCATTTCAAACTTACTAGATAATTGATCTCTAAGCTCCTTAATTAGTGTCTTATTGTTTCCAATGATTAACATATCATCAACATATAAACAATAATCAAAATGTGATCATGTACCTACTTGTAATAAACACAATGATCAACATTACTTATATTGAAGCCTAATTCTACTTGACATATGAATCAAAATTTTAATTCCACATATGTGGGGATTTACTTAATCAATAAAGTGACCTTTTTAGCTTACAAACTAGTTTCTATTTACCTTTCACCTTAAATCCTTTAGTTTGTTCAATGTAGATTTCCCACTCTAAATCACCACACAAGAATGTTGTCTTTACATCCAATATATGCTCAATCTTAAAATCATATACAACAACCATGGAAAACAACATCCTAATGAAGCTTAACTTAGTTGTTGGAGAAAAGATCTCACTGAAGTTAATTCCCTCTACCTGGGAATATTCCTTTGCCACCAAATGTGCCTTATATCACTCAATTGATCCATCTACTTTAAAATTATTCATAAACACCCACTTGTATCCAATAGGTTTCCTCTCTTCAGGAAAATATACCAAGTCCCAAGTCTTGCATTGCTTCAATGCCAACATCTCCTTTTCCATGACATTCTTCCAAGATTTCTTCTCTTTGGAAGTGAGAGATTCTTCCATAGAACTTGGTTCACTATCAATACAAGTTAGAGAAAAAACACAATGGAAATCTAGTGGATTGTACCTATTAGGCCATCTTCATTTCCTTGTAGTACTGGTGAAGAATTTTCTACTACATCTGCACCTTGATCTTCTTCAAAGTTTGTGCTAAATGTACATTCCTCATCTTCATATAAACTATCATGCCCACTTATTTGTTCATCTTTAGATTCATTATGGTTCTCTAACTTTGATTCAAATTGCACCTTTTCACTCTCTTGCTTCTTTGACTATTCATCCTTAGACAAGACTTTAAGTTCCATGAAAGTGACATCTCTAGAATAGAGAAATTTTAGTATTCCAGGATTTAAAGTTTATATCCTTTAACATTTTCACTATACCTAATGAAAACACACCTTTTCTCCTTGAAATTCAACCTGGATTATTTTTCCCTTGGCACCTAAACATATGCCTCATAGAGAAAAACTTTCAAATCTGTTATAATTGGTTTTCTACCAATCCACATTTCGTATGGTGTTTTTTTCTCTAGCATAGAAGTAGGATACTTGTTCTTCAAGTAGAAGGTGACACTCATTGCTTCATCCTAGAACTCATATCCTTGACCAACACTACTTAACATACTTTTGGCTTGATCCAACAAGGTTCCATTTGTTCTTTTAGCCACACCATTCTATTATGGTGTATAAGGAGTTGTCCTTTATTTCATAATTCCAATGTGTTTATAGAACGTCTCAAATTCCTTTGAGCAAAATTCTCCACCATTATTTGTCATAAGCACTTTGATTTTCCTACCAATTTGATTCTCAACCAGAGCCTTAAACTCCTTGAACTTGAGAAATACTTCAGACTTTCTTCTAAGAAAATAAACCCAAGAGTACCTAGAATAATCATCAATGAAAAATACATAGTACAAAGACTTACCAATAGACTTGACATCCACAAGATCAAAGACATCATTGTGTATCACCTCCAACATCTCTTTTTCCCTTGTCCTCTAGAGACAAACCACAATCTATTCTTCTTTCCTAACACAATGTTCACAAAAATCAAATCTATTAGAACAATCAAGGATCCCATCCACCCTATGTTTACTCACCAAGTTTTTTAAACCTTTTTCACTTAGATGGACCATCCTAAGATGCCACAACAACCATGATTTATATTTAGTTACATTGGCACACTGAGATAATGTTGATGCATCCATCCTGAATAGAGTATCGTGATTCACTCCCTTAGCAAGCACCAAGCTCCCTCTTGTAAACCTACAACCTTTACCATCAATGATAACATATATCCCAGAGTCAGTTATTTTAAACACAAACATAGGATTTTGATCCAAACCCGGAACATACAAAACATTTGAGATGATTCTCAGTCTTCCATCCATGAAGCCTATCTTTACCTTTCCTTGACCAACTATCTTCAATGAGATATTACCACTAAGAAAAAACTAACCTTCATTACACTTTTTTTATTTAGATTACCACTCTCTATGTGATGTCATATAATAAGATGTGCTTGAGTCAATTAGCCAAGAGTCACCACCAATGATATTAGTAAAAATGAAAGTTGTAGTGGATTTTCCACTATAGGCAACTAATATATATTTCAGCCTTTGTATAAGCTATGCTATAGTGGATAGTTGTTTAATTATGCTTTACCTTTGTATGTTTTCTATCTTGTAAATTGTAATGTTCTTTTCTCCAATTTAAAACAGTGTTCCATTTTGTGGGTGATGCCTAAAATATTTAGTTCTAGCCCAAGTTGCTTCTCATGTAGTCCAATCAACCAACTCAAAGATCTCATCCAAATGTTCATGGGGATCACGACAAATAAAAATAGGAAAAGGGTATGGAGATTGTGCTATTGGTCCAAGTCATCAATGGGAAAATTGGCGAAGGAACTAAAGCTATGTGGATCTTCAAGGTGGGGCCCACGTAAGTTCACATAGAAAGGAAAATGTTATGGAAAGATACATGGCACCACCACGGGAACTTCTAATGGAAATTTGGGAATCAACTTCTAGTATCACTATGAGCCATTTGATCTACCAACTCATCAGTCACATCCAATGGTTCACAGGGCCCTATAAAAAAGGATAGGTTTATGGGTCCCACTGCTAGCTAAGAGAGACAAGTAACGAAGGAGACTTACCATCATCATGAAATTGAATTCCACATCACTACCTAATATGAATAACAACTACAAAATTTGTTGTTATTTAAATATTTGACCTGCTAAGTTGATCATCTTACCTACTGAAGATCATTGCTATTATTCCCAAATGATGTGAAATTTCCTATGGTGCCTCGAATCTATAGAGGGGTTGATCAAAACACATGAATTAATGAAGACACAATCTTTTCAAATATTGTGTGCACCCTCATTAATCCCCTTCGAGATCCTATGGGTGGATATTTTTAGAACATGATGAGACATCCTTCTTCCTTTATATATTAAAAAATCATTGTAAGAAGAGGTAGTTGTTCTTTTACAGTTGAGCCATCTTTCATCTTGATGCATTAGCTTCTCTCTTTGTGTATTTAGAATTAAAATACCTCTATGATAGTGTCTTTGGACCAACTATTTTATACCCTCTATCCTAATAGGATAATATTATAATCTTCAATTTATGAGGCTATTATTTTAGAAATTCTAACTCATCAATGTTGTGCATGCAATATCATTTTCATCCTAGTAGTATCAATTGGTCCTTATCAACTATCATAGTGTGTCATTTATTTCTTTTCTAACTATGCAAAGATCTTTCCTTGGCTTATGGCCTTTTAATTTCATCTGTTTTCTTTCATGCAATCTTCCTCTCCCCTTTTCCCATAAAATTGTTATAAGATTTATAAGAAGGGATCCGACCCTAATCTGAAGATTCATCTATTGGCTTGGTTTGCTATTAGGTTAACTCTACTTTCCATTGTTGATATTCCTGAGTATTATACCTATGGGGTAAAGTCCTTGAGCATAAAAAGACTATCAACAAAAGAATCACTACTATATTCATCATTATCTAAGGATCTATCAAAAGAATAATCCTTCTTCTTGGATTACAATTGTTCTTAATGTGACCTTTCTTGCCACAATTTTAGCATTGTACTTTTGATTTAGCTAGAGACTTTGACCTACCTTTTTTCTTGGACTTCTTATCCCCATTAAGAAAAATAATGGGGATAAGAAGTCCCACCTTTAACAACTAGGGAATTAGGAGAGGTTTCATCCATGGACTTCTTTCTAATCTCTTCACTTAACAAATGCCTATGACATTATCTAGTTTTAGTGAAACAACACTACTAATGATTGACATTATCAAATTTTCCCATGAATTAGGTAAAGAACAAAGTAATACAATGAATTTATCCTCTTTAGATCCATTTTGACTTCTATTGACACAAATTGACTACGAATCAAATTGAAAGTGTTTGGGGGTGATCAGTTACTTCCTCTCATTTTCAGAGAATACAACCTTTTAAAGACACGTTTATTAACAAGACTCTTTGACTTATACAATGTACCTATCTTCTTCCACAATGAATGAGAATTCTATTCCTTAAACACATTCATAAGCACATAATCTAAAAGACATAATTGAATAGTGCTTCTAGCCTTTTTATCCAATTTTACCCAGTCCCCATTAGACATACTAGTGGGTTTAGCCAAAGAAGATATTGCATCCCACTAATCTTTCTCCACTACAAGATCTTCTATTTTCAACTTCCACAGCTTAAAGTTCTATCCATTGAAAAATTCAATCTCAAACCTTGATGTGCTGGCCATATATTCAATACCATGTTGTCTTTTCATAATATCCTTCAAAGTTTTCCTTTGTAACCATTTATACATGTATTGCAACAAAATGAATGTTTCATGGTTCACCACTACTCACATTAGGGTTTGGTCTACCAATGATGTGGTCACTACCTAGACAAAATGTAACTTATTTTGATACCACATGTTTGGGATAAAGGACCCTTGTTATATATGACTGATATACTAGGATAAAGAAACTTAAGATTATGTGATCAAAAAATAGTTAATAGTATTAACTAATCTATCTAACAACATTGATATAAATACATGGAATAGTATGCAATACAATATTACATAAAACACTAAAGTTTACATGGGAAACCATTACAAGAGAAAACCCACCACCAAAAGAAAATCACCATTATTATTTAGAATCCAAAGATTCAATACAACATGTCTCTTACATAGTCTCAATCTAGAGTATTACAACATACTTTTTGCAATCAACCTTTCAACTTCTAATATCTAACCTCTTGTTGCATATGTTGTTGTTGATGTCAACATGTTGTGTGCGGAAGGCATATTGTTGCATGTGATATCAAAGGAGAGATGATGATCAATATCATATGTACACAGTTGTACCAGCAGATTAGAGAAGCAATGATAGGGTAAGATAAGGAATAAGTTAAGGGATCAGTATCATCTGTATACAGTCATACCTTATCTTCTAAAATTCATGTGTAAGTACATTTTATCAATATCTTTGATGTGTTGTGTTGATAATGAATGTCATGGAAGTTATGCTAGTTGAACTTTATGGTATTTGGATGATATAAAGTCATATTGTTTGGCGCTGGATGAAGAAAGTTGTAGAAAGTTAGGAAAATTATCTAAGTGTTTGTTTAGTTAGGAAAGGTGTCATGGGCTCAAAAGAATGTACCGCATATCTCCACATTTGTAGATTTGGCCTTGTGGTTTGGAAGATAGGTAGAGACAGGTGTGAGGAATGTATATTCCAAATTTCAGAGCATAAAAGTTACCACAAAGTGTTTGAGTTAGAATAGTAAAAGCAGTAATGAAATAGGGTAAGTGTAGTCACAGAAAGACAGAAGATTGCTCTGCACTTCTCCATAGATGAAGATATGACACTGCGATTTGGGAGATGGTTAGATACAGGTAAAATGCATGTATGTTTCAAGTTTCAATTGTTGAAGTGTACCGCAGTAGTTTCTGGAGTCAGTTGTGTGAAGACAAGTCTTGTTGCTGGTTAAGATAAGTAGAAGGAGATAGTTGAAGCCACCACACTTCACTACACATGAGTATTTGGCTTTGCTGATGGAAAGACAAGATCACTTGATCAGTTGGATTGCTTAGTTCTAGTTTTAAGTGTCATTGTGTACCGCAAGTATGTTTTTCATGTTTTTACATCAAGACTGTGTAGTCATAGTATGTTAAGGATACTAGCATTAGAGTTAAAGTGTTTGTGCTAGCATAAAATAGATTGAAATGGTTAAAGGAGTGTATAGGGATGATTTTCAAGTCATATAATGCTTATTGTGTGGTCTGCATAGTATATTTTGTCTACTCTAGTACCACTCTAGGTCTGGAGCTAATTGCAAGAAAGGTTAAGTGCTTGTTGGGGCCGACTGGGTGTATGTTGATGATTATGCCATGTGTTTGGAAGCATGAACTAGTGTGGATTAAGGTAAATTAGGTCCTGATTATCTCTTATTTTTGAATCACATTAGATTTCTACTTACCACAAATGATTTGGGTGTTGACTTGTGGCCATTGCATGTTTCATGTTACACGTTTCATCTTGGCCGAGAAAGAAGAAAGTTTTTGAAGCTTGCGGATGATATAAATGTAAGATTAAAGTTGTTGAAGGGTGTGTGATGTATGTTGTATGTTATCTATAATAATGTGTGAATAAATTAACCACAGAAGCAGTTTTGATAATGAAATGTGGAAAAGATTGGTTTATGTAATGTGATGTTGCGGAGGAAATTGAGAGAGTTGTGATGACAAAGAAGTTTATCTGAAGGTATTTGGATGTTGTGGAGCTTGATATTGTGATTGTGCAGAGATGATATAAGTGTGTAGAGTTTGGAAAGGTCAACGGAAGATTGAAGCAATTGGTTCTGGTGAAAGAATCATCGGAGCCAGATAAGTATTTTGTTGCAGATGTTGAAGCCTCTTTTGTAAAAGTTGCAAGTGTTGTAGCACTTCAGGGAGTTGCATCTTTATTTGGGTTGTAGCCCATAAATGTTAACATAATCTTGTTTTTACTTGTGAGGCTGGATCTGGACAGTAGATCCAAGCAGCTTGCTCATAGTGGTTTTTCCCTTCTAGAGTTTTCCACATAAATCTAGTGTTATGGTTGTGTGCTTATGTGTTCTCTCTATTCATCATGGTTTAAATATTTACATATGATTGAATGCAGTTAGAAGAAAAATAATTTGATTAAGTACTGATTCACCCCCCTCTCAATACTTCTGTGTGTTCAACAATTGGTATTAGAGATAAGTTCCTTGATGCAGTCTAACAGCTGAGGTAGATCTTGGAGTGGAACAGATGGGAACTAAAGTACTATTTAATGATAAGAATCCTCCAGAAGATGATAAAGATATGACAACCTTTAATGAAGAAGATTGTGAAGTTGATTTTGAAGGAGAACTCATTTCTGCCCTAGAATAGCTGAATACTGCAAGGAGAGAAAATGAAGAATATAAGGCCAAGCTTAAAGAATCAAAAGAAGAAATTATCTTTCTGAGGAAAGAATTGGAGAAAGCAAAGGATTAGATAGACAAAAATCTAAAACTCAAGAAAAGCACCAATATCCTTGATGAGATAATCTGTAGTCAAAGGCCTCTAAAGAATAAGGGTGGTATTGGATTTGAGAATAGTCAGACTTCAAAAATAGATATACTTGAAGGCATGTTTGAAAAGAAAAAGGAAGAGCCTTGCATTGAAGACTATGAGAGGACTGAAGATGAGGAGCAGGAGTTGAATGATGATTTCATAAAAGTCAGTGGACAGAAGAAAAATTTCAAGAGATCTCTGCCTAAACAGACTGCTACTCCCAGGTTCTCTCAATCCTTTTATGGTTACTGTTACTCTTGCAATAAGTTTGGTCATAAGGCTATTGATTGTAGAACTAAGACAAGAAGAAATGATTACATGAGGAAGAATTAATTTTTGCCTCCAAAACATAATGCTATGATCTCTCATTCCTTTTATGGTTATTGTTATGCATGTAATAAGTTTGGTCATAGGGCTGTTGACTATAGAACCAAAGTAAGGAGAAATGGTTATATGGGTGAAAACTCATACAATGTTGTCTACTACAAGTGCAAGAACTTTAGGCATAAAGCAATATTTTGCAAGAGTGGTTATGTGAAACCACTTGTTTAGCACAAGAAGATAGAGGAAATTGTGACTTAGCAAAAGATGGATATGGAAAAGATATGGAGAAAAAAATAGAACAAGATAATGAGAAGAAGGAAGAACCTATGCTTCTCCCTCGTGTAGAAGACTTCATTGTTGATTAAGAGAAGGTATAGGGTTAGGGGAGCTAACCATGGCAAATCTATTCTTTTCCCCCTAAATAATTGTGGCTTCTATGAAATGGAAGCTAGACATACAAGTGAGTTGGCATGAAATTGTTGAGCAGGCGAGATAGTTTATTTCCCCCAAATTTCTGGAACAAAATCATAAGATGTGGAGGATTGTGGAATGAATTTGGGTCTTTGTGGGTTTATAGAGCACTCTGACAGTAGTTTACCTAATCAGATAAAGGTGCATTAAATGTGGAAAGTTAGGGAAAATGTAAGATACTTATGCTCCATTTGCATGATCAAATCTCATTCGAAACCAAAGCATTTGCATCTGGAGCTAAGAAGAGAAGAAGACTTTCAGAATACTTGGTGAATTCGAGAAGAAAAGAGTTGAAGGAGAAACCCTAGTGATAGAACACAAAGATATTTTTTAGAGCTGTTATTTCATAAAACCTTAGTTTCTAAATTTGAAGAAATTTGAAATGGCTACTCCTCAATTGGTGGATGTTACTAAGAAACCAAGGCCGAAACATAAGAAATTTCCTTACAAAGATATGGAGGTAGATAAGGAAGGAGGATTTTCCAAAATTCTAGCATATGTTGTGTACACAAAAGATGTGAGGGTTTATATTCACTCCAAGTTGGATGAGATTAATCATGCGAAGTTTGAGGAACTTAGAGATCAATTGTTGGATGATGATGACAACTATAAACTATAGTATGCTAATGTGGATGCCAAATGACTAGATATATGGAAGGATTACCCTGACTTATGTGATGAGTATGAATGGGTAATATATTTTGAGTAGAATTCATGATGAATTTATGTATCTTGATAAGCCTTATAGAATCACTAAGGATGCAATCAGGGTAGTTACTAGTTTGAGTTCAATCAGACCTGTACTAGTGCTGAAATCCATAAAAATGAGGTCACATAGTTGACATGTGATAAATTTGACAAGTGGACCTTGAGTGTAAATAAAATAACAGATCCAGGTGTCTGATATGCTGCTATGGGTATAGCTTACAAAGTTTATTTCACAAATAGAGAAGGATCTGCCACTGGTACAACAATTCACACTGCTTATCAGATGGTAAAGGAAGGAAAAGATTTTAACCTATGTGAGGTCATGAGAGAACAACTGTTGGAGAATGTGAAGAGGACAAAAGATGCATGATACAATTTTAGGTATGGTACCCTTATCATCTGCCTTACTTTTTATTTCTTGAATGAATTATCTAGTTTTAAGGGGAAAGTCTGGAAACAACACCTTCCTATTGCTGCACAAATTAAAAACCATATGAAAGGTTTTGGAGATGCAAAGAATTATAACACAATGTATTAGGGGTTCTTCAAAACCCTACAATTTGAAATGCAAGCAAGGGACAGAGTTCCATTCAGCATTGTATAAAGATATGAGGGACAAATCACTTTTTTGGTTGATAAGGATTATACCTACATGGAAACAGTTGAGCCTAGGACTGCTTCGATCCTTAGATTGCCTTATGAGGTATCCGTAGAGGAGATAAAGACCTATGCTGATATCCTTCTCAACAAACCCAAAGATACAATTGCAGAAAGATTTGGTACTTATGATGAAATAATAGATAAGAAAAATAAAAGAAGTGTGGAGGAGCACCTTAAGGAGCATAAAGATGAATTACATAGGAAATGGGGTATTCCACCAAAGTCCACTTCAAAAACTGCTGTGGAGGATCCACAACAAGCTCATGTTATTCCTCCCGGTACCCAAGGGCCTAGAAGGACCAGTAGGTCCACATCTACTACTATGAATGTTCTGTAACCTTTAGATCAGCACAAACTGTGTCCACTAGAAGAAGAGCAACTTCTGAAACTTTGGCACAGATGAAGACTACAGAGAACAAGCATGCTAGACCAAAACAACTTGCTAAAAGAAACAAGACTTAGGTAGAGGAGGTTGAAGAGGAAGAAGAAGAAGGAGAGGAAGGTACCTCTAAGCCAAAGAAGAAAGAGAAGAAATCTAAGCAAACTCCTCCAGTGGTGCCACAACATGAGCCTCTACAATTAGATGCAATATTTAATGCAATTATGCATTATGGTATACTGAAGGATACAATAGATTTATATCTGGATGTGCCACCTGCAGATCAAAGTACCATTGAGAAAGCTATTGTCATGTACATGATCAAGTATAATGTACCTTTAAGTGACATTATTGAAAAAGTTCTGGAGAATCTAGCCCAGGTTCTGAGGCAAAGAAGAGAAAGAGCCATAGAAATGGATGATGAGCTAAGAAAACAAGCTCTTGATAAGATTGGAACTAATGTCTCTCAAGAAGAAAAAGATAAAATATCTCAATTGCAAGCTCGGGAGATAAGAACAAAGCATAGGGTAGATGCTCTTATGAGCATGGAGAAAGATGATAGAGACAAAATTTAGAAAGAAATTGAAGAGGTGACAAGAAAAATTCTTGAAGGAGTGAAAGTAGTTGAGGATGTGGAGCAACCACAAGTGTCTCCACCGCACAACAGTGGTTCTCCACCTCACATTGCAATATCTCCTCCGCATAACACAGAACAACAAGTTCGACAAGAGGAGAAAGAAGAGCAAGTTGCACAATATGAAGAGCATGTAGCACAAGATGAAGGAAATGCATTTCCTAATCATAATATTATGCAAGATAATCCTCCTCCAGAGAATACAAAGCAATAGGGTAACCCTGATCAGAAAGAGGAGAAGGTAAATGTAGATACAAGGGAGAGTTTAGATAAAACACAAGATACATCTTCCTCCTCTCCGGTGGATTCAATCAAGGAATTTTTGGCTCAACAAATGCAAATCCAACCAGTGGTTACTCTGTGACTTTTACAGTTTCCAGTGCTTGATGGACAAGTTAACTTGTCCAGTATATCTCCTCTCCACAAGTTACAAGTTAGAGATATATTGCAATTCTCAGCAAGACAAGAGATTTTACAACTACAAGTTGAAGGAGATGAGTTATTAGAAGAGACAATTAAAATAATTTAGGAGGAACTGCCTGAGACAAAAAGAGACCCGTCTCTATCTCCTACACAACAGATGAAGCTTCTATTAGAATCTTTCAAAGCACACTCTTCTTATTTAGAGAAGCAAGTAGAGAAAAATATTACTGAGTAGATAAATAATAAAAGATTGGTCGATGCCTCTGGGAGATGTGCTAGTGCACATAATAAAATGTAGGAAAATGTAAAAAGCATTCAAAAATGTTTGGAGGATGCTAAAGTGTTGTATCAATTTTGTTTGAATTGGCCAGCAACAACAAAAAACATAAAGGATCAAATTGACTCTATTGAGTCACAATTAACTCAAGCGGCCAAAGTATATGCTCCATTGAAGGATAAAGATGGAGCTACTAGGGCACAAATAGAAACACTACATTCTCACCTGAAGCAACTTCTAGAACAGAGGAAGCAAATAAAAAGTGAGATTGGTCAGCTAAGGGAAGTGGTGAGTCTGAGGTTAGCACCTTGACTGGAAATTTGTCAGAGGTAGAAAATGTTGCACAATAGTTAAAGGAGCTAGCTACTTTGGAAGAAGTAGAAGACTTGTATAATTAGCTTGAGAGCCAATTGCACATTCTATCTTCTGCGAAGAAGAACTAGGATACAACTCTTGCCCAGTTAAAGGTAATATATGATGAGTGCCAGGTAGCACCCATGAAATACACCTTTTTACCCCTCTTTTTCCTTTCTTCTTATTCCATTGTCCTGATGACTGCACCAAAGTAGATTAACAAGATTGTTCTAATTATGATTAATGAGAGATGAATTACTTAAAATCATGATTTCTGATTGAAGGACTAATGTGCATTGAATTCATGGAAATATGCAGAAATTCTCTCTTTTTGAATCTACAGGTGCAGATGTTTGGGCAAAGACAATTTTGGTCATCTCTAGAGGTGGTCCTAATAATTTTTGGAGCTGACATATGGATACTGCACCAGTCTCCAATATTTTCCAAATATGATTGGAGAGATTTTGAGATAAATGGGGTGAATCATCTTTGGAGCTGGACTGAAGTCTAAAACATATCTCTGGAGCTACAGATAGAAGCACACACCTTCAGAGTCTCCTCAACACAGATGCAGATTTCCAGCGCTGCTGTGAGTCAACACTTCCAATGGTAATTGGGGTGGTCTAGATATTACTCAATCAACACCTGAGTAATCGAATGAAGACCTTAGTTAACTGCTGGAAGTTTTATTTCTCTTTTTAATTTTGCGTGAGTTCTTGAAAAATTGATTAAGTACCTATATTTCAGGGCCTCACTGCCCAGTTGTATTTGAAACTAAGACTCAAATTTAGTGAGACTGTTGTTCCACTAAATCTATTTTAATTGCATGAATGTTTACTCTGTAGTTAAATAGTTAGTAGAATAAGAGATTGGTACTATATCATAGATGAACTAGTAGTTAGGGTAAGTGATATCTCATCACTGGATTAGATATAAACTTACAAAAGGTAGCAGAAGAATAGATAGCGAATGATTTATTGTGATTGTAATCTGATTTTGATATAGACATGTTTTTGAATACGAAAGCTGATAGAATTGGACTGAAAGCGAATTGTGATCTTATCTTCTTGTGTTGATTCATTGCTTTGGTCTTCAACCCTAAGGGTGTGGAGCAAGGGCCCACTCCCACCACCAAGGCAGAAGGCTAGTATTGTTTGTTTATTATTCTATTTTAGATTCTGTTGTTTGCTGTTCTGTTTTAGATTCTGTTTAGAAAGATAGTTATTGTTTTCTCATAGATGAATGCATGTTTCAATTGTATGGAATAGTATAGATCTACATTAGCAATTCATTGTTTCAACTTTGTTTTCAGTATTCCTAGAATTTTTTTTGATAGCAGATAGATCAGTAGCATTAATTTCTTCAATCAGTAGAGATCATTAGAGTTAGTTAGATAAACTGGCAACTGTAGGATTCCTAATTGTAGACAACCAAGGACATAGCCCTAGATTTGACACATGAAAATATGATTAAATTCCAAGGTATAATGACCCTTGTCATTTTTGGCGTTGTTGCCGAGGATCTTTGTGTTAATTAGGGAAACTTAGTTAAATAGTTTTAGGATAGATTGAATCTATATGGTTAGAGCTAGGGATTCAAAAGGAAGATACATAAAATAGACACCCCATGAACAAACTATAGGAGAAAGCAGTGGGGTGGCACAAGATCTTGTTGAAGAGAGACACCTAGAACCTACCTTGGAAGCTGCACCTCAATTCAATAATCCCTTAAATCCTCCAAATCTTCCACTCACTGAATATATCTAGGAATTGAAATAGAAATTTTAGGTAGATCCTTTGACAGAAACTAATTCCTTAGAAACCAATTCTTTAGAACCTCACACTGAATCTCAAGGAGAAGAACCAGTATCATACATGGATGATCATCATGATAATCATGAAGAGAAGGATAATCAAGCTCCAAAAACCTTCTCATATCCCATTGTTCTGGCTGCTAGAGATAATGCCCCTATGAAAAATATTTCACCTACACACTTGCCAAATTTTAGGGGGCTTCCTTCTGAGGATCCAGATCAGTTTTTGTTTGAATTCAAAGTAGTATGCCATACTTCTGATTATGTATCAGATAATCAAAAACTCAAACCTTTTCCCTCAACTCTGAAGGATTCTCCAATGAGATGGTTCATGGGTTTGCCCCAAAACTCCATCCATTCCTGGGATCAAATGGAGACAGAATTCTTGGGAAAAAATTAGGGCTACTGTAGAGTCGGTGATAAAAATGAGGAATTATTCAAAATTAAACAGAGAGAGGAAGAGACCTTAGAGGATTATGTGGGTAGGTTCAACTTTGCTTTGAGAAGGTATGGCAACCCTGTAAACCACTCTTTGGCCAGAACCCTATTTGTAAAAGGATTAGACAAAGAATCAAAACAGGCATTGGATCTAATGGGAAAAGGGAATATCAATAAAATGGATATGCCTGTTATAGAAGAACTCTATAGGAACTATTTCGAAACCTAAGATGGAGTGAGAACACCCAAATCTTTCAAAGGGAAGAATGAAATAGGACAGTTAATGGAGGAGATTGCAAATATGAAAACAAATATTCTAGTCCAACTGAATACCACATTAGATGGGATTCAGGCAAAAACTAGAACAACTGATCGAGATAGAACAATTGAACCACTCTCCATCTATTGTCCTAGGTATAGAAACAAACATGTGTTGAGAGAATGCCATTTAGATAAATCAGAGATCTGTTAGATCTATGATAGGGAACATCCTACCAGTCAATGCAGTCAACTCCCAGCCTTAAAAAGGCTAAGTAAGAAGAATGCCATTATAGAAGAGGAGTTGAACTATGTAGGACAAAAACAAGCTGGGAATTTTCCTTATAATTAGTATCCAAACCAGGCTTCTTATAGGGGTCCTTCTAATTGGGGAAATAATCAATGGAATCCAACTTGGCATGGGCCTCAGAATAATCCTCCTTGGGGACAACAAGATTGGCCAAACCAACAATGGCAAAACCAACATTGGCAAAATCAACCCTGGGGGAATCAACAATGGCCACAACAGTTTGGATCACAAAACATGCAGCCTCATTGGGGTCCTCAATAGGGATATAATCAACAATACCAGGGGCAACCTCGATGTTTCCAACCTCAACAACAAGCATTGCTAACTGGACCCCCCAACACACAAGGACAGTCACAAAACAAACTAGTTAGCCAACCACCCTTACTAGCTCAACCTATACCAAACGCACGGAATAAGCAGGGAGCAACTGTTTACATGACAGAACAAGAAAACATGGCTGGTATTAATGCCATATATTCCAATAATCTCCAATTGCGTTCTAGGAAAGCACTTCCAAGACCATCTCCTCCAACTATAGTTGAAGTAACCAATGATGAGGAACCTAAAAATCCATCCACTCAGCTTCCAAAGGAGATTACTATCGAAACAGTGCTAAAAGAATCATCCTTGGATAACTTCGGAGTTCCTCCTAAAAGAATGACTCCAGAGAACACCCCTGGAAACATTTCTACTAAGAACTCAGGAGATGCTCCGGAGATAGAAAAACTAGCACCATACCCAGAGCAACTCAAATAGCATGTCCCTCAGAAAAAGGTTTTACAAAAACAAGTCCAACCTAGCTTGGAATCAGAACTTTTACAAGAAATTAGACAACTAAACATTGAAATTCCACTCCTACAAGCAATCAGAGATGTGCCTAAACTGAACCAATTCATCAAACAACATTGTGTTAAGACCCAGTGAAGAAAGAAAAACTTTCCTTCCACCATCCAGGTGGAAGGAAAAGTAGTAGACCTCCTTATGGGAGAAGTGCTCCTCCCAAAATATGGAGATCCTGGAAATCCTGTCATAACTATTTACATCTCAGGGGTAGAAATTTCAAATGTTTTGGTTGATTTGGGAGTAGCAATAAATGTAATGACAGTTCATACAATGGACAAATTAGCCCTAACAGGTATCCAATCCACATCTACAATCCTTCAACTTGCTGACCAATCAGTAGCTATTCCAAAAGGGGTGATTATTGATGTTCCAGTTGTGATAGAATCATGGGAATTCCCAGTAGACTTTTTGATATTGGAACCAAGAAACTAGCGAAATGTTTATCCATTGATATTAGGAAGACCATGGCTGGCTACAGCAGCAACATCTATTGATTGTCAAACTGGGGATATGGTCATGTCTAATGGAATAGATTTGAAGAAAATATCTTTGTATCCTCCAGCTAAACCCTCAATACATTATTCAGGAAGAGTATGGGTAGATGAGCCAGATAACATGGAAAACAGTGCTATGGTTACCATCAAAGAACATTTGTGTGAGTTGGAAGAAGAAATCCACTATGATACAATGGAAGATATCACCCACATTCTTTTTAATGAGGATATAATGGAGCTATCCCAAGATTCAAGGAGAGAACTTCTCACTTCTGCTCATTGTACCCTAGCAAATATCATTCCTTGTGGAGAGACCTTTTACAGAGACTTAGCCACATTCCACCTGTTGCTTCCACATTCTTACCCCCTCAATACCATGACTCTAGGATATGGATTGAATACATCTATGGATTAGATCACAAAATAGGTCATGATTTTACCTTAGAAAACACTGAATATCAACACCCAGTTAGCAGAAAAATAGGAAGAAGCACTTATCAAACTCCTAATTTCCTATTCACTATCTTTTGCTTAGGAATACCAAGATATGAAGGGCATTCATCCTGAGATCTATACTCATCATATATACACTGAAGAAGTAAAACATGTCAGACAACCCCAGAGAAGATTAAATCCTACTTTAAAAGACATTGTTAAGACTGAAATAGAAAAAATGCTGCAAGTATGGTTTATATATCCAATCTCAGATAGTCAATGGGTCTCACCCTTAGTCATAGTGCCTAAAAAGAATGGGAAGTGGAGAGTGTGTATTGACTATAGAGAACTAAATAAAGCTACAAAGAAGGACTATTTCCCTTACCATTCATTGACCAAGTGTTGGACAACCTTGCAGGGAGGAAGTATTTTTCTTTCCTAGATGGGTTCAGTGGATATAACCAAATCCAAGTAGCACCTGAAGATCAGGATAAAACCACTTTCACTTCTTCTTGGGGAATTTTTGCCTACAAAGTTCTTCAATTTGAACTATGTAATGCTCCAACTACATTTCAGAGGCTTGTTTTAGCCATTTTTGTTGAACTAGCTAATGAGTGCATGGAAGTCTATATGGATGACTTTACTGTGTATGGGGACAACTTTGAAGAAGCTCTCATAAATCTAGAGAAGGTATAAAATGTTGTGAAAGAAATCGACTATCCCTAAGCCATGAAAAGTTCTTCATGATGGTAGAGGAAGGAATTGTATTAAGACACCACATTTTAGCAAATGGGATCAAAGTGGACCAAAACAAAATAGAAGTGATCAAACAGTTACCTTCATGTAAAAATCAGACAGATGTTAGAAGTTTTCTGGGTCATGCAGGCTACTATAGGAGGTTTATAGAAAATTTTAGCAGAATAGTTGCTCCTTTGTTTACCCTTCTTAACAAAGACACAGAATTCTTATGGATAGAGGATTGTCAATCAGCATTTGAAACCCTTAAGGAGAAACTTATTATCACACCTGTTTTAAGAGGACCCAATTAGACTCTACCATTTCACATATAAACTGATGCTTCAAATGAGTCTATTGGAGCAATCTTAGGACAAAAAGAGGAGGGAGAAGGTATGCATGCCATTTACATCATTAAAAACCTTACCTCTACAGAAAGAAACTACACCACAACTAAAAATGAATTCTTGGCAGTCATATATGCTATAAACAAAGTCAGGCATTATATCACTAGATACAAAATATTTGTACATATTGATCATGCAGCCATCAAATACTTAATGAATAAGCCAGTAGTGGGTGCAAGAATAATTAGGTGGTTATTGCTATTGCAGGAATTTGACATTACCATAGTTGATAATCCAGGCAAATTTAATTTGGTTGCTGACTTTCTGTCAAGATTGCATATAGGTGGAGAGAACTAGCCAGTGGAGGACATATTTCTAGATGAACATCTTTTTGCTATCTCCTCTATTGTACCTTGGTTTGCAGACATAGCTAATCTCTTAGCTATAGGCTTATTTCCATCCCATTTTACCTCAAAACAAAAGAAATGCTTACTTAAGGAAAGATTATCTTACTAATGGTTAAATGGTTTACTGTTTAAATGTGGTCCTGATTTCATTTTACACAGGTGTCTAAAAGATGATGAAATTTTTGATGTCTTAAGGGCATGTCATGATGAACCATCTGGTGGGCACTATTCTTCACACAAAACCATCCACAAAATTTTGGGACTTGGTTCCTACTGGCCCTCTATTCATAAGGATACCAAGAAGTATGTGGAGTAGTGTGATCAATGCCAAAGGATGGGACAACCAACCTTCACCTAGGAAATGTCACTTCATCCTCAAGTAATGATGGAACCATTTAAGCAATGGGGTCTAGATTTTGTTGGACCAATTTCTCCACCATCATCAGGCAAAGAGTACATTCTGGTATGCACAGACTATGTGACTAAATGAGCTAAAGTTCAGACATTGCAATTTGCAAGAGAAGAGAAAGTTGTTGATTTCTTTTATAACTAAATTTTATTGAGGTTTGGAGCTCCAAGATCAATCATTTTAGACAGAGGACCTTGATGGTGATTGATTGTCATTGATGTCAAAAAGGTCTTGTAGGATCTTGGGTTGATCTTAGTAAACATCTGAAGGTCACTAATCAGGGGTATATCATCTTGTGTGTTGTTTGTTGTTGTAGTGAAATATCTGTTCACAATTTGTCATGATCTTCACAGATGTGGTCTTCAATCAGTATATCTCCAAGCACGACAAAGTTGAAATGATAAGATTCTATCAGGGGTCAGTATGGTTGCATGAAGTTTGTTCATCAAATGAAAGGTTTGTTCATATTATTCTTTTGATTAGGAGCAGTTGCAGTAGTCAGTAATAAGATGTGTCAGATATGTTGTTTGAAGTTGTAAGCATACAGTGAATTTACATTTGCAGAGATAGACAAAGATCTACATATGATTTACTCATGGACTTTACTTGATCTTCATGTGGAATCAAAAGATTTGAGAAAGACATCAAATGTCATAAGCATTTAATAAAGCATCAAATATGCTCAAATTGGAGAACATGGATTAAATATGAAAAAGTCTTCAAATATGTGGAGCATGTTTTTAGGAAAAGACATTGAATTATTTTAGAAGATCATGTTTTATGGAAAGGGACTGACTTTTTAAATATACTATGGGGAGCACATTATAAGGAGCATTTTTTTAAGGTGCTTTATGCATAAAATAAAAGCATTGAATATGCTTTATTTTTTTAGAAAAATATGATCAAGTTTTTTATTTTGTTAAAGAAAGTAAGCATATAAAAAAAAGTCACGTGTGACTTGAGTGGCAGCCCATTAATATTAAAAGACTTTGGATTTAAAAAATAAGGGCATCGAATGTTTCTTTTATATAAAGCTTTTTACATGAAAAGCTTCTTTTAGAAATTTCTTAAAAGGAGATCATATTATTCAAAAGTTTTTTTGAAGGATTCATAAATTTAGAAATTTTTTATTTCTTTTTTTTTGGGCTTTTAAAAAAAAGCATCTTTTTAATGGAGGATTTTAAGGAGATTTTAAAGTGAAGTTTGAAGTTTCTTTTTAAAAATGATTTTTTCTATTTTTAAATCCTCTCTTCAGATTTAGAAGATTTATGTAGGATTTTTCTTATTCTTTTGAATAAGGAATTTTTTTTAAGAGTTCTTGAAGTGCAAAAAGAATATGAAGTGTTTATTTTGGAGATTGTTTTTTTCAGAAGAAGAAGATGAATGGATTGGGAGAAGTTATTTTGCAAGAGCATATTGAAAAAGATTTTATTTTTGAAGACAATATTTGCAGAGAAGAAAATTGAAAAGTTTTTTTTGAGAGGAATATGAAATATCATTTCATTATGTTTTGATACACAGATTGAAGATATTTTTGCTAGAAAAATTTTTCAAAAAGAAATGTCAGATGATTTTTGCAGAGA
This sequence comes from Cunninghamia lanceolata, assembly GCA_027924645.1. Taxonomy (NCBI): domain Eukaryota; kingdom Viridiplantae; phylum Streptophyta; class Pinopsida; order Cupressales; family Cupressaceae; genus Cunninghamia; species Cunninghamia lanceolata. The sequence goes on along the minus strand of BSBN01000326.1, from coordinate 2,392,608 downwards.
AGGTTGATTGATAAATTGGTGGAGTTATTTTTGTAGATTGAATTTGCACAGGCAAAATGATTTTTTATGAAAAGTTTTTTTAAAAGAAATTGTTTTTGATAGGGGCAATATTGAAGTTTTTTATGCAGGAATTTTATTGAAGACAAATTTGAATATGAAGAGGCATTTACAGATACGAGGGCAAAAATAAGATATTGAAGATCATTGAATTTTATTCTACAAAATATGAAAGGTTTTATGCTCACTAAAATGGATTTGCAGGATAGAGAATTTGAAGAGACCGTATTTGCAAATGCAAGAATATCAAGGATTGAAACAATTATGGAGAGAAGAGAAAATATGAAAAGTTATCTTGTATATAATGGCTTTGCTGGTGGATTGATATGCAGTGTTGTTGAGTGGATCAAGATATAGGGTTGATTTTGAATATCTGAGTTTTGTATATGATTTGGGTTGATGAAAAGAATGGCCATTTGACAGACACATGGGAGAGAAGAAGTGTTTTGTATTGAAACAGAGAAACCCTCTGAGTTTTTAATTTGTTCTGTATTAGGGGTTGGTGCTCCTTGAAGTTGGTGCTTCAAAAGAATTAGGGGTTGGTGCTCCTGGAAGTTGGTGCTTCCAAACATTGTAACCAGTGAGGTTTTCACTTAAGCCAGTGAGGCAGTTTTGAGTGGTTTTTTACCCAAGAAGGGTTTTCCACTCCTGAAAAGCATGTGTCATGTTTAATGTTGTTTTTCATCTGTATTTGTGTATATTAGTTCTTTGCTTATTTTCACATCCTTCATTATTAATCTTGTGCACAAATAATTAATGTATTCCTCTCTATTTGTTCTGTAAGAGAAAGTTTGCAAGAAGTTGTAAAAAGATTTGAAAATTCACACAACACTAATTCACCCCCCCTCTCAGTGTTGTCCTTGACTCCTACATACCTCAATTTACTTCACAGGTAATCAGAGCATTCACAAACTTATATCAAGTTAAGCATAGGAAATCTTCACCTTACCATCCCCAAGCCAATGGGCAAGTAGAGGTGACTAATAGAGAACTGGAGAATATTCTGCCAAGGAGAGTGACCATGAACAGAAATGATTGGGCTAACATATTACCTGAAGCAGTTTGGGCTCACAATACCACTTGGAAGTCTACAACCAAATTCTCACCATATGAATTAGTTTATGGGAAGAAACCCATTATGTCTATAGAATTTGAACTGTAGACACTCAAACTTCATTAGATATTGGTCTACCATTGTCTATAGCACAATAGAACATGATTCTTCAGCTCAATGAGTTGGATGAAATCCGTACAGAGGCCATATAGAAAACAAAACTTGTTCAATATCAAAGGAAGCAATGGCATGACCAGCACATCAAAAGGAGGTCCAGCAAGGTGATTGGGTTCTCCTATATGATTCTAAGTTCAAGGAGTTCAAGGGGAAGATACAAACTCATTAGATGGGTCCTTAAGGATCAGATAAAGGAAGTTTTTGAGAACAGAATAGTTTTGCTAGCACCTATTGATGGAAGCATAGATACATTCTTAGTGAATGGCCACAGAATTTGACTCTATAAAAGGTCATCAACTAAGGAAGAATTCATCAAAGATTTGTGCTTGGTTACAGGGGACACATCCTCTATCACAGATTTGCACTGATAAAAAAAGAAAAAAAAGAAGGTTGAAAACTAGCAAATAGCGGCCTTCATGAAAAAAAGGAAAAAAAAAGAGAAGGTTGAAAACTAGCAAATGTCGGCCTTCTTAAAAAAAAGGAAAAAAAAAAGAGAAAAGATGGAAAACCAGTAAATGACTGTCTTTCTCGACCAAGGGGATTGAAAACCAGTAAATGGTAGTTCCCTTCTTCTTGCAAGATTGGAATAATCAAGCTACAGAGATAATCAGGTGCCAAGAGTTATTAACACACATCTTTGTAACAAACTAGGGGCACCTCCGATGCTTCACAAACTTGGAACACCTCCGGCGCTTCACAAACTTGGAGCACGTCCAGCGCTTCACAAACTAGGAGCACCTCCGGTGCTCCACCAATAAAGATCCATTTTAAAATATAGAATAATAAGGAGGGGACCCACCTCTCCAGGTAATAAAGTGGAGATGTCATTTGATGAGGTCATCATGACTCATCCTCCACTTCATGACAAAAACAAAGATGAAGTCAGCATGCATATTGTTAGCAATAAAAAAAGCCATCAATCTCGCATGCACAAGCTATCATGAATTGTTGTATCGACGTCATCTAACAACATGGCATTCCCAGACCACTTAGTGGGAATAATTGCATAATATGTGACAACAGGGATGCTGACACCATTTCAAAACCATGCAGGAGCTGCTCACATATTGAGTCACATCAAGCCTCATCAAAGTCACGGCATTGTAGCCAAGTACATCGGATCATCATCATTAAGATTGATTCAGGTAATTCTCTTTAATTAACTTAATTAGTAACTATCTTGTCAATTCTATTTTTAGGTGTCATTTTTGTGACACATCCCCCTGCCATTATTTCTCTTTTCACCTCATGCATGCTGCCATTTTTGCCACACTATCAACCTATCTATGAAGTGTACCATCACTCTCCTGCAATTATGATTGCATAAGAACTCTAAACCAGTTTCAACCTCCTTTCCCATAATCTGAGTAGTAAAACAAAATGACATATCAACCTTCACTTAAGATTGCAGATTTCTCTAAAATTCTTTGAGTGTAAAATTCAAGTCTGCTGACACAGTCCTCCGGAGTGAAAAGAGTAAAAATAGACTACAGAGAGAAGCATCAAGAATTTTAGCTATAGGAGGTGGAATAGGACAGAGAGATGGGTGTCAAGAAGAAATCAGAGCCAGAGAATATAACAGGTCTTCTGAAGGATGAAGTTGTGGCAGACATTCTAAGGATGAAGTTGTGGCAGACATTCTAAGGAATGCAGGGTGGTTAGAGTTCTTGGAGAAATTTGAAGGTTTTTAGGAGGATATTGTTGATGATTTCCTACGTAACCTAAGAGATAATCAAACAATTGTGAGGAGTTTAGGTCAATATCTCTGCCACCATCATCAGTCATATCTCTGAATTACCAGAACAAGGTGAGAGGTTTTACCATTTGAAAACCCTATATGCTGATTTAATTAAAAATTTCTCTGGAGAAGGTGAACCTGCAATACAGTTACATTTAAGAAAAAATGAGGTTAAATGAATTGTTAGGTCTTCACTTCCAAACCCATGGCAGTCTGTAGCATTATGGTTGATGAAATACTTTACATGTGATGGCCAATTTTCTATAGTTCTAGGACCAATAATAAAAATGTTAATTTTTCTGAGGCATGGAAATGCTCACAAAGAATTTAGCATAAACATTCCAAACTTTCTGTACTCTGCAATAAAAGTATCTGTAGACAAGTTTCAATGAGGGAAAGGTCCTATGAAACACCATGGCCTCATTTTTATGATTGTGAAACATCACTTTCTGTCTCAAGCTAATGGGGAAGATTTATGGCAAACATTTTTAGACAATAAACCATAGGACAAAATACCAGAGAGGCCACAGAGCATGGATGAGGCTTCCTCTACCTAGCAGGATGAGGAGGCAGAGTCTTCAAGTTCATCTCCAGCTACTGAGAGAGGTAAAGGTCAAAAGCCCTCACTGGAGGCAATTTCATCTGCTGCCTTTGATACTGGTAGAAAAAGAAAAGGGAAGGAAGTTATGGAACCTATTATGGAACAAACCCCCTATATGACTCGCTCAGAAAAATGGAAGATGACCTTGGCTGAGGAGTCTATTCTAATTAAACAAATAGGGGAAACATATGTTATAGTTCAGACCTCCACCCAGACTTCTAATCCCAAGAAGCAAAAGAAGAAGACAAGGCAGGGTCAAAAAGCAAAAAAAGTTGCAAAGAAAGATGATTCCAGCATACACTACTGGGCCGAGGAAGCATCTCATGATTCAGATGAAATTCCTCTTGTGAGAAAGAAGAAACAAAGAGAAGTTTCCCCAAAACAATCTATTCATCCATGTTCCCATAGTCCAACTTCACAACATTCCCCTGCTCTGGAGACAGAACAGAGAGACACTTTGACTATTTCCTTAGACTCTGAGGATAATATGCCTACTACAGAGGCACCTACTCCACCTATGCTATGAAGAAGCAAAAGAAAAAGGCAACTTACCCAAGCTGAAAAAGATACTGGTCTCCTGGCTGAAGTTCTCTTGGGTTTCAGAACTTCTGTAGATGAGGCTGGGGCTTCATCAGCACCAACAATTGTAGAGAGAAACCAAGAGGAATCTCAGGACAAGGAGACTGTAGGGGAAGTTGAAATAGGGCAAGTGGATGCATCTGGCAGTGAAGAGCAAAAAGCTATGGAAAACCCTGAAGTGGAACAAACAGAAGAATAAACATGGACTTATTCTCACCCCTCTGATCAGGAGGATGTTGAGATTTCAAGGGAACACCTGATGCTAGAGGAAATAGATAATCTGAAGAGATTATTATGGGGGAAGAACCTAACTATTACTGACCTCAAGAAGGTCATGAAAGAAAAGGAAATGGAACAAAAATAGGTGATTGAAGGACTATAAGCAGAGCTCCAGAATAAATAGGAAATAATTCAGGAGAAAGAGGCAGAGATGAGAAATAAGGAAGCAGAGGCAGCCCAAAGCATCAAGGAAAAGGAAGTAGAGGCAGCCCAAAGCATCAAGGAAAAGGAGGCAGAGGCAACACAAAATATTTTTGATCTTACAAAGGCTCGAGACAATAGTCTCACAATAATTGCAGCACTTGTTGAGAGAGTGCAAAGTCAAGCCAAACAATTAACATGGCCCAACAATAAGATAGATGATCAAGAAGAGTGCATTCAGGAGTTGATTGGTCCAGAGGCAACCATGGAATAGGGGGTGCAAATAGATCCATACTTAGGCCCAATTCCAATAGATATTCCTAAAGCCCTGTTCCATTGGGAAAGAAGATTTAGGGAATATGAGGCTTCTAAACCCATGCTGCAATTACAAAGGGCAGTAACTGCCATGTCAAAAAGAGTACAAACTTTGGAAGAAAAGGTCCTTCAGGTAGTTTCTATTTCATCTGAGATCCTATCTTGCAGACCCCCAAGTGGAAGTTATTCTCTATTTCTACAAGAAAGAATCCTACAAATAAAAATATCTTTGGTTCTATCTGATTTGACTGAGGACACAGAGACAAGGATAGGGTTCATGGAGGCATACATGAGAAGTTCTGATGAGGATAAATATTTTCTATGTGAGTTATATTTGCATGGTTTCTACATTGATGATATTACCTTCATTATCAACTATTATGTAGGAGAATGTCAACTCAGGGCATTCATGTCACTGATGAGAAATCATCAAATTTGGAATGAAAGGATGGAGGCCTATCTAAAGAAGGATGCAGAAACAAGCCTTTTTATCAGACAAGAATGTCCAAATCCCCATGCTTTTAATGTCCAATTTAGGGCATACATTTACCACCCAAACAGTAAGACTAGGATTTTGCCTTTATATCTAAAACATCTGCAGGAATGCTCCATTGATTTTGGTCTCCTCATAAATAGTTTATCTAATCAAATACTTTCAGTGGCAAAGAAAAGGTGGAACACCTTGACTACATAATAGAAGATGAGGGAAGTGGTGTCCCCTACCAACCTCATGTTGTTTATGAGGAAGGCTAGGTTAGTGTCCAAAATGATGGGTAAATACCAGCTGGAATGGATAGGTGGTTGTTTCAGACCGCCTTTCATCATTAAGCCACTACCTATCTAGGTTGAACAAATGGAAGATGATAAATTGCAGGAATGGATGAAGCATGTTGATCAATTTAGAGGAAATGGTAATACAGACCACGCCACTTGATCTACTTATGCAAAAGACTACAACCTGACTGATAGAATATTCCACCTGAATAAGTCCAGATTGTGAGAAGCAGAGGACCTACTAACCTTTAAGTACGGGGGGATGATGAGTGTCAGGTAGCACCCATGAAATACACCTTTTACCCCTCTTTTTCCTTTCTTCTTATTCCATTGTCCTGATGACTGCACCAAAGTAGATTAACAAGATTGTTCTAATTATGATTAATGAGAGATGAATTACTTAAAATCATGATTTCTGATTGAAGGACTAATGTGCATTGAATTCATGGAAATATGCAGAAAATCTCTCTTTTTGAATCTACAGGTGCAGATGTTCGGGCAAAGACAATTTTGGTCATCTCTAGAGGTGGTCCTAATAATCTTCAGAGCTGACATATGGATACCGTACCAGTCTCCAATATTTTCCAAATATGATTGGAGATATTTTGAGATAAAGGGGGTGAATCATCTCTGGAGTTGGGCTGAAGTTTAAAACATATCTCTAGAGCTGCAGACAGAAGCACACACCTCCAGAGTCTCCTCAACACAGATGTAAATTTCTAGGGGTGCTGCCAGTCAACACTTCCAGTGGTAATTGGGGTGCTCCAGATATTACTCAATCAGTACCTGAGTAATCGAATGAAGACCTTAGTTAACTACTGGAAGTTTTATTTCTCTTTTTGATTTTGTATGAGTTCTTAAAAAATTGATTAAGTACCTATATTTCAGGGCCTCGCTGCCTAGTTGTATTTGAAACTAAGACTCAGATTTAGTGAGACTGTTATTCCACTAAATCTATTTTAATTGCATGGATGTTTACTTTGTAGTTAAACAGCTAGTAGAATAAGAGATTGGTACTATCTCATAAATGAACTAGTAGTTAGGGTAAGTGATATCTCATCATTGGATTAGATATAAGCTTACAAAAGGTAGCAGCGGAATAGACAGCGAATGATTTATTGTGATTGTAATCTCATTTTGATATAGACATTTTTCTGAATACAAAAGCTGATGGAATTGGACTGAAATTGAATTGTGATCTTATCTTCTTGTGCTGATTCATTGCTTTGGTCTTCAGCCCTAAGGGTGTGGAGCAAGGGCCCACTCCCACCACCAAGGCAAAAGGATAGTATTGTTTGTTTATTATTCTATTTTAGATTTTGTTGTTTGCTATTCTATTTTAGATTCTGTTTAGAAAGATAGTTACTATTTTCTCATAGATGAATGTATGTGTCAATTGTATGGAATAGTATTAGATCTACAATAGAAATTCATTGTTTTAGCTTTGTTTTCAGTATTCCTAGAATTCATTTTCATAGTAGATAGATTAGTAGCATTAATTTCCTCAATTAGTAGAGATCATTAGAGTTAGTTAGATAAACTGGCAATTGTAGGATTCCTAATTGCAAATAGCCAAGGACACAGCCCTAGATTTGACACATAAAAATATGATTAAATGCCGAGGTACAACGACCCTTGTCAATATATAATAATGTTCTACCTTCTAAGTAAATTGAAGACATATTGAAGGTAAGACACATTTTGATGATTCTATAGATATGCAGAGAATAAGATAAGAATAAACAATGTTGTTTTGAGTTGAACAAGGCACTCTGTATATATTGACTATGTATATCATAAGGAAGTTGAAAAACAAAGTTTTTGCTACATCAGTTCTGGAATGACAGAGGCTATTTCTCAGGGGGAGCTAACTAATAAAAGATTATAAGGATTGTTTAGATAGGGGGAACCTATATGTTTTTTCCAGCATAGAGGAAGACCACTAGTCCTTTGCCCTTGATGTCAAAGGGGGAGAAAGTGCATATCAGGTTAGTGTTTCCATCAATGACAAAGGGGGAGATTGTTGCATATGTTGTCATTAATTTCAATAGGTTGTGTGCAGAAGGCATATTGTTGCATGTGATATCAAAGGAGCAGATCAAAGGAGAGATGATGATCAGTATCATCTATACACAGTTGTACCAATAGATCAGAGAAGCAGTGATAGGGTAAGATAAGGAATAAGTTAAGGGATTAGTATCATTTGTACACAGTCATACCTTATCTTCTGAAGTTCATGTGCAAGTTCATGTTATCAATATCTTTGATGTGTTGTGTTAATAATGAATGTCATGGAAGTTATGCTGGTTTAACTTTATGCTATCTGGATGATATGAAGTCATATTGTTTGGTGCTGGATGAAGAAAGTTGCAGAAAGTTAGAAAATTGTTTAAGTGTTTGTTCAGTCAGGAAAGGTGTCACAGGCTCAGAAGAATGTACCGTATATCTCCGCATTTGTAGATTTGGCCTTGCGGTTTGGAAGATAGGTACAGACAGGTGTGAGGAATGTATATTCCAAATTTTAGAGCATGAAAGTTACTGCAAAGTGTTTTAGAGTCAGAAGAGTAAAGGCAGTAATGAAACATGATAAGTGCAGTCATAGAGAGAAAGAAGATTGTTCCACACTTCTCCACGTATGAAGATATGACACTGTGGTTTGGGAGATGGTTAGATATAGGTAAAATGCATGTATGTTTCAATTTTCAATTGTTGAAGTGTACCGCAACAATTTTTGGAGTCAGTTGTGTGAAGACAAGTCTTGTTGCTGGTTAAGATAAGTAGAAGTAGATAGTTGAAGCCACCACACTTCACCACACATTGGTATTTGGATTTTATAATGGAAAGACAAGCTCACTTGATCAGTTGGATTGCTCAGTTCTAGTTTCAAGTGTCATTGTGTACCACAAGTATGTTTTTCATGTTTTTACATCAAGACTATGATATGTAATCATAGTATGTTAAGGATACCAGCATCAGAGTTCAAGTGTTTCCGCTAGCATGAAATAGATTTAAATGGTTAAAGAAGTGTATAGGGATGATTTTCAAGTCATATAATGCTTATTGTGTGGTTTACATGACATATTTTGTCGACTCTGGTACCTCTTTAGGTTTGGAGCTAATTGCAAGAAAGGTTAAGTGCTTGTTGGGGCCGATTGGGTGTATGCTGATGATTATGCCATGTGTTTCAAAGTGTACGCCAACATGGAAGAGTGTGCTAAGGTAAATTAGGTCCTGATTATCTCTTGTTTTTGAACCGCATTGGATTTCTACTTACCGCAAACACTTTGGGTGCCGACTTTGTTGAACACACCCAAATACTGAGAGGGGGGGTGAATCAATATCCAATCAAACTTCAAATCCTCTGGAGTAGATTAAAACTTAAACTTTATAGTATTAACATAAACATGAAAGATCAATCACAATGCATAACAACAAATAACACCAGATACACGTGGAAAACCCAAGAAGAGAAAAACCACGATGAGGATTAACTCACAATATATGAAGCTCAAAATTACAACTTTGTTTTAGGGCTACAACCCAATGAAGCTACTACTCCCTTTTGACTTTGTTTTAGGGTCACTCCCAAGGAAGCTACAACTCCCTGCAGACTTTATTTTAGGGTCACTCTTAAGGAAGCTACAACTCCATGCAGACTTTGTTTTACGGTCACTCCCAAGGAAGCAACTGCTCCTTGAACTGAGAATAAACTCAAAAAATATTATAGCATGACAGTCCTTCTACTGTCTAAAAACTGACTTTGAAGCTCACTCCTTTTGATGATTGTGCTTCTGCCTCTTCACTCCTCTTTTGATGATTGAATTAGTTAGGTACACTCTTTACTTCCCTCTTGTCTGAAAAATGTCTTCAAGATGAATCAGGATAGGCTCTAACACTTCTACTCTTTCTCCTTCAGTCACACATCATAATGCGTATCATATTCATATTCTTCTCTTCACATATTCATCTTCGCAATCATACTTCACCTAGATCAACTAGGTTTGTTAGATATACATGATATTACATTGATTACATTGCATGTTGGCCAATACAACAAGAATATTACAATTTACAAGTCAGCCAAATATCAAACATCATGAAACTTGTAGAGGGTAATTTCCTTAACATGAACTCCACGCAACACCAGGAAGAGGAGCACGCATTGTAGATTCCAACACTTTCTTAACCTAGTCCTAAACATCCTTCACAACATCATCCTTCAAGGAATAACATCCACATGTTACACACATTTGAAATAGGTCACCCTTAAGCAAGAAAACATGAAACTTGTAGCACATCGGCCTTTACAATCTTGCGATACTCATGAATGATTAAATATTACTTATTCTTCTTCTAGATAAGTTGACATGACCCACACAACATCTCCAAACACTCCTTGAACTCCACACAATAATTAATTTGTGGCACACACCTTCAATCACATGCTCTGGGAACAACCAGGTATCCAAAACTATCTGTAGCTCATTGTTACTTGAAAAACTGAACTTACGGACCACCAAAACACCTGAAACTCATATGGATGCACTCATGCACTACTCTGAACATATCCTCAAAACTGTACAACCATATCTATCATTGCAGAGGAATGCGGAGCATTCCATCAATCCTTCATCATCACCTCATTCTTCTAGAGCATATATCAAAACTTTGTCACTTGTAACTTCCATTACGGAGGAGAAAATGACCTGAAACTTTGGATTTAGCACCTTTACAACATACTGAACTTAACTTCTAAACCACATGACCATATCTTCAAATGCGAAGGAATGCAGAGCATTTTACCAGGCAACTTCCTATAGTAGAAACCTTCACCAAATTCCAGAGACCAAAATCTTCTTGTATCAACACATACTTCCTTAGGGACAACAGGAAGGATCATACCACATGCTTCAGGTTATCGGCAACATCTTCTCATAGCTTCTAATTCCCATCTTAATATATCATCATTCATATTAATGCTTCTAATTCCCATCTTAATATATCATCATGAAATCATCTTTGTTGACCACAAACATGCTTAATATAACTTTACTTGACATTAATCAAGGCACATGACATCCAACCATGAACATCAACAACGAACCATGAACATCGGCAACCAATCAACAACCATTGCTAGCACACCATCAACATAGTCTATCATCGTCATCATCATAAGCATCCAAGCATAGTGTTGACATCAAAGACAACCACACAACCACATCAGCGACAAACTTAGGTAACATATGTGCAATGATCATTAGTGTTGACATCAATGACAACTACATCATTGACAACCATATGTACAACAGACTTGTTGTGGCCATTGCACGTTTCATGTTACACATTTCATCTTGGCTGAAAAAAGGAGAAAGTTTTTGAAGCTTGTGGAGGATATAAATGTAAGATCAAAGTTGTTGAAGGGTGTGTGATGTATTTTGTATGTTATATATAATAATGTGCAAATAAATTAACCGCAAAAGTAGTTTTGATGATGAAATGCGGAAAAGATCAGTTTATGTAATGTGATGTTGTTGTGGAGGAAATTGAGAGAGTTGTGATGATAGAGAAGTGTATCTAAAGGTATTTGGATGTTGCGGAGCTTGATATTGTGATTGTGCAGAGATGATATAAGTGTACAGAGTTTGGAAAGGTCAGCGGAAGGTTGAAGCAATCAGTTCTGGTGAAAGAATCATTTGAGCCAGATAAATATTTTGTTGCAGTTGAAGCCTCTTTTGTAAAAGTTACAAGTGTTGTAGTACTTCAGGGAGTTGCAACTTCCTTTGGGTTGTAGCCCATAAATGTTAATGTAATCCTATTTTTATTTGTGAGGTTGGATTTGGATAGTAGATCCAAGCAGCTTGCTCACCGTGGTTTTTCCCTTCTAGGGTTTTCCACGTAAATCTAGTGTTATGGTTGTGTGCTTATGTGTTCTCTATGTTCATCATGGTTTAAATGTTTACATTTGATTGAATGCAATTGGAAGAAAAAGAATTTGATTAAGTACTGATTCACCCCCCCTCTTAGTACTTCTATGTGATCAACACCTCTATCATCCAACCTTGACACATTCACATGAGAAGATACATAAAGGAATCATCATGGAATACAAATTGTTTAACTATCCAACCAACCCATGGAATACTAAGATTCACACAACTATATCTTGACTAAACAATGATGTTAGCATGCCACACATATCACTAAATATGATGTCTCCACATGAATAATCATCATGTATAAATAACCACTGCTACACACTAAGAATCAATAGTTGATTACTAAGCACTATCAATTTGTACATGTTTTCCTGTATATCCACCACTACCAAATCCAAACTTTTGGTAGAATATATAAACATCTAATCATTTCTCATTACTTGCAGTACCTCAGAACATCATCCTAAACATAACTATGTCTCTACATTATGTCACATGAACTTCAACTCTGCCACAAGTGCACCTACATTTCCATTCATGCTTCTAGTAACACTTGATTTAATATACAGTTGTGAGTTCTCCTCCAAATGAATTGCAATTGTTACCACTACATCACCACATGTAACTATACCTACATGTTGTACCATAATATTTAAAATTCATTACATCATACCACATTGCATTATGTAGTTTATCAATTTGTAGATAAACTCTTTCTTTAGGAGCTCTCCATAGGTGAATAACACATCCAAGTCCCAATAATTTTTATGTTCTTTAAGTTAAAAGCTAGATTTGTGTTGGTCATTTCCTTTATAAATTGGTGACATAGTCCTAAAATTTTACCCGACAATTACAAGGAAATAAACACAAAATAAATATCCCATAACACAATGATATATGTGGGGAAAACCCTTTTAGGAGAAAAAATCCACCCTCCAAAGTAAATCAATGTATTATTCAATAATCAAATGGTTACAATACACTTGTAGAGTCTAATCTTTTACATGAGTATCACCCACAAGAGATTTAGAGCAATTCTCGAAACATAATAACACCTATAAAACTCACTATGAAACCTCCATCTCAAACACCCAATAAATAATACAAGCAATACATGAAATCATGAAATGATAATTAGGAAACCATGAGCTAAAAGCTAACCAAAATGTGACACTCAAATCCCTAGTCAAAATTCAACACCCAAATCCCAAGATGAGTCCACATCCTAAAATTAACACATTCCTTACATGTGTCATAGCTTGTCATAACCCACTCACCATCTTGGGTGCTCCACTATTGTCTCCATTCAAAGATTCATAATGATGTGTTATAACATGTGTTATAAGTTGTTTAACAAGTGTAACTCCCTCTTACAACTCTCTAATGCATCATAGATGCTCTTACATTTTTTATGTGGGAGGCACAACATTTAAAGGCCATAGCTTTTGATCTAAGAAGCCAATTGAGCCTCTTTTTTAAAAATTGAATATTTCAAAGAGTTCCATGTCACCATAACTCGTTTGTTCCAATTAAGGCTTGTTCTGACATTGTTTGGGGCCAAAATCAACCTCTAGAGCCTTGAATTTTTTTTTTTTTGTGTGTTCTATAGCCCAAAAATTACATTTTTTTGTTACGACTAGGATGTGAGGTTGAGACACATTTCCTAACAATGTATGAGTGAGAGTGGATTATATCTAAGAGATATATGTGAGCATGAGAGGAGAAGATACACACACACACACACAAAGAGAAGATATATAGAAGAATGTGGAAAATGATAAGGTAACATGAATCTATTTGGATAAGGTGCTATTAACTTTGCAATCCTAATGTGTGTCATGTGTCTCCAACACCTTAAGAATGGGTACATGGATTCCTAGGCCTCGTGATTGGGTGAATTATTTAATTATTATTTTATTTGGTTTGACTTGGAATGTTAGTTGTAATGGAATTAATGGAGAGGTTACTTATGATAATGGTAGTTATGGATTGGTTTGAATGCATTTACACTACTTTCTTATTCCTAAGTGCTAAGAGAGAGTGGAGCATCTTTGTAATATGGATTGGGTCTGTCATGAGTTGTGGTCTTCATTTTGGAGTTCCATTTTTGGGGAAGTGTACCCATGATGTCAAAGATGCCAAATATGTTGTTTAGTGGTTTCTATTCATGGAGCATTAAGTATTTGGTCATGGGGGCATTATATTTTTACCATATCAGGGGTTTTCATGGTTGTTGGTTTTGGGAAACCATTTGTGGTTTTCCCTCTCCGATTCTTTATAAACTGGATGCCTTGGATAGTTGTATTATGGTCTTTTGTAGGTTGAGTATTGTTATGTTGCTAGAATGTTGTTAGAGTGAAGAGTTGGAGTTGAGGTATTGATGTAACACTATTATTGTGATTAATATGTAAAATTATGTTCTCTTTGGTGGTGGAGATTTTTTGAAAAGGATTTCTCCATGTACATTTGGTGTTATGCATTTAGATTTATGTGTGCTAATTTTATTGTTGATTACATATATCCCCAAGTTCTATTCAATTTTAAATGGGTAATCAAATGCTCATTTAATAAGATTTGTACACTTAATTCATATACTTTCATTGTATTCGTTCACTAGTTTCTCAACAAAATCATGAGGAATGTATGATGACATTGTATGATCCATTAAAGTATATGAATATATGATGCATATTGATGTATAATGATGTGTGTCATTTCTTTTGATATAATCTCTATTCTATTGCATATATTATGTTTCCTTATTGCATCATGTTGAGGTAATACAAGTGCATTAGCAAATCCAACCCCTGTAGTTTGTATTTTGTCAACAAGAATAATTATTTAATTTATAAAATTCACCTTTGAAACAATCAACAATTCTAATCTATCTAGAACAATTGCTATTAACATACTTAAATAATCTCTTTTACATATCCTTAATGATCTTAATAAATATTAAAATAATTAATTTATCTATACAAGACTAATTCAATAATTATCCCTATTAATTTATATTCCATAAATAAATTAATAATCAAATCAATTCAAAACTTAGTAATTTTTCCTTGCCAAAATTAATTTAAATAATTTAATAATTTCTAATTAAATTTTCAAATATTTTCCACAATTGATTTATTCTTCTAATAAATTGATAACAAATCATTTACTCCCCTTAGTAAATCATAAACTCATAATGATTTCAGAAGACCCAATAATGCCAAATATTATCATAATGTGTTGATTCACTCATATTTATCCATCTCTCCTAATGAAATAATCAATCAAATAAAAACTTACCATATCAAACCTATCCTCGACCTAATTTATCAATCAAATAATAATTTACCTGATTTATCCTCCACAATAAACTATAAAACCAAATAATAGTTTATCTCTACGATAATTTAATAATAGTTATCTCCACAATGAACCAAGAATCCCAATAGCACTCATAATCAAATTCATAATGTAAAATATTAGGTACCATCTAAGGTAGGGAATTTACAGTTGCTTTATTACAAGTTGTCCATCTCATTGGAAGGTGGCCTTGCTTGTCACATGCCACCCACCATATTGAATTTGCCATTAAAGATCGACTAGGCCTCAAGTAGTTCATTTGTAAGCCACTGCCAAAGAATAGTCTCTCTATTACATCATTTCATGTGTAAATGGAATGATAATTCCAAAGGCTTTGCTATCAATGTTAAAGAGGACCCACTAAGCCGTATTGGATGGGTTACAACCATGCATAGTAGTGAGAATTCTTGTCCTTGCTCATGGTTATTGTTGAAAGAAACACTCCCTAGACAAATGACATGACACATAACTGAGAGTAGAAAATGAACAACCTTGATTTCTTGAAGATAAAGAATGTCGAGAGAAATAATTTTTTGTCAAAAAAATCACATAATGAACTTGTGGTTTATGGGTATGTCACACCTCTAACATTCTATGAGATGTAATTCATGAAAAGTGTGGATCTAGGGACATTTGCTCATAGTCCAAACCTTGCAAAGGAAATAAATTCTATAGAAATTGACTCTAATTCTATGGAGAAAACTCTCCAAATTGTATATGTTGTTTTTCAAGAATAATTTTCCCTTTCTCCACCTCTTGAGGATGGTTGCAAGAGTTCCTATTACCATTAGGTGGAGAAGAGGTTTGAACAAACAAGTTTGCAAAGGATAAAACAATCGTAGGGAGTGGTGTTCAAGAATAATATGGTTTACTAGCCTCCTTTGAAGTTTTAACAAAAGGATAAATAGGGTTTCTATGAGCTACCTCCACCTGCTTTGGTTTGTCATTAGCATTAGGTCAAGGGTGCACTATGAGAACTGAGGATTTGGTAGCCACATTGTTGTTATTTCCTAAATTAGTAGACTAAGAGCCTTTGTTGGGCCCATTATGACCATCTTTATGGTTACTAACATTAGTCTAGTCATCCTTATTCTTGCCTTGAGTATTTCACTTACTAGTTTAGAGGCTACTTTGTTCTTGTGGGTGACTATGGGACAATCCCTAATTTCGTATTCAAAGAATTGACACTTAAAACAAGTGTTAGGACTTGATTGATATACAATTCTAGTTGCACATGGCCACATATCACCGATCTGTATATCAATGGTTTCCTTAGGGTCTTGAGAAATGTTTATTTCTATGTAGACCATGTATTGTGATTGAACTAAATAAAACGTGTCCATTTTCGACACATACCACCTTCCCTAGAGAGGAGGAAATACAATTTAGATATGACTAGCAAGACAAAGGTAGACCAACAAATTCAACCCCCACTAGCACCTTAAGGGTTTGGTGGTCAAACACAATAAAATCCATAATCCAAGGGGAGAAAACTAAAAGCAAGTTATAGACATGTAACAAGGGCCATGTCGAAGCATGATGTTCATATGGTTAGCTTCTACAAAGTGGAAGAGAGAATTTAAAACCCTTGGTTAAATTCTAGTTAACATATAGTTTAACACCATGAGGGTCCTAAGTGGTATTTTATGTATTCACATAAAAATATAAAAATACCCTAATACAATATTGGAAAGTGACGTAACCAAGGAAATCCTAACAACAAAAAAAAGCATCAAAACCAAACCAACTCCCCCCTCTCTCCTCTCCTCCAATAAGATGCGAGTTTCATCAACCTTGACACACTCCATTTTTCACTCACACCCCTCTACAATAAAAGCATACAATGTTTTTTCAAGTTTATTCACCATAAAATATAAAAATACCGTGATGCAATATTGGAAAGTGGCGTAACCAAAGAAATCCTATCAACAAAAATAGGCATCAGAACCAAACCGACTCCCCCCTCTCTCTTCTCTCCTCCAATAAGATGTGAGTTTCATCAGCCTTGACACACTCCATTTTTCACTCATACACCTCTATAATAAAAACATAAAATATTTTTTCAAGTTTATTCACCATAAAATATAAAAATACCCTGATGCAATATTGGAAAGTGACGTAACCAAAGAAATCCTAACAACAAAAATAGGAATCAAAGCCAAACCAACTCCCCCTCTCTCCTGTCCTCCAATAAGACGTAACTTTCATCAACCCTGACACACTCCATTTTCCACTCATACCCCTCTACAATAAAAACACACAATATTTTTTCAAAGTTTATTCTCTTTGAACTTTGTGTTGTACTTTACACAAAATCTGAAATTTGGAGTTTGGGAGGGCAATATCTTTCCTCACCCATAAATACACACCCTTGTACTCCATTCACCTACGACTTGTGCAAATTAGATCAGTTTTTTCCTTGATGGTCAAGTTTGGCATATCCACAATGACAGCGACGGAATTGTAATCAACTTCTGGTTTTCTTTTCTTATTGTTTTCGATTTGTAAGATGTAGGGATAAAGAGAATATCCATGTGAGTGTATATGCCTGTGAGCATATTCTGACATAATATTCCTATTCCCAGAATATTATGGAGATACTTTTCGTCTGCCGTTAAATACTGCATCTGTGGCCCATTATCCTC
The DNA here is from genome assembly GCA_027924645.1 of Cunninghamia lanceolata. NCBI lineage: Eukaryota > Viridiplantae > Streptophyta > Pinopsida > Cupressales > Cupressaceae > Cunninghamia > Cunninghamia lanceolata. Next base: position 2,374,952 of record BSBN01000326.1, on the reverse strand, counting down.
TTGTCCAAACCTCACATTCATTATACTGATTTTGGCCCTTTTTCCACTTTCCAGAAGAAGATACCAAGCATTTTTTTGCCTCGATAAGAGATGTGGCCAAACCTCAAATCTCTTGTCTTTCCCATAAATTGGCCTTCACTCTCTGTTTAAACTCCAGTTTTTGCAGTGTCGGTGTAGCCATGAAGTTTGGCAAAAGGCTGAAAGTGCAGATAGATCAAACACTGCCGGAATGGCGGAACAAATTTGTGTCCTACAAAGAATTGAAGAAGCGGGTGAAGCTCATGTCAAGGGAAGACAAGAACAGCAAGAAAAGGCCAAGGATTGAGCACAGTGATCATGAGGAGGGCAAATGGGAGATGATGACTCGTAGTGCAGAGGAATCGGAGTTTGTTCAGTTGCTATATGCTGAGATCGAAAAGTTCAATTGCTTCTTTGTGGAGCAGGAAGAAGAGTACATCATTCGTCAAAAGGTATGGATTTTTTTCCACTCAAAACAGTTTTGAAGTATTTGTAAATTGAGTATGATCTGAAATGTTGAAGCAAAAACATACACAAAACATACACAGTTGAATCCAGAAGTATTATTTTTCCTTATTGTCATGGACCGTGGAAAACTCATGTCTACTATGTGTAAATTGTTTCATGATTTAGAGGAGATTATGAATGGTTCATTTTAGTAGGTGATGTTTATCTTGTTTAAATTTTTTCCACTCTTTTAAGACACAGACAGTTTTAAAGTATTTGGAAATTGTTTCATGATTTAGAGGAGATTATGAATGGTTCATTTTGGTAGGTGAGGTTTATCTTGTTTAAAAATTTTCCACTCTTTTAATGACACAGACAGTTTTAAAGTATTTGTAAATTGTTTCATGATTTAGGGGAGATTTTGAATGGTTCTTTTTGGTAGGTGACGTTTATCTTGTTTAAATTTTTTCCATTCTTTTAATGACACAGACAGTTTTCGAGTATTTGTAAATTGTTTCATGATTTAGGGGACATTTTGAATGGTTCATTTTGGCAGGTGATGTTTATCTTGTTCAAATTTTTTCCACTCTTTTAATGACACAGACAGTTTTAAAGGATTTATAAGGTGTTTCATGATTTAGGGGAGATTTTGAATGGTTCATTTGGTAGGTGATGTTTATCTTGTTTAAATTTTTTCCAGAATCATTCAGTAATATCACTTTGATTTAAATTATACAATCATAAATTTTTTTCACAATCAAGCTCATTTGACTTGTTAATGTCGGAATACGGAAATTTTAAGCTCTAATCTGACTTAAATATCCTTCTTGTTTGAGGCAGGGAGTAGGATTTTGATATCTTGAAAAAAATTTCTAGAAAAATTTCTATTGTCTTTATTGAATAGTCCAGTTTGATGGGACGGGGGTTGGGAAATGCTTTTGCTTTTGGGGGTTTGATAAATATAGTATTTGGTGGAATTTGCTTTTATCTTTTGACTTGATTGTTGGCTGGAAGTTTGGAGTCTTGCTCTGTACAGAGCAAGCACATTGTTTTTTTATTTTAAATATTGGAATATGAATTTGCAGCTTCTGGAGAAAACTGTGTGGTTTTTGTGTATCAGACATTTCAGATCACACTCTTCAAATAAATAATATGTTTGGCTGTTTACTTTCAAACATTCGATACCTCAAATAATATGAATTTGCAGCTTCGGTGAAAACTATGTGTAGTTTTTGCATCTCAAATCACACTTGTTAAACAAATAATATGGTGGCTGTTTACTTTCAATATGCTATTTCAGAAGATTTTAGATGCTGTTTACTTTCAATATCTTATTTCAGAAGATTTTAGATGAATGGTTGTCATTCATTTCATATGACTGTAAGTTCAGAACATTGCAGTGGAAACAGTAGTGTATGTCGAGAGATTTGAGTACTAATTCTTATTAATTTAAATCCCCTGCAAAACAGGAACTCCATGATAAGATTGAAAAGCTCAAGACCAAAACCGGATCCAACGGTGCACTTCTCTCGGAAAAAGAATACGAAGAAGAGATGATTAAACTGAGGAAAGACATCGTCAATCTCCACGGCGAAATGGTTCTGCTAGAGAATTACAGTGCTCTCAACTATACAGGTATTTCCTTTTCCCTTTCCCTTTCCCTTTCCCTTTCCCCCCTTTATCGAATTCAAACCCCAATTCACTGCTCCAGCCAAATTTGTTTATTTTACTGGTTTAATTTATCAATTGAGCGAGGCCAACAGGGGTTGCAAAGATTCTGAAGAAATATGACAAGAGAACAGGAGGAGTGTTACGGCAGCCAATCATCCAGGAAGTTCTCCAACAGCCATTCTTCACTACAGAGCTTCTCTCCAACCTCGTCAAACAATGCGAAGAAACCCTTCACAGTTTATTTCCAGAGCATCCACTTCCATTCCCTGAGCTTCAAGCAACATCTGCGCCTGAACATCAGCGCAATCAATCTCACGAGACTGAGAATGAGAAGATCGAGAAGATTTACACAAGCACTGTGGCAGCGCTTCGAACACTGAGAGATATACGCAAGAGAAGTTCCACCTACAGCATTTTTTCCTTACCTCCTCTGAATATACATTTTCATGGTTTTGCAGATGAGAGCGATATCTCTATACCCTCACCTTCGCTCATACCCCTCTGCCCAAAAACCTGAACTGTAAATCCATTAAACTTATCAATCATACTCACAGAGATTTTCCTATTACTTTCAGTGTGGATTACACTAGATTAGCTTTTACTGGTTTATCCGCACTCAAATATTAATTATAGTTTTTTTGTCCCTTCACGCGTTTTCCTTTTGAAAACGTTCAAACAAAGGAACTGCCCGCACTACTCGAAACTTGAAATAAAAGAGAATTATATAAAGAGAAAATTCAAGCTTCCTCGACTTTCCGCAAGTTAAGGAATGTTCTCTCACTATTCGTTGACCTTTTGTCTTCCTCAATGTGCCACTATAGAAGTATGAAATTGTAATGGTGCAAATTGTATATTTATGTTTTGGTTCTTGTTTTTTATGTATTGACTATTGTGTAAGATGATGTATTTTACATTGAAATTGACAAATGACAATATCTTACTTCGATCCCACCATTACTTATTCTCGGAAATCGATCCCCATCCCTAAATCTACTATTTGTTGCCCTAGCTTAAGTTTGTGAAAATTGTATATTTATGTTTTGGTTTTTGTCTTTTATGTATTAACTAGTGTGTAAGATGGTGTATTTTACATGGAAAATGACAAATGGATCTTAACTCATCCCCTTATTCTTAGAAATCGATCCCCATCCCTAAATCTACTATTTGTTGCCCTAGTTCAAGTTCATTGGGCTTAAACAACACACACTAAGCTTTGACTTGCTTAGGTGGTTGGTGGGCCCTTTCTCTTACTTTGTTTTGTTAATGTGTTAATAAGAGAAGGGGCCCACCAGCCACCTAAGCAAGTCAAAGCTTAGTGTGTGCTGTTTAAGCCCATCCGTTCAAGTTTGTGAGTGCGTAATTGATTTAGATCATTTTTGCACGAGCATATCTGAACCCTAAAATTTCAATTTTCAAAATTTAAATTCAAAAACCTTGCTAACATTCTCACTAGCCGTTGTAAGCTGAGTAAAGTGTGAATTATTCCAAATTGCACATTAGGACGATATATTTAAGGACTAACTTTGATTAAAAAAGAATAATCAAGAACAACCTAGGAATCATTGAAGAACATTTATCATAGAGCATTTATGGGAGCATCATAGTACCATTATCAAAGCTTCCTTGATAACCTTGATCATTATTCCAAAGTTGTTGAATCGGTCCATCTAGGGGTTTGACTGAAGAGAACATGACCCTCATAATTCATTAGATTCCCTAAAAGTGTTTGTAAACACCACTTGTTTCTTACAAGGCTCAAAGCACGTGCACAAAGCCAAACAAGTTCCAATCAACAAAAACAAACTAGATTAGATCTGAGTCATAGGTTTAGTTTCATGCAAAAGTTCAACATTTGCACTTACAGAGATCACTTCCACACTTACAAAAGTGGACAAAGGCAATGCATAATTAAAATTTAAGATTAGCAACAATTGTTTGATAAGTTATTAAATTCTAACATCATGACGAATGGATTTCTGACATCGATACAATAACATCTTCATCAAATCTAGAGCTAAGTACTCTCACATTTAATTTAATTAATTTTCACACTTATTATAGTATCTAATTGTAAAGGAAAATGAACTTTACCTAAGCTTAATCTAGGCTAATCTAATAAGATGCATATACATAAGTATAAATTAACCTAGATTAAATAATGATAGCAAGTGGGAGTAATTAATTTAGAATTAATGCTATTTTAGGAAAGTTAATGCAATAGATAAGTGTACTTAGCTCTAGATACTAAGACAATTAATGTGCAAGACTCGTGTCTCTATTTGGGTCAAGTCTATAGCTCTAGGATGATTTCGTAGGCATGAATCCACTTTCAGGGTCATGGATCCAATCCTACAACTTGTGCACTTCTACTCTTTGGTTTGACATGGAATTCACTAATGTTTGCCTTGTTGAAAGGATTGGTGGCATTTAAGAATACCTTTAGAGATTGCCAATGTTAGTGTGAAAAGGTGCTTTAGCCATCTAGTTAAATTTTACCTAGTAGACTTATTCATACTACACTTAAGCTCACTTATAGGCTTTTTAGACTTTTGTCTCACCTCATAGGGATTTTACACATGTCCTCACACTTGTCCCAAGTATTCCAACATGTGTCACACTTTTAGAGGGTTAATCAGTTGTTTACTCCTACATTCCTTCTACCTCCTTGTCATACATATATAAAGAGCTCATTGCATTATTTTATTCAGTTTTGTATCAGAGCCATGAATTATAAATCCTAGGCTTCCCATTTTCTATTGAATCTTGCACTAAGCCCTATCAAAGGTGTCTCGTGGAGCCAAACAAACATGTTGATTTCAAAAGCCTTGAGTTAGCTAAGATCGCTTGTCATTTCATCAAATTTTGACACATGCGACTCTATAAAATTTTTAGGGGCTCCTATACCACAATGTATCATACGGTTGTACCTTATATAGAATTTTGTACATGTTCAAAATTTCTTAGTTTGAGAGGCAATTTTTTTACAAAATACAAAATTTGTGATTTTTTGACAATTGTCCTCTATTTGTGTGCGAATTTGGCTCACCTGGTTTGGCTGATGGTTCTTCCCTTTGATCTCTACTTGGGTTGTGGTTTTCCAAGGTTTTTTTTGGTTTTTTATTTGAATCGACTTTAAAGATTTGGTTGTTTGTTTGGTATTTAGCTCTTTGTGGTTCCTATACACTCAAAAACACGACTCGGTAGCTCAGGGCAGTTGAGTCAGCTTTGGTGAGCACATGGAACCCTCTCCTTGCCACAGGGCGAACCTCCACGTCACTCTCACTCTCGTGCACAGGGGCGGTCCTTCTCGCTTGAGAGCTGGACTTTGCGGAGATTGTTCGATCGGGCCTTTCTTGCATATTGATTCTGATATGGTGCTTTGTGACTATTGTAGTTGAAATAACTATATGACCCGAAGGGTCACTAGTTACTGTTCTCCTATTTAGATTCCAAAGATTCCAACGTTGAGTTGGTTGACGATTACTCTTGTTTATGCTTCTACTAAGTCTAAGTTGTTCTTCAAATTGTTGTATGATGATTTGTGTTAGGAGTAATCTCAACTTATGTTGTTGTTCCTGGATCGTCAATTGATCATGTTGTGGCCTTGGGTGAATCTCCTCAATCTCTTCGAGGATCACCCTCACCCACTCACCTCTAAGCCCAGGGCACATTCGTGAGCCCAAAACCAAGAGAGAGTTGGTTGGAGTTGACCTCAATTTGACTTAGGGTTTAAGACCTAAGGTTTAACTTGCTTTAATTTAGGTTGGGTTGACCAATGTTGACCTCATGATGGAATCGAGGGTTTGACCAATGTTGACCTCGAGTTGGAATCAAGGGTTTGTGATCTTCTTGCGGTGCTAATGTTTTTGTTGTTTTTTTGGTTTTTGGATGTATGCAAAGCCTATATGAATGCAAAATAATATTTTTGTGCTTTTTTGGATTTTTAGGAAAGGAAAATGTTTTTTTAATCTAGGAATTGAAATATGAATGCAATCTAGAATGGGTTTACCTAATGCAATCTGATCTATGTTTTTGTTTTGGTTTTTCTAGATATTTGGATTTAATTACTCTAAGAAATGAAATCACTTTTAAAACTAAACTAATGAAGCAAAGTACTAGAAGCAAAACTAATCTAACAATAGAAATTTTATTTAGCTTATTAAGGAAATCACAACATCCAATTACTATTCCCACAAACATTTTTTAAGATTTTCTAATTACTATCAAAATGAAAAAAAAAAGCACTAAAGAACCTAGAATATGAGACGCTTGAGATTCCACTACCCTCAAGAATCCTTGTGTTGGCAACCTCTTCATCCTCTTGCAGTAGCGAAGATCTCCTCTTAGCAACAACAAGGAGGGATGCAAAAGAGCTTTAGAAAGCTAGAAACATGAGCTCAATGTGAGCTAATGAGCACTATGGCTTCCAAATGACCAGTGTATCGATGCATTAAGAAGCTTTTAGCAAAGCTTGGATGAAACAACAATGAAATAAAAGGCTCGTATGTCCTATATGAGCATATAGATGTTATGTGGAGAGCAAAAACCTACAAAGACTAGATGCACAAATGAAATTGCCTCCCTTTGTGCTTGAGGGAGGGGGTATTTATAGGTTGAAATAGGTCATGAGAGGTGGGAGAGAATAGAGTTAACTCCCTTGATTGGAGAGTTAACTCAGATGATTAGGGAGTGATCTGAGCTAATTAGGGAGTGAAGAAGCCAATATAGCTTATTACTGAAGTAGAAATGGAGTTAGCAAGAGTGCACGAGTTGACAAGTAGAGATAAAAAAGGAGCTAATTATACATGCTTGGAGGCTTGGAATAGTTAACTCTATGTTTAGGCCAAAACTCATGCAAACAGGAAGAAAAATGAATCAAAATGAAGCTTTTTTGCGTCCAAAACTAAGTTTTTTCATGGTTGGAAAAGATGAAAGGGTCGCCTAGGGGTCACCCCTTTTATCAGTCCAGATTGCTCAGGGGCAACCCATAGAGGGGAGGTCCTAGGTTGGAAAGTAGGGTTGGAGATGGTTAGTTAGGTGAAAAGGAGGTGAACTACCTCCAGAAACTGGTCAAAAAGGAGTCAAAAACCAAATCTCCACTTGCAAAAGTAAAATCTCCCAAGGGAGGTCCTAAAATAATAGGGGAAGATTTGACCTGGTTGACCAAAACTAAAAACTAAAAGTTGGAGATGGCTTGGGAGGTCCTCTAGAGGGCTCCTAGGGGTGGGGTTGGATGAAAAACACTAAGGAAAGGTCAAATCACAACAAATGGATGAATACAAGGCTTAGGGACAAAGTCACAAGCACATAAAGTGAAAATCAACAAGTGTCGAAAGTGGGGAAAAGATTAGTACAACAAAGGGGAAATAAAGAGAGGAGTGAAAACCCATATGTTACCAAGAGAATCATTGTTGAGAGGAGATTATTTCACGCTTATATGTATGTGACAAGGATTATGAGTCATCATGGGGTCCTTGTGGAGGATGTGCATGATTTTGGTGCTTATAATTCCTAGTTCGCAGGGTGTTGGAGGCCTTTGGTCCCTATTTTCCTCACTGTCAAGGGTTTCTATTTTTTGGTGTGATCAACAATTTGAAGATTTTATGGCTTGGTTTGCTACATATGGTTGAGGCTTTGTTTGTTTATAAATTCTTGTTTTGATATTCCATGTGCACAATCTTGTCCTCAGCTCGCATCGACTAGGGTTTGCAAAACCTTTTTCATCATTATTGACAGTTCGTCCTTAGCTTGCATCGAAGTTCAGTCTCCCTTGCGATTTCATCCAATGCCTCCAACATTACAGGTGGATCATGGTGGTTTCGTGGCATTTTGTATCAACCTTTTTTGTTCACCATGTTTTTACCATTCCTAACTAGTAGCCATTTTTTGTAGGTTGCAGTCTCTCCACTAGTCACCAACATCTTCAGTCTCCAACATTTTATGTTCACCGCTAGCAGTCATCTAAACTGCCAAAATCGTCATAGTTTTTAGCAATATTTTATGTCAATGCTAGCATTTAATTTTGAACGTCATTATCACACCCCGTTTTTAAACTAACATACGTATCATTTTATTTCAAGAAGACAGATGGATAGTCAGTGAAATTAATATGAGGAAAGTAATGTTATGTTAGAATATAAAAATGTATTTGAATTATGTTATTTTTATAAGATTGATTGTTTATGATGTCATTAATGTCCACATGATTAAATAATGAGATGGACTAACTACCATTGTGTGACTGAGGTGGATGCAGGAATAGTGTTTTCCCCCTCCAAGAAGAGGAGAGAGAGTATCATCATGGAGAGGGTGTTAGATCGTGTGAATGCAATCATTCGTGTGCTATCTGGGATACCTACACACACACTCACTATAGAGATTAAGTAAATATTGAGTTAAGTCTTATTATATGTCGTTGATTACCTCAAAACTAATTTCGACATGGTGATCATTTTATATGCTTGATATTGTTGTCATCCAACCAATGGTTCAGACTTTTGTGTCGACAATCAAAAAATATTGTGTTTGACTATGAATGAAGAGTCGACGTAATTAATCGACTAAATAAGTCTAACTTTGTCATAGAAAATCTATGTCGACTTTGCTAAGATTTCATCTTTGAAAGTTGAGTTCGTATATAATATAAATGAAGTATTCTTAAGGATGCATTAATACGTTTACTATGGCAAATATTATTTGTTTATTATAGCCTAGCTAAGATAGATATTTGGCTTGAGAAAGTGAGAAGGAAATCCTTCTTGGATTCTCTTTGCTTACCTTCCTAGATGCTTGGGAGAGTGGAGGAGCATAAGCTCCACATTATCCACTTTCCTAGCTCCTCAAACCCAGATGGTTGAAGGGAGTGGGAGATATTTACTCTCTCTAACAATCGATAACTGGTAGAGAGTGGAAGAGAAGTCATTTAATATAATTAGTTGATGAGTTTTAGGGGCTTTGTTGTTTTTGCTTTGGGAGAAGAAGACAAACAATAGAGAGAGGGGGGTGAAGAATAGGAGAGAGCCGACTGCACTCTTAGGTAAAATCATAACTTGAAAGTGATCTTGTATCAAGGTTTTTAATCAGAATGATTGAATTCAAGTTATATACTAAAGTTTCATTTTTAGTATGTGAAACATAGGAAGAAGAAACAACATTTTTACTGTCTTAAAACTCTACTGTTACTATGGTATAATCTTATCGTGCTAACCATGGTGAGTGGTGATATTAATTATATTATCATTAGTTTTTGAAACTTCGGTGTATCATTCATTTTATGATCAATACAGTGATGTATATCACGTAAAACCTTTGTATATCTACATCACAGAATAGTGAATTATGTGGAATACTTGTATATTACAGAGATATAGAATTATGATAACATATATAAATCTCAAAAGTAGAGAAATGCAATATCATATGTATACCACAGAGATAGTGATACATGTTAATATATTTATCTCAGTATAGAGAATCATGGTATCATTTATAAACCACAGAGACAGTAAAACATGTTATCATATTTATCATAGCATAGTGAACCACAATACTAAATATGTATCTTAGAGATTGTGAAACACGATGACAAATGTATCATAGAGGTAGTGAATTATGATATGCATGTGCATATAACGCAGTGATAGTAAAGCACTTAATACATATTATACTCAGTGATAGTACATATCACTCATAACATATGGATTATTATAGTGATAGTTTATCACATATATCGAATATATTATGGTGATAGACTATCACAAAAACATATATAGAAAACAGTGATAGAAAATCACTTGAATCAAGTAGAAAACAATGATAGAATATCACTTGAATCACTTAGAAAATAGTGATAAAGATAGTATTTATATCTTGAGAATTTAAATCTTTTGTTAATTAAGAGACTTGTAAGATTGAAAGGGTGCTTAGATATTCTTATAAACTTTTGAGATTTGGACCTATCTAAAGGTTGAATGGAAAACCATGACCCATTAGTAGAACTAAGAAATGATAGTAATCATTGAGATTAAATCTTGAATGAAGATTTACCTCAAGTATTTTCAAAAGAGTATATATATTTCAAACTAATAAGCCAAGAATGGCAGAATGTTTGATGAATGATTTGAACAACAAACCATTCAGTCATTTATAAGACAGACTTTCCTAAACTAATCTCTTTTTTCTTCTTTGAGGTAAAGTGTAAGGGAAACAAGCCTATGGAAAGGAAATTGGTTATATCGGCGAACCATGGAGTGCTAGCAAAAACATCAAATAGGTGTTCATTTGGGAAGCCATCTTCTACAGGTTCATTATCTACACTTGTATGCAGTCTAGACAGAAAATTAGCAACTAAATTGAATTTTCTTGAATTATCTTGGGGGAAACTCCATGGTTAAGCGTGCTTGAGTTGGAGTAGTACTGGGATGGGTGACCTCCCGGGAAGTCCCGATGCTTCACCCCTGTGAGCATCACCTAGATGCAATGAGTGCTAAGTGGACCATTCATTAACATGAGAGATGGGTTCATGTGAACCACTACTCATGTAATATGGGTCATGTGTTTGACTCAAAAAACTACGCAGTTAAACCCTGAAATACAATATCATCAATGATGGTGATGTCAAATTCTTATAGTAATAATAGCCATCTTATAATTCTTGCACCTACAATGGGTTTGTTCATCAAATACTTGATGGTTGCATGGTCAGTGTGTACAAAAAATGTATACCTTGTGATGTAGTGCCTAAATTTGTTAATGGCATAGATCACAACCAGGAACTCTTTTTCTATTGTAGTGTAATTTCTTTTAGTTGGGGTGAGGTTCTTACTGATGTAGTAGATTGCATACATACCTCCCCCTTCTTTCTATCCTAGGACCACCCCTATGGATTCATTTGAAGCATCTGTTTGGATGTGAAAGGGTTGATTCCAATTGGGTCCTCTCAAAATAGGAGTGATTGTCAACTTCTCTTTTATGGTTTCAAATGATTTTTGGTAATCTTCTGTCCAGAGGAATTTAGTGTCCTTTGTCAAGAGAGAAAACATTGGGGCAACAATTATTCTAAAATTTTCTATGAATTTTCTATAGTAGCCTGCATGACCCAAAAAAATCCTAACATCACTCTGATTCTTAGATATAGGTAGTTGTTTGATGAATTCCACTTTATTGGTATACACTTTGATCCCTTTTAAAGATATGTGGTGTCCAAGAACAATACCCTGTTCTACCATCATGAAACACTTTTCATGGCTTAATGACATACGATGTTTCTCACAACATTCCAAGACTTTTTCTAGTTTCTAGAGAGCTTCCTCAAATGTGTTTCCATAGATAGTAAAATCATCCATATAGACCTCCATACACTCATTGGTTAACTCAACGAAAATAGCAAGAACAACCCTTTGGAAAGTAGATGGAGCGTTACACAAGCCAAATAGGAGGACTCTATATGCAAAGGTGCCCCATGAGTAGGTAAAAGTGGTCTTGTCTTGGTCTTCTGGTGGCACCTAAATCTAGTTGTATCCACTAAAACCATCTAGAAATGAGAAGTATTTCTTTCCTGTTAGGTTATCTAAAACTTGATCAATGAATGGTAGGGTAAATTAGTCTTTTTTAGTGGCCTTGTTTAATTCTCTATAGTCTAAACACACTCTCCACTTCCCTTTTTTTATACACAATTACCAAAGGAGATATCCATTGACTATTATAGATTGGGTAGATGAATCCTACTTGCAGTAGTTTTTCTATCTTTGTCTTTACTATTTCCTTAAGAGCAGGGTTGAGTCTCCTTTGGGGTTATTTGATTGGCTTGACATCTTCTATGTAAATATGATGGGTGTAAATTTTAGGGTGAATGCCTTTCATATATTTGTATTCCCAAGCAAAAGTTGTGGTGTGGGAAATCAACAGATCCACAAGTTTTGTTTCTTCTTCTTTTGTCAACTAGTTATTTATGTTTAATGTCTTTCCTAGAAGAATCATGATCCATTTAGTATTCTAATCAATAGACTAGGTTGTTTTATACTCATTTATCAAGGTGTTAAGAGGATAGGAATGTGGTTGTAACATATGGAAGGTAGCAATATCCCTATAAAAGGTCTCACCACAAGGTATGCCATTTGCTAATGGACAATGGGTTGCTGCTAGAAACTCTCTTCTTGGATCTTGAGAGAAATCTACTATATTATTTTCTATGATTATGTAAGTCATGTCTTCTTGTGTGTCAAAATCCATATCATCTCCTAGTTCTCCCAAGTGTTCAATGGTAGTTACCATGGCAAGCGAGGCAGTATTTTTTGTGTTGTCTAATTCATCTATCCATACCTTGCCTGAATATTTCATAGAGGGTTTGGCTAGAGGATACAAAGATATCTTCTTCATCTCCATACCATTAGATATGAGACCATATTTCTAGTTCTACAATCAATTGATGATACAACAATGGCTAGCCATGGCCTTCCCAAAATTAAGGGGTAAGCATTTTTCTGATTTCTAGGTCCCAATATTAGGAAGTGAACAAGAAATTCCCATGACTACTATGACTAGCACATCCATTAAAACTCCTTTTGGGATTGCAACTAACTGGTTAGCCAATTGTAGGATTGTGGAAGTAGACTGGATACCTGTAAGGGCTAGTTTATCTAAGGTATGGACTATCATAACATTGATTGTTGCACCCAGATCAAAAGGTACATTTCGTATTTCAACCCCTGAAATGTAGACTATTATTGCTGGATTGTCAGGGTCACCATATGTAACATCTTAAACTGAAATGCTAAATAAAACACTTACAAATAAAAACATTAAATGTCAAATTTTCATAATAATTTTTTTTAGCATACAAAGTAAAGTAGGCACTTTTGCATTTACAAATCACATGATATATTACATCAAGATTTACATGTGACTTACAAATTTTACAAATTTACATGTACAATAAAATGTTGTCTTATGCTCACGAGTCTTCGGCAATCAACTACAAGAGGGAGAGCATCACCCTGGTGCTTTTCCTCCAATGGTTCCCTACTCACCTTCCTACTGGAAGTGGCCCTTCCCTTCACGAGGGTATAGATAATGAGAATCAACTGATTCCATGTACCATCTGAGAACTAGTGTAGTGCCCTAGCATGAAACAATCAGGTTTACAACTTCTAGTCTATCTCTAGCTATGTACAACCCCTTTGATTGATCAAGCTATCTAGAACATAGTGAACCGACAATGCAAGCAGTGACTTTTGCATTCCTTTGGCCAAAGCTCTTATAATAAAAGAGTCGACTGTTCACACACTTCTTTCTTGACTTGGAGACTAACATTCTTTCTATGTTGAGTTATCGACATGGTATACTAGGCAATTAAAAGATAAGACTGGTCAATCCTTGACTATACATTGAGCCCCTCTTTGCGTTCTCGCAATCCTCGGGTCTATGACAACTATCAACAAGCCCATCTTTCTAACTCAAACATAGTCATATAAATTATACAACCATTTTATCAAATCCGGGAACTAACTACATTCTTGTAAAGTACGAAATCTAAAACTATAATCACAGAAGTAGATTAATCACCTCATTCCCATTAATCAAAAATAGATAAGATACATCTTCCATATATGTAGAAATATCAATTACATCTTACAAATGCATGTGCCAAATCTTGGTGTTAGCACAATAATATAATATACAATGATACATCTTTGGCTCTCATGCCATATAGTCAACTCAGTACAATAAATGAGTACAATATCAGAATTATACAAGTAATGAATAATGAATCAAATCACTGTTACTAGCCGCCACTAACTCACATGGTCATCTGCAAGCCAAGAGACGAGAACATGGCCCAGGCACTTTTCCACCCAACCATGAAGCATTTATGCTTCCCCGAAATCCTTCCTAACATGAAGGATACCTGACCCCGCACGAAGTGCCTAGCAACCTAGAAATAATAGGCAGAAGGGACAACCTAATGCAACCTGATATCTAAATGTATATCTTTCTACTAGAATGTGTAATATCTCACAAACAGGATGTGGCAAAGAAATATATTAATATAATTTTTCTAGACACATTCATTCATCTATTTCAATGAAGACATGGCTTTGGCCAAAGCACTTAAAAATATCAGTCAAAATCCTAAAAAGAGGATCAGCCTTCTCTGTTATCCCACACTCAACACCCTATCCCGAAAGGTAAGCCCAATCACACTCATAGAAAGATAAACTATTTTCTTTTCAAACAATTTAGGAAAACACATACATTTGCTTAGCAACATTACTATTTACTTTTTTACAAAATCAATGTGAATACATTTTTCAAGCAAATAATTCTAACAAAGAATTCCATTTATTTATTTGAATGATACATTGAAAGATATATATACACAAAACTGGTTATATACATAACCCATTTTACATTCACAATTATCTCAAAATAAAGCTAGATCTATGGATTCGTATCCGCATGTAATATCATATTTAAAATACCAATATATATATAACTGGTTATATACATAACCCATTTTACATTCACAATTATCTCAAAATAAAGCTAGATCTAGGGATTCATATTCACATGTAATATCAGATTTAAAATACCATTATGATTAAATTTGTAATAAGGAATTAAAAGAATCATATCTCCTATCAATTTCAGATTTTATATTTGATAAGCAAAAATAGACATAAACACTATTAGTAGGGGATGCATTCCCTAAGATTGAACAAAGCATATCAATTAGAATAAACTTAAGTCATAAGTGTTGAAGACATAGACAGATAGGACACATCATCATAATCATGTATAAACGTGAGGTTTGATTGCTACAGAAAGATTAGCAAACTGCTACAGGAACATATATGCAACAGGAATAGAAACGCTATAGGAAGAATAGTTTGTTGCAACAGGAAAAATAGTAAGCTACAGGAATTCCAAACTGCTACCAAAGGAATCTAATCTAAGGTACAAAATAATTTTCCTTTTTAAGTTGCCTGATCTGATCTAAGGCACACAATAGTTCACCTTCTAAATCAACTTGACAATCATTTTCATCAAACTCCTGTCCATCTTCATCCATAAAGTAATCTTCTTCTTCTAAATCAAATTGGACCTCATCTCAATGATGTGAATGTCCTCTATCATTGTTACTTTTCTCAGACACCAAGCTGTCCTCTCCTTCAAGTGTATCACCTTGATAGATTCTTATCAATTCTTTCCACACATCCTGAGCTATTTCACAATGTATAACTTTATAGGAAACTTCATTAGATAATCCAGAAAAAATGACCTTCTTTGTTGTATGATTGCATTCATAAGCCTCTTTGTTACTTGTAGAATTAGGTGATTGAGAGGAAATAAAATACCCATTTTTAACTGACATCCACACACCATACCCTAAAGAAGATAGATAGACTTGCATTCTAATACACCAAATAGGGAAATCTAAACCATCAAAGAAAGGAACTCCAGAAAACTCTTCCTCTAATTTAATACCTAACTCAACTTGTGAAACATTTCTCTTTTGTCTAATTCTTTTGCACTTTCCCATGGTACTCCACTATCAGGACCTACCCAAGCTTGTTACGTTTCTATAGGGAACCTATGCTCTGATACCAATTGTTGGCCCATGATTGCTGTTAAACCAAAAGTTTGACCTATCAATTTTTGATACAAGCACCAGAGTTAATGAATCTATGGGAGGTGGTTAGTCCATGTCATGAATCCCACGGGAATTGTTGACCATCTGCCAACAAGGATAACAAATTGTAGTTACAAGAAGAGTGAAAAATAGCTATAGTAAATAGAGAGAACTACCAAAAGTAACGAACTGGCTGATAAGATAACAAGAACTATAGGTTGTTTAAGATCAAAAGCAAGCCACTAACACACATATAATAGTCTGATATAACTTAACAAGAGATTATTGAAAACAAACAAAACAGGTTGAGGAAAAGAAAGGCCAACAAAAATCTAAACTTAGGCCAATTTAAATAAGGCACAGACCACCAAGCATGATAGATATCAGGCCGTTAAAAGGTATAAAGGCTGCTTGAGAGCATATAATACCTGCCTCAAGAACAATATACAGGCTTCTATTGGAAAATAATACGCAAACCTGGGTTGAAACAAGTCGACAAAAAGAATAAAGGCCGTTTAGAATACAATTCAGGCCGACAACATTCTAAGGCCGTTAGAAAAAGATTACAGGCCAGAACCAATTTCCAAAAAGGTTGAATAAATATATATAGAGGCCGACAAAAGAAGGTACAGGCCAACAAGTTATTAAAGAGGTTGACATGAGTCATATTTAGGCTGAAGGATAAATATTAGGGGCCAATATCATCATAACCAGACCAAAAGAAGCATGCTACACAACCTTTAATAAATTAATGCACAGGCTGCTAAAAAGTAAGATACATGCAATTCTATCAAACTAGGGCCATTGGAAAATAAAATAGACAATTAGTTACTAGATAGGTCGATTGATAACATTTAAATAGGTTGCTTTAGTCAAAATGCAAGCCCAAAAAAAATACTAAATAGGTTGAAGGATTTGCACAAGTTGATAGGATAGTGCATTGGCTAATTTGATAATACAAAGGCCACTTAAGAGCCAAGCATGGTCAATAAGGAAGAAAAACAAGCCGATAGAAAGATAAAACGTAGGCCAAGAAGTGTAAAGAGACCGATACAAGTTTATTACAACATAACTTTGCAAAAATAATTCATAAAAGAAAAGTACCCAGTTATCCACTAACTCTTCCTCCTTGTCATTGATGTTATACTTTCTATCGCTATTGGTCATAGTCCTCTTTTCCCCCTTTTGTCATTGATTAATGATGATCCTCTCTTGCCTCCGTCTTCTTCTTTTATGAATGAATCTCTCCAATAGTGGTGTTCCTATATTTAGAGCTAGCTTTTCTTTGACTTTCAGTTAACTTTCACTTATGTGGGTGCCAAGATACCTCATAGCTTATGCTTTTTAATTCAACTCCACTTAACACTACCATTCCATTTTGCATGGAATGAGATTATAGTATAATATTTAGATTTTTAATATATCCTTGAATTATTTATTTATATCCTTAATATATATTTATTTTAAGTCTATCAAAAATATCTTTTCATGCAAGAGTATAATATATATACATACATATATATAGTAGAACACTTTAAATATTTATTAAGAAATCACAAAGAAATTAATTTATACAATTCTAATAAATCTAAATCGAAAAGAATGTATAAATACATGGCTAACTTATGCAATTCAAATGAACATACTATAGCAACAAAATCACATATTTATCTTATCATCATACATCAATCACATACATTAACCATATAAATGCTCTAACATGACTACGTAACCACATAACGATGCATAATAAAGCCACTCAATGATGCAATATGTCATGAAACTAAGTGAGTGTGTGCATGCATTGGGTTTATCCATCATGCCCACTCTTTTCGATGGCTGGGGTGCTTCTACCTCAACCATCCCATCTTCGACATTTTTCCTACACTCAGTCACACTTAGATTTTCATTAATAGGTTAGTCCTTATAATCATAGCCAAAGCAAGAACAAGATATACATCCATAATCATACCAATAATAATCGATTATTAAATCGACTTTCAAATTTTTATGCATTTTAAAATAATGATAATTTTACCTTTACACACATGAAATCACTCAATAGTAAAACAATCATAATTAAATCTTCAATAATTTGAATTATAAATAAATTCTAAAGTCAAGATGTGACATCTTTCCCCACCAGGAAGAGACATCATCCTGATGTCTTATTACACAAATACTGAAACAATAATAGTATCTCACTATAACAATCAAAGTATCAATAAAGTATCATCAAATCTTTGAATAAAAGTATCTCTACTATGCAAAAATAAAAGAGTCTATTAAATCCTCAAATTAGGAAAAGAACAACATATCTCCTCTACATCCTCCCATGTGGCACTATCCACAAAACATTAGTCCCATTGGACCATATACTAAGTAATATCTCCATTGCGCACTTAACATTGTGTTTATCAAGAATTTGAGTGGGCTCCACCAACACCACTCTTGGGTCCAGTAAAGTAACTCAATCAATAGAATCAATACACATGGCATAACTACCAATACAATGTATATAACTAACACATGGCACAACTACCACCCAATTGCATTCATTCTAGCATAAGGATAATAATCACATCTTTAATGCATGCCAAACGAGGCATAAATCATAGTTCATCATAGACATATACAAGCCTGAATCAACATCACAATGCACATGCAATCTCATGGTAACACAATATAATATCAAAAGATCAGTCCTCCTAATTGACACTAGGTCGAGATCTCAAAAGAACAAAACAATCTCCCAAGGTTCAAAAACCATCCATCATGCATACAACTCCTCCAAGACTTCTCCACTCCATCCTCCAACTGCTACTACAATGAGAAGATGCTCTAGCCAAAAGGTGCAACAGACCACAAGCAAGTCAAGTCTGCAAAATCTCAGGACCACAATTATGCTAGGATAACCTCTCTGTTGGAAAATGGTCAGCTCTCCCCATGGCACTTGCGAAATGGACTAACCACCTCCCATGGATTCATTAACTCTAGAGCTTGTATCAAAAATTGACAGGTTGACCTTTTGGTTTAACAACAATCGTTGGCCAACAATTGGTATTAGAGTGAAAGGTCACGGGTTCAAATCCCCTCAAGTAACGCTGGGGGGAGTTTGTTGGAAAATGGTCAGGGCTCCCCATGGGATTCGTGACATGGACTAACTACCTCCCGTGGATTCATTAACTCTGGCACTTGTATCAGAAATTGATAGGTCAACCTTTTGGTTTAATAGAAATTGTGGGCCAACACTCTCAAGCTATCAACTAAGTTTAAGGAAATTCACAAGGCTAATATACCCATTCTCAAGGAGAATTACAAACAAAAGATTACTTTCTCAATAGTCCTTCCTCATGCACTACTTGCAACAAAAGAGCTCACAAATCAAGGAAAGCTAACTCAAAAAGGTTATAGGAACCACTATCGTACGTCCATCCTGACCAAAAGCATGTCTCAACTCTAGACATGGTTTCCTTACATGAGGTATTTGCTCACGCTTCACTCTTAAAAGAGAGGGTTTCTCTAACACTCTAACTCTACACTACAAAAACTAGGATCAACCAAACATGTTCTTAGAGAAAAGAATCTAACCACATCCTCTAAAAGTGTAAGCACTTCCAGTAAGCAAGGCTTAGCAACCTATTACTCACTAAGATCGCATCTAAGGTGGCCACAACACCACTTCAACTCTTAACTAAGCTAGACCAAAAAGGTCAACAACACAACACGATCACGAGTTCATGATCGACTAGGAAACACAAAGCTTCCTCGTGGCCTAACACCAAGTATCCATATAATGGAATACAAAAGACAACAACTTCATCACACAAGAATTGCATCCATTCCAGCATCAAGCTAGGAAACCTCCATCTACTAATGAGAAACTCTAGAAGCAACCAAATTCCCAAGGTTGGAAACTCAACAAAAGTAAGAAGATAACTAATAATACCATAAATATATACATTATGTGCTCATGCACTAACTAAGGCTCCATCTCACCCTACGCTATGTCAAAACATGAGTGTAGTTATGAAACTCTCATAGAAAGGACACACCAACACAACACTTACCAAAAAACAAGATTCAATCCAAATGAGTTCTCTACATATCTCATTTACATAGACAACATTTAATCTCATACAGAATTCAATTCACATCAAGTGATCCATAGTGACACAAAATCCATTTCAGAACTTACTCAACACTTCAAACAATATTCATTGCATCTAACAACAATCAACAAATTCAATCCACCAAAGCTCTAGTAACACACAAACACCAAGAATTAGTATATTCTCCACATTCCACTCTCTTATACAATCCATCAGAGGCCCCTCATGGACACAATAGAGGACATAACTAGATACATGACCAACAATTTAAAACATTCAATCATAGCCACTAATAATAAATAAATAAATAAAATTCCAAGTGAAAGAAAAGTCAATTCCAACAATAAGGCATAAAATGAGGTCAATTTCAATAGTAAATCAAACATGACCAAAGGTCACAAGATAAATAAATATCAAACTTCAATGGCTATACTTATTCATAAACAAGAATAATAATTCAATGTTGGTCCTTACAACATTGGAGAATTTACCAAAGTCAAATAAATAAAGTATCAAAATTCAAAGTTCCACATTACATGAACTACGTGACTAATTCTAGCCACTAGAGAGGGAGTACAATGCTACACTACACCTGGATCCCAAAATATGAGGCAAGTAAGAGAACACACTTAATCACACCAAACAAACGAGTCTTTTAAGACTCCAATCACATCTATAACATAGATCATTTCTACTTTAACCACATGAACATCACTCAGTGATGCCAAGCAACCAAACATTGCATCCCGTTCAAGGGAATCACAATCACCATGCAAGACACACATAGTCATACACTAGCAAACATCCAGCAACCAAGATTAAGCTAGGACAAAATTAGGTTCACAACCAAGATATCTAAACTCATCACTCTCACAACAAGATTGGTTTACATTTCTTACCAAACAAGGATTCACTAAGCATATGGATAATACATTAATGCAACATTCACATGAGGCCAAATTTATTCACAACATGATGACAAGCATACTAAATGCACACTAAGAAATGGGAAAATCACAACTCAAAGTCATAAGATGCAGGGTTTGCTAATTCACTCAAGATTCTAACATCTCAACATCAAAAGGACTATGCAAATGACCCTTTTTACAACCCTTTTTTCTCTTTAACTAAACAATGCAATGCACTAATTACACTCAGGTTCCCACATGAATCCTAGGGAAGAATGCAATATGGGGACATAAGCCATTACCCAAATAATCTATTTTAGCAATGCAATGTAACACCATTTTCTTACAGTTGCATAATGAATCCACACACAAGGACATGCAGAGGTAATTATTAAAGAAGCATTTCGAAGGCATGCTACTCTTGCAACAAACATACACACAACAAGGTGCACAATGCAAGGTACATTTAAACTAGCATTACCACAAAAATATTCTTCACATATCAAGCATATGATCAAACATCCTCTGTCACATCCTAATGCATAACTCTTGAAAAGAGTAAACTAAGTTCAATCATACTCAAGAACATAGTATTTCCTTTCAAACAAGGTTCTCATAACTCCACCATCAAAAGTGGTCACACAAGCATGAACATGACCTTACAAAGGTCACTCGAGTACAAAGGCTCATGCTAAGCATTCACTACATCAAAAAGATAAACACACATAAGCAACTTCTCGGCAACCACTAGGGTCTATCTAACACCAAAAAAATGTGTTCCTCACCACACACATGCAAGGAAGACACAACAAAAGAAGGCACATGCTACTCATGACACACCAACACACAAGGACCCTCACATTCTCGAATAATTGAGCAACACAAACACCCCAGAGCTCCCAATGTTGGAACCTGGCTCTGATACCAAATGTGAAGTATAGAATCCAAAACTATAATCACAAAATTAAATTAATCACCTCATTCTCATTAATAGAAAATAGATAAGATACATCTTCCATAGATGTAGAAATATCAATTACATCTTACAAATACACTTGCCTAATCCAGGTGTTAGCACAATAATATAATATACAATGATACATCTTTGGCTCTCATGTCATATAGTCAACTCAGTAAAATAAATAAGTACAATATCAGAATTATACAAGTAATGAATAATGAATCAAATTACTATTGTTAGCCACCACTAACCCACACAGTCATCTGCAAACCAAGAGATGAGAACATGGCCCAAGTGCTTTTCTGCCCAACCACGAACATTTACACTTCCTCTGAATCCTTCCTAACATGAAGGATACCCAATCCTACACAAAGTGCCTAGAAACCTAGAAAAAATAGGCAAGAGGGACAACCCGGGTCAACCTGATGCCTAAATGCATATCTTTCTACAAGAATGTGCAATATCTCACAAACAGGATGTGGCAGAGAAACATATTAGTATATTTTTGCTAGACACATTCATTCATCTATTTCAGTGAAGACATGGCTTTGGACAAAGCACTTACAAATATCAGTCAAAATCTTGAAAAGAGGATCAGCCTTCTCTGTTATCCCACACTTGGCACCCTATCTTGGAAGGTAAGCCCAATCACACTCATAGAAAGATAAATATTTTCTTTTCAAACAATTTAGGAAAACACATACATTTGCTTAGCAACATTACTAATTACTTTCTTACAAAATCAACATGAATGCATTTTTCAAGCGAATAATTCTAACAAAGAATTCCATTTATTTGTTTGAATGATACATTGAAAGATATAACTGGTTATATACATAACCCATTTTACATTCACAATTATCTCAAAATAAAGCTAGATCTATGGATTCATATCTGCATGTAATATCAGATTTAAAATACTGTTATGATTAAATTCATAATAAGGAATTAAAAGAATCATATCTCCTATCAATTTTAGATTTTATATTTTCTGAGAAAAAATAGACAAACACTATTAGTAGGGGATTCATTCCCTAAGATTGAAGAAAACATAGCAAGTAGAATAAACATAAGTCATAACTGTTGAAGGCATAGACAAATAGGACACATCATCATAGTCACATAAACTTGAGGTCTAACTGATACATAAAGATTAGCAAACTGCTACATGAACATATACGCTACATGAACAAAAACGCTATAGGAAGATTAGTTTGTTGCGATAGGAAAAATAGTAAGCTACAAGAATTCCAAACTGCTACCAAAGGATAAAAAACTGCAGTTACAAGAAGAGTGAAAAATGGCTACAATAAATAGAGAGAACTGCCAAAAGTAACGAATTGGTTGGTAAGATAAACAAGGTCTTTTAAAAGAAGTATAGGTCATTTAAGATCAAAAGTAGGCCGCTAACACACATATAATAGTCTGATATAACTTAACAAGATACTGTTGAAAGCAAACAAAACAAGCTGAGGCAAAGAAAGGCTAACAAAAATCTAAACTTAGGCCAATTTAAATAAGGCACAAACTACCAAGCATGATAGATATCAGTCCGTTAAAATGTATAAAGGTCGCTTGAGAGCATATGAAAGACGCCTCAAGAACAATATATAGGCTGCTACGAGAAAACAATACACAAGCCTAGGTTGAAATAGGTCGACACAAAGAATAAACGTTGTTTAGAATATAATTCAGGTTGGCAACAACATTTTGAGGCCATCAGAATAATATTACACGCCAGAACCAATTGCCAAACAGGTCAAAGAAACATATACAAACGCTGACAAAAGAAGATACAGGCCAACAAGTTATTAAAGAGGTTGAAAGGAATCATATTTAGGCTGGAGGATAAATATTAGGGGCCAATATCATCATAACCAAACCAAAAAAAATGCTACACAACCTTTAATAAATTAACACACATGCCGCTAAAAAGGAAGATACAGGCAATTCTATCAAACCAGGGCCGATGGAAAACAAAACAAAAAGTTAGTTACTGGATAGGTCGATTGATAACATTTAAACATGCCACTTTAGTAAAAATGCAAGCCCAAAAGAATATTAAACAATCTGAAGGATTTGTACAAGCTGATAGGATAGTGCACTGCCCAATATATTAATACAAAGGCCGCTTAAGATCCAAGCATGGTCAATAAGGAAGAAAAATGGCACGATAGAAAGATAAAACGTAGGCCAAGAAGTGTATAAAGGTCTATACAAGTTTATTACATCATAACTTTGCAAAATAATTCATAAACGAAAAGTACCTAGTTATCCACTAATTCTTCCTCCCTGTCGTTGATGTTATCCTTTCTATCGTTGCTAGTCGTAGTCCTCTTTTCCTCCTTCTGTCGTTGATTAATGATGATCATCTCTTGCCTCTGTCTCCTTTTTCTGAATGAATCTCTCCAATATTGGTGTTCTTATATTTAGAGCTATCTTTTCTTTAATTTTCAGTTAACTTTCACTTCTGTGGGTGCCAAGATACCTCATAACTTATGCTTTTTAATTCAACTCCACTTAACACTGCCATTCCATTTTGCATGGAATGCGATTATACTATAATATTTAGATTTTTAATATATCCTTGAATTATTTATTTATAGCCTTAATATATATTTATTTTAAGTCTATCAAAAATATCGTTTCATGCAAGAGTATAATATATATACATACATATATATATATAGCAGAACACTTTAAATATTTATTAAGAAATCACAAAGAAATTAATTTATACAATTCTAATAAATCTAAGTCAAAAAGAATGTATAAATACATGGCTAACATATGCAATTCAAATGAACATATTGTAGCAACAAAATCACATATTTATCTTATCATCATATATCAATCACATCCATTAACCATATAAATGCTCAAACATGACTACGTAACCACATAACAATGCATAATAAAGCCACTTAATGATGCAATATGTCATGAAACTAAGTGAGTGTGTGCATGCATTAGGTTTATCCGTCATGCCCACTCTTTCTGGTGGCTAGGGCACTTCTACCTCAACCATGTTTCTGTCTTCAACATTTTTCATGCACTCAGTCACACTTAGATTTTCATTAATATGTTAGTCCTTATTATCATAGCCAAAGAAAGAACATGATATACATCCATAGTCATACCAATAATAATTGATCATTAAATTGCCTTTCAAATTTTTATGCATTTTAAAACAATGACAATTTTACCTTTATGCATGTGAAATCACTCAATAGCAAAACAATCATAATTAAATGTCCAATAATCTGAATTATAAAAAAAGTCCAAAGTCAAGATGTGACAGTTTTTCTCAAGTCTAGTTAGAGGTGTTTGAGCATACAACTCTTAGAACCCAATTTTGACCTCAATTTAACAAGTTACTTAGGGATATTACCCTATACCTGTTTATTGGCATTACCAGTGAACCTTTTACTATAGGTCAACTAGATAGTTACAAGACAAAAGTATAAATGACTTAAGTCGTGCATTGACCCCTCTTTCCATTCTTACAATCCTGGTTCAATAACATACTATTGGCCATCCTTAGCTAAGACAAAATAATACAAAAATTTAGATTCATATCCACATCTTATATGACTACCAAGAGAAGGTTACATATGTTTACTATTAGCTATTCACAGCTAGACAAATGTATTACATGCCAAGTTGTTAGCTATTCAAAATTTGACCACCACAACGTAAGTTATGGTATCGGTCTTTGTCACAGGTTAAGCACTTTGTTCTATAGTTTTCTAATATGTAATCTTATCATTTAGTTGCCTTATGACCTTAAACAAATGCATTGTTTCATTCTAAACAAGATTTCCTATAGTGACAAGATAGTCAGCCTTTGCAAGCAAAGGTATAGACACTAGATGAGACTTCTATTGTATTAGGTGGCTTGGCCTTTATACAAGGCTCAATCAAGTATATACTTACCTTTTGGCCTTTGTAGGCTACTATTCATTGCTTTTTTGTATGCCACTTCCGCGATAGTCAGGCTATACATGCATTAAGAGTATACTGGCCTTCTTTCAGCATGTATAGATATATAGAGTTGTCTACCATGTATAAAGAATAGATAAATAAAAGCATGTCGGCCTTCAACAGGCACTAACAAGAGCACAGAGTAATTATAATTTTAAACTTGTTTCTACCAGCTTTGGTATAGGGATTTCAGCCTTTTATAGGTGACATAGTGCATGTATCTACAATTATCGGCCTTATACAATAGATACAAAATAGAAATATGTTGGCCATGTGAAATGTTTTCACATAAAAGTGTATAATTCTTGTACAAACCCAACAAAAAGGATTGCATTCCTATCAACCTCTATAGGCATAAGTAGACATATAGAGTTATCGGCCTCATGCAATTTATATAAAGGTATTTCGGCCACAAAAAGAGCTTGAATTCTCAAAGCTCTCAGCCTTAGTGGCTACTGAAGCAAGTTTAATAAAGAGTTACAATCAAAGTCAAGATTTATCAGCAATTTAGTGGCTCTAGAAAGCATGAACCATAACATAGATAAGTGCCAAGCCTTTGGCCTTTTGCATAGGCACAAGAAATTTTATTCAAATGGCTTTGATGGGATATTGGGTAGGCTCTCTATAACTAAGATAATAATATTGTAGCTCCGTGATAGACTTACTGTAGTTTAAAGCTTACGTATAAGTGTTTCGTTGTTCAATCTAGAGCAAGATGTAATGGCTTGAGAGTTCAAAACATCATTAACAAAGATGCTCAAAGTAAACATTTTTCTAGAGTTAAAATAATAGCGTTTGATACTCTTAAACAACCATGTCAAAGATTCATGGTATAGCAGGCTGCTACAAGTTTGAGAAAGATTTGCCAAATAACAAGATGCTACAGTAATAACAATAATTGTATTATAACATCACACTACACTCTCTCTATAGAAAGAATCAACTATATGATCATACCTTGATTCTTATGTGTTTTATTTAAAGGTTCTAAGCACCATCCTTCCGGTAGATGTTAAACTCTGCTACTTCCAAATCTTGCACATTATCTACAAACTTGTTTTTCTCTGTACAACCTGCTTGTTGTTCCCCTCTCCCTCTCCATACACTGCATGTGTGTTTTAAAGAAATACGTGTTTTTAGTTATCCAACTACCTGTGGCCTCTCCCTTATTTCATACCTTAAGGTTGGCATAATGGAGTTGCTGCTCCTCTCCACTCCTCCTGGAATCTAGGAGGGAGAACGATGGGAGAAAGACTCCACTCAAAAACATTAAGTCTCCACCCACTTAAGAACATTTATCCATAGCTATCAATAAACCATATAGTATTATAGCATGTCAAATGTATTTGACCATGTTTTAAAGACCAAACTAGGGTTTAACCATGGTTCTCCTGAACATTGACGTCGACAATGCAGTTTAAATGCTTAAACATGCAATCAATGGTAAGATATCAACAATGGTTCTCCATCAAGTTAACTTGCACAACTGGACTAACAACCAGGTCAAGAACAATTCAACTAAAGAAGGATATTATAAAAATCAAAAGGTATACCGACACCTAAAAACTACTATGTGTGTGTGTGGGGTTCTCAGATAGCACTTTGATTGTTGTTTTCTTGCGATCTATCATCCTGTCCCTGGTGATGCTCTCCCTCCTCTTCTGGGAGGGAAAAAAATGTTCTTGCATCCACCTTAGTTGCACAAGAGTAGTTAGTCCATTACATCATTAAACCATGTGCATAATAATATTGCCACATACAATATCCATTGTACATAAAATAATATAAAACATATACATTTTCTAATCTAGCACAACATTACTTTAATCATCATTAATTTCACTAACTATCTATCTACTTGAAATAAGATGATAAATATGTTTTCTTTTAGGAAGAGGTGTGGCATATTTCCCCCCTTAGAAATCATCTTCCTTGATGATTGTGTCCATATCGAAACAAAATTACACAAATAAGTTCTTTTACATCATTTTTGCATAAAAAGATGTGGAAATTTTTGGTAAAAATTATAGTAATCCTCCCAAGTAGCACTGTCCTTTGAGTACTGGTCCCACTAGACCTTGCATTAGGTAACCTCTCTATTATGTAAGCAGATCTTGCATACCTCGAGCACTTTGAGTGGCTCAATCATGACCACTCCTGGGTCCTATACCTAAAGAGCATTCCAATCAAGTATATGATTAGATCCTAGTATATATATCTTCAAATATGACACATGGAAAACATCATGCATTCTAGCAAGAGTTGGTGGTAGAGCTATCCTATTAAAAATTGGATTAACCACTTCTAGGACTTCAAAAGGTCCTACAAATCTTGGTGCCAATTTGGAAAAATTTCCAAACTTGATAGGACTCTTACGTGGCTTGACTCGCAAGGGAACTTTATTGCCTACTAAAAATTGTCGAGGTGTACACTTGGCGTCAACAAAGTTTTTCTACCTATCATTTGCTTTTGTCAATCTTTTTCTAATCAACTTTACTTACTCTTCCATTTCTAATAGCATTTCTAGCCCAAGGCAAATCCTATCTTCTAGCTTGTCCCAGCTTATAGGATTTCGGCACATTCTACCATACAATGCTTTGAATGGAGCCATCTTAATTGCAGAATGTTAAGAATTATTGTATGCAAATTCAACTAGTGGAAGGTACTCCTCCCACTTATTTTGTTGATCCATGCAATACATCCTCAACAAATCCTCCAATATTTGATTAACTCTCTTGGTTTGACCATCTGTCTCTGGATGATAAGATGAGATTATATTCAATTGTGTCCCCAGTGTTGAGAACAAAGTCTACCAAAACCTTGAGGTTATTCGTGCATCTCTATCTTATATTATCTGTTTAGGCACCCCATGCAATTTGAAAACTTGCATGAATTTCTTGGCTAAAATAGGTGCCCCATATGTAAGATTCCCAGCTATGAAATAGGCTACTTTAGAAAGTTTATCTACCACAATAAGAATAGCATCATGTTTATAATGCAACCTAGGCAATCCCTGGAAAAAATCCATACTAATTACCTGTCATTTCCATTCAGGGATGTCATGAGGATATTAGAGCCTTGTCGAGTGCTGATGTTCAACCTTAACTCACTGACATTCTAGACACCTTGCCATGAATCTTGCAGCATCATTCTTCATTCCTTTCTAAAATACAATGGCTTCACATCAACCAACATTTTTGTCATTCCAGGGTGACTTGAATATGGTGCAGAATGTGCTTCTTTCCACACAATGCTTCTCTAATCTCCCTGATTTGGAACATAAATTTGGTTGTTATACCTTAACAATCCATCAAGTTCAAAACAAAACCCTTTGTACCTTCTATCTTGGGAATTTTATGATAGATCTTTCAGTATCTACTCATAATATTCATCTCCCGCCGAATTCTTCAGTACCTGAGCTCAAAAATTAGAGTGCACTAACACTATTGCCGCAATATGCCTTCTACAGCTTAAGGCATCAACCACTCAATTTTATTTTCCCTTAATATAAATAATCTCAAAGTCATAGTCAGAGATAAGCTCTAACCATCTTCTTTGTCAACAATTAAGGTTTGGTTGCATGAAGATGTATTTCAAACCTTGATTGTCAGATTTTAGTTCAAATCGCTTCCCTAACAAGTAATGCCTCTATACCTGGAGGGCATGTACAATTGCCGCTAATTCCAGATCATGAGGAGCATAATTCTGCTCATAGGATTGCAACTTCCTAGATTCATAGGCCACAAGTTGGCCTTCTTGCATTAGCACTCCACCTAACCCTTCTCTTGAAGCATCAGTCACAACAAAAAAATGATTCTCTAGGTCTAGAAATTTAAGAATCGGTGCCAAAGTCAATTTCTCCTTGAGGATATTAAAGGCCTCTTCACACTTACTAGACCATTCAAATCGTTTTCCCTTCCTTTGCAAGGAAGTGATGGGATGAGCAATTCTAGAAAAGTTCAATACAAACTACCTATAGTATCTTGCTAATCCCATAAAACTACTCATTTCATGCACATTTTTAGGCACAGGCCATTCCAGAATAGCCTTTATCTTCGACAGGTGTACTACAATTCCCTCTGCAGAAATGACGTCGCCTAAATATTGCACTTCTTTCTAAAAGAAAGTACATTTGGATAGTTTTCCATATAGTTTGTGTTCTCTGATTCATTATAGAACTATCCCTAAGTGCTATAAATGCTCTTCCTCATTACAATAATAGATGATAATATCATCTAAAAACACCAAAATAAATTTGTCTAAACAATCTCTGAAGACATTGTTCATCAAATTCATGAAATCTTTCGAGGCATTCGTCAACCCAAAAGGTAAGACCGTCAACTCATAATGCTTATACCTCATCCTAAAAGTAGTTTTATGAATGTCTTCATCTTTCAACCTCAACTGATGATATCCTAACCTTAGGTCAATTTTAGAAAACACAGTTGCTCCTCGCATTTGATCAAAGAGATCATCTATACGTGGTAGAGGATACTTATTCTTTATCATTTCTTTATTGAGCATACGATAATCTATACAAAGGCATAGAGTGTTGTCTTTCTTAACAAAATTTGTTGAGGATCCCCATGATGAAACATTGGGTCTAATCAACCCTTTTTACAACAACTCCTAAAGCTAAGCTTTCAGCTCCATTAGTTATGTGGTGGTCATCCAATAGGGTGCTTTGGACACTGGTTCAGATCCAAGAATAATATCAATAGAAAAATCAAAAGCCCTTTTCAGGTGCAGACCTGGAAGGTCTTTAGGGAATACATCTTGAAAGTTGTGAAGAAAAGGGTATGTTTCTATTGAGGATTCCTTAGGATTTTCCTTCACTTCTCCATCCTCATCTAACTCATCCATCTTAACCACAAACATCTAGCATCCCTTCTGCTTTGCTCGCTTCAATTGCTTAGTGGAAATTTGCCTGATTTTCATTTCATGTTGAAACCCTTGAATCAAGACGGTACTACCAATGTTATCTAGGCATTCCACTGATTTAGAGAAGAAATCAACCTTTTCTCTATGTTGCCATATCCATTCCTATTAGGATTAAGGTGCCATCAACCTTTTAAATCCTATGTATTTAATTACTCATAATATTGTTTGTAAATCAATTATAAGGGATGAAGTATTCACCTAGTAGTGATCTTGTTTCAGACGGACTTTGGATCCTTGTACTTGATAGGGGATGTGGGGGTTCCCTATTAGATTTAGGACAGACAACTGAGAGGGGGGGTGAATTGGTTGTCTAAAACTTTCTTGCAATTAATCACTTAAATCCTTTTCTTAATTCAACAACATAATAATAAATCAATCATGGAAACATAATGCAACAATTCAAGAGCATAAACACATTAACACATAAGACACCAAGATTTTTGATGTGGAAAACCCAGTTAAGGGAAAAACCATGGGGTGACTAACCCAAGATTGTATTCTTTGTTAGAAGAATAGAAAGAATAAAATGGCACATGTCAATTAGGGCTCACTGCCCGAGCACATTGATCACAAGAGGCCCACTGCCTATAGGAGACACACTGTCTATAGAATAATAAGTATTACATACTTGAACTGAAGAATAGCATCTTCACCATTCTTGAGTCAGTTTCATTTAAGCTCAATACTTCTGCTCTGCCTTTTCGCTCTTCTCCTCTCTACCACTCTCTCATCTCCACAAGATCCTTTTGAAATGACTTTACTATTAGATCTAGGGCTCACAACTGAGAGGGGGGTGAATTAGTTGTACAAAAACTTGCTTCTACTTAAACATTTGATTCTTCTTTGTTAGATGACAGCATATCAATTAACCATTCATGAAAGCAGAAAGCATAAACACCGGAGCAGATAAACATCAACACATCAGACACCAAGATTTTTGATGTGGAAAACTTGGTTAAGGGAAAAACCACAGGTTGATTAACCCAAGGATTATTCTCTGTTAGAAGAATAAGAAAAACAAATGGCACATGCCAGTCAGGGCTCACTGCCTGAGCACACTGCTCACAAAGAGGCACATTGCCTACAAAAGAGACACACTATCTACAAGATCATAAGTATCACAACTTTGAACTAGAGAATGACATCTTCACCATGTCTGGATCAGTTCCATTTAAGCTCAAAACACACCTGCTCTGCCTTTCTCTCTTTTGCTATACCACACTCATCCGCTGCACACCACACTTCAAAATGGATTTACAAACCTTCATTTATACAAGACATCGACTTAGGAATAAGCATCTAAGTCGGCACTCAACCATAAGAACATTCGCAAGATGAATAACACATCCGGTCGACCACCACAAGAATATTTGTAAGATGAACAACTCATCCGGTCGGCTAGTCTGAACAAGAACTTCATCTGGAAGAATATCTTCAATTCCGGGCTCTACCACCAATGCAGATCAATAACACAACCTCAACACAATCCAAGATCCTTCACAAGCTAGCTTGAATGACCAGGAACATCCGCACTTCCTTTGTTCACCGAAATCTCTTCTCTTCCTCATCCAGAACTTCAAGAACATAGTCTACCGCCACTGTCATACTGAAGCATGTGCTTCTGGACCTCCACATCATGAACAAATAGATATGACATATCACAAGGACATCTCAAACACTCCATCCAATCTACAAGATAGGATAATGCACTTCCGGATCTCACCGGACCTCTTTGTAGCACTCTGTCACTCCGGAGCACTTCTTGGAACCGGTTCTACTTGATCAATCACAAGTTCAAATCTACATGTGGACCTCTGAAAACTTAACTGGATCATCTCAAGACTCATAGCTACAAACCCTTTAATCCGCATCCTTTGGTCATCAACTTATTGAGTACTTTTGCCTTCTTCTCATCACTGTTCTTCACTGTTCCTGACTGAGACTAATTTTCTCAATATCCTCAGCACACAGCTCATCCAATTCTTCTTGTTAATGCAGTATGAGTATGTTGACATCAATGACAACACTGATTAACCTCATACTTGCAACATTTACAACTCCTTATTTATACAAGACATCGACTTAGGAATAACCATCCAAGTCGGCATACATTACAGAGCAAATACATAAATGCAACATGATTAATTACAAAAAGACTTCACATGGATCAACACACTGTCGGCCACACAGATCTGAGACTTCAATATTCCTCTAGGAGCATGTCATTCTTCACAGAACATCTCCAAGATCATCAGCAAGATGTGTAACTCATCCGGTCGGCTAGACTTAGGAAGAACATCATCATCCAGAAGTAATTCTTCAATTACGAGCTCAATCTTCAATGCAGATCACCAACATGAACTGAACACAATCCAAAGACCTCCACAAGCTTGCCTGAATCACCAAGAACATCCACACTACTTCTACCTACTGAAATCATTCTCTCCTTCATCCGGAACCTCAAGAACACAGTCTGTCATATTGGAATAGATGCTTGCAGACCTCTAGACCACAAACCAGTTGAGTTGTCACTTTGCATTGACTTCCTAAACATTCCACCAAATCCGTAGAATAGGATATTGCATTTCTGAATCTCACCGGACCTATCTGTATCACTCTGTCACCTCTAAACATCTACCAGAACCAATTTTACTTGAGTGGCCATAACTTCTTTAGATCTTCATGCAGACCTCTGAGATCTTTACTAGATCATCTTAAGACACATATCTACAAACCCTTTGAAGTGCATCCTCTAATCTTCATCTTAACTTGGATCTTTACCTCATTGTCTTCATTGTTCTTCTCTGTTCTTGATTAGGACTAATTTTCTCAATATCCTCAACACACAGCTCATCCAATCCTTATCATCAATGCAACAAGAGTATGTTGACATCAATGACAACATCGTTTAGGCCCATACTTGCAACATTCCCCCCCCCCACTACTGTCATCAGGGGGGCAAAGAGAATTTTTTTAGAAAATTGCCTTGTAAACTATTGTAATTTTGTATCAATCTAGACCGTTCATCATTAGGTTACAGATCTGAAGGTGGACGTTATGTCAGGTTTTTTTCCCCAGAAGGCAACACCCTTTTAAGAGGATATTGTATTACAGTTGTGGGTGAGTATTACAAGCAATGCTGGATTGAAGACCTAAGAGGAGATTGATAGTGTTGTATTGTAAACTCTATTAAAGTTAATACAGACTAGTGCATCTCTTCTTGTGTGGAGTTTTTTCTCGAAAGGGTTTCTCCACATAAACACTATGTTATGTGTTTGATCTCCTATTCTATTATTTATCTGTGTTGATTTCACACTATCTCCATTTTGGTTATGCACTAGATTAATAATTACAGTTGTAATCAAATTTTCATTCTATAGCTGTTCACCTTCATTTCTAACAATTTCATCCCTAAGATGACATCATAATACCCTAGAGCTGCTACATATAGATTGACCTATGTGAAAAAGTGGGTAGGTTTAATCTAGCTTCAAACAGACATTGGTCTACTTGAGCTCTTAACTGATTTGTATACTCTACTATCCATGAATTTGCCATGAAACCATCTTTCCTAGGTATCTTATTAAGTATACTAGGAGTTACAAAATTATCAGTTGCTCCTGTATCTATGAGAATAGAAATTGGGATTCCAAATAGTGTACCTATCATTTCAATAGGAGTAACCTGGTACTCTACTTGGAGGCTATCCAATGCGACATGGATTCTTTACTAGAAGGTTGTCTGCTGAGATGGTAAGGGATTTCTACGATATGGGTTTTCTTGGCTCTTAGTAGGGCACTAACTATCATAGTGGTCTCCTCTACACGTAAAACATCCTCCAGGTGGACCTTTCTTTCCTAAAGATCAGTTGGGATTATCATCATTCTTTTTAGGCTTATTATCCTCGTTCCCATCCCTGGGTTCATTTCTGTTGAATCTGGAACTTTTACCATGGTTTCTCCCTCTGGATTCTTGATTTCTATTTCTCCTTTTGAAAGATGTCGAGGAATGACTCCAATTGAATCTCTTTCGATATTTTTCCTGATATGTTGAGATAGACTTGCTTTTTCTCCTGATTGATAGCTTTCTCAAAGACTTGATCCATGGTCATGGGTCCATGGACGTCTACTTCTCCTATTTGAGCATTCAAGCCCATAATGAACTAATTAAATATCATATATTAATAATAATAAGAGGATCGATATCCTCAAGAGCCATCAGGCTAAGCCATGAGGGTTGATCCTTATAAGAAGGATAATAAATAAATAATAACATAAGCATTATACTTGCAATCTCGTAATCGTTGATTAATAACAGTCAACAGTCATAAAAGATATGACCGTTGGAAGGGGTGTACCCCTTACCAACAATCATACCTTTTTGGAAATATAAAAATATTGATGACCAGCATAAGGAGATATATTCCATCAACAAAAAATAAGATATATTCAAGAGAACATTTTTGAGTTAAATACAATTTGGTATTGAAAATAAATAAATATAATAAAGAATCTTGGAAATGGAAATATATGCATGACATATTTAAATCTGCAATACATAAAGAATTACATCTCTTTTTAGAATATAAAGATAATGACAAAGAAATATTTATATAGCCTTGTGAGAAATCAAGGCAAAGCATCATCTTTGTGATCTCTAAGATCACTACATTTCCTTGAGGAGAGCACACAACCAAATTGGTATGATCTTTCTAATTTATATTTATTTATGCTTAGTCGTGCCCATGATATACTAGGGATAAGTGAATAGTGCCACGCCATTAATCTTCTCTATTACCCCTATGACAACGGTTAAGTAGTTGAGGAAGGGTGGATTAGTTGTTAATTGATTCTCACACGGTAGGTGGCCCTCAAGTGGTGAGGAATTGCCAGGTGTGCAATGAAGCCCTTGAGACAAATGGTGAGGAATTGTTGGGTTTTGGGCCTATGGCAGTGGAGGACAAGTACTGGTTAGCTTATACAAAAGGTGACCCTCAAGTGGTGAGGAATTGTTGGGTGTGCAATGAATCCCTTGAGCCAAGTGGTGAGGAATTGTCGGGTGTATAATGAAGCCCTTAGGCCTATGAATATTATTATCTAGTGCCTTAACCAGCATATACCTATCCTCCACTAGGGCTAGACTAGATTAGCAACTAGGCACGATGATAACTATTTCCAAAGTATATCATGAGGCAGAAGACGTATCAAAGTATAAGTATATTAAAGTATGTAGAAATGTGATTGAATATATGCTCTCCCAAATATTATTATGTTCTTGCTCATTATGATCATGACAATACTAACCCTAATGATCATGAAAGAATATATGTACTTGTATATGTTCTTAATGACTTTGATTGCAGGAATTGAATATATGTACGCACAAGCAACATTATATTCATGTTCATTGTTATTGATTATGATTATGATGCATTGATTTCATTACAAAATTGATCTTTAATAGTACTAATGTCTCTTTCTAGCAGTTATTCTTGTGTGCAGGATAAGAAATCAAGGATAACCTAAAAAAGGACATTACATGGGGCAACCACCTTTTCCTAAAGATGACCACAAACTGATCCCAAGTTAGACTTAAGGAACTCAACCCTAATTCCACTAGGTGGATGCTTCTCCTGCTAACTGATATGCTCCCCACATAACCTTAGTGATCTCAAAGTAATTTCTTATCTCAAAATATTTCTCCATCTCTATTAGCCAAGCCTCAATTACGTCTCCATTTGCATTTCCATTGAACTTAGGGGGTATAATCTTTTTCATATCTCTTGCTAGCTCATTGGTAAGACGTGTTTTTACCTCACTGTGAACTAGAGAGTCTTGTTTACTTACTCTCGACTCACTTTGAGAACTAGATTCTTCTCCTCTTACATAGTGTTGTTCATGATTGTTTTCTCCCCTTCTAACTTCCTGTTCTAGGGTCTCCAATCTTTCTTTGGTTTCATTCAACACAGACAAGATTTGGTCTAATTTTTCCATAGGGTTATTTTCAAGATTTGGGTCGTCCTGGCTCCCTTCTGGATGATTTCTAGTGTATTCCATAATGGTATTTATCCACACCTATCGTTGCATAGAAATTTATTATAACAATGAACCTTTTTAATGCTTAACATAAAACTGCAAGTACATAAATGCAAAAACTCAGAGATATTTCACATATGCCATTGCTATATAGAAAACCCAAATTTGCTTTATTTACATAATGGATTTTTACACCCTTATTCAAATACGAAACTTTTTCGTTTACATATATAGAAGTTCTGCATATCACTTTCTGACAGAGGAATTTATTCAGGTTCCTCCTCCCTATCAAAATCAACTAACACAAACTTAGAGGGTGGATGTACTAGTGGTTATTCAACCAACACCTCTTTCCCTATTACAGGTGCTTCTCGACCGCACCTGAAAGGCATATCATGGTGGGCGGATGGTTTACTGATCTTAATAGCAGTAGGAATTGACAACTTTTTTGCTGCCTCCGACCATTTCTTCCTCTCAAGGCAGATATGTTTGAGTGTATTGACCAGTGTTTCAGAATTAGTGAGCCAAGCCCAATTTGTATAACTCACTAGTTCCTTCATTTTTGGCTCAGGAGATGACTCTTTTTTAATAGTGACCTTAGGCAAGTTTCTAGGTTTTGTTTTCTTAGCTCTCTTACGTGTTCTTCTTCTTCCTATCATTTTGGCACAAGAACAATCATTTTAACATTAACATATCTGCCAATCTATGAAAACTCACAATGAGCTCCTAGGTCCAAGTGTTGAACCCAGTAACTCTGATACCATATATAACATCTCAAACTGAAATGCTAAATAAAACACTTACAAATAAAAACATTAAATGCCAACATTTCATAATATATATTTTTTTAACATACAAAGTAAAGCGTGTACTTTTGCATTTACAAATCACATGATATATTACATCAACTGATGGTCGATTTACATGTGACTTACAAATTTCAAAAATTTACATGTACAATAAAATGTTGTCTTCTACTCACAAGTCTTCGGCAGTCAATTGCAAGAGGGAGAGCATCACCTTGGTGCTTTTCCTCCAACCAAAGATCGGCGGTCCCCCGCTCACCTTTCTATTGGAAGTGGCCCTTCCCTTCATGAGGGTATAGATAATTGGAATCAACTAATTCCATGTGTCATCTGAGAACTAGTGTAGTGTCCTAGCATGAAACAATTGTGTTTACAACTTCTAGTCTATCTCTAGCTATGTACAACCCCTCTGATTGATCAAGCTATCTAGAACATAGTGAACCGACAATGTAAGTGCATGACTTTTGCATTACTTTGGCCAAAGTTTTAATAATAAAAGAGTCAACTATTCACACACTTCTTTCTTGACTTGGAGACTGACATTCTTTCTATGTTGAGTTATCGATAGGGTATACTAGGCAATTAAAAGATAAGACTGGTCAGTCCTTGACTATACATTGAGCCCCTCTTTGCATTCTCACAATCGTTGGGTTTATGACAACTGTCAACTACTCAATGGTCAACAAGCCCGTCTTTCTAACTCATACATAGTCATATAAATTATATAGTCATTTTATCAAGTCTGAGAACTAACTTCGTTCTCTCAATTCTAGTTAGAGGTGTTTGAGCATACAACTCTTAGAACTTGACTTCGACCTCAATTTAACAAGTTACTTAGGGGTATTACCCTATACTTGTTTATTGGCATTACCAATGAACCTTTTACTATATGTCAATTAGATAGTTACAAGACAAAAGTCTAAATGACTTGAATCATGCATTGAACCCCTCTTTGCATTCTTGCAACCCCAGGACAATAACATACTATTGGCCATCCTTAGCCAAGACAAAATATTACAAAAGTCCATATTCATATC
The DNA here is from genome assembly GCA_027924645.1 of Cunninghamia lanceolata. Taxonomy (NCBI): domain Eukaryota; kingdom Viridiplantae; phylum Streptophyta; class Pinopsida; order Cupressales; family Cupressaceae; genus Cunninghamia; species Cunninghamia lanceolata. The sequence continues at coordinate 2,336,402 of BSBN01000326.1, read as the reverse complement.
CATATCTTATATGATTGCCAAGATAAGGTTACATATGTTTACTGTCAGCTATTCATAGCTAGACAAATGTATTACATGCCAAGTTGTTATCTATTCAAAATCTGACCACCACAACATAAGTTATGGTATCGGTCTTTGTCACAGGTCAAGTACTTTGCTCCATAGTTTTCTAATATGTACTCTTATCATTTAGTTTCCTTACGGCCTTAAACAAATGCATTGTTTCATTCTAAACAATATTTCCTATAGTGACAAGATAGTCATCCTTTGCAAGCCTAGGCATGGACACTAGATGAGACTTCTATTGTATTAGGTGGCTTGGCCTTTATACAAGGCTCAATTAAGGATATACTTACCTTTTGACCTCTACACACTACTATTCATTATTCTTTGTATGCCACTTCCATGATAGTCGGCCTATACAGGTATTAAGAGTATACTGGTCTTCTTCTGGCATGTATATATATACAGAGTTGTCTTCCATGTATAAAGAATACATAAATAAAAGCATGTCAGCCTTCTACAGGCACTAACAAGAACACAAAGTAATTATAATTTTAAACCCATTTCTACCAACTTTGGTATAGGGATTTCGACCTTTTACAATTGACATAGTGCATGTATCTACCATTATCAGCCTTATGCAATAGATACAAAATAGAAATATGTTGGCCTTGTGCATATATTTTCACATAAAAATGTATAATTCTTCTACAGACCCAACAAGAAGGATTGCATTCCTATCGGCCTCTATAGGCATAAGTAGACATATAGAGTTATTGACCTCATGCAATTTTTATAAAGGTATTTCGGCCACGAACAGAGCCCAAATTCTCAAAGCTCTCAACCTTAGTGGCTACAGAAGTAAGTTTCAATAAAGAGTTACAATCAAATTCAATATTTATCGGCTATTTAGTGGCTCTGGAAAGCATGCACCATAACACAGATAAGTGCCAAGCCATTGGCCTTTTACATAGGTGTAAGAAAGTTTATTCAAATGGCTTCGATGGGATATTGGGCAGACTCTTTGTAGCTAAGTTGGTAATATTGTAGCTCCGCGGTAGCCTTACTGTAGTTTAAATCTCACGTATAAGTGTTTCATCATTTAATCTAGGGCAAGATGCAATGGTTTGAGAGTTTGAAACATCATTAACAAAGATGCTCAAAGTAAATAGTTTTTCTAGAGTTAAAATAATGACGTTTGTTACTCTTAAACAACCATGTCAAAGGTTCATGGTATAGCAGGTTGCTACAAGTTTGAGAAAGATTCTCCAAATAACAAGATGCTACAATAATAACAATAATTGTATTACAACATGGAACTACACTCTCTCTATAGAAAGAATCGACTATATGATCATACCTTTATTCTTAAATGTTTTATTCAAAGGTTCTAAGCACCGTCCTTCTGGTAGATGTTAACTCTTCTACTTCTAGATCTTCCACATTATTTGCAAACTTGTTTTTCTCTGTACAACCTACTTATTGTTCCGCTCTCCCTCTCCATACACTGCATGTGTGTTTTAAAGAAAGAAGTGATTTTAGTTATCCAACTGCCTGCATCCTCTCCCTCATTTCATGCCTTAAGGTTGGCAAAATAGAGTTACTGCTCCTCTCCACTCCTCCTAGAATCTAGGAGGGGGCACGATGGGAGAAAGACTCCACTCAAAAACATTAAGTCTCCACCCACTTAGGAACATTTATCCATATCTATCAATAAACCATATAATATTATAGCGTGTCAAATGTATTTGACTATGTTTTAAAAATCAAATTGGGATTTAACCATGTTTCTCTTGAACATTGATGTCGATAATGCACTTTAAATTCTTAAACATGCATTCAATGGTAAGATATCAATGATGGTTCTCCATCAAGTCGACTTGCACAACTGGACTCACAACCAGGTCAACAACAATTCGACAAAAGAAGGATATTATAAAAATTAAAAAGAATATCAACACCTAGCAACTACTAAGTGTGTGTGTGGGGTTCTCAGATAGCACTTTGATTATTGTTTTCACGCGATCTATCACCCTCTCCCTGGTGATGCTCTCCCTCCTCTTCTGGGAGGGAAAAACATTATTCCTGCATCCACTTCAGTTGCACAAGAGTAGTTAGTCCATTACATCATTAAATCACGTGCATAATAATATTGCCACATACAATATCTATTGTACATAGAATAATATAAAACATATGCATTTTCTAATCTAGCACAACATTACTTTAATCATCATTAATTTCACTGGTTAACTATTTGTCTACTTGAAATAAGATGATAAATATGTTTTCTTTTAAGATGGTGTGTGACACCATACTTAGGAAGAGGCATTTCTGCATCTAGTAGATTGACTAGTTTACCTTCCACCTAGATTGTTTTGGAAAAAATCTTCTTTCTGCCCTGAGTTTTGACACAAGTTTGTTTGATAAATTGGTTGAGCTCTAGAATGTCTCTAATGGGTTGAAGGAGAGGGATCTCAATGTTTAATTGATGAATTTCATGTAATAACTCAAACTCAGTAATAGGTTGGATCTCCTGTGGTGGGTACTTATTTTTTAGGAGCAGTATGTCTTAGTCAATTAGGGAATGGTGTCAAATTTGCAGTGTCTGGAGAAGCTTCAAAGTGCACCTCCAAAGTAGTTCCAGATTGAATCTCTAGTGAAACTAGAAGTTTTTGAAGGTTATTTTTGAGGCACTCTAGTGGTAGTAATCCTCTCCTGAGGTTGTTGCTTAAAAGAATTAGAAGATTTCAGTTCATCAGTGATTTCTACAATCATGGGAGGAGATGGTCTTGGTAATTTTTTTCCTAATCTTAACTGGAGATTGTTTAAATGAATGGCATTTACTCCACCCATATTTTCTCGCTTAGTAAAATAGATTGTTTCTCCTTGTTTATTGTGTTTTGGATTAGCTATTGGTTGAGCAAGGAGTGGAAGCTGATTAACCAGTTTAGCCTGAGATTGACTTTGAATATTTTCTAGGCCAGTTAATAAGGCTTGTTGTGTTTAGAAAAAGCAAGTGTGAACAAGGTAAAATTGTAGCTATGTTGCTTTTATTTGTATTCAAATCTGAATATTAATCATGTGTGGTGTTTCAAATATGAAAATTACTTTCAAGATTATCTAATTTAGATGTATTAGTGTTTAGCCAATTTAATCAATAAGGTATGAAGAAATTATGCAGAACATGTGATACAAGATTTACGTGGAGAAACCCTTGCAGGAAAAATTCCACACCCAAAGAGATCCAATGATTATATTAACTTTTAAATGGTTTGAACAATACAATAATTCCTCTTTGGATTTTAGCAACACTTCGTTACTCCTTCAACTTCAAAAACATGTCATTACCTGTAATTAATTTCTCATCATTTCTTCCAACTCAAGGCATCATTATATATAATCCATGGATCTCAAAATACAATAAATTGTATCTAATAACACGATACAAATCCTCATGCAAAATCCAAGTGCCCAATATAGTGAACTCTAAAGCTGCATAGTAGAAATCACGCTGTTAACTGAAAGTCTCAAACATAGGCACCCAAGTTGTCCCATTCAAACTTAGTCAACTAAAGTATCATGTCACAATAAAAAGCACAATTGAAAGTCTCAAGATTGGGTGCCCAAGTTGTCCCAATCCATTTCAGTTAATTGAAGTGCTCCAATACACATCAATGTCATGCAAACAATATGCATGATTGATGTCCCCAATATTATTCTGTCACAACCTGTTTTGTAACATGCAAGAGTCATGCAACCACCTGTAGCATCATGCAAGATACATGCAAGCTCATACAAGTGACATGCAACAAAATGCAAGTTCATATAAGCGACATGCAACAACATGCAAGTCCATGCAAGTAACATGCAACAACATTCAAGCACATGCAAACTCATACAAGTGACATGTAAGTGCATGCAAGTTCATATAAGCAACATGCAATAACATGCAATTCCATGCAAGTAACATGCAACAACATGCAAGCTAATACAAGTGATTTGCAACAATATTCAAGTCCATGCAACAACATGCAAGTCCTAGAAGGCTTTTATGAGTTCATGCAAGCAATATTCCAATATCATGCATCTCTAAGTCCACTGATAACTCTCACATCATATTCATGCAAAGTGTACCAACATTATCCACTCATGCAAACAAAAAAGAAAACTCCTAGTCTTCATTGGAAACACCTCCAAAGTGAGCACCCAAAATAGCTCCCACCTCCTAGGAAGTATCACCAAGTCTCCATGGGCTCCACTTCCAAAGTGGGCACCCAAATTGGGTCCTACCTCATAGGAATTAACTACAACATGTCATAGTGATTTAATTAAATATTATTTTATCTCTCAAGTCCCTTTGTGTTGGAGAACACTTTCCAAGGACCTTGGAGACACATGAAATTGGTTAGGATTGCAAAGTTAATGACAACTTATCCCAACATTCTCCCACTTGAAATTATACATTGCAATTACTCTTATGAGGTAATAAAATTATGTAACCACAAGGAAAAACATCCCTTAGGCAACAATGTATCATTGATTCTTAAACATGCTTTTGTGCTCTAACAAGATACCTACAAAAGAAACCATGATAACTACCATCTCAAAGAAGAACTCCTCACATCATGCCATCCATGATAAGATAAGGAACATGCCAAGGTGAAACATATCAATTGTCACTGAAACTATCACCAATCTTGACATGAATATAAGCATCAAATTCAAAAGATAACAAATGCCTCTGAGTGACTACCACACTCATACCAATTGGAATAGCAACCATAACAAGTTGAGCTATCTCATCCAAACTATCCATACCTCAAACCAAGGTAAACAAAACCAACATAGGTAGAACTCCATGCCATCAACATATCACCCTAAAACTGCAATCAATTCCCTATATATCCACCATGCTAATCATCCATCCTCCCATCTCAATGCAACATACCAATGCACAAATGACCAAAGACAAGGCCAATCTAGCAAAATTTGCATAATATTGAATGGATCTATGGTATTGACAATGCACATCCAAGTCTTCAATGCAACCAATGGGTAAAGACAACCCACTAAAATTGCACAACCTATAGATCCCAACCATGAAACATGCAAACTCAACATCACATCAATAACCTGCAAACTAAGATAACCAAGAGCATATCATGACAATGAAAAACATACATATCTATAAACTCCCACTGCATGGGTAATGTCAAATCTGAAAATAAATTCAAAGCATTAACAAATCCTCCTATAGCACTTCTTTTAAGAGGATGTGACAAACTCCTCTACCATATAGTGTCAAAACATATAATGATATCCATAAAACATCTCTCATTACCAATCTCTATATAAATCTACCAAGTCCTCTAAACCAATGAAGAAAGAGATCAAGAAGCTGCCAAATTGTTGTTAACAACAATGAAGTACAAACAAAAAGACTTGATTCCAATACAAAACCTCAACTCCATAAATATAAGAACCTTCAGGAAGAAAATAATATACTAGGAAAGAGAGCCTGCAAATCAAACCATGTCTTTATACTACACTAACATGTGCCAAACTGTGTAAAGTAAGAACTCCTTCAACACTCCTAAACTGAAAGGATATCAACATCTAACATTCAATTTATGATGAAAACATGGTAGCAGTAGATGTAAACCTCTCACTGAAAGTAGATCAAGCTAGCCAAACATTCCCACAACAAAGGGAATAAGCCCAAAACCACAAACCATTTTTGTACTTCTCCAAACAAGTCCTCAGAACTAGTTCCATAGCTCAAGACCAATATAATGAGAACCACAGAAATCCATAAAACCATGCATCTACTTCTCAACAATCCTTCAAAACTCACAAAGCTCAAGACTAAAGTATATGAGAAGACAAGATACAAAATAAAGAATGCATCTGATAATCAGGTGGGCAACACCTATTAGATCATTCACCTACCGAGTAGACCAAGAGTAGGATACAAGATTGTCCTCTACATACAACACCAAAAAAAAGCCTATAATAAAGGGCAACCTTCTCATAGGTCCATAATGGACTCATCCATTTCCAAGTGTAGGATCTGTTGCAAGTATGGGCCTAACCAGTGTTTCCATTGATGTCAACATACTCCTATTGCATTGATGAAAAGGATTGGATGAGCTAAGTGCTAAGGATATTGAGAAAATTAGTTCCAATCAGGAACAGAGAAGAACAGTGAAGACAATAAGGTAAAAGTCCAAGATAAGATAAGGATCAGAGAATGTGGTTTAAAGGGTTTGTATATATGTGTCTTAAGGTGATCTAGTAAAGATTTCAGAGGTCCCCCTGAAGATCTGAAGAAGTTGTGGCCGTTCAAGTAAAACTAGTTCTGGTAGGTGTTTAGAGGTGACAAAGTGACACAGATAGGTCCGGTGAGATCCAGAAATGCATTATCCTATTCTGCGGATTTGAGGGAGTGTTGAGGAAGTTTTTGTGAAGTGTCAACTTGATTGGTTCATGGTTTGAAGGTCCGCAAGCATCTATTCCTTTGTGATAGTGGTGAAAGACTGTGTTCTTGAGGTTCTGAATGAAGGAGAGAAGGATTTTAGTAAGCAGATGAAGTGCGGATGTTCTTGGTGATTCAGGAAATCTTGTGGAGGTCTTTGGATTGTGTCCAATCTGTGTTGGTGGTCCGCATTGGAGTTGGAGCTCACAATTGAAGAATAACCTCTGGATGATGGTGTTCTTCCTAAGACTGGCTAACCAGATGAGTTCCACATCTTGCGGATGTTCTTGTAGATGTTTTCCAACTTAGATGACTATTTTTAAGTCGATGTCTTGTATATATATGGAGTTGTAAAGTCTTTTTAAAGTGTGTGTGGAGATGAGAGTGTGGTAGCGAGGAGAAGAGTGAAAGGCAGAGCAGAAGTATTGGGCTTAAATGGAACTGATTCAAGCATGGTGAAGATGCTATTTTCTAGTTCAAGTAGGCGATACTTATTATTTTGTAGACAGTGTGTCTCTTGTAGGCAGTGAGCCTCTTGTGAGCAATGTGCTTAGGCAGTGAGCCCTAATTGGCATGCGCCATCTTGTTCTTTCTATTCTTCTAACAGAGAATACAATCTTGGGTTAATCACCCCATGGTTTTTCCCTTAACCAAGTTTTCCATGTCAAAATCTTGGTGTCTCATGTGTTAATGTGTTTCTTCTCTTGATTCATTGCATTGTGTTTCCATGATTGATTTATTATTATGCTGCTAAATTACAAAGTGGAGTTAAGTGTTTAATTGGAAGAAAAGTTTTGTACAACTGATTCACCCCCCCTCTCAGTTGTCTGCCCTAAATCTAACAATTGGTATCAGAGCCAAGTTCCTCTAAAAGAGGCTTAACCACTTGAGGAGATCTAGGATGTCATCCTACAAAAAGGATAGTCCGATGTTTGATGGAACCAATTTTAATCTTTGGAAAAGTCACATGAAATGCCACTTGTAATGTATGGGAATGGCATACTAGAACATGGCTTCAACGAAGTATACTTCTCCACAGGGTGGTCCGAAAGCCCCAAATGAAATCACAGATGCTGAAAACAATCCGTGAACTATTGAAGCTCTTCTAAACGCATTATCTGATTCAGAGCTTTCAAATGTTGTTGACCTACCAACTGCTTTTGAGATTTGGGAAAAACTAGAACTTCTGCATGAAGGAGACAAGTATGTTAAATGTGCAAGGCTACAGAGTCTGAAAGGGAAATTTGAGAGAAGATGAAAATATCTCTACTTTTATGCTAAGAGTAAATGAGCTTGTTTGTGGAATTTGAAATGCTGGTGGAGTCTTGGATGAAAATGAGATTGTTGGCAAAATTCTCAGATCCCTTCCTGCTTCTTATAAAATCAAGGTTGCTACCATTGAAGAATTTAGAGCCCATACAACTGTCACAAGAGATCAATTGGCGGGTAAATTGGCTGCATTTGAAATGACCAAGTTTGGAGATGCCCCTCCCAAGACTGAATCTACATTCAAAGCCAGTGCCTCTGTAAAAGGTAAACAAAGGTTTGATCTGGGAGAAAACTCTTCAAGGAAACTATCATGGTATGAAAAAGCAAGAAAAGACCTAGAAGAAGAAGAAGCAAAAACTACTCAACTTGAAGCTCTTATTGCAAAAAGACTTCCAAGAGGATCCGGTAAGTATGAAGGGAAGTTGCCTTTTAAGTGTTTTAATTGCAATAAGATTGGTCATTTTGCCTCAAGATGTCCGAAAAGATTTTCAAGGACAAATCCTAACAGATCAAGGTTCCAAAAGAATTGTTACTATGTTCATGAGGAAGATGATAATGAAGGAGTAACAGATGATGAATCAGAGATAGGAAACAAATCCGGAAGTGATTGGGTGTTTATTGCCATCAAGGAAGAAGATCCAATACCCTCTGAATCTGTCAATCATAAAGTTGTAGAAAGAGCTTTAGCTGCCCAAGTTGAAGAAAAGGATGATTGGGTTATTGACAGTGGATGCTCTCATCATATGACAGGTGACAAAAATAAGTTCATAGATTTGGAAAGGTATGAAGGAGGAGTGGTAAAGTTTGGTGATAATTCTGCTAGTAGAATTAGAGGTAGAGGAACTATTTCTTTTGATGGAAGGAACAAAACCAATAATGTACTGTATGTTGAAGGTTTGAAGCACAATCTTCTCAGTGTTGGATAGTTGGTGGACAAAAGCTATGATCTCTGATTCAAGAATGGAAAATGCAAGATCTTTGAAAGTTCCAGAACAGAGATTGCATCCGGTACTCAAACAAAAGGTAATATCTTCCATTTGGTTGGTACTGGTAAAAGTTGCTTATTTGTTCAAGTTGATCAAAGTTGGTTATGGCATAGGAGGATGTGTCATGTGAATTTTGATAACATCATCAAGATAAGCAACACTCAGGCTGTAAGAGATCTTCCAAAATTGGTGAAACCTACTAAAAGCTTCTGTAGAGAATGTCAGTTGGGTAAGCTAAGCAAAATCACATTCAAGAGTAAGGAACTGTCCTCTACTAGATTATTGGACTTAGTTCATACTGATCTTTGTGGTCCGACAAGAATCAGGAGTGTGCAAGGTGATAGATACTTTAAGTTACTAATTGATGACTATTCCCAGATGATGTGGGTAACCTTTCTGAAAGAGAAATCAGAAGCTCTTGAGAAATTCAAAATATCCAAGGCTATGGTAGAGAATGAAACCAGATTAAAATTGAAATGTCTGAGGTCTGATAGAGGTGGAGAATTCACATCTGGTGATTTCATAGAATTCTATGAGAAGCATGGAATAAAGAGACAGTTATCTGCTCCTAGGACTCCACAGTAGAATGGAGTAGTCGAAAGAAAGAACCGGACCATCCAGGAAGCATCTAGGACCATAATGATGGAAGCAAATGTTCCTCAGATCTATTGGAGAGAAGTTGTCAGCATTGCAGTCTATACTCTCAATCAAGTTCAAATCAGAAGCAATACCAGTAAGACTCCTTATGAACTCTGGTTTGGCATCACTCCTACTGTGAGGTATTTTAGAGTTTTTGGTAGCAAATGTTACATTAAAAGAGATGAAGATCTAGGAAAGTCTGATGCTAGAAGTGATGAAGGAATATTCTTGGGTTACTCTACTCAAAGCAAAGCATACCAATGTTATAACAAGAGACTGAGAAAAATGATAGAAAGTACAAATGTGAAGGTTGATGAAGAAATTGATAAACCCTCAAGGTTTTATGAATATGATGAAGATGATCGGAATGGTGTTCTAATTCAAGGAGCCCAAGCCTCCTCTGAAAGTCAAATTCAAACTAATCTGGTAAATCAGGAAGAAGAGATGCATTTTGATGAGTCTAATCAAGAATCAGAAGTGCAAGAAATTCCCAAAGTTCCCAGGTATGTAAGACTGAACCACTCTGAAGATCAGATCATAGGTGATAAAAGCAAAGGTGTACAAACAAGATGGAGGATTGCTCAAGATTTAGATGAGTATTGTTTGATTTCAAAGATTGAACCTAAGATAGTGAATGAAGCTTGCAATGATGAAAACTGGACTAAAGCAATGTAGGAAGAGTTGATGTAAATTGAGAAAAATCACACTTGGGATCTTGTTCCTAGACCTAGAAACAAGAAAGTGATTGGAACCAAATGGGTCTTCCGGAACAAACTGAATGAAGTTGATGAGGTAATCAGAAATAAAGCCAGATTAGTCTGCAAGGGTTACTCTCAAATAGAAGGAGTTGATTTCGAAGAAACTTTTGCTCCGGTGGCAAGAATTGAAGCAGTCAGACTATTTCTTGCTTTTATTGCTTTCAAGGATTTCAAGGTATATCAGATGGATGTCAAGTTTGCCTTCCTGAATGGTGACTTGGAAGAAGAAGTGTACATTGAGCAACCAGATGGATTTCAATTGTCTGATCATGGTGATATGGTCTGCAAGTTGAAGAAAGCACTGTATGGACTAAAGCAAGCCCCAAGAGCCTAGTATGAAAGATTGGATAAGCATCTTTTGAAGATTGGTTTCAACAAAGGTACTGCTGACAGTAATTTGTATTTCAAAATTGATCATGAAAACATCTTGATTGTTGAAGTGTTTGTTGATGATATCATTTTTGGAGGAAGAGATAGTATGTGTAAAACCTTTGTAAATCAAATGAAAAGTGAATTTGAGATGTCCATGCTTGGGGAAATGAATTTCTTCTTGGGTCTACAAATCACTCAAACAAAGAAAGGACTCTTCATTTCTCAGACCAAATATGTGAAAGAATTGTTGAAGAAATTTGGGATGGAAGACTCAAAACCAGTGAATACTCCCATGGCAACCGGATGTAAATTGGCCAAAGATGATGACTCTCCTAAGGCCGATCAGAAAAAATACAGGTCAATGATTGAAGGATTGTTGTATCTCACTCACACTAGACCTGACATTATGAATGTTGTTGGTCTTGTTGCTAGATTTCAAGTTGATCCTAGAGAATCTCATGTCATGGTAATCAAGAGGATTTTTAGATATCTAAAAAGGACAGTTGAGTATGGATTGTGGTATCCCAGAGATCATGATTTTTCTCTTCATGCATATATAGATGCGGATTGGGCAGGAGATGTGGATGATCGGAAAAGTACCAGTGGTGGAGCATTCTTTTTGGGGAAGAGATTGGTTTCTTGGCTAAGCAAGAAACAACAGGCAATATCTATGTCCACTGCAGAAGCGGAATATATTGCAGCAGCAGGTAGTTGCACTCAAGTTTTGTGGATGAAGCAAATGCTAAGAGACATAAGAATAGAGTATGAAGAGCCTATCACAATCTTCTGTGATAATTCAAGTGCAATAAACATATCTAAGAATCCAGTGTTGCATAAAGACTAAACATATATCCATCAAGTTTCACTTTTTGAGAGAGCAAGTGAACAAGAATGAAGTCAGATTGAAATTTGTGTCTAGGACTAGATTGCAGACATCTTTACTAACCTTTACCTAAGGACTCTTTTGAGTATCTCAGGGAGAAGTTAGGGGTTATTGCCCCTCTAGTGATGAACTAAGGAGCACTGATGTGCATCAGTCCGGTGGATATCACAGTCATATCTTGTGATCTAGATTGATGATGGGGAGCTGCTACTCAGGGGGAGCAGCTGTTATGATTCTGAAATGGTGGAATTGCAAGTATGTGCCCTTTGCCATTGATGTCAAAGGGGGAGAGAAGATATGTGAAAAACAAGTGGTGGCTAACAAAGGGGGAGAAATAAAGAAAGAAAAGACAAGTGAATGGTTGTTGGTGATAGGGGGAGTTGTGTTAGTAAAGAAAAGTCTTGTCTTGATGGTCAAAATAGTTTTTCACATCATATGTTGCCATCAATGACAAAGGGGGAGATTGTTGCAAGTATGGGCCTAACCGGTGTTGTCATTGATGTCAATATACTCCTATTGCATTGATGAAAAGGATTGGATGAGCTGAGTGTTGAGGATATTGAGAAAATTAGTCCTAATCAGAAACAAAGAAGAACAGTGAAGACAATAAGGTAAAAGTTCAAGATAAGATAAGGATCAGAGGATGGGTTTAAAGGGTTTGTATATATGTGTCTTAAGGTGATCCAGTAAAGATTTCAGAGGTCCACATGAAGATCTGAAGAAGTTGTGGCCGTTCAAGTAAAATTGGTTCCGACAAGTGTTCAGAGGTGATAGAGTGACACAGATAGGTCTGGTGAGATCCAGAAATGCATTATCCTATTCTGCGGATTCGAGGGAGTGTTGAGGAAGTTTTTGTGAACTGTCAGCTCGATTGGTTCATGGTTTTAAGGTCCACAAGCATCTATTCCTTTGTGATAGTGGTGACAGACTGTGTTCTTGAGGTTCCAGATGAAGGAGAGAAGGATTTCAGTAAGCAGATAAAGTGCAGATGTTCTTGGTGATTCAGACAATCTTGTGGAGGTCTTTGGATCATGTCCAGCCTGTGTTGGTGGTCCACATTAGAGTTGGAGCTCGCAATTGAAGAATAACCTCTGGATGATGGTGTTCTTCCTGAGACTGGCCGATCGGATGAGTTACACATCTTGCGGATGTTCTTGTAGATGTTTGCCGACTTAGATGACTATTCCTAAGTCGATGTCTTGTATATATATGGAGTTGTAAAGTCTTTTCAAAGTGTGTGTGGAGATGAGAGTGTGGTAGTGAGGAGAAGAGTGAAAGGCAGAGCAGAAGTATTGGGCTTAAATGGAACTGATTCAAGCATGGTGAAGATGCTATTTTCCAGTTCAAGTAGGTGATACTTATTATTTTGTAGATAGTGTGTCTCTTGTAGGCAATGAGCCTCTTGTGAGCAGTGTGCTTGGGCAGTGAGCCCTAATTGGCATGTGCCATTTTGTTCTTTCTATTCTTCTAACAGAGAATACAATCTTGGGTTAATCACCCTGTGGTTTTTCCCTTAACTGGGTTTTCCACGTCAAAATCTTGGTGTCTCATGTGTTAATGTGTTTCTGCTCTTGATTCATTGCATTGTGTTTCCATGATTGATTTATTATTATGCTGCTAAATTACAAAGTGGAGTTAAGTGTTTAATTGGAAGAAAAGTTTTGTACAACTGATTCACCCCCCCATCTTAGTTGTTTGCCCTAAATCTAACAGGATCCTCCGTCCTTTTGCTGAAATATCATAATGAGTAATCATTCCAACACATATCTCTTAGTACAAGAGATATTTAGCCTCACCCAAGTCTATCTAGTATCCATAAGCATCCATCAATCAATCCATGCCAACCTCAAATGCAACCTGCAAAATTGTGAAGCTCTAAGAAAATGATTAATACTCAAAACCAAAGAGAACTAGCCAAACCATTGTCAAAGCTCCAGTTATAGAATCAGGAACATATCATGACATCATGATCTAACATTTCTAAAAAGAAGATCATATGCTCCAATGAACACATTATGCTCCCAAGAGCACCTGTATCATGCCAAAAATCTAACACATGATCAAGAGTGCATCATGACAATACCATACATCCTCTAAACCAAGGATCATTTCTCAAAACTGATAAGTCATAAACTCCATCTTCTAATCAAAGATTATTCATGGCTCACTACACACTGCAACAACAATAGTTTAGAACCAAAATCTTGAAACAAGGAAGATAGAAACACACTATGTAACTATACGAAAATCCCACTGAAAGTGGTATCATGACCAACATCATTACCAAAACTCCACTGAAAGTGAATAGAGCTTCTCATGCACCATAACTTACTGCTATAGATTTCAATGAACAACTAAATTAGGTACTCCAAACCATCCTTTTGTCTCACTACAATAAATATACCAATGCAATCAAGGTGACCAATAAGAGGCCTACCAAATAGAATCCACATCAACTAATTCACAAGATCGGCACACATGCAACATCTCATAGCAGAAAAACACAATTAGTGCTTCAACCTCAAATAACTGAATAAATAGTGTCACATCTCAACTTTTTGCTTGCATTTATAATTCAGTACATTTGATGAGACTATTGGACATTACCTTATGATTGTTTGATTATTGGATAATTACATGTGTGAAGGTAATTTGTCATTATTTCTAAAAATGCATAAAATTGAAATTGAAATGATGATGAATTATTATATTTATGATTATGACTTTATATCTTTCTCGTGCTTCAGCTATGGTTTTATAGACTAACCTATTGATGAGAATCTGAGTGCAAATGAGTGCAAGAACATGTCAAAGATGAGAACATGGTTGAGGTAGAAGTGTCCTAGCCGGCCGGTAAGAGTTGGCATGATGAAAAACCTGATACACACACACATACTCACATAGTTTTATACATACTGCATAATTACATACTGCATTAATGAATGGATTCCTTATACATTTGCCTAACATGGATATGTAGTCTTAATTGTGCATTATACTTGAATATGGTTTATGGTTAAGTAGACTGAAACGATTAGTTTATCTATATGCAATTTCGCTTACTATGTACATTCTTTTCAAATGCATGGTTTCACCACGTAATTATTTTTCTTTTAATCCTTTGATTAAATAGAATTATAGTGACTAATTTCTGATAGATATTGTTGGCACTCATTTATGTTTAGGGTTCTGAGCTTGAACATTTGCAGGTTTTCTCATTCAAACCCTGAATTTTCTGAGTCTTGGGATATTGCATTGTTTTGTCTGATCTGATGCTGGTTTTATATGGTGGGTTCCTGGTTATTAAGTCTTTGCCCTCATGAATTATGGTGATGCCACACCTATAATTATGGTTTCAAAGTTAAAAAACAGTGGGTACTTTTCATCCCAAGCCCTTAGTTTTATTTGCCCATCGGTGTGACGGGTTATATCGGCAGCAGTGTTATGTGTCCCACCGATGGTAATGGTCAGGCCAATGAGGGTCATTCAAAGTGGTCATCAGCAGGAGTATTGCTATCAGCGAAGGGGTTTTAGGTCCCGCCGATGTGTTGGGGTTTGGCCGATGGGATTGCCATCAGCGTAATGAAGAGTATCGGGCAGATAGGTGGAGGGTTCGCTGACGCTAAGGGTCTTATCGACGGAGTGTAGTTTGTATGTGCCATTGGCACGACATGGTGTATCAGGCGGACCGTGGAGTATTAGGCCGACAGGGTTGTTCTTGCTGATGGAGCTGCCATCGGAGTGATTGATGCGATCGGCATGTCTGAGGGGAGTTACTCCGATGGTGCAGGTTTGGCTGATGAAGGTGACCATCGTGGAAACATGTGATGTCAGTAGGAGGGTTTTCATTTGCTCCGATGGTGTATGTTACACTAATGAAGGCGGGAGATGGGCCAATGGGCTATTGGTAGAAGGTTTGTGGGTCGTGCAGGGTAAAATACTCGACATTTAGCATACTTGCAGCCCCGTTTATAAAATGATAGAAAGGTCCCTGCAGGACAAATGTGGGACTTTTGTTTTCACAAAGTTAGAAGAGTCAACGAAAGCAAAAGTGCCTGCGTGGCACATTCTCAGTGGTTCTCAACTTTTCAAAGCGATTTGAGGCTGTAGATCCTGCGAAGGGAAATGATCGACGGCCATGTTTTAAAGTTGGAGCATTGGTTTTCTTTGCGTCCTCAGGCATGTTTTAGGTGGGAAAGTTCCATAGGAGCGATGTGACAGTTTCCAAGAGAAGACGCGGGTGGTTGAAGCCTTTAATGGCAGTTGTTGCAGGGGTATGGGCGATGGCATGAATGGTCAAACAGCCCGTTTGAAGTTATGGATTCCCAGGTGACGGTGCAGGGCTCGAGACCTCCCCTGTCTCCTCCCCTACCTGCTGCATTCATTTTGATGAGTGCCATTTTTCTCATGTGTACTGTATCTGGTGAATTTTGAAATTTGCCATGTAATTAATGCTGAGGACCTTCCTTGCTGTATTTAGCAGGTTGTGTTGCTGCCTTTGACGGTTGTTGAAAACTGGACACATATGGCATTGTAATAAGATATAACTAGTTTTGGTTGCTTTGTACAGATGATCTTGTGAGTTTATGAATCTCATGTTTTATGTATTATGCATAGATTTATTGGTTTCATGTTGTTTTAGATGAATAATGCTATACTGCATGTGTTTTGTTATCTGTCTCCTGTATTGAATATACTTTTCTTTTGAATCTGGATATCTAAGGGGTGTCTTGGGTTCTAGGATATAGGTTTACTATATCGAATGCTTGATCTCTTAACTTCTGCTCAAGGGGTAGATTAAAGTGTTTTTAGGTTAAGTGTTGAGGAGAATATATTGCAGTAAGGATATCACAAGTAGAGATAACTTAATACTCTATTTTGGGAGGTATCTGTAAGGCAGATATCACACAAATCCCCTTGAAATCTAGTCTTAGTATGTTTATGTTGAACATTTACATGTGTATGTCTACTGACTCCAAGCCCTGGATAGGCACCAATCCAACTCTGTGTTGAGGTTATACACCAGGTCCAGGTTTGCATCCAAACATAAAATCAAATTCAAACTTCCAAAACAACCATTAGGACTGTAGAAGTAGTTTAGGACCAAGATCCTCTGATTCACGACTGAACATAAGCCCAAAGCTAGCCCCTTTGCACTTATCCCATAGTTTTGGTCTTCATATAGGAGGATTTATCTGCTTTGTATCAACATCCCAAGCCAACCCACAAGCATATTCTCATGGGTATTGAATAGGGAATACCCCCCTAGGTTTTGCAGAGCCTAAAGAAGAATAGGAGATAAAATAGAGTCTATCTCCTACATTGTTGGCCCCTGGCCCAAAGATCCTGTTGATCACTGATGGCTACCTTGTAGGGAAATCTAAGAATGAGCATCCAATTAGGGAAAAAACCAACAGATATATTATAATTATATATATATATATATATACACACACGCATATGCATGTTAAAATATAATGAAACAACAGTAGAGAGTGAAGTTTTGAAAATTAAAACTAAAGATAATGGCATGATAGTTGTTCATGCACCCAGGAATTTGAGAAAAAGGTGTGAGTTTAATTTTAGAACTGAAGTAAAAGCTTGTTGAGGGTCGACTCATTAGAATGCCCAAATTAGGGCCAAAAACTACATAAAAACATAGGGTAAAGAATTATGGAGGGACACAGATGTAAGGGGATTTCAGAGTCAAACAACAACTTTCAACGAATTTGAAAATCCTCAATTGTAATTGAGTTTTGACAACCCAACCTTTCATTTAGTGGAATTTAAATCAAAATTCCTCTACTTTGAGGACATTCAAAGAGAGATAGAGGTTTTGGAAAAAGAAAGCTTTCCAAAGGTTTTGCATTTGGAGACACAAAAATTTGGAAAATGGCGATTTAGAAAAAAATTGAAGAATCTAACAATATGACTTTGAAGCAACTTTGAAGCAAATATATAAACTGTGAGTCAATCTTCTTATGGGTCTTGAGCATACAGACCGGGTATGCAATCTTCTTATCCTTTCACTTTGAGCTTATGTATAAATTATAGTTATAGTTGGGACTATACTTGTATAAGAATAAAATGGTTTGCAATTGCTTTTATGTTCTTTCTTGGCCCTGATTGTGTTTGCTTTCCTTTCATAGAAATTGTTTTAAATAAAATTGGGTCTACATAACTATAATGATTTATGCTTGATAATGCTTGATGGGTCGATTGGCATAACAACTCTCAATATTTTTCATTATTTCAAATTTGAGCCAGCAATAATGTGTATTTAATCCAACTTAGATTGGGTCAGTAACACCTTGTATATTTTGAATTTGGGTTTTGTAAGTAAACGTACATATCACTTCTATCAAAATTACCTTTTTTGCATAGTATCCAATGAAGGCTACTGTTAAGTGTATTGATGGATATTGTTTTTTTTAGATTCTACAATTGCATTCTTCAATTAGATGGGTAGTAGTTAGCATTAAATCTTCTCCATAGATGCTTTCATGACTCTTTCTATATTGGAATATTAGATACGATTAACTCTATTTTGCAATGATTCTGATATGGTATATCGTCCTATTATGCATGAGTCTTTTGGTTCTTATGAATTGTGGAGCTTCACATTAACAAGGCTTTCTACTTTTAAGAACTTGCATAGACACTTTGACATATATAAATACATATTATTATAATTATATTTGTCTTTTGGTTAGATTATGCACATGATTAGTTTTCATTTCCTTTGATGAAATCTCTTGCTTTATTTTACTGGATTATCTTTCAAATGTGCATATTTTATGATTTATGGTGCGAAGTTGTGAATGTTCTTATAAGGCTTGCAACAGTATGAACAACCAGTGGTCTCTAGATCCCTCTAGAGCCCTCTATCTTGAGAAGAACCCAAGCTCCAGAGAGCTCTAGATGCTGAAAACCTCCCTCGAATCATCCTCCCCTTGAGTCGATGATCGCCACAAGTCCATCCCTAAGTGCAAACATAACTTGTGCTTCAATCATGTAGCTGAGAAGGGTAACATTGCCACGATGCCACAATCTTGGTGACTAATTGAAGAATCAGTTAACTAACCTCAATCTTAACTGAAGTGACTCCCACCTTGCGTCACACCATTTCTGGAGAATCATCTAGTTCGCCATGCAGTTTGAATAAACGCAAATCTCTAATCTATAGTTCTATTTAGGAATTCTTAATGTAATATAACCATGCAACTGGCCTTAGTTCTAGTTCACTCTTGTTAGACTTATTGATAGTTTTTCTTCTTCCAAATAATGCTCAACTGTATAAGTAGGAGCAATGCATTCTCTTTCTAGTTAGTTTTGAGTTTTTAAGTTTCATAGTAGTTATCACCAGATCACTATAACTGGAGGAAAACTCCTCATGCTTGTAATTCTGTCTATTTTCTAGACTATGATTTAATATGAAGGGAAATTTTTGCTGAAAGAAGTTAGTTGAGCAAGAGGATCATCTCTGGTTGGGGAAGTAGGGCCCGCTTATCCATCTAAAGGAAGATCTCTCGATTATTTGGTATTTATACAATTCTGTTCTAGTCTCTATTAAGTTTTCCTTTATGTAATATGTGATTTTTGTTGATTGTTCCCTGCAGGTTAGTTTTTAAAAATCCTAAAAATACCAAAAAGAGATAATTCTATTTCTTATTAGCATTGTTATATTCAGAGTGTTCCATTGTTGTAGAGTAACAGTGGATTCAATTGTTCTTCATTTACTTTTTCTGCATGGTAGATTAATTTATTTTCCAACAAAGTGTGTTTGCTTTCAGCAATTTAAGATAGTTCCTTTTTCCTGCAAAGTGTGTTTCCTTTCCAGCAATTTAAGATAGTTTCCTTCCCAGCAAAGTGTGTTCATTTCTCAGCAATTAGATAGATCTTTATTTCTATATGCACTTTTCAATTCTGGCGAGACCGACAAACAAAGTTCTATTCACCAAAAAAATTGACCAAAACCCCCCATCCTAAGAAGTCTTATCGCAAATAGCTCCAAAAACATCTGGATTGATAAAAGTGAATGGTAATGCATTAACAAAGCCTACTTCGACCTCATCATTTTTGGCACCGTTGCCAGGGAATAATCTACAAATCATCGTAGGTTTAAGGTGTTGATAAGACTTTCGATCCATTCATTTATGAGAAGACCTAGGGACGCCTTAGTTCGATTCATTAGACATCCTATAGAAGATATACCTCTGAAGGCCATTTTGGAAGAACCTCCAGATCACCTAATCAATCAAGAATCACTTGTACTATTAGAGTCTCCCAATTCATTTGCCACATCTTCAACAATGGGTGATAATGGTGGTAATCATGAAGATCCAGCTAATAATAGAACCTTCTCTTATCTGATTGCCATCATTTGTGGGGTAAATGAGCCTCCTATGAAAAACATATTGCATGCATTTTTACCTACCTTTAGGGGACAAACATCAGAAGATCCAGACCAGTTTCTATTTGAGTTCAAAGTCCTTTGTCAAACTTATGACTATGCCATAGATAACAAGAAGTTGAAACTGTTCCCCTCCACTCTTAAGGAGTCAGCTTTAAGATGGTTCATGGGCTTGGTAGCAGACTCTATCACTAGCTGGGATGATATGGAAATAGTTTTTCTTGATAAATATTAGGATTATTGTAGAGTCAGGGATCAAAAAGATGAACTTTTTTGCATGAAACAAATGGAGGATGAGAACTTAGAAGACTATGTGGATAGATTCTTATTTGTCTGTAGGAGGTGTGGAAACAACCTAGATGAGGAATTAAGTAAAACCATCTTTCTAAGAGGGATTGACGATGAGAGTAGGGAAGCACTAAATCTGATGGGCAAGGGAGATATTAATAAACAAACTTTTGAGGAAATTATGGAAGTTTGCAGAAACTATTCTCATACAAGAGCAGGCAAAAGAATTTTAAAAAGGGGTAGTAACAATGATGTTACAAAAGTAATGGAGGAACTAGCAAATCTAAAAATTGACATCCTACTTCATTTGAATACCACTTTGGATGGCATGCAGGCTTGTAAAAAGAGTACTAAACCCTTAGTTATTTACTGCCCTCATTGTAGGGAGAAACATCCACTTAGGGAATGCCCCTTGAATAAAACTAAGTTGTGTAAAATTTGTGAGAAAAACTATCCTAACAATGAGTGTGGCCTGCTTCTTGAGATTAAAAACAGATTGAAAAAGGTTCCAAGAGATGAGGAGGAGCTAAATTTTATTGGTCAGAACCAACCTACTTATAGATTTAATCAGTTTCAAAACCAATATGCTCCAAGAGGAAACTCTTATAATGGGCCCTGGGGAATGCAAATGCCAATGCAATGGGGTCCATGGCCTCAGCAAGATTGGACAAATCAATCCTGGTCCAATCCACAATGGTTAAACCAGCAATAGTATCAACAACAATGGGCTCCTCAATACAGCCAAGGAATGAGGAGATTTGGAAACCAACCTCAAGCCTTACTCCCTAGACGTTCACAGCCTATGAATGCAAATACCAATGAGCAGGTAAATCAACCATCAATGCCTGCACAACCAGTTCCAAACCCCAAGAACAATAGGCCACAACAATAGGTGTACAATACTGATCCAAATACAACAAACCTGAATGTTGTGGAGATTAATAATATCCAACTCTGATCTAAAAATGTTCTTGTAACTATACCTATTAAGGAAGTCATGGAAGAAGAAGTGAGCCATAAAGATGTTACACAACAATCCAATAGGAAGGCTAAAGCAAAAGAGGTAGAAGAGATTATGAAGGAAACCTCTGTTCCATTCCAAGAACGATTGAAATAGGTTCCTCCACAATCTAAGGAAAACTAGACCTCACATGATGACTCCCAATTAATTAGGGAAGTTAGAAAAATGCACATTGAAGTTCCTTTGTTATAGGTGATAAAAAGAGATTCCTGAGATAAACCAAACCATTAAAAGTTTGTGTCTAAAACTTCCAGGCAAAAAAAGGAAATTACCTAACACTATCCAAGTGGAAGGAAAGCTTGCTGATGTCCTATCAAGCAAGTTAATCCATCAAAAATATGGGGATCTGGGGAGCCCTGTCATTACAGTAGACATAAAAGGGGTATTAGTTCCAAATGTTTTAATAGATTTGGGGGCTGCCATTAATGTAATGACATTAGAGACTGTAGAAGTTTTGGCATTAACACATGTTCATCCAACATCAACAGTATTACAACTTGCAGACCTATCTATTACCCAACTAGAAGGAATTTTGGAGGACGTCATAGTCATTATTGACACTTGGGACTATTTGGTTGATTTCCTTATCCTATAGATAAGAAAGAAATGTTCAGTATACCCAATAATCCTAGGAAGACCTTGGCTGGCTACAACATCAACCCTTATTGACTGTAGATATGGAAATATGACCATTTCAAATGGAAAAATACTTAAGGAACTTTCTATCTATCCTCCGGCCAAACCATTCCTGCAATATGAAAACAAACCATGGATAGATGACTTGATGGATTCTGATGAAGAAGATGCCTCCTCATTAGCAATGGTAACAATCGTAGAACATTTTAAAGAATGTAATGAGGAATATAAGGAGCTAGAACCAAATGGTGAACTCTCTTTATATAGCGCTACCCAGCATGAGGTCTTCAGATGGCTCTGGAGAGATCTGAAAGGATTCTTCAAAGCTTTTAATTGCCCATACTCTGAAAAGATTGCCTCCCATGTAAGTTATCAACAAGCGAAAACTCTCCACCAAGTTGTACCTCACCTTTGTCCAATAAACACACTGTTAAGTCCTTATAGAGAACTTCTTTCTGTCCATGTTGGCACAAAGCAAATCCTAGTCCAAACCAACAAACAACTCTCTATCAGCAGTTGGTTAATAGAAGTGGAAGAAATTCAATTGGCAAAATTGTTACAAAACCACACCCAAGATTTTGCATGGGAATACAAAGACATGAAAGGAATCCATCCCAGTGTTTGTACACACTATATTTAAACTAAGGATGTCCGACCTGTTAGGCAACCACAATGGAGGATTAACCCAACCTTAAAAGACATGGTGAAGGAGGAAATAGAGAAACTATTGCAAGTAGGATTCATTTATCCTATTTCAAACAGTCAATGGGTATTGCCATTAGTAATAGTGCATAAGAAAAATGGAAAATGGCGAGTCTGCATTGATTATAAAGAATTGAACAAAGCTACAAAGAAAGACTATTCCCCACTCCCTTTCATCGACCAAGTGTTGGATAATCTAGCTAGCAGTTGCTACTTCTCCTTTCTGGATGGATTTAGTGGCTACAATCAGATCTAGGTAGCTCCTGAGGACTAGGGTAAAACAACTTTCACCTGCCCATGGGGGACATTTGCCTACAGAGTCTTGCCATTTGGATTGTGCAACGTGCCAACCACATTTCAACATGTTGTTTTGGCAATCTTTGCTGATTTAGCAAATACTTGTGTAGAGGTCTATATGGACGACTTCATAGTGCATGGAAAAACCTTTGATGAAGCCCTGGATAGTTTAACTAAGGTGCTTGAAAGATGCAAAGAACACCAGCTGTCTCTAAACCATGAAAAATGCTTCCTTATGATGATTGAGGGAGTTGTACTTGGTCACCACCTCTCACATAAGGGAATGAAAGTAGATCCCAAAAAGGTTGAAATCATTATGCAAGCCCCCCTCCTCAAACTCAAACAGAGGTAAGAAGCTTTCTGGGACATGCTGGATATTACAAAAGGTTCATTGAAAATTTTAGTCAAAAAGATGACCCTATGTTCACTTTGCTAAAAAAAGATTATGAATTTAAATGGACACCAGAATGCTAACAGTCATTTGAGGCCATCAAAAGTTCCCTCATAACAGCTCCGGTAATAAAAGGACCAAACTAGGGAGAGTCGTTTCATATCCACACAGATGCTTCCAATCAGGCCATTGGTGCAGTGTTAGGACAATTGAGTGAGTTTGGAGGTATGCATGCAATATATTACATTAGCAAAAACTTGAACCCTGCAGACAAAAATTACGCCACAACTGAAAAAGAATTTCTGGTAGTAGTTTATGCTATGAACAAATTTTGCCACTACATCACAGGCTACAAAAGCTTCATACATACTGATCATGCAGCCATAAAATATCTGATGAATAAAGCTATAGTAGGAGGTAGAATTATCATATGGCTATTATTATTGCAAGAATTTGACATAACCATTATTGATAAGCCTAGCAAAGATAATGTTGTTGCTGACTTCTTATCTATATTAAATGTACAGGGAAATAATGAACCAGTGGATGATGCCTTTTCTGATGAACATTTGTTCGCTATATCTATACAATCTCTGTGGTTTGCTGATCTAGCTAATTATTTGGTTTTAGGGAAATGCCCACAACACTTCAATTCAAAAGAAATCAGATGGCTAGTTCGAGAAAGCTCCAGATACAAGACGGTAATGGTTTTTTGTTTAAAAATTGTCCTAATCATGTATTACGTTGGTGTGTGCAGGAAACAGAGGTGTATGACATAATCCATGCATATCATGATGAACCTTCTAGTGGACACTTTTCAGCCATCAGGACGGGGCACAAGATCTTGGGCGCTCAACATTTTTGGCCAACAATGACCAAAGATATTCAACAATATGTAAAGCAATGTGATCGGTGTCAAAGAATGGGATGTCCAACTTCCACCACAGAGATGCCACTCCATCCTCAAGTGGCTTTAGAGCCATTTGAAACATGGGGAATAGATTTTGTTGAACCAATTGATCCACCATCTAGAGAAAATCACTACATTCTAGTCTACACAGACTATGCCACCAAGTGGGTTGAAGCAAAAGCATTACCAATAGCGAAGGAAGAGAAAGTTTTAGATTTTCTATACAAACACATCTTGCAGCATTATGGAGCACCCACAACTCTTGTCTCTGATCAAGGACCACAATTTATGTCTGCCATGATCAAAGCAATCCTGGAAAGATATCAGATTAGCCATAGGAAATCTTCACCATATCATCCGCAGAGCAATGGTCAGGTTGAAGTAACAAACAGAGAATTGAAGAATATTCTCACCAAAACAATTTCAAGTAAAAGGACAAATTGGGCTGATAGAATGATAGAAGCTATTTGGGCTTATAATACTACCTGGAGGACAACAACTAACTTCACGCCATATGAGTTAGTTTATAAAAAGCACCCAGTGTTGCCTATTGAATATGAGGTAGAGACATTAAAAACAACACTTGAAGTTGGTATCGATTTGACTAAAGCACAGCTACAAAGGATTCTTCAGTTAAACAAACTAGATGAGATGAGGATAGAGGTACTACAACATATGGAATTAATTCAACACCAGAGGAAAGAATGGAATAACAAGCACTTCAAGCAAGGAGATTAGGCCCTATTGTATGATTCTAAATACCAAGATCTAAAAGGGAAACTACACACCAGATGGTTGGGGCCCTATGAAATTCAAGAAGCCTTCAGCAATGGAGCTATCTAGTTAGTTCCAATTGATGGAGATCACAAAGTTTTTCTAGTCAATAGACATAGATTGAAGCTATATCATAAACTAGCCTCTAAAGAAGAATTCTCTGCAAAAATTTAGTCTCGAATAGAACATTTTTCCATGGAAGATCTTTCTTCCATGGGAATTGTGCTCTAAATGACAATTCTTGAATGAATAAAGTAGTTGAGGTTCAAAACTAGAAATGGCGGCCTCTCATATCAGAAAACACACAAAAAAAATCAGGCAAATGTTGAAAACCAACAATGGCAATCTTTTCTTCGAAATTCCATTCCCTTTCAATAAAATTCCTTTTTGTAGATTTGTAGGTTGGCATAATAAATCAATAAGTGAGCTCCTGTTAGTTCCAGAGAGCTCCCTACAGCTCTTGATAGCTCCAGATGACTACAGATTCCTCTAGAAAATATTGGCATACATTACCCATACAAGCACCATTTGGCGCTATTTTTTATGCATCGCAAAAATTGATTTGGTAAATAAAGTTAAGGAGAAATAATTAAAGGCCTGGGAACTTTTCAAGGTATATTCTTTCCTTAACACTTATATAATTATTTTAATATGTTTTGTATATGCCACGTGTCTCCCAAAGTATCTACCTGCAATTTCACATTTCGTGGCAGTTGCAACAATCATTGCAGTTGCAAGGTGGTAGTCATAGGGTTGTTCAAAGATATTGCGTAACCCAAAATAAATAAAAGTACTGGGTGATCATTACAAACAACATTTGAAATAAATGCCATAAAAGGGAATAAGCGCCAGACTGGGAAGCCATCATAGTCAATACATTTGATTAATTATGGCAAGTATTATGACAAGTGAGAATGTTGGCGTCAGCTCTAGAGTCGAATGGAAAGACAATTAAGGCGACGGCTACGAACTCGCACTTTGCATGCGGCCAACCTGGTGCATAATGCCAAAGTACATGCCATGATGGAGGAAAGGACATTCAATATAACTGTCAACTTGTCAAAATCTCACGCCATTAAACCTGCACGCATATCTACAAATGACAACACAGCATTCATAACCCCCTTTCCATTTTGACTCAAAGTTAGAAAATCAAGTGAAGAATGGGTTAAAACTCCATTGCAAGAAGCCACCACAAAATAATTCACAGTTGGATAATCAAAATGGGTCACAAGAAGAAAGTAGAACTAGAGAATCCCATCTTCAATGATGCAAGTGCGCAAATATTTTAGCAAGCAGGGTGGCTTGAATTCTTGCAGAAGTTTGAAGGGTTTGAGGCAGAGCTGATTGAAGAATTTGTCACAAATATCCATTGAACCTTCACCACCGTCAAAGGGGTAAGATTTCAAATTAACCCCACTATCATCAATCAACTTTTTGGTATTCCTACTATTGGTGTTGATATATTTGCAAGTAAACCCTCCTATGAGGAGTTAATTCAGAACTTCCATGTTGCTCCGGAGCCCCTGCCACGGTACATTGTAAACAAGGGAGCAACAAAATGGATTGAGAGGACCAGTCTTCTGGATCCATGGAAGACTGTAGTCTTATGAGTTATGAAATTCTTCACATGCGAAGGGCAGTATGGTACAGTTTTAGGCCATGGCATGAGATTGATCACCCATTTGAGGCATGGAGCCAACAACCCTTAGTATTTGATAAACATCCCTACTTTTTTGCATGCTAGTTTGGTCACCATGATGACTAAAAGAAGGGACAAGGAAGGGTAAATCACTCATCTTGGTCTAATACACTTAATTATGAAGCACCACTTCCCATCACAAGAAGATGGTCAAATGAAATGGGAAGATTTCTTGGCCTTGCCACCTAGAAGGAAAAAAGGCAAAGCACCAAGCCTCTGTTGTATCTATTTCAAGCAACCCTATCGCAGTTTCCTCACAACCTACAGAGCTTCGGTATGGACGGCTCCGTAGAAGGATAGAGCAGAGTACTCAAGCAAGTACGGCTACTGATACTAGAATCTACCACCCTTGATTAATCGTCTCTTCAGATGAAGAGGAAGAACAAAACCCTACGGCCATCACAGGAGAGCATGCATCCCCTGCTACTCAACCAACAGAAGAAAAGGCTCAGGAGGAAGAAAGAATTGAAGAGGCTAGTGGTGGTGGAATGCCTGAGGAAATTGGTGAAGAAAGTGTCCATGAGGAAATAGGGTAGGCTGCAGATATCCCTGAAGAATTTGAACAAGCTACTTTGCAGCATGGCCATAGAGAAGGTAAGGAAATCCTTGAAGAGGGTTCTGAAGACACTGCTGCACTAGAAACAAGGTATGCACTCAATCTTTCTAAGATTGAATTTAAGTTAAAATAGTGTAAAGAATAATTGGAGGCCATGAACTTACAATTAAACTCTAAGGATGAGGAATTTGAGAAAAAGATGGCAAAAGTAGATGAGGAAAAACAAGAAAAAGAAAAAGAAATTTCTTCTTTTAAAAAGGAAATTAAAAATCATAAAAATATGGTGGCCCAAAGGGATACACAGATTGCTCATCTTAGGCAAAAGATGAACCATCAAAACTCTACATGTGAGTTTTTCCAACATGGTCACATCATGGGCCATGCAAACACTTCAATGTTGAATTTGTATGTGGGAGAACTGCAAATCAGGAGCTATCTATCTCTGCTCAATAATCATATATTATGGGCAGATAGAATGGAAGAGTACAATGTCGCTTTAGGGTCCATTGGGTTATTATTGCACCATGAATGTCCCAAAACTACTTGGTTGACTAATACTTTCAAGGCCAATGTTTACAGGCAAGGTATTACAATCCAGTATGTGCAAAATCTGAATTCTTGTATTGCTGACTTTTTTGCCATTGTTGGATATCTTCCAAATGTAGTTGTTGCAATTTGCATAAACAGGTTTGAGGACTTGCCCCAAGTTTTCAAGAGGAGAGAGCCTATTTCACCTGTCAATATTAGATAGATGACTAATAAGGTGCGAAAGATTATCCCATTAATTTAGCAGAAGTGGCAAAACTGGGTTGGGATGAGATTCAAGCCTCCATTAATTTTAATGCGAGCTCCTTGATTGAACCATCCACAAGGCCATGGAATGAGAGAAGGGAAATTCAGCAAGTGGTTCAGCAGGATACAAGAAAATGATGGATTCCAGCCAAAGGGGAGACAACTGTCCCAATATGACTATGGTGAGGATTATGACTGCAGCTAGAAAATGGAGGGCAAAAACATATTGGATGAAGCAGACTAAGCACAACCATGAGGACTGGCATATATTTAGTAGGGGGAAGAAATGATGAGGTCAAAGTAGGCTTTTTTAATGCATCACCATTTACTTTTATCAATCCGGAGGTGTCTAGAGCTATCTGCAATAAGACTTCTTAGGATGGGGGGTTTTGGTCGAATGTTTTGGTGAATAAGACTTGGTTTGTCAATCTCGCCAGAATTGAAAAGTGCATACAGAAATAAAGATCTATCTAATTGCTAAGAAATGAACACACTTTGCTGGGAAGGAAACTATCTTAAATTACTGGAAAGGAAACACACTTTGCAAGAAAGGAAACTATCTTAAATTGTTGAAAACAACCACACTTTATTAGAAAAGAAATTAATCTATCATGAAGAAAAAGTAAATGAAGATCAATTGAATCCACTGCTACTCTACATCAATGGAACACTCTGAATATAACAATGTTGATAAGAAACAAAACTATCTCTTTTTGGTATTTTTAAAAACGAACCTGTAGGGAACAAGTAACAACAATCACACAGTACATAAAGGAAAACTTAATAGAGACTAGAATAGAATTGCATAAATGCCAAATAATTGAGAGATCTTCCCTTAGATGAGTAAGTGGGCCCTACTTCCCAACCAAAGACAATCCTCTTCCTCAACTAACTTCTTTCAATAGAAATTTCCCTTCATATTAAATCATAGTCCAGAAAATGGATAGAATTACAAGCATGAGGAGTTTTCCTCTTGTTACAGCGATCTGGCGATAACTACTATGAAACTTAAAAACTCAGAACTAATTAGAAAGAGAATGCATTTCTCCTACTTATACAGTCGAGCATTATTTGGAAGAAGAAATACTATCAATAAGTCTAACTGGAGCAAACTGGAACTAAGGCCAGTTGTATGGTTTTATTACATTTAGAATTCCTAAATAGAGCTGCAGATTAGAGATCTGTGTTTATTCAAATTGCACGGCGAACTAGATGATTCTCTAGAAATGGTACGACACAAGGTGGGAGTCACTTCGGTTAAGACTGAGGTCAGTTAACTGATTCTTCAATTAGTCACCATGATTGTGGCGTCGTGGAAATGTTACCCTTCTCAGTTGTATGATTGAAGAACAAGTTATGTTTGCCCTCAGGGATGGACTTGTGGCGATCATCGACTCAAGGGGAGGATGATCTGAGGGAGGTTTTCAACATCTGGAGCTCTTCGAAGTTCAGGTTCTTCATAGGACAGAGGGCTCCGGAGGGATCCAGAGACTACTAGTTGTTCATACTATTGCAAGCCTTATAAGAACATTCACAACTTCGTACCATAATTTATAAAATATGCACATTTGAAATATAATCCAATAAAATAAAGCAAGAGATTTCATCAAAGGAAATGAAAACTAATCATGTGCATAATCTAACCAAAAGACAAATATAATTATAATAATATGTATTTAAATATGCCAAAGTATCTTTGAAAATTCTAAAAAGAAGAAATAACATGAAATAGATGAGTCAATTATATGGCTCATCATCTCCCCCCTACTGAATGTATGCCATATCTTCATGGCTGTGCTTAGTCTGCTTCATCTAATATGTTTTTGCCCTCCATTTTCTAGTTTCTGTCATAATCCTCATCATAGTCATATTGGGACAGTTGTCTCCCCTTTGGCTGGAATCCATCATTTTCTTGTATCCTTTTGAACCACTTGCTGAATTTCCCTTCTCTCATTCCATGGCCTGGTGGATGGTTCAATCGAGGAGTTAGTATTAAAGTTAATGGAGGCATGAATCTCATCCCAACCCAGTTTTGCTTCTTCTGTTGAATTAATGGGATAATCTTTCGCACCTTGTCAGTCATCCATCTAATATTGGTAGGTAAAATAGGCTCTCTCCTCTTGAAAACTTGGGGCAAGTCTTCAAACCTGTTTATGCAGATTGCAACAACTACATTTGGAAGATATCCAGCAATGGCGAAAATGTCAACAATACAAGAATTCATATTTTGTGCATACTAGCTTGTAATACCTTGCATGTAAACATTGACCTTGAAAGTGTTAGTGAACCAAGTAGTTTTGGGACATTCATTGCACAATAATAACCCAATGGACCCTGCAGCAACATTGTACTCTTGCATTCTATCTACCCATAATCCATGATTATTGAACAGAGATAGATAGCTCTTGATTTGTAGTTCTCCCACATACAAATTCAGCATTGAAGTGTTTACATGACCCATGATGTGACCATGTTGGAAAAACTCACATAATAGATTTTGCTGGTCCTTGGGATTTTGCAAATAACATTCTACAAATTCCATGTCACTATCAAAGTCAAAAGGAAGGTTACAGCTTATTCTTAACAATTTCCACCTTAAATATTGCTCTCTTAGGAACAGGGCATATAAACTAGATGGTGCCCTTTGAGCTAGCAGGGTTTCCCCTATTTCGCAGGCCGGGGCAGATTTTTCTCCACTGTTGAGTTCTCCTACCTTATGGTTTCTAGCTCTCTCTGGAGTTGTCTAATTTCCCTCTGGAGCTGCCTGTTCTCTTGTGCTAGTTGTGAATTTTGTGCATATATTTTGAATGGAACAGGTGTAGGGTTTTTTTGGTTCATCTTTTGCCTAAGTTGAGCAATCTGTGTATCCCTCTAGGCCACCATATTTTTATGATTTTCAATTTCCTTTTTAAAAGCAGAAATTCTTTTTATTTTTCTTATTTTTCCTCGTCTACTTTTGCCATCTTTTTCTCAAATTCCTCATCCTTAGACTTTAATTGCAAGGTCATGGCCTCCAATTGTTCTTTACATTATTTTAGCTCAAATTCAATCTTAGATTGAGTGTATACCTTGTTTCTGGTGCAACAATGTCTTCAAAACCCTCTTCAAGGATTTCCTTGCCTTCTCTATGGTCGTGCTACAAAGTAGCTTGTTCAATTTCTTTGGGGATATCTGTAGCATGCCTTGTTTCCTCAAGGACACTTTCTTCACTAATTTCCTCAGGCATTCCACTGCCACCAGCCTCTTTAATTATTTCTTCCTCCTGAGCCTCTTCTTCTGTTGGTTGAGCAATCGGGGATGTATGCTCTCCTACAATGGCTATAGGGTTTCGTTCTTCCTCTTCATCTGAAGAGATGATTAATCGAGGGTGGTAGATTCTAGTATCAACATCCATACTTTCTTGAGCACTCTACTCTGTCCTTCTCCAGAGAGGTCCAGACCGAACCTCTGTAGGTTGTGAGGAAATTGCAACAGGGTTGCCTAAAATAGATACAACAGAGGCTTGACGCTTTGTCATTTTCCTTATGGGTTGCAAGGCCAAGAAATCTTCCCATTTCATTTGACCATCTTCCTATGATAGGAAGTAGTGCTTCATAATTAAGTGCATTAGACCCAGGTGAGTGATTGCCCTTCCTTGTCCCTTCTTTTAGTCATCATGGTGACCAAAGTGGCATGTAGAAAAGCAAGGATGTTTATCAGATACTGAGGGTTGTTGGCTCCATGCCTCAAATGGGCGATCAATCTCATGCCATGGCCCAAAACCGTACCATACTGCCCTTCTCATGTGAAGAATTTCATAACCCATAGGACTACAGTCTTCCATGGGTCCGGAAGACTAGTCCTCTCAATCCCTTTTGTTGCTCCCTTGTTTACAATATACTGTGGTAGGGGCTTCGGAGCAACATGGAAGTTCTGAATTAACTCCTCATAGGAGGGTTTACTTGCAAATATATCAACACCAACAATAGGAATACCAAAAATTTGACTGATGATAGTGGGGTTAATTTGAAATCTTACTCCTTTGATGGTGGTGAAGGTTCGATGGAAATTTGTGACAAATTCTTCAATCAGCTCTGCCTCGAACCCTTCAAACTTCTGCAGGAATTCAAGCCACCCTGCTTGCTGAAATATTTGTGCACTTGCATTGTCGAAGATGCGATTCTCTAGTTCTGCTTTCTTTTTGTGACTCATTTTGATTGTCCAACTATGAATGATTCTGTGGTGGCTTCTTGCAATGGAGTTTTAATCAATTCTTCACTTGATTTTCTAAATTTGATTCAAAATGAAGAAGGGTTATAATGTTGTGTTGTTATTTGTAGATATGTGTGCAAGTTTAATGGCATGAGATTTTGACAAGTTGACAGTTATACTGAATCTCCTTTCATCAATCATGGCATGTACTTCAGCGTTATGCACCAGGTTGGCTGTGTGTGAAGTGCAAGTTTGCACCCACTGTGTTAATTATCTTTCCATTCAACTCTGGAGTTGATGCCAGCATTCTGGCTTATCACAGTACTTGCCATAATTAATCAAAAGTACTAGCTATGATGGCTTCTCAGTCCGACGCTTATTCCCTTTTATGGCATTTATTTCATATGTTGTTTGTAATGATCGCCTAGTACTTTTATTTATTTTGGGTTACGCAAGATCTTTGAACAACCCTACAACTGCCACCTATCAATTGCAATGATTGTTGCAACTGCAGTGGAATGTGAAATTGCAGGTGGATACTTTGGGAGACACGTGGCATATACAAAACATATTAAAATAATTATATAAGTGTTAAGGAAAGAATATACCTTGAAAAGTTCCCAAGCCTTCAATTACTTCACCTTAACTTTTTTTACCGAATCAATTTTTGTGATGCATCAAAAATAGTGTCCAATGGTTTTTGTATGGGTAATGTATGCCAATATTTTTTGGAGGAATCTATAGTCATCTAGAGCTATCGAGAGCTATCGGAAGCTCTCCAGAACTCACAAGAGCTCACTTATTGATTTATTATGCCGACTTGCAAATCTACAAATTTAGGAATTTTATTAAAAGGGAAGGGAATTATGAAGAAAAGACCGTCATTGCTAGTTTTCATTCTTTCCTCTAGGAAAAGCCGTCGTTGTTGGTTTTCAACATTTGCCAGATTTTTTTTTTTGTGTTTTCTGACAGGAGAGGCCACCATTTCTAGTTTTCAAACTCAACTACTTTATTCATTCAAGAATTGTCATTTAGAGCATGATTCCCATGGAAGAAAGATTTTCCACGGAAAAATGTTCTATCTGAAACTAAATTTCTGCAGAGAATTCTTCTTTAGAGGCTGGTTTATGATACAACTTCAATCTATGTCCGTTGACTAGAAAACGTCTACGATCTCCATCAATTAGAACTAACTAGATAGCTCCAAAGCTAAAGGCTTCTTGAATTTCATAGGGCCCCAACCATCTGGTGTGTAGTTTCCTTTTAGATCTTGGTATTTAGAATCATACAATAGGGCCCAATCTCCTTGCTTGAAGTGCTTGCTGACGATGTGCTTTTCATGCCATTCTTTCCTTTGGTATTGAATTAACTTCGTATGTTGTAGTGCCTCTATCCTCATCTCATCCAATCTATTTAACTGCAATATCCTTTATAGTTGTGCTTCGGTCAAATTGATACCAGCTTCAAGTGATGTTTTTAATGTCTCTACCTCATATTCAATAGGCAACACTGGGTGCTTTCCATAAACTAACTCATATGGCGTGAAGTTAGTTGTTGTCCTTCAGGTAGTATTATAAACCCAAACAACTTATATCATTCTATCAGCTCAATCTGTCCATTTGCTTGAAATTCTTTTAGTGAGAATATTCTCCAATTCTCTGTTTGTTACTTCAACCTGACCATTGCTCTGTGGATGATATGGTGAAGATTTCTTGTGACTGATCTGATATCTTTCTAGGAATGCTTTGATCATGGTAGACATAAATTGTGGTCCTTGATCAGAAACAAGAGTTCTGGGTACTCCATACCGTTGCAAGATGTGTTTGTACAGAAAATCTACAACTTTCTCTTTCTTCATTGCTGGTAATGCTTTTGCTTCAACCCACTTGGTGGCATAGTCTGTGCAGACCAGAATGTAGTGATTTCCTCTATATGGTGGATCAATTGGTCTGACAAAATCTATTCCTCATTTTTCAAATGGCTCTAAAGCCACTTGAGGATGGAGTGGCATCTCTGTGGTGGAAGTTGGATGTCTCATTCTTTTACACTGATCACATTGCTTTACATATTGGTGAATATCTTTGGTCATTGTTGGCCAAAAAATATCCAGCTCCTAGGATCTTGTGCCCCGTCCTGATGGTTGAAAATTGTCCACCAAAAGGTTCATCGTGATATGCACGGATTATGTCATACACCTCTATTTCCTGCACACACCAACGTAATACATGATCAAGACAATTTTTGAACAAAAAACCATTTACCCACTTATATCTGGAGCTTTCTCGAACTAGTCGTCTGATTTCTTTTGAATTGAAGTATTGTGGGCATTTCCTTGAAACCAGATAATTAGCTAGATCAGCAAACCATGGAGATTGTATAGAGATAGCGAACAAATGTTCATCAGGAAAGGCATCATCCACTAGTTCGTTATTTCCCTGCACATTCAATCTAGACAAAAAGTCAGCAACAACATTATCTTTGCCAGGCTTATCAACAATGGTTTTGTCAAATTCTTGCAATAATAATAGCCATCTGATAATTCTACCTCCTACTATAGCTTTATTCATCAGATATCTTATGGCTGCATGATCAGTAGGTATGAAGATTTTGTAGCCTATGTAGTGGAAAAATTTATTCATAACATAAACTACTACCAAAAATTATTTTTTAGTTGTAGTGTAATTTTTCTCTACAGGGTTCAAGTTTTTGCTAATGTAATATATTGCATGCATACCTCCAGACACTCAATTGTCCTAACACTGCCCCAATGGCCTGATTGGAAGCATCTATGTGGATACGAAATGACTCTCCCCAATTTGGTTCTTTTATTACTAGAGCTATTATGAGGGCACTTTTGATGGCCTCAAATGACTGATGGCATTCTAGTGTCCATTTAAATTCAAAATTTATTTAGCCAAGTGAACATAGGGTCAGCTTTTCAATTGAAATTTTTAATGAACCTTCTGTAATATCTAGTATGTCCCAGAAAGATTCTTACCTCTGTTTAAGTTTGAGGAGGGGGGATTTGTATAATGATTTCTACCTTTTTGGGATCTACTTTCATTCCCTCCTATGAGATGTGGTGACCAAGTACAATTCCCTCAGTCATCATAAGGAAGCATTTTTTATGGTTCAGAGACAACTGGTGTTCTTTGCATCTTTCAAGCACCTTATTTAAACTATCCAGGGCTTCATCAAAGGTTTGTCCATGCACTATGAAGTCATCCATATAGACCTCTACACAAGTATTTGCTAAATCAGCAAAGATTACCAAAACAACACATTGAAATGTGGTTGGCCCGTTGTACAATCCAAATGGCAAGACTTTGTAGGCAAATGTCCCCCATGGGTAGGTGAAAGTTCTTTTATCCTAGTCCTCAGGAGCTACCTGGATCTGATTGTAGCCACTAAATCCATCTAGAAAGGAGAAGTAGCGACTGCCAGCTAGATTATCCAGCACTTGGTTGATGAAAGGGAGTGGGAAATAGCCTTCCTTTGTAGCTTTGTTCAATTCTCTATAATTAATGTAGACTCGCCATTTTCCATTTTTCTTGGGTACTATTACTAATGGTGATACCCATTGACTGTCAGAAATAGGATAAATGAATACTAATTGCAATGGTTTCTCTATTTCCTCCTTCACTGTGTCTTTTAAGGCTGGGTTGATCCTCTGTTGTGGTTACCTAACAGGTCAGACACCCTTAGTATGAATATAGTGTGTACAAACATTGGGATGGATTCCTTTCATGTCTTTATATTCCCATGCAAAAGCCTGTGTGTGGTTTTGTAACAATTTTGCCAACCAAACTTCTTCCACTTCTGTTAACCAACTACTGCTAGAATGTTGTTTGCTAGTTTGGACTAGGATTTGCTTTGTGCCAGCATGGATAGAAAGAAGTTCTCTATAAGGACTTAACAGTGTGTTTAATGGACAAAGGTGAGGTACAACTTGGTGGAGAGTTTTTTCTTGTTGATAACTTACATGGGAGGCAATCTTTTCAGAGTAAGGGCAGTTAAAAGCTTTGAAGGATCCTTTCGGATCTCTCCAGAGACCTCTTGCTGGGTAGCATTATATAAAGAGAGTTCACCATTTGGTTCCAGCTCCTTATATTCCTCATTACATTCTTCAAAATGTTCTGCGATTGTTACCATTGCCAATGAGGAGGCATCTTCTTCATCAGAATCCATCAAGTCATCTATCCATGGTTTGTTTTCATATTGCATGAATGGTTTGGCTAGAAGATAGATAGAAAGTTCCTTAAGTCTTTTTCTATTTGAAATGGTCATATTTCCAGATCTACAATCAATAAGGGCTATTGTTTTAGACAGCCAAGGTCTTCCCAGGATTATTGGGTATACTAAACGTTTCTTTCTTGTCTGTAGGATAAGGAAATCAACCGAATAGTCCCAAGTGTCAATAGTGACTATGACGTCCTCCAAAATTCCTTCTGGTTTGGTAATAGATAGGTCTACAAGTTGTAATACTATTCATGTTGGTTGAATGTGTGTTAATGGAAAAGCTTCTACAGTCTCTAATGTCATTACATTAATGGCAGCCCCCAAATCTATTAAAACATTTGAAACCGATACCCCTATTATGTCTATTGTAATGACAGGGCTCCCAAGATCCCCATATTTTTTAGGGATTAACTTGCCTGATAGGACATCAGCAAGATTTCCTTCCACTTGGATAGTGTTGGGTAATTTCCTTTTTCTGCCTAGAAGTTTTAGACACAAACTTTTAATGGTTTGGTTTATCTCAGGAATCTCTTTTATTGCATGTAACAAAGGAACTTCAATGTGCATTTTTCTAAGTTCCCTAATTAATTAGGAGTCATCATGTGAGGGTTGGTTTTCCTTAGATTGTGGAGGAACCTGTTTCAATCATTCTGGGAATGGAACAGAGGTTTCCTTTAGAATCTCTTATGTCTCTTTTTTTTTAGCCTTCTTATTAGATAGTTGTGTATTATCTTTAGGACTCACTTCTTCTTCGATGACTTCCTCAATAGGTATAGTTACAGGAACATTTCTAGATCAGAGTTGGATATCATTAATCTCCACAACATTCAGGTTTGTTGTATTTGGATCAGTATTGTACACCTGTTGTTGTGGCCTATTGTTCTTGGGGTTTGGAACTAGTTGTGTGGGCATTGATGGTTGATTTACCTACTCATTAGGATTTGCATTCGCAGGCTGTGAAGGTCCAGGGTGTAAGGCTTGAGGTTGGTTTCCAAATCTCCTCATTCCTTGGCTGTATTGAGGAGCCCATTATTGTTGATACCATTGTTGGTTTGACCATTGTGGGTTGGACCAGGATTGATTTGTCCAATCTTGCTAAGGCCATGGACCCATTACATTGGCATTTGCATTCCACAGCGCCCATTATAAGAGTTTTCTCTTGGAGCATATTGGTTTTGAAACTGATTAAATCCATAAGTAGGTTGTTTCTAAACAATAAAATTCAGCTCCTCATCTGCTGGAACCTTTTTCAATATATTTTTAATCTCAAGAAGTAGGCCACACTCATTGGTAGGATGGTTTTTCTCACAGATTTTACACAACTTAGTTCTATTCAAGGGGCATTCCTTAAGAGGATGTTTCTCCCTACAACAAGGGCAGTAAATAGCTAAGGATTCAGTACTCTTTTTACTAGTCTGCATGCCATCCAAAGTGGTATTCAAATGAAGTAGGATGTCAGTTTTTAGATTTTCTAGTTCCTCCATTACTTTTGTAACGTCATTGTTACTACCCCTTTTTAAAATTCTTTTGCCTGCTCTTGTACGAGAATAGTTTTTGCAAACTTCCACAATTTCCTCAAAAGTTTGTTTATTAATATCTCCCTTGCCCATCATATTTAGTGCTTCCCTGCTCTCATCATCAATCCCTCTTAGAAAGATGGTTTTACTTAATTCCTCATCTAGGTTGTTTCCACACCTCCTATGGACAAATAAGAATATATCCACATAGTCTTCTAAGTTCTCATCCTCCATTTGTTTCATGTAGAAAAGTGCATATTTTTTATCCCTGGCTCTACAGTAATCCTGATATTTATCAAGAAAAATTATTTCCATATCATCCTAGCTAGTGATAGACTCTACTGCCAAGCCCATGAACCATCTTAAAGATGACTCCTTAAGAGTGAAAGGGAATAGTTTCAGCTTCTGATTATCTGTAGCATAGTCATAAGTTTGACAGAAAACCTTGAATTCAAATATAAATTGGTCTAGATCTTCTAATGTTTTTCCCCTAAAGGTAGGTAAAAATGCAGGCGATATGTTTTTCATAGGAGGCTCATTTATCCCAAGAACAATGGCCATCGGATAAGAGAAGGTTCTATTATTAGCTGGATCTTCCTGATTACCCATTGTTGAGGATGTGGCAGATGAGTTGGAAGAATCTGATAGTACATGTGATTCTTGAATTATTAGGTGACCTAGAGGTTCTTCCAAAATAGCCTCCAGAGGTATATCTGCTATAGGATGTCTAATGAATCATCCTAAGGCATCCTTAGGTCTTCTCATAAATGAATGGATCAAATTTCTTATCAACACCTTAAACCTACAATGATTTGTAGATTATTCCCTGGCAACAGCGCCAAAAATGATGAGCTCAAAGTAGGCTTTGTTAATGCATCACCATTTACTTTTATCAATCCAGAGGTGTCTGGAGCTATTTGTGATAAGACTTCTTAGGATGGGGGGTTTTGGTTGAATGTTTTGGTGAATAGGACTTGGTTTGTCGGTCTCGCCAGAATTGAAAAGTGCATACAAAAATAAAGATCTATCTAATTGCTGAGAAATGAACACACTTTGTTGGGAAGGAAACTATCTTAAATTACTGGAAAGGAAACACACTTTGTAGGAAAGGAAACTATCTTAAATTGCTGAAAACAAACACACTTTGCTGGAAAAGAAATTTATCTATCATACAGAAAAAGTAAATGAAGATCAATTAAATCCACTGTTACTCTACAACAATGGAACACTCTGAATATAACAATCCTGATAAGAAACAAAACTATCTCTTTTTGGTATTTTTAGGATTTTTAAGAATGAACCTGTAGGGAACAATTAACAACAATCACACAGTACATAAAGGAAAACTTAACAGAGACTAGAACAAAATTGCATAAATACCAAATAATCGAGAGATCTTCCCTTAGATGGGTAAGAGGGCCCTACTTCCCCAACTAGAGATGATCCTCTTCCTCAACTAACTTCTTTCAGCAGAAATTTCCCTTCATATTAAATCATAGTCCAGAAAAAGGACAGAATTACAAGCATGAGGAGTTTTCCTCCTGTTACAGTGATCTAGCAATAACTACTATGAAACTTAAAAACTCGGAACTAATTAGAAAGAGAATGCATTGCTCCTACTTATACAGTCAAGCATTATTTGGAAGAAGAAAACCTATCAGTAAGTCTAACTAGAGCGAACTGGAAAAAATACCAGTTGAATGGTTTTATTACATTCAGAATTCTTAAACAGAACTGCAGATTAGATATCTGTGTTTATTCAAACTACACGGCAAACTAGATGATTCTCCAAAAATGGTGCGACACAAGGTGGGAGTCACTTTAGCTAATACTAAGGTTAGTTAACTGATTCTTCAATTAGTCACCAAGATTGTGGCATCATGGCAATGTTACCCTTCTCAGCTACATGATTGAAGCACAAGTTATGTTTGGACTCAGGGATGGACTTGTGGCGATCATCGACTCAAGGGGAGGACGATCCAAGGGAGGTTTTCAACATCTGGAGCTCTTCAAAATTCAAGTTCTTCTCAGGACAAAGGGTTCTGGAGGGATCCAGAGACCACTGGTTGTTCATACTGCTCCAAGCCTTACAAGAACATTCACAACTTCGCACCATAATTCATAAAATATCCACATTTGAAATATAATCTAGTAAAATAAAGCAAGAGATTTCATCAAAAGAAATGAAAACTAATCATGTGCATAATCTAACCAAAAGACAAATATAATTATAATAATATGTATTTATATATGCCAAAGTGTGTGAAAGTTCTTAAAAGTAGAAATAACATGAAATAGATGAGTTAATTATATGGCTCATCACAAGGCACTCTCAAAGTAGAAGATCAATAGATTTTGCAAGTCTCCAAAGTGGGTTGTGCTATATCTCTCTCAACACAAGTTTTTGGATATTCAGTGCACTTTTTATATCTTATGTTCATTTTTGGGATCCCAAATAATTCCCAACTAATTCTCCCAACCACTAAAGCACATTGTCTCTCCAACAATTGGTGGAAGATTAAATAATCTAAAATCCCAACAAGAATATATTGTAAGTCGATTTCCTAGATTTTAGTGTACGACCATACTCTAGTCATTTCTCATAAAATAGATTTACCCATGTACCCATTAGTGTGAGCATTATCACTAACTTGCTTCTCAACCCCGAGAAAATGAGGCAAAACTTTGTTTTGAGGGCCCTAGTTATGGACATTGTTGGATCTGTTGTTCCCATAGCGAAATAAATGAAATATCATTTTCTCTACTGTTCTCACAATGAAACAAATGATATTTAGTTACCTCTATTGTTCACATTGAAGTGAATGATATATAGATACCTCGGTTGTTCACATCATGAAGGAAAGAAATAAAGTTATCTCTGTTGTTCTGATTTCTACATTTAGCAGTAGTTTTCAGAATTGAATGTGTTGTCCAAAAAGGTTAATTTTTTTGTTTATATATATACATAATCTCTTTTGTAGTTGTACTTATCTGGCAAATACAAAGGTATATACCTTCTATCCAAAATACAGATCATGAAAGGGATTGAATGTTGATATATTTTTTGTTTTTGTTATTTTTAAACTTAGCAGTATATCAACCTGAAACTAAGTGGAAATATGACTTTTCTCAACTCTTTATCTCAAATTCTATCATGACTATATTATAAATCTGATATTTCTTGTGAGCACGAAAACATTGAATTAGCCTTTATTTTGAGATAATTGCACATGCAATGTGGGTTACATATATTACACACACACACACACACACACACACACACACACACACACACACACACACACACACACATCTATGTAAAATCCATTATGATCAATATTGACATCTTTCTTTCTATAACTGAAATCTCTTTATCCTTGTTACAAAACAACAAGAAATGGTTAGGAAAACATGAGTATAGATAGTAATTGTTTAAATGCATGTGCTATTATGGATTGTCTTTGTAAAAAAAATAGTTTATTTTTTTATGAGTGTGATGGGTTTACCTTCTGGGAAAGGGTGCCGAATGTGGGCTAATAGAGAAGGTTGATCCTCTTTTCAAGATTTTCTGGTATATTCGTAAGTGCTTTGGCCAAAGCTGTGTTTTCATTGAAATAGATGAATATTTTACCTAGTTTATATTGATATGTTTCTCTGCCATTGATAGTAGGACATTGCACGTTCTTGGTAGAAATGCATGTAGATATTAGGTTGCACTAGGTTTCCATCCTGCCTATTGTTTCCAGGTTGCTAGGCACTTCATGCAGGGTTGGGTATTCTTTGTCTTAAGAAGGATTTTGGGGAAGCGTAATCTTCATGGTTGGGCAGAAAATCACCTGAGCCATGTTCTTGTCTCTCGGCTTTGCGAATGGCCACATGGGTTAGTAGCAGCCGGTGACAATGACTATATTCATATATCATTACTATTGGCAAGAGACAATGCTAGGATTCATAAGTGTTGTCATTGATGGCAACAAAGTATATCCCACTCATCTGCAATGAATAAATTACTCATACCAGAAGTTAGATTGAAGATAGGTTGATCCAGTAGTCAAGAATAGAGCAGATGATAGGGTCCAATAGGTTGTGTTCAGAACTCTCTGATGGTGAAACCCAACATGTTACAGATTTGGATGAGTAATAAGGAGTATCTGAACTATTGTATTCTAGAGATTCAGCCTCCGATGGCAAAGCATGTGAAAGATATGAGCATCTGAGTATCAGACTTTAGTTAAACAGTGCAGACAGAGGAAGAATTGGCCAACAGGGTATTAGACCTCAATCCAAATATGTAGAAGGTGTTAATCAAGTAACTTAAGGAGTTATATGAGTTTGGCCAACTTAGGTAATGACTTCTATGACTAATTTTTTGGTATGCATCATCTATCAAGTATGAATTCAGCCGACAGAACAGTATCTTACAAATATCCTAAGTGTTCTTGCTGCTGACTAAAAGGTTGTTTGAAATCCTTGATGCGGATGTATATACCGGATGGATTCAAGCTTGTAAACATGGGATAATGATTATAGATTGGATGAAGTGCCAAAAAAAGCAGAGAGAAGTGTGAAGATAGTAATCCAAGCTCAGAATGTG
This sequence comes from Cunninghamia lanceolata, assembly GCA_027924645.1. Taxonomy (NCBI): domain Eukaryota; kingdom Viridiplantae; phylum Streptophyta; class Pinopsida; order Cupressales; family Cupressaceae; genus Cunninghamia; species Cunninghamia lanceolata. The sequence continues at coordinate 2,293,991 of BSBN01000326.1, read as the reverse complement.
ATAGAAGAGTGATACTAAGTATAGGAAGAATGAAATATGCTAGGTCAGTATATTGAGCCTAACCAAAACTAAATTCTTGCATATGTAGATGTTGTTCATCAATTCAAACACATTGTTATCATCTGTAAGTCTCTAGTAGGCAATGAGCCTCTTGTGAGCAATATGCTCGGGCAATGAGCCCTAACTGGGAAGTGTCATTTTGTACTTCTTTATTCTTTTAACAAAGAATACAATCTTGGGTTAATCACCTTGTGGTTTTTCCCTTAACAGGGTTTCCACGTAAAAATCCTTGTGTTACGAGTGTTGATTTCATTTCAATTCTTATGGTTGCTTATTCTTCCATGCTTTGATATTTCACTGAATGTTAAAATAAGAAAAGGAAGTAAAAGTAAGAAAGTTATGAGATAACTAATTCACTCCCCCTCTCAGTTATCTGCATTATTTCCAACAATTGGTATCAGAGCTAAGTTCCTTAGAATAAGCCTAACAGCTTGAGAAGGATCTGGCAATCTCAATGGATACATATGGTATGAAAGAACAACTACAATTTGCCTTAGAAGATCTTGATCAATCTCAGTCTGAAGTCAATAGTTTGAAAGAGCAACTTAAGGAGGCTGATGATTTCATCATTGAGCTGAAAGAAAAACTCAGTAATTCCATGAAAAAGAGAAAGGAACTACTTCAGAAGTTAGCAGATCATAATGAAGCCAATAATACTGATGAGGACCTGAATGAGAAAACAAAGCTATGTGAAAAACTGTCAAAAGAAGTTGTCATGCTAAGACATGAAATGGAATTAGGGGTTATGAAATTTACTCAAGAAATTGAAGAAAAGAGAAAGACTGAAGATAACTTAAAACAATCCCTCAAGGAGAAAACATAAGATTGTTACAAAATGGATAGAATAATTAAACATCTTGAGTCTGATCTTGGAGAAGCCAGATACAATGAAGAACAACTTGAGAGACAAATTGACACTCTTATACAAGATCTTGAAACTGCAAATGAATACAAAGAGAAATTCAAGATAAGTTTAGCCAAACTTGAAGTAATACTTGAAAGTTAAAAGAGGGTAGATGATAACCATGGCTTGGGATATGAGAAAGGTGAAAGCTCCGGATCTGGTCAAAAGAATTTTGGGTCAAAAAGACAAAGAAATAGGCCTAGAAGACCTCTGGTAAGACAACCCAATGCTCAAAGATATCCATCCTTTAATGGAAGTTACTTCAACAACAACAAATTTGGTCATAAGGCAACTCAGTGTAGGAGCATAATGAATAATTCATCCTTCTCTGGTCAATGTTTTAATTGCAAAAGGTATGGTCACAAATCTCATGAATGCAGAAATATACAAATAAACAATTCTTTCAATGGTAGATGCTTTACATGCAATAGAATGGGGCATATGGCTAATCCATACAGATCAAGAGGATATCAATCAAATAAGAAAGGAAATGTTCTGTGTTACAATTGCAATAAGTCTGGTCATATAGCTAGATTCTGCAGGAGCATAAATCATGATGGAAAAGGTCCAGTAAAACATGATCAGAAACAAGACAAAGGCAAAGGTAAAGTGAATGCGGATGAAATTTAGAAGGAGATGAGCAAGATTTGGGTAAAGAAGAGTGTGATGAATATTGGTGATGGGTCCGCACCGGAATCCAGTGCTGATAATCCTTCTAGAAATTAAAAAGGGTGAGCTTTGGCCTAGGGGGAGCTGCAAAGAAGATCAAATTTCCCCAGCCAGTTAGTAAGTGCCTGAATTCGGCACATTGAGTAAGAATTAGAGGTCATGGAAAGATTGAGAAATCCACCTATTGATTTGAAGAAATTATGAGCAGATTAGCTTCCGACAACTATCTGATAAAAACAAAATTACACAAACAGATCTGGTATGATCTGAAAATGCAATTTTATGGTCTGCAGATTTAGAGGCATGTTTTGAAAGGCTAAAGTTATGTTGTCAACTCACTTAGATGATAATTTGAAAATCTGCACAATGATTCATGAGAAATTCACTCAAAACAGGGTAACCAGATGACTTAAAATGTGCATTTATTGCAACAAGGAATTAGGTTTTTGTGCAAGGATAAAAGGCTTTTCATTCATCATTTTCAACACTTTGCACTCTTGAAGAAGAGAGAAGAGCTCTGAGGATCTTGCAGATTATTAAAGTTGAAGCTGAAGATCGAAACTAAGCAGAAATTTGCTCTAGCAGTTTCATCAAACCCTAAGGCGAAAAAGGTATTTCTTCTCTGCAAATTTCTCTGAATTTCATTACTAGAATGGCTACTCCTATGGTTGTGAATATCACTAAGAGGCTGAGACCAAAATTCAAGAAACACCCTCACAAATCTATAGAAGTTGGTCCCTTTGGTGTGTTTTCCAATATCCTGTACGGTGTTATGCATGTAGAAGATATTAGGGTTTACATTCATGCAAACATTGAAAACTTTGGAGACTTAGAATTAATGGAAATATACTACAAACAGTTAAGAGATGAGAATTTTGATCTCAAACCAAAATTCAAGGCCTTAAAAGACAACCACTTTGCACATTGCATACATTTCCCATCTTTTGCAGAGGACGAATGGGTCCGGTATGTGTTAAGTAGGATGCATGATAACTTTATGTGGTTAATGAGTCCATTTAAGATAGCCAAAGATGCCATCAGGGTTGTAACTGGATTGCACTCAACTAGTGGGTTGCCTGCACTCAAATCTGTGAAAAATCAAACTGTAACAGATGCCACCAGATCAAAATATGACAAGAGGCAATGACTATAGATGATATTACTGACCCGGATATCAAGTTTGCATCAATTGTAATTGGTTACAAAATTTACCACTTAAGTAGGGAAAATTTTGTATTCGGTACTACAATCTATACTACATATCAGATGGTGAAAGAAAATGCAGATTATGATTTGTGTGGGCTTCTATTGAATCAACTAATGGAGAATCTATAGAAGATTAAGAAAGATAAGAAAAATTCCTTCAAGTATGGCAATCTGGTGGTGTTTGTTCTTCTATTACATGAATGAGTTATCAGGATCAAAAGGTCTGATCTGGGCAAATGATAGACCTGTTGCAATTCAAATCGGAGATTATTTGTATGGACTTGGTGATGCACAAGCCTAAAAGACAGCTCTCTAGGGTTACTTCAAGAATTTCCAGAGCATGATGCATGCAAGAGAAAGAATACCAAAATCAATAGTTGAGAAATAGAAGGACACAGTTTGCTTCATGGTTGACATAGATCAATGCCTAATGGAGGCAGTTGAGCCAAGAACTTTATGGGTAATGCCCATGGGCTATGAAGTTGATGAAAACATATTAAAGGTACATGTTCAACACTTGCTAAGTCAACCCAAGGACATTGAGGTAGAGAGGTTTAGCACCTTTGATGAGCTAAACATAAAAATACATGTTGAATTAAAGAAGCCTTAGTCAAAAAGAAAGGTGAGGGAGATTGAAGAAATTGCTAAGAGATTTGGCATAACAAAGGAGGCAGTAGATGCTAATAGAGAAAGAATAGAGAAAATTGAAAGGGAAAGAGAAGAAGTAAAGAAAGAAAGCGTCTTGGTAGAAGCCTCTACTCGGACAAGATCTACCAGGAGTTTTGCCCCTATCTCTCCTAAAAGCTCAAAGACTACAAAATCAGTAACCAAACCATCTGTTATAGGAGAAAAGAGAAAGAAGTCTAAGGCCACAAGAATATATGTGAGCCTTAAGGATGATGAAGAGATAGAATCATATGTAGAGGCTAGAGATTTGAAGAAACCCAAGAACAAACCTTTCAAGAATGACAAGACTGATGAGGAGCAAAAGATAGAAGAGTTTGTTGAGAGACCCACTCTCTCAATTGAAGACATCATTAAAGCAGTCACTATGGATGGAAACCCACAGCCAGTGATAGAATTCTATGATGAGTACAATGATACAGACAAGAGAATTCTTAAGGAAGCAATAGTAAGGTACCTGAACATTTATAACAAAACTTTCATTGAAATAATTTCCTTGATTCCCAAGAGCTTAGAAGAAGTTTTGGAGGTAAGAAAAGAAAGTGCAAAAGCAAAAGACTTGGAGATTCGGGAACAAATAGTGATACAGTTATGTCCAATTATCACTCAAAAACAAATGGACATGGTCTTCAAGGATGCCAAAGAAGAATTCCAAAGCAAGTCCAAAATGGATAAACTCATGCTTGGAGAAACTGACCAAATAGCTAATGAGACAAAAGAAATTCTCTGGAGTGCTTTGAAAAGGTTCAATCTTCCCATTGTAGAGGAAGCAAATGAAGAGCCTTCTGACATGGATGTTGAAGGATTAAAGAAAATTGATGAAGAGCCTTCTGACATGGATGTCGAAGGATTAAAGAAAAGTGATGAAGAACAATCTTAGGCCTTAGACTCCTCTGCTCTGGAAGAGGAAGTGTAGAAAGAAGAAACAAATACTGTTGGTGACAATAAGCAAATCAGTCTGGATGCCCCCAAAAGAAAGGAAGATGAGAATACAAGAGACACTACATAAGCGGTGCAAAGTTTCTTGGACGAGGAAGTTGTGGAATTAGATGAACCAGAGTTGATACAAGGACCACTGAATCTGGACTCTCTCTCTTTGGTTTAGATAATGAAGATAGCATCTTTTGCTCAAGCCAAAGCCAAAGAAAAACTCCTGAAATCTCATATGGAGGACTATGAGCTGCTGAGTATTGCATCCGAAATGCTGGAGAAGATTATGCCCTCATATCAGAAGGATCCATCTGCCTCTCTATCCGGTAACTTGAAGAACTTAGTTAATTTTTTCAATACACATTTTGAGTCTTTAGAAAAATTAGCAGAAACTAAGGTCTGGAATGTGTTCTTGGGAAAAAGATTCAATGAGGTACAAGGGCTAATTGTTAATGATAGAAAATCCTTAGACATTGGCATAAAGAGCATTGAAAATGCTCTTAAGGATGGTGGAGACATATATAAATTTTGTTTATCCTGGCCCAAAGTTACAGAGGAAATTGAGAAGAAAATAAAAGAACAAGAAGGAAAGCTGACATCTATCCAAGAATTTTGATCCTGTCACTATCTCTCTGGCAAGTAAAGAATGCCAAGTAGTTGTTATAATAAATGAAATAAAGAAACTGGTTAAGGAGAAGAAGAATATAATGGATAGAATGGGTGAACTTAGAGGGATAATCATCTCTAAGTTAGAGGCAATGCATGATGCCTTAGTAGATGCTCTAAGTACAGCCCAGACCAGTGATCCAACAGATTTGAAAAGGGCAGAAGCATATGTGTTCTTGTTGACTGGACACATCTCCATTTTAGATAGGATGAAGAGTAGTTGGGCCACAGAGCTTGTATAGTTGAAGACTACATTTGCAGATATAATTAAGTATATGTAAGTTTATCTTATGGATTGTATGTACATATGCGGCCTTATATAATAATTTTTGCACATTTTTGGTATGCAGATCCCACCCTTTGCCATTGATGACAAAGGGGGAGTAAAGAGCAGTGAAAAATGAGGAGTCCAGCATTAAGGGAGCACCGGTAAGCAGTTTGGAGAAATAGAGCAAAAGCTAAGGGGGAGTTATAATGACACTTAGTCATTTTTCACTAAGTGTTGCCATCAATGCCAAAGGGGAAGATTGTTGGCAAGAGACACTGCTAGGATTCATAAGTGTTGTCATTTATGGCAACAAAGTATATCCCACTCATCCACAATGCATAAATTACTCAGACCGGAAGTCAGATTGAAGATAGGTTGATCCAGTAGTCAAGAATAGAGCATATGATAGGGTCCGACAGATTGGGTCCAAAACTCTCTGATGGTGAAACCCAGCATGTTGCAGATTTGGATGAGTAATAAGAAGTATTTGAACTATTGTATTCTAGAGATTCGGCATCCGATGGAAAAGCATGTGAAAGATATGAGCATTTGAGTATCAGACTTTAGTTAAATAGTGCAGACAGAGGAAGAACTGGACAACAGGGTATCAGACCTCAATACGAATATGCAAAAGGTGTTAATCAAGTAACTTAAGGAGTTATATGAGTTTGGATGACTTAGGTAATGACTTCTATGACTAAGTTTTTGGTACCCATCATCTATCAAGTATGAATTCAGCTGACAGAACAGTATCTTGCAAATATCCTAAGTGTTCTTGCTGTCGACTAGAAGGTTGTTTGAAATCTTTGATACCGATATATATACCGGATGGATTCAAGCTTGTGAACATGGGATAGTGATTGTAGATTGGATGAAGTGCAAAAAAAAGCAAAGAGAAGTGTGAAGACAGTAATCCAAGCTCAGAATGTGATAGAAGAGTGATACTAAGCAGAGGAAGAATGAAATGTGCTAGATCATTATATTGAGCCTAACTGGAACTAAATTCTTGCATATGTAGATGTTGTTCATTAGTTCAAACACATTGTTATCATCTGTAAGTCTCTAGTAAGCAGTGAGCCTCTTGTGAGTAGTGTGCTCGAGCAGTGAGCCCTAACTGGCAAGTGCCATTTTGTACTTCTTTATTCTTTTAACAGAGAATACAATATTGGGTTAATCACCCCATGGTTTTTCCCTTAACAGGGTTTCCACATAAAAATCCTTGTGTTATGAGTGTTGATTTCATTTTAGTTCTTATGGTTGCTTATTCTTCCATGCTTTGATATTTCACTAAATGTTAAAATAAGAAAAGGAAGTAAAAGTAAGAAAGTTATGAGATAACTGATTCACCCCCCCTCTTAGTTATCTGCATTGTTTCCAACAATTACTTGTATAATTCTTGTATTTGTACATCACTATTGTACAGAGTTGACTATATGGCATGACAGAGTTGTACCATTTTGTATATATATATTTTCTTGTGCTAACTCAGGCTGGATTAGGCACTTGTACTTATTAGATGTAAATTGACCTTTTTTTACATATATTGAAGATGTATCTTTTCCATTTTATATTAATGTGAATTTGAGATGTTTATTTAATTTTGTGTTATAGTTTATGTGATGTGTACTTTAAATTTGGTATCAGAGCCATGTTGTAGCATTGGGAGCTCTGGGGTATTTGTGTTTCTCGATTTGTTTGAGCATGTGTGGGTCCTTGTGAGTTTGCATGTTGTGAGTAGCAAGTGCCTTATTTTGTTATGTTTTCCTTGCATGTGTATAGTGAGGAATACATTTTTGCGGGGTTGGATAGACCCTGGTGGTTTCTGAGAAGTTGCTTATGTGTGTTTTCCTTCTTGATGTACCGAATGCTTGGCATGAACCCTTGCAGTGTGTGTGAGTGCTTGAGTGAACTTTGTAGGGTTATGTTCGTGCTTGTGTGACCACTTTTGGTAATGGAGTTATGGAAACCTTTGTATGAAAGGAAATGCCATGTTCTTGAATGTGATTGAACTTGGTTTACTCTTTTAAGAGTTATGCATTTGTAAGTGAAAGAGATGATGTTTTGATCATATGCATTGAAGAATATTGTTGTGGTAATGCTAGTTTAAATGAACCTTGCACTGTGCACCTTGTTGTGTGTATGTTTGTTGCAAGAGTAGCATATCCTCATAATGTTTGTCATATTTGTTTATTAATTGCCTCTATATGGTGATTAGAAATGCTTGCTTGAAATGCATATTGCATTGTCTTCTTGAGAGCATGTCCCTGTGTGTGGATTAATTATGTGGTTGTAAGATAGTGTTGCATTGCATTGCTAGAATAGATCATTTGGGTAATAATTACTTATGTCCCAAATTGCATTCTTCCCTAGGAATCATGTGAGAAATTGGGTGTAATTATTGCATTGCATTATTTGAAGAGTTAAAGAGAAAAGGGGTTGTGAAAAGGGTTTGCATAGTCCTTGTGATGTTTGAAGTGTTAGAACCATGAGTGAATTAGCAAACCCTGCATCTTGTGATTTTGAGTTGTGATTTCCCCATTGCTTAGTATGCATTTAGTATGCTTGTCATCATGTTATGAAGAAATTTGGCCTCATGTGAATGTTGTATTAATGAATTATCCATATGATTGGTGAATCCCTATATGGCGAGAAATGTTAAGTGCTTGTTGTTGGAGAGATTGATGTGTTTAGATATCTTGGTTTGTGAACCTGATTTTGTCCTAGCTTAATCTTGGTTGCTAGATGTTTGCTAGTGTATGACTGTGTGTGTCATTGCATGGTAATTGTGATTCCCTTGAATGGGATGCAACCTTTGTTGTTGGGCATCTTGAGTGATGTTTGTTTGGTTAAGTAGAAATGATCTCATGTTATAGATGTGATTAGTCTTAGAAGACTTGTTTGTTTGGTATGATTGAGTGTATTCTCTCACATCAGATTTTGGGATCCAAGTGTAGTGTAGCATTGTACTCCCTCTCTAGTGGCTAGAATTAGTCACGTAGTTCATGTAATGTGGAACTTTTAAACTTTGATACTTTATTTATTTTACTTGGGTGAATTTACTAAAGATTGTAAGGGCCAACATTGAATTTTATTCTTGTTTATGAATGAGTATAGCCATTAAATCTTGAAATTTATTTATCTTGTGACCTTTAGGGTCATGTTTGATTTACTGTTCAAATTGAGCTCATTTTATGTCTTATTATTGAAATTGACTTTTCTTCCACTTTGGTATTTTATTTATTATTGGTGGCTATGCTTGAATGTTTTAAATTGTTGGTCATGTATCATGTTATGTTCTCTATAATGTTCATGATGGGCCTCTGATGGATTGTATAAGGGAGTAGAATGCAGAGAATATACTAGTTCTTGGTGTGTGTGTTGCTAGAACTATGGTAGATTGAATTCCTTGGTTTGTTGTGAGATGCAAGTGAATATTGGGTGAAATGTTGAGAAAGTTTTGAAATGGTTTTGTGTTGTTTGACCTTTTTGGCCTAGCTTAATTAAGAGTTGAAGTGTTGTTGCGAGTAGTTTTACACCTTGTTGGTGTGTTGTGGCCACCTTAGGTGTGCTCCTAGTGAGTAACAAGTTGCTAAGCCTTGCTTGATGGAAGTGCTTATGTTGTTAGAGGATGTGGTTAGATTCTTCCCTTTGAGAACTTATTTGGTTGATCCTAGTTTTGGTAGTGTAGAGCTAGAGTGTTAGAGAAACCCTCTCTTTAAGAGTGGAATGTGAGGAAGTACCTCATGTAGGGAAACCATGAGACATGCTTTTGGTCAGGATGAGGGTGCGGTAGTGGTGCCTATAACCTTTTTGAGTTACCTTTCCCTGATCCTTGTGTTCTTTTGCTATGGGTAGTGCATGGGGAAGGACTATTGAGAGAGTAATCTTTTGTTTGTAATTATCCTTAAGAGTGGTTATGGTAGCCTTGTGAGTTTCATTAGACTTAGTTGAGAGCTTGAGAGGTTATTCAGCATAGTTGTGGTCCTACATTTTATGGACTTGACTCGCTTGTGGTCTGTTGTGCCTTTTCGCTAGAGCCTCTTCTCATTGCAGTGGTAGTTGGATGATGGAGTGGTATAGTCTCAGAGGAGTTGAATGCACGATGGTTGGTTTTGACCTAGTTGGTGCACCTTTGGAGATTTGTTTTGTTGTTTTGAGACCTCAACTAGTGCTGGTTAAGAGGATTGATCTTTTTAGAATATGTTGTGTTTTTGTCAAAATTATGATGCTTGATTCATGCTTGTATGTGTCTATGATGTACTATGATTTATGCCTTGTTTGGCATGCCTTGAAGGTGTGATTATTTCCCTTATGCTTGAATGTTGTGATGTCATTCTGATGCTTTGGCAAGTGTACCATAGGTTACTTGAATGCAACTAGATGGTAGTTGTACCATGTGTTGTTTATATGCATTTTATTGGCAATTGTGCCATGTGTATTGTGTGCATTGATTGGCATGCTTTACAGGTACCAGATCCAGGAGTAGTGTTGGTGGAGCCCACTTGAATTCTTGATAGATGCAACGTTAAGTACTTAATAGAAATATTGTTTAGTATAAGGTCAAGTGGGACCAATTATTCTATGGATAGTGCCACATGGGAGAATGCAGAGGATGTAGACCGTTCTTTTCCTCATTTGAGGACTTAGTTTGAGATACATTTATTGCATTAGTGTGATACTCTTATTTTCTTTAGTGTGTGTGGTTAATAAGACATCGAGACGATGTCTCTTCCTAGTGGGGAAGACTGTCACATTTTGACTTTTTGCTTGCATTTATAATTCAATATATTTGATGAGACTATTGGACATTACCTTATATTTTTTAATTATTGGATAATTACATGTTTATGAAGGTAATTTGTCGTTATTTCTAAAAATGCATAAAATTGAAATCAAAATGATGATGAATTATTATGTTTATGCTTATGAATTTATATCTTGCTCATGCTTTGGCTATGGTTTTATGGACTAACCTATTGATGAGAACCTGAGTGTGAATGAGTGTAGGAACAAGTCGAAGATGAGAACATGGTTGAGGTAGAAGTGTCCTAGTCGCCTGGAAAGAGTTGACATGACAAAAAACCTGATGCACACACACTCACGTAGTTTCATACATACTGCATAATTACACACTACATTAATGAATGGATTCATTATGCATTCGCGTAACATGGATACATCATCTTAATCATGCATTATACTTGAATATGGTTTATGGTTAAGAAGATTGAAATGATTAGTTTATCTATATGCAATTTTGCTTACTATGTATGTTCTTTTCAAATGCATGGTTTCACCAAGTAATCATTTTTATTTTCTTACTTTGATTAAACAGAATTATAGTGACTAATTTTTTATAGATATATTATAATTATATATATGTCCATATATATATAAATATACATGCATGTTAAAATATAATGAAACAACAGTAGAGAGTGAATTTTTGAAAATTAAAACTAAAGATAATGGCATGATAGTTGTTCATGCATCGGGGAATTTGAGGAAAAGGTGTGAGTTTAATTTTAGAACTAAAGTAAAAGCTTGTTGAGGGTTGATTCATTGGAATGCCCAAATTAGGGTAGAAAAATACATAAAAACATAGGGTAAAGAACTATGGAGGGACACAAATGTAAGGCGATTTCAGAGTCAAGCAACAACTTTCAACGGATTTGAAAATCCTCAGTTGTAATTGAGTTTGGACAACCCAACCTTTTGTTTGGTGGAATTTAAATCAAAATTCCTCTACTTTGAGGACATTTAGAGAGATAGAGGTTTTGGAAAAAGAAAGCTTTCCAAAGGTTTTGCTTTTAGAGACACAAGAATTTGGAGAATGGTGATTTGGAGAAAATTCAAAGAATCTTGCATATGAATTTGAAGGAACTTTGAGGCAAATATACAAACTGTGAGTCAATCTTCCTATGGGACTTGACCATACAGACTGGGTATGCAATCTTCTTATCCTTTCACTTTGAGCTTATGTATTTTAGATTATAGTTATAGCTGGGACTGTACTTGTATAAGAATAAAATGGTTTTTTAATTACTTTTATGTGCTTTCTTGGCCCTGATTATGTTTGCTTTCCTTTCATAGAATTTGTTTTACATAAAATTGGGTCTGTATAACTATAATGATTTATGCTTGATGGGTCGATTGGTATAACAACTCTCAATACTCTTCGTTATTCCAAATTTGAGCTAGCAATAATGTGCATTTAAATCTGACTCAGATTGGGTCAGCAACACCTTGTATATTTTGAATTGGGGTTTTGTAAGTAAATGAACATATCACTTCTATCAAAACTACCTTTTTGCATAGTATATAATGAAGGCTACTATTAAGTGTATTGATGGATTCTATTTTTTTAGATTCTACAATTGTATTCTTCAATTAGATGGGTAGTAGTTAGCATTAAATCTTCTCCATAGATGCTTTCATCTTTTGACTCTTTCTATATTAGAATATTAGATGTGATTAACTATGTTTTGCAATGATTCTGATATGGTATATCCTCCAATTATGCATGAGTCTTTTGGTTCTTATGAATTGTTGAGCTTCACATTAACAAGGCACTCTCAAAGTAGAAGATCAATAGATTTTGCAAGTCTCCAATGTGGGTTGTACTATATCTGTCTCAACACAAGTTTGTGAATATTCAATACACTTTTTATATCTTCTGTTCATCTTGGGGATCCCAAATAATTCCCAACTAATTCTCCCAACTACTAAAACACATTCTCTCTCCAACAATTTGTGGAAGATTAAATAATCTAAAATACCAACAAGAATATTGTAAGTCGATTTCCTAGATTTTTAGTGTAGGACCACACTCTACTCATTTCTCATAAAAAAGATTTACCCACATACCCATTAGTGTGAGTATGATTGCTAACTTGCTTCTTGGCCCCAAGAAAATGAGGCAAAACTCTGTTTTGAGGGCCCTAGCTATGGACATTATTGGATATGTTGTTCCCACAATGAAATAAATGAAATATCATTTTCTCTATTATTCTCACAATGAAACAAATGATATTTAGTTACCTCTATTGTTCACATTGAAGTGAATGATATATAGAATCATGAAGGAAAGACATAAAGTTATCTTTGTTGTTTTGATTTCTACATTCAACAATAGTTTTCAGAATTGAATATGTTGTCCAAAAAGGTTATTATTTTTGTTTATATATATGTATATATGTATATATATGTGTGTATATATATATATATATATATATTTACATAATCTCTGCTATAGTTGTACTTATCTGGCAAATACAAATCATGAAAAGGATTGAATGTTGATATCTAGAGTGTTGTTTTTATTATTTTTAAACTCAGCAATATATGAACCTGAAACTAAGTGGAAATATGACTTTTCTCAATTCTTTATCTCAAATTCTATCATGATTGTATAATAAATCTGATCTTGCTTGTGAGCATGAAAACATTGAAGTAGCCTTAAGTTTGAGAAAATTGCACATGCAATGCGGGTTATATATTCCCATATATGTGTGTGTGTGTGTGCGCGCATGCGCGCGCGTGTGTAAAATCCATCATGATCAATATGGGCATCTTTCTTTATATAACTGAAATCTATTTATCCCTATTACAAAACAACAAGAAATGGTTAGTAAAACATGAGTATAGATAGTAATTATTTAAATGTATGTGCTATTAAAGAAATTAGTTTATTTTTTATGAGTGTGATGGGTTTACCTTCTGAGAAAGGGTGCCGAATGTGGGCTAACAGAGAAGGTTGATCCTCTTTTTAGGATTTGCTGATATATTCATAAGTGTGTTGGCCAAAGCTGTGTTTTCATTGAAATAGATGAATATTTTTCCTAGTTTATATTGATATGTTTCTCTGCCAATCGTGATAGTAGGACATTGCATGTTCTTGATAGAAATGCATGTAGATATCAGGTTGCACTGGGTTTCCTTCATGCCTATTGTTTCCAGGTTGCTAGGCACTTCGTGCAGGGTCGGGTATTCTTCATGTTAGGAAGAATTTTGGGGAAGCGTAAGCTTCATGGTTGGGCAGAAAAGTGCCTGAGCCATGTTCTCATCTCTTATCTTTTTAGATGACCACGTGGGTTAGTGGCAACTAGTGACAATGACTATATTCATATATCATTACTTGTATAATTCTTGTATTTGTACATCACTATTGTATATAGTTGACTATATGGCATGAGAGCTAGAGTTGTACCATTTTGTGTGTGTGTGTGTGTATATATATATATATATTTTTTCTTGTGCTAACTCCTAGATTAGGCACTTGTACTTATTAGATGTAAATTGATATTTTTTACATATGTTGAAGATGTATCTTTTCCATTTTATATTAATGTGAATTTGAGATGTTTATTTAATTTCATGTTATAGTTTATGGGATGCATACTTTACAAATAGATTCAACCACATATCAGTAACATGCAGAACAAATGTAACCAGATGTAACATGTAGATTTCCAAGACTCAAACACCAAGATCAACACTAGACCTAATTTGCCAAAAAAATCCACATAAGAGTAACCGTAGATCATAAGAACACAACAAGCAGCTTTACAAATTTGTAATTGTTTCCATCCAGAAAGAGTCTGAACACAATTTTTCCACAAATCTACAAACCACAGATTTTGGTTAACATGTAAAACCTACAAAACCATCTCTCTTTAAATTTGAAATCACTTAAACATCCAAACATTCACACCAATGAACACCATCAAATATGTTATCTGAAATAATGGAATACCACAGATCTACAAACCCACAATCTTTTGAAATAGGAATATTCAAACTAACATGAATACTAGCATATTTATATTAAATATAATATATCTAAAGTACGCCGAGAGATATCCTTCCTGAGGCGCCTATTAAATATAATATATCACTAATCCTAACATTAGGCACCTCGAGAAGGATATCTCTCGATGTACTTTAGATATATTATATTTAATATAAATATGCTAGTGGCATTCAAAGCGCAAGCGTAATCATAACCATAACACTAACCCTAACCCTAAATTTGACCCTAATTCTAAATATATTATATAATTATATGAATTGTTATAATTATATAATATAATATTATAATATAGATAAGATTAATTATTATAATATTTTATAATAATTTTTAAGTATAATATAATATTATAATATATATAATAATTAAAATTATATATTATATTATATAATAATTCTAATTCTAATTATATTATTTATATATATTTAGGATTACAGTTAGGGGTTAAAATTAGGGTTATGGTTATTGTTTAGGTTAGAATTAGGATTAGGGTTAGCATTAGGGTTAGTGTTATTATTAGAGTTACAACAAAAATTATGGTTAGAATTATGTTAAATATATTTAATTCATAACCCTAATTCTAACCTAAATATAACCCTAATTTTAAATGTAACAAAAACCCTAATTCTAACTCTTACCTTAATCCTAATTCTAACTATAATTTTAACCCTAACCCCAACCTGAATTCTAAGCCTAACTCTATCCCTAACCCTAACCCTAACTATAACTCTAATGCTTACCCTAATTTAGTAACCCTAATTCTAACTCTAACACTAACCTCAATTCCAACCCTAACCCCAATTATAACCCTAACCTCATTCTAACATTAACCATGATCTTAACCCTAATTGTAACCCTAACCTTAACCACATTACTAATTGTAATCCTAACTCTAATTCTAAGCCTAACTCTAATCTTAATTTTAAACCTAACCCTAACCCTAACCCTTATACTAACCCTAAACATAGCTCTAATTTTAACCTTAGCCCTAAGCCTGACTATAATTTAAAACCTAACCCTAACCATAATACTAACCTTAACCCTAATTGAACTCTAACTCTAATTCTAATTTGAACCCTAAACCTAACTGTAACTCTAATTCTTACCCCAATTCTAAGAGTAGCCCACCTTAATTCTAACCCTAAATCTAATAGCAACCCTAATCCTAACTCTAACCCTAATTCTAATCATAACATTGATTCTTCCCTAATTATAACCCTAATTTTATATCTAACGATAACCCTTATTCTAACCCTTACCTTAATTCTGATTCCAACTATGATTTTAACACTAACCCTAACTCTAGCCTTAACCCTAACTGTAACTATAATGCTTACCCTAATTTAGTAACCCTAATTCTTATTCTAAACCTAACCTCAATTCTAACCCTAAGACTAATCCTAATTGAGACCCTAACCCTAACCTTAATACTATACTTAACCCTAATTGTAACCCTAACTCTAATTCTAACGTTAACCCTAATTATAGTGGTATCCCTAATTCTAACCCTAACTCTAACCCTAACCCTAACCCTAACTGTAACTCTAATGCTTACCCTAACTCTAATTCTTACCCTAATTCTAATAGTACCCCACCTTAATTCTAGCCCTAATATTAATAGGAACCATAATCCTAACTCTAACCCTAACCCTAACCCTAATTCTAATCATAACACTGACTCTACCCTAACTATAACTCTAATTTTAAATCTAACAATAACCCTAATTCCAATCCTTACCTTAATCATAATTCTAACTATGATTTTAACCTTAACCCTAACCCAAATTATAACCCTAACTCTAGCCCTAACCCTAACTCTAACTCTAATGCTTACCCTAGTTTAGGAACCCTAATTCTAACTCTAACCCTAACATCAATTCCAACCATAACCCTAAAGTGATTCTAACATTAAGCCTGATTCTAATCCTAACCCTAACCCTAACCCTAATTTTAACCCTAACCTTAACCACATTGCTAATTGTAATCCTAACTCTAATTCTAAACCTAACTCTAATCATAATTTTAAATCTAACACTAACCCTAACCCTTATTCTAACCTTAAACATAGCTCTAAATTTAACCCTAACTCTAACCCTAAGCCTGACTATAAAATTCAAACCCTAACCCTAACCTTAATACTAACCTTAACCCTAATTAAACTGTAACCCTAACTCTAATTTAAACCCTAACCCTAATTGTAACTTTAATTCTTTCCCTAATTCTAAGAGTATCCCAACTTAATTCTAACCCTAATTCTAATAAGAACCCTAATCCTAACTCTAACCCTAACCCTAACCCTAATTCTAATTCTAAACCTAACCTCAATTCTAACCCTAAGACTAATACTAATTAAAACCCTAACCCTAACCTTAATACTATACTTAACCCTAATTGTAACCCTAACCCTAACTCTAATTCTAACATTAATCCTAATTATAGTTGTATCCCTAATTCTTACCCTAACTCTAGCCCTAACCCTAACCCTAACTGTAACTCTAATGCTTACCCTTATTCCAATAGTAACCCACCTTAACTATAACACTAATACTAATAGGAACGCTAATCCTAACTCTAACCCTAACCCTAACCCTAATTTTAAATCTAACAATAACCCTATTTCTAACCCTTACCTTAATCATAATTCTAACTATGATTTTAACCTTAACCCTAACCTGAATTGTAACCTTGACTCTAGCCCTAACCCTAACTCTAATTGTAACTCTAATGCTTACCCTAATTTAGTAACCCTAATTCTAAGTCTAACCCTAATATCAATTCCAACCCTAACCCTAGTTATAACCCTAACCTAATCATAACATTAACCCTAATTATATCCCTGACCTTAACCATATTGCTAATTGTAATCCTAACTCTAATTCTAAACCTAACTCTAATCCTAATTTTAAACCTAATACTAACCCTAACCCTTATTCTAACCCTAAACATAGCTCTAAAGTTAACCCTAACTCTAACCCTAAGCCTGACTATAATTCAAACCCTAACCCTAACCTTAATACTAACCTTAAGCCTAATTAAACTCTAACCCTAACTCTAATTTGAACCCTAACCCTAATTGTAACTCTAATTCTTTCCCTAATTCTAAGGGTATTCCACCTTAATTATAACCCTAAATCTAATAGGAACCCTAATCCTAACTCTAACCCTAACCCTGATTCTAATCATAACACTGATTCTACCATAACTATAACCTTAATTTTAAATCTAACAATAACCCTAATTCTAACCCTTACCTTAATTATAATTCTAACTATGATTTTAACTTTAATCTTGACTTGAATTCTAACCCTAACTCTATCCCTAACCCTAACCCTAATTGTAACTCTAATGCTTACCCTAATTTAATAACCCTAATTCTAATTCTAAACCTAACCTCAATTCTAACCCTAAGACGGGTCCTAATTAAAACCCTAACCCTAACCTTAACATTATACTTAACCCTAATTGTAAATCTAATGCCTACCCTAATTCTAATAGTAACCCACCTTAATTCTAACCCTAATACTAATAGGAACCCTAATCCTAACTCTAACCTTAACTCTAATCCTAATTCTAATCATGATCCTGACTCTACCCTAACTATAACCCTAATTTTAAATCTAACAATAACCCTAATTCTAACCCTTACCATAGTCCTACTTCTAACTATGATTTTAACCTTAACCCTAACCTAAATTGTAACCTTGACTCTAGCCCTAACCCTAACTGTAACTCTAATGCTTACCCTAATTTAGTAACCATGATTCTAACTCTAACCCTAATCCCAATTCCAACCCTAGACCTAATTATAACCCTAACCTGAGATCCTAACATTAACCCTAATTCTCACTGTAACACTAACCCTAATTGTAACCCTAACCTTAACTAGATTGCTAATTGTAATCATAACTCTAGTTCTAAACCTAAACTTAATCCTAATCTTAAACCTAACCCTAACCCTAACCCTTTTTCTAACCCTAAACATAGCTCTAATTTTAACCCTAAGTCTAACTATAAATCAAACCCTAACACTAACCTTAATACTAACCTTAACCCTAATTGAACTCTAGCTCTAACTCTAATTTGAACTCTACTACTAAAGTTAATTATATCCTTAATTGTAACCCTATTTCTAATCGTATTATTTTTTAGTTATATATTTCCCTAATAAAATTATGTTTGTAATCATAATCCTATCCCTAACTGTAACCCTAAACTGAACCCTAATATTATTTTGGTTATATATATTTGCTCTAATTCTCTCTACATAGTAGTCATTACACAACACTTGTTTTATATAAAATTCTATAATTGATGTGATTAGATGTGTTGATTTGTTTTCAAAAAAATGATGTGATTAGGTGTGTTAATGTTTTCATCAAATTAATTATTATATTGATTATTTGTAGGTATAAATTTGTTATTTTCATTCCCTTTGTAATTAATTACTTTTTTTAATGATTACTTCTTATATAACATTCCTTTCAATAGTTAAAGGTAAATTTGAGGTATTAAAAATATGACAACTATTTATCACTTCTTATATAAAATTGCTACTAACTATTTCATAATTAAATTGGATGAAGTTTATGTTCCCTAATATAATTATAATTAAATTTTAAAAAATTAATAATATCAAAACAAATCCAATTAACTAATAGAGATGTTAAAAAATAAACATTATTGCAAATATACTATCTATACATTTCACAATTCACATAAAATTTAACATATTTCAATAATATAACAAAATTTCAAGTCTAATTCATTACACTGAGGCATTTCTACATTCACAGCACGAATGGGAGCTGAAAGATTCTAGAATTTATATGTAAACTTATAAGATTCCAATCTAGAATCTTTATTAAAAACAAAAAATAAAAACCAAAAAAGAAATTAGAAACCGTTGAATGAGACAAAAATAGAAAATGGAAAAAACTAAAAAAGAAATTAAAAACCGTGGAACAAGAAAAAATAGAAATTGGAAAAAATAAAAAAATAAAAACCAAAAAAGAAATTAGAAATCGTTGAAGGAGAAAAAGCTAGAGATAATTACAAAAACTATGGAACCAAAAAAATTGTAAAAAGAAAAAACACCAAAAAATTAAAATTTGGTTTTTATTTTTTATTTTGTGCAATTTCCTTTTTTGGTTCCGTAGTTTTTGTGATTTTCTTATTTTCAATTTCTTTTTTGGTTTTTATTTTTTATTTTTTCCAATTTCTTTTTTGGTTTTTATTTTTATTTTTTTTCAATTTCTTTTTTGGTTCCATAGTTTTTGTGATTTTCTTATTTTCAATTTTTTTTGTTTTTATTTTTTATTTTTTCTAATTTCTTTTTCAAATAAACTATGGAAAAGAGATATCCCTCGGGCCTGGCGTACTTTAGATATATTTTTTAAAATATAAATATACTAGTCTTAATTCATCTTTTAACATAAAATCTTGTAGACAATAGAGTTATTACATGGAAAAAATTAAGAAATAAATATTTAGTGTAAGAAATAAAAATTATAATAAGTAATTGCTTCATAAAAGTTTCTCATAAAATAAGGAATGTTAAATGTGTAAGCGGAGATAAATATAGAATAATTTTCCCATAAAATAAGGAAAGAATAATTTTCTTATAAAATAGGGAATGATGGAGAGAATATAAGGGAGAGTGGATGAGACATTTAGGAAAGATAAGGGAGAATAGCAATAGAATTATATCTTATAAATGTAGATTTTTTTTTTTAATATTTTTGTTTAAAAATTTGCATTTTTATTTAAAAAAATCTTAATATAAACTGAATCTCCACAATGAACACCTTTATCAATGGAAGGGTTTTTTAATTGGAAACTTTACAATTATTTGAAAAACAATAATAATTTATATAGTTTGATTAATATAACTTTTTATATTAATTTTTTATTAAAAATGAGTAAAAACAAAACTAGCAAAATGAATAAAATAAAAAAATTGAACGTTCAAAGATAAAAAATAATGTATCTTTGAACATTCAAAGATACATTATCTTAATAAAGACAATTTATATACATGGAGGATCCAAAACAACTTATTATGGCCACCATACATTGGGGGTCAAACTCTCCTAGTTCAATTATTCCAATTAAATTTTTCCGATATGTAAAGGAGACCATTTCTTTCTTTCTTTACCTTCCTTATCCACTTCTTTATCTAACTTCCACATTGGATGAATTTTTTTGTCAACCAACACTACATAACCATCACATCTAGCTAATTCCTAAGACATACTAAAATTCTTCCAGTGAATCATAACCGGATAGTTGTTAGAGGGTAGTTTGCAGTAGGATTTGCTCAGGATGGAACTATTGTCCAACTCTTTTCAGCACAATTAAATTCAATAATCTCACCATTGTTTGAGTAATTCTTTAACCAGTAAAATCACCCTTGGGAGTAAAAACCTCTCCCCATAGGAAAATAAGAATGTTCAACAAACATTTGAACCCATGAATCAGATTCTAAATCATAAATCTCAACAATACTTCTACTATTTGTGTGCCAATAGTACTATCCAAGCAAGATTATATGTTGATTGATGAAAGAGACAACAGTTGTTGCTATGAAATCAGAAGCTAAAGTGGTAGTGATCTGTGAGGGACAAGGAACTTCTCTCCAAGTTGCAATGCTACCATTAGATTTATTAAGTATGTAGAAATTGGAAGGACCATTTCTTACCCATTTGGAGCAACAGTAGATGTTATTGCAAACCACCCTGGAAATTTTACTGAAGGAACTCTATAAAAATTAGCATCACCTTCAATGATCCATGATTGTATCTCTTCAGACCCAAATGGAGAGAACTGCAATAAAAACACAACTTGAAGAAAGACGATCTGGAAATAGGGTTTTGAGAGAATCAGGTGAAGAAAGCATCTCATTCCATTGCTTACAAACCAACCTCATTCTGGAAAAAGGTCTACTAGACAATTTTGCTACACTCATCATTACCAATTCTTCCCAAAGCTTTGCCATATCTTTGTTCATCTCTTCTTCCCCATCAAACCTGTTGTATACCTTTGAAATTAAAAATAAAACTCCTCAGGCAAACATGGCAAGAAATCTAACATATCAAATTATATTTCTATTAAAAAAACACTTAAATGCATATCCATTATATTATATTTCTATAAAAACACATTTAAAATTAGAAACTTCTAAATCAATCTCTACCTCTAATCTGCATATACATGCAAACTTTTCAAACATTTATTTTATTTCATTTTCTCTCCTACAGTCCTACTACATTCCATTGATTTTATTTTATTTTATTTTTCCTTGAAATTTGTTTTAGGTCTAGAAATAATGTATATTATATCTAGTGACTATTTCTTTTTCTAACCATGAGTAAGAGAAACAAACTAAGCTAATTGAAAAATAATATTCCAAAGATAACTAATCAACCTATTATTGGCATTTCTCATTTCCAAAGATAACTAATCAAACTAATTAAAAATTAATATTCCAAAGATAAATAATATTCCAAAGATAACCAATATTCCAAAGTTAACTAATATTTCAGATTTTTATGCCGAAAAGGGCATGGTTCAGTGGTTAAGTCGCTCAGTTGTAGTGGTGAACACTAGAGTTCAAACCCCCATAGGGCCAACGAGCTCGTAGGCTTTATGCCTTCGCTGGGCCAACTAGCTCATGGGTTTGAAGTGTTCTTGCTAGGGGATGAGGTCCCCCATGTTGTGGCCTCACTAGAGGGCATGTCGCACCAACGTCATCGGTCACGTTAAAAAGTTTACTAGGCGCATATATATTTCATATTTTTATTTATATTAACATATTTTTTTAGTTTTTAAAGAAAACTAAAAAAATTCCCTTAATTTACTAAAAAAATCTTAAAAGCAACCTTGTTTAAGCAATAAATTATTTTTTTCAAAATTTTCCACAAATTTATTATTTATAAATTAAGTATGAACTTAACATCAAAAGATAAATAAAATAAAAACAATTATTAACATGTTTCTAAATTTTTAAACAAATAAAACTTAAAACAAATATATATATAATTCCCTCAATGTACTAAAAAAATCATAAAAACAACTAAAGAGAATCTTGTAAAAGCTCAAGTTAGCTTTTTTTTTTGGGACTTAATACAGTAATTTACTTTTAAAAAAAAAAATACTTCCTAAGACAATTAAGTAAAGTAATTTACATTATTATAATCCTCATTAATAATAATAATAATAATATTATATTTAAATTTGAGATCACACTCTATAATCTTTCTTCAAAACAATTATATACAAAATTGTGAAAATTTAAATAAAACACATTTTTGTTTTATTAAAACAATTAAAACACACACACATATACACCCTTAATTTACTAAAAAAATTCTTAAAAGCAACCTTGTTTTAGCAATAAATTATCTTTTTCAAAAATTTCCACAAATTTATTATTTATAAATTAAATGAGAACTTGACATGAAAGGATAAATAAAATTAAAAAAATTATTAACATGTTTCTAAATTTTTTAAACACATAAAACTATATATATATATATATTGTTCCCTTAATAGAGTAATAGAGCTACTTGTTTTGGGACTTAATAGAGTAATTTACTAAAAAAATTAAAAAAAAAAATACTTCCTAAGATAATTACTTGTAAAGTAATTAATAATAACCAAACTAACTTTATAAATTTGGAATAAAAAAATTGTCACAATAGGAAAAGACAACATTTTATAATTAACATATTTCCCTACCTTCTATTTTCCTTCATTTCAAAAAATATCAAGTATAAGGTGCCCTAAAAAAAGTGAGTTCAAGGCATATAAAACTAGTAATTGCACCTTAGTGTGCAATGGGTACGCCGAGATAACATGTAGATAAAATTAATTAGTGGTAGAAGACATGAAGTGAGAGCATTATAGAGAAAATAGGGAAAACAAAATGGATGGGGAATGATTGAGGAATCAAATGGACACAAAATATATTACAAATATATGCACTTATCCACCTTACATTATATACTTCAACTTATGTGAATGAATAAGGATTTTAGTTTCCTTTTCTCCTCAAAGAACTCCAAAGGGAGAAGTGAAAAGTGAAAAAGAGAGGGGGGTAAGTGCAAAAAAATGGTTTTTAAAAAAAAATAATACATAACGCGAGCGCGTTATGAACCACTATAAATTAAAAAAAGGGCTGTCATTTCATTTCATTTCTATTTTTCTCCTCTATCCCCGCGGCTTGCAAACCCTACGAAATGCGCTCGCGTTTTGGAAAAGCCAATTCAACAACAAAATCTCGCTGATTCGTCGCCAAAATGCCGCCACAACGTCAAGCACGCCAAAGGAGTGAGTTTTATTTATTTATTTATTTGAATTTGCTTCTAAATAGGTAGGTTTGAGTTGTTTTTTGATGTATATTTCGTTAATTGTCAGGAAATGTTAATGCACCTCCTCCTCAAAATCCAAAAAATCCTGAGGAGGAAATACCTGCAGAACAACAACCTCCTCCATCCATTCCTCGACATGCCCCTGGAACACAAGAAAATATAATAGGGCAAATTGAAAACAACAAAAAAGAAATTGAAGATATAATTGCAAGGTTGAAAGATCCTTCCACTTCAACCTTGCATAGGTCCATGCTTGCTGAATCTCTTGAATCTATGTTATCAAATGTAGATTCAATTAGCAAGCAAATAACTAGTTGGATGGATAAGAGGAGAAAGTTTAGAGACTATTATGCAGACAAGCTGTCATACCAAAATGTGAAAAAATTACAAATTACAAAATTAGACTTGTGTTCAATTTTCACAAACCACAAACAAATCACCTCCACCCATTACATGCAAGAGGTTCCCTATCCATTGGTGCAACAACCAAGCAATAAGGGACAATTTTGGGCAGAGGTGGTGGATGGTTTTTGACCATCCTCCATGCAATAATAATGAGGTCCCACAATACTTTTTGAGGAAACTCTACTGTGAGTTTGTCCTTAATAAAGTGCCAAACTATTTTGATATGCGGGACTTCCAGGGTAGAGGTGGGGGGTCAGCACAAGATAGACCAGGGGCATGTCTTGACCCACAACGGGCAGTGAGACAAGTAATCAGCAGACCAGCCCACGAGCATGTTTCTATCCCTTCCATTGTGAAGGAGAGTGTTGAGGTTGATACACTTCAGTCCATTAGTGCCTTGACCCAGAGCATCATAGTGCATGCCAATCCTATAGCACAGAGTGGGTTGGGAGATAGTGCAAGGAGTAGGGTCCCACCCCATACTTGTCAAACTTGTGGGTCAACCTATGGTTATGACCCCATGGATAGTCAGGACGCAGGTGCACAGGCTACATCTGCAGCTGAGCAGATGGTGATGATAGATACCCTCCTGAGTGAGACTTTTGGCCTTGATACTCAAGTAAATAATAGCAAGTTTATTGAATTTAATTAATTAAATTATATTTTTGAAATGCAAGATTAACTAATTTAAATTGATGATTTTAATAAAATTTCAGGGTCATAGTGTCGATGCAATTTTCAGTGGTTCGCCCCCTGCATTTTACACTAGACCATCTACTGGCGGGGCATGTAACTAGTAAACAATTATAAATATTACATGTGAATAGCATCGTTATATGAATGGTATTCTAATATCTGATTTTGGATGTTGAATAGGTTAATATTGTAGATTTCACGGCAACACCTACCAGCGGTGGTGGACTTCAAAGTTTTACAAAGGTAATAAAATAAATAGTTTAATGAATGAATTGTACTTACTAGATTTTTGTATGTGACTTGTGTGCTTTATTGTGTGTACTTCCATGTTTAGATGAATGTGTGTGTATGTTAGGAGCCATGATTTGCATCACTATTATAGTTTTCGTAATTAAATAATGTTGTTTTATTTGCAGATGATGCAGGCTACGGAGACATCTCCCCATGTTTAGAGGGCAATGGAGCATGGTGTGGCCTCTGCAATTCATAGCTCCATGGCATTGACAGGGGTATGAGGCAGATTAGTAAATTTTAATTTACATTCATTGTTATAGTTGTCTATTTTTGAAAAATCAAAAGATTATTGATTTGAAGTTTAATTTCTATCTGGATGGTTTCTATAGGACTTGACATCACCAGGGCCTATTCCTGCTACTGAGGAAAGTGAGGAGACAGATTATATGTTAGCGGTAAATGATTATTTTGTTAAATGTTTCATTTTTTATAACATGTAATTTCTATATATTAATGTCTATACTTTTTATTATAACAGGTAAAGATGCAGGAAGACCTAAATAGGAGGAGTAGCCCTCGGGTTCGTAGTAGACCACCCATATGCGCATCTCCATCCCCTAGAAGATCAAAGGATGCTCGTGATTTATTCTCTTCACCAGCTAGAGGGGAATGACTTTTTATTGTGTTCCTTTGTTGTATGCCTATATGGCATTTGTGGACATATATTTTGTATTGTACATAGTTGACATTGTATGCCTATATGGCATTCTTGTAAGCCTATATGGCTATTTTGTATATATGTTATACTTATATCGACAGATATTGATGTATGCCTATATGGATATTTGGTTAATACAAATCTTTTTTAATGATGGCGTCCATACTTGCATTATAAATCCACGTTTGAATGGATATTTGTAGATGGCTACTTCAAATATTTAAAGTCCAATTGTATTACATAGGATGTTTGTTGATCCAATAAGCTAGCTATTGTTATTCAAGTATCACCTAAACCTCATTTTGGAACTAAAAGATAAAAGTTGTATTTAAAAAAAAATGAATCATCATGTTGAACAGAAAATATTAATATTCTTTATGAGTAGCATAGAATGTCAACTATATGCAATACAAAAAAATGAATCATCATGTTATTCTTTATGTTTGAGATCCTGAAAATGACTAAGTCTGGTAGCCTGATATCCTGAAACACTAGGATGAATATCCAAGTCATTAGGATGATTGTGCCTTGAGAAAAAGTCATTAAGATGAGCACCTAAAGGAGACTTTCTTAAACATTCAAACATTGAGCAACAAGCATGAAGGGTTAAGGCACAATTTGCAACTCATAAAGCCTCAAAAAGGTGCCCAACTTAGAGAGAGCATTCATTTAAGACAAGGCACCCATTGACACCTGTTCCACCATAAAAGTGCGCCTAAGGTGGAAGGAGAACAAGCCTCTAGTAAGTGAAGTGCACCTATTGTCTAAACCACTTCATTATGGCACCCTAGCATGAGGAGGAGTATATAAGTCAATAGGAAATGGTGCCTAGAATGCAAATGAAGGACTAAGTGGCATTTTCAATAAGCATCAATTCACCTTGAGCTTTCAATAAATACATCAAATTGAGCCCCATAAGCCTAGGTGCCATTTGCCTTCAAAAGAACCTTATATCGACGTCAAGAGTTGGATTGTTGATGACTTCCCAAGCTAGAGATAATAGTAAAAATAATCCTTCCACCATCAGGATATTGAAAAATAATCATAATGTAATGATATATGGGATAACTGACATACCCCTTGTGAAAAGTGATGATCATAACAAGAATGGTCACCTCAACTTAATGCCCAATAATTTTAATACTATCAAGCATCCACATAATAGTAGATAATCTTATCAAAAGTCACAGAGAAATTTCTAAGGACCATAGTGTTATCCCTATGACTTGACACATACTACTTGTTTCATAAAGCAAAGGGACATGATATAAATATTGTTGTTATATGGAGCCTAATCAGACTCGGAGGTTAAATTTACCCAACTTTTATCAGCGTGGTTTCCCCCCAAATATTTTCCTACTAGTTTTGGCACCTTGAAGTCTAAGTGCATGAAAATCATGAGGATGAGCGCTTAGGGATGAGATAGTCTTCATAAGAGTTTAAATAAGAACATCATCAAAATGCGCCTTGGTAGAGAGACTTGAGACCATCATCAAATAAGCCAAAATATCTATCTCCAATGACTTGACACAGATCCCAAAACCATCTATTGGACCAATAGGATCCTAGGCGCTCACTTCATGCATTATGATTTCTAGGCGCTAGTTTGATGCTCCATCACAAGGAAAGTGCGCCCACACTTGCAAGTGTTTTTCTTCAGGATCTAGGTGCCAATTGAAGGTTGTAGTTGCCAAGAAGAGCGCCTAGCAAGAGGAAGTCTTTTGGAGTCTCCAAAACACATCAAACACTTGACTAACAACAAGATAACTTTTTCCCAAGTTAGCGCTTCAAGAGGGAAGTTAAAACATGAATAAGCGCCAACTTGTCTAGGCACAAACTCAAGCTTGTTGAGGATACACGTGGCGCCCAACATTCCTTGGTGATTTCACGAACTTCAAATGCTCATAACTGTTCAAGGAATGCCCAATGCCCCTTCTTGATGATAGGCCACCAAAGTGAGGGTGGAATTGCGCCTTGATGGCATTAGGCGCTATCTAGAGTATGCTACTCCATGGAAATGCGCCTTCTTGCTTAGAGTCTTAATGAAAAGTCCCAGAGGTTAAGATGCGCCTTGTCTTAATGAGGTGCAACTCTTGGGTAAGAAAGCTTGTAAAGTGCACCTAACTTAGTGAAGAGGTTGATAACTTCTAAACCCTTCCTGGAACTTAGATTGCTTCAACTGAAGATCATCTTGCACCAATACATCACCAAACTTTCAATCATAAGATCAATTCAAACTTAGGTGCTCATTAAGAGTCTTTCCAATGTTGGCACATCTAAGAGGTTGAACTGGCAAGAGATGGCGCCTAGCTTCCTAGACCTTGTTTCAATATGTTTGAGTTCGAAAGTTGACTCAATGGTATCAAGATGGCGCCATAGAGTCTTTGGAATAGTTCCTTAGAGTTTCAAAAACATTTTGGCTCCTTGAAAATTCCTCCTACATGCTTGGGCGCCATTTCAAGGTCCTAGAACCATGATGTAGCGCCTTATTGCTCTAGGTGCCCATTCATGATTGTGCAACTTGAGATTGGCACCTAGAGTGAATAGGCTTTCATCCTGACTTAATTCACTAGGGCAACCTCATCTTGAAGGCTAAACAACTTTTCCTGCCATAGTGCCTTGATTGAAGACTCCACATCCTTGGGCGCTCATTTGGACAATTTGATGTGAAATTGGTGCCTAGACTCCAAGAGTCAACTTTTTGCTTTCCAAACTTAGCCAAATTTTGAGTTTCTGACTTTGTTCCTGCAAAACAATGAGATTGAGTTAGTCAAAAACCAATTCATTCCCTCATCATTCTGAATTAGCCTCCGAGAATGAGCAATAGGCTAATCCATTCTTCACTTGATGATCAAGCTGGAAACGGGGACATGATAGGGTAAGTTGTATCTAATGACATCACCTAATTGAGTGCCTAGGAGGTATAAAGCTTAACGTTGACATGAGGACAAGCGCTTAGTAAAGGAGAGTTTCTCAAACATTTAAACATGTGAATGAAGTCATAGAAATGCACTAAGTCATCTAGGTGCCATTTTTCGATGGTGTACCCTTACATTTGTGCCTAAGAAGAAGTTGCAACTTTACACTGCCTCCTTTTGACGATTTTTGGGGCAGCAGAAAACCTTTCACCACGAGCAAATGTCTCAGAGATATAAAAAACTGAGAGAGGTTATTGTAGAGGCACTCTACATGATCGCGTTTCCTTAGATGGAATGTTTCTAAGTGACACAGTTTTCAAGTAACATCTCATCAAAGATTGCTACCTTTTTGCACTTTGGACTCTTCAGGGATATCGTCGGTACAATGTAGCTCGGACTGTTTCGACATGTTTAGGTAAAAAATAAGACCATGCGTAGCGTAAATGTACCCATCCAGACACGTTGGAACAGTCAGTTTAGGCACATTAGGAGCAGGACAAAAGTTACACACCTTTTCAACTTTTACACTGCCTCCTTCTGGTGATTTTTGGGGCAGCAGAAAACCTTTCACCATGGGGCAAATACCTCAAAGATATAAAAAACTGAGAGAGGTTATTGTAGAGGCACTCTACTTGATCTCGTTGCCTTAGACAGAATGTTTCTAAGTGACACGATTTTCAAGTAACATCTCGTCAAAGATTTCTGCCTTTTTGCACTTTGGGCTCTTGAGGGATATCGTCGGTACAATGTAGCTCAGACTGTTTCGACATGTTTGGGTGAAAAAAAGGACCATGCCTAGTGTAAATGTACCCATCTGGACGTGTTGGAATAGTCAGTTTGGTCACATCAGGAGCAGGACGAAAGTTACACCCCTTTGCAACTTTACACTGCCTCCTTCTGACGATTTTTGGGGCAGTAGAAAACCTTTCACCATAGGCAAATGCCTCAGAGATATAAAAAATTAAGAGCAGTTATTGTAGAGACACTCTACATGATCACATTGCCTCAAACGAAATGTTTCTAAGTGACACAATTTTTGAGTAACATCTCGTCAAAGATTGCTGCCTTTTTACACTTTGGGCTCTTCAGGGATATCGTTGGTACAATGTAGCTCAGACTGTTTCGACATGTTTGGGTGAAAAATGAGACCATACCTAGAGTAAATGTACCCATCCGGACGCGTTGGAATAGTCAGTTTGGTCACATCAGGAGCAGGACAAAAGTTACACCCCTTTGCAACTTTACACTGCCTCCTTCTGACAATTTTTGGGGCAGTAGAAAACCTTTCACCACGGGCAAATGCCTCAGAGATTTAAAAAACTGAGAGAGGTTATTGTAGAGGCACTCTACGTGATTGCATTGCCTCAGACTGAATGTTCTAAGTGACACGATTTTTGAGTAACATCTCGTCAAAGATTGTTGCCTTTTTGCACTTTAGACTCTTCAAGGATATCATCGGTACAATATAGCTCAGACTGTTTCGACATGTTTGGGTGAAAAAAAGGACCATACCTAGCGTAAATGTGCCCATCCCGATGCCTTGGAATAGTTAGTTTGTTTGCATCAGGAGTAGGACACCAAAAATGAATAACATGATGATGTAAAAATGTGTATGTGTAAAAATGCAGGAGGAAATAAAAAAAAAAGAAAAACCTTACAAATTAATGTGCATACTTACAACTCAATGTAACACGACTTTACAAAATCAATGTGAATACTTACAAATTAATCCAATGAACCATCCGGGTCTGCTCTACTCTTTATTGTGTCAAGAATTGCTTCATGGTCAGACTCACTCACCTTCCACAAGATTTTGTTCAAAGGTCTACCCCGATACTTTAGCAAATGAACATTGGATGCCACGACAAGGTTCGAGTAATGAAGAATCTTCTGATGTGTGTCAAAGTCCTAAAATAGCTAAAAATTAACACTCTTATGTGGGTAACTTCTAAGCCATGTTCCAATAATAACCACTGAGCCTGTAGGGTATTCGATGTTTTCTCCATCTGTAACAGGGGCCTCCAATTTCTTTTTGGCCTGAACACAATGACATAAGTAATAATATGTTCCCTCTTCATTATCTTCATCTACAATAACTGCATATACGTGCCCTACATTGATATGTGTAGCAAATTAGATGAAATTAGTCAACATTACAAAAACACTACAAATTAAGATTACATTACCTAGTTGAACTGGATGAAATTAGATGCATATACGTGCCCTATATTACCTAGTTGAACTAAATCTGATATGTGGTCAAAGTCAACTGATGATTCCATCTGTGTTAGTTCCAGTGCTGTCGATGGTCGATACGTGTCAATTGGGCTAAGATAACTTAACTACCATTTGTCAACCCACTCCTTTGACTCGCACTCATCCCAGACTTGAATTGTACAGGAAGAACAAAAGCATGGCATCTTTTGCGTATGGATACTCCATGAACTTGCAATTGAACTTCTAAAAGAGTGCATCTCATTTGATCCTATCAGTGTACAACAGTCCTCATATGGTGCAATGTTAGTATCATCTATCAACCAAAAAAATCTATGAACTGAAGACTTACCTTCATTACCTAGACCCATGGAAACATTACACCACTCGACAATCAATTTTGCATCTGTCAACTTTGCATTGTCTTTATACTTTAACTCTTCTCGTGCTATGGCTCTTTTGATACATGCTCCTACACCATCATGCTCCCCCTTTCCATGCCCGGCCTCACAAAAGTTCCACATATGCTGAATACCTGTAAAATTATGCCTCCTACTCAGCCAATAGAAATTCTGTGAGTTCTTGAATTGTGACGCACAATTATCCGACCATATGATATGTTGACTGAACGATATGCCCCTTCTAGCCAAATCATTGTAGAACACCTGAAAGCAACCTTGCACAAACTCTGTAGAATGCATGCGATCATCACTAATATAGAAATTATACTCCCTTATGATCTTTTTGTCATCCTCTGTACTATCATTTGCATGAATGAATGCAATGTGCACAAATATAGAAACCTGTGTGGAGTTGTAATATTGTGATTGCACCTCACGCTATGGCTGTAGACTGTAGTTCTCTGCAAAGTCAACGACTGAAACAATGCTACCAACCAGAAATGTGTCCTTGCATAACTTGAATTGCAAGTCCAACCATCGAGCTCTATGGGCATGTCTTGCATACTCATACACTATGCTGTCACGAAATATAGGCATAAACTGATACACTGGAATCTTTTCAATAACCAATTCACACCTCTTTGCTTCTTTACCATCTTTTGTATTGTATGCCACTATTTTATACTTGCCAAACTCTACTAGTTCATTTCCAACCGCATGTGTTCTTTCCATATGTTCACATATTGGCAAATGTTGCAAGCCACCGCAACGATGACATGTGCCATCCAAGCATAATTTCTTGTAGAATATTTGACCTTCCTGTCTTTCACATAAAATTCTTGATATGAAGTCTCTTGAAGATGTTGGTGGGGCACATATGGCACAACCCTGCAAATCATTGTTAGTATGCATATCTAAACATATAGACCTATAAGCATCAAAATGGTTAGAAAATTCAATATGTAATCTACAACAACAAGTAGTGCGTGTGTGATTTATCTTAACATAGAAAGGTTTTAGCATTTCAAAATATCTTTGACAAATTTTAATTTGAGGATACTTCTCTAGAAATTTACCATAAAACTGTGTTTGAGTCTCATCCAAAAAATGCTTTGGATGTGGCTCGCGGTTCTAACTACTGATTCTCCTACTTACCACATCCCTTTGATTCGGAGATACCCTTGTGTAATTCTTCTAAAAGTCTTCAATTAGTGATCTCAATGCTTCAACAATTGGTTTATCTTTTCATGGTAGTCTCCCCGAGAATGTCCATAATTCATTGGCATTAGTGTCCTCAATTCTTTGACGTCTTCCAACGGCTCTTGATAAAGTTTTCCTATTAATTCTCAATTCTTGACTTATCTTTCTAATGAGATGAGCTTTCCTCGTTTGACTACTTACTATAGTTGATGTAATCACACGCCGTGTTGCATTACTATCTTTTGTGTGTGAGGTGTTACCCACACTCTCATACGCACTCATTAGATTCTTGACAATAGATTTTTCACTTGAAGCCTCTGATGTTCTCAACCCAAGAATCTTCATGATAGACCTATACTTTATACTTCGCATCATTTCAATGAATAGTTGACATCTTGCAATCTCATTTAACTTTTCAAAGAATAATCTCCAAATCTTATTAGCATATCTTCTACAAGTGTGTTTTGGAATCTTACCTTCCATTGGCTGCAAAATATTCTCATCAATATCAATAAAATACTTTGGCTTTCTATGCAAAATTCTAGGTGGTGTTAAGTTAGGTAAATTCATCTCAACATTAGGAATTTCATCAATATTTAAATGAGATGGGTTAGATGGCATACCTTCGATTGAAGATGGAATAGATGACATACCTTGAGGTTGAGGTGAGAACGATGGCGTACCTCCTTCATCACATGTGAGTGATGATGTACTCTCAACTTGAGATGTGGTATATGGTGTCCCTACATGTTGACTTGCGGTAGAGGATGTGTCTCCAACTATGGTATTCAAATCTCTCGTACCACAAAGTTTTTGCATTCGTTCTCTTTGTGCCGCCAATACCATATCTCTTTGTGATGGTTGTGGTTCCTCTTCAATTGGTATGTCTTCACTTATCGTGTCCAATTTCCTCTTCTCACGAAGTTCCCTCATAGCCACTGCTTTCTTTGCATTCTTAGCTTCTATCTCTTCCTATGTTGGTTTAATTCTTGATCGTTTCCTCGGCATGACGGAGAATTTGTATGTAGCATGATAAAGAGACCAATATTAGTTCCTAAGAAATGAATACAAGATAATAGTGGGATTGTATTTTTTTATGTTGTAAGGATTTATTCTTGTATAGTTTGACATCATGGTATGTTAAGGTTTGTTTATTACACATAATTATTGAAGAGCCCAAGTGTAGAAAATATACATGGCATCATGTGAGATTGTAGGCTGCTTTCTTGATTGGGAATGTGTCTATTTTAAACATGTATGATAACGCATGATAAAGTAATTCAATCCAAAATAAGGAAAATGTAAAGAACATGCATGTAAAGACTTGACATACCTAAAAAATGAAGATTTGAATGGAGAGAGTACCCAATTATGTAGTGTTTTTATCTTCTTGCATCAAACTCCTCAACAATTTGAGTTTTTCACCACTTGCTTCCTTTTCAATGTTAAATTGAATAACACTCAAATATAATTACTAACAACAATACTATTAACCAATCTATAATGTTAAATTCCTAAAATTGAATCACAATTAACATTGCAACACTAAAAAAATTGAAACTTGAATAGATATATATCAAACTTGCTGTGAAAACTTTGTTATTTCCTCCTTCTCAAGTTGGCAAACAAAAAAGGTGGTGGAAAGATCATGCAAAGGTGGTACAATGTGTCAAATGTGCATGTGAACTTCCCAACAGCATGAAAGCACTTGTTTTTTTGTTAGAGCACATGCAGAATCAATAAGAAAATAGAGCATGTGGGCCTGGATCACGGAGGTTAACACTTTTTTACCGTTTCAATAGCAAGACAAAACATGAGCGCATTATAATGCGCTCGTGTTTTGTCCTGCTATAGATTGATCACATCCTTTGCATTGATCACATCTCTTTCCAAACCTTCCCCTTCAAACTTGAACGACCACAAGGTTTTTGAGGGAGAACTTTTCCTATTTCCTGCAAGAGCTTGCTAGATGCTCCGCCATATGATAGGCATAACAATGAACAGGCAAGCCCTCATAATCAAGTTCTTGATATAAAATGGCCATCGAGGAAGAAAGATAGATCTTCTTTGGAAGAAGAAGTTTTAGTTTGTGATAAATCCTTATCCAAGCATAAATAGCAGAGGTTAACCCTTAAAACTTAAACCCTATCCCTACATCCTTAACACTTGACACTATATCTTAAGCCTTAAACCCTCATCCCTAAAACCTCAACCCTCAATCCTTAAACCTTCAACCCTAAACCCTATCCCTAATCCCTCTACCCTCGACACTCTAACCCTAACCTCGACATTAAATGCTAATCCATCAACCCTAAACCCTCAACCCTCGACACTAAACCTTAAACCCTAATCCCTCAGCCCTCAACCCTAAACCTTATCCCTAAACCCTAATCCCTCAACCCTCAACCCTAATCCGTCATCCCTCAACTCTAATCCCTCATCCCTAAACCCTAAACCCACAACCCTCAATGTCAAATCCTAATCCCTCAACCCTTCACTCTAATCCCTCAACCCTAAACCCTAATCCCTCAACCCTCAACCCTAATCCGTCATCCCTCAACTGTAATCCCTCATCCCTAAACCCTAAATGCTATCCCTATTCATAAACCCTCAACATACTCCATACTATACCTTAAACCCTAATCCCTTATCCCTAAACCCTCCAACCCTATCCCTAATCCTTATACCCTCCACACTCTACTTTAACCCTAATCCCTCGACCCTCAACCCTATCCCTAAACCCTTGACCCTCGAACATCAACCCTCAACCCTCAACGTCAAACCCTAATCCCTCAACCCTTAACTCTGATCCCTTGACCCTCAACCCTATCCCTAAACCCTAAACCATAAACCCTCATCCCTCAATGTCAAATTTGTCATCCCTCAACTCTAATCCCTCATCCCTAAACCCTAAATGCTATCCCTATTCCTAGACCCTCAACGGGCTTGATACTATACCTTAAACCCTAATCCCTCTACCCTCGACACTCTTATTTAACCCTAATCCCTTGACCATTAACCCTATCCCTCAACCTGAACCCTCAACCCTCAACTCTTAACATTAAACCCTAATCCCTCAACCCTCAACCCTAATCCATCATCCCTCAACTCTAATCCCTCATCCCTAAACCCTAAATGCTATCCCTATTCCTAGACCCTCAACGGGCTCGATACTATACCTTAAACCCTAATGCCTCTACCCTCGACACTCTTATTTAACCCTAATCCCTTGACCATTAACCCTATCCCTCAACCTCAACCCTCAACCCTCAACCCTCAACCCTCAACTCTCAACATTAAACCCTTAACTGTGATCCCTCTGTTTCAAGTATGAGGTTAACCAGTGTTGTCATTGATGTCAATATACTCATATTGCATTGATAAGAAATATTGGATGAGCTGTGTGCTGAGGTTATTGAAGAAATCAGTCTCAATCAGGAATAGTGAAGAACAGTGATGAGAAGAAGGCAAAAGTACTCAATAGGTTGAGGATTAGAGGATACAGATTAAAGGGTTTGTAGATATGAGTCTTGAGACATTCTAATTAAGATTTCAGAGGTCCGCATAAAGATATGAAGAAGTTGTGATCAATCAAGTAGAACCGGTTCTGGGAGATGCTCCAGAGTGACAGAGTGTTACAAAAAGGTTCGGTGAGATCCAGAAGTGCATTGTCCTATTCTGCGGATTGGGATGAGTGTTTGGGATGTCCTTGTGATGTGTCATCTAGATTGGTACATAGTTTGGAGGTCCAGAAGCACCTTTTTCAGTATGACAACGGCGGTAGACTATGTTCTTGAAGTTTCGAATGAAGAAGAGAAGAGATTCTAATAAGTAGAGGAAGTGCGGATGTACCTAGTCATTCAGGCAAGCCTGTGAAGGTTCTTGGATCATGTTGAGGTTGTGTTGTCAGTCTGCATTAGTGTTAGAGCCCGGAATTGGAGATATACTTCCGGATGAAGATGTTCTTGTTCAGACTGGCCGACCGGATGAGTCATTCATCTTGCGAATGTTCTTGTGGTGGCCGACCGGATGAGTTATTCATCCTACGAATGTTCTTGTGGATGATTGCTGACTTAGATGATTGTTCCTAAGTCGACGCCTTATATAAATAAAGGTTTGTGAATCCATTTCGTTGTGTGTCGTGGAGTGGATGAGTGTGGTCTAGCGAAAGAGCGAAAGGCAAAGCAGGTGTGTCTTGGGCTTAAATGGAACTGATCCAGACATGGTAAAGATGTCAATCTATAGTTCAAGTTTGTGTGATCTTGTAGACAGTGTGTCTCTTGTAGGTAGTGTGCCTCCTTGTGAGCAGTGTGCTCAGGCAGTTAGCCCTAATTAGCATGTGCCATCCATTTTTCTTACTCTTCTAACAGAGAATAAGCCTTGGGTTAATCACCCCGTGGTTTTTCCCTTAACCAGGATTTCCACGTCAAAATCTTGGTGTCTAATGTGTTGATGTTTATCTGCTCCGGTGTTTATGCTTTATGCTTTCATGAATGGTTAATTAATATGCTGTTAACTAACAAAGAAGAATCAAGTGTTTGAAGTAGAAGCAAGTTTTTGTACAACTGATTCACCCCCCCTCTTAGTTGTGTGCCCTAGATCTAACAATTGGTATTAGAGCCAAGTTCCTCTAAAAGGATCTTAACCGCTTGAGGAGATCTAGGATGTCGTCATACAAGAAGGATAGTCTGAAGTTTGATGGAACCAACTTCTCTCTCTGGAAAGGTCGCATGAAATGTCACTTGGAGTGTATGGGAAAAGCATACTTGGCCATGGTCACAAAAGCATATGTACCTCCACAGGGTGGTCCGACAACTCTAAATGAAATCACAGATGCTAAAAACAATCTACGGACCAAAGAAGCTCTTCTAAGCGCATTGACTGACTTAGAACTCTCAAATGTTATTGACCTACCAACTGCCTATGAGATATGGGTTAAACTGGAACTTCTGCAAGAAGGAGATGAGTTTGTTAAGAGTGCAAGGTTGCAAAGTCTCAAAGGGAAGTTTGAAAGATTGAAGATGAGAGATGATGAAAATATCACTACCTTTATGCCAAGGGTAAATGAGCTAGTGTGTGGAATTAGGAATGCTGGTGGAGTTCTCGATGAAAATGAGATTGTTTGCAAAATTCTCAGATCCCTTCCTGCTGCCTACAAAATCAAGGTTGCTACCATTGATGAATTCATAACCCATACAACTGTCACAAGAGAGCAATTGGCTGGCAAATTGGCTACATTTGAAATGACCGAGTTTGGAGATGATCCCCCCAAGACTGAATCTGCATTCAAAGCCAGTGCCTATGTGAAAGGCAAAGAAAGATTTGATCCGGGAGAAAACTCTTCAAGGAAGCTGTCATGGTATGATCAAGCAAGGAAAGACATGGAAGAGGAAGAAGCAGAAACAGCTCATCTTGAAGCCCTCATTGCAAAGAGACTGCCAAGAGGATCCGGTAAGTATGAAGGAAAATTACCCTTTAAGTGCTTCAACTGCAATAAGATTGGTCATTTTGCTTCAAGATGTCCGGAAAGATCTACAAGGTCAAATTCTAACAGACAAAGGTTCCAAAAGAACTGTTATTATGTTCATGAAGAAGATGATAATAAAGGAGTAACAGATGATGAATCAGAAATAGAAAACAAATCTGGAAATGAATGGGTGTTTATTGCCATCAAGGAAGAAGATCCAATATACTCTGAATCTGTCAATCATAAGGTTGTGGAAAGAGCTTTGGCTGCCCAAGTTGAAGAAAAGGATGATTGGGTTATTGACAGTGGATGCTCTCATCATATGACAGGTGACAAAGACAAGTTCCTAGACTTGGAAAGGTATGAAGGAGGAATGGTAAAGTTTGGTGATAATTCTGCTGGTAGAATTAGAGGTAGGGGAACTATTTCTTTTGATGGAAAGAGCAAAACTGGTAATGTACTGTATGTTGAAGGATTGAAGCACAATCTTCTCAGTGTTGGTCAGTTGGTGGACAAAGGCTATGATCTCTAGTTCAAGAATGGAAGATGCAGGATCTTTGAAAGCTCCAAAACTGACATTGCATCCGGTACTCAAACAAAAGGTAATATCTTCCATCTAGTTGGTTCTAATAAAAGTTGTTTGTTTGTTCAAGTTGATCAGAGTTGGTTATGGCATAGAAGGATGTGTCATGTGAATTTTGATAACATCATCAAGATAAGCAATACTTAGGCTGTAAGAGATCTTCTAAAATTGGTGAAACCTACAAATAGTTTGTGCAAAGAATGTCAGCTAGGTAAATAGAGCAGAGTCTCTTTCAAAAGCAAGGATCAGTCCTCTACTGGATTATTGGAATTAGTTCATACTAATCTATGTGGTCCGACAAGAATCAAGAGTATGCAAGGTGATAGATATTTCATATTACTAATTGATGACCATTCCCGGATGATGTGGGTTACCTTTCTAAAAGAGAAATTAGAAGCCCTTGAGAAGTTCAAAATCTTCAAAGCTATGGTAGAGAATCAAACCGGATTGAAACTGAAATGTCTGAGGTCTGATAGAGGTGGTGAATTCACATCCAGTGAATTCATAGACTTTTGTGAGAAGCATGGTATAAAGAGACAGTTGTCTGCTCCTAGGACTCCACAGTAGAATGGAGTAGTTGAGAGAAAGAATCGGACCATCCAGGACAATGATGATGGAAGCAAATGTTCCCCAGATGTTTTGGAGAGAATTTGTCAGCACTGCAGTCTATACTCTCAATCGAGTTCAAATCAGAAGCAATACCGGTAAGACTCCTTATGAACTTTGGTTTGGTATAACTCCTACTGTGAGATATTTCAGAGTATTTGGTAGCAAATGTTACATTAAAAGAGATGAAGATCTAGGAAAGTTTGATGCTAGAAGTGATGAAGGAATCTTCTTGGGTTACTCCACTCAAAGCAAAGCATACCGGTGTTACAATAAGAGACTGAGAAAGATGATAGAAAGTACAAATGTGAAGATTGATGAAGGAATTGAGAAGCCCTCAAGGTTTTATGAATATGATAAGATGATCAGAATGATTCTCTGGTTCAAGGAGCTCAATCCTCCTCTGAAAGTCAGATTCAGACTAATCCGGTAAATCAGGAAGAAGAGGTTTGTCTGAATGAGCCTGATCAAGAAATAGTAGTGCAAGAAACTCCCAAAGTTCCAAGGTATATAACTCTAAACCATTCTGAAGATCAGATCATAGGTGACAAAAGCAAAGGGGTACAAACAAGGAGGAGAATTGCTCAAAATTCAAATGAATACTGTTTGATTTCAAAGATTGAACCTAAGACAATAAATGAAGCTTGCAATGATGAAAACTGGACCAAAGCAATGGAGGAAGAGTTGATGCAAATTGAAAAACATCACACTTGGGATCTTGTTCCCAGACCTAGAAACAAGAATGTGATTGGAAACAAATGGGTCTTCCGGAACAAACTAAATGAAGTTGGTGAAGTAATCAGAAACAAAGCCAGATTGGTCTACAAAGGCTACTGTCAAATAGAAGGAATTGATTTTGAAGAAACCTTTGCTCCGGTGGCAAGAATTGAAGCAGTCAGATTATTTCTTGCATTTGTTGCCTTCAAAGACTTCAAGGTATATCAGATGGATGTCAAGTCTGCCTTCCTAAATGGTGATTTGGAAGAAGAAGTATACATTGAGCAGTCGGATGGATTTCAATTGTCTGATCACAGTGATATGGTCTGCAAGTTGAAGAAAGCACTGTATCGATTGAAGCAAGCCCCAAGGGCTTGGTATGAAGGGTTGGATAAGCATCTTGTGCAAATTGGTTTCAACAAAGGTACTGCTGATAGTAATCTATATTTCCAAATAGATAATGAAAACATCTTGATTGTTGAAGTATTTGTTGATGATATCATCTTTGGAGGAAGAGACAGTTTATGTAAAACCTTTGCAAATCAAATGAAAAGTGAGTTTGAAATGTCAATGCTTGGTGAAATAAATTTCTTCTTGGGACTACAAATTACTCAGACAAAGAAATGCATTTTTATCTCTTAGACCAAATATGTGAAAGAATTGTTGAGGAAATTCAGAATGGAAGATTCAAAGCCAATGAACACTCCTATGGCAACCGGATGTAAGTTGAGCAAAAATGATGACTCTCCTAAGACAGATCAGACCAAGTACAGATCAATGATTGGAGGATTATTGTATCTCACTCAGACTAGACCAGATATAATGCAGGTTGTTGGTCTTGTGGCAAGATTCCAGGCTGATCCTAGAGAATCTCATGTTATGGCAATCAAGAGGATTTTTAGATATCTAAAGGGGACAGTTGAGTATGGTCTATGGTACCTTAGAGATCATGATTTCTCTCTTCATGCATATACAGATGCAGATTAGGCAGGAGATGTGGATGACTAGAAGAGCACCAGTGGTGGAGCTTTCTTTTTGGGAAAAAGATTGGTTTCTTGGCTAAGCAAGAAACAAGAGGCAATATCTCTGTCTACAACTGAAGCAGAATACATTGCAGCAGCAGGTAGTTTCACTTAAATCTTATGGATGAAGCAGATGTTAAGAGACATTAAAGTAGAATATGAGGAGCCTATCACAATTTTCTATGATAATTCAAGTGCAATAAATATTTCTAAGAATCCGGTGTTGCATTCTAAGACCAAGCACATATATATCAAGTTTCACTTTCTGAGAGAGCAAGTGAACAAGGATGAAGTCAGATTGGAGTATGTACCCTCCAAGGATCAGATTGTAGATATTTTTACTAAACCTTTTCCCAAGGACTCTTTTAAGTATCTCTGAGAGAAGTTAGGGTCATGGCCCCTCCGGTGATGAACTAGGATGCACTGATGTGCATCAGTCCGGTGGATATCACAGTCATATCTTATAAACCAGATTGATGATGGGGAGCTGCTACTAAGGGGGAGCAGCCAGTATGATTCTGATGTGTTAGAATTGCAAGTATGAGCCCTTTGCCATTGATGTCAAAGGGGGAGAGAAGACATGTGAAAAACAAGTGGTTGATGATCAAAGGGGGAGCAATAAAGGAAGAGAAGACATGTGAAGAGTTGTTGCTGATAGGGGGAGCTGTGACAGAAAGGACAAGTTCTTGTCTTGATGGTTTTTCACATCATATGTTGCCATCAATGACAAAGGGGGAGATTGTTGCAAGTATGAGGTTAACCAATGTTGTCATTGATGTCAACATACTCATATTGCATTGATAAGAAAGATTGGATGAGCTGTGTGCTGAGGTTATTGAGGAAATCAGTCTCAATCAGGAACAGTGAAGAACAGTGATGAGAAGAAGGCAAAAGTACTCAATAGGTTGAGGATCAGAGGATGCGGATTAAAGGGTTTGTAGATATGAGTCTTGAGACGTTCTAGTTAAGATTTTAGAGGTCCGCATGAAGATATGAAGAAGTTGTGATCAATCAAGTAGAACTGGTTCAGGGAGATGCTCCAGAGTGACAGAGTGTTACAAAAAGGTCTGCTGAGATCTGGAAGTGCATTGTCCTATTCTGCGGATTGGGATGAGTGTTTGGGATGTCCTTATGATGTGTCATCTAGATTGGTACATAGTTTGGAGGTCTGAAAGCACCTTTTTCAGTATGACAGTGGCAGTAGACTGTGTTCTTGAAGTTTTGGATGAAGAAGAGAAGAGATTCTAATAAGTAGAGGAAGTGCGGATGTACCTGGTCATTCAGGCAAGCCTGTGAAGGTTCTTGGATCATGTTGAGGTTGTGTTGTCGGTCCGCATTAGTGTTAGAGCCCAAAATTGGAGATATACTTCCGGATGAAGATGTTCTTGTTCAGACTGGCCGACCAGATGAGTTATTCATCTTGCGAATGTTCTTGTGGTGGTCGACCAGATGAGTTATTCATCCTGCGAATGTTCTTGTGGATGATTACCGACTTAGATGATTGTTCCTAAGTCGATGCCTTATATAAATAAAGGTTTGTGAATCCATTTCGTTGTGTGTCGTGGAGCGGATGAGTGTGGTATAGCGAAAGAGTGAAAGGTAGAGCAGGTGTGTCTTGGGCTTAAATGGAACTGATCCAGACATGGTAAAGATGTCAATCTCCAGTTCAAGTTTGTGATACTTATGATCTTGTAGATAGTGTGTCTCTTGTAGGCAGTGTGCCTCCTTGTGTGCAGTGTGCTCGAGTAGTGAGCCCTAATTGGCATGTGCCATCCATTTTTCTTATTCTTCTAACAGAGAATAATCCTTGGGTTAATCACCCCGTGGTTTTTCCCTTAATTAGGTTTTCCACGTCAAAATCTTGGTGTCTAATGTGTTGATGTTTATCTGCTCCGGTGTTTATGCTTTATGCTTTCATGAATGGTTAATTAATATGCTATTAACTAACAAAGAAGAATCAAGTGTTTGAAGTAGAAGCAAGTTTTTGTACAACTGATTCACCCCCCTCTCAGTTGTGTGCCCTAGATCTAACACCCTCAACCCTCAACCCTATCCCTAAACCCTAAACCCTCAACGTCAAATCCTAATCCCTCAACCCTTCACTCTAATCCCTCAACCCTAAACCCTATCCCTAAACCCTCAACACTATACCTTAAACCCTAATCCCTCAACCCTAAACCTTATCCCTAAACCCTAATCCCTCAACCCTCAACCCTAATCTGTCATCCCTCATCCCTAAACCCTAAATGCTATCCCTATTCCTAAACCCTCAACAGACTCAATACTATACCTTAAACCCTAATCCCTCTACCCTCGACACTCTTATTTAACCTTAATCCCTTGACCATTAACCCTATCCCTCAACCTCAACCCTCAACCCTCAACCCTCAACCCTCAACATTAAACCCTTAACTCTGATCCCTCGACCCTCAACCCTATCCCTAAACCCTAATCCCTCAAACCTAAACCATATCCCTCAACCTCAACCCTCAACCCTCAACCCTCAATATTAAATCCT
The DNA here is from genome assembly GCA_027924645.1 of Cunninghamia lanceolata. Taxonomy (NCBI): domain Eukaryota; kingdom Viridiplantae; phylum Streptophyta; class Pinopsida; order Cupressales; family Cupressaceae; genus Cunninghamia; species Cunninghamia lanceolata. Next base: position 2,250,728 of record BSBN01000326.1, on the reverse strand, counting down.
TAACTCTGATCCCTTGACCCTCAACCCTATCCCTAAATCCTAATCCCTCAAACCTAAACCCTATCCCTAAACCATCAACCCTCAACACTATACCTTAAACCCTAATCCCTATCCCTCAACCCTTAACCCTTAAAACTTAAACCCTATCCCTACACCCTCAACACTTGACACTATATCTTAAGCCTTAAACCCTCATCCCTAAAGCCTCAACCCCCAATCCTTAAACCTTCAACCCTAAATCCTATCCCTAATCCCTCTACCCTCGACACTCTAACCCTAACCTTGACATTAAATGCTAATCTGTCAACTCTAAACCCTATTCGTCAACCCTAAACCCTGATCCGTCAACCCTAAACCCTATCCCTAAACCCTCAACCCTCAACACTATACCTTAAACCCTAATCCCTCAACCCTCAACCCTAAACCTTATCCCTAAACCCTAATCCCTCAACCCTCAACCCTAATCCATCACCCCTCAACTCTAATCCCTCATCCCTAAACCCTAAATGCTATCCCTATTCCTAAACCCTCAACAGACTTGATACTATACCTTAAACCCTAATCCCTATCCTCGACACTCTTATTTAACCCTAATCCCTTGACCATTAACCCTATCCCTCAACCTCAACCCTCAACCCTCAACTCTCAACATTAAACCCTTAACTGTGATCCCTCGACCCTCAACCCTATCCCTAAACCCTAAACCCTTAACCCTCAACGTCAAATCCTAATCCCTCAACCCTTCACTCTAATCCCTCAACCCTAAACCCTCAACACTATACCTTAAACCCTAATCCCTCAACCCTAAACCTTATCCCTAAACCCTAATCCCTCAACCCTCAACCCTAATCCATCATCCCTCAACTCTAATCCCTCATCCCTAAACTCTAAATGTTATCCCTATTCCTAAACCCTCAACAGACTTGATACTATACCTTAAACCCTAATCCCTCTACCCTCGACACTCTTATTTAACCCTAGTCCCTTGACCATTAACCCTATCCCTCAACCTCAACCCTCAACCCTCAACCCTCAACCCTCAACCCTCAACTCTCAACATTAAACCCTTAACTCTGATCCCTCGACCCTCAACCCTATCCCTAAACCCTAAACCCTCGATACTGTACCTTAAACCCTAATCCCTTATCCCTAAACCCTCCAACCCTATCCCTTAACCCTAATCCCTTGACCCTCGACCCTATCCCGAAACCCTTAACCCTTGAACCTCAATGTACTCAACCCTCAACGTCAAACCCTAATCCCTCAACCCTTAACTCTGATCCCTCAACCCTTAACCCTTAAAACTTGAACCCTAAAACCTATCCCTACACGCTTAACACTCAACACTATATCTTAAACCCTAATCCCTAAAGCCTCAACCCTAAATCATTAAACCTTCAACCCTAAACCCTATCCCTAATCCCTCTACCCTCGACACTCTACCTTAAACCTAATCCCTCGACCCTTAACCCTAAACGCTATCCCTAAAGCCTCAACCCTAAACCCTAATCCCTAATCCCTCTACCCTCAACACTCTACCTTAAACCTAATCCCTCGACCCTTAACCCTAAACGCTATCCCTAAAGCCTCAACCCTAAACCCTAATCCCTCAAGGTCTTAAACTCTAATCCCTTATCCCTAAACTCTAAATCCTATCCCTAAATGCTCAACCCTCAACCTTAAACCTTAATCACTCAATCCTTATCCACCCCTCTCCTCCCCTATCTGGCTCACTCCCATCTCTACCCTCCTCTACCCTCGACACTATACATACATACATATAGGCATACATAGATACATACATACATATAGGCATACATACATACATACATGATTAATAGCCTTGAACATAAAACATTTAAGGGGAACATAACTCGCGTTATGTCAAACATGACAAACAACAGACTTGCGGAAAAGAAAAAATGCAAAGCAAACCATAATGTGAGGGCGTTATAACGCGCTCACGTTATGTCTTGCTTTGGGAATCCCAAGCCTTAGGCTTGAGATTTGCTTTGGATTTCCAACCCAAAGGCTTGGAGTGCCTTATGAATAGTCACATATGTGTTTTTCCAGATTCTTCAAGATTTCACATAATTTCGTTCGTGCTAACCCTCATATTTGCACGTGTTTTAACGTCGAACAAATCAAACACCCAGGTAATGTTAGGCTTTCTCTTAGCTATTTGACGATGTAATTTTTTTCACATTTTAACAATGTTAAGCCTTTCATCTTTAATTTCTTTTGTTTGTGTCTGTTTTTGGGCAAAAACCACTGTTTGGTCTTTTTTTCATTGTAAATTAACTATTCATTGAAATTTCAAAAAAAATACATATTTAGAAACTAGACTCCATTCTACAAATATTAAAAAAAGAAAAAAATAATTTTCAATTAGTTTTAAAAATTTATAGGGGTAGCACGGCCAAAATTCTATTTTTTAGGATGTGTCCACTTTGAAAATTACTAAAAAATCAAATATTCATCAAAAAATTATCAGAAAAATCAAGCATAAACTACATGCTATTAGCTAATTTCTCACTAAAGCGATTTTAAAAATACCAAAAAAAATTGACCTTTTGAAGGAGCCACAAAACATGCTATGTTATGTTTTCTTGACAGAAACAACACCAATTTCTGTGGCTCCCTCTTTTGAACCCTTTAATCTATGTCATTTTAAAAAAAAATAGTAGTTTAGAAAGTAGACTCAAAGCACTACGAACATTGTTTTGGTTGCATCTCCAAATTTTGAGTGTAACTATGCTCAATTTCTCATCCAAGGCCAGTATTTCCTGATTTCAGAAAAAAAAATGGCCACTTAAGACCCCTTTTTGGCCCCCCATCTTCTTGCACTTACCCAGGGAAAATAGAAATTGGGGGATATATATATATATATAGAGAGAGAGAGAGAGAGAGAGAGATTAATTTAAAATAGACACAAAATTAGATAGAGAGGGGGAGAGATAGAGAAAGATAGAGACAAGAGACAAAGAGAGTGAAAGTATTGAAGATTATGGACATTATTATTATTTTGATTCTATGAAAGAGATATAGAGAGGGAGAGATTGATATAGATAAACATCGTCCATGGAAACAAGACAAAAAAAAGTGTTGATTTCAAGGAAGTTTGTATGGATTTAAACTCCATAGTCGATGAGCGTGGGTTATACTAGAGAGAGAGAGAGAGAGGATAAATGGAGAGAGGTAGAGAGGGAGACAAAGATATATAGAGGTATAGTGATAGAGATATAGAGAGGGAGACATAGATAAAAAGAGAGAGACAAACATATATAGAGCGAAATTAATAGAGGAATAAAGAAAGAGAGTTAAAGCAAGAGAGAGAAATAGAGATAAGAGATATAGAGGGAAATATGGATAGAGAAAAGATAAACTAACTTTTGATCAATCATTCCATGCTAACAATCCAAATAGAGCACGTGTCCATGGGGAGCTACACTCAAGGCAACATCTCATTTGCATGGGAGAGGGAGACAAAAAGATATATAGAGATAGAAAGATAGAGAGGAAAAGAGATTAGAGCAATTTTGAACACATGGTTTTAGACAGAAAGAGAGATAGAGGAGATAGAGATAGAGATAAGGGATATATATATATATATATATATATATATATATAGAGAGAGAGAGAGAGAGAGAGAGAGAATGGGGAGAGATAGAGAGAGAGAGAGGGAGATTCATGGAGAGGAATAGAGATAAGTGATATAAAGGGAAAGAGTGATTCAAAGATAGAGAGGGATAGATAGGGAGAGAGATAGAGAGGGAGATTGATGGAGAGAGAGAGAGAGAGAGAGAGAGAGAGAGAGGGTAGGAGAGAAATGGAGAGGGAGGGATATTTACAGAGAGGAATAGAGAAAGAGATATTGAGTAGGAGAGAAAGATATAGATAAGATATATAGAGGGAAAGACATATGGATAAAATGAGAGAGAGAGAGAGAGGTGTGTATAGGGATAGAGAGGGAGAGAGGTATAGAGATAGAGAGGCATAGAGAGAGATGGTGAGAGAGAAAGAGAGGGACAAAGAAAGGAAGGGAGAAAATCCTAGAGAAGAGAGAGAGTGATGAAGAGAGAATAATAGAGAGGGAGATTGATATAGAGAGGGGAAGAGAGGAAGAGAAATAGAGAGAGATATGGAGAGGAGTCAAAGAGATATAGAGAGAGGTAGAGTGATGTTAAAATTTTATAAATATAACCATTGGCATAGTGTTTTGCTATCATTTGGATTGTATTGTAGGGATTTATAGGATTTTAGTTTAGGTCTAAGTATCAACATGCTACTAAAGTGTTAACACATGGGGTACAACATTATTGGAGTTTCTCAATCTATTGTAAGCTTATTTTGAAGGAATATATTGAGGTTTACTTTTGGTGTTGGGTTTAGAAAGATAGAGATAAGATATTTAGAGGGAAAGATAGATGGAGAAAATAAGAGAGAGAGAGAGAGAGAGAGAGAGAGAGAGAGAGAGAGAGAGAGAGAGAGAGAGAGAGAGAGAGAGAGAGAGAGAGAGAGAGAGAGAGATGGGTATAGGGATAGAGAGGGAGAGAGAGAGGTATACAGATAGAGAGGTATCCATATATGTTCATCTCTCCCCTTCTCTAAAAATGAATTTGACAAGAAAGAATTTTTGAAGTGGTTAATTCAATTGAAATTGAGAAAGTGAGTTACATGTTATATTTGTTACAAATTAATTTAAATAGTACTTTATTAAAAATATATAATATTATATTTGTATTTAATAATTTGTATCATATAGAATATAATATTTAATGATAATTATAATTATAATATAAATTATATCTATAAAATTAATATATAATAAAAAATAAAATATGTTTTAAAATATACTAATAAGTATTATTATGCTAGATATTATATATGGTACATAAAATAAATACAATTAAACTATAAATATATGATTTTAAAATTTTAAAATATATAAAATAATTTACATCATATAAAATATATTATATAAACAATCAATATAATTATATTTAATATTATATACTAAATAAATATTAAATATAAAGTTTAATAATATTATATTAATAATTATATTTAATATTATATATAAAGTAAATATAAAGAAAAATAAATATATTATACTATAATATGATACTTAAATTTATAACTATAATATATTGTATATTTAGAATATTGTATCTTAAGTTGTTAAATTATTTTTATATATTATAAATATTATTAATTACTAAATATTAAATAATATTAAAGGTTAGGTTATGCCTATTAATATTAAATATTGAAAAGTTATAAAAATGATTAATGATTTAAAACAAAAATTAAAAATTAAAAAACACCCACTTTTTATAATAATTAAAAACAATAATTAAAAATTTAAAAGTTTAAAATTAAAAAGCACGCTCTTTGTAAGAGCGTATACCCATACATATGTATTAGGGGTGCGTATTAAAAAAAGGATATCTGCGAACCGCCAGGGAACATTTAAACGACATGAAACTTCCTCTGACACGATATTTTTCCGATGCAGGAAAAACGGCGAGACACAAGAGGAAGGAAAAATAACGGCAATGATTCTCTTACACGCAATTTTTTTAATCTATGTGTGGCATACATTTATTCATTCATTTCTTTATTCTCTTACACTCATGTTTTTTATCTCTGTGGCAGGTAGAAAGAGGCCACGAAGGGGCAGATGAAAGCGCTGAATTGTTTAAATAGTTTGTTTTCATCTATATATGTTTTTTAATTTTTATATTATTTTATCTTAGGGCTTTAAGCCTAGGGGAGGCACCATGAAAGTCATGGTTGTGCCCACATAGGAGTCATGGACCCCATGGGTTGTGGCCCCTTCTGCAGATGCAAAGTTGTGGTGGCAAGGCCAAACCATGCAACCCATGGCACAATTTTTTTTTTATATCTTTTTAATTTATTTTAAAATATTTTGCATATTTATTCATTTACTATTTGCATGGCAATGCATGCTGGGAATTTAAAAGGAGAGGAAATAATTTTTTTGGGTATTAGTGCATAGCTCCACAAGAAAAATAAATTGCATATAATAGAAATGATTTTATTTACTTTTTTCTCCTAGTTTGAATATATGGATTCATGAGAAAAACTTGGATTTGTTTGTATATTCATTTGATTTATACATAATAAAGAAAATTTGGAGTGAGAATGGATTTAGATATGAAATATCAGTGCACTCTTATCAGTAATAGATTTGACAATGGGCTGTGAGTGAGTTAATGCTCTGGAGGTGGACACAATGCTGAAATAAATAGAGGGAGATTTATAAACTGCCTTCTAGAAAGGGAAAGGAAATATGAAGAAAACATAAAATGACTGGACTCACTTGACGAGATATGAATCCTCTTCAGCAAGAAGCTAAACACCAAATTTCAATGTATGTCTTAGGATTGAGTCCAGCCTTTTGGAACCAAATTTATATCTTGTTTGTGCAAAAATCAGCAAGGAGAGAAAGATATAATGCAGCACCGGTAGACAATGTATATAACCATATGCCACACTAAAAATAACATGAGCATTAATCCTCACAGCGTTTACAAACTGGGAATGGTAGTTATGTAAGAAATTATACTTTCTTTAGCAATTGTAAATTAAAAAAAAATTGGTTTATATTTACAACCAAAAAATGAGTGCTCTCATCTCCACCCCCGCTACTATAGTTCACCTCTCGACAAAATGAAGAAGGATAAACCAAGTTGTTTAGGAGTTTCCATATCATTGCAATACCGACTCCACAACCCACATACAACCAGTAGCAAATCATCTAGTGCTTTCATGTAACTAGGGATTGAAACCATGAACCCAACATAAGCACTCCATATTGTAGTCCAAATAGTGAGTGTTTTTCCATGTGATTAAGGTACCAAAAGCAACTATCCAACATAAACACCCTTTCACTGCACATGACCACAAGGTAAAGGAATAAAACCACCAAACAAGAGAATACACACATATTGTCAAAATGAAGCTCCAAGTCACTATCACAGGCCAACTCCATAAAGATCCATAACCTTGAGCCTCAAGTGCCCAACATAGATTCTATTGACAATATCAATCTAAGAGTTAACTACCATGGCTTCTAATCTCACAGATTTGCAAAATAATGTTAACATAGAGAACATATATTGCAACCAAAAGACCTTCAACACTTAAGAGAAAAGCATCCCTTTCTCAATAGAACCATTGGCTTTGATACCAAATGTTGAGAAAAAGCAAGTGTAAACAAGGTAAAATTGTAGCTATGTTGCTTTTATTTGTTTTCAAATATGAAGATTAATCATGTGTGGTGTTGTAAATCTGAAAATTACTTTCAAGATTATATAATTTTGATGTATTAATGTTTAGCCAATTTAATCAATAAGGTATGAAGAAATTATACATAACATGTGACACAAGATTTACGTGGAGAAATCCTTGCGGGAAAAAACTCCACACTCAAAGAGATCTAATGATTGTATAAACTTTGAAATGGTTTGAACAATACAATAATTCCTCTCTGGATTTTGGCAACATTTCGTTACTCCTTCAACTTCAAAAACATGTCATTACCTATAATTAATTTCTCATCATTTCTACCAACTTAAGGCATCATTATATAGAATCCATGGATCTCAAAATACAATAAATTGTATCCAATAATATGAGACAAATCCTCATGCAAAATCCAAGCGCCCAATATAGTGAACTCCAAAACCACATAGTAGAAATCACCTTGTTAACTGCAAGTCTCAAACATGGGTGCCCAAGTTGTCCCATTCAAACTTAGTCAACTAAAGTATTATGTCACAATAAAAAAGCACAACTAAAAGTCTCAAGATTGGGTGCCCAAGTTGTCCCAATCCATTTTAGTTAACTGAAGTGCTCCAACACACATCAATGTTATGCAAACAACATGTATGATTGATGTCCCCAATATTATTCTGTAACAACCTATTTTGTAACATACAAGAGTCATGCAACCACCTATACATCATGCAAGAGTTATCCAAAATTGATCCTGAGTTAAAGTGTCATGCAAGATACATGCAACACCATATAAGTGACATGCAAGAACATTCAAGTCCATGCAACTGACATGCGGCAACATGCAAGTGACATGCAACAACATGCAAGCACATGCAACAACATGCAAGTCCATGCAACTGACATGCAACAACATGCAAGGACATGCAAGTTCATATAAGCGACATGCAACAACATGCAAGTCTATGCAAGTAACATGCAACAACATGCAAGCTCATACAAGTGACATGCAATAACATGCAAGTCCATGCAAGCTTTTATGAGTTCATGCAAGCAATACTCCAATATCATGCATCTTTAACTCCAATGATAACTCTCACATCATATTCATGCAAAGTGTGGGTAAAAGCAAGAAGTTGGGTCCACATATAGGGGAAGTGTCGTGCAAAAAAAAATCCCGACAGGAACGGGCTCCCGAGCCTAGAACGGGTACCCGTTGTACCCGTTTCTAAAAATAGTAAAAAAAACAGGTATCCGTTTTTATTTTTTACTATTTTTGTACATGTTTCTAAAAATAGTAAAAAACAAAAACGGGTACCCATTTTTTTTTTTACTATTTTTAGAAACGAGTACCCATTTTTTTTTACTATTTTAGAAATGGGTACCCATTTTAAAACGGGTACCCATTTTATTTTCTATTGTTTTCTAGAATGGGTACCCGTTTCTAAAATTTTGAATTTCATACCCACGTTTTTAGTTTTGTTTTAGGCTCGGGAAAGGCATGGGCAGCCGACCTTGAGCCTTGGACCTGCAAGTATTTCTCTAAGTACAGAACCAGAAGAAAGACTAACTTCACCTATATGGCTGATGACATTTTTTTCTGAATTTTTTTATGAAATTAAAACTCATTACAGATCATAGTGTCTAGTTTTCAAATATGTAATTTTTTTTTGGATTGGACTTGTTTTTCTATTTATTATTTAATTTATGCGCAAACTGGTCCAAAAACTTGAAATGACAGGTGTTTGTATTTTTTTAATAATTTTTAATTTTAATTTTTTATTTTTAAATTATATGTCATCAATCTACACATCATTCTTTACATAATGAAAAAAAAAAATTAATTTTATGTTTTTTTTGGCTCAAATTATGTTGGCCGTACACGAGGGGTTTTCAAAAGTAGCAATTAGGCCTAATAAAAAATTAATAAAAAAAATTATTTGGAAAAAAATTATAAAAAAATATCCTCATCAAACTTCACTGTACTACACATCTTTTCCCAAAAGGATTTTGAAAAATAATTTTATTTAGGTCAAATTATGTTGGCCGTACACGTGCATGGTATGGTTAAAAAAAAGTGACTTTTAAATAGTGGTTTTTAGAAATGCCTATTGAAAATCAATTTGTATCATCTGGGTATTGAAAAAAATTAAATATTTGGAAACTAGACTCCGAGTACTACATTTTATATTTAGTGACTTTTTAAAAGATTCCATCTCTAAGTGCTTCAAATTTTAAGGTCAAATTTGACAAATTCTGAAAATAAGGGAAAACACTTCCACTTTTTGGCCAAAAAGTGGGCCCAACTTCTTGCACTTACCCGTGTACCAACATTATCCACTCATGCAAACAAAAAAGCAAACTCTTAGTATTCATTGGAAACACCTCCAAAGTGAGTGTCTAAAATAGCTCCTACCTCCTAGGAAGTATCACCAAGTTAACATAGACTTCAAGAAGTCAACTCAGTCTCCATGGGCTCCACTTCCAAAGTGGGTGCCCAAATTGGGTCCTGCCTCATAGGAGTTAACTACATGTCATAGTGTTATAATTAAATATTATTTTATCTCTCAAGTCCCTATGTGTTGGAGAACACTTTCTAAGGACCTTGGAGACACATGAAATTGGTTAGGATTGCAAAGTTAATGACAACTTATCCCAACAAGTTGCTGATTTGGAAAACATCTTTTTTGACCTTGGCATGATTGGTTAAAATTATGTTGAGGAATCTACTGTTTCTGTATGTTTTGGGGTCCATATTGAGGTTGAAACTATTGTGGCCAATGTTGATTAGACCATGGTTGGTTTGACCATTGCTAGTTTTTCCAATCTTGTGGTCCCCATTGAGGAGGACTCATGGGACCATTCCATTGTGCGTTCCACTGATTAGATCCCCAATTTTGGAGGGCCTCTGTAAGAAGCCTAGTTTGAGTACTGATTATATGGGAAGTTACCAGTTTGCTTCTACCCTATATAGTTTAACTCTTCCTCCATTTCGGTATTCTTTTTGGTCAACTTCTTTAATGTTGGGAGCTTATCACAGTGATTAGTGGGATGGTTCTTATCAAAAATTTGGGAAATAATAGTTTTATCTAAAGGGCACTCACACAGGAGATGTTTATTTTTGCATCTTAGATAGTTAATAGACAGTGGTTTTGTTGTTCTATTCTTTGCCTGGATTCCATCCAGAATGGTGTTTAGTTGAACCAAGATATCTGTCTTGAAGTTTGCAAGTTCTTCCATTAACTTTCTTATGCCATTTTGTCCCTTAAAAGGCCTTGGTGCCCTAATTTCATCTCGTGTTCTTAAGTAATTTCTACAGAGTTCCTTAATCTCTACTATACCCAACATGTTTATGTTTCCTTTCCCCATTAGATCTAATGCTTGTTTTGACTCTTTTTCTAACCCTCTCATAAATAGGGCCTTAGCCAAATTTGCTTCTAAAGGATTACCATATCTTCTGAGGGCAAAGTTAAATATGTCCAAATAGTCTTCTAAACTTTCTTCTTTTTGTTTGGTTCTAAAAAGTTCTTCCTTTCAGTCACTTATCCTGCAATAGTCCTGATATTTGTCAAGGAATTCACTCTCCATTTAGTCCCATGAATGTATGGAATTGGGGGTTAACCCCATAAACCATCTCATAGTAGAATCTTTGAGTATGGAAGGAAATAATTTTAGTTTTAATTATATGAACCATAGTCATATGTCTAGCACAACACTTTGAATTCAAAGTGAAACTAATCTGGATCTTCTAAGGGAATTCCCTTGAAAGTTGGAAGTACTAATGGGGAAATATTCTTCATGGGTGTATTCCCTTCTAGATCAAGCACTATGGAGTAGGAGAAAGTTCTCCCTAGAGCTCTATCTCTAAGAGGATCTTCATTTTCATTATTATTATCCCCCATGGCAAGTGGATTAGGTTGAATTTCCCTAGAACTGAATCCTTCTAAGATATTTGTTTGAATCTTCTTGTGTTTTTCTTGCAGGTGTTAGATGTATTATGAAATTATGTGATACTTGGGGGATGTAGGAACATCTGGGCTTTGTGGTATTTTCAAGGTTTTAGATGGGTGATTTTCCTTATCAACTAGATTCTAATATGCCCCACTACTGTCTCCTCCAAAATGTGTTCGGGGTTTTTGTTTAATGAACCTACCTAGTGAATCTCTTGGCCTAACCATGCAAAAATTATTCTATTCCTAACTTTAAGAACTGTTAACTAGAGTATCTACTAACACTAGTCCCCAACAACGGCACCAAAAATAACAAGGGTCATTGTCCACCTTACATTTAAATAGAATAGTTGTCTAACTTGTGAAATCTGGGGCGTGTCCATGGCTATTTGCAGTAAAGGTTGTTAATTAGCAATCCTCCTAAATCTACTCCTAGAAACTAAAGTTTTAATTGTGCTATTTCACTCGTCTATTTCTAGCTTGAAAGGACTTTAATCTAAGAACTTGAAAGATTGCAGTTGTTGAAACAAATCTACTTTAACAACACTTGAAGAAAATAGTGATTGTAATAAAGCAATAAATCTATCTTAACAAACTTAGAGATTAGAAAAGCAATGAATCTAATTAAGCAATTCAAGAATTAACAAAATAGTAAATTCAAGAATTGACAAAGCAGTAAATCTAATTGCTAAATATTGGTCTTTTCTCCTTGGGTGAGAGTGGGCCCTTGTTCCACATCTCCAGAGAAAAGACCATTTCAACTTTTAGATCACACAAATATAGAACTGCCTTCTTCTATTTCTGATTCAAAAGTATATGCTAACAAAGATAACAAAAGTATTGCTTTATTTTACAAAAATTGACTCATCTATCTATTCTATAGCTCCCATCTATATCAGTTATTCATTTGCTGACAAATATTTCTAGAGTCTTATTCTTCTAACTACTAGTTTTGTAAAATATACAAAACCTATTCATTCAATTTACTGAACATGCAAATTCTAACTCTAAGAAAAGTTCTGCAATACTAAAAGAAACTATAGAGTGGCACTAACTGTATCACTTTAAACAAAGAGTTCAACTTATGTTTCAAAGGCCATGGAAATCAGTCATCAAAAGAAATAACATAAAAATAAAAGTTGGCAATATATTATGTAACTCCTACATGATAAAACTATTGGCGCTTCCTCCACTTCGAATTGGATCAGTGAACTCGGGAAAGGGTCGATCTGTTCTGCTACATTTCAGGAGTATGTGTTGTTAAAAGTTTATTGTAGTTTTCCTTAACAATCCTCGAAGTCCCTTGTACAACTTTAGAGTGTTGGAAGCATCTCTGGAGCTTCTTCAAAAAGCTCTGCTACCAATTTCTAAAGTTGAAAGAAACTTCTTCGGAGCCTCATGAAAACCTTGTTATAATTCAGAGATCCCTGCCACAAAAATGCATTTCTACAGATCTTTTGTCAGTTAAAACATTCAACATGAAACCATCTAATATCAAAAGTTACTTTCAATATTGCATCTACAATTAACATAATTAAATGAGGTTTTAACAATTTTGTGTACAAATGAAAGGATGTAGTGGTTTTAAGGCAGAAAAGGGAGATACATTTGCAGATTCTGGTGAGCTCTATCTAGAGCTCATTAGTGCCCCTCTACCCACCATTTTCATTTTATTCCCTATCCCTTATTTCTCTTTCTGAACTATATTCCTCCTCTTACCCCCTTATTCTCGCAAGCATTAGTTAGTTTCTTAGTTTAGATAGGAAGTCAACCTTCTCTAGAGGTTACTCACACATTCTAAATATATGTGTGTGAGCATCCATGATTGAATTATACCCCATTTTGGCATCTTAGGCCCTTCCCAGGAAATGGGTTATTTCTTTGGAGTAGCCAATAGTTTTCTAGCACAACTAGTGGGACTTCATTCTTATATCTATCACAAATCTTTTATTTGTTGTAGTCTTCTATTTAAACAAAACCTTTGAATAGATTTACACTAGCTCAATTTTTTGGGTGGAAATCTTGATGAATCTACTTTCAAAAGAAAAATTTGACACCTACTACACTTATACATTGATTTTTGGTGAAGAAATCATGGATATCTAGTCTATCGATGCATTTCTTATTCACTTAGCAACTCTAATATTAAACCTAGATTCTTAGAGGTGGTGCTACCTTTATTTGTAATATATGAAGACATATTTTAGTAACTCTGGATCCCATGACATCTTCAAATATCATTTTAGCTTATTCTTTATAGTTCATTTTCATATGGGGGAATGTCATGGGGTCGAGTGGAGAGAGGACCAACATTTGCACACACCATGTTGTGTGTTGAAGAGTTATGTATACACATGAAAATGAACTATAAAGAACAAGCTAAAATATTATTAACCTATTATATTCATGATCAAATGTAACCTCATGATTGAGATAAAAGGAATGCATAATAACATAAAATGAAGCTAATTAATGATGAGGAGCGTTCAACAAACTAATCCCAAACAATGTTGCAATGGGCGGCGGAAAATCGCAGATCAATGGAGGCTGTTTAAAACATAGCATTGATGCTGTGGTTGAATCCCTGAAGCGCTGCACTTATCGAAACACTGGTGGACTGAATCATTGAACCTATGGTTCTTCAAACCATTGAGCCAGTGCTGTCGCTGAACCGCCGGGTTCCTTGAACCATTAAACCGTTGAACCGGTTCAATGGGTGGTTCAACGATCGATTCTAATCTTCCACCACCTTCGCTATTCTGCGGAACTTTTGTTCCCAACGGTCCGTTGCACTGCTTGCATCATTTGACCTACGACGCCGGTTGAACCGTTGAACCGGTTCAAAGGTTCAACCAACACTTAGAAATTTTTTGAAACTTTACTTAGCTTTTTACAAGATTTCATCGGGCTGAAACAAACCCGATAGGTAATTAGACTGTTGAACCTCTTTCCACAGGTTCAAACAAAAGCTTCTTCTGCTGGTATCAAACAACGCAAATCCGAAAGGATTATCTGTTGACTTCGCCGAACCGGAAGTCCATGAACCCTTACAAATGGTTCAAGCCCAGAACTCTTTATCTATCTGCAGCACCGATCTGCACAGTAAACACCTGCGCAACTTCTCAGAACTGTTTCTTCACCATCGAACAGTTTCCTCTCAAATTAATAACCTAGCACATTAGGATGCTAGGGTTCATCTTAGCATGCCATAAATTCTCAATCTTGCAAAAACAAAAACATACAGAAACAGAAAAGGAAAACTTAAACTATTATATACAGCCATTCCATCGATTACAAAGTAATCAACCGGTGTAATGGGAAAAATCCATCCCAGCTACAAACCAACAAATCGATTAAACAACCCGAATTGAACACAAAATAGAAGCTCTGTTATAATGCCTCCGGAGTTTACAATTCGCGACTTTTGCTCAAATCATAAATATCAGACTGTGTCTATTTTCTACTTTCTCTCTCCAGTCGATCTGAGCTGAGCTATTTATTAACATGCCAACAGTAGTACTGACTGTGTTCCCAGCGGCTGGGAGATACTCCAGGTAGCTGGGAGACACAACTAACTAACAAACTCACAACTAACTAACAGCCTGTCACTACAGATTGACAGGTGTCCAAACAGACACAACCTAAAAATAGTAAGTCTTTGGTCAAACAGACCTTATTACATTTGATGCATTAGAATGCATAAAACTTAGCAACCTATCAAGACTTTATGCTTCTCCCATAGCTAATTTAACGTGAGGAAGGGGTGCTCCTGCACCAATTAAACAACCTCAAATGTAAACCTGGATTGTTTTGGATGTGCTCTTGATGTGTTGATATGCTAATTTCTCTTCAAACTAGTAGCATAACCTTGCATAACATGGAGACTTGAAAATAACTTGGTTAAGGTTGAATTTATAGATTTTTGGAATGATGGATGGGGGGTTGAGATTGATTTGGGAGATCAATGGGGGAGATTGGTTGAGATGATTGGGTTGATGAGCGGCCACCAAGTGGCATGATTAGATTGGAGGACAAGAGGAGTCCTTAGATTGAAGAAGGATCAAGGGTAGGGGATGATTTTGGATAAATTGGATGGAGGGGATTGAAAAGGGACAAAAGAACCCTTTTTAGAGGGATGGGCAAGTGTTAGAGGGATGTGCAAAGGACTTGCCCATCCCTTTGTAAGAGACCCATGCGATCATGTACAAAAGCCCATGTCTTTGTACATGTTGGAGGATGTGAGGGGTTTGAATGGTTAATGATGGGTTAGGATTGTGCAAGTGAGGGATTAAGTTGATTAATTGGTTTTAATCAACTTAATCAAAAGTGCACAAAATAGGGAATATAAAAATATTTATTTAATTTTGGATGAGGATAGAGATATTAGATAAATGAATATTTATCTAATGTTGGACTATAGAAGATGGGTGATAAATGATTAATTTGATAATTTATGCTGGGATAGATATGGATGAATAGTGATGAATAGTGATTTTAATAATAAAATATTAATCAATCACTATTAGAAGGGGAATTGGATAATTAATTATCTAAATAGGGATTTATTCAATTAATTATGGAAGAAAGTGATCTAGTAATGCCTTGATTAGGGATGAATTGTGATGAGATGGTGAGTGGGATTTTAAGTGTCTACAAGACTTTTTTAAATCTTTAAAATATCTATAGTTCCTTGCATGACCAATAGTGGCCCTTTCTAATTTGAATTAAAATTAAACTTTAGCTTGGTGAGAATGGTTTGGGGACGCCTTAGGCCCTAACACAAGTATCCAAATTCAAACTAATCTTCATAACTTTCCAATGACCCCCAATAATAAAATGGACCATAGTCTAGGTTTAATAACCTTTGTTAAGATAATAGTTAATAAGGTGACAAACACCAATCAATACGAAATCTTATAAATGACCATTCACCCAAACAATGACCAAGAATATCAATGATAGTTATCACATTCAAACATTAATAGATTAGTCACGTAAACCTATATGACACAAAGCTGTTGTTATATGGAACCTAATCAGACTTGGAGGTTATATTTACCCCTCTTTTATCGACACGGTTTCCCCCCCAAATCCCTACGGGGTTAAGGGGCAGCACCCCTTGTGGGGGTTTGGGGGCAGCGCCCCCAAGACGGGGTCTAGGGGCAGTGCCCCTTGCGGGGTCCAGGAGCAGCGCCCCTAGCACGTTCCCTATTGCAATATAGGGCGGGGTCGAGGGGCAGCGCCCCCATGGGGGCTCGGGGGCAACGCCCCTGAAACCTCACACAGTTTTTTATTATTTTATAAAGCGCCAGGAGTTATTTTTTCATTGACCGACATAAGAAAACCCTATTTTTGTAACTGACAAAAAGCTTGATAAAAGGCGGCTAAGGGTTAGGGTTTTGGTATTGTATTGTAGCATTTTGCAGCGGTATTGAGTTGTAGGGATTGCTGATTGTAATCAGTTTGATTTACTAGATAATAATATTGGACTCTCTGTTTGGTGGATGTAGCCCGAGTTTGGGTGAACCACGTTAAAACTTGTCTCTCGCTGTTATTATTTTTGTGTATTTCCATTCCTCTGTTTAATCTTTATTTGCATTTAATTGATATCTTCTTCCGGCTAACCATAACAAGTGGTATCAGAGCGGGTTGTGTTCGATTATCGTCTGTAGGAAAGTCTCGTGGTTGAGTGGGAGCAATGGCGGATGAGGGTAAATTGAAGGTCGATAAATTCAATGGGAAGAACTATCAGTTATGGAAGATGCAGATGAAGGACTACCTCTATCAAAAGGATTTATGGATGTCGTTGGAAGGAGTAGCCAAGAAACTAGCAACAATGTCTAATGAGGATTGGAATCTTCTTGATATAAAGGCACTAGGAACCATTCGATTGTGCCTGGCACCATCGGTGGCATTCAATATAACAGAAGCGAAGACAACAGATGGTCTGATGAAAGCTTTGGCAAAATTGTATGAAAAACTGTCAGCCTCAAATAAGGTATTTCTCATGAAGTGTTTGTTTAATCTGAAAATGGTTGAAGGTGGATCTGTGACAGATCATTTAAATGAATTTAATACGATTGTCAGTCAATTGACTTCTGTAAATGTAAAATTTGATGAAGAAGTTAGAGCTCTCTTGATATTATGTTCATTGCCTGAAAGCTGGGATAGTTTGGTAATGGCGGTTAGTAACTCTATTTCTGGTTCAACTACCCTGAAATTTGATGATGTTGTTGGTGTTATTCTGAGTGAGGAAATTCGTAGGAAAAGCTTAGGTGGATCCACATCAGGCAGTGTTTTGAATGCAGAAAGTAGGGGTAGATCAAGGGAGAGAGGAAAAGGTTCTGGAGGTCATGGGAAGTCACAAGGAAAATCAAAGGACAAAAGATCCCAAACCAGAGGATAGAAGGATTGCTGGTACTGTGGAAAACCTGGTCATCTGAAGAAAGATTGCTGGTCTCAGAAGAACAAAGAAGGAGACAAACAAGAAGGCAATAAGGAAGCAAATGTGGTAAGCAATAAGTCTGAAGATGATGCTCTGATTCTTTCCCTAGATAATGCTGATGATTCATGGGTTTTAGATTCAGGGGCTTCATTTCATGCTACGCCCCATAGAAGTTATTTCCTTGATTATGTCCAAGGGGATTTTGGGCTGGTTTATTTGGGAGATAATGAACTCTGTCAGATTGTTGGAAAGGGAAGAATCAAGATTAAGTTGCAGAATGGAAATCATTGGCTACTACAAGAGGTAAGGCATGTTCCAAGGCTCAGTAGGAATTTAATTTCAGCAGGGCAGCTAACTGAACAAGGTTGCACTGTTACATTTACTAATAAAAATTAGAAGGTTTCAAAAGGTGTCTTAGTAGTAGCAAAAGGTGTGAAAGTAGGCACCTTATATTTTTGTACAGGTCATACTGTTCCTTCTACTTTAGCTGTTATAGAGAAAAAACAAACAGGTTCAGGAACAGTTGCTGCAGGGTCGTAGGAAGAGACTGTAAAAGTTGCTGCAGGTTCTGAGACAACACTGTGGCATAACAGACTTGGGCATATGAGTGAAAAAGGTATGAAGGTACTTCATTCTAAGAAAGTTTTACTAGGTCTGAAATGTATTAATATGGATTTATGTGAAAGTTGTGTGTATGGCAAACAAAAGAGAGTCAGTTTTTTCAAGGATGGGAAGCAAAAGAAAAATAAAAAATTGGAGCTTGTGCATACAGATGTATGGGGACCAGCTCAGGTATCTTCTCTCGGTGGCTCTTAGTATTATGTTACATTCATAGATGATGCAACTAGGAAGGTCTGGATTTATTTCCTTAGATAGAAATCTGATGTATTTGAAACATTTAAGAAATGGAGAAGCTTGGTTGAAAATGAGATAGGTAAAAGATTAAAATGTCTCAGATCTGATAATGGTGGTGAGTATTGCAGCAAAGAATTTGAAGATTATTGTTTCTTTAATGGAATTCGTAGGCAGAAAATGGTTCTAGGGACTCCACAGGAAAATGGAGTGGTTGAACGCATGAATAGGACAATAATGGAGCATGCAAGGACCATGAGATTGCATGCTGGATTGCCTTTAAACATGTGGGCAGAGGCTGTCAACATTGTTGTATATTTAATTAACAGAGGTCCTTCAGTTCCTTTGGGCTGTGGTATTCCAGAGGAAGCATGGACAGGCAAGAAGGTGAGTTATTCTTTTCTGAAAACCTTTGGCTGTGAAGCATTTGCACATATAGATTCTAAAAATAGAACCAAGCTGAATGCAAAATCAAAAAAATGTACCTTTGTTAGATATGGCATTGATGAATTTGGTTATAGGCTTTGGGATTTTGAAAATCAAAAAATTGTGAGAAGTAGGGATGTTATATTTAATGAGAAGGTGTTGTACAAAGATCAGTTGCAGCAGCATGAGAAGAAAGAAAAGGATTATGTGGTGCTGGATGATACTCCAAATAGTGATGTTCCAGTGGTTCCTCATGCTCCACAACAGCAACTAGAAATACCATAAACTCCAGTGAATGTTAGACGGTCAACAAAGATAAGTAGACCTCCTGAAAGGTTTTCTCCCTCTTTGTATTCTATTTTGTTAACAAATGCTGGTAAACCAGAAGGGTATGATGAAGCTATGCAAGTGGATACACAAGTTCAGCGGGAGCTTGCAATGAAAGAAGAAATGGACTCCTTGCTGGAAAATCAGATTTGGGAATTATGTAAGTTACCTACAGGTAAAAAGGCTTTACCAAACAAATGGGTTTACCAGCTGAAAGAGGAAGATGGAGGTAAGAAAAGATTTAAGGCCAGGTTAGTTGTAAAAGGATTTGCACAGCAAAAGGGCATTGAATTTGATGAGATATTTTTCCGGTTGTCAAGATGACTTTTATTCATACTGTTTTAAGTATTGTGGCTGCTGAAGATTTACATTTGGAATAGCTAGATGTTAAAACTGCCTTTCTCCATGGTGATTTGGAGGAGGAGATATATATGGAACAGCCCCAAGGACTTGAGGTCAAAGGTAAGGAGAAACAGGTGTGCATATTGAAGAAGAGTTTTTATTATTTTATAAAACACCGGGAGTTATTTTTTCATTGACCGACATAAGAAAACCCTATTTTTGTAACCGACAAAAAGCTTGATAAAAGGCAACTAAGGGTTAGGGTTTTGGTATTGTATTGTAGCATTTTGCAGCGGTATTGAGTTGCAGGGATTGCTGATTGTAATCGGTTTGATTTACTGGATAATAATATTGGACTCTCTGTTTGGTGGATGTAGCCCGAGTTTGGGTGAACCACGTTAAAACTTGTCTCTCATTGTTATTATTTCTGTGTATTTCCATTCCTCTGTTTAATCTTTATTTGCATTTAATTGATATCTTCTTCCGGCTAACCATAACAAAAGCAATTGAAAACACACCTCAAATACATGTGGCAAAAAG
Organism: Cunninghamia lanceolata; assembly: GCA_027924645.1. Taxonomy (NCBI): domain Eukaryota; kingdom Viridiplantae; phylum Streptophyta; class Pinopsida; order Cupressales; family Cupressaceae; genus Cunninghamia; species Cunninghamia lanceolata. The sequence goes on along the minus strand of BSBN01000326.1, from coordinate 2,230,583 downwards.
GGAATCTAGTATTATTGTCATTTGAGTGTTAGATGAAGATGGTGTCATCGATCAATTAACATCTTTCAACATCATCCATGACTTCACCTAGCCTTTGTCAACATCAACTTGTTCTTGCAACCACATATTGCATCAACAACAAATGTCATCCATTTAGAAATTAAATCTTAATAACACATCAATCAAATCTATAATAAATTAATTAACATAATCCATGATTGCAATAGGAACTATTATTAAATTTAGTTATAATAATCATAAAAAATGCTAGCTCGCAAGAGGGATATGACATTTCAAGAGATGCATCACAAGCTAATAAGGTCTATGAAGTCTTGTTCAAGTCTTTAAGCTTTGTGTTGTCATCATCAAATCATTAGGATCATTAGATAGAAATGTGTCATCCACGTGAGCATCAAACAATGATAAGGTGTCACCAAACAACTATAAATGGCTTGTTCAAGTAATATATGGGCACTCAATATCCTCAATGTAATGTTAAAAGTTCATGGAAAGTGACAAGCAAATGTGTCTGTAAACAATGTCATGATTATTGAGCCATTTAACATGTTTATCTAAATTAATTGGTGGTAGTATTTATCCTAGAAGATAGGGAAGAAGACCTCATGGGTGAAAATTATACTTTTATCATAAATATTAATTAATTCCATCTAATATGATTATAAGAATAGATTGCACCATTTAACCCACAAATATCATCCACAATTTAAAAAAAACATATAGCAAGGTCCCCATGAAGAGAGAGCCCCTCCAATATCTATTTTTTTAGTAGAATAACATGTGAATCTAATAGAAAATATGAATTCCTTTTTAAAAATACACACTTAAAAAAAATCTAGTCAAAAGTTAAGACCACTCTTGCCCTCGTAAAGAGAAAGCCCCTCAAAATAGCCTTACAATAATTTAACCCCCTTAAATTTTGGCATTAAAAAATCTTCTTATAGGGAAGAGGGGCCAACGGTTGTGCACATTGTATTTGCAACCATGTAAGTCATAACAAATTTGCATGTGTTAAAGAATATTTATTAAAATTGGAAAACGGGAAATAAATCTATTTTTTAAGTAGAATAACATGTGAATCTAATAGAAAATATGAATTCCTTTTAAACATACACACTTCAAAAAAATCAGTCAAAAGTTAAGACCACTTTCATTTGAAGAAGCTAGAGACATTTGACAAAAAAATTAAATCTTTTGTGGGGATGTGCCATCCTATTAAATTAAATTTCATCCATCAATCTTCAACTAAAAAACACAAAAAAATAGTTGTTTTGAGATTTGTGTTAAAAATTTTTAAAATCAAAATTTTAAAAGCGTAGTTTTTTTAGTCAAACATATGACTCATATTTCACAAGTAGTGGTTCACACAAACCCATCTCTTATGATAATGAAGGGCACTCATTGCATTTAGGTGATGCTGATAGAGGTGAAGCATCAGACTTCCCAGGGGATCACTCTTTATAGTACTACTTTGACTCAAGTGGGCTTAATCCTGGAGTTTCCCCCAAGATCAAGCCCACTTAGCTTGCTACCCCATTTACAAAGCCTTCAACAAGTATTATACCTTATGAACCATTCATTATAGAGCCGATTTAACTCATCAATTGATAAATAGAAGGTATTCGATATTTTAAAAGATTTAAGATGGTTGTAAGAATAAAATGGACGTCAAATTAACATAGTGGGATGGAGGGCGGTTGGAGTAGTGGGTATGATTCCAAAGGGCTAGGCCTTTCAACATTCTTCTATCTATTGATTTTCAACAAATAAATATTTCAACATTCTAATGAATTTGATTTTAAAATATACAAGGACCGTGGAATAAGAACTGAAAGTAGCATAAGAGCTAATATCTGTTGAACTTAATAACATACTTAGCTCATATGTGATTTCCAAGGGTTGTGCCTTCCACCATTCTTCTGTTTATCGAGCTTCAACAAATGGGTATTTGATAAGATAGTGTGAAATTAGTTGCAAATTCACGCAAAACAATAGCATTACATAGTTTGTATGACTATTGTCATAAATTAAGGATGCTCCTAACTTTTAAAATTCAAAAAAAACATTTATATTTCACAATGGCCATTCATTCCCAACAGAACTGGTACTTCCAGTATCAAGATCTTTAAATTCCCTCTAAGCAGCATAGTTGTTCCTACAGGCATATTATAACGAGCCGTTAATTTCTGATTTTTCTACGAGGGGCAATGTTATAGCAGCTAACTTGCACACTGTATATTTCAAATATTCACAAAAGTATTTTCTCTACCATACATAGGATTAGTCTAGTTTTTAGTCTGTGCAGGTTTGCAGCACTTTCAACGCAAGGTACGAACAACAATGTACTCTCTTTGGGGTTGCTGATGCTCTCTGCAATTGCAGATCTTTCTCTGTCATGGCTTAGAGACGACTTACACCTCCAATTCCTTTGTTGCAGAGGTATCTGTCAGGGCTTAAAGACGACTTCTGTCTATAGGTGGGACGTTTGGTAATTTCTGATGAAATAGACGTGGCAACTAAAATTTGCTTTGCATTTTCAAAACAAGGCAAAAAGAAACAGAAATTAATAGGAATAAAAAAGTTAGCGGTGGGCAAAGCTTGGGACATAGATGGTCTACAGTGGAATTCTTAAAACGAGGTTTAGAAGCCCTTGCGTCACACAGATTTTTAATGGGGTCGTTTAGTATGGTTTCCTTGGCAAATTGGATAACTAGTGTCATCATCCCTTTCCATAAAATTGGAGATGTCATCAACCTGTCAAACTATCGTACTGTTATGATTAACCCTTTTTTTGGAAAGCTCTTGGGAAGTATGGTGGAGCCTAGAATTAGCCTTTGGGTTGAAAAGGAGGGTAAGAGGGCAAAAGGGCAGGCGGGTTTCAGGCCAAAACACTCTACTATTGATCACTCTCAGACATTTGATTGAAAAGGTCTGGGTTGAACAGGGGGAAGAGGTTTATTGTTGTTTAGTCAATTTCAAAAAGGCATTTGACACAATGTCTAGAAGCAAACTCTGGGGCAAAATGGAAGAGTTGGGAATACCGGAAAAATATAGGTCAGCTGTTCACAGATTTTATGATCAGGTTCAGGGCAAAGTTAGAACAAAGGGTTGTTTATCTAAGTGTTTTGGGAGTGACATCGGGGTCAAGTAGGGGTGCTCATTATCCCCCACTTTGTTTGGGCTATACATAGACAAGTTAGAGGAGTGGATTGACAAAAAGGGCGAGGGTGGTGTCCACCTAGCCACCTGTGTGGTAAAATTGCTGCTATATGCAAATGACCTTATCCTGATGGCTAAAACAACACATAGTCCACAGGAACACTTGAGAGCTCTAGAACTATTCTCTCAAGAGGTGGGAATGCGGGTGAACATTGGAAACCAAAGTCATGATATTTACCTTGAGAAGAAAAAAGAGAAATAAACTTTGAGTTTGAATACAAGTATCCGGGCCTTGACTTTCACAACAATCTCAGTTGGAAGGCTTGTAGAGCTAAAAGGATACAAGGGGATGGAAATCCTTATACATGCTCCAAAACAAATGCAGATCAGCTGAACTATGGGATTGAAAAACCAAGATGACTCTTTTTGGGTTGCTTGTCACTCCAATGGTGTTGTATGCTTGTGAAGTTTGGAGCAGCAACATGTCAGTGATGAAATGGAGACAAACAGAAAGGTTACAAAAGCATTTAATTACAAGCAGTTTCAAAATAAAAACCATGGTCCCATACAAGATCATCTTAACTAAAGTGGTGCCTTCCCAGTTGAGGTGGCGGCAGTGATTTGGCTATTAGGATCCCTGAAAAGAATAGAGAACATGGAGGGATTATGGTGGCCTAAAATAAAAGTGGAGGAAAAACTAAATAGAAGGAAGAATATTTGGATGAAGCAAAATGCCAAGTGGATGGGTAGATGGGGCATTAACATGCAAGAGTGCCCAAACTCCAATGTAGAAATCAAAAGGTATGTGAGAGAGAAAGTCAAAGATGTTATGTGAACTAAACAGCTTGGATGAAAAGGAGAATATTATGTCAAGAATTTCAACCCCTCATGTGACCACAAGCAAAAACACTATATGGGAGCAGAAATAAAATGGAAAGCTAAAATGCTAATTGTCCAGCTGAAAATTAGTTCACACCATCTTAGGTGCGAAACTGAGAGATGGAAAACACCCAAAGAGGAATGGTCGGAAAGGGTTTGTCGCCTTTGCATGTCGGGATTGGTGAAAACGGAATGATATTTCATTATGGAATGTAGGGCATATGAGGACATAATGAGCAAATGCACAGAGATTCTAAAAGTTGAAGCTTTAACAACTTTGTTTGAAGAGGAAAAGATAGCAAAAATTGCAGACTACTTGATTAAATCTATAATAGAAGATCCAACATCAGCAAAGAAATAGAGGACAGCCAGAAGTAACAGTTGAGGCCGGTTTTGATGTCTAGCTGGTTGGTTTCACTCTCGGGTTCCATAGACTGCTTGGTCTCACAAACATCATTAAAAACTTTCATGTCATAGGGGGAGGGCATCACAGGGTAGAGACAACCGAAGTTTTTTTACATTTTTAACTGTAGGAAAATAACAGGTGGAGGCATCACAGGGTAGAGGCATATTGTAATTTTATTCCACCCGCCTCTCTTGGTTTTATATCTGCCTCATGTGTTGTCAAGTTTCTAAAGCCTTTTCAAAAATTAATTGAAAGTCGGATATAATCTGAAAGAAAGATATAATCCACAGTTTTTATTTGGGCAGAGCATCACAAATGGCTTGTGTGTTCCACAAGACTCTGGAAACAAGTACATGTGTCCATATCGTTCAATCACTGCATTCCATGATATTACATCTCTTTGAAGCATTCTGTCAAACAGTTCACAAGCCTTGTTTATAATTTTACGCAGATTTCTACCAGCACAGTTACAACCATAACATCTAATGATGACTGTATGCTAGGACAAAAATGTACAGTCATCATCTCCATAGTTTTTATTTGGGCATAGCATCATAAATGGTTTGTGTGTGGGGAAAGTAATAGTAAATCACTTCATGATAAAAATGTGTTTTCTACAGTGGAAAGAGAATGTAGTGAGGTCTGTCTTCATGAGCTCAATAAAGAACATGTTGCCTCAAGAGCATTGAGGAGAAGAAAACCAAAGGGCATCAGGAGGAGGTAAGTCTAAATTGTAAGGATTGGTAGCCTACGAACTGACACTTGCAGTCAAAATAGGTATTGGTTTTTCCAAAATTTGTGGCTTTGGTAGCTCTTTCAATCTACTTACATGGGAGCAAATTTGTTAAAAAAACTCTTTGTCAGATTTTCCTCAGTAAATTTTATGGGTTCCTTAGAATTTGCTTAGCATACACATATTTCATATTTTTTGAACTGTGAAGATTCGTTTCCTATTTGATGTTTTTATAAAATATTTGTTCCTTAAATCTCAATACATTGTATGAAAATTCTGTTTCTTAAATGTTTCTTGGTTGGCATGGATTTGCCAAATTCCCAAATATTGATTTGCCAATCAGCTAAGTGTTGAGGCAGTTTTCCTTACAACATGGACATGCAATTGTTAATATTGCCAAAATATACATGCAATTAGTAATAAATTCTATGTTTTTCCTCAGAATTGGCCTGCAATGCATACCTCTGCTTCATTGTTGCTAATTTGATTTCAATTTACTACTAGAACTCTTGTGAAGTGTATCTTGAGTTATAAACTGCTTATTTGCTTTTTGTGTTCTTGCACTAAAATTCTTCATTTTTTAAGCTTTGGAACTCCTAAAATGAACAAAAGTTTAGTTTGCAAATAAATATTTCAATGTTTTTGTCAAGTTTTGCGTGGTCATATAAACAATTCAGGGACAATTCTGTGTAGAATTTTAGCCTCGTCACAATCATCTTTACTATTATTGAATAATCCATAGCTTTTCCTTTCTTAACAAAGTACTGTTCAGGTACCTTGATACAGTGAGAAACTCTAGCTACAAATTTCTTTGATGCATGGACCTCAAAAATAATATCAAGTTGGTACCCTTCTAACTAAAGTGGTGATGATTCTGATTCAATCCATTGTGTCTTGCTCCTTTACATAGGATATTGTGCTGCTCTTTCTTTTGTTTACTTCTGAAACTATAGGTCTCAGTTTTTTTTTAAATAAGTTTTCTGCAAACTTCTTTGTTTATGAGGGTTATTTTTAAATATCATCCATTTCAATAGTCAAAAGTTAATTTTAACCAATAAAAATAAAACAAATATTTATCATTTTTTGTTATGGATGAGGTGTAAAATTGTTATTAACTGTTTGATTATTGAAGGGTATAATGTTTAAGTAGAGTGGTCTATAAGTCCTCTTCCTTTTTTATTGCATTCTTGTCTTGCCACTTCAGCACACATTTTTTTTCTCTATGTCATGACTCATAAATTATTTTCATTCTATAGAAACAACTTACATGTATCATATGTAATGATAACACGAAGTTCAGATTTCAATTTATGTGTTAAAATGTTAACATAAAACATCCACCCCCAAAAAGAAGCCAAAATGATGTAAACCGATTTCTCCAGATTAGGAGGCTAACCGAATATCCTTCCTATGTTATTGGGTTTGGTGAGAATTGAGGGAGAGCTATCGTTACCTACTAATTTTAGCAGTTGTTTGTAACTGCTCGATCATGTAGGAATAGTTGTTACATATTTTTGGTGAGTTAGATTTAAGTTAGGAGTCTTGTAGGTGGGCAGTAGTTTGGAGCTAAATACGAAATAGATTAGAGGGAGTTTTTAGTCTGGAAGATGCTCGCTAGTTTGTGGACAAAGAGGTATGTAATTGACATCCATATGTTATGTTGCATTGATCTCACGACTGTGGTTTTTCCTGCTTACATCAATTTGTGGCTTCATTGTTTAGTATGGCAATCTTCTTCATCTACTATGTGTATGCCTCTATTATTGGCTAAGTGTAAATGGTAGGAACAGACTATTTTCAAAAAGTTAATTTGCAATGTTCGAAAGAGTTTACATCAGTTTGGTATTAGAGCAATAAGTGAAGATCCTATAAGAGATTGAAGATTTGTGTGTTCCTTCCCTGGAGTGGTGCAAGTCTCCCCCAAAAAAATAAAGTGTTGGAAAAGAATAAAAGGCATTCCAACTTGTGGATTGCCATTGCAGGATTAGCGTAGTGTTTTGGAGCCCAAAATGTTCCATTGACATTAGATTCTCTCCATACATTGCAATTGTCTTTTCCTATTTTGTAATCTTTTGTTTTGGATGTAGTTACCTGCAACAATCTCTCGACTGTCCAACTCTCATGTGCCCAACACAGCTGAAATTCACTCTTATTTTATATCCTTGTCATGGTCCAAACATGAACCCAACAAAGAGATACACAGTGTCACCGTTGAGGTGATACATCACTCACCTATTGATCAATAGCAGACGTGTGCTCAGTTATGGCCCCTCTCTGTATTCGGGTCCTACTCTTTGGCTACCGATCTCTTTGGTGGCCTTCTTAGTCCATTTGGGTTAATGGGTTGGTGAGAGTGTAGCTATTGTCTTCAGTTTCTATTCTGGTTTTCATTTTTTCTACTCTACAGTGTAGAGCAAGGAGGAGTTTGAGAGCAACCGAACATCTGGAGAAAGGGGAAAAAGAAAAAAAAAGTCTTTTGTCTTGGGCCTTGCTTAAGTTTAAGGAAATATCATAACAAGGAGAAGAAGGGCTACATACAAATTTAGAGGAGATCCCTGAGTGTGGAAATGGCTGTCACAGTTTGGAAGGCATCCTAGGCTGAGGGAAAACAAAAGTTCAATGTCTAAGAGGAATAGGGGAGATAGAATCTTTTATGAAAGATGTGTATCACTAGTCTAAAAGATTGGTGAAGTGTTGTTCATGGTGAATAACTTGCAAAAGGCAAAAGTTGTAAGTCAACAAGGAGTTACAGCTGTCGAAGCTCTAGAAACAAGAAATAGTTGCAACTATGTATTTAGTTTTTGGCTATACATACAAATATGGAATTGTATTATGATGTGAAAAAGAGGATAATTAAGTTGGAAGAAAAAATAATACAAAAATAGAGGCAATTCAGCAAACAAAGGACCGGCAAAAAGAGTTGCAAAGATTAGAGTTTGAGTTAGAGGAGTTATGGTGGATGTTGGAGGAGTATGAGGTATGCAAAAATAAGAATGCAAAGAAAAAGAAATCTATAGCAAATGCATTGAAGAGTTGTGATAAGGTGAAAAAGAATGGTGAAGGTAAATATCACCTTATGAGAAAGAGTTATCTTTAAAGAGGGAAGCCATAGAGTCAAGGATTAGCCAAGGGATATAACTCTTCGAACAAGGAAAGCTTAAATCCTTGGATGAGTTGGCAAAATTATTATTGGATGAAAGGCCAATAAATGTAATTTACAAAGAGATTGAGATAGAGGATGAATGGGGAGAAGATGAAGAGGATGAACTAGCTGAAGATGTTGAGTTGTGTTACCCTGAAGAAAGGGGAAATATTGAGGATTACAATGAGAAAAGAGAAGAGTTTGAAGACTATAGTGAAGAAGAGTGTAATTTATCACAAGAGGTGGCCCAAGATGTTGTAGTGGTGGAAGCGGTCCACCTTAGAGAAGAAGTTGCAATAGAAGTAGAGATCTTTGGGAGCCCCATATGTGATGAAGTCTTATTGTTCTTAGAGGATTGCAACCTATCACAAGAGATGACCCAAGATGTTGTAGTGGTGGAAGCAGTCCACCTTAGAGAGGAAGCTACAAAAAAGATAGAGATCTTTGGGAGCAACTTATGTGATGACATTTTATTGGTTTTAGAGAACATAACCAACAAGGAGAAGTTAGAGGGATGTCTAAAAAATCCTATGATTGATGAAATGAGATAAGGAGGAGATCATCTCTTTCTTAGAGAAGAAATGAGGATGATTGAGGGAGAGAACAGGGGCATGTTCATTTATGTTTCAAAGGAGGAGAACAATGCAAAAAATGCAACAAAGGAGGACAATGCAAAAATGAGTTGTCTAAGAAACGACATCACAAAGAGCTAGGAAACAAAGACCTCCTCACAAAAAGATGAATTGGAAAGCATGCCTAAATGGCGTAATGTAGAGAAAGAGGAAACACTTATGGGAAATTTTTATTCCCATAACGTTACTATTGGTTTTAATGATTTATGTGCAGATGCAATAGAAGGATGTATGAGTGATGCAAAGAACCATAATGGTCTTTAGTGGAGGAGGAACACTAAGACGACAAGGAGTTGGGAAAAGAGAAAGGACACAAATTGGCAAAGGAGGACAATCTCTGATCCAACAAGAGGTTGGAAGCAAAAGAAGAAAAAATGTGATGATTTGCAAAGGTATCTAATTTGGTGGAAGGGAACTTTGTGGCTTGGTTCATTAAGTTAAAAGGATGGTTATACCATCTAACCCAAAACTCTTACCTAGATGTTTTATACAGTAGCATCCTAGGGTTAAAGAAATCCTGCATCACCTAAAAAAATGTAATAGTTGAGCTCTTCAATTTTTTTTAGTGTGTTAAACTTTCTTGAAGCTTGTTTTCAAATAAACTAACTTTGAATCACAGTGTTCAAAATTGTAAAAGAACGGGAGAATGATGTAAACAGATTCCTTAGAATCAGAAGGCTAACAAAATATCCTTCCTATCTTATTGGATTTGTTGAGAATTGAGGAGGAGCTATCATTACCAATTTTAGCATTAGCAGTTGTTTGTAACTATTTGATCATATAGGAATAGTTGTTACATTCATGCTATTTTTGGTGAGTTCAATTTAAGTTAAGAGTCTTATTGGAGCTAAATAGGAAACAAATTAGAGGGAGTTTTTAGTCTAGACGATGCTAATCCCAAGTATTGCAAAAGCCATGTGTTATTGCCCTTGTTTTCCTATTTCCTATGTGTTTATCTATATTTGAAAGATCCAACTTCGTGAAATTTACTTTTTAAAATCCTAAAATTCCATCAAAACTGTCCCTGAATGTATACAATTTGTTGTGCCTTTGAATTTTTTGAAAATCTTAAAAAATGGCAAAGTTATGGCCTTTATCAGCCTTTTTGTATCTACCAGGAACAAAATCGGCGATTTCTGGGTAATTGGGAACTTGCTGACGGGTCATCTGTTCCTAATTATGCCCTAAATTCCTAGGAGAAGGAACTTGTCAATGATTTTCAAGTCACTGGAAAATTGTCGATTTGTTCTAAGTTCCAAGTCAAGTTCCAATGGAAAGCATAAACAAAGGTAAAGAGTAAGGCAGTATCGGCATGTTCCTATTGAGGGGGAAATACCCAACCGAACAGAACTCGTCAGCGATTTCCAAGTGACTTGGAAATCGCCGACTTGTTCCTGTTCCCATCCAAGGCGTCAATCGAGTCCGAATGATGAACGAAGAGAAGATAAGTAAAGAAGAAAATCAGAGATTTCCGATTCAGATGGAAATCGTTGATTTGTTTCGAGTTCTGAGTCTACCGCCATCTCCCGATGGGTTGCATAAGGAAGCTTGAAGACATTGAAGAAAGTGAAGACAAAGAAGAAATCGGTGTGTTCCTATTGAGGGTGAAATCCTTGACGGAACGAAATGCATCAGAGATTTCTAGGTCAATAAGAAATCCCTGATGGTTCTTGTTTCCATCCAGAATCCCGACGGAGGAGTAAAGGAATGGTTATAAGGCAAGAGGGAAACTAGCCAAAAGGGTTAAGGCACGAGCCGACCAGTTGAACAGGTAAATGTGACGAAGTAAAGGAAAGAAGAGGCAAGTAAAGAAAGAATTAGATATTTCCAAGTCAAGTAGAAATCTCCAACGAAAGAGAAAATCGAAGATTTCCAAGTCACATGGAAATCGCCGATGAAGCGGCAAAGAGGGAAGAGAATGAAGATATCAGAGTTTTGGAGTGTTCCTGGAACTCAAGAACTCTCCGACGTAGTTCTTGTTCCTCCTCCAAACTCTGATGGGGTGAAGAAGGCGAAAATTGACTAAGGCAAAGGTAAGAGATGAAGAAACAAGCAAAATCGACCATTTCTGAGTGAGTCAGAAATTGCAGACAAAATGGAACAACATGTGAGGTTTAAGTTACTATAAGGCAGTAGCACATAATAGTTAAATTTCTAAGCTATTTTGTTTAAGGGTTTAAATCATTATAAGTAATGATATTATATTGTTAAATCACATAGTTAATCTTGTTAGGACAGGTTATTGTGGCATTTTAGACTCTGTGTTCCGAAGGATAGGCACCAATCCATTTCAGCATTCCCAACCCACTTACATGCATATTAAAAATGATGAATCCAACACTTTGGTGTTTAGTATATTAGTAGTATAGGTGTTCTGCTATTATATACAAACCCAGTATTGTAAACTATATTGAATCTCTGGTGAAATAGTTATTGTTGCACATCTACAGAGGGTTTTTGTATAATGTTGTTATAAGGTGAATGATTGTTGTGAGTAATCATAAACATATATCTACAGGGATGAATAACCAGTTACATATCTTTGTCACATCATTCAACCTAACTGCCTATTTAGAGATCTTCCTATTTAATTAATTGTTATTTATCATTTGAGGTCTCTAGGAAATACCCTCCCAAGCTTGGCAAAGCTCAAAGAAGAAGAGGAGGTTTGTTCATTCCCTCCTAGTCGTTGGGCTTTTCACATCACAAAAAGACACCAACATAATTGGCATCCATATGTTATGTTGTATTGATCTCACAACTGTGGATTTTCCTACTATATAATATACATCAATCTATGCCCTTATTGTTTGGTATGGTAATCTTCTCCCATCTACTATGTGTATGTCTCTATCGGTTGAGTGTATAAAGAAGGAATAGACTATTTTTAGAAAGTTAACTTGCAAGTGTTTGAAAGAGTTTGCATCACAAAACATAGCCTTAAGTGCACTACTTGTTCTTTCCATACACCTAACTCATGGACAATGTTTAAATTGTTAACGTGTTAATCATCAGGGTTAACACATTTGTAATTTATGTAATTTATTCTTTTTAGTTTAGACAGTTTTGGTAGTTAAATTGTTCTTTTGCCAATAAATAAGAATGTAATCTTCATTTTTATATCAATAAAGTTTAACCATTATGTTCTCCTTTTCAATCTGAGCTTGATAGTGGTATCAAAGCCATGGTGAAATCGTGATGAAGTGAAATTTGCATCACTTATACCTGTAGCAAAAGATGTCAATGCCATTGTGAGAGAGCCGAAAAATACAGAGGACAATGAACTATAGGGGTAAAAATGAAATTGCCAGACATTTGTGTACTACAAAGTATTGTTTGGACTCTTTCAAATACACCCATGCCATAGGTATACATATATTCATGAATCTATTTACAAGCCAAAAGTACTAAAAAATGTTGTGCCCTTAGTAGTTTTTGAATATGAATTTGAATTTGAATTGTTTATGAAAATTGGTAAATAATGGTGTTAAGAGTGATAAGAGTATAACTGGAGTTATAAGGCGATTATGTATACTCAAGGTCTAAGACTAACTTGTTTTTGTTTACAAGCATTATTGGTTGAGCCCAACTAGTATTGAGTATTTTGCTTTGAGTTGTTTCTACATTCTACATCATGGGATCTGCTTTGTATGAAGATGGCATTTTATCTTTATGGATTTAGATTGACAACTCAAAAGAAGCTAATCAAATATCTAAATTTTGGAGACAATATAAACATTTGTTCATGCGATTTTACAACCAATACATATTATTGAGAAAAGAACTCAATAGGTTACAAGATGAGTAGGAGACACACAAAAGAAAGATGTAAAGGAGGATGTACCTTCATCCAGCACTTCAACACAACAAGCAACACCAACAATGTTGTGTCTCCTCTTGTGTCACATAGGCAAAATGTTGTGTCTAAGCCTATGGCCCAAAAATCCCACCAATCAAAGTCACAAAAGAAGAAACCCATTGATCCAAAATTTGTTACTTCATCCAAACCCATTGTGAGAGTTTGGGAATCTCAGAAAATAAATAGGAGAAAATGTGGTCTTGGTTATAAGGGTTTTGTTGGGTCTTATTTCTCAAAGTATTCTAAACCCATAAAATTTGTATCAAGAGGACATATGATTAAATGCCATGGTGAGTCTTCACCTATTGGTCAACAAAAAGCAATATGTCATAAGTCCAATAATGTGCAAATTTGTTCCCATTGTGGACGTCAAGTTCACCCTTCTAGTAATTTCTTTGATCTACACCCTTGTACATCATGTGGTCTACATATTCATTTTACTGAACATTGTTATCTGCAAGATGCATCTCCAAAATCTATGAGGCGTATGTATTTTGGTTGAATAGATAATTCTAGATGGAGATCAAAGGTTGATTTGTTAACCAAACCTTATAAGAGAGTTCAGTCTATTATTGATGATGAAAATGTGCCTACTCATAATGGTGATGATGTTATCCATCATAATTCTTCTAATGATGATGTGGATCTTATTGAGCCTACATTGACTAGTATTAATGTTGATATTTCTGAGATGTCACTTGGTACATTTGATAAGCCACCACTTGTTGATAAGACTGACGAATTGAACCTACTTCTCATAAAGAATGATTTTGCTAAGTAGTGTGATTGTATTGAGTATATCAGTTATGCAACTTACGATGATGTTGGTCCTTACTAATGTATAGCAATTATTTGAGGCCATGGAGATTAAGATGTTGCCTCTTGTTGACTTAGTATTATATGTGTTCTCTACTCCATCAAGGAGACTAAGTGCTTGTCATTTTCCTCTCTCATCTACCAAGGGGGAATCTTGTGTGTATGTTAGATTCAAGTGGACAATTTAGAGATTGTTGACACCTTATGATTGATATTTTTTTTCAGTGATAATACACAGTTGTCCAGTTTGATAGTTGGTGAGTACTCATATTGGCCACTAAGGATTGGTTATTTTTCTTAAATTACAGCATGGACAAAACAAGTCCAAATTTGAGGCTTGTCAAAGTAACAGGGTCAATTCAATCAAAATTTGAGACTTGTCAAAGCAACAAGCTTAATATAAAAATTTGAAACTTGTCAAGGCAACAGATTCAATATCAAAATTTGAGCCCTATCAAGACAATAGGCTTAGTTCAAACAAATTTGAGACATGTCAAAGCAACAGGCTTATTCTCAATTTAAGACCTATCATAGTAGCAAATTTTTTTCAAGAAGCTTTAGATCAACCAACAAATACTCTCACCAAAGTACTTGGCCGAGAGAAGTTTAAGCAGTTCAACATACTATAGAGAAGTTCGAGCAGTTCCAGATACTGCTTGGTTTCATGATAAGCCCTTTAGATTAAGGGTTAACACATTTGTAAAAAAAAAAAATTCAATTTAGACAATTTTGACAGTTAAACTGTTCTTCTGCCTATAAATAAGAATGTAATCTTCATTTTTCTATCAATACAGTTTTACCATTCTGTCTCCCTTTTCAATCTGGACCTGACATAAATAACCTTTTCTTTGCCTTTAATACAGTTCTTCATTTGTAGCATTGTGTAATTTTCCTGAATGCCTTAAATGACTCCCATGACATCAAGTTGATAAATCCGTACGAATTGTTAAGAATTTAGTTCTCATTAAATAATTTGTAGTCTCACAAGAAATATCTCATTCCAATAATATGTAGTCTCACAAGAAACATCTCATTCCTTGATACTCATTGAGGTGAAACTTGAAACTGGATATTTACATGAGCAAAATTAACTTAAAAAACAAAATGTGCCAATGCATCCACTCCCCCTCTACTACTTCCAAAATTCTCTTATGCAAGAGGACAATCCAAGAAACCCACTATTGAATCTCGAAGCAGAAATTATGATTTAAAGGACGAGTATGAAAATGCTTTTACATTTTGTAAAATATAATAATTTTATTGGTTTTTGGGCGTTATATAATACACAATCTATACAAATGAAATAGTGAGGTTGCTAAATTTTTACAATGACTGAATCTCAAAATTCAAAAATACCAATGCAATTAGAAAACGATACACTGTATGATTGCCAATCACGTTGAATTGAACTACCCAAATGTAGAAGATATAACAAGGCAGGAAATTATAGAATATAGGATATAGCAATGGGACAGCACTACCTATTCAAATTACAAGTGTTGGTTTGACAATTTTTTTAACCAAATTCATCAAATTAGAGTACAAATTCGTTCCAATATAAGGTTCTTCCTAGCCTTGATATGAGAAACATGTTATTATTGATTTGTAAAGCACTATGTGAATTGTTTTGATTCACACTGCCCATTTCTACGATTCTTGGCTTCATAGTTTTTGCAATACAGGTGGCCGCAAATAACAGGTGTCAATGTTATTAATTTGACCTTGGACTCTTCCACTAAATCGTGTAATGAGAGGCATGCTTGAATTATCATACTGTAAAGATACTATTTCTAAGTTTTGAATGCAAAATAGCATGAGGTAGAATCAATAAGGTTTCTCTATTTCTTTCTGGCCGCCCAACTAAGATGCTAAGTTATGCTTTAGTTGGCTCTTACTCAAGCAACTTCTCTTATTGTGACTGACAATTCCAAAAGCCAACAATCTTATAGTACCGACAAAAATCAAATGAGTCATGTTTCACTCAAAAAGCCAACAATCTTCATATATTCATGTTTGTATATGCATATTCCCTGTTTATATGTCATGCTTCTGTGTGAAGAGAACCGAACAAAACCACCCTTGCAGTTTTTGGCAGGAACTTGGCTGCTCTGCAGCACTTGTTTTAACTGGTATTTCCTTAAATATCAAACTCCATCTCTGCTGTCATGTCAAATCTTTTAGCAAAGAATCCAACTCATAAGTGGACTCCACCAACAGATTTCTTTTTGCCATTGATTTCTGCATTTCATTGGACATGATAAAAAATACTGCCAATTGAATGCAGAGTGCACTCTGATTTATAAATTGCTATTTTAACAGCACATAGAAGAAGATGAGAGATGATTTTGCAATCTAGCCCTTTGGTTGTAAGCAACTGTGGAATGTCAATAACTCACTCTTATTGGTAATCTCAATATTATGAAATCAGTCCAATACATTGTTTACTAAATTGGAAAGTTAAAAAGGTTAAAACAAGACTTTTAAAAAAATGCAACGAATCAGATTGTGACTTCGCTATAAGTGCACTCTCTGAAAGTTTAAGCAAAGAGGGCTAGAGTAGTCCATCCAAGTAGGCGTTTCATCCTAGATATACAATTATTAGATGGAATAACCCTAAGGTACAGGAGAAGAGATCAAGAAAAAGTGCAACCTCGTTGATATGATCTCATAATGCTTGAGTTCATGGCGGTGCTTATCATTCATATTTTATAAAAAAAATCAACTATCGAGACAACAAAAAAAACTTGCAATATGCATATTTATTAATTTAAAAACCATATAAAATATGATTAAAGAAAGATATACACTGGCAAAGCTTTCACTTTGCTTTAAAAATATATAATCTCGACTGCACAATACATTTCCTTCTAAATATTGAAGACAAAAAAAACTCCTATATACAACAACCCTAAAAAATATATGGAATCCAAAGACTCCTGCAGATGCATACATCCCTTGAAATTACTCTTCTATTGCTCTCTATCAATAAATGATTAAATGAATAATGAATAATGATGTGTTTTGATTTTTCAAGGATGGCATGCCCAACTATTCTTCATTCTTTTAACCACACCTTCCATCTGCTGAGAAGATGGAAGCTCTCCAAGGGCTATCATTAAATGAACTCGTTCTGTAATCTCTGCAACTTCCTTTTTCTTTGTTTCCTCTATACCTGCTTTCCACTGCAAAAACATCCAAACTTGCCAAATGTTAAATATATAGCATACATCCTCAAGTGTAAGACATATCCATTATTGTTTTATTGGATAGAATACTGCACCCTTTCAGCTCTTGTATATGCATCTGCAATGGCCTTCTCCATGTGCTCACTGGCATGAGCTTTTATTCTAAGTGCATCTTCACGCGCTTTTGATAAAATTTTATCAGCCTTTACCTAAACCAACAGGAAACGGTACCATCAAACTTGCTCCAACTTGAAAGCTTAGAAAAAATACATTTGTTTGAAATAGCTTCTGGAGAAAACTGCGTGGAGAAAAATATATATTATTAAAGAAATATGTGTAACTAATACAGTAAATTTGAAATATCCCATCAAAAAATATCTCCTACTAATCATACATTTAAGCAAGCATTATTGTGGAGTATAGCTTCACATTTGTGTGACAGCATAATCTATTAGCTACTTAATAATTAAAATAAAAAAGTATGTACGTAAACAGGCAGACAGTCTTTGTAATCATTTCATCATTAATAGGACAAATGTAATATTGAGAGATGGCTCTGCAATCTCTCCTATTCTCTCCTATTTTGATGGCTTGCAGATTTCTATGTTCTATTCCCTCTCTGTCCCTCTGGTTGATCCTACAAAATAATGACAGGGTATCAGAGCCACCCTGTGAGGCAGATGAGAGAAAAGATGGAGGTTTTGAGAAATTTTTGAAGATTTGGTTGCAAGATACTTCGGTTGAAGAATGGAAGATTGACAGATTTATTTTTGTGAAAAGGAATGTTGAGGTATAGTTGCTGACTACGGTAATAATCTTCTTTGGATATAAATTTGGTCATCAGGTACAAATATTCATTGGATGTAAATTCAGTCATTAGGTGCAAGTTAAAATAATTAAGATCTAATTTCCAGGGTATATAATTTAATTTCCAAGTGTTATTTAATATCTGGAAAGAGCTTGATTTGTATGGATTCCACCGATTTAGGATACCGTTAAAGATGCTCTCAAAGAATTACAAGGGAAAATGTGGTCATTGAAGACCCTGGGAGATTGGATGAAAACCAAAAAGCTGTTAAGTGGTCACAAAGTTATGTTCAACATTTGCAGGATGGAGCATTGGGAACAAATATAGAAGCACCAATATCATGGATTAGAAGTAGAAAGAATAATACTTTGAAAGAGGGTGTTGATTTGGTCATTAGCAAGAATTTGCAAGGGAGGGCTGTTGACATAGACAACATGCATGTTCCCAAGGCTGTTGAACTGTAATGGCACAGTTGTTATCAGTTATAGAGATAGATGTTATCAGAGATTATATTCCTTCTCCGTCTCTCTTATTGATCCTACAAACCAGGACAAACTACCTAAAATGGATGACCCCATTTAGGAAGGGGTCCCATGGAGCTGCTAAGGATCAAGTGTTTCTCCAAGTTTTGTGATGGAGGATGAGTTTCTGGGATGGCAAAAAAAAATCTGAATTTTGGCGACCGCAATGACATGGCAGAGGACAGCTAAAAATAATAAATAAAATTGATATTTAATTTTTTTAAATATAAATAAATCAAAGATATTTCAAAAAAAAAAACTAATTAAAAGAAGTTCAAATTCTGAAGAACAAATAATAATTCATTAATTTTATAATTTATTTGATAAACTGATAATTGGACATAATATGAAGAATTGAAAGATGTCAAAACAGAAAACATAACATCATGCATAATTTATAGATGTGTTGAGCAACAAACTCAAAAATTAAAGTTATTTTCCCATTGATATCCGATAAACTGTTCCTCTTCTTCTTGTTTTCTCTTTTCTGCTCTTTTCCTCTTTTCCAAAAAAAAACAATGCACATTTGTATTAGCTGTCCCTCTTCATTACATATGTAATGATATTGATTAGTTGACATTGTTGAAATATCTTCCATACGGTCTTATGGATGCAAAACACTTCACCAGGCCGAGGTGCAGGCCTCTGGAACCAAAACTCCAAGGTAAAAGTGGGAGAATACTGAGTCATTCTTTACTATTGGTTAAAATTTGAAAGCTGGGAAAAGTTCCCTCAATTTTGTCTAGTGGTTAGTTATCCTTTACCCTCCTTATTAAGAGACCAAAGATCAAAAGTTTTGATTTTTGGTTATTCTTAAATATCATCCACTTCAACAATCAAATGTTAATTTTGGCCAATAAAAATAGGATAAATATTTACCACTTTTTGATATGGATGAGGTGTAAAATTGCTATTGATTGTTTGACCATTGAAATGGATGATGTTTAAGTAGAAGTGTTGATAATTACCCCAAAAAACGTTGTAAGTCAATATATAACTCAGCCCTCTTTCTCTAAGTTATTAGATATTAGAATGTTTAGGTGTGGGGTCTGTTAGAAAAATGAGCTACATTCAAACTGTAAGAAGGGCTGGTAATTCAATGGTAGAGCATATTAGTATGTAATGGGAGATTTGCCTTTGAGTTTTAATTGATATATGGAAAGTTTAATATGACATTAGAGTGAAAGTTAGAGCCACGAGCACACAGTGTGACTGAAGGAGGGCTGGGAAAATGAGCCACACCTGAACTGTAAAAAAAAACTGGCCACAAAATGGGCCAGTAGTCCAATGATAGAGCAACACAGCATGAAATAGGAAGTTCCAAGTTTGAATCCTAACTGAAATATAAAAAGTTCATGAGGGTCAATTTTTGAAGTAATTACTATGAATTTGAAGCAAGACTAATCTTTGAGGACAGCAAAAAACGCTAATGTAACTTGTATGGGGAGGAGGCAGGTGTTTATGCAGATCTGTGAATATTGAAAGAAATTGAATATCTGGGCATTCTACATTGCTTGACCGGCATTCACAGAAAGAAATTGAATACCTGGTCATTCTGCATTGCTTGATTGGCATTCACAGAAAGAAATCGAATACCTGGTCATTCTGCATTGCTTGACCAGCATTCACAGAAAGAAATTAATACCTGGGCATTCTGCATTGCTTGATCGGCACGGGCTTGTTCCTGCTTTCCAACTTGGAGGGCCTTTGCTTCTTCATGCATCCTTCTCCTCTCCGCTTTTGCCTGACAATTTTTCATTGGAAATGCTTGATTTAGGAAAAAAAAAAGGATTGGGTAGTTATAAAAGGCAATATTAGTTTCATTATAACAAAAGGGTAAGGGTAAAATGTTATAATTTGCCTGGAGTTTTTGGGCTCTAGCCTCCAGCTTCCTGATCTGAGAGTCAAGGTAAGCTTGAGCCTCGGCTTCTACACGCCCTCGGTGAGCCTGTGCAATAGCCTGGGCCTTTGGACTCAGGCTCACATGTGCCCTTGGCGACACTGATGCTTCAGCGAATGCATGCGCAGAGAACAGTTGAGTTGGGGATGGAGCCTCGAAATTTCGATCTGAATTCTCTGATTTTACATTCACCTGCAAATGCGCCGCTGCTTTTTGCTCACATTTTTCTTCAAACATTGATTATTACTTGTTAATTTTAAAGCTTCAACTTTTGGCGCCTACTCAAGACAAAATACATAACAATAAAACGCTCTCAGGAGGAGGTATATTAAAATGGTGAGAATGGTCTGGGCATCTTTCTGAAAGTATATGAGCATAGGACGAATCAAAACAGTCAGTGTAACTGTAATTTGTTTGGTGGGTGAGGTGAGACCTTAGCACAGTTATATCAACTGTTGGATGGATGGATGGATGGATGTTGAACCGCCCTTTCCTGTTTGAATCAAGAAAACAAGATTTGAGAAAGTGAACGGTTTATTTTACTAAAATTAAATAATAAATATATGGGAATTGCACAGGGAGAATTGTTTTTGATGGAGATCATCCACAAGATTACGGGATAATAGAGCATAAGCCTTAGGCTGAAGCTCTTTTGCTGAGAGTCAAGGATGAGGGTAAGACTTGATCCGTGTGGGCTCATTCAGAACCTTTCAACTTCACAAGAAGGGGTTGGGAAATAAAATGCAATTTAGAACCTATAGATGCAAAGGAAAAATAAACTTTTTGTTAAGTGTTAATTTAGGTTAATTAAATTAGTATAGATATCTTAAATTAAATACATTTATATGAAAAAAATTATTTTATTTACTCTAGAGTTATTAGTACCTATCAGTGTTTTCTTATCTAGTCTTATCTAGTGATTAATCTATCTATAGTAAACCAATCAAAACAAAGTATTATTTTTGATGTTGGACAAGTTTTAATTGTATTATTTTTCATGTTGGACAAATTTTAATTTTTCCTAAGAAAATTTTAACAAAAAATATTGGGAAAATGAATTATCACTATTGTGATTGGCTAAAAAAATGACCTCTGCAAAATACTATTTTGATGAAACAATTTTTTTTTCTTAAATTGTATGCAATATTATAACAAAAATTGTAATATTTATATTGATATAATATTCATATTAATACCATTATTTAGTTTTCACCATTGTATAGTTATTATATTCTTTTACGTATAAATGTTAAAAATTAAAATATTGTAGTGGTCTTAATGTGAAACAAACACCTAAAATTGAGGTCTAAAGAACTCAGAAGATTCCTTTCATCTAGTCCTTTCCTATCCCTTTTCTCTTGAGCTCTGGAACTGGTTTCTTTCCTTATGGAATATCAGCTGGACATTCCCCAATTCCACCAAGGATCTAGTCGCTCAATGGTTGTGCCCTGTCTCTAACCCTTCCCTTAAATTCATCTGGTCCCTGTGCATCCTCACATTGCTTGGGGCCTTTGGAAGGAAAGGAACAATAGAGTCTTCAGAGACACCAACTTCACTCCTGATAATTTGTTTTTAAAACTGGGACATCACTGAAGATATATTTATACCTTTCAAAAAATGAAACACTCTAGAGGGAAAGTGGTGTGGCATCTGCCCCTGGAAGGGTGGATCAAAATCAACTTTGATGGGGTGGCAAAAAGTAACCCTAGAGTTGCTGGTAGTGGGGGTGATAAGAGATAATCATGGTAGGTTCATAGCGGCTGTGGCACTCCCTTTGGGTACTCAAACTAACCACTATACCAAAGTTGCAGCTGCCTATCATTCTATAGCCCTAGCGCATGCTAAAGGTTATAGAAAAGTTTGGGTGGAGGGTGGCTCTAACAATATCATCAATTGTCTTAAGAGCACCATTAAACCAAGCTGGTCTATAGTGACCATGATCGAAGATGCTATCATGTTGTTAGGAACTTTTGAGACTACCCATATTTCTCACATTTATCGTGAGAGGAACAAGGTGGCATATGTTTTTGCCAACCTAGGGGTTGTTAACAATTCAAAGCTCATATGGGAGGAATTTATTTCTATCCCGAGCAATGTTAAAGAATTAATTTATAACGATTGCCTCCATGGTACGAAAATCAAGATTCTCTAAAGAGATCATCATGATCTCTAAGGGTTCGAAGGCCTCGACTATCTAGATAGTTCATCTCACACCGATTATGGGTAAGATTTACAACAATATTGCTCTGATTTTCCTCATTCTCACCTTCATTTATGTTTGCAGAGAGAGTGGTTTCTTCTAGTGTATGTATTCTAACATGGGGGTAGATAGAAATAGGGTTGAACCATCTTCGTGCGAGGGAATTAGGCAGAAGCAGAAAGTTTGGAGTATCTTGGAGGCTGGAAAATCTCCATGGAGCCGACCCTAATGTGACTGCTATGTTCGTTAAAGGTTTCAAGAACAAGAAGGTTATGACGTATGGGTGGGAAATGGCTATTTATAAAGACCTTATTGCCATGGTGACAGGCCTCTCAACCAGTGGGAAGAAATTCTTTCATGAGAGGAAATAGAGTGAGGAAGCCCTTAATAACTTCTTCAAAGGTAACGAAAGGGACAAGTTGGTTAAGTTTCAGACTGGAGGGTATAATTGTCTCTCCATCAAGCCCATCTGGGCTGAGGTGGCTGAAGTTATTATGAGATATGTGACTCTGGACGGGAGGTATGTGGCCATCTACAGTTATCACTTCAACTTGCTCAACCATGTCAGACACGGTATGTTGGTTTCCTTTCCCTTCTACCTACTTTCATCGTTGGAGTTTGGTTTAAAAGAGAATAGCAAAAACCCTAAACTCCTAGTTCTGCATGAGAGCCTTATTTTACTCATCATGGAGCACATGAAGAATAACACACCCAAAAAAGGGATAAAACAAAAACATAATGCTAAGAAGAAGGGTAGGGTGGTGTCAAGTGAAGAGGAGACTGATTCTGAGGATGAGGAGTGGAATATGGAGGATGAAGATGAGGATAGTGAGGAAGAGTCCTCTAGAAAGAAGAGAAAAACTCAGAAGAGGGAAGTCTCCATCTCTTGGTCGAAAGGGTATAATACTAGTAATGACTCTAACACCTCCATCAAGGAGATTATTGCCAAAAAGTCCATGCCTCAAAAGAGGAAAACCCCCACTCCGGTGAAGAAAGGTAAAAAACCCTCAGAGAAAGATATGGTGGATGAGGGATTTGTGCAAGATGTTGGTGGTTCTTCGTAGAAACAAGGGTTCAAGCCGAAGCGAGGGAACAAGGATAAGTTGTTTGAGAAGGCTCAGGATGAGGGAAATGTTCAGTAGTTGGTTGTTCTACCCAGAAACAGGGGACCGGGATGAAGCAGGGGATAAGGGAGAAACCCACTGAGAAGTTGGATGATAGGGTGGAGGACAACACCATGCAGATCCCCGAACCTCGTGTTGGCCTCAAATTTCTTGAAATCAATGACCCCTCAAAAAACCTCCCTGAGGATTTTGATGATTTGCTGGCCTAGGTGAAAAATAGAGATCAGGTTGAGGAGGTTTTTGAACTGGTGAAGAATGTTGTCAATTCTTAGCACAAAATGACTAAGTGGTTTTTCTTGGAAATAAATAGAATCAACATCATGCTCCAGTTGATGCAGGATAGCTTGGGAAGTGGTATCAAGACTACTGCTGAGTAGGACACCCTTATCTTCAGAAACTGGGAAGCATTCCTAAAATGGAGGAAATGGACCGTGAGTTGAACAGGATGAGAGAAGAATTTAATACTAGGGTCCAGCACCTGGAGGAGAAGATCATTGAAGTGAATAACAACTTAGACAAAATGATGACTATCAATAAACTCACCATTCAAAACAACCTCAAGGGGATGAGAGTCCTGATAGAGAAGCTCAAGGAGCTTAGAAAAGAGCAGTTCAAGGATTTCAATGTTGAGGACATCATGAATGTTGAGGAACTGGGTAATCAGGACAAGGGTGATGAAACTAATAGCTCTGGTAAACAGGTGGCAGCTAAGGACACAGGTGGAGCTTCAACCTGCACTAGGGGGAGAAACAAAAAGCAGTGTGAAGCCAAGAAGAAAGAATTCATGGACTTTGCCAAAATGTATGAGGCATTCTATGAACAAGAATTAGAAGCAGTCGAGACTCTTAAGAAGATGAACTAGTTTAGTTTTGTTTGGTCTCTTTTTTGGTTACTCTTTATATGCTTATGTATTTTGGTAGCTTATAGTTGGTTGTCGGTTAGCTTTCAGTTTTTTGTTAGCTTCCTTTTGTGAAGGGTTTTGGGGTCCCCTTTCAAAACTTGTTTGACCAAATTAATCAAAAACAAATTAACTTGTTTAATTAAATTATGAGTGACTAAATTAAAATATTGTAGTGATCTAAATATTAATATATTTGTAATATTATATTCATATTGATATGATTGTTTAATTTGTATTGAATAGAACAATATAATTAACAAGTGCCACATAGTGGCAAGTACCTGCCTTGTAGTGTTGTAATTATAGTATGTGTTTTAGTTGTAATTTTTTCTTAGATTAAATATTTGTTGTATAGACAAATTACATTCCAATTAGCTAAATTAACTAGTTGAATATAAGATATTGGAAAGACTAAAATTACATTGTAATTAGCTAAATTAACTAGTTGAATACAAGATATTGGCAAAAATAAAAAATTATGAACCTTGCCTCTCTTTGTTGTTTATCGAAAAATCTTAACAAGTATGAACTAGCTTTACTTATCAACGTTGTGGGCAAACTCATAAAATTCCTAACTATGGCTTGACTTAGGTTTATCGGTAAATCCACAATTTCATGAACTTTCTCTTGTTTTAAGGTTCCATCGGCAAATCTTACAAAATTAGAACTTTAGCCTTATTTGGGATATGTATATCTAGAAAATTATGAATTTTAGAACTTTAGCCTAATAGGTGGTCTTAGGCTTCATCGGCAAAATTATGAATATTGGAACTTACTCTTATCTTAGGCTTTATCAGCAATAATTAGGGATTCTGAACTATGTTTTATTTCGGTTTATCTGTAAAAGTTATGTTTTATGAACTTTCGCCTTTTGGCCTTTATTATTAGAAAAATGTGCCAATCCCGAACCATGCCTTGCTATCAGCAGAAATTAGATTTTACGAACCTTGCCCCTTTCTTAAGGTTATCAGCAAAAAATGAGTTTTATGAACTTTTATCCCTTAGGCTTATCGGTAAAAGTTAAGGATGATGAACAGTGGCTATTTTTTGTGAACTTTGTCCATGCTCTATGCTTATCGGCAAAAGTGGCAACTTAAGAACTTCCCTCAGCCATTTATCGGTGAAAGTCCAAATAGTCGAACTATGCCTTGTTATTGGCAAGTCGGGAGATTTCAAAACCTACGAACTAGTTCTAAAACTTTAGGTTCTTCCGATGGGATTTTTGCTGATAAGGCTTTGCCCTAGAAAAAATTCAACATTTTGTTTCAAACACATGTTATTGGTAAAAAGAGCAATATCTAAACTTAAGCCTATCAACGATTCTATAGAATTCAGAACCTTTGGAACTTGTTCAGAAAACCTAAGTTCTGCCAATAGACTTTCTCCCGACAAGGCTTTTGCCTTAGCTCATTTTTTTAAAATGCTTTCACTTTTTCATTCTTAGTCGGGGAATCACAAGATGTCCAAATTGGCTAACCGTTAAAAAACCTAAGTCTTTTCCTCATCAGTGAACCGAATGACTTGCATTTATCCCTTCTATTACTCAGTCAGAAAGTCAGCAAAAAGCTGAACCCACGAACCAACGAAAATATGTTAAGTTCGCTTCCTAAGGATTTTTTCGATAACACTAGACTTAACCTATTTTGACCAAGGAAAACACATGAAAGACCAAACTTTGACCAAGCAAAACTTCTTTATTTGAAGGAATTTTAACATGATTCAAAAGGAAAAGTTGCTTAGAATTCAATTATGTATTCACTGGTGACCTCTGTTTGGGATTTTGTTGAACTTGACCTTCTACTGTGGATCAGGACTTGACATTTTACCATACTGCCCAAGTCAAGTTTGTAGAATGTTAATTTGAGATGTATACATTTCAAATAGTAATTAATTGTCCTAACATTTGTCATTTTTATTCTTTCTGGTTGCTTCATTTCATCCACATCTATCTATTTCTTTTTCATGTAGAAATGGTCTCGTGTAGTTTTTATACTTCTAGTTCTAACAGCTTCTTTAGCAGGTTTTGGGAACACAGCAGAAAATTGAGTAATGAACAACTTGATTTATGAGAAATAGTGAATTGTAATCAGTGTAGACATCTACTAGTACAACAAAATTGTTTGGTTATGGTTTAAAACAATTGTTTTCTTGCCACCCACATTAATGATAGTGCTAGTCATGTTTTCTCTAGCAGTCTTTCTGTTTGACATATATTAATTATTGTAGTCTTATAATTTGATATATGCATTGAATATAAGTCTATGAATTTGAGTTTGAGAGGCCAATGAGCTTGAGCATCTTGTTCATTTATTATTATTGAATCAACAATGCCAAATGGAGATGGAGTAGTCATTACTGTCAAGGGCTCCTTTAGAACTATCAAATAATTTATCCATAAAATTAATGTCCACATTTCACCACAAATGCATAATCACTATACATGTGCTCAATCAACCAAATAATTACATAAATACATGATGAACAAGGATGCAATATTCTGCTAAAATATGTACAAAATTCTAGACAGAAACATTACTAAACTCAACTTGGGCTATATTGCATTCACAACAACTGTCAATTAAATAAGATCATCAACTATAGAAAAAAAGAGTGTAAAAGTTAATCCATGTGTAGCACCCAATATCAATCCTCATGGCCCAAATCTTAGAGTTGTAACTAATCATTTTATAGCATGTCAATAAGCAATTCTTCAAAAAGCCAATTGGAATGCAAAAAGCGTATCAAATCAGCAACTATAAACAAAAACTCATTGTGAGTTCAATTATTGTTCATCTAAATTACTTTCAAAGAACCCACATATGATGTCCTCTAACAAAAGTTTAGTTCCTGAAAGCCTATGTGACTTCAAAAAAAATCTATGTTTGCAATCAGGAGATGCTCCCTGAGTATATCCATTCCATCAGTCAGATCAAATCCTACAACATTAAATAACTCCTACACAGTGATAATTAAGCAATAATGCCACAAGACAATATCATCTGTCACTTGATTTCTGTGAATTCATATATGCCCTGGACATTACTGGCATACAAGGTGTAATTTTCAACTAGTTCCATTTAGACCTTGTTCTGATACATGATTCTTTGTGTATTTTGAATTTTCCTTTCATTGTGGTGGGGTGTGGGGGTGCTCCTCTGGGAACATGACACAACAAATTAATCAGCTCCCCTCCCTGAATATTTGATTTGTGGTGAAAATCAGTAATTAAACTATAATGCCAAGGGCCAATATCTTCTCCTACATAATTCTTGAAAACTCCACTTGAATTCACATCTAATTTCAACCAGTCTCATTCCCGTGAAGCTCTATCCCAAAACTCTATGCAAGCCCTAAAAAGATTGCATATCTTCAAGTCAAAAGAATGCTTTTCGTGGTTTGATATTGGCTTATTGAAATACAAGCCAAAACACCAACAAAGAACTCTATTAAATTAAACTGATCAACTACAAAACCCAGTGAAATGTTGGAATTACATGGGATAAGATTGTTATTTGCCCCTAGTTGAATTAAGGATGTAATCTTCCCCTCACTAGCTCAACTCCTTCCATGATGTCACTTCCACTTGAAAGCAATGCAAGCCTATTACTTGGAGCCAATATGCTCTGCCAAGGGAGTCCAAAGCATGAGCCAATGAGCTCTGCCAAGAGAGACCAATGCTCTCAGACGCATCCCAAAAAAAAAGTAGATCATTGGAAAAGGCCAAAAAATGGCAAAATCTGTTGCAAGTATGGGCTTAACCGGTGTTGTCATTGATGTCAACATACTCCTGTTGCATTAATGATAAGGATTGAAAGAGTTGTGTGCAAAGGATATTGAGAAAATTAGTCTCAAATCAGGAACAGTGAAGAATAGGGATGGCAATAAGGTAAAAGTCCAAGATAGGATGAGGATCAGAGGATGCAAATTAAAGGGTTTGTAGATATGTGTCCTAAGGTGATCCAGTAGAGATTTCAGAGGTCTGCATGAAGATCTAAAGAAGTTGTGGTCGTTCTAGTAAAACCGGTTCTGACAGATGTTCAGTGATGACAGAGTGGTACAGATAGGTCCGGTGAGATCCAGAATTGCATTTTCCTGTTCTACAGATTTGAGGGAGTGTTGAAGAAGTCTTTGTGGAGTGTCATCTAGATTGGTTCATGGTTTGAAGGTTTGCAAGTATCAATTCCTTTGTGACAGTAATGACAGACTGTGTTCTTTAGGTTCCGAATGGAGGAGAGAAGGATTTAAGTAAGCAGATGAAGTGTGGATGTTCTTGGTGATTCAGGCAAGCTTGTGGTGGTCTTTGGATCATGTCTAGTTCATGTTGGTGGTCTGCATTGAAGTTGGAGTTCGCATTTGAAGAACAACTTCTAGATGATGGTGCTCTTCTTGAGACAGGCCGACCGGATGAGTTATACATCTTGCGGATGTTCTTGTGGATGTTTGCCGACTTAGATGATCATTCCTAAGTTGATGTCTTGTATAAATAAGGGATTGTGAAGTCATTTCAAAGTTGTCCTTGTTGAGATGTGTGTGTGGTAGCAAGGAGGAGAGCGAAAGGCATAACAAAAGTATTGGGCTTAAATGGAACTGATTCAAGCATGGTAAAGATGCTATTCTCCAGTTCATGTATGTGATACTTATTTCTTTGTAGACAGTGTGTCTCTTGTAGGCAGTAAGCCTCTTGTGAGTAGTGTGCTCGAGCAGTGAGCCCTAATTGGCATGTGCCATTTGTTCTTTCTATTCTTCTAATAAAGAATACATTCTTGGGTGAATCACCTCGTGGTTTTTCCCTTAACCAGGTTTTCCACGTCAAAATCTTGGTGTCTCATGTGTTGATGTGTTTCTGCTCTTGATTTGTTGCATTGTGTTTCCATGATTGATTTATTATTATGCTGCTGAATTGCTAAGTGGAGTTAAGTGTGTAATTGGAAGAAAGTTTTGTACAGCTGATTCACCCTCCCCTCTTAGTTGTGTGCCCTAAGTCTAACAATTGGTATCAGAGCCAAGTTCCTCTAAAAGGAGCTTAACCACTTGAGGAGATCCAGGATGTCGTCTTACAAGAAGGATAGTCCAAATTTTGATGGAACCAATTTTAATCTCTGGAAAGGTCGCATGAAATGTCACTTGCAATGTATGGGAATGGCGTACTGGACCATGGCCACAACATAGTATGCACCTCCACAGGGTGGTCCGAAATCCCAAACTGAAATCACAGATGTTGAAAATAATCTGTAGACTATAGAAGCTCTTCTAAGTGCATTATCTGATTCAAAGCTCTCAAATGTTATTGACCTACCAACTGCTTTTGAGATTTGGCAAAAACTGGAACTTCTGCATGAAGGAGACAAGTATGTTAAATGTACAAGGTTACAGAGTCTGAAAGGGAAATTTTAAAATCTGAAGATGAGAGATGATGAAAATATTACTACTTTTATGCCAAGAGTAAATGAGATTGTTTGTGGAATTAGAAATGTTGGTGGAGTCCTAGATGAAAATGAGATTGTTGGAAAAATTCTCAGATCCCTACCTGCTTCTTACAAAATCAAGGCTATTGCCATTGAAGAATTTAGAGCTCATACAACTGTCACAAGAGATCAATTGGCTGGCAAATTGGCTGCATTTGAAATGACAGAGTTTGGAGATGAACCCCCCAAGACTGAATCTGCATTCAAAGCCAGTGCTTCTATAAAAGGTAAACAAAGGTTTGATCTAGGAGAGAACTCATCAAGGAAACTGTCATGGTATGAAAAAGCAAGAAAAGATCTGGAAGAAGAAGAAGTAGAAACTGCTCAACTTGAAGCCCTTATTGCAAAGAAACTGCTAAGAGGATCCGGTAAATATGAAGGAAAATTGTCTTTTAAGTGTTTTAGCTGCAATAAGATTGGTCATTTTGCCTCAAAGTGTCCGAAAAGATTTTCAAGGCCAAATCCTAATAGATCAAGGTTCCAAAAGAATTGTTACTATGGTCATGAAGAAGATGATAATGAAGGGGTAACAGATGATGAATCAGAAACAGGAAACAAATCTAGAAGTGAATGGGTGTTTATTGCCATCAAGGAAGAAGAACCAATATCCTCTGAATCTGTCAATCATAAAGTTGTAGAAAGAGCTCTGGCTGCCCAAGTTGAAGAAAAGGATGACTAGGTCATTGACAGTGGATGCTCTCACCATATGACAGATGACAAAAATAAGTTTGTAGATTTGGAAAGGTATGAAGGAGGAGTGGTAAAGTTTGGTGATAATTCTGCTGGTAGAATCAGAGGTAGAGGAACTATTTCTCTTGATGGAAGAAACAAAACTGGTAATGTACTGTATGTTGAAGGATTGAAGCACAATCTTCTTAGTGTTGGACAGTGGTGGACAAAGTCTATGATCTCCAATTCAAGAATGGAAAATGCAAGATCTTTGAAAGCTCCAGAACAGAGATTGCATCCGGTACTCAAACTAAAGGTAATATCTTCCACTTGGTTGGTACTAGTAAAAGTTGCTTATTTGTTCAAGTTGATCAGAGTTGGTTATGGCATAGGAGGATGTGTCATGTGAATTTTGATAATATCATCAAGATAAGCAATACTCAGGCTATAAGAGATCTTCCGAAATTGGTGAAACCTACTAATAGCTTATGCAAAGAATGTCAGTTGGGTAAGCTAAGCAGAGTCTCATTCAAAAGTAAGGAACTGTCTTCTACCAGATTATTGGACTTAGTTCATACTGATCTTTGTGGTCTGGCAAGAATAAGGAGTATGCAAGGTGATAGATACTTCATGTTACTAATTGATGACTATTCCCAGATGATGTGGGTAACCTTTCCAAAAGAGAAATTAGAAGCTCTTTAGAAATTCAAAATATTCAAGGCTATGGTAGAGAATGAAACCGGATTAAAATTGAAATGTCTGAGGTTTGATAGAGGTGGAGAATTCACATCTGGTGAATTCATAGAGTTCTGTGAGAAACATGGAATAAAGAGACAGTTGTCTACTCCTAGGACTCCACAGCAGAATGGAGTAGTGGAGAGAAAGAACCGAACCATCCAGAAAGCTTCTAGGACCATGATGATGGAAGCAAATGTTCCTCAGATCTATTGGAGAGAAGCTATTAGCATCGCAGTCTATACTCTCAATCAAGTTCAAATCAGAAGCAATACCGGTAAGACTCCTTATGAACTTTGGTTTGGCATCACTCCTACTGTGAGGTATTTCAGAGTTTTTGGTAGCAAATGTTACATTAAAAGAGATGAAGATTTAGGAAAGTTTGATGCTAGAAGTGATGAAGGAATATTCTTGGGTTACTCTACTCAAAGAAAAGCATATCAGTGTTATAACAAGAGACTGAGAAAGATGATAGAAAGTACAAATGTGAAGGTTGATGAAGGAATTGAGAAACCCTCAAGGTTTTATGAATATGATGAAGATGATCAGAATGGTGTTCTAACTCAAGGAGCCCAAGCCTCCTCTGTAAGTCAGATTCAAACTAATCCAGTAATCCAGGAAGAAGAGATGAGTTTCAATGAGCCTAATCAAGAATCAGAAGTGCAAGAAATTCCCAAAGTTCCCAGGTATGTGAAACTAAACCACTTTGAAGATCAGATCATAGGTGATAAAAGCAAAGGAGTACAAACAAGAAGGAGAATTGCTCAAGATTCAAAAGAGTATTGTCTAATTTCAAAGATTGAACCTAAGAGAGTGAATGAAGCTTGCAATGATGAAAACTGGACTAAAGCAATGGAGGAAGAGCTGATGCAAATTGAGAAAAATCACACTTGGGATCTTGTTCCTAGACCTAGAAATAAGAATGTGATTGGAACAAAATGGGTCTTCCGGAACAAACTGAATGAAGTTGGTGAAGTAATCAGAAATAAAGCCAGATTGCTCTGCAAGGGTTACTCTCAAATAGAAGGAGTTGATTTTGAAGAAACTTTTGCTCTGGTGGCAAGAATTGAAGCAGTTAGATTATTTCTTGCCTTTGCTGCCTTCAAGGATTTCAAGGTATATCAGATGGATGTCAACTCTGCCTTCCTAAACGGTGACTTGGAAGAAGAAGTGTACATAGAGCAACCAGATGGATTTCAATTGTCTGACCATGGTGATATGGTCTGCAAGTTGAAGAAGGCATTGTATGGACTGAAGCAAGCCCCAAGAGCCTAGTATGAAAGATTGGATAAGCATCTTTTGAAGATTGGTTTCAACAAAGGTACTGCTGACAATAATTTGTATTTCAAAATTGATCATGAAAACATCTTGATTGTTGAAGTGTTTGTTGATGATATCATTTTTGGAGGAAGAGATAGTATGTGTAAAACTTTTGCAAATCAAATGAAAAATGAGTTTGAGATGTCCATGCTTGGTGAAATAAATTTCTTCTTGGGTCTGCAAATCACTCAAACAAAGAAAGGAATCTTCATTTCTCAGACCAAATATGTGAAAGAATTGTTGAAGAAATTTGGGATGGAAGAATCAAAACCAATGAATACTCCTATGGCAATCGGATGTAAATTGAGCAAAGATGATGATTCTCCTAAGGCTGATTAGACAAAGTATAGGTCAATGATTGGAGGACTATTGTATCTCACTCAAACTAGACCAGACATTATGCAGGTTGTTGGTCTTGTTGCTAGATTCCAGGCTGATCCTAGAGAATCACATGTCATAGCAATCAAGAGGATTTTCAGATATCTAAAAGGGACAGTTGAGTATGGTTTGTGGTATCCTAGAGATCATGATTTCTCTCTTCATGCATATACAGATGTAGATTGGGCAGGAGATGTGGATGACCGGAAGAGTACCAGTGGTGGAGCACTCTTTTTGGGGAAGAGATTGGTTTCTTGGCTAAGCAAGAAATAAGAGACAATATCTTTGTCTACAACTGAAGCAGAATATATTGCAGCAGTAGGTAGTTGCACTCAAGTTTTGTGGATGAAGCAGATGCTAAGAGATATCAAAGTGGAGTATGAGGAACCTATCACAATCTTCTATGATAATTCAAGTGCAATAAATATATCTAAGAATCCAGTGTTGCATTCAAAGACTAAACACATATCCATCAAGTTTCACTTTTTGAGAGAGCAAGTGAACAAGAATGAAGTCAGATTGGAGTTTGTACCTTCCAAGGATCAGATTGCAGACATCTTTACTAAACCTCTACCTAAGGATTCTTTTGAGTATCTCAGGGAGAAGCTAGGGGTTATTACCCCTCCGGTGATGAACTAAGGTGCACTGAGGTGCATCAGTCTGGTGGTTATCACAGTCATACCTTGTGATCCGGATTGATGATGGGGAGCTGCTACTCAGGGGGAGCAGCAGGTATGATTCTGAAGTGTTGGAATTGCAAGTATGTGCCCTTTGCCATTGATGTCAAAGGGGGAGAGAAGACATGTGAAAAATAAGTGGTTGCTAATCAAAGGGGGAGTAGTAAAGGGAGAGAAGACATGTGAATGGTTGTTGCTGATAGGGGGAGTTATGACAGTGAGGAGAAGTTCTTGTCTTGATGGTTAAAACAGTTTTTCACATCATATGTTGCCATCAATGACAAAGGGGGAGATTTTTGCAAGTATGGGCTTAACTGGTGTTGTCATTGATGTCAACATACTCCTATTGCATTAATGATAATGATTGAAAGAGCTGTGTGCTGAGGATATTGAGAAAATTAGTCTCAAATCAGGAACAGTGAAGAATAGGGATGGTAGTAAGGTAAAAGTCCAAGATAGGATGAAGATCGGAGGATGCAGATTAAAGGGTTTGTAGATATGTGTCCTAAGGTGATCCAGTAGAGATTTTAGAGGTCTGCATGAAGATCTGAAGAAGTTGTGGTAGTTCTAGTAAAACCGGTTTCGGCAGATGTTCAGTGGTGACAGAGAGGTACAGATAGGTCCGGTGAGATCCAGAATTGCATTTTCCTATTCTACAGATTTGAGGGAGTGTTGAGGAAGTCTTTATGGAGTGTCATCTAGATTGGTTCATGGTTTGAAGGTTTGCAAGCATCTATTCCTTTGTGACAGTAATGACAGACTGTGTTCTTTAGGTTCTGGATGGAGGAGAGAAGGATTTCAGTAAGCAGATGAAGTGTGGATGTTCTTGGTGATTCAGGAAATCTTGTGGTGGTCTTTGGATCATGTCCAGTTCATGTTGGTGGTCCGCATTGAAGTTGGAGTTCGCATTTGAAGAACAACTTCTGGATGATGGTGCTCTTCCTGAGACAGGTTGACCAGATGAGTTATACATCTTGCGGATGTTCTTGTGGATGTTTGCCGACTTAGATGATCATTCCTAAGTTGATGTCTTGTATAAATAAGGGATTGCGAAGTCATTTCAAAGTTGTCCTTGTTGAGATGTGTGTGTGGTAGCAAGGAGGAGAGCGAAAGGCAGAGTAGAAGTATTGGGCTTAAATGGAACTGATTCAAGCATGGTGAAGATGTTATTCTCCAGTTCATGTATGTGATACTTATTTCTTTGTAGATAGTGTGTCTCTTGTAGGTAGTAAGCCTCTTGTGAGCAGCGTGCTGAAGCAATGAACCCTAATTGGCATGTGCCATTTGTTCTTTCTATTCTTCTAACAGAGAATACATTCTTGGGTTAATCACCCCGTAGTTTTTCCCTTAACCAGGTTTTCCACGTCAAAATCTTGGTGTCTCATGTGTTGATGTGTTTCTACTCTTGATTTGTTGCATTGTGTTTCCATGATTGATTTATTATTATGCTGCTAAATTGCTAAGTGGAGTTAAGTGTGTAATTGGAAGAAAGTTTTGTACAACTGATTCACCCCCCCTCTCAGTTGTGTGCCCTAAGTCTAACAAAATCTTGACCTCAAGACTCAAACACACAATGACTAGAAGGTCACAATTATGTCACTTGTCTGAATCCTCTGAAATCGCATGTGGCACACCCAACACCTCGATTTGATTACTTGGTGTGTATTTACATGTACAAGCAAAGTGAACCAAACAAATACACTATATACATAACCCCAACACACTGTTCCACAAGCTTATTCTGTAAAGATTGTCAAAAACCCCAAACCTCAAGCATATAACTCCATCAACACTTTAATTCTTGCAAAGCCACATCATTCCCATGCATGTTTCTACAATATCTACCTTTAATCTTAGTTCCTTGAAACCTTACTTGAACACCATTAATATTGAAAGTACGTAGTACGAAAGTAATGTGTAGCATTTAGGAAGCTATTCCTAAAAGTGGTAGTTACTAAGCAGGATACAAGAATATAGTTACACTAGGGATTCAATATCCAAATGTTAAAGATGAATTACATGACATGGTTAAAATGTTCATATGACTTCAAGTGAAGCATACGATTTATCCAGTTCAGACAAAAAGATGAAATAGTCACCTATCTGATACATTGGATGATTGTGCAATAAACTGGTTGTATGGAATGCCTATCTTATTTAGAAATCAAGCTTTTTAATGGCCAGGCAAAACAAGGAAGAAAAGCCAATAGGGATGCAAACAATCACCAATGCTATAATTCCCAAAAAGTCATGTCTCGACCCAAAATAATTCTTTATGAATCCAGACACCACCAATTTCCCATCTGTTGTTTCCATATCTGTATCCACATTAGCAAGCTGTGATGCAACCAAATCATAGAGTGTCTAGGAAATAGGTGTCACCTAGTTGTACCATCTCCACCACACAGGCATTTTCTAGTTCAAATAAAATAGATTTGATTGTATTACTAATCATCATGGCTTGCTACTATACATTTTAAAAAGTTTAGTTTAAATTGTAATATATAAAATTTTTCTCAACAAAAAAGTTTTAACATGGCCTCACAGGTCTAGGAATGATGAAGCCACAAAAGAGGTTCCATGTAGAATATAATGTAGATGCAATGATTTCCGCAACATGGAAGTTTGGAGTCATGGTAACTTCCACCATTCTGAAGAAGGTGAAGTATAGAAAAGTGAAATACATGAAAAAGAGGAACCAAAAAAACTTGACTGTTGTCCATTCAAATGCTATCATAGAATAGACTAAAATGGCATAAACTACAGACTACACAAGAATATAAGAGACCTCAATTGCCACTTGCATAAATAAATAACAAGAGGATCATCTCATTAATTTGAGGTTGCACACTTGAACATCATTTGAGAAGATGACAGTGACAAAATTTAGAGTACCTATCCAAAGGCATAAGGGAATGCTGAATACATTCCAACAACTCTTTCTCTATAGAAGACAGTCTGTTGCACATCAACCACACATTGTACACTAGATGCATTGCTTATTCCAAGAAAAAGTCTAGAACATTACATTGCTCCCAAAATATTGAATAAATCTTGTTGATTACCTCTACAAAAACAAATTATAGAATATTTAAAAAATAAATTGCCAATATGATAGGTGAGAGTTGAATTGGAACATGCAGTCTTGCAGAAGAACTTTGATAAATCACAACAAAGGTGTAAAACACAAATTTGGTGGCTACAAGTGCATATTGGAAAATCTAGACTATTGTGCCAATGAAAAGAGCATCTAACCTTTTTTTCCAAAGGCCTCAAAAGATGCTCCCAAAGAGCAAGGCAACCATTGTGCTAAAGAGAAAATGCACAACAACATAGTGTAGATTTTGCCAATATGATCAAGACTGCTTCCAAAGGCATGCCATGCACTAAACTGGGAAGGACTGTGCATACTATGTTGGAAAATTTAGATCCTTTGAGCCTAGAGCAGGGGTTCTTAGTTCTTCAATGAGTTGTTGATTCCATCTGACAAACAGAAAATACTTTAAGCTTAATTTAGATTACCTTCTTAAGACTTGCAAACGTGGAAACCCACAAGAGTTGCATCATAACCTTGTTACATGTTTGCTGGAATTATGGGCCACAATATTTGAACTTGGGTCATGCTCTGATGATGTCAGACTCTTATGGATTACCATATTACACCACACCTTGAACTATTAATATGAATACCCATCATCGTTACACCATAACCTTGCCACATGTCTACTACAATGGGCAGCAACATTTGAACTTGGGTCACACTTTTACAAAAGATCCACATTCCTATTAAACCACAAGCACTTTGGTTGACATTTCCCATATATTTTCTATCGCTAAAAAAAATTAAAAATAAAACAAAACACCACTAGCAGAATCCATTACAAGCAAAAACTAATGCCAATCTATCTATGTACTGGAAAACATTGTAAAAATGGTACACCCACAAACTGCTTTGTTGATTATTTGTGTATTAGTGTCATAAATTTCCCCATTTAAATGTTGCTTATAAAAAATAATTTACATAAATTAACCAGACAGTCACTAGCAAGATCCATAACAAGCAGAAACTAGCCCAAGCCATTTAGGTATTAGTAGAGCAATTCATATTTCCCATTTAGTTGCTATCACTAAAAAACACAATACATAAATGACACAGACGACCAATAGAAAAATCCCCAACAAGCAAAAAACTAATTCCAATCCATTTTGGCATTGGAAAGTGTGAAAAGAGCACACCTACAAACTGTATTGCTAATTACTTATGGCGTGAAGTCATGAATTTCTCCCATTTAAATGCTACTATTCCAAAAAATACATAACGATCATGAAACAGATAGCCAGTACTGAAATTAACAATAACCCAAAACTTATTCCAAGCCATTTGTGCATGCAAAAAAATGTGAAAAGGGCACAAATGAACATAGATACTAATTAACATAGACATAGTGAGAATTTATGTGGTTCACCAAAAAAGAAAACAAATTTGAAATCTAATTTATAAATCAAACGTGTATTGTAGAATTAGAGGAAAGGAAGCTTTACTGATAACGTAACTTAATTTCTATTATATTTGGCAAAGTCAAATTATGTTATAGTGGAAAATAAAGGTGTTATCTTTAAAGAGAAGTTAAATAACACAAGTAAACAAGCAAAACAAAGCATTACGGAAAATTGGAATTGTTGTAAATAGAGAGCTTCAATATATTTAAACTGTACTACTATGGTATATAAAAGTAGTCAAAACCAAAAAACTATTTAAAGTTATCAGTTAGAACCGATTAGAGGAAAAATAGATTTCAAGAGTTTAGTAAGAGTATTTTGTGGACTAAAATATGTTCAATTTAAATATCTAAATGTTTAAATTCAAAGTATTTCTCATAGTTTCATATGACGTGACATTGCAATTGCATGAGTGGATGGCTACAAAATCATAGCATAGTAATCTTCAAGGAGATTGTAGATGTTGATTAGGTTTTGAAAAATTTTGGTTAAAAGAAATTTTAAGTGTAAAAATTGTAATTTGTAAATAAATTATATAGTTGAGAAGGCCATACCTTTTTATTGTTGATTTTCTTGTATCTCAAGAATGTCATTATTGTGATCTAGCGTGAAGTATCCTTGAACTTGAAAGGCATGGAGAATGAAGATGACTCTTAACTTATCATGGATGTATTTTTCATAACTGATTTGTTGAAGCTCTGGAAGGAAGCGATTGAACACGTCCTTTTTAGGAGAGCACTGCAAACTTATATTCTTATTTGTTATTACTATGCATTTTAGATTATGCGTATATGTGTAGACAATGTCCTTTCATTAGTTGCAGTTATCAATTTCATTTTTTAGTTCATCGAAGTTGAAGAATGTGTAATTGAATAGTGGACAAATCGACCAGAACGGAATGGAAAAAGCATTTGCATCTTTCAATTTTCCGTATACCTAGCAATAAAAAAATTAAGCATAAAGGCATGATACATTTGTAGTTCTAGAAAATGAGGACATAGTAGATTTATGTGTTATTGACAAAGAGAATCAAGAAAACAGTTGTAAATTTATCACCTCTTTTAATCACAAATGTAATTTTATTTGAAACCATTAAAAGGTAGTTAAACCAATG
The DNA here is from genome assembly GCA_027924645.1 of Cunninghamia lanceolata. Classification (NCBI taxonomy): domain Eukaryota; kingdom Viridiplantae; phylum Streptophyta; class Pinopsida; order Cupressales; family Cupressaceae; genus Cunninghamia; species Cunninghamia lanceolata. The sequence continues at coordinate 2,191,442 of BSBN01000326.1, read as the reverse complement.
CTATGAAAATATTTGAGAGGAAAAATAGTACATGACATACTTGAATTGTAAAGAAAGAAAATTTAGTAATGTGTATAATTTATCAAAAACAGAGTGAAACATTTCAACTTAGTAGCTACTACATAATGAATATACTTATAAAGGAAAATATAGAAGAAGGTAAAAGAAGAAAAATTACCTGGTATGTTGTTTGGAGCAGATTTTGAAGGTGAGTCAATGTTGGCATATTTGCTAGAGGAGCAATGTACGTTGACTGACAGGTGCGAAGAATGCGGTCTTTTGCATCAAAGCGCTTGACAATATTTTTGAACAATATTAAAGGAAATGCATTTCTTAGGACACATTCTTCAATGAGAGGAAATTGTTCCTGCAAGCTTGGATGCAATTGTATCTGTTACAATTAAGAAGAGTAATTTGTGAGAAAATATTGAGGTAATTTTTAAGAAAATCAAATTTTGAATAGATACAAATGGAAAAATAGATTTGTTTATTACCTATGCCTTGTCATCATTTGTCTCTCCATCTTTAATGTCCAACAAATATTGAAAAGTTGTTCATTTGGAAGACAGCGCAATTGCGCCAACAGTTCCAACTATATAATTTTCAGTACTTTCCAACATCATTTTAATAGTTGTACTTGGTATAAATGAATATTCTTCATAGATACGAGAGATGTTTTCTACAACACTTGATTGGGTCAATAATAGAATAGATTCACGATCACCATGATCATATTCTATTTTAGGTGCAATTATGAAACTAGTAATATAGGGACTTGCTCCTGTGAAAATCTTATTTTCAAATATTTGGACCAGATTTCCAATCAAATTGATGGTGATTGTCATTTTTACTTTTTATCAGTCAAATTAGCATGGAAGACCTCAAGTGTGTTTTTTGATTTGTCTAAATGAGTTCGATACGTGACAACAACTTCGGCTTCAAAAATGCCTCCAAATTTAGGTGCATTTATGTCTTCTATGGAAAGTATTTTGGAAGGCTCTTTTTTGGACCTATAAAGCAATGAAACATAACAAATTTAAAATAATAAATATAAATGTTGTAAAAGTTTTGTTATAAAATAATACTCACATCTTCACTTGTTGTTGCTAGACAATGGTTCTGTCCTTTTCTACTCTCTTGTTATTTTTCATTTGTACTGCAAAACAGTAAACAAAGTATGTTAATGAGATGATAGGTTTGAAGTAAATATTATAAAAAAATAAATTTGACTAAAGAAAATGTGGGGGAATTGTGTGATCTTACCGAATAAGTAAGAAGTGAATGTAGTTCATAATTTGTAGAAGTGGTTGGATGATTTCCAAATATATAATATTTTTCTACATATAATTTAGTAAAGAGATATAATTTAATAAATTGTAATTTTTTTGTAATTCCAAATCGTATATAAATATAAGGTTTCATAGTTCATACAGTAATGTTGTTATGAGTATGATTTATAATGGCTAGTTGTTTTTTTAATTTTTTTTTGTGAAATATCAAGTAGAAGACAAAAGGTGTCATGATCACTCCAATATGTGTCGATTTTGAAGATTTTGTATTTTTGTTAATATTTGACTAAACATGGTCAATGAGTGATATTTGTAAAGGATTGTTTTTGTCAAGTAGGAAATGTATATTTTTTGTTCTTGAGAAATCTTTCTAATGTGTTTGTTTTTACATTTTTTTGGTTGTATATCGATATTGAAATCACCAAGAATAAATATATTGTTAGTAAGATGCATTTCAAGTATTGCCTGGTCAATTATATTGATAATTGTAGACACTTTTGTAGTTGGTCGTACGTATAAGTTTATTATTGTAATTTGGAAGTTGTTAACAAGTATGGTTGCTAAAATAGCTTCTATGTTATTAGTTTTGTAAATAGTGGACTCTAAAATTTGTATTTTTTTTTAACATATATCATAACTCCATAGTTATCATACATGGAAAACAAATTGGAAATTTTGTAGTTCAATGTATTTAGGTAAATGTGATATGTGTGTTTCTTGTAAACATATTATGTCAGATTGCATGAAGTCATAGTCATTCACAATATCATCAATATCATTTTTTAGACTTCGTGTGTTCAAGGATAAAATAGATATCCTTGCACTTGTTGTAGTTGTTTTTTCATTATATTGTAACTCCCATTTTGCTTCTGTTTCTAATATTTGTATTTCATTTCTAACTTTTTCCTTCACCTTGAAGTTTTATGGTGTTAGTGGATTCAACAAGTATAGTGATTCTATATCGCATACACATGATAGTGTTGTATACACTGATCCATGTGACTTTATTCCCAATGGATCAAATGCAAGGCCTTCCAATGTAAGTCCTTGTGATCTATGTATTGTTCATGCACATGTAAGTTGTACTAGAAATTGTTTACAGAATTGTAGTTGTGATGGATGTTTCCCTCTTGATAGAGACTTTGTTATTCATAGTATAGGTACCCATTCTTTTGGAGTTGTATCTGTATATAGTTGTGCTAGTTTTGTAGATTATTGTTTGTCAATTTTTGAGTTACTGAATTGAATCCATATCACATCTAGTTTGTTATTACTTGTATATGCTTTGGATATTCCATCGGCACCGTTTACCAATCCATCTTCTATGCTATAGTTTCCAGCATATAACTCAACCAACATGTTTATTTTTAGTATAATTTGTTTTGGTAGTGTTGTATTTGAATATGTTGTTATATTGCCATAGTTTTCTTCTATGTTGTCAATTGCATTGACAACAATTGGTTGTCTTGGAATAGATGATAGCATTTTAGAGTTGTGTGAAGTGACTTCCTTGTTTGTATGGAAAAGATATGGAAATGTAGGGTCAATTGGGGTAGGTCGAATGTAATTGGTGTTGAGATATTCTATGTCACCATTAGATTGTGAACTAGTTTGGATTTTGTTAAGTATGGAGATAAATGTTTCATTTCTGTGACGCATAGTAGTTTGCAATTCATAACATTGTATGTTATTACTCCAAAAAGTGTATGGAACTTGTTCTTTGTGAGTAATAGGATGTTCAAATATGAGGTTATCTTGTATTGGTTGTGCTTGGTAAAAGTTGCTGCAAAGACCATGTCGATATTGCCAAAGAATTTTGTTGGGTTACATTTTATGTCTCTCATTCTTTTGTCAATAGAATATAAGAATCGACTTCCTATCAAAGAAACTTCATCTATTAGAAAGACCTGTAATTATTCAAAATGTTTTTGCATGGAATCTAGTGTTTCATTACCGAGTGGAATTAAAGTAAATTTGTTAAAGGGCATTAGCAATGCAGAATGAATGAATTATATGTTGCTTTGTATTTGAATAGATACCTTGCAAAAACATGTTGCTTTCTTAAGTAGTGATGTAGACTTAAGAATGAATGCTTGTTCTTCAGGTGGAGATATGTTTAATTCATTCATTTTGTATTGCTAATGCCCTTTAACAAATCTACTTTAATTCCACTCAGTAATAAAACACTAGATTCCTTGCAAAAACATTTTGAACAATTACAGGTCTTTCTAAAAGATGAAGTTTCTTTGATAGGAAGTCAATTCTTATATTCTACTGACAAAAGAATGAGAGACATAAAATGTAACTCAACAAAATTCTTTGGCAATATCGACATGGTCTTTTGCGGTGACTTTTTACCAAGCACAACTGATACAAGATAACCTCATCTTTGAACATCCTATTATTAACAAAGAACAAGTTCCATACACTTGTTGGAGTGATAACATACAATGTTATGAATTGCAAACTACTATGCATCAGAGAAATGAAACATTTATCTCCATACTCAAAAAAATCTGAACTAATTCACAATCTAATAGTGATATAGAATATATCAACACCAATTACATTCGACCTGCCCCAATTGACCCTACATTTCCATATCTTTTCCATACAAACAAGGAAGTGGCTTCACACAACACTAAAATGCTATCATCTATTCTAGGACAACCAATTATCATTGATGCAATTGACAACATAGAAGATAACTATTGCAATATAACAACATATTCAAATACAACACTACCAAAACAAATTATACTAAAAATAAAATGTTAGTTCAGTTATATGTTGACAACTATAACATAGAAGATGGATTGGTAAATGGTGCCAATGGAATATTCAAAGCATATAAAAGTAATAACAAACTAGATGCAATATGGATTCAATTTAGTGACTCAAAAATTGACAAACAACAATCTAGAAAACTAGCACAACTATATACAGATACAAATCCCAAAGAATGGGTACCTATACTATGAATAACAAAGTCTGTATCAAGAGGGAAACATCCGTCACAACTACAAATCCATAAACAATTTCCAGTACAACTTGCATGTGCATGAATGATATATAGATCAAAAGGACTTACATTGGAATGCCTTGCATTTGATCCATTAGGAATAAAGTCATATGGATTGGTGTATACAACACTATCATGTGTATGAGATATAGAATCACTATACTTGTTGAATCCACTAACACCACAAAACTTCAAGGTGAAGGAAAAAGTTAGAAATGAAATGCAAAGATTAGAAACAGAAGCAAAATGGGAGTTACAATATAATGAAAACACAACTACAACAAGTGCAAGGATATCTATTTTATCCTTGAACACACGAAGTCTAAAAAATCATATTGAAGATATTGTGAATGACTATGACTTCATGCAATCTAACATAATATGTTTACAAGAAACACACATATCGCATTTACCTCAATACATTGAACTACAAAATTTCCAATCTGTTTCCATGCATGATAATTATAGAGTTATGACATACGTTAAAAACAAAATACAAATTTTAGAGTCCAAACTTTACATAACTAATAACATAGAAGCTAATTTAGCAACCATACTTGTTAACAACTTCCAATACAATAATGAACTTATATGCATGACCAACTACAAAATTGTCTACAATTATCAATATAATTAACCAGGAAATACTTGAAATGCACCTTACTGACAATATACTTATTCTTGGTGATTTCAATATTGATATGCAACAAAAAAATGCAAAAGCAAACACATTAGAAAGATTTCTCAAGAACAAAAATATACATTTCCTACTTGACAAAAACAATCCTTTACAAACATCGCTCATTGACGATGTTTGGTCAAATAATAACAAACAAAAATACAAAATCCTCAAAATCGACACATATTGGAGTGATCATGACACCATTTGTCTTCTACTCGATATTTCACAAAAAAAAATAAAGAAAAACAACTAGCCATTATAAATCATAATCATAACAACATTATTGTATGAACTATGAAACCTTATATTTATATACGATTTGGAATTTTAAAAAATTACAATATATTAAATTATCTCTTTACTAAATTATATTTAGAAAAATGTTATATATTTGGAAATCATCCAACCACTTCTACAAATTATCAACTACATTCACTTCTTACTTATTTGGTAAGATCACACAATTCCCCCACATTTTCTTTAGTCAAATTTATTTTTTATAATATTTACTTCAAACCTACTATCTCATTAACGCACTTTGTTTAATGTTTTGCAGTACAAATGACAAATAACAAGAGAGTAGAAAAGGTCATAACCATTGTCCATCAGCAACAAGTGAAGATGTGAGTATTATTTTATAACAAAACTTTACAACATTTATATTTATTATTTTAAATTTATTATGTTTCATTGCTTTATAGGTTAAAAAAAGAGCCTTCCAAAATATTTTCCATAGAAGACATAAATGCACATAAATTTGGAGACGTTTTTGAAGCCGAAGTTATTGTCACGTATTGAACTCATTTAGACAAATCAAAAAACACATTTGAGGTCTTCTGTGCTGATTTGACTAATAAGAAGCAGAAATGACAATCACCATCAATTTGATTGGAAATCTTGTCTAAATATTTGAAAATAAGATTTTCCCAGGAGCAAGCATCTATATTACTGGTTTCATAATTGCATCTAAAATAGAATATGATCATGATGATTGCGAATCTGTTCTATTGTTGACCCAATCAAGTGTTGTAAAAAACATCTCTCATATTTGTGAAGAATACTCATTTATACCAAGTACACCTATTAAAATGATGTTGGAAAGTATTGAAAATTATACAGTTGGAACTGTTGGCACAATTGTACTATCTTCCAAATGAACAACTTTTCAATAAATGTTGGACATTAAAGATGGAGAGACATAATATGACAAGGCACAGGTAATAAGCAAATCTATTTTTCCATTTTGTATCTATTCAAATTTTGATTTTCTTAAAAATTACCTCCTCAATATTCCCTCACAAATTACTCTTCTTAATTGTAACATATACAATTGCATCCAAGCTTGCAAGAACAATTTTCCTTCATTGAGGAATGTGTCCTAAGAAAAGAATTTCCTTTAATATTGTTCAAAAATATTGTCAAGCGCTTTGATGCAAAAGACCGCATTCTTCACATCTATCAGTCAACGTACATTGCTCCTCTAGCAAATATGCCAACATTGACTCACCTTCAAAATATGCTCCAAACAACATACCCGGTAATTTTTCTTCTTTTACATTCTTCTATCTTTTGCTTTATAATTATATTCATTATATAACAACTACTAAGTTGAAATGCTTAACTCTGTTTTTGATAAATTATACACATTACTAAATTTTCTTTCTTTTCAATTCAAGTATGTCATGTACTATTTTCCCTCTCAAATATTTTCTTAGCATTGGTTCAACTACCTTTTAATGGTTTCAGATAAAATTATATGATTAAAAGAGGTGATAAATCTACAACTATTTTCTCGATTCTCTTTGTCAATAACACATAAATCTACTATGTCCTCATTTTTTGGGACTACAAATGTATCATTCCTTTATGCTTAATTTTTTAATACCAGGTATACAAAAAATTGAAAGTTGCAAATGCTTTTTCCATTCCGTTCCAATCGACTTGTCCACTATGCAATTACACATTCTTCAACTTCGGCGAACTAAAAAATGAAACTACTCACTGCAACAAATGGAAGGACATTGTCTACACATATACACATAATCTCAAATGTATAGTAATAACATATAAGAATATAAGTTTGTAGTGTTCTCTTAAAAAGGACATATTCAATCGCTTCCTTCCAGAGCTTCAACAAATCAGTTATGAAAAATACATCCATGATAAGTCAAGAGTCATATTCATTCTCCATGCCTTTCAAGTTCAAGGATACTTCACGCTAGATCACAATAATGACATTCTTGAGATACAAGAAAATCAACAATAAAAAGGTATGCATTCTCAACTATATAATTTCTTTACAAATTACAATTTTTACACTTAAAATTTCTTTTAACCAAAGTTTTTCAAAACCTAATCAACATCTACAATCTCCTTGCATATTACTATGCTATGATTTCGTAGCCATCCACTCATGCAACTGCAACGTCACGTCATCTGAAACTACAAGAAAGACTTCGAATTTAAACATTTAGATGTTTAAATTGAACATATTTTAGCCCACAAAATACTCTTACTAAACTCTTGAAATCTATTTTTCCGCTAATCGGTTCTAACTGATAACTTTAAATAGTTTTCTGGTTTTGACTACTTTTATATACCGTAGTAGTACAGTTTAAATATATTGAAGCTCTCTATTTACAACAATTCCAATTTTCCATTATGCTCTATTTTGCTTGTTTACTTGCGTTATTTAGCTTCTCTTTAAAGATAACACCTTTATTTTCCACTATAACATAATTTGACTTTGCCAAGTATAACATAAATCAAGCTACGTTATCAGTAAAGCTTCCTTTCCTCTAATTCTACAATACACGTTTGATTTATAAAATAGATTTCAAATTTATTTTCTTTTTTGGTGAACCACACAAATTCTCATTGTGTCTATGTTAGTTAGTATCTTTGTTCATTTGTTCCCTTTTCACATTTTTTCGCATGCACAAATGGCTTGGAATAAGTTTTTGGTTATTGTGAATTTCAATACTAGCTATCTGTTTCATGATTGTTTATGTATTTTTTGGAATAGTAGCAGTTAAATGGGAGAAATTCGTGACTTCACTCCGTAATTAATTAGCAATACAGTTTACAGGTGTGCTCTTTTCACACTTTCCAATGCCAAAATGGATTGGAATTAGTTTTTTGCTTGTTGAGAATTTTGCTATTGGTCATATATGTCATTTATGTATTCCATTTTTAGTGATAGCAGCTAAATGGGAAATATGAATTGCTCTACTTCACAAGTTATCAGCAATATAGTTTGTGGGAGTGCCCTTTTCACACTGGTTTCTAACACCTAAATGGCTTGGGCTAGTTTATGCTTGTTATGGATCTTGCTAGTGATCGTCTGGTTAATTTATGTAAATTAATTTTTATCAGCAGCATTTAACTGGGGAAATTTATGACACCACTACACAAATAATCAACAATGCAGTTTGTGGGTGTACCATTTTTACAATGTTTTCCAGTACGCATATGGATTGGCATTAGTTTTTGCTTGTAATTGATTCTGCTTGTGGTGTTCTGTTTTATTTTTAAATTTTTTAGTGATAGCAAATATATGGGCAATGTCAACCCAAGTGCTTGTGGTTTAATAGGAATGGGGATCTTTTGTAAAATTGTAATCCAAGTTCAAATGTTGGTGCCCATTCCAATAGACATGTGGAAAGGTTATGGTGTAACGACTATGGGTATTCATATTAATAGTTCAAGGTGTGTGGTGTAATATGGTAATCCATAAGAGTCCGACATCATCAGAGCATGACTCAAGTTCAAATATTGTGGCCCATAATTCCAGCAAACATGTAACAAGGTTATGGTGCAACTCTTGTGGGTTTCCACATTTACAAGTCTTAAGAAGGTAATCCAAATTAAGCTTAAAGTATCTTTTGTTTGTCAGATATAATCAACAACTCATTAAAGAACTAAGCACCCCTGCTCTAAGCTCAAAGGATCTAAATTTTCCAACACAATACACATAGTCCTTCCTAGTTCAGTGCATGGCATGCCTTTGGAAGAAGTATTGGTCATATTGGTGAAATCCACACTATGTTGTTGTTCGATTTCTCTTTAGCACAATGATTACCTTGCTCTTTGGGAGCATCTTTTGAGTCCTTGGGAAAAAGAGGTTAGATGCTCTTTTCACTGGCACAATAGTCTAGATTTTCCAATATGTACTTGCAGCCACCAGATTTGTGTTTTACACCTTTGTTGTGATTTATTAGAGTTCTTCTGCAAGACTGCATGTTCCAATTTAGCTCTCACATATCATACTGCAGTTATTTTTTAAACATTCTACAATTTATTTTTGTAAAGGCAATCAACAAGATTTATTCAATATTTTGGGAGCAATGTACTATTTTGTACTTTTTCTTGGAATAAGCAAATCATCCAGCTTGTACAACCTGTGGTTGATGTGCAACAAATTGTTTTCTATAAAGAAAGAGCTACTGGAATGTATTCAGCATTATGTTATGCCTTTGGACAAGTACTCTAAATTATGTCACTGTCACCTTCTTAAATGATGTTCAAGCATGCAACCTCAGATTAATGAGATGATCCTCTTGTTATTTATTTGTGTAGGTGGCAATTGAGGTCCCTTATATTCTTGTGTAGTTTGTGTTTAGGGTTGTTAAAAAGGGAGGAATGTTTTGGTTTAGGTTTCAAGGGAAAATCCTCCCTTCTCACCTAACGTTCAAGGGCATATCAACTGATTTGAATCTCCACTAAGAGAGAGAAATTACCTATCAAGTTGGGCTACCACTTGGAACAATGCAGAAGTTTAGATGTATCAAACAATATCTCAATTTAATGCTCAATTACTCTTAAAACCCTAAATAAGCAAAACAGTAAGCAAATTAATGAATTATGGGAAATTCTTTCAGATGAAGGTGAAGTATAGAGATTGTTAACTCACTATTTTTCTAAATCTAGAATGAGAAATAGTCGGGGAAACTGGCACTAGCGCCCCTGTCCAAGGTACAATTTTCATCACAAAATCTGAATCTCCTTCCAACACTGATCTACACTGTATCTTTTGTTTCTGCCCTAGAAAAGATGGAGGACACTGGAACTAGCACCCTTGTCCCGAAATGTTCACCTTTGTCCTCTTTCTTTTAGATCCTGAAACCTCCTTTCTACAACTCCATTCCGTGAAACTTGGTACCTATAACCTGCAATCACAAAGGAGTGTGGGAGGGGGTTGTGGTGTTTAGAGGCTTGCCTTAATCAAGCCTCAAAGAGACGTTCAAGTCTTCCGAACACCGTTGTCAGATAAGAGTGCGTATCCTGAAGGATAGAGGCAAAATCCAAATGGTAAATGATTGAAAACATAATAGATATCACCTTGAAGTGTAGAACTCACATAAATGAAGGATCTTCAATCACATGAGAAGATGAAGTCAAATCTTCAATCACAAACACAATAACAATGCTCTCCTCTGCAACAATGAATATCTTGAAATCATAAAATATACCTAAAGTTTGCAATCATCTTCTAGTTTATAAATGAAAACCTAAACGTGCTTATATATGCAACTACAAAGATTCTTGCTAAGAATTTCGTAATTTAAACTTGAGATGTCAGGATAGGACCTAAATAATAGTCATAAAACCAACATTTAAATTTAGGGCAAACCCAAAATAGGGAAGGACTAGGGTGCTAGTGCCCAAGTCCACCTTGTTATTTTTGTTTAGAGATCATCAAAATAGCACCCCTAGGTCCTATTTGCCATAAGAGTTCAGGGTTTTCTCATCGGGATTCAAAATTAGCATGCAAGATGCTCTAAATGCATTCTAAGGACCCAAGAGCTAAACCTTAAGAGGGAAAAGCCCCCAAGGGGACATTTTCTGACATAACATTTAGCCCCCACTTTAATGTATGTATAAACGCAAGGCTGATACATGCATTAAAGTACGGTCAACAAACATAGCAAACATGCCAAGCACGGTGAAGACACGCCAAACACATTGAAGACAGTGATAGGAACACAAAACACGGAGAAGATAGTTACAGTCACGTAAAACATGGAGAAGACAACATTGAAGACACACAAAACATAGTGAATGCAGTAATTATTATTATTTTTTTCTCATATATGAAATATAAATGCAAGTACAAGGAAAGTAAACACACAACTCAAATGCAGGAGGAGCTCATCGCCACCAGTCTTGAAACTGCATAAGGGGCAACAAACACGCCAAACAAATCTCAAAGTGTAGGAGGAGCTCATCGCCACCAGTCTTGAAACTACACTTGGGAACAAACACGCCATACAAATACCAAAGCATAGGAGGAGCTCATCACCACCGGTCTTGAAAATATGCTTGGGAACAAACATGCCATACACACACATGGAAGACATGGAGAAAACATGGCAAACAAGTGATGGAAGAAACCTATTGCTAGGTTCGCAGCCATCTTAGGCACATTACAGGCACACACCGATGATTGGGTTTCACCACAACAATTGTCAAAGACACACTTAAGGGTTAGGATAGTCTCAGATCTGCTCCTTGCCTACTCGAAGGACTTTTAGAAAATGACAGGATGTGCAATCTCCTTGAGAAATACACCATCCCCACCTCTGTAGAGAGCTTAAGTGATTGCAATATAAAGAAAGAAAGATGTGGACTGGCTCAGAGATACAACATCCCGCCTCTGTAGAGGACTTCAAACATGCTTTGTTAGTACCAAAATCACCAAATAATTTACCTTATATATGCTCCCACCTTAAGGTGGTTGATATCATGTACCAATATCAAGAATGTTAAGGTAGAGAGAAAACACATAAATGAACACGATCTCTCACAAAGCCCATGCCCCCAGAGGTGCCATGTACTTTAGGATCACCAAATGTTCCCACAAACACACAATTTCCTACAAGAAAAGGTGTTAGTATCCATATAAACATGATAAACAACAATACATGTAATCATTCACATAAAGAGCCGAGGAAAACAAGATCCAAGATAGGCAAAGTGCACGGAGCAGTAGTATTGTTATGTTTTGTAAGTGCGATAAGACAACATCAAGATAACATACGGAGTGATTCTACTAGCCAAGCGTTAGACAATATATATCAACCCTGTCATCATGTATGGACTAGGTCCATTTTTTGATTTCTCGCTGAAGGGACACTAGGTCCGTATCAGTATCATAAGTTTTTCATCATCTGCTAGCTAGATAGAACCACTAGAAGGTAAACAATAAATCAAGAGAGCAGAAACAAGTGCCTTAGGGACAGTCACGCAGGAGGGTGCCCCCAAGTCTCCAACCACAATGCTATGTCCATAAGACACAACACACAACAATGAAAATAGAGGAGAAGCAATATAGAAGAATGATTATACAAATAAAAGAAGGGTCACAACAGAGGCGGTCTCCCGATATCCTTGACCTTACAAGAGTATCAAGGGTCATCCTAGGAGGCCTAAACAACACATAGGTAAAGGGTTAGAAATACTTACCTGTAGGGAAAACTGAACTAAGGGTTGTCAACAAGCAAATCATCCTCTTCCCAATCTTGAATGCTAGAGGAAAGAGGTGTGTAAGGTACCATAGCCCAACTTTTGTTCTTGTCTTCAAATTGTTCAGTGTTAAGTTCATCTAAGTTTGATTCAATGTTAGGGTGAATGTTTTCTTGTTGAGTTGCATTTCATTGGGCAAAAGCTTGTCTTCTCTTCCTCCTTTCTCTTGATTGTCTATTCCTTCTTGTCTTACTACTTATCTCTTCAAAGGCATTTTCATGTTTTTCCATAGGGTTTTGCACATTAGAGGAGGAAGCACCATGTTCAAATTTCATTGGCCTCAAGGGAATGTTTTGTTGTCGATGAAAACCTCCCGATCCTTGTAAGGATGGCGGGGGAGGGACCTCAACATAAATACCATCTCTCTGTGGATGAGGTGAGTTATGAAACTTTTCCTTATCCACTTCTACCATGCCAATTATTTCATCATAGTTATAATAGTCTTGTTTTATTCTTATGTCATTTTGTCATTTTTATTTTTCTCTAAGAGGATTTTCAAATACATGTTCTTCTTGCATTGTTTCTAAAGGAGGCCTAACCACTCTAGCTAGTTGTTTTGCTTTGTATCATATGTAGTTTAGGAAAGATTGGTCTCTTCGTGGCTCAGGATCAGTGTTAGGTTGTGGCCAAAAGTAATCAAGATTAAAATTCTTGCTCTTAGTCAGAGGTTGATATGAATTACGATGGATAGTATGAATCTCTCCATGCAAAGGGAATTCTAAGCATTTGTGAATAGTTGAGGGGACGACATTCATAGCCTTAAGCCATGGATGTCCTATTTTTACACGGAAGAGGTTAGATAAGGGGATAACATAAAATAATTGATCCCTAGATTTATCATAAATTGAGACCAATAAGGTTATCTTTCCAAATCTATTCATCAAAGCTCCATTATGTGTTGTAATTCTCAAATCCGACGGTTGATAATAATTTTGTGCCAAATTGTGTTTAAGAAGAAACTCTTCCATAACCACATTAGTCATACAATTAGGGTCTATAAGTGTTCCATCCACAGGTATTTCCATTATGTTCACTGTAATGTAAAGAGGCCCTTCAGTATCTACCATTTCTTTGTCATGAGGTGTAAATGTTATTTCAAGTTTAGGGGCTCATCTTTTCAAATAAGGCCTAGGAGGAAGCCTAGCATTATTGTTGTATTGGAAAGCCATCTTTATGTTTCAAATGAATGCCAAATCAGATTTTAAAATATTTTCAAAACTTATGCAAGAAACCAATGCAAAAGTATGTATGAATATGAACTAAAATACTTGGGTTTTCAACTTTTTTCAATGCAAATGAGTGAAAGAAGAGGTGTTGAGAAAAAATTCAAAAGGGACAGAAAATAATATGTCTAATAACAATCCAATAATGTAACAAAATCTATTACAACACGCCTATAGTGCAGATCTAGAGTGATCACAAGTCAAAGCCTAGTGAAAATACACCTAAAATATGCAATGTTTCATCAATTTTCAATGTAAATACCTAGTAGAAAGGGTGTTGTAAGGAATTTGAGGAGGGAAAACAGATAATAACCCTAACATCAGTCAAATAATGCAGCAAAATCCCTCACAACATGCTTGTAATGCAATTCTAGAGAGACAATAAGGCCAAATCTAGTAAAAATGCAATGTTTTCAAACCCTAGAGACATGAAATTTTGCAAGAAAACCACTATGATGCAACACTACAATTAGAAATCAGTCCTAATGAGTGTTTGAAAAAGGTAGTAAAATCTAAAACAAGATTTTAACTACAAACCCTAGCTAATGCAAGACTAGGTTTTTGTGAAAAAAATGCACAATTTCAAGCAATTTTTTGACAATTTAAGCATGAAAATGCAATGCAAGTAAATACTAAATGATGAATTTATGTAATTTAAATTAGATATGATGAAAATAATAGAAATTAGATGCCAATTAATTCAAATTATGTTAAAATGCAAGCCTAAGATGCCAATTTTTTTAAATTTTTCATTTTTTTTGTAATTTTTCAAATGCAATAAATGTATATGATGAAAAATAAATTTCAGATTTAATGAAAAAATCAGAAATCAAATAAAATGCAACTAAATTAATGCAAAATATGTGAAAATTCAAACCCTACAATGCAAACTTTTTGAAGTTTAAAAAAAAATCAATTTTTTTGTAATTTTTCGAATGCAATAGAATGAATGAATGCAAATCTATCAAATAACACTCAACAAAGTGCAAAACATCCAAAAACATGGGTTCACCAAAATGTTTAGGGTTTTTAAAAAGGGGGGAATGTTTTGGTTTAGGTTTCAAAGGCAAATCCTCCCTTCTCACCAAACATTCAAGGGAATATCAACCAAGTTGAATCTCCACTAAGTGAGAGCAATCACCTATCAAGTTGGGCTGCCACTTGGAATGATGCGGAAGTTCAGATGTATCAAACAATATCTCAATTTAATGCTCAATTACTCTTAAAATGATAAATAAGCAAAACAGTAAGCAAATTAATGAATTATGGCAAATCCTTTTAGACTAAGGTGAAGGACAAAGATTGTTAACTCACTATTTTTCAAAATCTAGAATGTGGAACAATCTGGGACACTGGCACTAGCACCCCTATCCAAGGTACAATTTTCATCACAAAATCTGAATCTCCTTCTGATATTGATCTACAATGTATCTTCTATTTCTACGCCAGAAAAGATGGAGGACATTGGCACTAGCACCCTTGTCTCGAAATGTTCACCTTTGTCCTCTTTCTTTCAGATCATCAATCCTTGTTGTCTGCAACCTCCTTTCTACAACTCCATTCCACAAAACTCGATACCTGTAACCTGCAATCACAAAGGAGTGTGGGAGGGGGTTGTGGTGTTTAGAGGCTTGCCTCGATCAAGCCCCAAAGAGACATTCAAGTCTTCTAAACACCGTTGTCAGATAAGAGTGGGTATCCCTATGGGATAGAGGCAAATCCAAATGGTAAATGATTGAAAACACAATAGATATCACCTTGAAGTGTAGATCTCATGTAAATGAAGGCTCTTCAATCACATGAGAAGATGAAGTCAAATCTGCAAACACAAACACAATAACAATGCTCTGCTCTGCAACAATGAATATTTTGAAATCACAAAATATGCCTAAAGTTTGCAATCATCTTCTAGTTTACAAATGAAAACCTAAACATGCTTATATATGCAACTACAAAGATTCCCACTAAGAATTTCGTAATTCAAACTTGAGATGTTGGTATAGGACCTAAATAATGGTCATAAAACTGACATTTAAATTTAGGGCAGACCCAAAATAGGGTAGGACTAAGGTGCTAGCGCCCAACTCCACCCTACTATTTTTGTTTAGGGATCATCAAAATAGCACCCCCTAGGTCCTATTTGCCATAAGACTTCAGGGTTTTCTCATCAAGATTCAAAATTATCATGCAAGATGCTCTAAATGCATTCTAAGGACACGTGAGCTAAACCATAAGAGGAAAAATCCCCCAAGGGGACATTTTTTGACATAACAGTCTATAGTTTATGCCATCTTGGTCTATTCCATGATAGCATTTGAATGGACAATAATCAAGTTTTTTTGGTTCCTCTTTTTCATGTATTTCACTTTTCTATACTTCACCTTCTTTGGAATGGTGACAGTTGCCATGAATCCAAACTTCCATGTTGTGGCAATCATTGGATCTGCATTTTATTCTACATGGAACCTCTTTTGTGGCTTCATCATTCCTCAACTTGTAAGACCATGTTAACACTTTTTTTTTGAGGCAAATTTTATATATTACAATTTAAACTAAACTTTTTAAAATGTATAATGGCAAGCCATGATGATTAGTAATACAATCAAATCTATTTTCTTTGAACTAGAAAATTCTTGAGTGGTGGAGATGCTACAACTAAGTGATACCTATTTCCTAGACACTTTATGGTTTGGTTGCATCACAGCTTGCCAATGTGGATACAAAGATAGAAAAATTAGATGGGAAATTGGTGGTGTCTGAATTCATAAAGAAATACTTTGGGATGAGACATGACTTTCTGGGAATTGTAGCATTGGTGATTGTTTGCATCCCTATTGGATTTGCTTCCTTATTTGGTCTGGCCATTAAAAAGCTCAATTTCCAAAGAAGATAGGCATTCCATACAACCAATGTATATGACAAATATCCAATGTATTAGATAGGTGACTATTTCATATTTTAGTGAGAACCAGATAAATCATATACTTCACTTGAAGTCATATGAATATTTTAACCATGTCCTATAATTCATCTTCAACATTTGGATATTAAATCCCTAGTGTAACCATATTCTTGTATCCTACTTAGTAACTACCACTTTTGGGAATAGCTTCCTAAATGCTACACATTGCTTTCATACTACGTACTTTCAATATTAATGGTGTTCACGTAAGGTTTCAAGGAACTAAGATTAAAGGTAGATATTGTAGAAACAAGCACAAGAATGATGTGGTTTTGCAAGAATTAAAATTGTTGATGGAGTTATATGCTCAAGGTTTGGGGGTTTTCAATGATCTTTGCAGAATAAGCTTGTGGAACAATGTGTTGGGGTTATGTATACAGTGTATTTGTTTGGTTCATGTTGTGTGGTTACAGAACACGCACCATTTTACCCTAGAAAAATAGGGACCCAAATTTTTGCTTTTGCCTGGCTTGCTTGTTTCCCTCTGCTTTTGGGGGTATGTTAAAAAAACCAGTATCAGATGTATGTCAGGATCTTATCCTAGGCATGTCAAGACCTTGAAATCTAGGTCAAATTTTCAAAGATAGAATTTGTCATCATAAACCCTGCCAAGTGAAAGAGCATAAAATTCTAAGTAGGTTTGCTTTTTGAAGCACCCCAAAATTCCCTAAGATCGGGAAGTTATGCTCGATCAAAGTTTAGTCAAATAGTCTTAGGGATATCCTCACATTTCCTAATATTCAGACATTAATTTAATGTTCCGATTGCAAAATTCACTAAGGAAAACTCAATATTCGAACATTCACAATATGCACACATAAAAATTTAGCTCACGATGTAATAAACCATCAGGTACATAGTCACTTATCATGGATATTCACAAGTATGCATATTCAATCTTAAGATGCAAACATTTGCTAATATCCTGACTTACTATTATATAACGTTAAAACTAAAAGTTTGGACATTAACTCAATGTCCTAACCTTTTGGACATCCTGATGACATGTCATGTTAACTTTTCAAAGATTAATAGGTCTCTAGACGTTCCGCATAGGCATCTTAACATCTAGACCTTTTATTGACATCCTGATGATGTCACGTTATACCCGACCTAGAATTACCTTTAGGAGGGTAACATCATCCTCATGTTTGGACTTAGGGATATTTCTCAAATGCTAACATCCAGATATTTCATAATATCCACATCCCTATCCCTACGACCAAAAATCATATACTTCCACAAACCAATCAGATGGTGCCATGAGGCACAAGTTGACTTTTCTCACTGGACATTTTGTAATGTCTCGATATTCGAAGATTAAAGGAAACTACCCTTCGATCTTAATGATCCGGTATTTACCCTTGGTCAACATTGACCAACATGATGATGTCATGCATACACATATGCACATTCTGAAAGGTATGCACATTTTTTAACATCCTGACATTCATTTATATGCATATTCTGAAATAAATGCCGCAAAAAGAGTAGTTGGCTGTTTGAAAATTCAAATCATGAACCACCATCTGTTACAATCTTAAAGACTGGATGCTAATATCCATGGACATGAGCAATTTTCCATTAATTATGCCCTAAAATCATGATTTCTAACACATAAAGTAGGATTTTTATTCATTTTGCATTCACAAAGCATTCACAAATTGAGATTACAAAGCTCCAGAGCTTTTATGGCAACCATTACAGAGATCTTCATCTCGAACAAAACATTTGAATGACAAATAGATAACGGCAAGGGGTGATTGCACAGTGAAATTGCATCTAGACATTAGCCAATCAGGTTTAAGTGCGCTAATCAAGTATGTAATGTTAAAACCCTTGTTTTGCCCTTACTACACAGTAAAAGGTAAATGATACTTACTTAGGGTAAATCTTGGATAAAAATGCACATGTTTATGCTCTACAAGCCATTGAATGTCATGATACTAAGAAATTAATTGATTTTAATTCAAAAACTGCAAGGTAGGTTAATAAATGCATACCCTTCATTGTAGGATAAGATGGAGGCTCACAAAAATTGACGTGAAACAGAATTCATGGCTCCCATGTTCCCATAACCTAGTGGTTCTGGATTCATATTCAGACAAATTGGAGACACACATGTGCATCAGTTCATGGTGGTAGAAACCCCATGCTAATAAACATCTATAACTCTAGAATGTGGCATGCTAGGGGATTTTGTTATGCAGCAGAGGCCATTGACCTGGTGGGAACATGTGCCGATAACTACAACAGAGATATAAGAGAGTGGAGAAGCATAGTCGTATATATGCAAATTTTTTAGTAGTAGGGATCACAACAGTTGTTCACTTACATACATGCCCTAATTTGTACAAGATAGATATGGAGGCCTTAGAAAATCAATATAAGAGTAAAAACACAGATTGGAGAGCTCAGGATAGCACTTACAAGGTAGTAGCCAAATCGCCAGTCAACCTCTATAAATTTGACTTCACACCTGAGGTTCACTACATGATGGTCATGTTGAGCTGAATGAGAGGAAGTCTACATGCTAGAAACTTTGAGTCATGGATGTACGGACTCATAAGAATGGTTTAAACCATAGATACATAGATTCAGTGGGCATCACTTATCAGTGAAAGCTTGGATGAAGGGATGAAGAAGCTTGGCGTCAAGGCTAACATGTTCCACATGTCATCATATGTTGTTTATACTTGTACAGCCAAGGGTATATTTGATGGCCTATAGATAGTAGGATGAATTGGGAGAAACCCCAGTGATGTGAATGTATGGGGTCACTATACACTAGTTGAGAGGAGGTCCTCCATACATAATTACAAGCGGGCGAATGATTGATTTGTTATGCATTTGGTCTATGTAGTGGAAGATGACAAAGCCAAAAGGTTGAGCACTGAGGCTCAAGAGGTTATAACTAAAAATGGAACCTAGTTCATCCAGTTTTCCACATTCACATATATAAGAATGGAAGGATTCAGTGGGCAACCCCTGATGTTGCCAAGATATCCTATAGGCAGGGTCATCGTCATGGAGATGACTAGACAGATAGTCCCATCTTATGAGGCATTTTCAAAGAGAAATAAGAAACCTAATGTAATTTTCCCTCTGTACATTGGATGGTGCATGTGCTCTAACATTGAGTCAGCAAAAGAATCATAAGGAGGCTTATAGATGCTAAATTTGCAACCTTTTCTACTAGCTAGACAATATGATACTTACAAGAGGATGGAGAAACACATGAACAAGAGGCATGTACATTAGGTTCATCTAGAAGATTATTGGGTAGATTGCTCAAATGATGTGGAAGTGAGGAGGAGGAGTTTTCAAAGACTGACACTGAAGTAGATCTGCACATTGGATTGCATTTATGTTCCTCCATAGCTACATCAGGATGATGGAATGAGAATATCAAAGGAGTATGCAGATAAAAAGATCTACATAGAGACTATCTCCCCACCAGATTGGAGCCAACTAGAGGTAACATCTCTAGACCTCATAACAACAAGGGTCATGACATTGACCAAGGCATGGGTAGATCAACAAGTTTCTTCTTTAAAGGCCAAAGGAGTGGCCGTCACAATAGATAAGAAGAGAAAGAGGCAAGAATTGCTGGAAGAAGATTATGATGATTTCTTGGAAGATAAGAGGCAAAGCCTAGAGAAGATAGTTAAAGGAGCTTCATCAAAAGAATCTAGGAGAAGTGTTGATAGTGGTATCTAGATATCCCCAAGGCCATCTCAAAAGATACAAGGTCCAGTTTTTGTTGCAACAATGTCCAAAATGCCAATGGAACAACATGCAAACACAAAGTAGCATGGGATCACTTAGCAGGATTTGAAAGAGGGAGATGACGAGGAACCACTGAAGAGAAAACCTAAAGATATATTAGCAGGGGCTAATGTCTCAAGATAAAAGAGAGGACATGGAAATACAATAAGAGGGTCAACCAACACCTAGTCTAATGTCCTACTTCAAGAACAAGAAGATGAGGGGCTCACCCCAATGGAACAGATGTTCATTTTTCAGCCATCTACATCAAGCAAGTATGCAAAATCAATGATGTCAAAACATAAGGATGAGGGTACAATTTGAAAGGACATTCAACATAATGTCCCCATCCCAACAATAGTGAAGTTTAAAACAGAACTAGCCCAAGAGGAGAGAATAGGAGAAAAGAAGAAAATAAATGATCGTTCTCTGCCACTTGATGATACAATTGACCTCATAGATGATGAGGTGATAAAGGATGTGGCATCTAGTCCCATGGAGACTTTAGTCAGAAATACAACATTGACACCCCAAAACACACCTTAAGTATAGAAGACCACCGAAAATGAAGAAGAAGTTGAAGATCCAAAGATGGTGGCAAAAAACATTGGTTTGGAGGGGTTGATCAGAAAAGTCACCAGCCCAATAGTGATTGACCTATCATATGAGGGAGGTGAAGATGAAGAGAAAGATAAAACCATGGAGCATATCCAAAATGAAGATAATTCAGCCATGGATACGGAGGTACACATTGAAGTACCTACACAACATGATATTCATGATGCTAATGGAAGATAAGTTGTGGTACATGAGAAAGATACAGAAGTATTTTTATTTGGACAGGAAGGTCCATTGAACAATAATGATGAAAATAAAGTAGAGAAGATAGTGGATGGTGATAACCAAAAGGTTCCTCGGGATATTCAAGATCCCAGTCGTCAAGAACCAAATGTAGACAGCTCTCAATCACAAAGTGATCAACAAGTGCAAAATCAAAATGTGATGACGCCTTAGGACATGCCTATTGAAACAAATAAACAAGATGAGAATGTTCAAATAGAGGTGCCTGTAAATGAAAAGCCTAATAAAGAGAAGTCTGGAGATCAGAATAATACATTAGAAGATGTTGCACAACAAGATGATCAATAACAAGTAAACAAAGAGGTTCCAACTAACGGGGAACAACAACCAAATGCGGAAGAAGACATTCCAAAGAATACAAATATGGAAGTACATGATGCTCATATTGAGAAGACTGACCAACAAGGGTCTAGATCTAATGTGCCACATTGCCTGACATTATTTCAGTAGAGGTAGCAAAACCAAAGCATAGAGCTAGGGCCACCTCAATAGTGAAAAGAGACCCCATTACAGGGAGGAGGATAGCTCAGATAGATGTACCAATTGCAAATAAGGAAAAGGTGAAAATAAAAGCTGATGAATTTCAAATAACTATAGTAGACCTAGGGTTTGCTACTACAGAGCAGGAGGATCATGAGGCCAAAGAAAGTATTGATGCTCTAGTTGCCAGAATAGCCAAAGAGAAGGCTAAGAATAAATAATATAATGAGAAAATTGCTTAGATGCAATAATTCATTGAGGGATTGGTGGCACCAACAAATGTGCTCATCATAGCCTCAACATCCTTGACATTGGTGTCTCAATAGGAGATCATAGGGTTGGATGCCATGAAAGATCAAGCACATTAATGAATGATTGGTTTAGCAAGTTCCTAGCTGAAGGAGACAAATTAGTAAGGATATCCTTGTCAAATTGGGAAATGCTGAGCAATATAAAGAAGAAAGCAGATGACCTAAAGAAAGAGGTTGGAAAAAGATTAATCAGGAGTAGTCAAGATGTGACCACATTAAAAGATATGAGAAGGGTAGATGTAGGCACCCTTATGACAAATAATGTCCTGACATCCCAGACATTACCAAAGCTAGATACTTGGTTTGAGGACATGAGGTTTGAAGTCAGTATACTAAAGATATGTAATGCTAGAATGACTAACATTAGTACAAAGGCACATCAACTCATGGCTGAGGAGTTGGAAATTGTGGAGATTTTGGAAGGAGAGGTTGAAGGCAAAATTGAGAATCAGAATGAGGAATTCACCATCAAAGCCTTTAGAGATAATCTTGCTTCATTTTTGGATGGTCCTATTCAACACTTTTCAGAGGATACAATTGATCATGCCATGCTGATGAGATATAAAATTGATGAATATAACAAAGAGCTAGATAATAGAACCAATAGGTGGATAACATTGTAAGAACAACTAAAAGGACAAGAGCATGCAACTACAAAGGCAAAAGTGTAGGATAGAGTAGAAATTAACAAGGCAATCCAGACATATGCACTTATTCATGGAATTGGATGTAGAGTAACATAAGAGTCATCTTTAGATGAGGAATCAGATGAAAATGTAGAGTGAAGAGGTCACATTAACTAAGTCAATGATTCTAGAATATTCCCTCATGCCAATTATACTCCACCAGATTGATTGCCAACTGGCAATCATGTGCGATGTTTAATCTTGACCGTTAGATCATGAGATCTATTGTAACTGCATCAAGTCTCCTTGTTCTATAAAAGGGGATGGACTACCATTTGTACAATTATTAGAGAGCTTAATCGAGAGAGAATTGTTGAGCTACATGGTTCTTTCTTGAGACTAATTGTATATATGCATACATTTTGAATACTGAATGAAATAGAGATCTTGATTACAATTACATCATAAATCTTGAGTAATCTTTGTGGATATCATCTTGATATGTCACTGTGATTTGTTGCATCCCTTGGAGTGCTTTCAACTGGTGAATATTGTTGTTATCCTATTCCTTAGAAGATTAGTATCAACTGTGCGTAGTTGTGGAATAACTTGGCAAAGTATGGTTTGATTTCATTTCTTTTCATGAAGTGTTTAATTATGCATATGGCTCAATGGTCAAAACTCACTCATTTTAGGTAATTTTAGAATTTCATTTCAATTTCTTTTAAATTTCATTAATCATCATCATCAACAACAAAATATTAATTCATGATAAGAAAACTTGGTAAATATGCAGACATCCGTAGATACATGAACATCTTATGCATATTTGAGCAAACTTGCATGGAAAATTGAAAATATCATGCTAATACATGGAAATAATGATAAAGATCATGATAATATCAGCTTGTGGGCACATTATTTAGAAGAATTTGAAGTGCAGAAGCAAAATCAAGTGCAGATTAGTTCAAATTTAAGCAAATCCAAAAGAACTAATCAAAGTCATATAGATCATCATGAGAAATCTTAATTAGAGTGAAGATCAGAATAAATTCACATGAATATCTCCATATTCTAGTTAGAGATTGTAATACTTAACATCATTTGTTGAGATTTATACAAAACAGGTGAAATAGAGCAAATATTTACATATCCGAATACAAATTGCATCGAATTTCATGTGTAAGGCCTCAAACTGATTAATAGAAAATTCACATCAAACCATGAAGATATTATCAGAAGATCATGACCTAATCAACGGAGACTTGGAATCATGAATTCATCCTGAATTCATCATATTCTTTAAGAAGATAAAGGTTTGTTATATGAATTTTTATCATTGTTAAATGACTAACAATCCTATCAACTATTTTTTACACTAGAAGGAGGGATCGTTCACTTAAGATTCATAAGGATTTGTCATCTTGATACCTTTTCTCGCATTCCTATGGAGACATACTTTTTTCTCAACAATACTCTGAATGTTGGTTATTTGTGCAAAGATTTCATCTACCTTTGACAATTTCAGGGATTTGATCACAAATATCACGTCCCTGTGGATATTCAACCACATATTTACAAACAATTGTCTGGATTTCCAAAGTTTGAGTCAAAATTTGCATTCTCTATAAATACTCTACAAATACCTTGTCATTTAAGACATTTATCTATAGAGGAATTCTCCACATATTTTTGAAGATCCCGTCAAATATCTAAGTCTTATCCTAAACTCTTAGCACTGGCTTGTTGACCAAACACAAGGTCAAGATCTTCTAGACCATTAGAAGAATTGCCTTTATTTAGACCTAGACCACATTCTTCTAGTCAGCCTAGACCCGCTCAGCCTAGACCTGCTCAGCCCAGACTTGTTGTTCTTAATCTACCAATAGCCCCCTTAGCACCTCTAGTATGGCTAGCAATGTCATTCTTCAATATTGTGTCACCACTTCACTTTGTTGTATATAATGATCTGCCTAAAAATCCAGACAAAATATGTCCTAAGTATCATCCCTATCAAGATGCAAATGATCACCTTCAGACTTACAAGGAGGCCTGTTTCAGGGCTAGAATACAACATGAAGATGTTGTATGTAGATTGTTCCCCTATTCATTAGGAGAAGAAGCATTTGGTTGGTATGCCAACCTTCCTCAAACTTCCATAGATTCCTGGGATACATTAGAGAAATATTTCAAAACAAGGTTTGAGATACCTGTGGATCCAACCACTATGTATCATCTCTTTGCCACAATAAAAAGAGCTAAAGGATAGTTGATTTCAAACTTCAATGCTACATTCTAAAAGATGTATTCCAAGCTGACTGCTCCTTACATTGTAGATGATAAGGTAACTAGATTAGTCTATTACTCAACTTTAGATCCTCTAACATCAATGTTCATTAGGAGGACCCACCCTAAAATCACATCTTTATTAGGAGCCTTTGTTGAAGTTGTCAAGGTTAACTAGCAGTTGACAAGAGGTCTTACACCTAACTTAGGATATCAGGTTATCCTAGTCAAACATAAGCTAGTGGAACTTTGATGCCCCCTGTTAATCCTTTGCAAGTGCCTCCACTTAGCATCATGCCTCCTCAGGGGAACAAACATATCATACCACATCCTGGACATGTACCTCAAGATGCTACACAGAATACTAATGGCAGTTCATTCTTCCAGCCACATCAGGACACTGTAGTAGCAAAAGTGCAAGAAGAAAAGGATGACATGAAAGAGATATCTGATCAGTTAAGAAATTTGACTACTGAAGTCACTCATTTGAGAACTCAAAACTTTTATGCTCAGTGCAATTCATAGAACCAACAAAACAGGGGATATCCTGATAGAGGATATGGTAATAACAATGAGAGATCTGGATATCCTGATCGTGGATACAACAACAAGAAGAACTTCAACAATAGTAATAACAATGCACCTAGGCCACCAAGAGTATGGAATACCAAACCAAATAATGGTTCATTACCTTCACCTCTAGATAACCAACCCCCTCCTGAACCTAAATAGACCTCTAGGGTTAATTTACAGAGGCTGCACTTACCAACTGGTGCAGGATACACAATACAAATGCACATGTTGAGTTGGATAGTCCACAGTTCAAAATTACAGCCATCATATTTCAAGCTGAATTTTCTAACACTACAGGAGAGATATATTTTCCTGAGGGTAATGAGATAGTGCCTCTTGGATATGAGTCCGCTATGGTACTTGAGAGTTTATTTGATTATCAACATCAACAGATGAGCACAATACATGAAAATTACACCTTAGCATGTGAAGAATCAGCCATGGTCTTTGAGACCACTCATGTTTTTCCTTTTGAGGATGAGAATGAGCCTGAGTAAGAAGCTGAAGAAGTTCATGCATATCAGCAATATCAGAGAGGGCATAATTACAATCTAAGGAGCAATGCTAATCGTCTGGATGGTCCTCTAATCACTTCTATTCCTCCTAACAATTTCAACACACCTCTGGATCCTAATGGCAGTAATAATCCAAGACCTCTAAATGTGAATATGCAGTACTTTACACAACAAGCAACGATAGCAAAAGGTATGAACCAATTTCCTGAATCTGATAAAATTGCTACTTACCTTGCGAAGGAGATGAGGAAGGTAAAAATAAGTTTGTCTTTATCAAAGTTATTAAAGAATCCTATCATTAAGAAAGCCTTTCTAAAGTCACTAGATGAACCCATAGCAAAGGAGGATAATCCTAATCATCATCCTAGTGATGTCCTTTCTAGAGATCCCATACCTAGGGATAATGTTGTCAAACCAAAAGACAAAGCCACGGTTCACATTGTAGATTCATCATAGATGAGCTTATACAAAAAAAAGTTTGAGTCACCACCATTCCTACTCACACTTAGAATCTTTGGTAAGAACCTACACAATTGCCCAGTAGATTCAGGTGCTTCTACCAATGTGATGCCCTTATCCATTTGCCAGACTTTAGGTTTGCATTCTGCAAAGTCACTCAAGAAAGTAACTCAATTAGACAAGTCTGAGGTCAGTGTGGTAGGAGAGTTGACACATATTCATATGTAACTTGCATCTGATCCCAGGGTGCAACACTACATAGACATTCAAGTTGTTGACATACCAGACACATGGCATGCTCCTCAGTAGGGATTTGTCCAAGACTTTGAATGGTTACATGGCTACCGATTTCTCCTACATGTGGTTGCCATGGAAGGGCATCCCTAATCAACTTATAATTGAAGCTGAACCTAGAATGAAACAAATGATAACTAAGTACAATCATAGAAATGAGATTTTATATGTGGATGTTGAACCAGGGGTATATGCATTGAGACCTCAGGGAGTCAGAATAGAAGAGGTCCTAATGTGTAGGCATATGCATGAGGGTAGTAAAAATGATGAAATTGTGCCAAAGATAGGATTCTTGATAGAATCTGATTACAACTCATCTGACAAAGATGAAGTTGATCATGTCCTTGAGTTTCAAAGGTATTTGTCAAGTGAAGTTCACAAATGTCAGTTGACAGGGACATCCGTGAAGGACATACTCATGGGAGGTTAGTGCAGACTATATGAGGATGCACACTCAAAGAATACATGTGAAGCATGTGTGGATATAATAGGGAAAGGAGAAAGAACATGTGTAGAAGACAAATAGTTTTCACCATAGGTTTGTGAAAGTGCTTAACATTGATGATTATGACCATTTTTTGTTTCCTCTAGACGCAGGGGAATATGAACAAGAAATGTGTAAGGTGAATATCTTGATGCCTAGTAAAGAGGAAGTTCTATTATCTGATGATATGTATTTTGGTGATATAATTGGTGCATTCCAACTAGGGGCATATTATCTTATTGAATCAGATTATGAGATATCAGATGAAGACAGGGGAAGTAGTTTGACATAGTTTGAAGAGTTTTATCCAAGCAAGTTCAAAGACATATTCTCTAAAGAATTCCACCTAATCAAGTGCTAATTGAAGGATGGTGTAGGCTAAATGAAGCTTCCCATTCAGAAACAACTTGTGTCTTGTGTTTACACATAGTGAGCAAAGAAGAACATTTGTGCTCAAATGACAAATTGCATAAAATTAGGGATGTTTTGGAAGCAACAGAAAGAGAAATTGTTGTGTCCCCTGATGAGAGATGTGATGACATCAAGTTCATGAAAAGAAAAGATATTCAACAAGATGATGCTCAAAAGAAGCAATATGCGAATGTCAGAGTTTCCACAGAGACATCTAGATGTGGTAAGGAATGAACCACCTAAGATCAAATGGATATCTACAGGAGCAAATGCACGTGCCAAATAAAAGAAGGAAGGTCTAGATAAATCACTGACAAAACATAAACCATGGACCTTGAGATTTGATGGCTCCAAATCAAAATAGGGACCTGAAGTAGGAGTGGATCTTATTAATCCATAAGGGAAATCATTCCTGGTAGCATACAGGCTACAATTTCCATGCATAAACAACATGGCTGAATATGAAGCTCTGATACATGGCCTGGTGTTTTCTCTAAAGAAGAAAGTGAAAGTTTTGCACATCTTTGGAGATTCAGAACTTGTAGTAAAATAGATGAGAGGCATTTATGCATGCAACTACAAGAGGTTATCTAGTTACAGACACAAAGTCTAGGACTTGATAGAGAGTTGTGATGCCTTTAACATCATGCATGTTCCAGGAGAACTCAATCACCATGCGGATGCACTAGCACAGGATGCTAGTACATTGGAATCTTTGTCCATATCTAGGATGAAGAGGTTCTTTGTCAAGCTGGTGTCAACACTATCCATTCCTGACAATGTCACAAATGTTCATGTGTTTGATGATGATCAACACATTTTGGACTTTATTGCTAATAGGGACATATTTGAAGCCCAGATAGTAGATTAAAAGAACTTGGAAGACCATACTTGGGATGAAGAAGAGATAATTGATCTGAATAGCAACAAGATTCATAAGGGCATGATTGAATTAGAAAGAGCTTTTGATCTAGATAATATGATCAAGCAAAAGGATCTCCCTAAAATAGATGGAGGAGAGTATGAACCTATCAACATAGGACAGGATGAAGTTAAGAAGAATGCCCTGATAGGTAAAGACTGTATTGAAGAAGAAAGAGCAAGGATAAACTAGGCTTTAAAAGATTACATCCATGTCATAGCATGGGCTTATGACGAGTTAAAGACCTATGGCACATCCATCATAACTCACACAATTCCCCTGAAGTGAGATGCCAAGCCCTTCAAGTAGAAACAGAGACTGGTAAATGCTCTGCTGGCACCTCTTATTTTTCAGGAAGTTAAAAATTTGCTCACTGCAAGGATCATATTTCTAGTCAGACATTCAACCTGGGTTGCTAATTTGGTTCTTGTAAGAAAGAAAAATGGAGATATACGCTTGTGTGTAGACTTTAAGAACTTAAACAAAGCATCTGAGAAGGATAACTATCCTTTGCCTTCTCTGGATGAGGTTCTCCAGATGGTGAATGGTGCACAAATGATGTCCTTTCTGGATGGATTTTCAGGATAAAACTAGGTAATGGTTGATAAGATAGATTGAAAATAGATTTTACCACTAAGTGGGGAATCTTCACTTATAAACACATGCCATTTGGCTTAATCAATGCTGGAGCAACCTTCTAGTGAGCTATGGATAAAGCATTCAAAGGTATGGTAGGTCAATGCATCGTGATATATATGGATGACCTAATAGTATTTTCAAAACAGAGAGGTGATCACATTAAGGACCTCAGAAAAGTGTTAAAGAAGTGTGAACAATATGTCATATCCCTGGATCCAAAGAAGTGCATTTTTAGGTTGACCACAAGCAAGTTGCTTGCTCATGTCATATATAAGAATGGAATAACTATTGACCTTGTTAGGGTAGATTCAATCATGAAGTTGCAACTTCCAGCAAGCAAGAAGGAGCTGAAGTCTTAGTTTGGTAAGATCAACTTTGTTAGGAAGTTTATTATTAGATTTGCAGATATCGGGAGACCTCTCAATGCTATGTTAAAAAAATATGCTAAGATCAAATGGAATCTAGTGGCAAAGGTAGCATTTGAAGATATAAAGAAAGCCATTGTAGATGCCCTAGTCCTAATAAGCCCAGACTACACTAGAGATTTCTACATATACTCTTTTGCATCAGAACACACATGTGTAGCTATTTTAACTCAGAGGAGTGAGGAAAAAGAAGAGAAACCAATTGCATTCATGAGTTCCCCATTCAGAGATGTTGAGCTAAGGTATATGGATGTAGAGAGACAGGCTCTTACCTTAGTCAGAGTAGTAAAGAAGTTCAGGCATAATATCCTAAGAAGTAAAGTCATTGCAGTGGTACCTGATTCAACTATGAAGATGCTCCTCATGCAAAGTGAACTAAGAGAGAAGAGATCTAAATGGATTATTGTACTTCAAGAATATGATAGGGATATAACACCTATGAAATTAGTCAAAGGACAGGCCCTCAGTCAAATGATTGCAAAGATAGATCCTAACTTGACAAGCCAACAGTACGTAGTAGATGCAGAAGTGCATGATGATTGGTACTCCAATATCAGACATGTCCTGATCATAGGAAGATGTCCACCCAATATGCATGCATCCCAGAGGAGATCTCTAAGGATCAAAGCACATAAATATATGATTAAAGGAGTCATGTTCAAGAAAAACTATGAGGGGATATACCTCAAATGCTTAGACAAACAAGAGACAGTTAAAGTCCTTGAATTACATGATAAGTTTGGTATAGCCCATGGATCACATCTAGCTACCACACATGCAATCTTGAGGTCTAGGTATTATTGGCCAACTATCTTTAAGGATACAGCTGAGCACATCAAGTTTTGTCACACATGTCGAACTGCTTCTAACAAAGAAAAGTATGCAACTCAACCATTGTAACCTGTGATGGAGATGCACCCATTTGCACAATGGCGCATGGATTTCATTGGACCTATCAATCCTCCTATTGAAATACACCAAACAACTAAGAGGGGGGGGTTTAATCAATAGTCCTTAAAACTTTCAACAATTATGAACATCAACACTTCAAACACTTATTTACTATTATTCAAATTTGATCATGAAGGCATGAAATAAGAAGCTCAACACAATAACACAATCAACACATGAGACACCAAATTTTTACATGGAAAACCCTATAAGGGAAAAACCATGGTGGTTGTTAGCCCACAAGATATTTAAGTTATAATAATACTGAAAAATAAAGGCTCACTACCTACAGGGCTCACTGCCCAAAATGCTCGCTGCTAAGGGGGTGGCTCACTGCCAAAGGGTGGCTCACTACCAGGAATTGTTGAACTAATTTGAAAACATCTATTTTATGCCTAAGTTCAGTTCCATTGAAGCACAATATTCTTCTTCTGCTCTGCTCTTCTTTTCTTTGCACTTATCTTCTCATTTTTCCACACACACACTTTTTTGCAATTACATTACAAGTCTTTATACAAGTCATCAACCTTGGAATGTACATTAAGGTTAGCAATACATTCATCAACCATTGGAACAATCTCCAAGGTCAGCATTACAAAAAACATACATATAAATAGGTTAGGACCTAATACAAAATTTACTAAGGGAAAGATGTAAAGATGTATGTTGATCACGCCACACCTTAGCTAGGACTCAAACATAATCCTTCATGCCACAACACACTTCCACCATCTTCAAAACATCTCCAAAAATAATGAAATCAACCAGGTCAGCCAAGACTAGTGAGAACACTAAGTCTTCTAAGAACATTCTTCATCCATGATCCAACTTTCTCTTTACATACCGATCCAAGGGTAGGAACACGATTAGGAGACATCCACAAGCACATTGAAATCATCAAGAAACAACCACACAACTTCTAACCACTCTGTCAAGAAGATTCTTCAAACCAGAGCACATAAACAACATAGCAACCACTGTCATAAGGAAAAGATCACTTGCAGACAACCAAATCATGAACCATTGAAGTTGAAGGCTCTTAACATCATCTTAGACTTAACTCTAGAATTGTACACAAAAATACTTCAATATAGAGGAATGCGGAGCATAACACTTTCTCCCTGTCACCACCAAACATACAAGAAAAGAAGTTTTCACACTGGTGAACATAACTTACTCAAATCTTCATACCAAAGGCTCAAACTTGGAACATAGCATCTTCAAACAGACTTCCAAATAACTTCCAATCTCTAGATAAAGAAATTCATTCTACAGAAAATGCAGAGCGGTCTTTTGGACTGTTCTTTTGTATGCAATACACTATTTCCATTGCAACTCACTATTTCTACCGGAGGAGCTAATTTTCTCAATATCCTCAACATCTAATTCATTACAAGCAAGTAACAAGATAAGGGCACAATTGACATCAATGACAACACAGATATGTTGACATCAATGACAACACCGGTTAGGCACATACTTGCAACACCTCCATCCTCCGTCAGACATAGGTATGTGTTGACTATTACATATTACTACACCAGATGGACAGAAGCCATCAGTAACAAGACATGCACATCAAATGACATGATCAAGTTTTTGAAAAGAAACATCACCACCAGGTATGGAATTCCATATGCTCTAGTTTGTGACAACGGTCCTACTTTTGCGTCTCTTAAATTTTCAAGTTGGGCATTTGATCATGGGATAATTTTAAAATTTTCATCAAATTACTACCCCCAGGGCAATGGCCTAGCTGAATCCACAAACAAGAATCTTTTGAATATCATTAAAAAGTTAATTGAAAAGAACCCTAGGGAATGGAATACTTTTCTTAAGTATGCTCTATGGGTAGATAGGACAAGAGTTAAAACTGCCTAGGCAATTCTCCCTACCAATTGGTTTATGGGGTGGATCCCATCCTCCTTGTCAACCTAAAAATCCCAACACTATAGTTTGCACAGGAGTATCTAGGCATTGATAATAAAATGGAAGTCAAACTATTGCAATTGATACACTTAGAAGAGAAATGAGATAAGGCAATTGACCAATTTGCTAAACATCAGGCTATTGTCAAATGTTGGTTTGAAAAAAGAGCCAAGGTAAAGGCATTTAGAATCTTAGATTTGGTCCTATCATGGGATAATGCGCATGAAAGGAAGGGTGATCATGGAAAGTTTGATAAATTGTGGATCAGCCCCTTCCAAATATTAAAGATATTAGGTGACAGCACCTACAGGCTTAAGACTTTAATAGGTGAGGATGTTCCATTGTCAGTCAATGGACAATTCCTCAAGCATTATTTTTAGGCCTAGGTAGGTCATCTCAAAACCATGTATTATATGTATATATTGTATAGTTGCTTGCATAGTTTGCTTTGTATGTTTGCTTTGTTTGTTTGTGTGTTGTTGAGTCCTTGTTTTGATTAGGCAAGATAGTGCACCTTTCTACTGTAGAAAACTAGTGAAATTATTAGAATTCAAGAAGGGAATACAAATTCCTACATAGGTTGTAACTCCTGTCAGTTTAGATACCTTTGATCAGGTATGTGATATCACATTCATCAATGGTAACTCTTTTGTTCAAGGAGATCCTCACAAGAATATACCTAACAACCTTGGATTTGTTGAAGATGCTAGTGTCTGGGTTAAGTGAAAAATCTAAAGTTTTGCCCTTGCTACCATTGCAATTCTCAGCCTAAGCAAGCAAGTTTCCACTCTTTGCACATGAGCTCACATGATTATATCTTATGAATATTGAAAACAAAAAAGAGAAGAATATATTGAATATCTAAAGAAAGAAATCCTTAGGTCATCCAAGTAACTCTACCGAGGCTATGGATGCCTATCTAGAAGTGGGGCTCTACTTGGGAGAATTACAAAGATAACCTTGCCAAGGCTATGGATGCCTACTAGAAGCAAGGCTCTATCCAAGGTTGGCTATGAGGGTTAAATCAAACTATGTAGCTTAACGCTAACTACTAGTGTGTTCAACTTGTCTTCAAGATGAAGGAAATGAATCACATGCACACACCTGATTCCTTCTAATTACATTGTTATGATGATGAATATGATATCATTCAAGAAGGTCAGGATGCTTATGTTTGATAAGAGTTGGAACATTATGTCTTAATTTGTCTTAATTTGTCTTCATTTCTTGAGTTATTGGAATTTTAGTTGTTTTCTTTGGTGGCAAGTTGTTGTGTGGTTACACAAGATGCCCCATTTTTCCCTAGGAAAATAGGGACCCAACTTTTTTCTTTTGCTTGGCTTACTTGTTTCCCTTTTCTTTTGGGTGATATGGTAAAAAAACCACTATCAAATGTATGTCAACATCTTATCCTGGACATGTCAAGACCTTGTGATCTAGGTCAAATTTTCATAGATAGAATTTGTCATCATAAACCCTGCCAAGTGAAAGAGCATAAAATTCTAAGTAGGTTTGCTTTTTGATGCACCCCGAAATTCCCTAAGATCGGGAAGTTAAGCCAGTCAAAGTTTAGTTAAACTATCTTAGGGATATCCTCACATTTCCTAACATCCAGACATTAACTTAATGTCTTGATCACAAAATTCACTAAGGAAAACTTAATATCTGGATATTTGCATTATGCGCATGTCAAAATTTAACTCGCAATGTAATAAACCATCAGGTGCATAGTCACTTATCATGGATATTCACAAGTATGCATATTCAATCTTAAGATGCAGACATTCACTAGTATCTTGACTTGCTATAATATAATGTTAAAACTAAAAGTCCAGACATTAACTCAATGTCCTAACCTTTTAAATATCCTGATGACGTATTATGTTGACTTTTCAAAGATACATAGGTCTTCGGACATTCCGCATAGACATCTTAACATCTAGACCTTTTATTAACATCCTGATGACATCACGTTATACCCGACCCAGAATTACCTTCAAGAGGGTGACATCATCCTCACATTTGGACTTAGGGATATTTCACAAATGCTAACATCCAAATATTTAATAATATCCACATCCCTATCCTTGCAACCAAAAATCATAGACTTCCATTAACTAATCAGATGATGCCATGTGGTACAAGTTGACTTTTCTCACAGGACATTTAGTAATGTCCCGATATTCAAAGATTAAAGGAAATTACCCTTTGATCTTAATGACTTGGTATTCACCCTTGGTCAGTGTTGACCAACATGATGATGTCATGAATACTCATATGCACATTTTGAAAGCTATGCACATTGTTTAACATCCTGACATTCATTTATATGCATATTCTGTAATAAATTCTACAAAAAGAGTAGTTGTCCATTTGAAAACTCAAATTGTGAACCACCACATGTTACAATCTTAAGGACCGGATGTTGATATCCACGAACACAAGCAATTTGCCATTAATTATGCCCTAAAATCATGATTTATAACACATAAAGAAGGATTTTTGGTCATTTTGCATTCACAAAGCATTCAGAAATTGAGATTACAGAGCTCCAGAGCTTTTATGGTGACCATTATAGAGATCTTCATCCAAAAAAAATGTTTGAATGGTGAACGGATAAATGGCAAAGGGTGATTGCATAGTGAAATTACATCCAAACATTAGCCAATCAAGTTTAAGTGTGCTAATCAGGTATGTAATGTTAAAACCCTCATTTTTTTGTTATTGCACAGTAAAAGGTAAATGATACTTAGGGTAAATCTTGGATGAAGATGCACATGTTTATGCTCTATAAGCCATTGAATGTCATGATACTAAGAAATTAATTTATTTTAATTCAGAAACTACAAGTTAGGTTAAGATATGCATATCCATCATTGTGGGATGAGATGGAGGCTCATGAAAACTAAAATGAAATGGAGTTCATGACTCCCATGTTCCTGCAACCTAGAGGTTCTGGATTCATATTCGAACAAATTGGAGACACACATGCTGGAAACACTAGTCTGGAGGCATGGACTGCCACATCAGTTTAGGGTAGTGGAAACCCCATGCTGATAAACATCTATAACTCTAAAATGTGGCATGCTGGGGGATTTCCTTATGTAGCAAAGGCCATTGAGCTGGTGGTAGCATGTGTCGATAACTACAACAAAGATACAAGAAGAGTGGAGAATCATGGCTGTATATATGTAGATTTTTCAATAGCAGGGATCACAACAACTTTTTGCTTACCTACAGGCTCTAATTTGTATAAGATAGATATGGAGGCCTTAGAAAATCAATATAAGAGTAAAAACACATATTATAGAAAAATAATGTTTTCATGCTAGAGAGCTCATGATAGCACTTATAAGGTAGCAACCAAATTACCAGTCAACCTCTATAAATTTGACTTCACACCTGAGGTTCAATACATGATGGTCATGTTGAGCAGAATGAGAGGAAGGATGCATGCTGGAAACTTTGAGTCGTGGATGTACGATCTCATAAGAATGATTGAAACCACAAGTACACAGATTTAGTGGGCATCACTTATCAGTAATAGCATGGATGAAGGGATGAAGAAGCTTGGCGGCAAGGCTAACATGTTCCACATGTCATCATATGTTGTCTATACTTGTGTAGCCAAGGGTACATTTGATGGCCTACAGATAGTAGGACGAGTTGGGAGAAACATCGGTGATGTGAACATATGGGGTCACTATCCACAACTGGAGAGGAGGTCTTCCATACAAAATTACAAGTAGGTGAATGACTATTTTGTTATGCATCTAGTCCACTTAATGGAAGATGACAGAGTCAAAAGGCTGAGCATTGAGGCTCAAGAGGTTATAACTAAGAATGGAACCTAGTTCATTCAATTTTCCACATTCACATATATAAGAATGGAAGGATTCAATGGGTAACCCCTAATGTTGCCAAGATATCCTATAGATAGGGTCATCCTCATGGAGATGACAAGATAGATAGTCCCCTCTTATGAGGTATTTGCAAAGAGAAATAAGAAACCTAATGTAATTTTTCCTCTATACATTGGATGGTACATGTGCCCTGACATTGGGTCAGCAAAAGAATCATAAGGAGGCTTATAGATGCTAAATTTACAACCTTTTCCACTAGCCAGACAGTATGATCCTTATAGTAGGATGGAGAAACACATAAGCAAGAGACCTATACATCAAATTCATCTAGAAGATTATTGGGTAGATTCTCCAAATGATGTGGAAGTGAGGAGGAGTTATCAAAGACTAACACTGAAGCAAATCCACACATTGGATTGCATTCTTGTTCCTCCACAACTGCATTAGGATGATGTAATGAGAATATCAAAGGAGTATGAAGATAAAAATATCTACACATAGACTATCTCCCCACCAGACTCGAGCTAGCCAGAGGTAGCATCTTTGGACCTCATAACAACAAGGGTCATGACATTAACCAAGGCATGGGTAGATCTACAAGTTGTTGCTTTGAAGTCCAAAGGAGTGGCCATCACAATAGATAAGAAGAGAAAGAGGCAAGAATTGCTGGAAGAAGATTATGATGATTTCTTGGAAGATAAGAGGCAAAGCCTAGAGAAGAGGGTTAAAGGAGCTTCATCAAAAGAAGCTAAGAGAAGTGTTGAATGACTGTTTTGTTATGCATCTGGTCCGCCTAATGGAAAATGACAGAGCCAAAAGGCTGAGCATTGAGGCTCAAGAGGTTATAACTAAGAATGGAACCTAGTTCATTCAATTTTCCACATTCACATATATAAGAATGGAAGGATTCAAAGGGTAACCCCTAATGTTGCCAAGATATCATATAGATAGGGTCATCCTCATGGAGATGACAAGATAGATAGTCCCCTCTTATGAGGCATTTGCAAAGAGAAATAAACCTAATGTAATTTTTCATTTATACATTGGATGGTACATGTGCCTTGACATTGAGTCAGCAAAAGAATCATAAGGAGGCTTACAGATGCTAAATTTACAACCTTTTCCACTAGCCAGACAATATGATCCTTATAGTAGGATGAAGAAACACATAAGCAAGAGACCTATACATCAAGTTCATCTAGAAGATTATTGGGTAGATTGTCCAAATGATGTGGAAGTGAGGAGGAGGAGTTATCAAAGACTAACACTGAAGCAGATCCACACATTGGATTGCATTCCTGTTCCTCCACAACTGCATCAGGATGATGTAATGAGAATATCAAAGGAGCATGAAGATAAAAATATCTACACATAGACTATCCCCCCACCAGACTCAAGCTAGCCAGAGGTAGCATCTCTGGACCTCATAACAACAAGGGTCATGACATTGACCAAGGCATGGGTAGATCGACAAATTGTTGCTTTGAAGGCCAAAGGAGTGGCCATCACAATAGATAAGAAGAGAAAGAGGCAAGAATTGCTAGAAGAAGATTATGATGATTTCTTGGAAGATAAGAGGCAAAGCCTAGAGAAGAGGGTTAAAGGAGCTTCATCAAAAGAAGCTAAGAGAAGTGTTGATAGTGGTATCCGGATATCCCCAAGGCCATCCCCTCAGAAGGTACAAGGTCTAGTATCTATTGCCGCAACATCCAAAATGCCAATAGAACAACATTCAGACACATAGCATCTTGGGATCACTTACCAGGATTTGGAAGAGGGAGATGATGAGGAACCACTGAAGAGAAAACCTAAAGATATATTAGCAGGGGCTAATGTCCCAAGACAAAAGAGAGGACATGGAAATACAATGAGAGAGTCAACCAACACCCAGTATAATGTCCTGCTTCAAGAACAAGAAGATGAGGGGCTCAACCTAATGGAACAAATGTTCATTTTTAGCCATCTGTATCAAGCAAGGATGCAAAATCAATGATGCCAAAAGATAGGGATGAGGGTATAGTTCAAAAGGACTTTTAGCATAATGACCCCATCCCAACAATAGTGAAGTTTAAAACAGAACTAGCCCAAGAGGAGAGAATAAGAGAAATGAAGAAAATAAATGATACATCTTTGCCACTTGATGATACAATTGACCTCACAAATGATGAGGTGACAAAGGATGTGGCATCTAGTCCCATGGAGACTTTAGTCAAAAATACAACATTGTCAACCCAAAACACACCTCAAGTACATAAGACCACCAGAAATGAAGATGAATTTGAAGATCCCGAGATGGTGGCAAAGAACATTGGCTTGGAGGGGTTGATCTAAAAAATCACCAGCCTAGTAGTGATTGACCTATCATATGAAGTAGGTGAAGATGAAGAGAAAGATAAAACCATGGAGCATATGTAGACTAAAGATAATTCAACCATGGATATAGAGGTACACACTGAAGTACCTGCATAGCATGATGTTCATGATACTGATAGAAGACAAGTCAAGGTACATCAAAAAGATACAGAAGTGTTGTTATTTGGATAGGAAAGTCCATTGAACAATAACGATGAAAATAAAGTAGAGGAGATAGTGGATGGTGATAACCAAAAGGTTCATCGGGATATTCAAGATTCCAGTCATCAAGAACCAAATGTAGACACCTCTCAATTACAAAGTGATTAACAAGTGCAAAATCAAAATGTGATGACACCTCAGGACATGCCTATTGAGACAAATAAACAAGATGAGGATGTTCGGACAGAGGTGCCTATGAATGAAAAGCCTAATAAATAGAAGTCTGGAGATCAGGACAATACATTAGAAGATGCTTCACAACAAGATGATCAGTGACAAGTAAACAAAGAGGTTCCCATTGACAAGGAACAACAACCAAAGGTGGAAGAAGACATTCCAAAGAATACAAATATGGAAGTGCATGATGCTCACATTGAGCAGACTGACCAACAAGGGTCCGGATCTAATGTATCACATTGGCTCACACATGAGGTAAATCTGCCTCAGATTCTTGATTCTTCTAATTTTGATATTTTTTCATTATTTTTAGCAGAGATAGAAAAACCAAAGTGTAGAGCTAGGGCCACCTCAACAGTGAAAAGAGACCCCATTACAAGGAGGTGTTGAAATGTGCCAGACAACTGAGAGGGAGGGGGGTGAATTAGTTGTCCCAAAAACTCAAACACTTCTGCACTTAAACATTAATCATTTATCTGCACTTATTATGATTAAACAAATAATTCATGAAATCAGAAGCTTAAACATAGATGCAACATTAAACACAAGAGACACCGAATTTTTATGTGGACAACCCCAAGGTGGGGAAAAACCACAGAGAAGATTAGCTCTCAAAATATATTGCAATCTTTGAAAAATGATGTTCAGGCTTGGTCACTCCATGGGCCCAAAACATATTGGCTCATTGCCATGAAGTATAGCTAGGTCTAGCAAGCTCACTGCCTCAACCCTAAACCTAGAAAGATTACAATGAGGGCTATTAAACCCTATTGTGGCTCACTGCCAGGCTCACTGCCAAAGTCACCATCTTCTTCATGTCTAAGATTAATACATTGAAGTACAATAGTTCTTCTATCCTTCTCTGCTTGCCCTTTTCCTTATCTTCCTATTTTTGCACAAGGACACTTTTCCATGGCTCAATTACAAGTATTTATACACTTCATTAACCTTGGATTGATCATCTAGGTTGGCACACTAATAATCAACCATTGGAATAATCTCCAAGGTTAGCATTACAAACATTTACAAAATAGGTCTTGACCTAATACAAAATTATGCTATGGAATTGTAGTATAGATGTACGCAAATCATGCCATGCCTTAGTTGGGACTCAAACATGATCTTCCATGCCACAACACACTTCCACAATCTTCAAGGGATCCCCGCAATTACTGGAAATAACCAAGTCGGCTAAGACTGGCTACATGCTACATTATCTAGGAACAATCTTCAAACATGATCTCAATTCCTTAATGTGAACCAATGTCAAGATAGGAACATGATCAGGAGGCATCCACAAGCATGTTATAATCATCAAGAACAACCACACACAATTTAACCACTTTAACAATAGTAATCTTCACACCGGAACACATGAACTTCACTGTCTTCAACTGTCATAAAAGAAAGATAGCTTGTGGACCACCAAATCACGAACCATTACAATTATAGACACTTATCTTCATTCTAGACTTCCCTCTAGAATTGCAAAGAAAAAAACTTTAATGCAGAGGAATGCAGAACAAAATACTTTCTCCCTATCACTAGAGAATATTCAAAGAAAGCAGGTTTTACTATGGCAAATGCAACACTCTCAATTCTTCACACCAAAGGCTTAAACTTAGGATTTAGCATCTTTAGACATTCCTTTAAATAAATTCCAATCCACAGACCAAGATATATAAGCAGCAGGAAATGCAGAGTAATCTACCAGATTGTTCTTCAGCATACAACTCACTGTCTATACTGCACTTCATTGTAACTTGTTTCTTTCGGAGAAGCCAATTTTCTCAATATCCTCAAGACACAAAGCTTTTAAACAAGTGATAGAATAGGACATAGTTGACACAAATGACAACAAAGATATGTTGACATCAATGACAACATCGATTAGCCACATATTTGCAACAATCTCCCCCTTTGTCATTGATGGCAACATATGATGTGAAAAACTACAACAACCATCAAGACATGATTCTCTCCCTATCTCTTTACACATCTACACTCTTTCTTTCTGACCAAGATTCTCCCCCTATCTCTTTACACATCCGCACTCTTTCTTTTTGAGTTTTTCACATGACTTCTCACCCCCTTTGACATCAATGGCAAAGGGCACATACTTGCACTCTTCTACTCTAATTCAATTTCTCTTCTGAACTCTCTGACTACTCCCCCTGAGAAGTAGCCCTAAAAGCATCAATCTGGATCTAAAGAATCACCATCGAACTGATGCACTCTTGTGCATATTAGTTTAGAGGAGGGGTAATAACCCCTAACTTTTCTCTGAGATACTCAAAAGTATCCTTAGGCATAGGTTTGGTGAAAATGTCTGCAATCTGGTCTTTTGTAGATACATATTCCAACTTGACTTTATTCTTTGTCACTTTTTCCCTTAGAAAGTGATATCTTATGGACACATGCTTTGTCCTTAAATGCATTACTGGATTCTTTGATATGTTTATGGCACTTGTATTGTCACAAAAGATTGCAATTGGATCTTCATACACGAATCGGTTGTCCTTCAATGTATGTTTCATCTACAACACTTGAGTGCAACTACATGCTACTACAATATATTATGCTTCTGCAGTGGACAGAGATATTGAGTCTTGTTTTTTGCTTATCCAAGATACCAGCCTTTTTCCCAAAAAGAATGCACCTCCACTTGTACTTTTCCTATCATCCACATCTCTGACCCAATCTACATTAATGTATGCACTGAGAGTGAAATAATTGTCTTTTGGATACCACAAACCATAATCTATTGTGACGTGCCTTTCAAATATCTCAAAATTCTCTTGACTACTATCACATGTGACTCCTTGGGCTCTGCTTGAAATCTTGCCGCAAGACAAACTGCATGCATTATGTCAGGTTTGGTTTGAGTTAGATAAATTAATCCTCCAATCATAGATCTGTACCTTTTTTGATCTATCATAGGTGAATCATCATTTTTGTTCAACTTACAATCGGTTATCATGAGAGTATTTACTGGTTTAGAGTCTTCCATCCCAAACTTCTTTAGCAACTCTTTCACATTCTTAGACTTAGAAATGAAGATACCTTTATCTGATTGATTTATTTATAGACCTAAAAAGAAATTCATCTCACCAAACATGGACATTTCAAATTCACTTTGCATTTCTCTGGCAAAAAATGTGCACATACCTTCATTGCCTCCAAAGATAATGTCATCAACAAAAACTGCAACAATTAGGATTTGTTCACTATTAATCTTGAAATAGAGATTGTTGTTGGTGGTACCCTTGGTTAATCCTAATTATATCAGATACTTATCCAACCTAGAATACCAGGCTCTGGGGGCTTGTTTTAACCCATACAATGCCTTCTTCAATCTGCAAACCCCTTGATGTGATGACTGGAATCCTTCTGGTTGTTCAATATAGACTTCTTCTTCCAACTCTCCATTCAAGAATGCTGACTTTACATCCATCTGATATACCTTAAAATCTTTGTAGGCTGCAAATGCCAGAAACATTCTTATAGCTTCAATCCTTGCCACTGGTGCAAATGTTTCCTCAAAATCTATTCATTCAACTTGAGAGTATCCTTTGCATACCAAACTTGCTTTGTTTCTCACTACTTCACCATTCTCATTCATCTTGTTTATGAAAACCCACTTGGTACCAATTACATTTTTATCTTTTGGTCTGGGAACAAGATCCCAGGTCTAATTCTTCTCTATCTGCATCAATTATTCTTTCATAGCCTTTACCTGATTCTCATCATTGCAAGATTCATTCACAGTCTTACGTTCAATCTTGGAAATTAGACAGAAATTTACTTGTTCTTATGCAACTCTTCTTCTAGTTAGGATTCCTTTACTCTTATCTCCTATGATTTGATCTTTAGAATGCTTAAGTTTTACATATCTTGGTGTCTTGGCAGCACTTTCTGGAGCCTGATCCTCATCATTTAAGTTGTCTTCATGCTGCACCACTTCTGAGACATTTGGTTTATCTGATTCATATCCACTTGATTCTAGAGACCTTTCCTTGCTTTCATCAACTTT
Organism: Cunninghamia lanceolata; assembly: GCA_027924645.1. Taxonomy (NCBI): domain Eukaryota; kingdom Viridiplantae; phylum Streptophyta; class Pinopsida; order Cupressales; family Cupressaceae; genus Cunninghamia; species Cunninghamia lanceolata. The sequence goes on along the minus strand of BSBN01000326.1, from coordinate 2,148,159 downwards.
GACATTTGCACTCTCAATGATCTTATTTAGCCTCTTATTATAACACTAGTAGGCCTTGCTCTTGGTTGAGTAATTATTACCCATTTTTTATTTTCTAGCTCAATCAAGTGGAGCTGGTTAAGTTTTATAGTTTTAAGGGTGCATGTCTATTATTAATGAGTGTTTTTCCAAGAGAAAAATGCCATAAAAGAACTTCAATTAAATGCAATTGTTTATAATCAAGAAGAACCATACAACATTGCATATTTTAAAAGGCATTTTTAATATTCATGAATGTCAAATGAAATGCTCCCACACAAGCCATGGGAATGACTACCATAATGCACTATTAAAGGAAATGATGCATATAGAAATGAAAGCATATACAAAGACAAGGGATCCATCATTGCCTTGTAATGACGAACCCCCATAGTTGAGCAACTTCATCTTCAACTCCTTCATAGAGGTCACCATGCTACTCCAAAATGTCCGCAAAGAGATAGGAGAAAATTGTGTTAACACTCAGGATACCAAATCCTTGCATATACATCATCATTACATGCATAATTTACTCCTATAATGCATTATGTCAGTCTATAATCATCATATATATCAGAGGAAAACAAAGAACAAATCTGAAACTCATGGTTTTGTCTAACAAGTTTGTCCAATGTGTAGATATAGGTAAAGTTTTATTGCTGATTACTTCATTTAATATTGCAGTATGTGGAGAAAATGGGCTCCCATAAGGGTTGAGCCTAGCATGCTTAGAGTAATGACATTACTACAGAGATATTTGATAGACCAAGCTTCATGATGTTTTCATCACATGCATGTTGCTACTATATTAGAGGTATCAAGTACAAGAGAGAAGGTACGATCAAATGCCATGTGGGACAACCAAGTCAAATGCCATGTGTTATTGTCATTAAGAGCCCATGATACCATCAAAGAAACAGATGTTTCAGTCATAGTAGAACAACACATACAAGTACAGTTTCACGTTATAAACAGTCATAAGGAACAATAAGAGAAACCACACATCAGCAAGTAGGCTGCTTAGTTATCTGAGTGAGTGAATTTAAAATATAATGTAGATGTTTTCTCATTTCCATGCATTCAGGAAGTTCAGAGACAAAAGTTGGATCTTGTGATAGACTTTCAGATGAAGAAATATATCCAATTAAAGATCATTTTGCAATTCATCAATTGAAAGTGTTTATGAGTACATGACAGCACCTTTGAGTTGGTGAAAAGTGCATTATCTAGTACCAACATGGCAGTTTTGGTCTAACACATCATTCTAGGATAGAAGTACAACCATAGAAAGTACTTTTTCCATCTTTCTGTTGTGATTGAAGCATCATTTTTCTATCCATATGTGCCTCATAGATATAACGACTATATAGTGGATCATAGAAAAGTTACCATTGAGGACATACAGTATGCCTCAAGACTGCCATCATGATAGCAAGAGTAAGGAACAATACTAACAATAAAGTGATCACATAAAGAGCAAGTTACAGAGATAATATGTATGCAGTAGCAAGTATCTGCTATCATAAATTGTTGTCATCATGTCATCATAAGCCATATGCATATGAAAGAACAATATAGAAAGATGTCTCATGTTGAGATATACGGAAATTACTTAAAAATGAAGCAGCATAAGGAGAAAAAAGTGCAAAACAACAAGAGGGAACAACTTGCTATAGGATAGAAAGATAGTATGACCTTATCATGAAATAAGTATGCTTTCTGTAGATTGCCCTCTATACATGAAGTGGGTCACATAGAAAAGATTTGCTACAACATTGACATAATCCATATTCAAATGCAAACCATGATCAAACACAACCATATACCTAAGGAATGAATGATGGAAAAGAATATATGCCACATCATGTGTGAAGTTTTGGAACAGCAATGTAAGAGGTGTGGGTTTAAAAGAAGATGCTATCATTCATCAAGTGACTGTCTCATATGGACAAGATCAAAGAGCATCAAAATGCATAAAGAAGATCACCAAATAGAGAGAAAAAAGAAAATGAAGTTCTTACAAACCCTGAGAGGGTACATAATCTTCAGCTTGATGTCATGGGCTGCATGGATGTTTATGCTTCCTTAGATAAATATATTCAAGTTGAGAAACTGTAATGTCCCCTCTCTAAGGGAAAGACTTAAACCTAAATCTGCATTCAAAATTATTCTCAAGGAGACATTAGTAACATTAGAGATCAATAAACTTCAGTGATAAGATCAAGTAAGATCAATGATAATGCTTTCATTTCATTGCTTGTTAAAGGATTATTTATTTCCTAATTGTTACTTGTATATTGATAACCATTCCATAATCCAATCATTCATATTTCTTATTACTTTTCCTCATGGAACTAGGCTTTACATGTATAGGGCGCGTTGAAACCATCTCTTGACCCAGCCTACGGGAACTATGTCCCAGCCTATGAGCTTTAATACGGATGGGATTACTCCGCCTCTCCCTCACAACACCTCTCATTCCTTAAAGGAAGAAGTAATAGAGAAATATATATATAAGTAACAACTACGTTTTATCTCTCCATGTCATCTTCCTTCTATTCCTTAACCATGGATGGGGAATTATATGTCTAGGGTGCGTTGAACCCTCTCCAATGCATTATGAATGGAATTACTTCGCCTTTCCCTAGCATTCTTGTCTAGGGCGCGTTAAACCCTCTCTAATGCATTGTGATGGAATTACCTCGCCTTTCCCTAACAAGACCGCCTCTCCTATAGTTATAGGAATTGGAAGTGATGAGATGGTTATGTTTTTCTCCTCAAATTTCATAATGTATATATATGTTCATATATGTCTCAATCATGTTTCTTTATTTAAGAATGTACTTCAATCAACTATTTGTTCACATAGTATAGTTCTAGTTTGCTATATAGTGGGTTTCACTATTTTCTAACATATAAGTTCATTTTCCTTATTTGAGTAATATCTGAACATACATTCAGATTTATACTATGAATTCACCTTATGTCACACATCTATGTTCTTATACGAATTCCTATATATAATATATATTACTTGACTTCTATTTAAATATAAAATATACATTATTCAACATACCTGTTCACTGCCTTGTTATTCCCTTATTCTTTCTGTTTTCTTGATTCGCTGCTGATTGTTCTTTTCTTTTCATTCATTGATTGTTCCTATTTATTTCCTTTATTCCTTTCTGTTATGACTATCAAATGATGGCTGATTCCATTAATGCATATGATCTTCTTTAAACTGATCCGATATCTCTCTATATCTATGTATTCCCCTCAAATGCAATTCGATGATATTATTCCATGATGAGATGATTCCCCCTTATGCCATCCACCAATCGAGTCTTATAAGTCTTGAAGAAGTGTGTATAGCCATCGGTCATGATCTTTCAAGACGTGACTGTTCTTCCCGTAATTAGCAGCGATTCCTTGATGTTACGTATCTGCCTTATTATGAGATATGCTCCTTCACCACCCTTATAACTATTCTCAAATAATATTAATCACTTTTCAATGGTTAGCATTAGTATATAAATCAGTAGGGAATTAGTTCGTTGTTGAATAGTCTTACGGTGCTGCCTTTATTCGCAGCTTATATGTAAGTTTTATCTTTATTAGAAAGTGATCGCTGATTTATGAAATCATAAGTATATTTATGATATTTAATAATAGTAAGATATTTATTATTACACAATAATATATATTATGATAATAATAAATTATAAATATTTATTTTTATATTGATAATTATATTAATAATAATACTTGTATTTATATCGATAATAACATTTAATATCATAAAAAGTATTTAATTATTAATATTTATATTAATAATTATATTATTTATGTTCAATAATATATATTATATATTATATTTGTATTTATATATTTTAAGTTTTGATTTGGATGAATGTAATCGATTCGATTACAAGTCTTCGATGTGGGGACATGACAGAAACTTGAAGGAGACAATCAATACAAAGTAGAGAACTTTGGCTTCTAGGATGCTCAAAGGGGGACACTTTTTGTTGTTTTCCCCCTTGTACTACAATTTCATTTAAAGCACTTTGAATATGATTATACTAAAAAATTATTGATGAAGATCAATGATAGGTATGAGTTCCCATCGCAACTTGATATGGATAAAGGTGATGGCCGATATCTCTCTTCTGATGCAGATAGATGTGTACGAAACCTTTATTCTCTATATAGTGTTTTGGTTCACATCAGGAAGCTAATGCTGGACATTATTTTGCTTTCATCAAAACTTTGTTGTCTGAGCAATGGTATAAATTCAATGATGAATTCGTAACGAGGGAAAGCTTGGAAACAGTCTTAGATGAGCAATATGGGGGAGAAGAGGAAATATCTCAAGAAAAGCTTGGTGATAATGAGATAGTTGCATTTCTATGACATTCAAATGCCTATATGCTTGTTTATGTCAGGAATAATGACAAAGATATGATAATGTGCAAAATAGATGCAAAGATATAACAAAACACAATGAAAGACACAAAGAAATACATCAGGGCCGTGAGTCTTGTCTTTACATTGTCCAAAACGAGCTCATACCAGTGCAATCATGGTAGCATCAAAACACATGAGTTACAGATAGCAAGATAAACTCAATAAAAATACTCAGAACTATAAGAAATACCAAATAGAGTTCACATCCTGTAGGGCTAGATTGCATAGAAAATGATGCAAAATGTCAATTTCAAGTTTTATAATGTTTTACCTTATATTTTCTATCAGAGATCTTCATCAAACATGCATTGTAACAATAGAGAATGGAGGGATTCGTGCTCCCAACCCCTAGTTCATGGCAAAAAAAGAGAGCATATGTTCACGGAGGATGAAAACATAGGAAAAGATCCAAAAAAACTAGTCAAAGCTATGGCCTTAGAGGCCCAAAATCAACTTCAAATCGAGAAAAATGGAGGTCAAAATATCAATTTTGATAGTAAAAGCAACTTACCATGCATTTTACACAGAAAATCCACATGGAAACAACTCAGAATCGACAAAATGGTGCAGATTGAACTTCCAAACCCTAGATCGTGGCGGCCAAGGCACAACAAAGTTTCTAGAAGGAAGGAAAACCAAGAATGATAAGGATATTTAGGGTTCAAATGTTTTAATTTGACCCCCTTATTTGTTTTTTTTTTAGTTTCCATTATTATCACCATGGTCCATGACTTAAGTAATTCGACCTAGTCAATTTTGGAGCCCATGAGTTTTCAAACTCATGTGATCATTTGTTTTAAAATGATAATGTCACTTTATATGTTTAATTGCATGATTACTAGCAAGAATAATGACATAATTAAATATTAAGGGTAATATTTCATTGTTACCTTAATATTTAACATGTATTTTAAAAAAGAAAAGAAATAACAAATGTTAAATATTAAGATAATCAATAACCTATTATCTTTAATATTTAATCAAAACATTATCCTCCCCTATAATCATGCAATTAAACATATAAACTGAGCTATAATCCTTATGCAAGGTCAAAGTGTAAAACATTTGACTAAGTGATGCAATTATAAGTCACCTAGTTTAAATGTTATTTTTAGAAAAGGAAGGATATTTATGTCATATATTACATAAAGGGGGTAAGACTGAAATTTATGAGGAGAGGCCAAGTAGGTTAGAGGAGGTTGAAAATGTGGGGAGCATTTAAGGGGATATTTTGTCTCAGTTGAAAAGTTTTAATGCATTTTTAAGAGCTTTTATGATGGGTGATGACAGGCCTTGACCTTTCTTCATTGGAAACTCATTTTGGAGGGTTTTGGATAGATATTTTTAGGGCTTTCTGAGTATGCATGACCAAGGAAGTTTCCAGACCTTATCCTTTCACAGTTGTTTGGAGAGTATATAGTCTCTTCATGTATTCATTATTAGAGAGTTCTTTTCACTTTTAGGCCAGATTGTAACTCTTCTGGAGCTCTTTCAGCAGGAGATGATATTGTAACTCATTTTGACATGTATATAGTTTACACCTTGGAGATCAATAGACATAATCTTTTGCCTTCTTACTTCTTTTCTATTCTAATGTGTGTAGTTAAATGGTTGATACAATTACTTGTGAAGTCATTTCATTTCCTTGTCCTTATGTCTCATTGGTAGCACCTTTGTGCAGTTAGTACATGTTATTTTGCAGGTTGTGAGTTGTGTTAGAGTGCAAATAGTTCAAGTTGTGAAGGGTTTCTTTCCTTCTAGGATGATGCATCATACCCTTCTCATGAAATATTGATGCAGAAAACATATAGAACTAGGTTGTGCAAGTCAAGCTTGTATCTTTTGATTAAACTATGTGTGCAAAACTGATTTTATAGGTCAAAATAATCATTTTGGTGCATCACCTTAGGAGTTAGTTTTATTTTTCATGTTTCTTTCTTACCCTTTCCTCTGCAAGCATTATGATAGTTTTAGGTGAGTACCATAAGAGGAAGCCGACCTTCTTCAGAGGTTCTTTCCATCATAGGTGGCCCACAAGCTTGGAAAGATCCCATGTTTCTCCAGAATGCTGAGTTCTACAACTTAGCAAGGGTGCAATTTTGAGAGACAACAGTAACCAAGGAAGATTCCTTCATCACACCTAGCATCAAACTTGCCTAGATCTTCTTCTCTTTTGATATAACATTTGCTACTAAAAACTTTGAGATACTTCGCAGTAGGAACTTTACCATACAACAATTTATAAGGAGTCTTAGAACTATTACCTTTGACTTGGACTCTGTTTAGGATATATACAGTAGTGTGAATTGCCTCTCTCAAATATATTTCTAGAAGATCATCTTCCTTCATCATGGTCCTAGCAACTTCTTGAACTGTTCTGTTCTTTCTTTCAATGACTCCATTTTACTGTGGAGTTCTAGGTGCAGATAACTGTCTCTTTATCCTATGTTCTTCACAAAATAAATTGGATTCATTTGATGTGAACTCTCCTCCTCTATCAGACCTTAAACATTTGATCTTCAAATCCATCTCATTTTTAACCATTGCCTTAAATGCCTTGAACTTATCCAGAGCTTCTGATTTTTCTTTCAAAAAGGTAACCCAAGTCATTCTAGGATAATCATCAATAAGTAACATGAAATACATGTCTCCTTGCAAACTTCTTACTCTGGTAGGTCCACACAAGTCTATATGCACTAGTTCTAGTAGTCCATCAACTGATTGGTCCTTGCTTTTGAAACTTGTTCTTATTTGTTTCCCAAATTAACACTCCTTGCAAATAAGACTAGTAGGCTTCACAAGATTGGGCAAATCTCTAATAGCCTGTGTAGTACTTATCTTCATAATGTTATCAAAATTAATGTGACACAACCTTCTATGCCATAGCCAACTTTCATCAGTCTGAGCCAACAAACAATAATTATCAGTTCCTTTCAAGTGATAGATATTACCTCTAGTCTTCTTACCAGTTGTAATGATTGTTCCAGAGCTTTCCCCGATCTTGCATCCATTGTCCTTGAAGCTTAGGTCATAACCTTTGTCACACATTTGACCCACACTCAAAAGATTGTGCTTTAATCCTTTCACATACAATACATCTTCAGTATTATGCATTCCATCAAAAGAAAGAGATCCTTTTCCACAAATCTTAACACTTGTATCATCTCCAAACCTAACTAGTCCACCATCATATCTTTCCAAACTCACAAACTTACTTTTGTCACCAGTCATGTGGTGAGAGCACCCACTATCAATAACCCATTCATCTTTGTCTTCAACAACTTGAGTAGCCAAAGCACTTTCCATTGGTTTTTCTTTCTTTACACAGCTAGCAGGTTAGTAGACACAGGTTCTTCTTTAATAGCAATAAACAAGCATTCATTACCAGAAGTACTAACATTATTTGGTTCACCATTATCTGATACTCCTTCATCATCATCAAGATCTTCAACATAATAACATTTCTTTTGGATCCTAGGCCTGTTCTCATATCTTTTCCTATTTCTTTCAATTCTTTCAGGACATCTAGAAGCAAAGTGGCCTACTTTACCATAGGAAAAACATTTGAAAGGTAATTTACCTTTGAACTTACCAGATCCTCTTTGCATTCTATCCACAAAGTTGGCTTCAATTTCATCAAACTCATCATCTAATTCTACCTTGTACTTTTCTGATTTGGAGGTTTTCCCAGAAGTACTGACTTTGAAGGTAGTCTCTACTTTTGGCAGGGCATCACCAAACTCTCTCATTTCAAAGGCAGTAAGCTTACCAACTAATCTCTGTCAATAGATTTTAATTGCATAAATTCTTCAATTACAGCTACCTTGTGACTGTAGGACTTTGGCAGTGATCTGAGAATTTTCATTACAACTTCCTTATCACCAAGAGTTCCCCCCATACCTTTTATTCCGGTGACAAGTTCATCAACTCTCTGCAGAAAGGTTGTTATGTTTTCATCTTTATTCATATTCAAACTTTCATATTTCACTTTCAGACTTTGTAGCTTGGCCTCTTTCACAGATTCCCATACCTCATTTGTAGTTTCAAGATCCACAACTTTTGTCAGTATTGAGTCATTCAATGAACTTAGCAGACCATCTTTTGCTTTAACATCCACTTCATATTCTTTAATTTCCTCTTCAGTCGTTAACCCATTTTGAGCCAAGGTCTATTTTGTTTCTGCATCTTTCTATACTTTGTAACCAAGACAAAGAAGATGACTTTTCATTCGTTCCTTCCAAAGAGCATAATTCATCCCATCAAAATGCGGTGCTTCCTTCTTATACGAAATTTTGGATCTTCCTCAACCTGTTAGACTTTCTTTAGAGGAACCTCGCTCTGATACCAATTGTTGAAATGTGCCGGACAACTAAGAGGGGGGGTGAATCAGTTGTTCCAAAAACTCAAACACTTATGCACTTAAACATTAATCATTTATCCACACTTATTATGATTAAACAAATAATGCATGAAATCAAAAGCTTAAACACAGATGCAACATTAAACACAAGAGACACCAGATTTTTACATGGAAAACCCCAAGGTGGGGAAAAACCACAGAGAGGATTATCTCTCAAAATATATTGCAATCTTTGAAAAATGATGTTCAGGTTTGGTCACTCCACGGGCCCAAAACATACTCGCTCACTGCCATGAAGTATAGCTAGGTCTAGCAGGCTCACTGCCTCAACCCTAAACCTAGAAAGATTACAATAAGGGTTGTTAAACCTTGGGGGCTGTTAAACCCTACTGGTGGCTCATTGCCAAAGTCATCATCTTCTTCATGTCTAAGATTAATACATTGAAGTACACTAGTTCTTCTGCCCTGCTCTACCTTCTCTGCTTGCCCTTTTCCTTATCTTCTGATTTTTGCACAAGGACACTTTTCCATGGTTAAATTACAAGTATTTATACACTTCATTAACCTTGGATTGATCATCCAGGTCGTCACACCAATCATCAACCATTGGAGTAATCTCCAAGGTCAGCATTACAAACATTTACAAAATAGGTCTTGACCTAATACAAAATTATGCTATGGAATTGTAGTATAGATGTATGTGGATCACACCATGCCTTAGCTGGGACTCAAACATGATCTTCCATGCCACAACACGCTTCCACAATCTTTAAGGGATCTCTGCGATTACTAGAAATAACCAAGTTAACTAAGACTGGTTACACTTTACATTATCTAGGAACAATCTTCAAACATGATCTCAATTCCTTAATGTGGACCAATGTCAAGATAGGAACATGATTAGGAGGCATCCACAAGCATGTTATAATCATCAGGAGCAACCACACACAATTTAACCACTTTAACAATAGGAATCTTCACACTAGAACACATGAACTTCACTGTCTTCAACTGTCATAAAAGAAGGATAGTTTGCGGACCACCAAATCATGAACCATTACAATTATAGGCACTTATCATCATTCTAGACTTCCCTCTAGAACTACAGAGAAAAACACTTTAATGCAGAGGAATGTAGAGCAAAATACTTTTTCCCTATCACCAGACAATATTAAGAGAAAGCAGGTTTTACTCTGGTGAATGCAACACTCTCAATTCTTCACACTAGATCCCCAAACTTAGGATTTAGCATCTTCAGACATTCCTTTAAATAACTTCCAATCCGCAGACCAAGATATTCAAGTAGCAGGAAATGCAGAGTAATCTACCAGACTGTTCTTCATCATACAACTCACTATCTATACTACACTTCACTATAAATTACTTGTTTCTTCCAGAGAGGCCAATTTTCTCAACATCCTCAACATACAAAGCTTCTAAACAAGTAATAGAATAGGACACAGTTGACACCAATGACAACAAAGATATGTTGACATCAATGACCACTAATTAGGCACATACTTGCAACATGAGGAGGACATCTCATGTAGCTGTACCAATTGTAAATAAGGCAAAGGGAGAAATAAAAGATGATGAGTTTCAAATAACTATAGTAGACCTAGTGTTTTCTACTGTAGAGTAGGAGGGTCATGAGGCCAAAGAAAGTATAGGTACTCTGGTTGCTAGGATAGCCAAAGAGAAGGCTAAAAATAAAGAATATAGAGAGAAAAATGGTTGGATGCAATCCTTCATTAAGGGATTGGTGGAACCGACAAATGTACTCATCACAGCCTCAACATCCCTGACATTGGTATCTCAATAGGAGATCACTAGGATGGATGCCATGAAACATCAAGCACATGTAATGAATGATTGGATCAGCAAGTTCCTACCTGAAGGAGACAAAGTAGTAAGGATATGCTTATCAAATTGGGAAATGCTAAGCAATATAAATAAGAAAGCAAATGACTTGAAGAAAGAGGTTGGAAAAATATTGATCAGGAGTAGTGAAGATGTGACTACATTAAAAGATATGAGAAGGGAAAATTTAGGCACCCTTATGACAAAGAATGTCCTGACATCCCAAATGTTACCAATGCTAGATACTTGGTTTGAGGACATGAGGTTTGAAGTCAGTATACTGAAGAGATGTAATGCTAGAATGACTGACATCAGTACAAAGGCACATCAGCTCATGGCTGAGGAGTTGGAAATTTTGGAGATTTTGGAAGGAGAGGTTGAAGGCAAAATTGAGAATCAGGATGAGGAGTTTTCCATCAAAGCCTTCAGAGATAATTTTGCTTCAGTTTTGGATGATCCTGTTCAACACTTTTTTAGAGGATACAATTGATCATGCCATGCTGATGAGATATAAAATTGATAAATATAACAAAGAGCTAGATAATAGAACCAGTAGGTGGATAACATTGCAAGAACAGTTGAAAGCACAAGAGCATGCAGCTACAAAGGCAAAAGTGTAGGATAGAGTATAAATTAACAAGGCAATCTAGACATATGCACTTATTCAGGGAATTGGATGCAAAGTAATAGAAGAGTCATCTTTAGATGAGGAATTAGATGAAAATGCAGAGTGAAGAGGTCACATTGACTAAGTCAATGATTCCAAAATATTCTCGCATGCCAAATGTACTCCACCAGATTGATTGCCAACTGGCAATCATGTGCCATGTTTAATCTTGACCATTAGATCATGAGATCTATTGTAACCACATCCTCTCCTTAACCATTTGTACAATTATTAGAGAGCTTAATTGAGAGAGAAATGTTGAGCTACATGTTCTTTCTTGAGACTGATATTATATATGCATACATTTTGAATATTGAATGAAATAGAGATCTTGATTACAATTACATTGTAAATCTTGAGTAATCTTTGTGGATATCATCTTGATATGTCACTGTGATTTTCTACATCCCTCGGAGTGCCTTTCAACTGGTGAATATTGTTGTTATCTTGTTCCTTAGAAGATTAGCATCAATTGTGCGTAGTTGTGGAATAACCTGGTAAACCATGGTTTGATTTCATCTCTTTTCATGAAGTGTTGAATTGTGCATATGGTTCAATGGTTGAAACTCACTCATTTCAAATAATTTTAGAATTTCATTTCAATTTATTTTAATTTTCATTAATTGTCATCATCAACTGCAAAATATTGATACATGATAAGCAAAACTTAGTAAATATGCAGACATCTATAGATATATTAACATCTTATGCATATTTGAGCAAACTCACATGTAAAATTAAAAATATCATGCTAATGCATGGAAATAATGATAAAGATCATAGAAATATTAGCTTTTAGGCACATTAGTTAGAAGAATTTGAAGTGCAGAAGCAAAACCAAGTGCAAATTAGTTCAAATTTAAGAAAATCCAAAAGAACTAATCAAAGTCATATAGATCATCATGAGCAATCTTAATCAGAGTGAAGATTAGAATAAATTCACATGAATATCTACAGATTATGGTTAGAGATTGTAAGACTTAACATCATTTGTTGAGATTTATACAAAACAGGTGAAACAAAGCAAATATTTACATATCTAGATACAAATTGCATCGAATTTCATGCATAAGGCCCCAAAATGATTAACAACAAAGTCACATCAAACCATAGAGAGATTATCAGAAGATCATGACCTAATCAACAGAGACTTGGAATCATGAATTCATCCTAAATTCATCATATTCTTCAAGAAGATAAAAGTTTGTTATATGAATTTTTATCATTGTTAATATGACTAACAATCATATCATCAATTCACTTTACTTGTACATGTAAATACACATTGAGTAATCAAACCGAGGTTTGGGTCTGCCACATATGATTTCAAAGGATTCAGACAAGTGACATTATTGTGACCTATTGATCATTGTGTGTTTGAGTCTTGAGGTCAAGATTTTGCCATTTGTTGGGCTTTTACAATGATCTACTTTTCTTTTTGGTTGTTTCTGAGAGCATTGGTCTCTCTTGGCAAAGCTCATTGGCTTATGCTTTGGATTCTCTTAACAGAGCATATTGGCTCTAGACAATAGGCTTGCACTGCTTTCAAGTGGAAGAAACATCATGGAAGGAGTTGAGCTAGTGAGGAGAAGATTACATCGTTAATTCAAGCAAGGGCAAATAGCAATCTAATCCCATGCAATTCAAATATTTCACTAGGTTTTTAGTTGATCAGTTTAATTTAATATAGTTCTTTGTTGGTGTTTTGGCTCATATTTCAATAAGCCAGTATCAAACCATGACAAACATTCTTTTAACTTGAAGATATGCAATCTTTTTAGGGCTTGCATAGAGTTTTGGGATAGAGCTTCACGGGAATGGGATTGGTTGAAAATAGATGTGAATTCAAGTGGAGTTTTCAAGAATTACGTAGGAGAAGATATTGGCCCTTGGCATTATAGTTTAATTATTGGTTTTCACCACAAATCAAATATTCAAGGAGGGGAGATGATTAATTTATTGTGTCACATTCCCAAAGGAGCACCCCCAAACCCCACCACAATGAAAGGAAACTTCAAAATACACAAAGCATCATGTATCAGAACAAGGTCTAAATGGAACTAGTTGAAAATTACACCTTATATGCTAGCAATGTCAAAGGTAGATATGAATTCATAAGAATCAAGTGAGAGATGATATTGTCCTGTGGCATTATTGCTTGATTATCACTGTGTAGGAGTTATTTAATGCTACAAGATTTGATATGATTGATGAAATGGATATACTTAGGGAGCAGCTCCTTATTGTAAACATAGAGTTTTTTGAAGTCACATAGGTTTTCAGGAACTAAACATTTGTTAGGGGACATCATATGTGGGTTCTTTGCAAATAATTTGGATGATCAATAATTGAACTCATGATGAGTTTTTGTTTATAGTTGCTGATTTGATATGCTTTTTGCCTTCCAATTGGCTTTTTAAATAATTGCTTATTGACATGCTCTAAAATGATCAGTTACAACTCTAAGCTTTGGGCCATGAGGATTGATATTGGGTGCTGCACATGGATTAACTTTTACACTCTTTTTTTCTGCAGTTGATGATCTTATTTAATTGACAGTTGTTATGAATGGAATATAGCCCAGGTTAAGTTTAGGAGTGTTTCTGTCTAGAATTTTGCACATATTTTAGCAGAATATTGCATCCTTTTTCAACATGTAATTATTTGGTCGATTTGAGTACATGTACAGTGGTTATGCATTTTTGGTGAAATGTGGACATTAATTTTGTGGATAAATTATTTGATAGTTCCAAAGGAGCCCTTGACAGTAATGATTGCTTCATCTCCATTTGACACTGTTGATTCAATAATAATAAATGAACATGATGCTCAAGCTCATTGGCCTCTCAAACTCAAATCCGTAGACTTATATTCGATGCATATATCAGATTATAAGACTACAATTAATTAATATATGTCAAACAAAAAGGCTCCTAGAGAAAACATGACTAGCACTATCAGTAATGTGGGTGGTAAGAAAACAATTGTTTTAAACCATAACCAAATAGTTTTGTTGTACTAGTAGACATCTACACTAATTACAATTCACTAATTCTCATAAATCAAGTTTTTCGTTACTCAATTTTCTGTTGTGTTCCCAAAACCTGCTAAAGAAGCAGTTAGAACTAGAAGTATAAAAACCACACGAGACCATTTCTACATAAAAATAAATAGATAGATGTGGATGAAATGAAGCAACTAGAAAGAATAAAAACAAAAATTGTTAGGACAATTAACTACTATTTGAAATGTACACATCTCAAATTAACATTTTACAAACTTGACTTGGGCGGTATGGTAAAATGTTAGGTCCCGATCCATAGTAGAATGTCAAGTTTAGCAAAATCCCTAACAGAGGTCACCGGTGAATAGATAATTGAATTCTGAGCAACTTTTCCTTTTGAATCAGTTTAAAATTCCTTCAAATAAAGAAGTTATGCTTGGTCAAAGTTTGGTCTTTCATGTGTTTTCCTTGGTCAAAACAAGTTAAGTCTAGTGTTATCAAAAAAATCCTTAGGAAGTGAACTTAACAGATTTTTGTTGGTTTGTGGGTTCGGCTTTTTGCCAACTTCCTGACTGAGCAATAGAGGGGATATAAACGTAAGTCATTCGGTTCATATATTTCTAATGTCACTGATGAGGAAAAGACTTAGGTGTTTTAATGGTTAGCTAGTTCAGACATCTTATGATTCCCTGACTAAGCATGAAAAAATGAAAGCATTTTCAAAAATGAGCTAAGGCAAAAGCCTTGTCAAGAGAAAGTCTATCGGTAGAACCCCGATTGATAGAAATTAGGTTTTCCAAACAAGTTCTAAATGTTTTGAATTCTATAGAATCGCCAATAGGCTTAAGTTCAGATATTCCTCTTTTTACCGATAACATGTGTTTGAAACAAAATGTTGAATTTTTTCTAGGGCAAAGCCTTAT
Source organism: Cunninghamia lanceolata (assembly GCA_027924645.1). NCBI lineage: Eukaryota > Viridiplantae > Streptophyta > Pinopsida > Cupressales > Cupressaceae > Cunninghamia > Cunninghamia lanceolata. The sequence goes on along the minus strand of BSBN01000326.1, from coordinate 2,132,860 downwards.
TGGCAAAACTCCCATCGAAAGAACCTAAAGTTTTAGAACTAGTTCGTAGGTTTTGAAATCTCTTAACTTGCTATTAACAAGGCATAGTTTGCATATTTGCACTTTCGCTGATAAATGGATATGAGGGAAGTTCTTAATCTACCACTTTTGCTGATAAGCATAGAACATGGATAAAGTTCACAAATTGCAACATTTGCTGATAAAGAGCAAAATAGCCACGTTTCGTCATCCTTAACTTTTACCGATAAGCCTAAGGGATAAAAGTTCATTAAACTCATTTTTTTCTGATAAGCTTAAGAAAGGCGCAAGGCTCGTAAAATCTATTTTTTGTTGATAGCAAGGTATAGTTTAGGATTGGCACATTTTACCGATAAGTAAAGGCCAAAAGGCAAAAGTTCATAAAACATAACTTTCATCAATAAACTAAAGTAAAACATAGTTTGGAATCCCTAATTATTGCTAGTGAAAGCATTTTCAAAAAAGAGCTAAGGCAAAAGCCTTGTTGGGAGAAAGTCTATCAGTAGAACCTCAATCGATAGAACTTAGATTTTTCGAACAAGTTTCAAAGGTTTTGAATTCTGTAGAATTGTCGATAGGCTTAAGTTCAGATATTCCTCTTTTACCAATAACATGTGTTTGAAACAAAATGTTGAATTTGCTCTAAGGGAAGCCTTATCGAAAAAACTCCCATCAGAAGAACCTCAGGTTTTAGAACTAGTTCGTAGGTTTTGAAATCTCCTGACTTGCTAATAACAAGGCATAGTTCACATATTTGCACTTTCGCCGATAAATGGCTATGAGGGAAGTTCTTAATCCACCACTTTTGCCGATAAGCATAGAACATGGACAAAGTTCACAAATTGGAACATTTGCCAATAAAGAGAAAAATAGCCATGGTTTATCAACCTTAATTTTTACCGATAAGCATAAGGGATAAAAGTTCATAAAACTCATTTTTTTCTGATAAGCTTAAGAAAGGGGTAAGGTTCGTAAAATCTAATTTTTGCCAATAGCAAGGCATGGTTTAGGATTGGCACATTTTTCCAATAAGTAAAGGCCAAAAGGCAAAAGTTCATAAAACATAGTTCAGAATCCCTAATTATTGCTGGTGAAAGCATTTTCAAAAAAGAGCTAAGGCAAAAGCCTTGTCAGGAGAAATTCTATCGACAAAACCTCGATCGATAGAACTTAGGTTTTCCAAACAAGTTTCAAAGGTTCTGAATTCTATAGAATCGCTGATAGGCTTAAGTTTTGATATTCCTCTTTTTACTGATAACATGTGTTTGAAACAAAATGCTGAATTTTTTATAAGGCAAAGCCTTAATGGGAAAACCCCCATCAGAAGAAGCTAAGGTTTTAGAACAAGTTCACAGGTTTTGAAATCTCCTGACTTGCCGATAACAAGGCATAGTTTGCATATTTGTATGTTCACCGATAAATGGCTATGAGGGAAGTTCTTAATCCACCACTTTTGCCAATAAGTATAGAACATGGACAAAGTTCACAAATTGGAACATTTGTTGATAAAGAGAAAAATAGCCACGGTTCGTCATCCTTAACTTTTACCGATAAGCCTAAGGGATAAAAGTTCATAAAACTCATTTTTTTCCTATAAGCTTAAGAAATGGGCAAGGTTCATAACATCTAATTTTTGCCAATAGCAAGGCATGGTTCGGGATTGGCACATTTTGCCAATAAGTAAAGGCCAAAAGGTGAAATTTCATAAAACATAACTTTTGCCGATAAACTGAAGTAAAACATAGTTCAGAATCCCTAATTATTGTTGGTGAAAGCATTTTCAAAAAAGAGCTAAGGAAAAAGCCTTGTTGAGAGAAAGTCCATATACAAAACTTAGGCTTTTTGAACAAGTGTCAAAGGTTTTGAATTCTATAGAATCTCTAAGAGGTTTAAGTTTGGATATTCCTCTTTTTACCGATAACATGTGTTTGAAACAAAATGTTGAATTTTTTCTAAGGCAAAGCCTTATTGAGAAACCTCCAATCGGAAGAACCTAAGGTTTTAGAACTAGTTCCTAGGTTTTGAAATCTCCTCACTTGCCAATAACAAGGCATAGTTTGCATATTTGCACTTTCACTGATAAATGGCTATGAGGGAAGTTCTTAATCTGCCACTTTTGCTAATAAGCATAGAACATGGACAAAGTTCACAAATTGCAATATTTTCTGATAAAGAGAAAAATAGCCATGGTTCATCATCCTTAACTTTTACCGATAAGCCTAAGGGATAAAAGTTCATAAAACTCATTTTTTACCGATAAGCTTAAGAAAGGGGCAAGGTTCATAAAATCTAATTTTTGCCGATAGCAAGGCATGGTTCAGGATTGGCACATTTTGCCAATAAGTAAAGGCCAAAAGGTGAAAGTTAATAAAACATAACTTTTGCTGATAAACCAAAATAAAACATAGTTCAGAATCCCTAATTATTGTCAATAAAACCTAAGATAAGAGTAAGTTCCAAATTTCATAATTTTGCTAATAAAGCCTAAGACCACCTATCAGGCTAAAGTTCTGAATTTCATAATTTTGCCAATATACATATCCCAGATAAGGTTAAAGTTTTGATTTTGTAAAATTTGCCGATGGAACCCTAAAACAAGAGAAATTTCATGAAACTGTGGATTTACCGATAAACCTAAGTCAAGCCATAGTTAGGAATTTTATGATTTTATCGACAATGTTGATAAGTAAAGCTACTTTGTACTTGTTAAGATTTTCCAATATACAACAAAGAGAGGCAAGGTTCATAATTCTTGATTTTTGCCGATAAGGCAAGGTTCTTAAAATTAAACTTTTGCTGACAATAAAAAACATAAGCAAAACACAAAGGTATCAAAAGGTTAAAATTCACTGATAACTGAGTGAAAAAGAAACTAGCAGGCAGATCCATCTAACATACACATCAACCCTAGTACAACACATGCTAGAATGGGAAACAATACATTCTAAAATGCATTGTCATTGTCATTGTAATTAGTTGTTCCAATATCTTGTATTTGACTAGTTAATTTAGCTAATTACAATGTAATTTTAGTCTTTCCAAGATCTTGTATTCAACTAGTTAATTTAGCTAATTGGAATGCAATTTCTCTATATAACAAATATTTAATCTAAGAAAAAAATTACAACTAAAACACATACTATAATTACAACACTACAATGCAAGTACTCGCCACTACGTGTCATTTATTTTATTTTACTTTACAATTATTTAAGAATCATTTTATTTTATTTATTTAGTTATTTTATAGTCTTAGATTTTTTTTATATATGTTGGTTGTGTTTTAGTTTTTATGTACATGGTCATGACATGACATTCCATGCCAAGTTGTTGCCACTATAGAATGCCTCTCGACATAATAAATTCAATTATTTAAGTATAATTTAGTCTAGATTAAATGATGACAATTGGCAATGATAAACTAGATATAGATCATTAACAATAATATCATATGGAAATAATTTTAAACAATCATTTTAATTCTAATGAGCTTTGCATGGTAATAGTGTTTTTTGAATTCTAAAGAGGGTGGAATTTCTTTGATGGGAGATAGACTAGGGGGCCCCAAGGGGCTGCCCTTTCCACACAAAATAGGATAGTAACCCTTCTAGAAGGATCCAATGGAGTGACAAGTCAAAATAGCTAGGTTGATTTTTTCAAAAGGTCAAAATCTTAGAGGGAAAGGTGTGCCAAGTTTCTGAAGATTTTAGAGACTTAGGAGGACTTTGATATCAAGCTTTCAGATTCTCTTATGAATGAAATAGTGTCTACTATGGACAATGCTTTAGTGGATATTTTTTTCTCTTTTCGACCTAACATAGATCTAGTTCGAAAATGGGCAGATGATGTTTGGAAGATGAAAGACAGTATCACTATGAGTTCTATGTCAAGGGGACTATTTTTATTTTGTTTTTTCTTCATAGGAAGATATGTATAAGGTGTTAGTTGATGGGCCCTAGTTCTTTGACTGTAGCAATCAAAATAACCTATCCCTTTGTAAATAGAAACTTGGATTTGATCCAACTACTAATCTCTACACAATTGCTCCAACATGGGTCAGGTTAACTAACCTGCCACTTGAATATTGAGATCTAAATATCAAAGAAAGTATTGAAATTTATTTTGGGCAATAGATAAAATCACTAAGGAAAAGACCAAATTAGTGTTTGTAAGGTTTTGTGCTAATTTGGAGTTAAATGGAGTTCTTCCTTCACAAATAATCTTACAATCCAAATTTGGTAAATGGACCCAACCAATTGTGTATGAAAATCGGGGACCCTATTGTCAAAACTGCTCAAGATTTGGGCATTTGTTCAATAAATACCCAAATCCTCTAAGCAAAAAATGATATTCAAAAAATAAGGAAGTGTCTATGGTGATGGAAGGGTATCCTTTTGAACAAGATTTATTGAAGCTTATTGAGTCTCCCAAGGTGAAATCTACTTCTATTCTTGAACAAGAGAAGGGAAGAGTTGTGGTTGATATATCCTCAAAGCTTTCTAACCTTTTAGAAAATGATTTAGGCCACATTACCAACAATGAGGCTAACACCCATGAAGAGGGGGAAGTTGGCTTATCCTCAGAGCTTTCCTAGGAAACTCTAAAAAACCTGTTGGTCAATGATTTAGGCTACATTAACAATAATAAGGCTATCACTCATGAGGAGGGGGAAGTTCTTGAAGGACAACTTGAGAAGGATACAACTTTAATGGAAGAGAGGAAGAATAAGATGGATGAAAAGAATATGAATAGTTCAATCACTATTAGAAGTACAGCTTTGGAGGAGCAACAAAGTGGTCAGCAATTGGAAGATGATAGTGATGGGAGAAGAGTGAGAGAAATAATAGAGGAGCAACAACACAACCAAATTTTGGAGGGTAATAGGAGTAGAAGAGACACCACTATCGTCTCCCCTAAAGAACAACTACTCAAGGAGATTAACCAAATCTTATAATCTGCTTTAGGTGAATGGACCCCTGTGGATAAAGGGAAGGCCCATTAGAAAAAAAAGTTTAGGAAATCAATATATGTTGGGTCAGAAAATAAAGTGGGTTGACCCTCCCAAAGGGAAACTTGATCAAGAGAGACAACAAAGAAGGTTGCTAGTGGAAAATAAAGAACCCTAGATTTGGTAGCCTCTAGGAAATCTTGAAAATGAGAATTTATCTTGGAACATAAGGGGGCTCAATAGCCCCCATAAGCAATCTTTACTTAAAAGTTGCACCATTGATAATAAAATTTATATTATTTTGGTTCAAAAGGTCAAAATTATTGATTCTACCTTTTCTCAAAGTTGCTAATAAAATATGGCTTGGAGCAAACTACTACATTAGCCCAACTAAAGGTGCTTCTAGGGGAATTATCATTATGTAGAATCCCAATCATCTTGTTAGTAGGAAAGTTGGCTCTTCTAAAAATAGTCTAGCGATTTCTTTTACTCATATTCACACTAGAGAAGAATGGATGCTCTCAAATGTGTATGCTCCCAATTCTAGAGCTGCTAGACAATTGCTTTGGGAAAAGTTATCCAAAACCATTAGTAACCTCTATAATTATAATCACGGATGCTTGCTAGTGATTTTAGTACTCCACTTTTTCCTTCTAAAAAGATTTTAGGATTGGAAGATTTCTCTAATAGTACGGTTGATTCAGTAGATTTCTTTGCTAATATGGGTCTTATGGATGTGAATTTGGCAGGTAACAACTTCACTTGGTCCAATAGATGGTTTGGTAGTAACCTCATCCAAGTTAAGCTTGATAAAGTTCTTATTTCAAGTTATTGGAATATTATTGCTAATCTTCATCTTTTATCCTTTCCAAGATATAGCTTTGACCATAGCCTTCTCCTTCTTAATTGGTCTTTTCACCTGAGGAAACAACCTTATCTCTTTAGATATGAGATAATGTGGGATTCTCATCCTGATTTTAGGGCTCTTGTGAGGATTGGTGGAACACTCCTTTCAAGGGATCAACCATGTTTTGTTTAGCCCAAAGATTAATCACACTAAAGAAAGAGTTAAGAGATGAAACATGCATACCTTTAGGCATGTTTTTTAATAAAAGGAAGACATCTCTATGAAATTATAATAAATACAAGATAGAATGGCTACTGGTCAGAACGACATGGAAACCTTTCAATAGGAGAAATTGTTGAGGGAGGAATGGCACAAATTAATTCTTAGGGAAGATATTTTTGGAAGCAAAAATATTGTATCCAGTGGTTAACTAAAGGGCATAGGAACACAAAAAAAATTCATCAATCCACTCCCAAACATAGAAAAAGAAATAGTATTTCTAAACTTGTGGATGAGGATAGAACTATGGTTACATCTAAGGATTAGATTGTGGAGATCAGTACTAAATATTTTCAAAGGATCCTTTGAGAGTAGTAGCAAGATGCTAGTTTCAACCTTAATCAATTTTTGGAGGTCGTTCCATCAGTATTAACTGAAGAAGAAATTGAATGTATGATTAAAGATGTTATTGAGGAGGAATTGAAGGCATCTATCTTTTCCTTTGGGGCCTAAGAGGCTCCTAGACCTTGATCGATTCCCCCCATCCTTTTTTTAGGATTTCTAGGATATTATGGGTGGAGATGTTACTACTACTTCCAAGGAAATTTTCAAATCTACCAAACTTCTTTAACAATTCAATAACACCTTTATTGTTCTCATTCCTAAGATGGGGGGTGCTATCTCTATGTCTAACTTCAAACTAATCAGCCTTTGCAATACCATTTATAAGGTCTTTTCTAAGATTCTTATCTTTAGAATTCAACCTTTCCTTCATCAACTCATTTCTCAAAACCAAAAAGGATATGTTCTTGGTAGGCAAATCCTAGATGTTATTCTTACCACCCATGAAATACTCCACTGTATGGAAAAAATAGAAAGGCAAGTAGGTTTCTTAAACTTGATATTTCTAAGGCTTATGATAAAGTTTCCTGGTCCTTTTTATTCATTGTTTTGCATAAGTTTGGGTTTAGGGGAAGATTGTTACAACTGATTTAGGAATGTGTTACAACTCCAAAATTCTCTATTGCTGTTAATGTTATCCCTAAAGGCTTAATTAGCAGTGGGAGAGGGTTGAGGCAAGGGGATTCTACTTCTCCCTATTTATTTATTATGGTTTTTGAAGTGCTTGGGAGGAATATTTTTAAATTGGTTACTTCACAAGCTTCAATTGGTATTAAATTTGCCTCTTCCTTAACTCATTTATCTCACCAACAATTTGTAGATGACACTATTTTATTTGGTGCCTCTTCTCTTATGGAGGTGAAGCTCTAGAAGAAGTTACTTAATTAGTGTGCAACTATTTCAAGACAACATATTAGTTATGAGAAGAGTGTGTTATATTTCTTCAACATAGGAAATTACCTTCAATAGTCAAAGTATTGGGGTGTACAAAAGTTGATTTGCCTGCTACTTACCTCGATCTTCCTCTTACTACCAAAAAAATTACCCCAAACTTCTAGTTTGACATTGTGGAGCGAATTCTAAAAAAAACTTGCTAGTTGAAAAGGTAAGCTACTTAGTCAAGCTAGTAAATTCTAACTTTTAAAGGCTTCTCTTCACAATATCCCTATTTATTATTTATCTTTTCAAGATTCATAGATGCATGGTTGAAAGAATACATCAAATTCAAAATAAATTCCTTTGGACTAGAATGGGAAAAAAAAAAGTAGTTTGCCTTAGTTAGCTAAGAAACTATTTGTTTGGGACTTAGAAGCATTCAAAATGTCAACAAGGCTCTTCTAGATAAGTTTGGTTGGAATTTAAATAGGGATGATAAAGATTGGACTTTAGTGATGAAGGCTAAATATCTCCAAAATAGAGAAGCTATCCACTTCTTGAATGGTACCAATCTTCCTAAATGTTCAATTATCTAGAATAATTTGATGAAAACTAGAGGGTTGCTTAATAAAGGGATAAGATGGAAAGTGGGTACATGGAATAAAATTTAGTTTTGGGAGGATATTTAGATAGACTCAGCCCCTCTCTCCAACAACCATCAATTTTCCCTATTGGTTTAGCCTTTCTCTAATATGTTTGGGACCTATTTGGAAAGATATGTGGATTATGATGGTAATACTAGAAAATGGAAGGTGTTTTAGGACCCATTTGATAATAGAAATGCTCTTGCTAATCTTATTGTTGAATTTTAGTCTTATCTTAGTCCCTTGAATTTATTTAATCATAACAAGGTAGATGAAGTTATTTGGGCTCCTTACTCTTGTGGAACTATATAGTTACCTCAAGCTACACCTTGATTCTCAATCTCCCAAGATCTCATTCTAACTAGAGATTTATTTGGAATCATAGACTTATACCTAAAATCAACTTCTTTTGGTGGGCTGCCAATCATAACAAGATTCTTACTGAGGACCACCTTCTTAAAAGAGCCCTCCACTTTCCAAACAGATGCCCTTTCTGTCTGTCTCAAGAAGAAATGGTTAATCATTTATTTTTGCACCACACCTTCTCTAGAGAGGTTTGGGGGGCTATCTTCACCAAATCTAAAATTTAGTGGGTTATGCTAGAGGATCTCAGAACTTTTGTGGACTGTTGGAATTGTAACACTCCATTTAAGCATCTTGTCATAAGAGAACTATGGAAACAAGCTTCTTCTCATGTGGTCTAGAGTTTATGGAAGGAACGTAATAATAGAATTTTTAGAGATACTAGCAGGAATGTGATGAATGTCCTTCATGCTGTCTTCACTACTATTCAAGAGAATGTGAATGCAGCTAACACCCCAAAAAACCAAAAATTTAGCCCTCAGTCCAGGAAGTTAGAATAAGCAAAAAATGGGGTATTCAAAAGTATATGTTTAATGTTGATCTTAACAAGACCCTGATTAGGAAATATACAAATTGGAAATGTTTGAAACAAGGTTGGATAAAAATTAACTTTGATGGTTACTTCGAAGGCAACCCTAGTTTGGTAAGTGTTGGTGGTATTATTAGGAATGATAAAGGTATCATGTTGGAAAGCTATGCTAGTTTTATCAAAATTAAAACTAATAAAGTGGTAGAGGCTATGGTTGTTTGGTAGGGGTTAAAAGAGATTTATCAAATGGAGTTCAACAATTAAAAATAGAAGGGCATTCAAAAATTATATATCTTATAAATAATGAGGAGTCCCTAGATTAGAAGATTAGTGACTACATTGTGGAGGTTAGGTCTTTATCGAAGAATTTTAAAAATCATAAAATTAATCATGGGTATCGAGAAGGTAACAATGTTGTTGATTATTTGGCCAATGTCGGCCTTGGGTTTGAAAATTGGACTTATCAGAAAGCTGTGAAAGACCTGATGAGCTCAGTGAAAAACATTATCAATAATGATGAGGTGGAATGCCACGTTTAATACTCACATTGTAATGATTATTAGTGGTATGTATACTTTAATTATATTGGATTACAATATGGGCTTGAATTATAGTTCGCATTAGATTAATAAAGGAAAACATGTGTGGTTCAATTATGCTTTTGAATGCATCTTTAAAGCCACTTGTGAAGGACTTCAATTCATCACAAAAACTAGATGCACTTTCCTCCTAGAATCGTATGAGGGGTTCAATTGAACTTCTTCATATGATAATAATCTCCTTGGAGTTGGAGACAAATGCTTTATCATCTCTATTGGCACTTTTAGTATTCTTTGTTACCACTCTTTTCTCCCTGTTGTTTTTAGCAAAGTAACATTACGGGTGGCTAGAGATTTCAAGTAGAACCTATTGTCTTATTTTTTCCTAGGCCAAAATAAACCAAAAATTCCCTTCTTCCATCAAAAATATCTGATCTGAGACACTTGAAATGGAAGAAGTTTCCCTTAGCAAAAAACCCAGAAAAAATCCCCAAAAAACTTCCAAGGTTTTTGCCCTTTCTTTGCCTTAGTCGGCAAAAGTTCAGTTTGGCAAACCTTTGGTTTGTAGGTTCAAAAGTTTGCCGATTTGCCAGTTTGCTAACAAAAGGGTGAATCGGCTAAGGCAAAGTAGTAAAGTGCAAAGAGAAAGAAGATAAAGAGTGCATTCTATCGGCAAGATGAATGGTTCGCGAATTTCATAGTTCACCAATCAATGGTTTTGTTGATGGCCATTTTGCCAGCTAAGGCATAAAGCAAGTCAGTGGAGATATCTTCAAAAAAATAGAAAAATTGGCTAAGGCATGATGTCAAATGCTATTGGTGAATCGACCAAATGCCTAACTAGTGAAGTAGTTTGAATTTTCCAAAATTCACCGATAAGGCGACAGGAGCTCAAATAAAGTAAGAAGCAGCAAAGACATTGGTTTAAGAAAAGTTGAATTTGCTAACAAGGTGAAAAGGGGCCAACTTAATAATTCTCAAAGGTTGAAGTTTTCCTATAAAGGCAAAATGGAAAAAAATTGGCTAAGGCATGGAAAGTTTCGAAAAAGGTAAATTCGCCGATAGGATGAAAATGAAGCAATTTTGGTTCGAGAAGGTCAGTTTTTGCCAACAAAAGAGGGAACTGAGTGGCTAGTTAGGGAACTAGTGCAAAGAGTAACTTGTCGACCAGTTCAAGATTTCAAGAATTCACCAATAAGGCAATTGAGAGCCCAGTTATAAAAAATGTAGCTTTGGCGATAAGGCAAAGAGGAAAGGGTGAAAGGTGAAAAGGAGATAAGGTGAGATAAAGAGTCTGCCAAGTGAAGGTTCTAAAAGTTGAGATTTTTCTGATAAGGCAAAAGTATTGATGCAAGAGGGTTCTTAAAATGAGGAAATCACCAACTAAAAGAAGAAAGAAGCCATAGTTCAGGAAAATGAGATTTTGCCAATAAGGCAAAATAAAAGGTAGAATATAGAACTAGAAAAGGGAAAGTCAATTGAATGTGATACTTTAGAATATATAAGGAATTTAAATATTTTAAAGTGTTGTAAAGGCTTGCAGACCCCTAAAATCATGCCATTTTCTCAGGATGAAGGTACTGAGCATTCAATTTCACAGGCCAAAATCAATTGCAAGCAGCTGAAAAGTGGAAATTTTCAATGCTCATGTACAAAGGAGAAACATAATGGATTTTGTAGGTATGAAGAAGGACTTCAAACCTTCCTTCTTCAATGCACCTAGCACCCATTCATGCAGGCAATCTCCCTCTGCCATTTTCAGACCCGTCAGAAGCATGGCCACCGTCCCTTCTATAGATCTTCTGGCTTTATTTCTAAGCAAAAAATTAAATGAGACGTGGGCATGTCCTAGGTCGTTTGATTGGATTTCAATGCCTATGAGTTCAAAATGCTATATATCATATGAGAATGATGTAATTCTGTTAGTTGTTCTTCTAGGCTGCTATGTTGGGCATATTTTTTGTTATTTTCAGAGCTTGTAGTGCACCTATAGAACCAACTGGATGTGATACATTGTGATCATTTTCTGAGCCTTTGCTATCTCTAGTTGATTGTTCACCAATGAATGTAGATGGTTATTTTGTGTCTACTCTTCTATAACAGATTATCTTCCCTTGTAATGGTTATTTAGCCTTCATGATCAATACAATCACTGGTAGGGGTTAAAAGAGATCTATCCAATGGAGTTCAACAATTACAAATAGAAGGGGATTCACAAATTATAATATATCTTATAAAGAATGAGGAGTCCCTAAATCAGAAGATTAGTGACTACATTGTGGAGGTTAGGTATTTATTGAAGAATTTTAAACATCATAAAATTAATCATGTGTATCGAGAAGGTAACAATGTTGTTGATTATTTGGCCAATGTTGGCCTTGGGTTTAAAAATTGGACTTATTGGACAACTGTGAAAGACCTAACGAGCTCAGTGAAAAACATTATCAATAATGATGAGGTGGAATGCCACGTTTAATACTCACATTGTAATGATTATTAGTGGTATGTATACTTTAATTAAGTTGAACTACATTATGAGCTCAAATTATAGTTTGCATTAGATTAATAAAGGAAAACATATGTGGTTGAATTATGCTTTTGAATGCATCATTAAAGCCACTTGTGAAGGAATTCAATTCATCATGAAAACTAGATATACTTTCCTCCCAAAATTGTATGAGGGGTTCAACTAAACTTCTTCATATGATAATAATCTCCTTGGAGTTGGAGACAAATGCTTTATCATCTCTATTGGCACCAGCACTTTTAGTATTCTTTGTTACCAGTCTTTTCTCCCCGTTGTTTTTAGTAGAGTAACATTATGGGTGGCTAGAGAGTTCAGGTAGAACCTGTTGTCTTATTTTTTCCCAGGCTAAAATAACCCAAAAAATCCCTTCTTCCATAAAAAATATCCAATCTGAGACACCTAAAATGCAAGAAGTTTCCCTTAGCAAAAAACCCAAAAAAAATCCCTAAAAAGTTTCCAAGTTTTTTGCCCTTTCTTTGCCTCAGTCAACAAAAGTTCAGTTTGGTGAACCTTTGGTTCGCAGGTTCGAAAGTTTGTCGATTCATCAGTTTGCCAACAAAAGGGTGAATCAGCTAAGGCAAAGCAATACAGTGTAAAGGGAAAGAAGATAAAGAGCACATTCTATTGGTAAAATGAATGGTTCATGAAATTCATAGTTCGTTGATCGACAGTTTTGCCGACGGGCATTTCGCTAGCTAAGGCATAAAGCACATCAATGGGGATCTCTTCAGCAAAATGGAAAAATTGGCTAATGCATGAGGTCAAATGCTATCGGTGAATCAACCAAATGTCTAACTGGTGAAGTAGTTCAAATTTTCCAAAATTCATTGATAAGGCGACAAGAGCTCAAATAAAGTAAGAAGTGACAAAGACATTGGTTCAAGAAAAGTTGAATTTGCTGACAAGGCAAAAAGGGGCCAGCTTAGTAGTTCTAAAAGGTTGAAGGTTGCTGATAAAGGAAAAATGGGAAAAAAAATGGCTAAGGCATGGAAAGTTCTAGAAGAGGTAAATTCACCAATAGGGCAAAAATGAAGCAATTTTGGTTCGAGAAGGTCAATTTTCACTGACAAAAGAGGGAACTGAGTGGCTAGTCGGGGAACCAGTGGAAAGAGTAACTTGTCGACCAGTTTGAGATTTCAAGAATTTGCTTACAAGGCGATTGAGAGGCCAGTTATAAAAAAATGTAGCTTTGCCGATAAGGCAAAGGGGAAAGGGTGAATTGTTGACAAGTTCGTGAAATGTAAAAATCATTGATAAGGTGAAAAGGAGATAAAGAGAGATAAAGAGTTGGCCAAGTGAAGGTTCTAAAAGTTGAGATTTTGCTGATAAGGCAAAAATATTGATGCAAGAGGGTTCTTAAAATGAGGAAATCAACAACTAAAAGAAGAAAGAAGCCATAGTTCAGGAAAATGAGATATTGCCGATAAGGCAAAATAAAAGGTAGAATAGAGAACCATAAAAGGGAAATTTGATGGAATGTGATACTTTAGAATATTTAAGGAATTTAAATATTTTAAAGTGTTGTAAAGGCTTGCAGACCCCTAAAATCATGCCATTTTCTTAGGATGAAGGTACCCAGCATTCAATTTTGCAGGCCAAAGTCAATTATAGGCAACTAAAATAGTGAAAATCTTCAATGCTCCTATACAAATGAGAACCAAAATGGATTTTGCAGGTATGAAGGACTTCAAACCCTCCTTATTCAATGTGCCTGGCACCCATGCATGCAAGCAATCTCCCTCTGCCATTTTCAGACCCATTAGAAGCATGGTCGTCATCCCTTCTATAGATCTTTTGGCTTTGTTTCTGAGCAAAAAATTAAATGAGGCGTGGGTATGTCCTAGGTCATCTAAATGGATTTCAGTGCCTATGAGTTCAAAATGCTATATATGTGTATGAGAATAATGTAATTCTATTAGCTATTCTTCTGGGTTGTTATGCTGGGTAGATTTTTTGTTATGTTCAAACCTTGTAATGCACCTACAGAACCAACTGGATGTGATACATTGTGCTCATTTTCTCAACATTTGTTGTCTCTAGTTGATTGTTCACCAATGAATGTAGATGGTTATTTTGTGTCTACTCTTCTGTAACAAATTATCTTCCCTTGTATTGGCTATTTAGCCTTCATGATCAATAAAATCATTGATATTTCGCCTCTCTTATGCTTTTTTCTCTGCGTTTATTTGAAACTTGACTCATTCTATGGATAAAACAGTCCCTTCATTAGTTACAATATTCTATTCGAGCAGGGAATCAAAGCTATAAGTTTGTGTGAGTTCTTTCAGTATTTGAGATTATTCTTGTGTTATGTCAGTCCCAGCTAACATATTAAAATCTTGTGCATCACCTCCCCTTTTAATTTCAACATTTTCTTTTCCCTTTTCCCTATGAGTGTAGCATTAGATTTAGTTTAATTCTCTGAGCCTTAAGCTCAAAAAGAGGAACCATCCTTCTCTAGAGGTCTGATCTCATTTGCAAGGTCCCACACCTTGAGATCAATACCATTGTGTCATTGGAATCCTTGGATGGGCTCCAAGCAGGGTGCAATTTCACGTGACAATAGTTTCTAGCACTCCCGATGGGACTCTCTGCTCTGAGTAAGAGCTGGACTAAGAAATTTTAGTGCTATTCTTAGTTCATTTGCTATTGTGGAAGCACTCAACAAGCACCTAGCAACTCTACTAGTCTAGTATCCATATCAAGCCAACATTTCATGCCTAGAGTGCAGACCTGATCTTCTTCTAGAGGTAATTCTCAATTCATTGAGCTATCATTTACTAAATCAAGAAGAAGAAATAGACTGTCTAGGTCCCCTATGAGAGAAAATAGGAGTGCAGTTCCATATCCTTCAAGAGCCCAGTCTACTCCCCCCAGCTAGATTCCAAGTTAGATTTCAATATTCAAGAACCTTGCGCATACCCATAATTAATTTAATTATCCATAATATGGCAAGGAACCTTCCATTTGTTGCTTTTAATAGGGATAGTCCTTTAGACCTAGCCTAGTATGACGATATCCCTACCTCAGCCTTAATGGCTATACCATTTTTTACTGGTGAAAATTCTACCACCCTTGCTGAACATATCCAAGACATTGCTAGTGTATGCTCTGTCCATAATGTCACTATAGACAATGTG
This sequence comes from Cunninghamia lanceolata, assembly GCA_027924645.1. Taxonomy (NCBI): domain Eukaryota; kingdom Viridiplantae; phylum Streptophyta; class Pinopsida; order Cupressales; family Cupressaceae; genus Cunninghamia; species Cunninghamia lanceolata. The sequence continues at coordinate 2,117,808 of BSBN01000326.1, read as the reverse complement.
GCTGTGAGATTGCTAGCTTCTTCATTCAAAGGTAAATCCCTTCAATGGTATAGAGGCCTCCTAGTCAATTACATCCACCATTGGGATGATTTGGGCATTAGATTGTGCCAACACTTTGAAGATAAGAGTGACCACCTATCATTAATGGAGAAATTACCTACAATCAAGAGAGCCCCCCACGAATACATGGTGGACTTCAACTGCAAACTCTAGAAGACATGGGATAGAATCCCATTGTTGGTGAAACCCTCCCCAAACATTGCATTCATTTATTATTTGAGGTCTTTGAATTTTGACATTGCTGTCATGATTCAATCTATGGGAGGAATTATGCTACCAGATGCATACAACATAGCTATAAGAGTAGAAAACTACCTAATTTAGGATGGTAAGATTGCTCCAAGGCCACCAATGCCTTTATTCCTAGAAGCTCCTGTCATTCAGCCTATTGTGGCTCCAATTCCTAAAATAGTCACCCCTACAACCTCTTTAATGATACCCTTAAATGAATTGCATGAGGTTAAGACTTTGCTACAAAGTTTTCGAAATGAGTTGGTGGCACTCAAAAGAAAACAAGCACAACCCAGTAGGCCATATCAGCCATTCAATCAGAATTATCAACAAAATAGACCACCATATCAAGGTAATGTGCAGAGGCCGAATCAACCCAGTTATATCAGACCATTGAATGATGTACATCCAAATACAACAAGCACATCTGGACCACTGGTGCCCATATAGAACAATTTGGCTGAGGATAATAATTGGTGTTATCCATGCAGTGAGCCACATGATCAGAATTTGTGCCAAAGTGGACAATTCAGTCAATATTTGACAACACAAAATTAGTCAGTTCTTTCTGAGCAGCAAGTCAACTCTAGTCAAGAGATGGTGGGAGGGCATGAACAAATGTAAAATAATTCTACTTTGATGAATTAGACATAGGATGATTTTTGTGGTGTCAATCAAAGCATAGGCCCAATAGCTTTCAATACAAGAGCCAAGAGGAGGGCGACTGAGGATGAAACTATTCCTATAGTTGCTCACATCCCCACTCCTCATGCATCCACATCTCATACGCCTTCAGTGAGAGAAACCAAAGTCATGGAAATAGAGGTTCCTCTAGTAAATGTAGTGAAGGAGGATGTTGAAGGATGCCTTTGGCATAGGCAAATCTTTCCACTAGGTGGGTGAATTCAACGCCAACACAACAACTACACACCATCAAACAAGCAAAAGCCAACTCTTCTGTTGCCAAAATATCCTAGAAGGGTAGTCAAATCCCCTTCAGCGTAGTTAATCAGATGAAGAAGACCAACATAAGTGTCACTATGTGGGACATTCTGTTGATCCCAGGTCAAAGAGATTTGTTGAAGGAAGCTTTAATAGGCTTCAATGAGCAATCTGTAGAGGTGAAAACAGAAAAGGTTGTCATCCCAGCAAGCCTATGCCAACCAAAAGAGGAGGCAATCATAAGAAAAATTAGTACCCTCCTCAATTTTATGTATCCTTAATTATTGGTGATAAACTATTGAATAATTGCATGATAGACTCTGTGGTAGGTTCCTCTATTATGCCAAAAAATATAGCCTAATAAGTTAGGCATTGAATATGAGCCTATGAATAAGGGGGTAGTGCAATTAGATGGCACTGTTGTTAAGACAATAGGTGTTATTAAAGATTTAAAGATCACCTTGCATGCATGCCCTAGCTACTCTGTTTCGCAAGTTATCTCAGTCATTGACCTCCCTGCATACTTTGGCATATGCCTGTCTAGAAATTTCACTACTAAAATAGTTGGGTATCTATCTTCTGATTGGTCCCACATGTTATTTAGAACAAGATATGGCACTAAGGTGACCATCAAGGCTGAGCCTATTGCTAATGACTACATAGAGCCCTATTCTCCCAATCCTACCAGTATGAACTGCACAATTCATGAGTTGGAAGAGGGTGACAACAATAGGCATGAGGCTTCCACACCTGTGGAAGAGATCCTTGATATATTGCTTGATGAGTGGGCAAACTATTTTTAGTTTGACACTCCTTATCATATAGATTAAATAGGGCTGGGTACTTATTGTATCCATAAGGAGGATGCCATCATCCCTAATATTGAGAAGGCAACAACAAATCCAAGTGGGATATGGCAGTTATATTTTGATGGGTCTAGAAGCAAAAATGGAGCATGTGTTGGGGGTTGTACTGATTTCACCCTAGAAAGAAAGTTATTTCTCTGCTTTTAAATTTCAGTTCAATTGTACCAATAATGTTGCTGAGTATGAGACCTTAATTTAGGGTATACAGTTGGTACAAAAGAGAGGAATAAAGATTTTACAGGCATTTGGTGACAATGAACTTGTTGTCCACCAAATCAGATCACAAAGTGTTTCAAAGAATGACTTGCTCAAGTCACATAAAAATAGAGTATGGGATCTGATTGAGCACTTTGATGCCTTCAACATACAAGCAATGCCTAGACAAAGAAACAAGGATGTTGATAGACTGGCTACGACTAGTGCCTAGTTTGACATTCCCCAGAATGTTAAACAAAAATTTAGATCAACATGTGAAGATTGTTGTGAGGCCTATTGTGTCTAACAATGTGAGAAGCTGGCAAGTGTTTGAGAGTTACCAACAGATTGTAAATTTCTTGCAAGATGAGGCAGAGTTTGCTGCCAAAAATCAATCCATAATGCAAGAGCAAATGGTGACCAAGTGATTCAGCTGAAGACCAATAAGTTTCCCAGAGGACTTATCACTTTAGAGAGCATTTTGGTGCTGATGACCAACCAAAGAAGGAGAAGATGGACATGACAGTCAAGAAAGAATACTATGAAGAGATAGAGATTGCACAGGGCCAATTTCTAAAACATGGCAAGGTATGTAATCAAGCTGAAAGGCAAGGTTTTGTTGAACTTTGTAATGAATTTGATGATTTAATTGCTTGGGATTATAGGGATCTAAAATGCTTTGACCCTGGTTTAATCCAACATACCATTGATCTAGACCCCAATGCAAAGCTTGTCCACCAAAAATAAAGACCAGTCAATCCCAAAATAGAGCCATTAATGAGAAGAGAGCTATCCAAACTCAGAGGTTAAAATCACTTATCCAATCAAACATTCCTCTTGGGTAGCTAACCTTATTCCAGTTAGGAAGAAAAATGGGAAAATCAAGTTGTGTGTGGACTTTAGAGACCTAAACAAGGCCTCCCTTAAAGACCACTATCCACTCCCTTCCATGGAGTAAATCCTCCAAACAGTAGCAGAAGCTGAAATATTTTCACTCTTAGGTGGCTACTTGGGCTATAACTAGATTCTTGTAAAAGAATCAGACCAATACAAGACATCCTTTACCACTAAATGGGGTACTTTGGATTACCAAAAAAATTCATTTGGGTTGACCAATGTCGGGGAAACTTTCCAAAGAGCAATGGATTTGGCCTTCAAAGGCCTAATCAATGATATTATTTTAGTATATCTTGATGATTTGGTTGTTTATTCTAAGCATGCAGCTCACCACTTGGGTCATTTGAGAAAAGTCTTTGAAAGATGCAGAGAATATGGAATATCATTGAATCCAAAAAAGTGTGTGTTCATTGTCCCAGAGGGCAGATTGTTGGGGCATATAGTCTCAAAGGAAGGATTGGCCATTGATCCGAAAAGAATAAGTGCCATTATAGCTCTTCCTCTTCCTAGTCACAAGAAGGGCCTATAGAGTTTTCTGGGAAAGATCAATTTCGTGAGGAGGTTCATACCTAATTTTGCTTCAATAGCAAAAGCCCTCATAGCCATGCTTAAAAAGAATGTTGCCTCCACATGGTCAAAGAAAGGCAGGGACAGTTTTGAAGCTGTTAAATAGGCCATTACACAGGCTCCCATGTTGATAAATCCTAATTATGAGAAGGATTTTATCCTTTATGCCTTTGGAGGCAAGGAGGGTATATCAGTAGTTTTAACACAACATAATGAAGATAAACTGGAATAGTCAATTGCTTTCTTCAGCCATTCGCTCAAAGAATATGAGCTAAAATATGATTTTGTTGAAAAATAAGTATTTGTTGTAGTGAAAGCACTCAAAAAGTTTAGGCATATGCTTTCAAACAGTAAGATATAGTTGATGGTGAACCACCTTGACGTTAAAGAATTTATTTTAAGCAGAGATATCAATGAGAAAAGGGTTGGGTGGATAACAAAAGTAATGGAGTATGATGTAACCATCAATATCACCAAGCTGGTATGAGGCAAAGGCTTGTGTGAGCAAATGGATGCGGACCTTGAAGACATAAGTGACATTGTGTGTATCCAAGGGCAAGCACAACCAACTGATTCCCACACTCCAACTAACTGGTATCATGACATGGTCATATTTCTATAATCAAATAGATGCCCAAATAGACTGGATCAAGAAAAAAGAAGGTATTTCAAGCTTCAATCCATCCCTTATGTTCTTTTTAATGGTGTCTTGTTTAGAAAAGACATCAATGGAGTTCTTCTTAGATGTATTACACAAGAATAGACTTCCAAAGTATTAGAAGAATTTCATAATGGCCCTGCTGGTGGCCATTATTCTCCAAGAACAACCGATGTCAAGATTATGAAGGTTATTATTGGCCCAGTTTATTTAGAGACACCCATAGATGGGTAAGGAGCTGTAAAGAATGTGCATTCTTTATAGGAAAACAAAGGTTGGCTGCTCTTCCCCTTAATCCAATTTAGACTGATCATCCATTTGCTCAATGGGGTTTGCACTTCATTGGGATGACTAATCCACCTTCTACTACTGGACACAAATAGATTTTAATAGCCACATATTATTTCACAAGGTGGATAGAGGTAGTTGCATTAAAGGATGCTATAGAGGACTCCATTTTGAATTTCCTTGAGGGGATAGTTACGAGGTTTGGTGTTCCATTCACCATTATTTCTGACAATGCCAAGGCATTTGTAGGCACAAAAATTAGTGAATGGGCACTGAACTATGGGATTTATTTGAAGACATCGTCTAATTACTATCCTTAAGGGAATGAATTGGCTAAGTCCACAAATAAAAAAATAATCGAAATCATACAAAGAACAGTGGATGATAATTAGAGAACTTGGCATGCCAAGTTGAAGACAACTCTCTAGGCTGATAGAATTACCCCTAAGAGAGCCATTGGAAATTCACCCTTCATGCTAGTATATGGAAAGGAATCAAGGCTTCAATTGTCATTGGAGTTGCCTTCCCTTGAGCTGGCACAATAGCTAGAGCTACTAGAGAATGATGCCATGATAGTCAGATTCACTGAGATGATGGAGCTTGAAGAAAATAGGGATGTTGCTATGAAAACCCTTGAAGCCCACCAAGATTAGGTCAAGAAGGCCTTTGATAGAAAACTAGTTGATAGAGTCTTCCAAGAGGGAGATTTGGTACTAAAATGGGATGAAGACAGAGCTAAGGCTGGGAGGCATTCCAAATTTGATGTCTTATAGAGGGCCCTTACATCATCACCAGTTGCAAGCAAGCTAATGCCTTTCAACTCTCCAAACTAACAGGTGAAGCACTTTTGATCCTAGTAAATGGGATTCATCTTAAACCATACTTCTAAGTTTGGTTTTGGGATTCTTGTAAATATTTAGAGTAGATCTATTTTCTATTTTAGGTTTTCTTCCCTCTAAGTGCTTGTGCACATGCAACATTCTCATTAGGAGATTGTTTGCCTTGTTGTGTGTTTTGTGTTTTCTAGAGGCAGTTTCAGTTCTATTTGGTCATGTGGCTGCATTTCTTTTGACCATGTGCCCAATGGATTATATAAGGTAGTTGGATCCTTGTGTTTAGCTGGCAAACACCCCTGCATAGTCACCAAAATGTTGTCTTATTTTTGCCTAGGCCAAAATAACCCAAAAAATCCCTTCTTTCATAAAAATATATGAACTGAGACACCTAAAATGTAAGAAGATTCCCTTAGAAAAAAACAAAGAAAAATCCCCAAAAAAATTCCAAGTTTTTTTCCCTTTCTTTGCCTTAGTCAGCAAAAGTTTAGTTTGGCGAACCTTTGGTTCACAAGTTCAAAAGTTTTCTGATTCATTGGTTTACTAACAAAAGGGTGAATCGGCTAAGGCAAAGCACTACAGTGCAAAGGGAAAGAAGATAAAGAGCATGTTTTTTCGACAAAATGAATGGTTTGCAAACTTCATAATTTGTTGATTGGTGGTTTTGCTGACAGGCATTTCACTGGCTAAGGCATAAAGCAAGTTAGTGGGGTTCTCTTCAAAAAAATGGAAAATTTGGCTAAGGCATGAAGTCAAATGCTATCAGTGAATTGGCCATATGTCTAACTGGCGAAGTAGTTTGAATTTTCCAAAATTCGCTGATAAGGCGATAGGAGCTCAAATGAAGTAAGAAGCGGTAAAGACATTGGTTCGAGAAAAGTTGAATTTGCCAACAAGGCAAAAAGGGGTCAGCTCAATAGTTCTAAAAGGTTGAAGTTTGTCAGTAAAGGCAAAATGGAAAAAAACTAGCTAAGACATGGAAAGTTTCAGAAAAGGTAAATTCGCCGATAGGGCAAAAATGAAGCAATTTTGGTTTGAGAAGGTCAGTTTTCATCAACAAAAGAGGGAATTGAGTGGCTAGTCAAGGAACTGGTGGAAAGAGTAACTTGTCAACTAGTTTGAGATTTCAAGAATTCTCTGACAAGGCAATTGAGAGCCCAGTTCTCAAAAATGTAGCTTTGCCGATAAGGCAAAGGGGAAAGGGTGAACTTTTGACAAGTTTGTGAAATGTAAAAATTGCCGATAAGACGAAAAGGAGATAAGAAGAGATAAAGAGTCAGCCAAGTGAAGGTTTTTAAAGCTAAGATTTTGCTGATAAGGTAAAAATATTGATGCAAGAGGGTTCTTACAATGAGGAAATCACCAACTAAAAGAAGAAAGAAGCCATAGTTCAAGCAAATGAGATTTTGCTGATAAGGTAAAATAAAAGGCAGAATAGAGAACTAGAAAAGGGAAAGCCAATGGAATGCGATACTTTAGAATATTTAAGGAATTTAAATATTTTAAAGTGTTGTAAAGGCTTGTAGACCACTGAAATCATGTCATTTTCTCAAGATGAAGGTACCCAGTATTCAATTTTGCAAGCCAAAGTCAATTGCAAGTAGCTGAAATAGTGAAAATCTTTAATGCTCCTGTACAAAGTAGAAACAAAATGGATTTTGTAGGTACGAAGAAGGACTTCAAACCTTCCTTCTTCAATGCACCTGGCACCCATGTGTGCAGGCAATCTCCCTCTGCCATTTTTAGACCCGTCAAAAGCATGGCCGTCATCCCTTCTGTAGATCTTTTGGCTTTGTTTCTGAGCAAAAAATTAAATGAGGCGTGGGCATGTCCTGGGCCATTTGACTAGATTTTAGCGCCTATGAGTTCAAAATTCTATATATGCATATGAGAATGATGTAATTTTGTTATCTATTCTTCTGGGCTGTTATGCTAAGTAGATTTTTTTTTATTTTCAGACCTTGTAATGCACATACAGAACCAACTAGATGTGATACATTGTGCTCATTTTCTGATCCTTTGTTGTCTCTAGTTGATTGCTCACCAATGAATGCAGATGGTTATTTTGTGTCTACTCTTCTGTAATAGATTATCTTTCCTTGTAATGGCTATTTAGCCTTCATGATCAATACAATCACTGATATTTCGCCTCTCTTATGTTTTTTTCTCTGTGTTTATTTGAAGCTTGTGACTCATCCTATGGATAAAATGGTCCTTCATTAGTTACAATCTTCTATTCAAGCCTCTGTCAAAGCTATAAGTCTATGTGAGTTCTTTCAGTATCTGAGATTATTGTTGTGTTATGTCAGTCCCAACTAACATATTAAAATCTGGTGCATCACCTCCCCTTTTAATTTCAGTATTTTTCTTCTCCCTTTTCCTTGTGAGTTTAGCATTAGATTTAGTTTAATTATTTGAGCCTTAAGCTCAAAAAGAGGAACCAACAAAAAGACCATTTTATCGCATCACTGGCATTTTAATCAAATCTGTCAAATCACATGCATTTAACGTTAATTAAATAATCTAATTATTTAATTAATTTCTTCAAAATCATCAATTTCCTCTAAATCGCATATTTTCAACATTTATTTAAATAAATCCTCTTTATTTAATTAATTTCAATAAATTTCCCCTTTATTCTTCCAAATTAAATAATTTTAATTATTTAATTAAATCATTATCGTCTTTCAAAATTCAAATCCACATCAATTGAATAAATTAATTATTTAATTAATTTATCATATAAATCCTCTTATCTATAATTAAATAATTTCTAAATTATTTAATTGAATCAATTATTCTTCCAAATTTATTTAAATTGAATCTCTCTTTTAAAAATAAAATAAAATAAAATATTTATTTATCCTTCATCATGCAAAATAAATTAAATCAATTTATTTGTTTAATTTATTTAGATCTTCAAATCTAATCTATTTCTTCTATCATACACAAACAATTAAATAAATTTATTTATTTAATTGTTTGTGTATGATAGAAGAAATATATTAGATCTAAAAATAAATCTTATTCATCATGCACACAAATTTAAATAATTTATTAGTTAATTTTACTCAAATCATTCAAAAAAGGAAATTATAAGTTGAGTTAATTGAATTAATCATTATTGTTTTTATCACCAACTCATAAATTAGAAAAAAAAAAAGCATTTCTATTTTTATGAAATCTAATCATATCTGTTTCATGTCTTTTATCTCAAATCAATTAACTAACTCAATAAAAATATTTTTTTGTGTGACACATGTCAGTGCACATTCATCATGAATCCTAAATTTATCTCATCCATTGATTCTATTGAATTATTTGGACCGTTGATCGATCTTTATTGAATCCTATATATACACCCTTTATCTCATCACAAACCCTCTCAAATCTTTTATGCATCTGAGCTATAGGCATTCTTACAGTGCTTTGAGCATACTACGTATTATTGAGCACATTACATCGCATCTTTGAGCACACTATCTAAATCTGCTTGTTGCACCACCATGGGTACAAAATTTACTAAGCAATCCACATCCATACAAGAGATCTACACAATATAGGTGAAAGATTTTGATTTAGTAATTGCTTTATTCATTGATTTGGTTTTCTCTTAGATCGATCTTTTGATGTTAGTAGGATTTGAGTTGTTATTTCATTACATTGATTTATCTTATAAACTCAAATTTACCTATACACATTCTGGCACGCTCGATGGGACCACCAATTGTTCTTTTCTTTTAGAAGATTTATCTTTTTTGAAGTACAGTATGGAACAACACAATCAAACACAGAAACGCACCTTTGCATCACAGCAAATCGCCTTTGGTATGTTAGAAAGCACCTTTGGATGACAGTAACACATCTCTGGAGCGTAGTAAAGCGCTTTTGGTCTGCAGTGAAGTGCCTTTTCACAGCAGAATAGTGCCTCTGGTTTCTAGGGTTTCTGACTTGTTTTTCTAAGTTGCAAGATTTTTAACTTATCATATTGATCATTGGTTATAGATCTCATCCTTCACCAACATTCTAGATCATCATTCAATCATGACATCATATTTCGATCTTGCTTTTTTGAGGAAATATTGACCTTTTTTTAATCTAGAACTAGTCAAGTGCCTCTGGTAACATAGTCCCGCACTTTTGCACTACAGCGACGCGCCTTTGCATAGCGGTGAGGTGCCTTTGATCAGAATTAGCATGCCTTTGCAGCATAGTAAAGCTTTTTGGGTAACACAGTACAGCGCCTTTGAATCTCAGTAAAGCACTTTTGGTCAATGGATTTGTTTTTTGACTAACTATTGAGTTTTTGGTGGAACTAATCAACTTTTTGCAACCTCTTATTACTCAAACAGAAAAAATAGGTTTTCCTAACATGTTCATGCTAGACGAGCATTGAAGAATTGCAAACCTATCACACTAAGTCTTAGAAACATATTTCTGAACTTAAGAGACAATTGAACAATCATCTTTTGCAATTTAAGTCTTAGGAACAAATTGTTTTCTTAAGGGACAACTGAACAAACATCTTTTGCAATCTAAGTCTTAGGAACAAATTACTTTCTTAAGGGATAATGGACATGGATCATCTTTTTGCTATCTAAAGCTTAGGAACCATTGCTTTCTTAAGGGACAATTTAAAAAACTTGCATGGTTAAGCTAGTTGCACCTAATTATTTTTCTTATTATTAGGATAAATGAATATGTGTATGTCGTGCTTGAAGGTGATTGGTATATGCTCTTCCTTGTGAAAACTTGGGAGATCAAAATAACCAACTCATCTATCTTTTATTTTTCATTTTATCCTTTGGAAGGGCTTGCTTTTGGATTACACTTCATCCAAAAGGGATGACCCTGAGTGGAGTTTTCCTTTGAACCGATATATAAGTTGGATAAGGTGAAAGCTAAGTCCTAACCAACATTAGCCTTGCCTTACGGTGCCATATCAAAAAGAGGCGTACCAACACTTTGTAAAAATTATTTTTGCATTGTGGGAGGTATATGGTACTCTTAGTAGGATTGGTCAAAGCTTTTAGTAGCTTGTTGCATGCTCACAAGGTGTTGGTCCCTTAAAGCTACTAAGAACCATCTAGATAGTGACTACATGTTTCACCTTCGAACATTGCAGTAATCATCAATGCAAGGGGAATCATTACAAGCCCTCAAGATTACTCACCATTGTCTCCCTTGAGAAGAGATAGTATTCTCTTGGCTAGAATAAGCTCTTGTGACCTACTTGTAGCTTTCCAAGGGGAGAGTGAGATGTCCCTACCTATTATCTCTCGTAAAAACACAAATGTATGACACCACATGGAATGACATTTGGTTGACAGAGATCTAAGTTGTGAGCTAAACTACTGCAATGAACCCATGTCTTTAGGGATAAAAGTGCTTGAATTGTTTGCAATTGTCTTATAACCATGAAAACATTGGGCTTTTTTCGTGAGCCTTAAACATACACTATTTGTTGCGTTAGTCCTTTTCGACTTTATTTGATGTGTTTTCTCTTATCAAAGCAAATCCAACCAAAATCATATCCAAAGTCTATCAAAATTTGCCTTACAAACATCACTGATACCATCTCCGCACCTCTGGTAACACAACCAAGTGCTTCTAAAACACAGTCTAGCACTTTCGATCACATAATCACGAGCCTTTGATCAGCAGTCAAGCGCTTCTGAAACACAGTCACATGTCTCTGGTAACACAGTCAAATGCATTTGTAGCATAGTCCAGCATCTTTTGTCTAGTAAATTGTCTATCAAAATGTCTAGCCCAAATCTCAGCAAAATCACACTTTTTGATCATATCTACCTCTGAGCCATCATCATACAGTATTGTTAGATCTATGCTATCAACCCCTCAGTCCATTTCATCCCTCACTATTGCTTCAAACTTGGATTTTTCAAGCCATTGATCCCCTTGAGATTACTATCATCGAACCCATTTCACCAAACAAACCTAAATCCTTACCCACACTTTGTCTAGCTGAGTAATTTGGTCTCCCCCATAAATCCTAGATCACATCAATCCCCTAGTTTTGTCTTTGATTTGAGAGTGATCACATCTCTCAGGTCTTTGAAGAGGAACTAGTATCCGTTATTGGTTTTTACAAGCTTTTGAGTTAGTTTATGCCATTACCACTATCTGCCTTCATTGAGGTCATTAGTCTACCTTTGTGAAATGGCAATCATTATCCAATCAACAATTGATCTAGAATTTATAATATTCCACAATCAACCCACTTCAAATCCACCAACTTAGTAAATCTCAACCTTATCAAACTAGTCCAAAATCAATCAAAATCTCAAAATAAATTGTCCTAGTGCATCCTATGGTAACCACTAGACTCCAACAAACCATGAAGGCTAAGCAAACTGCTTCAAAGAAGCACAAATCACCCCCTCGTATACCTCAACCAATTCATTCCACCATGTCTCAAAAAGGTACTCTCCACACACCAACTAGCATACCAACCAATTTTCAAAACAGGCCTCACGAGGACAAGGGTAATACTGCTATTATAGATCCTCCTAATGCTCCCACAGGAATACCCCATAACAATACAAATCCGCATGGTTATACCCTTGGTCAAGGCCCATCTCAAAAAGAGAGAAACTTTCAAGAAGACCACTCCTCTCAAGTAGATGGACAAGACCTTTATGAAATCATGCAAGATCCTAGAGCCATGGTAGCATTTGACAAACTCCTTAGTGAGAATCAAGATCATTTCTTTCGTTTACTTGCTCAACAAAGAGCTAAACTACCCCAAGACTTTGATCTATCTACTCTTAAAGATCAAAACAATACCCATGACACTATAACTGCTATCCAAACTATGGCAACCATATCTACTCCCATACCCGCACAAGTCTCACAAGAGGGAACGTCCAATCCTTTCAACGCTCAATATGAAAATCCCCCCTATCAAAACCCAAACCCAAATTGACCAATATCACCACTCTTGACTCCTATGGAGATTTATAAACAACAAGACGCCCTTCATTGTCAAGCAAAATTAGCATACAAAATTGACAACCTCCTAGCATATCACAAATGCCCATATCAAATGCACACATGTGGCACATTAGCCACCCCATCACGAGATGATTTTCCCCCAAATTACAATCCAAGAAACATTTATGTAGCCATGAAACAAGGGTCACAAGTGACACCATCCCTAACGTCATCAACACTCCATATCACTAATCCAAACAATATCACTCCCCCACAACATTCCCAAAACATCAAAACCAACAAAATCATACTACCAAAACACTCCTAAAACATCAACACAAGAAACATCACTCCCCCACAACACTCCCAATACATCAACACAAACTATATCACTCCACCATAATGATCATCCACACTCAATCTCACCCATACCTATCTCCATCAACCCCAACCATCTCAAAACCCATCTACCCATATCATTCCACCGTAAAGATCATCCACACTCAATCTCACCAACACCTATCTCAATAACCCTCAACATTCTCAAATCCAATCTTCCTATGGCTATATTCCGCCATCACAATCAAATCAAAACACATTTAGCTTTCCTCCACAAAATCCATCCATCACCCCTCCTCAACAATATCAACAACAAAACTCTTTCATCATCCCTTCACAACAATCACAAAGCCAACATTCTTATCTATCACCACCTCTACAAATGCAACCTCAAAACAATGAACCCCTACCTAATTCAAATCCATCATACAACACATATGACCCAAATCAATCATACGACCCATATAACATCAATTTCTATGGCTTCAACTACAATCTTCCCTATGGGCAACAACAACCACCCCTAGTGCAATAGGAGACTTTACCAACACCTCCAACAACCATGGAGCTTAAACTTGCCAAGGTACAACAACAAGTAGCCAATTTAACATTTGTTCACACTAAGAAAACCTTCTCCTTGGAGGAGGTTTGTCCTTATTCATTTGATCGGTCATTGCAAATGATCCCTTTTCCTCCCAACTTCAATATACCCAAATTTGATAAATACAAGGGAAGAGGAGACCCAAAAGACCACATTAGAGAATTCTATATCACTTGTTTAGAGGTTGTACATAATGACACATATCTCATGCACCTCTTTCCTCACAATCTTGGTGTTGCAAGTATGGGCCTAACTGGTTTTGTTATTGATGTCAACATACTCCTATTGCATTGATGATAAGGATTGGATGACCTGTATGCTGAGGATATTGAGAAAACTAGTCATATCAGGAACAAAGAAGAACAATGAAGTCGGTGAGGTAAAGATCCCAGCTAAAATGAATATTAGAGGATGCGCATCAAAGGGTTTGTAGATATGTGTCTTGAGATGATCCAGTAAAGATTTTAGAGGTCCGCATGAAGATCTGAAGAAGTTATGGCCACTCAAGTAAAACCAGCTCTGGCAGATGTTCAGAGGTGACAGAGTAACACAGATAGGTTTGGTGAGCTCTGGAAATGCAATATCTTGTTCTGCGGATTTGGTGGAGTGTTTATGAAGTCAATGTGAATTGAAAACTCAATTGGTTCATGGTCTGGAGGTCACAAGCATCTATTCCAATATGATAGTGACAACAGACTGTGCTCTTGAGGTTCTAGATGAAGGAGAGAATGATTTCAGTAAGCAGAAGTAATGTGGATGTTCTTGGTGATTCAGGAAAGCTTGTGGAGCTCTTTTGGATTGTGTCCAGTTCAAGTTGGAGGTCTGCATTGAAGATTGAGCTCGCAATTGAAGAATTACTTCTAGATGATGATGTTCTTCCCAAGTCAGGCTGACTGGATGAGTTACACATCCCGCAGATTATCTTGAAGATGTTCTATGAAGAATGGCGTGTTCCTAAAGGAAGATTGAAGTCTCAGATCTATGTGGCTGACAGTGTGTTGATCCACATGAAGTCTTTTTGTAATTAGTCATGTTACATTTATGAGTTTGCTCTGTACTGTAATGGCAACTTGGATGATTATCCCTAAGTCGATGTCTTGTATAAATAAGGAGTTGTAAAGTCATTTCAAAGATGTGTGTTGTGATGAGTGTGGTAGAAAGCAGAGGAGCGAAAGGTAGAGCAGAAATATTGGGCTTAAATGGGACTGACTCAAGCATGGTGAAGATGCTATTCTTCAGTTCAAGTATGTAATACTTATTATTATTCTATAGACAGTGTGTCTCCTATAGGTAGTGGGCCTCTTGTGAGCAGTGTGCTCGGGCAGTGAGCCCTAATTGGCATGTGCCATTTTGTTCTTTCTATTCTTCTAACAGAGAATACAATCTTAGGTTAGTCACCCTGTGGTTTTTCCCTTAACCAGGTTTTCCACATCAAAAATCTTGGTGTCATATGTGTTACTATGTTTTTGCTCTTGAATTGTTGCATTATATTTCCATGATTGATTTATTATTATGCTGCTAAATTAAGAAAGGGTTTAAGTGATTAATTGGAAGAAAAAAATTGACAACTGATTCACCCCCCTCTCAGTTGTCTTTCCTAAATCTAACAATTGGTATCAGAGCCAAGTTCCTCTAAAAGGAGCTTAACTACTTGATGAGATCTAGGATGTCCTACAAGAAGGATAGTCTGAGGTTTGATGGAACAAATTTCACTCTTTGAAAAAGTCGCATGGAATGTTACTTACAATGTATGGGAATGCAGTATTGGTTTATGGCTTCAAAGAAGTGATCCCCCACAAAATGGTCCACGCCCTGTAGATGAAATCAAAGATGTTGAAAATAATCTACAAACTAAAGAAGCTCTTCTAAGTGCCTTATCTGATTCAGAGCTGACAAATGTTGTGGATCTAAAAACTACATATGAGATTTGGCAAAAACTAAAACTTCTACATTAAGGAGACAAGTATGTTAAATGTGCCAAGCTACAGAGTCTGAAAGGAAAATTTGAAAACCTGAAGATGAGAGAAGATGAAAATATCACTACATTTATGCCCAGAGTAAATGAGCTTGTTTGTGGCATTAGATGTGCTAGTGGAGTCTTGGATGAAGATGAGATTGTTGGCAAAGTTCTCAGATCCCTTCCTGATTCTTACAAATACAAGGTTGCTTCCATTAAAGAAGTCAGATCCTATTCAGGTATCACAAGAGATCAATTGGTTGGTAAATTGGCTGCATTTGAATTGACTGAGTTTGGAGATGCTCCCCCAAGTCTGAATCTACATTCAAAGCTAGTGCCTCTGTAAAAGGTAAACAAAGGTTTGATCCGGGAGAGAACTCTTCAAGGAAACTATTATGGTATGAAAAAGCAAGAAAAGACTTGGAAGAAGATGAAGCAGAAGCTGCTCAACTTGAAGCCCTTATTGCAAAAAGACTGCCAAGAGGATCCGGTAAGTATGAGTGGAAATTGTCTTTTAAATGTTTTAACTGCAATAAGATTGGTCATTTTGCCTCAAAATGTCTGGAAAGATTTTCAAGACCAAATCCTAACAGATCAAGGTTTCAAAAGAATTGTTACTATGTCCATGAAGATGATGATGAAGGAGTAATAGATGATGAATCAGAAATAGGAAACAAATCTGGAAGTGACTGGGTGTTTATTGCCATAAAAGAAGAAGATCTAATGCCCTCTAAATCTGTTAATCATAAAATGTAGAAAGAGCTCTGGTTGCCCAAGTTGAAGAAAAGGATGATTGGGTCATTGACAATGGATGCTCCCACCATATGACAGGTGACAAAAATAAGTTCATAGATTTGGAAAGGTATGAAGGAGGAGTGGTAAAATTTGGTGATAATTCTGCTGGTAGAATCAGAGGTAGAGGAACTATTTCTTTTGATGGAAAGAACAAAACTGGTAATGTACTGTATGTTGAAGGCCTGAAGCACAATCTTCTCAGTGTTGGATAGTTGGTGGACAAAGGTTATGATCTCTAATTCAAAAATGGAAAATGCAAGATCTTTGAAAGTTCTAGAATAGAGATTGCATCCAGTACTCAAACTAAAGGTGATATCTTTCACTTGGTTGGTACTGGTAAAAGTTTCTTATTTGTTCAAATTGATCAGAGTTGGTTGTGGCATAGGAGAATGTGTCATGTGAATTTTGATAATATCATCAAGATAAGCAACACTCAGGTTGTGAGAGATCTTCCAAAACTAGTGAAACCTACTAATAGCTTGTGCAAAGAATGTCAGTTGGGTAAGCAGAGCAGATTCACATTCAAAAGTAAGGAACAGTCTTCTACTGGATTATTGGACGTAGTTCATACTGATTTATGTGGTTTGACAAGAATCAGAAATGTGCAAGGTGATAGATACTTCATGCTATTAATTGATGACTACTCCCGGATGATGTGGGTGACTTTTCTGAAAGAGAAATCAGAAGCTCTTGAGAAATTCAAAATATTCAAAGCTATGGTAGAGAATGAAACTGGATTAAAACTAAAATGTATGAGATCTGATAGAGGTGGAGAATTCACATCCGGTGAGTTCATAGAATTATGTGAGAAACATGGAATAAAAAGACAGTTGTCTGCTCCTAGGACTCCACAGTAAAATGGAGTAGTGGAAAGAAAGAACTGAACCATTCAGGAAGAATCTAGAACCATGATGATGGAAGCAAATGTTCCTCAGATCTATTGGAGAGAAGTTGTAAGCATTGTAGTCTATACTCTCAATTGAGTACAAATTAGAAGCAATACCGGTAAGACTCCCTATGAACTCTGGTTTAGCATCACTCCCACTGTGAGGCATTTTAGAGTCTTTGGTAGCAAATGTTACATTAAAAGAGATGAAGATCTAGGAAAATTTGATTGTAGAAGTGATGAAGGAATATTCTTGGGTTATTCTACTTAAAGCAAAGCTTACCGGTGTTATAACAAGAGATTAAGGAAGATTGTGGAAAGTACAAATGTGAAGGTTGATGAAGATATTGAAAAACCCTCAAGGTTTTATGAATATGATTAAGATGATCAAAATGATGTTTTTGTTCAAGAAGTCCAAGCCCCCTTTGAAATTTAGATTCAGACTGATCCGATAAATCAGGAAGAAGAGATAAGTTTGAATGAACCTATTCAAGAATCAGAAGTGCAAGAAACTCCCAAAGTTCCCAGGTATGTAAGACTAAATCACTCTGAAGATCATATCATAAGTGATAAAAGCAAAGGTGTACAAAAAAGAAGAAGGATTGGTCAAGATTCAGAAGAGTATTGTCTGATTTCAAAGATTGAACCTAAGACAATGAATGGAGCTTGCAATGATGAAAACTGGACTAAAGCAATGGAGGAAGAGCTGACGCAAATTGAGAAAAATCACACTTGGGATCTTGTTCCCAGACCTAAAAACAAGAATGTGATTGGAACCAAATGGGTCTTCCAGAATAAACTGAATGAAGATGGTGAAGTAGTCAGAAATAAAGCTAGATTGGTCTGCAAGGGCTACTCTCAAATAGAAGAAGTTGATTTTGAAGAAACTTTTGCTCTGGTGGCCAGAATAGTCAGGTTATTTCTTGCCTTTGCTGCCTTCAAGGACTTCAAAGTATATCAGATGGATGTCAAGTCTACCTTCCTGAATGGTGACTTGGAAGAAGAAGTTTATATTGAGCAACCAGATGGATTTCAATTGTCTAATCATGGTGATATGGTCTGCAAGTTGAAGAAAGCATTGTATGGACTCAAGCAAGCCCCAAGAGCCTGGTATGAAAGATTGGTTTCAACAAAGGTACTGCTGACAGTAATTTGTACTTCAAAATTGATCATGAAAATATCTTGATTGTTGAAGTATTTGTTGATGATATCATTTTTGGAGGAAGAGATAGTTTGTGCAAAACTTTTGCAAATCAAATGAAAAGTGAATTTGAGATGTCCATGCTTGGGGAAACGAATTTCTTCTTGGGTCTACAAATCATTCAAACAAAGAAATGAATCTTCATTTCTCAGACCAAATATGTGAAAGAATTGTTGAAGAAATTTGGGATGGAAGAATCAAAACCAATGAGTACTCCCAAGGCAACCAGATGTAAATTAAGCAAAGATGATAACTCTCCTAAGGTTGATTAGAAAAAGTACAAGTCAATGATTAGAGGATTGTTGTATCTCACTCAAACTAAACCTGACATTATGAATGTTGTTGGTCTTGTTGCTAGATTCCAAGCTGATCCTAGAGAATCTCATGTCATGGCAATCAAGAGGATCTTTAGGTATCTAAAAGGGACAGTTGAGTATGGTTTGTGGTATCCTAGAGATCATGATTTCTCTCTTCATGCATATACAGATGCAGATTGGGTAGGAGATGTGGATGACCGGAAGAGTACCAGTGGTGGAGCATTCATTTTGGGGAAGAGATTGGTTTCTTGGCTAAGCAATAAACAAGAGGCAATATCTCTATCCACAGCTAAAGTAGAATATATTGCAGCAACAGGAAGTTGCACTCAAGTTTTGTGGATGAAGCAAATGCTAAGATACATCAGAGTGGAGTATGAGGAACTTATGACAATCTTTTGTGATAACTCAAGTGCAATAAATATATCTAAGAATCCGGTGTTGCATTCAAAGACTAAACATATATTCATCAAGTTTCACTTTTTGAGAGAGCAAGTGAACAAGAATGAAGTCAGATTGAAGTTTGTGCCTTCCAAGGATCAAATTGTAGATATTTTTACTAAATCTCTTCCTTAGAACTCTTTTGAGTATCTCAGGGAGAAGTTAGGGTTATTACCCCTCCAGTTATGAAATAAGGTGCATTGATGTGCATCAGTCCGGTGAATTTCAGTCATATCTTGTGAACCAAATTGATGTTTGGGAAGTTGCCACTCAAGGGGAGCAACTGGTATGATTCTGAAGTAATTCAAGTATGTGCCCTTTGCCATTGATGTCAAAGGGGGAGAGAAGACATGTGAAAAACAAGTGGTTGCTAATCAAAGGGGGAGCAGTAAAGGAAGAGAAGACATGTGAATGGCTGTTGTTGATAGGGGGAGTTGTGTCAATGAGAAGAAGTTCTTGTCTTGATGGTTAAAACAATTTTTCACATCATATGTTGCCATCAGTGACAAAGGGGGAGATTGTTGCAAGTATGGGCCTAACCAGTGTTGTCATTGATGTCAACATACTCCTGTTGCATTGATGATAAGGATTGGATGAGCTGTATGCCGAGGATATTGAGAAAATTAGTCCTATCAGGAACAAAGAAGAACAGTGAAGTCAGTGAGGTAAAGATCCCAGCTAATATGAATATCAGAGGATGCGCATCAAAGGGTCTATGGATATGTGTCTTAAGATGATCTAGTAAAGATTTTAGAGGTCCGCATGAAGATCTGAAGAAGTTATGGCCACTCAAGCAAAACTGGCTCTGGCAGATGTTCAAAGGTGACATAGTAACACAAATAGGTCCGGTGAGCTCCAAAAATGCAATATCTTGTTCTGCGGATTTGGTGGAGTGTTTATGAAGTCAATGTGAATTGAAAACTCAATTGGTTCATGGTCTAGAGGTCCGCAAGCATCTATTCCAATATGACAATGATAACAGACTGTGCTCTTGAGGTTCTAGATGAAGGAGAGAATGATTTCAGTAAGCAGAAGTAGTGTGGATGTTCTTGGTGATTCAGGAAAGCTTGTGGAGGTCTTTTGGATTGTGTCTAGTTCATGTTAAAGGTCCGCATTGAAGATTGAGCTTGCAATTGAAGAATTACTTCTGGATGATGATGTTCTTCCCAAGTCAAGCTGATCGGATGAGTTACACATCCTGTGGATGATCTTCAAGATGTTCTATGAAGAATGGCATGTTCCTAAAGGAAGATTGAAGTCTCAGATTTGTGTGGCTGACAGTGTGTTGATCCGCATGAAGTCTTTTTATAATTAGTCATGTTGTATTTATGTGTTTGCTCTGTATTATAATGCCGACTTGGATGATTATCCCTAAGTCGATGTCTTGTATAAATAAGGAGTTGTAAAGTCATTTCAAAGATGTGTGTTGTGATGAGAGTGTGGTAGAAAGCAGAGGAGCAAAAGGCAGAGCAGAAATATTGGGCTTAAATGGGACTAACTCAAGCATGGTGAAGATGCTATTCTTCTGTTCAAGTATGTAATACTTATTATTATTCTATAGACAGTGTGTCTCCTATAGGCAGTGAGCCCTAATTGGCATGTGCCATTTTGTTCTTTCTATTCTTCTAATAGAGAATACAATCTTGGGTTAGTTATCCTATGGTTTTTCCCTTAACCAAGTTTTCCACGTCAAAAATCTTGCTGTCATATGTGTTACTGTGTTTTTTCTCTTGAATTGCTGCATTATATTTCCATGATTGATTTATTATTATGCTGCTGATTTAAGAAAGGGTTTGAGTGATTAATTGGAAGAAAATTTTTGACAACTAATTCACCCCCCCTCTCAGTTGTCTGTCCTAAATCTAACACTTGGAGGTCAATCTATAGAATGGTTCTCGCATCTACCTATGGGTATCAAAACTTTTAACGAGCCTGCAGAAAAATTTGTCACCCATTTCTCGTACAACACAGAACATGAGGTCTCTATGACTGACTTATGTAACAACAAATAGAAAAATGGGGAAATTCTTAACTCCTTCCTTCAAATATGGAGACACATGGCTAGCAAATTCCCATTTAAAATACCTAAAAAGTAGCTTGTTAGCATGTTTGTGCAGAACCTTAACCAAGAATTAGGTTTACATTTGTAAATACTAAGTGCTACAACCTTTGAGGAGATTACCTATAAAGGCATCAACATCAAAATATCCCTCATCACTAAAGGCATGGTCAAAATCTTCACAGAAAATAAAGATAATTCTCCCCAACAACAAACTAATGATAAGCCCAAATTCTAGAACAAAAACAAAAATGTGGTCAATGATGGTGTGGTAGATTCCAAACATGTTCAAACACTACAAACACCCCTTGATCTTTCATCCAAACAAAACCAACCTCCACCTCAACAACAACAAAAATGACAATAAAACCAAAACCAATAGTATCAACAAGAGCGGCCTCCCCAAGGCGTAAGTTCACTCCCTTGGCAGAGCCTATAGAGTCAGTTCTAAAGAAACTTATGTAAAATGGACTCGTCACACTACCAGAAGCTCACCCATATGATGAACTTGATTTCAAACCCACATGGTACAAAGACAATGATTATTGTGAATACCATAGGACCAAAGAACACAGAACCATATCATGCATGAAACTCAATCACATGATCCAAAACCTTATCGATAGAGGCAAAGTCACTTTTGATGCACCTCCTAATAAGAACACTAACAAAGACCTCAACATATACAAGGAGCCATTGCCTAACCATGGTCAAGGTCAACATCTTGATAAAGGTAAAGCCATTAATAAAGCTCAACTTCCTATGACTCTATTGTAGGTTGCTTTGAAGAAAGTTGTGTGTCTACCCTCACTATCAAAGGTAAATCTATGGATTGTGAAGTCACAACTTGTCATGGTCATTTTACCCTTCGTGGGCCTACACCAGGCCTCCCAACCCAATCTAATTACAATCTTGTAGAACATCTAGGGAAAACCCCTACACAGATCTCTATTTTGGACCTTCTACGATCATCACCCGCACATAAAGTTGTGCTAGAAAAATCCCTACAAGAGTCTTTTGTTCCTAATAACATAGCGGTCATGGATTTCCAAGCTATAATAGGTAACATTGCATCACCGTACAATGTGGTGTTTTCTAAAAAAGGACCTCCCATCCCATGATCCATGTCACCATGATGCACAAGTCACATTGAAGTTTTCATCCATAAATGAAAGATCAAATGCATAATTATAGATGGTGGTGCTATTCTCAATATCTGTTCTCTTAAGTTACTTAAACAATTGGGATACTCTAAGTATCATGTCAACATTAATCAAAGCATTACAATCAAGGGGTATGATGATGCTGAGCATTGTTTAGAAGGTGTTATCCACTTACCTATACAAGTAGGCCCCGTCATGCTTGAAACTAGGTGTCAAGTCCTCGACATTGAGCTACCTTATAACATTATCTTAGGATGCCCATGGATCCATGCAATGAAATCTATTCCCTCCACGTACCATCAGTCTCTCAAATTCCCATTTAATGGTATGGAGATCACTATCCCAAGAGACCCTCATCCCTTTGAATTTTGTCGTACCTTGCAAGGCAGTTATAAGAATAACAACCAAGTGCCAAATAATGACAAAGTCTATGAATCCCCATTGTATGTCGACTCTGAAAATCTAAAAAAAAGCCTCCGAAGTTGAACCTAATCCTAACTCTCTATCCAAATTCAAAGATCACATCCTTTATATAGGCTTTGGTGAATATGATATCTCTAAATCTTGTTGTGTAGGGCAGATGCCCTTATCTCCTAAATCCTACAACCAACTGCCCATAGATAAATTGACTAAGAAAGCGGCCATCCCCCCTTTCAGTATCCCTAACCCAGTTCAATGAGGGAAAATTATTGGCAGAGGAAACTATTGAAGACATCTTATCTTGGCTCTACAAAGAGAGGGAACTAGTCATCATACCAGTTAAACAATATGGAAATGGCCTAAGAATTCTTAAAAACATATTGGGCTATAAAGGAAAAGGTGGCCTTGGGAAAGATAATCAAGGTGAGATAGAACCCATTGTTGTGAAAAAATCTAGACAAGAAGGGGTTAGGATATGGTAGGAAGGTACCACATGCCTTGGACATCGAGTGTGTTCTTGACGAGGTGGCACAAACTTCTCTCGCAGATTCAATGTCTTAAGAAGATATCATCGATGACTCCTACCTCCATATGACTGACCTATTCACTAAATCCTCCATATTTATGCTATCATCTGTATCCTCCATATCAACCACCAGCACCCAAATTGTAACACTTATCTACCCTAAACTTATCAATTGGGACCAACAAGGGTCCCCTATTCTAGATGTTTTCAGAATGACGAAGCTCTTGCAAAATTCATGGGACTCCAGGATGGTATCCCTCTTGGCAATCACAAAGCTAGTTTTGTAATGGAACTAGATCAAACTACTTAGTTTGGTGAGAATTCCAAATCTTCCAGTCGCAAAAATAGGAAAGATATCTAGGTGAAAACCACACTGTGGCACCTCCTGATCCTAAAATAGTCAAAATAAAGGGTGTATCTAAAGGTGAAAACCCAATTGTGGCACCTAAGGATGGAGGATTTGACCTTCCCCTACCATCTAAGTATCAAGAGAAATTAGCTCTCCTAGTGGAAGATTCTATAGAGATAAACCTAGGCACAGAGCAAAATCCTAAGACCACATTCCTTGTAGCATCATTATCAAAACAAGAGAATAAGAATCTTATCAACTTATTCTTACAACAAGACATCAATTTTGTGTGGACCTATGCTGATATGCCAGGGTTAGACCCTTCTCTAGTAGTTCACTATCTCACGGTTGATCCAAAAGCTAAACCGGTCAAACAAAAACTAAGAAAGATGCACCCACAGATTGCTCTGTTATTGAAAGTTGAAATATAGAAGTTGCTAGATGTAAAATTTATTAAGCCTATTGATTATCCAAAATGGGTCTCAAACATTGTACCTGTGGCTAAACCAAATGGGGGCATCCGCATGTGTTCTGACTTCAGAGATCTCAACAAAGCATGTCCCAAAGATAACTTTCCACTACCAAACATTGATCTCATAGTGGACCTGACCACTGGTCATGAAATGCTTTCTCTAATTGATGGATTTTATGGCTATAATTAGATAATGATAGTAGAAGAAGATCAGCATAAAACTACTTTTACTTGTCCTTGGGGTACCTATTGTTGGTGCATCATGCCATTTGGTCTTAAAAATGCAGGTGTAACCTATCAAAGAGCAATGACAGTGATATTCCATGGTCTCTTTCATCATATCATGGAGGACTATGTTGATGATATACTAGAAAAGTTTCCTAGGGAAGATCACATACAGGTTCTAGGACAAATCTTTGACATACTCAAAAAATATCAAGTAAGACTCAATCCAAAGAAGTGTGTCTTCAAGGTAACCTCAGGAAAACTATTAGGATACATCATATCTCGTAGAGGCATTGAAGTAGATCTAGTGAAAGTCAAGGCTATAGTAGAGATGCCTCCACCAAAGAATCTGAAAGGATTAAGGAGCCTTCAAGGAAGGTTACAATCCATTAGGCAGTTTATCTCACAGCTAGTGGATAAATGTCAACCATTCCAACACTTGCTCCAAAAGGATGTCTCATTTTGATGGCATGCTAAGTGTCAATTGGCATTTGATCAGCTCAAGGAATATCTAGCTACACCTCCTATCTTGGTACCACCAGTCGTTGATAGGCCTTTGATCTTGTACATCTTAACTACAACTGCAGCCCTAGGGGCTCTTCTAGCATAGTATGATGAGTTAGGAAAAGAGCATGCAATCTATGATATCAGTCAAACCTTGGTGGGTTATGAACTCAATTATTCACCTATGAAAAGAGATTGTTTAGTCTTAGTGTTCACTTCCCAAAAGTTGTGGCATTACATGCTAAACCAACACACAAATCTAATAGCCAAAATTGATCCATTAAAATATCTCCTAGAAAAAGTAGCCCTCACATGAAGACTACCGAAATGGGTCATGATTCTTAGTGATTTTGACATTGAGTATGTGGATCGTAAAGCAATCAAGGGACAAGCCCTAGCAGATCAACTAGCAGAAGTGCCCATGCCAGATGTACATCCTATGGTATCTGACTTTCCAGATGAAAATCTCTTTAATCTCTCTACCTCAGTAGTGTGGAAGTTGTATTTTGATGGTTCCTACACACAACATGGATCACGAGCCGGCATCCTTTTTATCACACCTCAAAATGACTATATCCCAAAGTCATATCAACTTGCATTTCCTTGCACCAACAACATAACCGAGTATGAAGCACTCCTCATAGGTCTCCATACAGTAATACAATGAGACATCAAAGAACTACAGGTACATGGAGACTCACAACTATTTATTTGACAAGTCATTGATGAGTAACAAACAAAAGATGAAAAGTTGGTCCCTTACAAGCAATTAGTGGATGCCTACAAACCACACTTTTCTAGCATCACTTTTGAGCAAATTCCCAGAGAGCATAACAAAGCTGCAAATTCTATGGCTTTTGTGGGGTCACTTATAGACATGCCTACAAACACACAGAAATGTGAATTCTTAATCGAGCAATTGTTGATACCAATCATTGATGTTCCAACTACTGAAATCATCTACAAACTTGTTGGTCCCAATTCCCCATGGTACAAAGATATCTCTGAATACCTGAAACACGGTACCTTTCCCTTTAAGCTATCTACAACCCAACGCAAAGCCTTTATCTATCGATCCTCTGGTTACACCATTCTGGGTGATACACTATATCGCTGGAGTCTCGATGGTATCCTCTTAAGATGCCTTAACATGGAAGAAGTCGATGCTACCTTACAAGATATACACGAAGGTGTCTATGGTGCACATTCTATCGGTCCTAACCTCGCTAAGAAGACACTCCGCACAAGGTATTACTGGCCTACCATAGAACAAGATGCAGTGTAGTTTTCTAAGAAGTGTCTACAATGCCAGTAGCATGGAGATTTGATTCACACACTAGCTCATGAACTACAACCTATGATAACTCCATGGCCTTTTTCACAATGGGGTCTCAGCCTCGTAGGATAAATCCATCCATCTTCATCCAATGGCCATAAGTTTATCCTTACCGCCACTGAGTACTTCATGAAGTGTGTTGAAGCCATTCCCATGACTTATATCACCAGCAAGCAAATAGCCAAGTTTATCCTTAACTACCTCATTTGCCGATACGGTATCCCCCAAGCCATTGTTACTGATAATGGGAGACCATTCAAGAATCAAGATGTCTGTGCCTTGTGCACCCAATGGAATATCCAACATCACTTTTCCACTCCCTACTATCCGTAGAGTAATGACCAAGCTGAGGCATCCAACAAAACCATTCTAAAAATCCTCAAGAAGACGGTCAATGAAGTTGGTCATGATTGGCACCTACAACTCAATCCCACCCTTTGGGCCTATCACACTAGTATTACAACACCAACTGGTGCCACACCCTATGCCCTAGTCTATGGCTCTGAAGCCATCC
Organism: Cunninghamia lanceolata; assembly: GCA_027924645.1. Taxonomy (NCBI): domain Eukaryota; kingdom Viridiplantae; phylum Streptophyta; class Pinopsida; order Cupressales; family Cupressaceae; genus Cunninghamia; species Cunninghamia lanceolata. Next base: position 2,091,215 of record BSBN01000326.1, on the reverse strand, counting down.
TCCCCATAAAGGTTGATATCCCATCCCTCCAAGTATCTATACACCACCTGATTGATGGAGAGGAGTATCGCACTTCCAGATTAGCTGAGCTCGAACTACTAGATGAAAGGCACCTTGAAATGCTTAATCATCTCCATGTCTATCAAAACTGCTTCCAACACAACTATAACAAGAAGATCAAGGAAAGATGGTTTCAAGTTGGTGATCTTGTCTTAAAGGAAAATTAGAGAAATCAAGCAGATCGAGAAAAGAAGGGCAAGTTCGAGCCTAATTGGTTAAGACCCTTTGTTATCACAGCAACATATGGATCAAGAGCTTATACTTTAGCAACACCTAAAGGTATTCCTCTAGATGAACCACTCAACAGTGTTCATCTCAAGAAATTCTTTGCCTGATCCTCAGAGTATCCTTAGCAAAAATCAAAAAAATCAAAAAATCAACAAAATCCAAAAAATAGAAATAGCTAAAAATAATCCATCATCTAGTGAAAACTTGGTTTTAAACAAGCACCTTGGATAAGTACCATATTGAAAACCTAGAAAATAGGCACTATGGGTAGAGTCAGTATCCATCATTTATTGAGTCTTTTTCATTCCATGTCCATTCCATAATAATCTCCATTCTTACATCCATCATACAACATTCACCTTTGCATATCCATTGCCTTATCTAGAATCACTTGGAAATTGTCGATGTCAATTATCACTCATCCTATTGCAGTTCATCCATCATCATTGTCCTATGTCAATTATCTATGTCTTCTTATCATCCATCGTCGGTCCATCCATGTGTTAGTACAGTCATCCATAATTAAACCTCTACTAGAATGGGGACAACTCTTTCCTTAACCTAGGTCTAGGAATGGATCCTTGTTTGTGGTTCATCAACCATCTCAGCAAAACAAAAACACTTCAACCATCTCACTAAAACCAAAACACTTCACCCTATCCTACATCATCAAACATCCCAGAACTACATATCATCATCTCATCTCAAGCTTAAGGTACCTTGATCCCATGGATATGGGTATGTAGGTAGTCTGGAATACAAAGGAAGTTTCTAGTACTCAGGTACATAAGATATCATCATTTCACCTACCCAAGCTCAAACACCTTGACCCACTCATCACTCTACCCAGAACTACATATTATCATATTCATCTTTCATCGTAACGTGCATTGATCCCATGGATACAAGGTATGTAGGCAGTCTGGAATACAAAGGATGTATCCAGTACTTAGGCACATACAATTCATCATTCTTCATCCATCTCAATCCATCGACACTCCATCTTTCTAGTCTTTCATTTATCACAATTCATCCTACCACCTAAACTTGACTAACACAAGCAACACACAAACTACACATCTTTTCAAAGAAAAAGACCTTAACCAATCTGAAGCAAAGAAACCTACTTACAGAGCCATATGTTGTCCTACATATCAATTGCCAACATCTGCTACATCAATCAACTTATCATATCAACAGATCAACACCCTTTAACAGATATACCGTTCCTACAATAAAGCTATTATCTATCCTATCTACCCTATCTATCCAATCTATCTTGAGCACCCTATTTGGTAAGAGAATATGTTGGTTGTATTTTTACTTTGTAACTCAGTCAATTTGCTTTTTGGGTTCCTTTCCCATTACCTATTCAAGACTACCTTGATTTATATATATCTTGGTATGTTGTGATGCAATACGGATTGGGGGCATAGTCATTACTTTTGTGTGTCATATTTGAGGAATGATCTTTTTATTTTACTTAACATCATATTTATCTTGTGTGTGTGTGTGTTACAACCTAGCATCTTACATATTAATATTCTTCTTGCATTCATGTATTGAACTTTATTTTATGTTCAAGACTATGGCTCATTCATGTATCTACTAAGATTATGTTATGTCTAAGTGATCTAAGTTCAAACCACTTGCTTGTAGAGTTAACATCCTCGCACTAGGATATCACAACACCTTGGTCTTTTATACCTTGGTGGCAAACTATCCTTGTGCTATATCAAAAATAAGGATTACTCTTTATAAACATTTGTGTAACCATTGCAACAAGTTATCCATTTACCCATCCATTTATCCAATTCATCATATAGTTTTTCAAGCAAAGATCAATCAATAGTCTTTCTATCATGTTCTATTCTATCTCCACTTTCTTCTATCCATCACTGTCTGATGCATATCTACAAAACCACATGTTAGACATCACATTTCATACATCATCATGTAAACTCATCATCATATCATAATGTCATCATATGTCATACATCTATAAGCATCTACATCATCATGTAAACTCATCATCATATCATAATGTCATCACAATTCATACATCTATAAGCATCTACATCATCATGTCAAATCGTAATCATAAATACATGTCATCACATCCATAGCATATAGAAATACATCACAAAGAGCATGAACATCCATGAGCATAAACACCATCCATGTTCACATAGATCATCATATATCATCATCCAAGGTCATCAAAGACATACAAATGTCCATGTCTACATCACAAGTCGATATATACATCAAAAGGGTACTACAGTACATCGTAGCTATCAAGAGCCATCTAAATATATATTAGATGTACACAAACATCAATCAATATATACATGTCCATAATGATACAAAAGTGGTACAACATATACAAAAGCATGCTCTAGTGTGAGGTAGTGGGTAGAAGTGCCCTCCTGCTGTGATCCATGTCCACCACCTACACTCGATGTTGGTCCTCCTGTTGACAACCCTCTCATTGGTCCCATCACAGAGGACCCTGACCTCCCTAATCTACATGATGATGAAGCACCAGATATGCTCCGTTCCTTGAAGCTCAGCTCCCTCTGGTCAGCTAGCACTGCTCTAAAATAGAGGCCTCTGTAATACTCTACCTCTCTCCCAACTATGATAATCTCACCCTGAACTCGGGTAAGCTCCTCAACAAATGTCATTCGGTCTTCACCCACTATGTGGCATGCAACATCCCTCTCTTACCTCACCCTCTAAAGTGTGGCCTCCATAGTCAATCGCAACTGTACCATTACGTCCCTCTCTATTGTCAACTGGGCAATCTGCCCATCATCCACTGGTGGTGGTGGTGGAACTGCTTGTGCTGCTGCTACTAGTGCTACCTACACTATTGTTGCTGCATGTGTCTATATCTGGGCTTGGGCCTCAACCTGCATAGCCTTAGCCCGCACATAATCTCTATCCCTCATCCTAACCATCCTCAACTCTAAGCAAGGCCTCCTCACTATCTCCTCCTGCAGGAACCTTTAGGCCTATTGTAGTGGTGTCTCTATCAGCTAAACCACCTGATGTGGTACTCTTGCCTCTGCCATATGTGCATCCTCCTGATCTCCTCCATCATCCCCCGTACTATCTTTGTGCTAGGACCTGCCATCGGGCCTCTTATTGAGCCCTCGCCTCACCTCCAGGTGCTGCCACCTCTCTCACTGCTCCCTCTACACACAGTCTAGTCAATCTCACTGGCCTGTGTGTCTATCAGTATGTGTCGTATGCCAGAAGTGTGCCAGGGTCTGCCTCCCTGAGGATCTAGTCCCACATCACTGGGGAAAGTCCCCATAAATTTGCTAAAGTTATCACAACAACAATCTCAGGCCTCCAATCCTCAACCTCCCTCAGAGTCCAGGCATATATTGCCTCACCTATAGGCTCACCCTATGACAATCCAAACTATCTCAATACCCTCTTTGGTAGGTACCTCTCAATAGTGTCAACGTGGTGACCAAATAGGTATCTCACCTATCTGCAGTAAACAAGCTCCTCACGATCATCATCCCAAGGCTCACAATCTCTCCAGGGGCACCAAATGAAGATGTACATCTCATACAATTGTCTCCGCCAGTAACTCATTCTAACCAAATCACTAGAAAGTACACCATCATATAGGAAAGTATACGGCTCGTCATGATCTTGGTGATGATGGAGATAGGTCTAATCACCGTGATATGCTCCCAGGCCCATACCTATAACAAAGTAACACCTACTGACAAGCTACTCCCAGATCTGTAAACATAGTCGTGCAAATCATGATAAAGCTGGCCCAAAACATAAGGTCCCCAAGCATATCGAATGCCATGTGTGAACATCCCTGATAGCACAGTACCCCATCCAACTGATAACCCCCTAAAGTGTCTATCTAGACATAGAAATCCTCCAATCAAAGACACAATGATCCATCTAATCCTGTCGTAGAGTCGAGGCACTCGAAACCACTGGATCTCACGATCCTACACACCAAGGTCATCAATAGAAAATACCTCTCTCATGCCTACCTCACCTCGCTCTATGTCATAGTCAACTCTAGCACCATCTATCAAAATCCGAAAGATGTGATGTACATCCTTGAGTGTCACAATTGCCTCATCTATAGGAAAGTGGAAGGAAGAGGTCTCGCTATGCCATCTCTCAACAATCACTGTCAACAATGCAAGTTTAGCCCTAATAGGCATAACATGAGCCACATGCCATAATCCCATGATCTCTAAGAAGATCTCCTCCTCCCAACCAAGTTGTATAACCAGGTTGACAATCAAATAGTGTCTCTCTGGACTGCAAAGATGGTAAGACAATTTGCACACACACAAACCAGTTGTTAAACATATGGCAAAATTCATCCTAATCCTAAGTCTAATCTAAAGCCAACATGGTCAACTACTAGGTAAAACATTGCAAAATCCCTAAGTAAAACCCTAGTCAACTATGGTCAAAACCTAAGAACCCCAATTTCTACATTCAACCTAGGTCAAAGCTGAACTAAAATCAAAAGCGCTTCATTTTCCACAAAGGCACTTAGCTGTCATACCAAAGGTGCCTTGTTGCATGCCAAATGTGCTTTGTCACTTTACATCCAACAACACTGCATTTCTCATAAAGACGCTTAACTGTTATACCTAAAGCACCTAGTTGCAAGACAAAGGTACTTCATCCCTAAAAAACTAATACACCTAAGTCTACCAAAAGTGCCTAGCTGCTCACCAATAGCACTTTGTTGTTGATCAAAAGCGTTGCGGCATTTGCCAAGGGCACTTCACCATAGAGCAAACAACCAAAAGTGCGATAGTGTGCGCCAAAAGCGCTTTAGCGCATCGAAAGTGCTTTAACATGCGCCAAAAGAGCCTAACACTAACACAATGCCTTTGACTAAAATTTTTCAAAACCTAGAAAATGACCTAAAAAAATGTAAACAAAATTAGGTTTTTCGATCACTTACCGCTCTCAGAGCTCCCGCTAGTCTCCCGTACATCCAAACCCGCTTCGCCTGGTGCATATGCACAGGAATCGGCATGTCTGCAAGCTACTATATCACTCTAAGCAAGGAGCTCTCAACTATGCAAGGAGGCAAATGACTCTAAATTTTGTGAACTCTAGCTGTGCAAATGGATAGTGTTTGATCCCTTGGGCCCTATTTATAGTGTCCCAACCCTAGTTCTTCCCACCCCTAATCCACTATTTCCTCATGTCTGTTATTTTCTTTCTCATGTTAGCCTCCATCTATCTAGCCTCATTTTTCTCCAACCAATTTCTTCTAGTTGAGCATCAACCCAGTTCTTCTGTCACTTCCCTATCTTTCCTCTCGAGGGGGCATCCTACACCAACTACACTAGGGCAGCTAGCTACACTGGGGCATCAAAATTGTATCATATCTTCAACAATCATTTTCTTTGAAATAACGCTATAAACTGCATTGCATCAAAGAGGCAAAATGCAAACACTTAAAAATGACCATTTTATCGCATCACTGGCATTTTAATCAAATCTGTCAAATCACCTGCATTTAACGTTAATTAAATAATATAATTATTTAATTAATTTCTTCAAAATCATCAATTTCCTCTGAATCACATATTTTCAACATTAATTAAATAAATCCTCTTTATTTAATTAATTTCAATAAATTTCCCCTTTATTCTTCCAAATAAAATAATTTCAATTATTTAATTAATTTATCATTTAAATCCTCTTATCTATAATTAAATAATTTATAAATTATTTAATTGAATCAATTATTCTTCCAAATTTAAATAAATCATTCAAATTTATTTAAATTGAATCTCTCTTCTGAAAATAAAATCAAATAAAATATTTATTTATCCTTCATCATGCAAAATAAATTAAATCAATTTATTTGTTTAATTTATTTAAATCTTCAAATCTAATCTATTTCTTCTATCATGCACAAACAATTAAATAAATTTATTTATATAATTTGTTTTTTTATCTTTTAATTCTTCTAAAAATAAATCTTATTCATCATGCACACAAAATTAAATAATCTATTATTTAATTTTATTCAAATCATGCAAAAAAGTAAATTATAAGTTGAGTTAATTGACTTAATCATTATTCTTTTTATCACCAACTCATAAATTAGAAAAAAAAGCATTCCTATTTTTATGAAATCTAATCATATCTATTTCATGTATTTTATCTCAAATCAATCAGTTAACTCAATAAAAATATCTTTTTGTGTGACACATGCTAGGTGCACATTCATCATGAATCCTAGATTTATCTCATCCATTGATTCTATTGAATTATTTGGACCGTTGATCAATCTTTATTGAATCCTATATATACCCCCTTTATCTCATCACAAATCCTCTCAAATCTTTTATGCATATGAGCTATAGGCATTCTTACAGTGCTTTGAGCATACTACGTATTGTTGGGCACATTACATTGAATCTTTGAGCACACTATCTAAATCCACTTGTTGCAACACCATGGGTACACAATTTACTAAGCAATCCACATCCATACAAGAGCTCTACACAATCTAGGTGGAAGCTTTTGATTTACTAATTACTTTATTCATTGATTTGGTTTTCTCTTAGATCGATCTTTTGATGTTACTAGGATTTGAGTTGCTATTTCATTACATTGATTTATCTTAAAAACTCAAACTTACCTATACACAGTCTAATCTCATCTGCAAGGTCCCACACCTTGAGATTAGTCCCATTGTGTCATTGGAATGCTTGGATAGGCTCCAAGAAGGGTGCAATTTCATGTGACAACAGAACCTTCCTCCTATGGAAAAATATAGAGAAACAAGAAAATGTGGGATATTTTTGTGTATGGAGGAATTTTGCCTTATTTTTAAGCCATGAAGGGGTTCGACAAAGTGCTTACTAAATAATTTGTGAAATTTTGGAATAAGAGATAGGTTGTTGTGGGGGGAATAAGATTCACAGTCACTGATGTAATGATAAGCCAAGCCATTAGGATGAGTTTCCAATGTTGAAAGATGTTGAGGTTGAGAAGAAGTAAGGAAAAGGAGTTTATAGACTCTTTTCTTGAGGAGGGCAAATCCTTGATAAAGCACCAGAATGGTTACAAAAGGGCTTCCTTTCCTTTTCCATGGGATGAAGTAAGTTGGTATTTAATTAAATACTTTACTTTGGAGGGTAGGTTTTCAACAGTGCATGGATATCTTTTTCCCCTTCTTGACCATTTAAGGCATAAGAGTATAACTAGTTTTCCTTTTTATCTATTATCCTCTTTGGAAAAATGTATCAATGAAGGTGCCTCACCTCTACTCCATCAAGGGTTAATTTACTACCTTTTCCAATACAATCTCTCTTACCCCTTCTTTACTTCTTGTTGCAGCCTTTAACAATGACCCAAAGCCTTCTATTAAGTCTTTTTCTACTAACCCTAAAGAGAGTAATAAGGGTAAGAAGAAGAGTTCTCCAGCCCTTGAGAAAATTGAGGACACTAGTATCAATTTGCCTTGTACCTGGATTGCCAATGATATTAATAATATTTTTCCTATCTAGAGCACTCCCGCTCAAAATGCTAAGATTAGTACTAATATAAATATGGTCTCTCACACCCTTGAACACATCCTTCTTTCTCTGAAAGAGGATGATCATAATATTGGGTCTCCTTCTAAGGGTGAAAATTTTCTTCAAAAAACTATCATAATCAAATCTGTTGCAACAAAATTAGCTATTGATCCTACCTTTATTCCCCAAAATCACTTTGAAGAGCAGAATGATAACCCAAACAAGATTTTTCAAACTAAGTCTATTAGGGGGGAGAAGGTCAACCAAACTTGCCAATACTATTTAATAGAATATTGTTAACAGTGGGAGAAAGTCTACAAGGATTAATTGTAGTTAGATGAACCTAGGAAGAGAGAGCAGGAAGGAGATACTAGTCAACCCCCCAAGGATGTGGAGAACATTATTACTGATTCAGGCTCTATCCCTTCATACAAATCCAAGAGTTCAGAGGATGACTCTTCTAAGGAAGCGGTGGAATTTGAATCTCGTCCTGAAGATTCAAATGATATACTTTCTAATTCTCTTGTTAGGGTTAATGAGGATAATGATGGTGTGTGTGATTCACCTGTTAAGGCTTATTAGGAAAATAAGGACAACAATACAATCAAGGTTCATACCTGTGAAACCTATAATGCTAAGTGGGATGAGTTCCATGATAAGATGATTGCTTTCCAAAATAGGATGGGTAAGATTGGGGAAGATTTAATGCAACGTGGGAAGAGCTTAATGATAGGATGAATATTTTTTAAAATAGGATGAGTAAGATTGAAGAAGCCATGAGTGAGATGGTTAATGTTAATGATGATATGATGAGATGTTCTAATATTGGTATATTTATTCTTTAGGCTTAGCTCAGAAAGAGAAAGTAGATGCAAGAAGGCTTAGTTGATAAATCAAAGAAAAAATAGAATCATGTTGATGTGCAGGTGGATAACATTGGAATTGCTTCGTAAGAAGAAAAGTTGAAGACCCTTTGCAAGGATTGGAAGGATCTTATTGCTCGCCATAGAGTCTAATTGGTTCTTTTTTCTAGTTCAAGTGTTGTCTTAGTGTTGTTTTTTGTTGCTTTTGTTTAGACTGATACTGTCTTGCCAGTCTATTGTGCTCTATTTTGGTTGGTGATGTTTCTCCTGCACCCTTTGCTATTGTAAAGGGACTATGACCCTTATTTACCTATTTATAATATCAAAAACAATGATAAATTAGATAATTACAATAATTATTTTAGGAAAGTAAATGTGATGGATAATGTTACTTAGGCCAAAGTGGATAATTACAATAGTTATTTTAGGAAATTAAATGTGATAGATAATGTTACTTAGCTCATTGACCCAAGAATGTGGAACTTTGATGAAGATTCTAGAATCAAATCAGAATCTACTCAAAAAATGTGATCTCTCTGTCAAAAAATGTCTTGGAACTTGTAGTAGATATGTGCTCTATTTGATATCAAATCTAGTCTAGGTCAAGTTTGTGGTAGCAAATTTGTCCTCTAAGTCTAGACTTGACCCTACATAATGTAAATTTTTTCTCTACGATTTTCCTAATAGATGTTCTTTTACTTTGCTTTTCTGATAGTTAAGGGATAGAAATATTTAGAAATACCCAAAAAGAGTTGTTATGTTGTAATGAGATATGTTCTCCTAGGTCAACCCTCGAAAATATATGGAAAAGATCAAAGCTATCAAGCAAGGACCCTAGAATGATGTATGTAGATTCTTTATTCCCTTTAGTGCAACACATAAAAATATGTTGCTATTGATTGATCCTTTAAAGTTCTAGAATGAGAGAGGATGCTTGAGAGATTCTACATGATGTAAAATGAATGCATTGGATGCCTTGAAATACTAGCACATAACATCAAATTATGTATTTTAAAACATGTACTTAGCTGGCTCAAGGCAAAAAATAAAGGGGGCCAATTGGCTAAAATTTCAAATTAAATTTTAGAAAGGTAAGGGTTAACCCTATGACCATGGAAACGAAGTTGGGTGGAAAAATGGTCAAATTTGGGTGGCTAATATATGTGGGTAAGTATATGAATAAGTGTAATAATTACTTGGATAAGAAAAATATATCAAAGTATGTGTATGTAAGGATAAGGTAGCGGTCAAGCTCGTGGGAATATGTGTATATATATGTAAATATTACAAGAATGGGCCCAACTTCACACAATATTATGCCATTCATCGACAAATACACATGTCAAGGTATCTCCTCTAAATGGGAAATTACATGGATATGCAAATTTCACCATTGCATTCTGCTCCAACTCTAAGGTGCATGTGAATTCTAAAATGATTGTGCATCTCAAAGTATGTAGCATTCAAAAACATGCATGTAAAGTAAATATTCAAATATCACTTAGAATATGAAAGAAAGTAATGGACCTTGTAAGGTGACATTGTGTAAGTTTGTCCTTTGGTATGTAATCTCTAAGGGAACCTATAAAATAGAGAAAAATATGCAACAAGTAGCTTCTATCTCACAAGTGAAAATTAGGTACAAAATAAGATCTTGCCAACTATATAGGAAATAGGACCAATAATAAATGAGTAAATTTAAGAAATTCTACCTATTTGGAATATGATAATGGTGTGTTTGGCTTGATGGTCGTAGGATGACAAGGAACATGAAGTGCAAGGTGTGTCATGTGATAATGCTCCATTTGGTGATAATAATAAGTCTTTCTAGTAGATCTATGACTACTTCAAAGCTCAACATAGAGTGTTAGTGACAATATATGCCCCCTTCAATTGGTTGTATCCATAAGATGCAATAAATTGAAAGAGAAAATTTTACATGAAAGTAAATGTAATCTTTAGATAAGCATGCAAATATGGATAACGTAAAGAAATAGTAATAATAAATGCATTGTGTGATATGCATGTGTAACATCTAGAATGATAAAGTGTGACAAGCATATATGGGTTGTGTTGGAATGCACCGGACAACTGAGAGGAGGGGGTGAATCAGTTGTCACAAAAACTTAGCTTCATATGAACATCAAACCATCAACAACTTAAATGCTTATAATCAGATTTAACCATGAGAGCATGAAACCATAGACTTAATCACAAACACACATTCAACATAGTAGACACCATATTTTTAGGTGGAAAACCCTAAGAGGGAAAAGCACAATGGGTGTTAAAAATATATAAGTTATAACAATACCAAAAAATAGAGGCTCACTGCCTATAGGGCTCATTGCCCAAGTTGCTCACTACAAAGAATGACTCATTGCCAAAGGGGTAGCTCATTGCCAAAGTGGTGAACTGATTAAGTAGCACCTACTCCATGCCAAGATTCAGTTCCATTGAAGCACAATATAACTTCTCTGCTCTCCTCTTTCACACCTTCACACTTATCTCTTCATCTTTTCACACCCACACTTTTTCACAACTCTAATACATGCTTTTATACAATTCATCAACCTTGGAATGTACATCAAGGTCGGCATTACATTCGTCAACCATTGGAACATTCTCCAAGGTCGACATTACAAAACATACACAGAAATAGGTCTAGACTTATTATAAAATTTAGCTAAGGAAAGATGTAGAGAAGTATGATGAACACACCATGCCTTAGCTGGGACTCAAACGCAATCCTCCATGCCACAACATGCTTCTACAATCTTCAATGCATCTCTGCAAATAGTGAAATCAACCAAGTCAGCTAAAACTGGATTTAGCACTAGGTTTTCTAAGAACATTCTTCTTTCATGATCCACACTTCTCTTTGTAGACAAAAGGTAGGAACATGATCAAGAGACATCCACAAGTACATTGTAATCACCAAGAACAACTACACAATCTCTAACCATTCTGTCAAGAAGATTATTCAAACTAGAGCACAAGAACAACACTGTTAGCTACTGTCATAAGAAAAGGATAGCTTGTAGACCGCCAAATCAAGAACCATTGGAGTTGAAGGCACTGAACATTATCTTAGACTTATCTCTAGAATCGTAGATCAAAATACTTCAATGCAGAGCATAACACTTTCTCCCTGTCTTTGCCAAACATACAAAAAAAGTTGTTTTCACTCTGGTGAACATAACTTGCTCAATTCTTCATACTGGAGGCTCAAACTCAGAACAAGGCATCTTTAGATGGACTTATAAATAACTTCCAATCCGCAGATAAAGATATTCATTCTACAAAAAATGTGGAGCATTCTTCTGGACTATTATTTTGTATGCAATACATTGTTTCCATTGCAACTCAGTGTTTCTACCAGAGAAGCTAATTTTCTCAATATCCTCAACATCGAGATTACTTACATAAGTATTCATAGAGAATCTTACTCATTACAGGAAAACAACAAGATAGGAACACAGTTGACACCAATGACAACATAGAAATGTTGACATCAATGACAATATAGATATGTTGACATCAATGACAACACCGATTAGGCACATACTTGCAACAATCTCGCCCTTTGTCATTGATGGCAACATAAGATATGAAAAATTGTAAAGACTATCAAGAAACGATTCTCCCCCTTTCTCTTTATACATCAACATTCTTTTCTTTTCTAAGTTTTTCACATGATTTCTCTCCCCCTTTGACATCAATGGCAAAGGGCACATACTTGCACTCTGTTGCTCAGATCAATTTTGAACTTTTGCAACCAACTCTTTTGTCATCATTCATCTACTCCCCCTGAGAGGTAGCTCTCAGAACATCAATCCAGATCAAAGAATAAATCTTTGGGCACTACTGGACTGATGCATTCCTTTGCATCTTAGTTTAGAGGTGGAGGGGTAATAACCCTAATTTTTCCTTGAGATACTCAAAAGTATCCTTAGGCAGAGGCTTAGTAAAGATATCTGCAATCTGATACTTTGTGGGCACATATTCCAACTTAACTTCATTTTCTATCACCTTTTCCCTCAAAAAGTGATACCTTATAGATATATGCTTTGTTATTGAGTCCATCACTGGATTCTTGGAAATCTTTATGGCACTTGTATTGTCACACCAAATTGCAGTTGGATCTTTATAAACAACTCTTATATCCTTCAAAGTCTACTTCATCCATAACACTTGAGTACAACAACATGCTGCTGCAATATACTATGCTTCTACAGTTAACAATGAGATTGAATCTTGTTTATTGCTTAGCCATGAAACCAATCTATTTCCCAAGAAGAAAGCACCTCCACTTGTACTTTTTCTTTCATCAACATCTCCTGCCCAATCAGCATCTGTATAAGAATTGAGAGTAAAATCATTATCCTTTGGATACCACAAGCCATGATCTGGAGTGCCTTTTAAATACATCAGGATTCTCTTTACTGCCATCACATGTGATTCCCTTGGATCGGCTTGAAATCTTGCAACAAGACAAACTGCATGCATAATATCAGGTCTGGTTTGAGTTAGATAAAATAATTCTCCAATCATTGATCTATACTTTTTTTGATCAATTTTGGGTGATTCATCAGTCTTGCTCAATTTGCAGCCAGTCACCATGGGAGTACATATCAGTTTAGAGTCTTCCATCCCAAACTTCTTTAACAACTCTTATACATACTTAGACTGAGATATGAAGATTCCTTTATCTGATTGATTGATTTGTAGACCTAGAAAGAAATTCATCTCACCAAACATAGACATCTCAAACTCTTTATGTATTTCACCAAAAAATTTCATACACATACCTTCATTTCCACCAAAGATGATATCATCAACAAAGACTTCAACAATCAAAATTTGATCACCATTAATATTGAAATAAAGATTACTATCTGCAGTGCCTTTACTAAATCCTAACTGCAATAAGTACTTATCCAACCTTGCATACCATGCCCTAGGAGCTTGCTTGAGTCCATATAATGCTTTCTTCAACCTGCATACCATATCACCCTGATTTGATAGTTGGAATCCTTTCAGTTGCTTAATGTAGACTTCCTCTTCTAACTCCCCATTCAGGAATGCAGACTTCACATCCATCTGATACACTTTGAAATCTTTAAGAGTTGTAAATGACAGAAACAATCTAATTGCTTTAATCCGAGCTACTGGAGCAAAAGTCTCTTCAAAATCTATCCCTTCAATTTGAGAATATCCTTTGCATACAAGCCTTGATTTATTCCTTACAATTTCTCCATTTTCATTCAGCTTATTCCTAAAGACCCATTTGGTTCCAATGATATTTTTGTCAGTAGGTCTAGGAAATAATTCCCAAGTTTCATTCTTCTCTATCTGCATTAGTTCTTCTTCCATTGTTTTAACCAAGTTTTCATCATTGCAGGATTCATTCACAGTTTTTGGTTCAACTGTAGAGAGCAGATAGTAATTCACTTATTCTTCTGCATCTCTTTTCCTTGTCAGCACTCCTTTCTCTTTGTCTCCAATAATTTGATCTTCAGAGTGATTGATTCTTACATACCTAGGAGTTTTAGCAATTTCTAGAGCCTTTTCTTCTTCACTTTGATTGTCTTCTTGTTCAACTTTTTCTTCATGAGTTATATCAGCAAGTTCATCTGACTCATAGCCACTCTAAAGTGATGTTTTTCCTTTGCCTTCATCCACTTTCACATTTTCACTCTCCACAATCTTCTTCAGCCTTTTGTTGTAGCATCGGTAGGCCTTCTCTTGGTAGAGTATCCAATGAAAATTCCTTCACATCTTGCATCAAATTTCCCTAGGTCTTCATCTCTTCTAATATAGCATTTGCTTCCAAAGACTTTGAAGTATCTTACTATTGGAATTCTTCCATACCACAATTCATAGGGGGTTTTAGTGGCATTACCTTTCACTTGAACTCTGTTTTGAATGTGAACAACAGTATGTATAGCTTCTTTCTAGAAGACTTCTGGTAGGCCTCCTTCCTTCATCATTGTTCTGGCAACTTCTTGAACTATCATGTTCTTCCTTTCCACAACTCCATTTTGCTGAGGAGTTCTAGGTGTAGACAACTATCTTTTTATTCCTTTCTCTTGATAGAAAATGTTGAATTCATTTGATGTGAACTCACCTCCTCTATCGGACCTCAAGCATTTGATTTTCAGTTCTATTTCATTTTCAACCATTGCTTTAAAGGATTTGAACTTCTCTAGGGCTTTTGATTTGTCTCTTAGAAAAGTAACCCAAGTCATTCTAGGATAATCATCAATAAGTAACATGAAGTACCTGTCACCTTGCAGACTTCTTATCCTTGTAGTACCACATAGATATATATGAACTAGATCCAACAAATCAGCAGAGAATTGCTCTTTACTCTTGAAAATTGTTCTTGTCTACTTCCCCAACTGACATTCCTTGCAAATAGTGTTGGAGGGTTTCACAAGTTTTGGTAGATCTCTTATAGTCTGTCCTAAACTTATCTTTACCAGATTATCAAAATTTATATGACACAATCTTCTATGCCACAACCAAATTTTGTCTAATTGGGCTAATAAACAGTAATCATTAGTTCCTCTTAATTGATAGATATTGCCTCTAGTCTTCTTACCAATAGCAATCACAGTTTCGAAGCTTTCCATTATCTTGCATCCATTGTCTTTGAATCTCATATCATAACCTTTGTCATACATCTGACCAACACTCAAAAGATTATGCTATAAACCCTTCACATAGAGAACACTGTTAGTGTTATGCTTTCCTTCAAATGAGATAGATCATTTTCCACAAATCTTACCAGATGCATTGTCTCCAAACCTAACCAATCCTCCATCATATTTTTCCAAACTTCCAAACTTTCTTTTGCCATTGGTCATATGATGTGAGCATCCACTATCAATAATCCATGTGTCCTTATCTTTCTCAACCTAAACAGCCAAAGCACTTTCTTCCACTGGTTTTTCTTCCTTCACACAGCTAGTAGGATTAGTAGACACATGTTCTTCTTTAATAGAAATAAATAGGCATTCATTTGCACTAGTACTAGCATCATCAGTCACACCTTCATCATCAAAATCTCTAACATAGTAGCATTTCTTTGGATCTCTAGGTCCGTTCTCAAATATTTTTCTATTCCTTTCAATTCTTTTAGGACATCTGGAAGCATAATGACCTACCTTACCACATGAGAAACATTTAAATGGTAATTCTCCTTTGAACTTATCAGAACCTCTTTGCAGTTTGTCAACAAAGTTAGCTTCAATTTCATCAAGCTCATCATCAGGTTCTACCTTGTACTTTTCTACTCTGGAGATCTTTTCTGAAGTACTAGCTTTGAAAGCAGTTTCTACTTTTGGCAGAGCATCACCAAACTCTCTCATTTCAAAAGCAGTAATCTTACCAAGTAATTGATCCTTATTAATCTTTTTCATAGTCATTATTTCTTTAATTGCAGCTACCTTGTGTGCATAGGATTTAGGTAATGACCTAAGGATTTTCATCACAACTTTAGTTTCATCAATAGTTCCTCCCATAGCTTTGATTCCAATAACAAGTTCATCAACCTTTTGCATGAAGGATGTTATGTTTTCATCTTCTCCCATTTTAAGTCCTTCATATTTGGCTTTTAGTCCCTACAATTTGGCACTCTTTACAGAATTGTCTCCTTCATACAGATTACTCAACTTATCCCAAACTTCTGTAGCATACTCATAATCCATGACCTTTATTAAATCAAAGTCAGTTAATGCACTTAACAGAGCATCTCTAGCTTTTATATTTACCTCGTGTTCTTTAACTTCATCTTTAGTTGTCAGACCTTTCTCTAGCACGATATATTCAATCTGTGTCGCTTGCCATACTTTATAACCAATGCAAAACAGATGGCTTTTTATGCTAATCTTCCAAGTTGCATAATTCGTCTCGTCAAATTGCAGAGCCTCCTTCTTGTAAGACATCCTAGATCTACCTAAAGCTGTTAAGCTTACCACTGAGGAACTTGGCTCTGATACCAATTGTTGGAATACACTAGACAACTGAGAGGGGGGGTTGAATCAGTTGTCACAAAAACTTAGCTTCATATGAACATCAAACCATCAACAACTTAATTGCTTATAATCATATTTAACCATGAGAGCATGAAACCATAAACTTAATCACAAACACACATTCAACACATTAGACACCAGATTTTTACGTGGAAAACTCTAAGAGGGAAAAACCATGGTGGGTGTTAGACCACAAAAATATATAAGTTATAACAATACCAAAAAACAGAGGCTCACTGCCTACATGGCACACTGCCCAAGTTGCTCACTGCAAAGAATGACTCACTGCCAAAGGGGTGGCTCATTGCCAAAGGGTGGCTCACTGTCAAAGTGGTGAACTGATTAAGTAGCATCTACTCCATGCTAGGATTTAGTTCCATTGAAGCACAATATAACTTCTCTGCTCTCCTCTTTCACACCTTCACACTAATCTCTTCATCTTTTCATACCCACACTTTTTCACAACTCTAATACATGCTTTTATACAATTCATCAACCTGGGAATGTACATCAAGGTTGGAATTACATTAATCAACCATTGGAACATTCTCCAAGGTCAACATTACAAAACATACACAAAAATAGGTCTAGACCTATTACAAAATTTGGCTAAGGAAAGATGTAGAGAAGTATGATGAACATGCCACACCTTAGCTGGGACTCAAACGCAATCCTCCATGCCACAACATGCTTCTACAATCTTCAATGCATCTCCTCTAATAGTGAAATCAACCAAGTCAGCCAAGACTAGAGTTAACACTAGGTTTTCTAAGAACATTCTTCTTTCACAATCCACACTTCTCTTTGCGGACTAATCCAAAGGTAGGAACATTATCAGGAGACATCCACAATCACATTGTAATCACCAGGAACAACTACATGATCTCTAACCATTCTGTCAAGAAGATTCTTCAAACTGGAGCACAAGAACAACACGGTCAACTACTGTCATAAGAAAAGGATAGCTTGTGGACCATCAAATCATGAACCATTGGAGTTGAAGGCACTTAAAATTATCTCAGACTTATCTCTAGAACTGCAGATCAAAATACTTCAATGCGAAGGAATGCAAAGCATAACACTTTCTTCCTGACTTTGCCAAACATACAGAAAAAGTTATTTTCACTCTGGTGAACATAACTCACTCAATTCTTCATACCAGAGGCTCAAACTCGAAACAAGGCATCTTTAGATGGACTTCTAAATAACTTCCAATCTGCAGACAAAGATATTCATTCTATAGAAAATGTGGAGCATTATTCTAGATTCTTCTTCTATATGCAATACATTGTTTCCACTGCAACTCACTGTTTCTACCAGAGAATCTAATTTTCTCAATATCCTCAACGTCAAGATTACTTACATAAGTAAATACAGAGCATCTTACTCATTACAGGAAAACAACAAGATAGGAGCATGGTTGACACCAATGACAACACAAATATGTTGACATCAATGACAACACCGAAAAGGCACATACTTGCAATAGGTTGTAGCTAGAATCTATGAGTTGATGATGCAACCAACATGGGAAAAATAGGAAAAATTGTGGTGTGGTCCTCGATGGGAAAAACACCTATGTAGGAACATAGGGTACTAGGATAGGCATATGCCCCCCAATGTGGTATCCAAGAGCATGAGCACACAATGATGTAGGTATGTTGATAAAACCCTAGTGGATGTGGATGGGAACAATGTAATGTGTAGGGGAAGGCATGACAGCCTTGGTGTATAAGAAACATATGGTGAAACATGTGAAGGAGGAAGGAAAGATGCCCCCTATAGAATAGAATATAATCAAGGTAAATAACAAACATAATGAATACAAATCAATACGTTCACCTTAGACTACTCCATTCCCATCAATAGAGCAGATCGAAGTCACACCCACTACTCCAATGGCTATGCTCAATGCTATTATGGATTTATAGAGAGAGGTTGATTGCTCTAGAATGAAACCAGTAGCATAATAGTACTTGAAATTGTGATTTGGATGGCTTATTTATAGAGGCTTGATATGATGGATGAAGGGCTAGGATTAAGAGGTTGAATCAACTGTGGAGGTTTGTTGAGACAACGTTAGGGCTTGGATAAGAATTTCTAGGGCTTCTTTTATGTGAATGGCCAAGACTAAAAGATGTTCTGAAATGGATGGATAGGATTAAAAGGAAGTTTGACTTTTGTACAAGTGGATGAGTACAAAACAGGAAATAATTAATTAAATAATAGATTTAATTAATTATTGGAGAGGGGTCATGTGTGAGGATAAAATTAATTTTTTTTAAAGATAATGCACTTGGTAAACTTTTTAAGTGACTAGTGACGCTGGCGCAACATGCCCTCCAGCTCCACGGTAATGATTTTACTCAGAGCTATGAACCGGTGAGGCCACAACATGGGGGACCTCATGCCCTAGCAAGAACCTTCAAACCTACAAGCTCATTGGCCTAGCGAAGGCGTAAAGTCTGCAAGCGTGTTGGCCCAATGGGGGTTTGAACTCTAGTGGCCACCACTACAATCGAGCAACTTAACCACCGAACCACGCCCTTAACGACGAGGATAAAATTAATTAAATAAATAGGATTTTTAATTTATTTAACTAAGGGGATAAATGGATAAATTAATTAAATAAATATGATTTATTTAATTAATTTGGAATAGAGGATTAAATGGATTAAATTAATTAAATAAATATAATTTATTTAATTAATTTGGGAAAAGGATAGTCCTAGGACAAAGGATGTCGCAAAGTGTCGTGAGATGGTGTCGACAAGATGTATAGGTGTTGAAAGTGTTGCAAGACAACACAAAGTGATGAAAGTGATATGTCGATGGGACATGGTCAATTTCAGGTGTCTACATTTTGCCCCTCTTTGATGTGGTGTTGCGACCAAGGGAAGTAACATAATTTCAAAGAAGTATAAAACATAGTGTTGGGTTAGAAAGGGATGCTCCAACCACTTAGATGAGTGATGAGGAGGGATGATGGAGGGATGGTATGCCCCCTCAAGAGGATAGGTGGGTTAGAAGAACATAGGTATGCTCTTGAAATGGATAAGACTAATTGGTTGAGGATATGGAGGAAAGATAAGGGATGGATGAATGTTATGTTATGTTGCATCAAATGAGCAATCATATAGTTTGATATAGCACTAAAAATTATGCACCAAGGTATAAAGACCAAGGTGACGATGTGTCTCATGCATAAAAGAGAAAAGGTCCTAAGCAAACATATGTCATTGGGCACCATGATATAGAAGACCATGATGTCGTGGTGACAGTATGTTGCAAGGACTGATACAAATGCAAGATAAAAATGATAAAGACACACATAAGCAAGCAAGCATGCATGCACAAAAGATAAAAAGATAAACAAGATTGTTGCCCCTGTCAAGTTGAAAATTGGTGATGGATGATTGGATAGTGTTGTTGGACATGCAAATCAACACAAGGATTGATAGATGATTTCTATACTTAAGATAGGCTTACATTTTTAAGAAAGAATTGATTGATTGGATTGATGATGATGATGATGATGATGGTCAGGTTTGCAGCAAGGTTATGAACAAAATCATTGGATACCTTTGGATCATTGAATGGATTACTTGGCTAGATTGGTATAGATTAAGGATGGCTTGCACTTGGATATATTGCTTGGATTTTTTGGATATTTGATTTTTTGGATTTATGGGAGGATTGCATTGGATTGCATGGTGATAATCTAGGTGCTGGATATCGATGACAAGGGAAAACCAAATCGAAAGGCAAGGATGGAGGAAGATTGGATGGATAGATAAAATGATTGGCGATAATGGATGGAATGAATGGATAAAAAGATTAGCAATAATGGATTGGATGGATGGATAATAGGATAGGCAATAGTGGATTAGATGGATGGATCAGAAGATGCATAGTGGGTGGAGGGGTTCAAGATGGATCTTTAAGGATAACATGCCCCACGCTAGGTAGTATGCTTATGAGAAGGCAAGGTGATGCTTATTAGGATGCATGATAATGAGAATGCGTGGAAGGATGGGTGGACTTCATAGTATGTCAAGAGGTGTCCAAAGCAAGTTTTAGATATTTTGCCCCTATCCTTATCAAAATCAAAGTAGGAGGGGAGGATGGGATGGTGAGACAATGGGATAGGTATACGGATGTAATGGATGATTAGGATAGGATAGGAGGGAAATAATAGGATGGGATAGATGAGACAACTTACCCCCAAGTGTAAGGTACATAGATAATCAAACTAGAGATGACACATGTTTTCCAGGTTTTCATCATGGTACTTATCCAAGGCACCACTGAGGTGATTTTCATCATTAGACAAAGGATTTCTCTTTACTATTTTGATTTTTTAATTATTTTTTTGCTTTTTGTTTTGATTGCTTTATTATTTGGATGGGATGGGTGGATGGGGGGAGAGAGAGATTTGGATGGAGGATGGGGACTCAAGGAGGAGGTGATAATGTCCCATTTTGGATGTATGTCACACATGGACCATGTCGAGTGTCATTATGTGCATGGATGTCAGTAGATGATTGGATAAGATGGAGATAGAGTGCATTATGGAGATAGTGGATTATGACATGGATTAAGATGTGGATTACAAATGGATGGAAGATAGTGGATAAATGGATGAAGGATTAAAGGATTATGCAAAAGCATGGACCATAGGGATCTATGATTGGGGATATATACAAGATAGTAGATATAGGATGGGGAAATGGAGGTATGTGGGAATGCCATGGGGTGGAGGGGAACCAAGACCAATAGTTGCACACACCGCATTGGATTTTGAATCTTATGTTTGTGATGGGGAGTTCGGATTAATGGAGAACTGGATTGTCGATTTGGTGATTTAGGGACCCAAATAGACTTAGGATGTTTATAATTTTTAGATGGGGAGCAGGATTTGTGGGAGTTTTGGATGGAGTGGGATTTGGATGCTTCATTTGGATTTAGTGCTTTTTTCTTAGGGGCCCACACCATTTTTATTTTTTTCTTTTGGGGGTGTGGGTGTTTGTAGCCTTTTGGATTTTTCATTTGGTTTTGATTTCTGGTGTTGATGCCTTATGACATGAGAACTCTTAGGCTTTCGTAGGATTTTTGCTTTAGGTGCAAAGGCATCCAAATTTGTATTTTTGAATCTCATGGGTTTTGTGATAGCTTCATGTTTAGGAGATGTGTGCATTTGTTGATCATGATTAGGGATTTTGGGGGTTGTAAGGGAGCGGGATGTGTAGATGGATGGATTAGTGGACTTGTGGATGAATGGATGAGGGGATTTGAGGATAGGGATATTAGGAGTTGGGAGGAGTGGAGGTAGAGTGGATGGAGGGAGATGTATGGTCACATGCTTTTGAGATATGTATGACGATGGATGAGGGATGGTGACATATGACTTGAAGGTATGATGGGATGCACGGGGTTTGGGATTAAAAGAAGTGTAGTTAGGAGGGGTGAAGGTGGTACCAACATGTTTGGATTTTTTCCTTGAGATGTATAGCCAAGGCCATGCATGCCTAGATGAATTTTGATATCTATGGGATCCAAGATACCTTTTTCAAGAAGGCCTAAACCTTTGCCTTAATAATTCATGTTCTGGAGCATGCAATGTGCAATGGGATGTTTGTTGTTTTGGAAGAAAGATGTGAGTCCATTATTATATGGAGAAGGATGGGTGGTGGATAGAATTTGTTCCTCTCCTATGAGAGAACTACCATAGAGGAAGGTATCGGGACCAACGGGATAGGATAATGGATTTGGGATGGGGTCAATAGGAAATGGTAAAGTATCAATAGGATATGGATTTGGAGGGATGGGAGATGGTGTGATGTGATGCAAGTTATTTGTTGGATTATCTATGTTTTCTTGGGGACCAAGTGTCTCATCATAAGATGTTGGTGGAGGATGGATAGGGCTAGTTTGGGTTTCTTGATCATGAGTGATTGTGGGATCATGGATAGGATTAGATAGG
Source organism: Cunninghamia lanceolata (assembly GCA_027924645.1). NCBI lineage: Eukaryota > Viridiplantae > Streptophyta > Pinopsida > Cupressales > Cupressaceae > Cunninghamia > Cunninghamia lanceolata. The sequence continues at coordinate 2,068,489 of BSBN01000326.1, read as the reverse complement.
ATAGGTCGATCAAAAGATGGGAGGGGATCGGGGATGGAATTAGATGGGGTAGGTTTATCACAAGATGGGAGGGGATTGGGGGTGGGATTAGAATGGATAAGTTGATCATAAGATGATAGGGGATTGGGGATGGGATTAGATGGGGTGTTTAGATCTTGATTAGGATGAGGGATTGGTGGTTCCACATGATTTGGACTAGGACCTTGAAATAGCTCTTGAATTTGGATGGAAGTAGAAGTTTCTTGGATGGACTCAATGAACTTTGGATGTTTCACAACATGAGTGAATGATGGAGTTTGACTTGGACTTATAGGAAGGGAATCTTCAATGGGATGGATAGGCATAGGATTGGATGATGGTGTTGGAGTGGTATACATGTTACTAGGAGTATCTTGTTCACAATTGATGGGCTTGGGCATGCTCATGCTAGAGGGGGATGACATAGGTTGAGTGGATTTGGATGGCTCCATAGCTTTGCTTTGGTTTTTGGATTTTGTAAATAGTCTTTGGAAAAGATCCTTGATGGATTCATGGGTCAATGGACTAGTACTTGGAAGGTTTGATGGTGGATTATTTATGGATTAGGAGATGGGTGAACTAATGGGTTAGGATTAGGAGGATCAGAGGGAGATTGTGATGGGATTATAGGGATTGATGGATTGGGAGGTATGTAGGCTAATAAATTAAGGTTAATATGATTGGACAGATATTGTGGTGGAGGGATTAATGGATTGGGAGGTGGAGAATTTTTAGCCAAATATTGTGCATGTAAAATCTTGAGTTTCACCATAAGTTGGTTTGTAAGATCTTGGTTTAGGTTGGTTTTCCCTTGATCAAAGGTATCTTGACAATGGTTGACGGATGTTTTATGTTGGCATATAGGATAACTAGTGCTAGTGCTAACATGCTCTTGGTTAAAACAATCTTGATGGTGAAAAGCATTCACACTAGTGGCAAAGTGAGGACCTCCTATGATTGTGACTTTGGGTTTGGGACAGTCAACTTGAGGAGCTCTTAGGAGTGTGACTTCAGGTTTGGGCTTATCAATTTGAGGAACTCCTTTGAGTATGAATTTTGGTTTGGAATTGTTAATTTGAGGGGATCCTTTGAGTATGACTTTTGGTTTAGGATACATGTTGTTCTTGGTCTAGGGTGGGGTATGAGATGATATAGGATAATGGATGAATGTGATGTAGGTTAGGGATCAAATGTCAAGACCTTAGGATGATTTAATTTGATTGGAAGGATTATTCTCTATACTTAAGATAGACTAACATTCTTAAGCAAGAGGATTTATTGGATTGGATTTGATGTGATTTCTACTTAAGATAGACTAACATTCTTAAGTAGTAATTGATAAGATTTTATGACTATACTTAAGATAGACTAATGATCTTAAGAAAGTTTGGATGATGATAATGGATCAACTTAAGGTCTTGATTGTTTGATTTGATTTAAAGATGGGATTTGAAATGGATGATTGTGGATTAGGAATATGATCCTTTGGATGAGGGATTTTGGTGATGACTTTCGATGGATTATGATTGGGATTTTGGATGAAAGTTTGATGGGGTATGAAGGAGACTAAGTCCTTAACCAAAATTTGATATTCAAATGATGATTTTGACTAAGGATTGAATATTTGATAGAAATAGATAATGGATGATTGATGAGGGATAAATGGATTAGATTGAAATGGGATTAGGTGGATAAATGGATTGGATTAAGATGATGATGAATGATTGGATTAAGGATGATAAGTGGATTATCATGCAGATTAATGATGATAATGGATGAAGTATGATTAGGATAGGGATGAATGATGGGGTTGGATTAGGGGAGTGGACTATGAAATAGATGGAGAATAATAGGCTAAGAATTGGATTAGGCTCAATTATGGGATGATGATTAGGATGATGACTGTGATTAGGAAATGGATGAGGTGGATAGGATGGGTTAGGGTTAGGACCTTGATAGGATTTGGGTAACTTAAGTAGGGGATTAGGGTCCTAAATGATGGACGAAAATTGGATTAGGGATTGATCAGGATGACTAGGATGAATAAGGATTAAGTGATTGGATGGTAGGGATGATTAGGATGAAGTGATGTGGATTAGATTTGGATGAGGTGGATAAGAGAGATGGTTAGGATGATTTGGATTGGATTGGAGGATGGATTAGGATGATAAGGATTGGATTGGATGGATTAGGATATGGTGTGGATAAGATGATTAGGGATGAGGTAGATAAGAGGAATGATTAGGCTATGAGATGGATAAGGTATGATTTGGATAAAATGGATGATTAGGATAGGTGGGATGAAATGATTAGGATGATTAGGGATGATTTGGATAGGATGATTAGGATGAAGTTGATTGGATGGATTAAGATGATGTTGATTGGATTAAAATGATGTGGATAAAAGAGATGATTACAATGAACTATTAGGATAATTAGGATGATTTGGGATGAAGTGATTGGATGAGAGGAATGATTTGGATAGGCTGATTATCATAAAGTTGATTGGATTAGGAATGTATTGGATGGATTAATATGATGTTGATTGGATTAAAATGATGTGGATAAGAGAGATGATTAGGATGGACTATTAGGATAATTTGGGATGAAGTGATTGGATGAGAGGGACGATATGATTAGGTGGTGATTGGGATCAAATTAGGGATATGAGATGGTTAAGAGGGATGATTAGGATATGATTTGGATTAAGATGATTAGGGATGATAAGATTGGATGATTAGGTGGATAAGTAGGATGATTTGGATGATAGGGATGAAGTAGATAAAAGGGATGATTATGATGATTAGGGTGGATAACTAGGATTATTATGGATGATTATAATAGTTGGGATGAAGTGATTGGATGAGATATGGATGATTAGGATATGACTAGATGAAGTTGGATTAGATTGGATGGATTTGGATGATGTGTATAAGGGATGATTTGGATAAGATGGGTGATTATGCAGTGATTAGAGATGGCTTGAAGCTTGACTTAGGAAAATTTGAAAATAATAATGTTCAAACACATACATGCATAAGTTTGCAAAAGATATGGATTGAGGATTGGGATAATGCAAATGATCACACACAAAACACAATAACACTCTAGATTAATCAAGTGGGATTATCTTTGTAGTGTAGGCCCACACTCAATTCCTCTCAATATTCCTAGCTAAATAGGAATACCTTTTAGAGGGAATAGCTAGGGATAAAGTCATTGCATGTACTATCCCATTTCCTTGGAGGTTTTGATACCTTACCCAAAGAAAAATTCTATATCCACTCTATGAGGAACATGGTGAGTATCTTCAAGCTTGATCAACTGAACCTTGCACCACACTAGGAGACAACTTTAAAGTCTTAAGCTAGGATGTACAAGTTTGATAAGGGAGTCCCCAATATACACAAGATACGTGGGGCACAAGTTTGTGAACACTAGTCCATTAAAGGCATGTGACAAGTCACTTCACCTTACGTCCTGAATTACTAGGAGCCCCAAGGTTATGCCAAATCACTTCATTTATTAGCGTAAATCTATTTTTGATCTTTCATTTAATAGTAAAAGAGGTATCATGGGTTTTGCCACTCATCCTTGCGGTCAATCTAACAAAAGATAATTATGAGTCATGGAAAAAAGGCATCCTGACACATCTCAAGTGGCTAAATCTCTTTCCTTATCTTTATGAGCTCATACCTAAACTAGATACACCTCAAAAGAAATCTGTTTGGGGTAACAATGTTGATCATGTAGGATTAATTTGTTCTAGTATTGATGATGACATTGTGTGTGTCATTTCAGACCTTGAGTGTCCACGCACACTTTGGACTGAAATTTGGGGGTTGTATGGAGATCCTAATATTTTTCCTATCCCAGATGATCCTACTATAGATTGTCTCATTCCTATTGATGATGTAGATTTTATACCCTTTGATGATACTTTAGAGGAGCTCAAATATATTGCAAGTCTTGATTGTTGACACGACACATAGATTTCTCCTACTTTCTCTTCTCCTCTTGATGTGATCACATCTACATCACCTGTTACTACTTCAAAATTTAGTTTTTTTGCATTCGTGGCTTCCAATAATTCTCTGTAGTAGATCAATATCAGTCTTTCAAATCTGCCACATTGGGACTCTTATCTTGTAGACATACCATCTTTGTTTGTGGAGTCTTATATTTCTGACTTGGAGGACACATTTGAGGGTTTATCTCTCTTATTTGATGCCATATTAGGTGGATTTGCATCGCCACCATCTTCTGTGTTTCTATATGCAATTCAGATCATATCATTTCTTGGTTCTTCTCTCATTCCACAAACAATTTATGTTTTGGAGAAGACATCTTTTTCCAGTAGGAGGTCACTAGACTTGCATTCAGAGGCACACTTTTAGATTTAGATTCCATATTCATCGATGTGGGAATGGTTTCTACATTCACCAATGGATCTATTTCTTTGAAAAGGGATAAATATTGTTTGCAGGTAGTGGATTGTTTTTTGTCTTTAGGCATTCATCATTGGTACTGGAGCTACTTCTTGGAGGGGATTCAAAATCTCTATCTTTAACTCTGTCTTATGGGGGCACTCATGATTGTACTTTTGTGATGGATTATGTTCTTGGGGGGTCTTATTGAGTCATTCTTCCATCACATGTACATGTTTGTGTTTTATTTTCTCACTTTTGGAGAGGAGTTTTCTCCCACTGGTTTTTTCTCCTTTTCTCCACTTAATGAGAGTTTCTTTGTTTGTAAATGGGTACCTAATTAGGCCTTTGTTTTTGAGACCCATTTTCATCTTTCTTTTTAGATTATGTGTTGTAACTCCCCAATTTGTACTTATGGGAGGTGTTGGTGTAAATTAATATTTACACATTAACATAAGATAATTAGGGAGTTAATTAGGAAAACATTTTCCTTTTATTAGTTGTCAGTCTTATCACATAGGATAAGATTGCCTTATCTTCTTTTCTACTTTGTCTTTTTTTACAAATGTGATTGTATATCTTTGTATTATTCCTTTGTGAATAATTTAATGCACATTAAGTATTGGTTGCATATTATGTCTCTTATTTTTGGCTTTCACTTTTTGAAGTAATCCTATTTGTAGAAGAAATACTACAAATGATTTTGAGAATCTAACAGTATCCCAACATGATGTTATGTTTGTGTGCCCATATCCCATCCTTTCAAGGAGGGAAAATTGGACTATGTTCACTATTACCCCATCATCAATTAATGTCCTTTTGATGCAGGTATCATAGATTCACACTTGTAGATATAACGTTGGATCTCCTCTTTTAGTCAACTTAGTTTCTATAGGCATTTGCTTTAAGTTGAAAAATAAGTATGATCTTCAAGTTCTATATTAGGAAAATTCATGTGAAGATCCACTTGATTGATTTGTTTGGCTAGTGGAGGAGTGATACAATTTAGGTATTTTAATCCTATCACTTATAGGAGGGTAGAACAATGCGATGGTAAATTTATAAGAATATCTATGAAAGAGATTTTAGCATAGGTCTTTTTGAGATCTTCTATTAGATCACATGGTCTAATGGGGGGTGTTGTAGGTTCCATTGCTAAGATTGCTTTACCATGAAACCCAATTTCTAGTTCAATGTTAGGTTTTATGCCTTCTTCATCATGCACTATCTCTACTAGCCCCAACATTCTCATTTCTCTTTCTAGTCCTAATTAAGCAAGGACGTTTGATTCAAAAGTTTTTGGTGTGGTAGCTGATCCTAAAATTGTTGGGTTTTGGTTGCTTGTTTTATCACTGCGATGTGTAGGGAAAGGATCTTGAAAGATTTTCATGTCTACATTTTGTGGTGCAATGGGCATTTGCTTAGTGTTATTATTATTTGTCGTCACTTCTTGTTGATCAAGAAATATCTCAATGAATAAGCATTGTTGGTCTTTTGATAGTCTTGCTATGAACCTATTGTATTTGCAACATGATTCAATACTATGTCCCCTTATTCTATGGAAGAAGAAAAATTAATTGTATTCAAAGGGTCGATGATTGACTCATACCTATTATTATTCCAATTTTGATTCCCTGATTGTTGATTGTTTATTTGGTGATAATTATATTTTTGAGGCTAATCTGTTGTGTTGATGTTTTGAGGGAAATAATCCCTTCCATTGTAATTGTCTTTTACCCTATTCCTCATGGGAGGTTGATCTTTTACCCCATCTGTATTTGCATTGTGATTGTTCTCCAAGATTTTGATCATAGAATGGTTGCTTTCGTTGTTATCTCTTGTTTGAGTTATCAACCATCCATTTGAACCATAAGTCCTCTATTGGCTATCAATTATGGCTTGATCAATTCTCAAGGTACTTTCTAATGCTTCCTCATAGGATTGATATGGTAACTTTTGCACTTCCTCTCTAGTCTCCCTATTAAGGGCATGCAAGAAGAGGTCACACAACTCTCTATGATCCATGTTTGGAGTGCTATTTAATGAATAAAGGACTTGTCTCCATCATGTGATAAAGTGTGCCACCGATTCATTCACATCTTGCTTCATTGTTAGGAATTCGCATATTCCTATTCTAATCAATTTGTTCATGTCAAACGTCGTTACGAAATCACCAATGAGTTGATGGAAGGAATGAATTGAAGCCTTTAGGAGGTGATAATCCCAATCCAAGGTGATTACTTTGAGAGTTTTAGCAAAGATTCATGCTACAACTCCATCCCAAGGAAGGATTTCTCTTATGGTATGGTGTAGGCCTTGATGTGTGAATTTGGATCTCCCTCCCCTTTGAATTTTGGAAGATATGGGAGAGGAAGCAGTAATAAAACATTGTAGTCAAGGGGTTCCTTTATATATTCAAGATAGGTTCCAAAAAATGTACTTTGAGATGTCAGCGTTGAAAGAATAAGCCCCACAAATGGGACTTGTTGGTTTGGTATTTGATATCCAAGCATGGCTGAATACATTGGTTGAATGTGTTGGGAATTCTGGGGAGCCTAATAATTTTGCATTGGATAGGCTCCACTAGGTTGTGGAAACTATTGTACCATGTTGTTACTAGCATTACATGAATACAAATTTAAGTACAGGGGGCTTTGAGTTGTCCCTAGTTTTGTTCAATCCTAGCATTGTGTGGGTTTCTCATGTTCTAGTCCTTTGGTCATTTTTTCTTTGAGGTGGCTATTCTACTCCTGTGGCTTCTAGTGTCCTGATCCATTAGACCAAAGTAGCTATAAGATTTGCAAGAGTTACAACTTCTGTTCTTTGATCTTCTTCAACTTGTGGTGGGTTTTCTTGATTTCCTCTACTTGTTTGTTCTCCTAAAACATTTTCTAGTTGTTCATCTTGATATGCGATATGTGAAGCTTCTTGAGCTTCCTTAGCTTCTTGTAGGTGTCTCTTTAAATGTCTTATCTCATTATCTAATTGAGCGGTCATTCATGTGTAACTTGTTGAAGGTTGCTCCACTTGGTGTATTTTTGATCAAACGAACACTCAACATGCTTTGCCTTGGCTAGAATGACTAGGTTGTATTTCTACACCTTGTTCCCATGTGGGATTATTAAATGTCAAAGAGCAACGAGTTTCCCATTTGTCATTCTCATAATTAGAATCAAGATTCATAATTGAAACAATTTGAATGATGGGTGCCAAAGGATTAGGTGGAACGTACCTATCGAATGAAGGTGTCTCAGATTCTCTCGAGGGAATGTTCCTTGGGTTTTCATCCAATTCCATCATATTCGGGGGTGTCATAAACACTGTAGAATAAATGGAATGGGGAGAGAGGAAGATGATAATGAAAAGTGGGATGAAAATGAAAATGACAATAGAATGAAATGGAAGATGAAGGTGAAAGTGTGAAAACAAAGGAAACACAAAAAACTCACCCTAAAAGGATATGTTCTTCACATCGAGTTCACCAAAATATGTGTTGTTTAGAATGTGACTCAAACAGAATGCAAGTGAGTTAGACTCCAACACGACACATGAACCATGTCCTTGCTATGGGCGACTGCCTAGTCACTCCTGCTCTCGTGGCATGAGCCAATCAAGTGGAGGTGGAACTAGAGGTTGTTTTGTTCATTAGGAAGTAGAACATCACGAATCATAGTTCATGTGATGTGTATTTGTGTATGTTTGACAAAAATTGTTATGAATGTTCTGATGTTGATGAAAGTGTTCAATGGTGGTTGTTGTTGTGAATGATATGACCTAAAGGGTCACTTGTTCTAATCCTAGCTTGAAGACTATTTTGCTTGTTTATGATGCGGAGGTGATCTAGCCTCCTTTGTTTTGAATGCATTGTTGTATGAGTTCTTGGTGATCAATGATTCTTTGTTGGTTTTCTTCGGCTTCTCTTATCTATTCTGTGTTTTGTTGAATGAGAATTGGTTGAGGGAAGTTCTCCTTAATCTCATCTAGGATGAATTTTACCCAATCTTCCCTAATGCCTAGGCACATTGAATGCTAGACAAGAGGGGGAATATTTGTTTGCATTGATTTTATTTGATTGGCTTTGTTGACATTGTGATGAAATCAAGGGTTTGACTTGATCACTTGTTTCCTTTTTTATGTTTTCTAATGTTTTTGGTATTTTTTATGAATACAAAACACCTTTTGATTCCTTCTTCTAAATTTCAAATGATTTAATTATCTAGAAAGGGAAAATGTATGCAAGCTATATGATTTTTGTTTGCAATCTAAATTATGTTTTTGTTTGTTTTTGTGGATTGATTTTGAAAATGTAATCTAATAAATTGAATTTGTAATTAATCTAGATGCATTGAAATTAAGTTAATCTAAGAAAGCAATTCAAACTAATCTAGTCAATTTAAATGTAAAATTACTCTAAGAAAGTAAATTAAAACTACCTATCAAGAGAAAAGAAAGCAATGTGTCACTTTCCAAAGAGAAAAATTTGATCTAATTACTACTAAATCTTGAAAAACTTGTATGGATTGGGGGGTAGTGCCTGAGGTGAATCCTCAGAAGTCCCTTTTGGCAACCATTCCTTCCTTTGTAGAAACGGGGTCCTCCTCTTACCAATAGGGACAAAAATAGAGATATGAAAAGCAAACGGCTATGAGATTTGAAACTATGGAAATTGAATTGAGCATATGTATTCTATGAAAAAATAAATGGATTTAGCATAGAAGTTATGGCTGAAAATAAAAGGCACACAAGGTCTTGCAATGAGCATAAAAATGTTATGGGGGCAACTATTTGAAAAAACTTGAGTAAAAGCAAGAATACAAAAATTAATTTGGCTCCTCAAATGCATAGAGGGGGATATTTATAGGCTTGAAATCCATACCAAAGATGGTGGTGATTGGGTAGTTAACAAGAATTGATTGTAGAGTGATCTATCTCTGATTGGAAGTGAACAATGGTTGGAGAGAAGATCACAAAAGAATGATTGAAAGATAACAATATATTGATTGGGAGATAAGAATAAACTAATAGGGAGTCTAGAAATAGTTATAGGAAGTGAACAATAAATTATGCATTAAGGAATTTGCAATCAGAAGGCAAAAATGGAGTCAAATTACGCTAAAACTAGAAGAAATCACACATGGAAAGACGACAGGGTTGCCCCTTTCGAGAAGTGGGTTTCCCCTTTTAGAAAGGTAGGTTGCCACTGGAGATCCTAATTAAGTTGTAGGGTCACCCGGGGAGATCCTAAAGACAATAGAGGTGACCTAGGCCAAATGGTTTGGATAGGTGGTTTGAAGGTGGAAAAGTGGTATCAGAGGCTTGAAAATGGTTTTGGAGGCTTGAAACAAGGAAGAGCACTCATGCAAAGTGGGTTGTCCCTTTTAGTAAGGAAGGTCACCCTTGGAGATCCCACTTTAGTTACATGGTTATCCAAGGAGATCCTACAGGAGATAGGCGTGACCCAACTAGAATAGTTTTATACGAGTGGTTAAGAGGTACGAGAGACCTTGGAAGGTCAACTGAATGGTCATAGAAGAGTAAATGATGAAAAAGCCCCTTGGGGGAAGTGAATTTCCCCTCTTGGGAGGTGGATTGCTTATGTCATCAAGGCTGGCAAGCGATATGGGTGGTTTGTCAGAAATGGGTTAGGTGGACAACAAGAAAGCATGCAGGACCTTAGAGGTTAGCTTGAAGGCTAGTGAGGCACACATAAAGAGAAAAACATTTGAAAACATGTCACCAAGGGATAAGTTGTTGAGGGGTTATATTATTTATGCTTAAATGTACATGATTAGGACTATAGCTCATCATTAGATTGTCATGTAGGCATATGCACCTTTTTTATACTTATAGGTTCACCATGGGATTTTTAGATAGAATTGATACCATTGGATTACTTATTTTTCCAAGTGAAAGGAAGTAATAGATAACCTATTTGTTGTAAAGCATTATGGAGGTTGAAATACTATTTTGCTTTATAAACTCAAGTAGTAGGATTGGTGTCATTAATTCTAGAGAAGTCCAATTTGGGGCTATATGACACATATTTAGATGAATTACTACTCTTAGAAGGCCACTCACTATTGAATTTGCGAGAGAGTGTTGCATTTTGTGCATTAAGATCATGGACCATTTGTGTCAAATCAAAGATTTGGGTTTGTAGAGTGGCAAATTTATGTTCCATGTCATGGGTTTTAGAGTGGGTTGACACAACCACGAGAAGGGTGGTCGAGGGCCTAAAAAAAGTGATAAAATTTATAGCTCAAATTCATTAGCGCAACAACACAATTTCAAAAATATAATCAGCCAGATGAGGAAAAAAATTGACCCACTTTTTTTTGCCTAAGGTTTTTTGTGATTGTAGATCCCTTTAAGCCAAAATTATAGTCAAAATTTTCATATGGTGCTTGAATTGAAACTTATTTATTGTATCCTATTATAATTTGTTGCACATATGAATGCAACACTGTCACTAAGATACAACCCCACAAGTCATAGTATTGTTTGTAGCGTGCCAAAGTTGTATGCAAAGGCCACTAGTGGTGGTTTTTTCCAACTCAAAGAAAGCTAGGGTTGGAAGACACAAAGGTAAAAAGGATGATTTCTATAAGGAGTGATTGGTTTCTAAGCTTGCAAATATATCGATCTACATGTGATCAAGTATAGTGCAAGTAACTTCGTGGGGCTAATTGCTTACCAATCTATCATAAGTGATAGGCGACTAACAACTTCCTAGGGCTAGGTTTCAAAAATGACTAGGGTATCTTCTAATATACCTAAATGTATGTGGAAGCTCAAATCTATAGACAATGTTAAGTCTAATGGCTTGTGTATTAGGGTAGTACCTCTCACTCCACATAATTAGGTGGAACTAATAATTACTTGGACCATAACAACAACTTTATGTGAGTTTTCAAATTGTTAGAACATAACTTATTACCTAAGAAAATAAAAAATTTGGAAAATAAAAATGGTTGATCTGGGACAAAAAAAGATTAGTACCCCCACTTTTGTACCACTTTCTAATCACCCAATTGTATAAAGGCAAGGTGAGAGCATATAGTGGGTAGTTGTAAGGGGTGCTAAGCAACTATAGCTCCAATAGAAGATGGCCCTAGAAAGAGATTTGATACCAGATGTTATATAGTTTCATATCATGAGCCTCTTTGAAGGGGTAACCTCCTTTGAGCAAGCTCAATAGAATGAAATTCATGGTACCCTTACAATAGCCTATGCATTATATTTATATTAATTATTCTCAAGCTAATTACTATTTCCCAAGCATGTTGTATTATTCTTAATAGCTCAATGGATGATTTACAAAACATGTGCATCCAAAGCCATTATTACAAGAAAAGAGTTAAGATGAAGGGCTCCTAACAGAATTACAACTTCTTATATGCTTTAGAAGTTGAATAATGAAATTTGAACTAGGTTGCTCTTAGAACTTCGTAGGTCAGTCCCATGCTTTCGAGTTTGATCTTGAGTGCAATGAACTTGACTTTCCATGCATATTTGACCTGTGACATATGGATTTGAACTTGTTGACTTTGGACTTCTAAAAAATTGTCACCCCAAATTCTAATGTATGCTAATGAATAAAGATTAGCAGTATTAAAAAATACCTTGGGAAGTTGTTGAATCATGAGGATCAAGTTCTTCTCAGTCAACCCTCTTGAAAGACCAACTTTATGGTGTTGAGCAAGTGTTGGTAGGTAGCAAGCAAGCATGCAATGACCTAGATATGAATTCTAATGCAAATGCTAATTCTTTTTAATGCTCCAAATCCAAATGTTTCTAGGAATGTTTTTTGTAATTGTTTAGGATATTTGAATGATTTGGGATGTGAATTAATATTCAAATAAATGTCTTTAAATACTGAGACATAACAAATAGTTGCATAAACATGTACGAGGTCAGCGCCCAATGGCTAATAGGAAGGAGTACAAGTCAACAATTTTGAAATTTTGAATCAAATTCATATCATGCAAGAGTAAACTTGCATGTTGGGGGATTGATGCAAGACAAGGAATACGAGATCTTGGGATTAAGAATGGATATGTGGAAATATGGGTTACTAATTAGGCAAATGTGTGGAGATGTGGAAATATGGGTTACTAATTAGGCAAATGTGTGGAGATGTGCAAATAGGGCAAGGATAAGGTTGAATGTACTGAAATGTGTAAAAGTGAGAGTAAATAAAAAGGAGATAAGAAACAAGGAAGGAACCAAACTTAACACAAGAGTGTGCTACATATTACTATACTAACACTTGCACCCATAGGAGGTTCAAGGAATATGTCGATAGGAACAATCGACGAGTTAAGAAAATTTTTCTCCATTTTTTTTTTACGGCGTGATGCAATTCTGAGCTCTATGATGCTCACATATAAAAGCCTATCGACTAATAATCATATTAAAACATTCCATCAAAACAAACTCCAAACTTAATGAGAGTTAACATAAATATACAAATTACACCATTACAATATAAATATATACTTATATGAATTATATTCTCTTAAAGTGCTTGACTTGGGTATTGACCTCGGATGCTAAAACCTTCTATTCTATTCTATAGCCGAATGCAAACAAAATAGAACTTGACAAAAACAAGCAACGAATTTCCATTGGTTATTATAGCATATTAATTATGACAGAATACACACGTGGATGGCTCGTCGCCATTTATTGTAAAAAAGGTCAAAGGGTATGGGGTTCCCTTCTCCACTCTCCTGTAATAAATTATTTTCATCTCAATATCTACGTCACTATTACAGCACTGGATTACATCTGGATTCTGGAAGTTGGATCAATTCAACGCACTATTACCTACCTATCACCGTTTAAAAATGAACGATTTCTTCAACAGAACGGCAATGGATCGCCTATGTTCTTTGATCAACACAAGACAGGTAGGATATGGCACTGTACTTCTCTGATCCAATTTTTGAATCTCTTTTTTCTCATGTACAGACTAGATATCTAAGGTAAGGTATGCCACCAACCATGAAATTTAGGATGTCAATGCTTTGTTTTGTTTGGCTGTTTCATTTCAATATCTTGTTTTGGGCGGATCCCATGGCCTTCACTGGAAAAGAATGGGTTTGGTTCAGAATGTTTCCAAAAGATTGATTGAAGTTGTTGAGATCCTTTTTTTGGGCGGGGGGAATTTAAGCATAACTACATAATTGGGGGCTGAATAACTTGTGTTTCCAATCAGATTTAGGGATGAATGGAATATATGTTTCACAGTGTTTGCTGTCCTAATTGCAAATGCAAGGCACCTGTTAGCTTTAAATTTTCGTTTGAGTGGTTTTTGGCAATGTATCAAATTATGTGATGATTTTTCCTATTCAACTGCCTAGTTTCATTGCACTATATTCGTAAGTAACCCATCATCAAATATGAACTGATGAAGATTGAGTCATCATGAAATATGGGTGATTGACTTGAAACTAAGGAGTTGTCCAAAAAAATTTCACATAGGGTTTAAATTCGTTGTGCAGAAAATTACAAGTTCAGATAAATGAGAAATAACAGAGATGGCCTTCCAGATAAATCAATCTATCAAAAATACAGATTGTATGAGTTATATCTGCATCAACATCCAGTGACATTTTGGTAAATGGATTGTAGGTTGATCCCATAACCATCTGAAGCATAATTAGTTTTAGATCATTTAGTATCTTGATTTAAGATTAGTAAATTAGTATGTGATCTTTTATAGGCCCTTTTAAGATAACAGCTTTAATGAACAGGAGATTTTCACAGTCCATTAAGGTTGAAAAAGTCTTTGGAAAAAAAAGCATTAAAGTTGCAGATCACACTCTGTGATCTAACTATCCTGATGATAGATCATGGAGCATGATCTGAAACATTCATAAAAATAGATCACAAGCCTTTTAACTTTATAACAACTTTGTTAAATAAACAACTCTTAAAGCAGCCCAACAGTGTAATTATTTTGGCTTCAAGTATATGAGGTTCTTTATGAGTGCAGAGAGATTGACTGTTCCTTAATCTTTGAGCAGGAGTATAGATTGCACAGACTGGATTGGATCAATTGGTTTTGTAGTAGAGCAAAGGGTCAGTATATTGGGAAAATTGGGTTTGCTTGAATGCCGGCTGGATGTGCTCAGTGCTCAACTGCTAGCGCACACTTACTAGGATGACTCAGTCCCACTCCCAACCATGAGGTGAATATTGACGGTGCTGTGTGCTGTGTGATCACTAATGATGGAAGCGAGAATTTGGAGCAATCTGCCTGAGGATATGGTGGATAGAATCCTTGCAAAGCTACCAGCAGAATCCTTTCTCAGCCTTCGGTGTGTATGCAAGAGATGGAATGCTCTTCTATCATCTCCAAACTTTCTTTCGCTTTGCTGCAAAGTATCACAGAGGCCCTGGTTAGTGATGTTGAAGAGGCGGGATCACAGAATTTGCAGGGCATATGATAGCTTTCTCAGTAAGTGGCACAACATACCCCTCTCCTTTCTTCCTTATCCAACAGCAGAAGTTGTTGCTGCCTCAGGGGGCTTATTGTGCTTGAGAACCCTATTTTGTCTTTCTGTTTGCAATCCCCTAACTAAAGCGTGGAGAGAGATTCCCTACCATTCATTTGAACGCAATTGGAGTGCTGTTGCAATGGTGGCTGGAGAAGGTCCTCAGGGCTACAACATTGTAGTGGCAGGTACTAGTTATGATAGGAGGACAGAGATCTATGACTCAGTAAGTGATACCTGGAAAAGAACAGAGGATGTGCCGATGCAAACAAATCTGAGGTATGAGCCAACTTATTGTGATGGTATGCTATATTTTAGCACATCAGAGGCATTTGGGGTTATGGGGTATGATATGCAAAGAGGGTCATGGAGCAGGGTGGAAGCTTCCTCACCCATACCCATGCCGGATTCACTTGTATGCAGTCGTCTGGTAAGTTGTGGCAGTCGGCTTTATCTTGTTGGTGGAGTTGGAGAGAATGGAATTTCAAGGAGCATCTGGGTATGGGAGCTGAATGAGCAGGGAACAGAATGGAGGGAGGTCCAGAAGTTGCCAGAGATGATGTGCAAGAAATTCCTTGCAATTTCTTACCACAATTATGACCAAATATGCTGCGTAGGTCATGAAGACTACATCTGCCTTTCCTGTTTTACTTCGCCTCAAGTTCTTGTTTACATGTTGCCTCGCCGGACATGGCATTGGCTGCCTAGATGTGCATCTATACCTGATGAAGCAAGTTATGGCTTCAAATGGTTTTCTTTCACTCCCAGTTTGTATGCCTTGGTCTAGTTTCTTTAACCTGCCCCATTTTGTATGCCTTGCTCTAGATCATGCATTTAATAGAGATTCAATGTTGGTGAGCAGACCATTAGTCTCCTTACAGCCTGATTATGCTTTGCTTTTTCATTTTCTTTGCCCATGAACACCATTACAGCAGTATTTATTGAGATAAAATTTCAGAATACAGTTAAGTTCAGGGGTTGGGATTTTGACTAGAACTGAATTATTGAAGTAGTTGTACATCCCTGAGGTCTGCTTTTGTGTGATCCCACAATCCCTGAGGTTATATTTGAAAATATAGTACTCATGAAAGGCAGTTAATTCTGTAAGAAATGTGGTTGAAAATATGCTTGACAGGAATAGATGGATGTCAAATTCAAACCTTTGGCTAGTGTTTCTGATTTCAAGGATAACAAAATGGCAGTGCATAATATTTGTTATTTTCATGTAATACTGATACGAAATGTCATGCCCAGTGGATGTGATGAGTTTGATTTATACATGTATTATAATTTCGGTGGCCATTTGACTGGCTCCGAAGCAATTAATTATAGGGTGTTCTAATCTGCAGAGTGGCCTGAAATTTTATGTGGAGGACTTTCCACACCTCTGTTCTTTCATAACATTTTGCATTGTTCTTCATAGTATGACAATTAAATGAGTCTAATTTAACATAATATAAAAATGTTCGTCCTTTAAATTGGAAACAATTTTTGGTCTGGCACTCTTCTTTTTCCTACTATCTACACCTTTTCTTAAATACAAAATTGGCACCACATTCTCGCTATCCTAGCTCATGACAACCGAATGAAGCCTTGTGCTTCAAACTGGAATATACAAATTTGCTTTTGCCATTTCCCGTACAAGCAGACACCCAAATCCCTACCAACTGCAACCTATCCATGCACAAACCAGTAGACAACACACATAAACGAAAGCTGATAGACCTACAATATCTACTTAAGCATCATCCAGTTCAACGGTCAAACAATCAATAGTAATTTTACATCTCATCCATACAAAAAAAGTGTTAAATATTTGTCCTCTTTTTAGTAGCCCCAAAATTAATCTTTGACTGTTGAACTGGATGACATTTGAAAATAACCTTATAGTCAATCCATGTTTTAGAAAGTTGTGACTTTTGAAAGTATGTGCGATCAGCAATGGTGGTGGACTACCTAACAGTGTTGGTGAAGAAACCAACCCTGCCTTGTCCCTTTTGATACACTTCTCTTCCAACACAATGGTGGTTGAATGTTGGTGAAAAAACCAAACCTACCTTGTCTCTTTTGATATACTTCTCTAAAAGCCAAACCTGCTTCGCCCCTTTTGATACACTTCATGTATCAAAAAGGGGCAAGGCAGGTTTGGTTTCTTCACCAACTCTGTCAGGTAGTCAACCACTATTGCTGATTGCACACACCTCCAAAATATTGAGGGACCTTGGTGAAAATCCCTGTTCCAATTTTATATGCCTTGTAGGGGATTTGCACATTGAAATGTATTGTTTCAGAATTGGAAAAGATAATGGCACAACTTTGCCTCCAATTGCCTCTGTACGATTTGAATTTTTTATACTTGAAAGACATCAACTGTACGTTTGCTTCTAGTTCCTCAGATTCCTCTGGGGTATTTCTTTAGAATGCTTGCTCACCCATACGCCCGTCTCACCCAAACACAACCTTTACAAAATCCAATTATAAAACTTTTTCATTGCCTATTGGTTTTGTTAGTTTCACAAAGAAATCAACATTGGTAATTTGCCCAAGTTGGAACAATAAACACCACAAATTGATGCAGAGATTAGCTCTGCAATCGCTAGGTGACCTAGGGTGATAGATAATTAGTTTTCAAAATTTGAAGTTTTGATCTGAATCAATAAAAAATCCAGAGTATTGGTAAATCATTTTCTAGCACCAGTTTTAGCACTTCCTCATCACTGGAATCTAAGTAAGTATTGTTTTTAATTTAATTTAATTTTCACATTGATTTAATTAGCTTAAGCTTATGTAAAAGGGGATTTTATTCCGTGACATTATTTGGTGACCCCACTTATCCTACAGCTCCTAGGGTTTTGCCTTTTAAATTAAGATTTTTCAGATCTATTTTTTCTTAGTGTTACATCTTATTTTTAGATATGTTTAAGGTTTGGTTTCCCTTTTTTATTTATGCTCCATGGTTTATAGGTTTTATGTTTTATTGTGTGACCTTGCTTTAGTCAACCCTACCTACTCTTCGATTTGTTTCTAGATTTTTACTTTCTGATCTAATCTCTTACCAATTTTTTCATTTTTACATCTGAGGGTGTTTTATATTGCCTTATCCTTTTATCTCTCAAAGTTGTAGTGCTTTGTTTATGCCATGAGCTACTCGAGACCCTAATCTTCCTTTGTGAAGTAGTACACATTTAAACCCTAACATAGTTGCTCAATCTAATACAAATGAAGTCTTTTTAGATCCTTATGTTGAGAACTATTTTGAGGATCATGACAACTAACAAGATTTTGATCACGATGCACATATAACTAAGCAAGATCTTACACTTGCGAGACAATTGCTTGTTGATGTATTTATGAATCCAAATCTCCTCAACAATTCGCTGTCAATTTATATCAAACATTAGTGAACATCTCATTTTGCATGGATATCCTTCACGGTATTGGTTCTTTGATGGCTTCTTCTAATGGTGTATCTTCCCACACCTTCTCTTCTTTTGATCCTAGCTTTTCTAATCCTGTAGTGACCACATCCATGGCCATTACCACTCACAGTGTTTCTCCTAGTGTGACTCCTACCTCTACTATCCCCACCTCTACCATCCATGATCCCTTTGGAACTATACTTTCCTCTGCATTTCCCCCTTATTTTGTTCCTCACTATGGCCTACCTTCTGGTTATACTCCCCCTTTCATACCTACAGCTCATATATGCTATTCTTCACATCTTCTCCTCCTTCATCCATTATTACACCTACCACATTCATTGCTCCTACTTCTTCTCTCACTAGAGCTATCCCTACTTCTATGGACATTGCCCATTCTACCCATCCTATGTCTCCAACAATTCCTTCCTCTTGCACTATATGTCCTCTCAACTTTATGATGTGGCCCCTCCATCTATGACCATGACATCACCCTTCATTACACTTCCTCCATTGCCATGCATGAAATCTTTTTAGATCCTTATGTTGAGAACCATTTTAAGGATCATGACAACTAACAAGATTTTGATCACGATGCACATATAACTAAGCAAGATCTTACACTTGCGAGACAATTGCTTGTTGATGCATTTATGAATACCAAATCTCCTCAACAATTGGATGCCAATTTATATCAAACATTAGTGAATATCTCATTTTGCATGGATATCCTTCATGGTATTCACTCTTTGATGGCTTCTTCTAATGATGTATCCTCCCACCCCTCCTCTTCTTTTGATCCTAGCTCCTCTAACCCTATAGTAACCACATCCATGGCCATTACCACTCACAGTGTTTCTCCTAGTGTGACTCCTACCTCTATCATCCATGATTCCTGTGGAACTATGCTTTCCTCTGCATTTACCCCTTATTTTGTTCCTCACTATGGCCTGCCTTCTGGGTATACTCCCCCTTTCATACCTGCAGCTTATATATGCTATTCTTCACATCTTCTTCTCCATCCATTATTACACCTACCACATCCATTGCTCCTACTTCTTCTCTCACTAGAGCTATCCCTACTTCTATGGACATTGCCCATTCTACCCATCCTATGTCTCTGACAATTCCTCTCTCTTGTACTATATGTCCTCTCAACTTTATAATGTGGTCCCTTCATCTATGACCATGACATCACCCTTCATTACACCTCCTCCATTGCCATGCATGCTTCCTAAAAGGTGGAAACGAATGTGTATTGCTTTGATTGAGCCTAACTTATAGAACACAAATGAAACACTAGGAAATGAATATCTACTAAAAATTGAAGTAAATTGTAGAAGTGAAGCTATTAACATGTAAAAACAACATGAAATGCATGGTAACTAAAGTAGATTAATTCCTTTCCCTTTTCACCTTAAGCATTTAAATTAAATCTCAATAAATTACCTTCTTTTACAAAAGTAAAATATAAAGATGGAAAAAGGATTTAAATTTAAACTAGCACTAATTCTTTGTTGTATGGAGAATATGTCATTTCAAATTTGATTTAATTAATTAAAGAAAGAAACTTGCTAGAAATAGAAAATTAAGTTAGAAAGGGTGTCCCTAATTTGATATTCTATGTGTTAGATGTAAAACCACTATTGCAAGAACTAGACAATCATAGAGTAGAACTACAAGCTAAATTTAGGTACAAAGACACCGCCATTAACATGATATAGTCTTGGGAATTGTAGTCATGTATCCACTATTTATATAGATACTAGATTCTCTATGCAAGAATGCCTCCAATCAAAATTGTGTTTGGGACAAGAAAGATTGTTATTGTTGCTTGGAAGCCTACCTAGGTTAGGCCCCTATTTTGGTCTTTTAACCCCATGTGCAGCCAACTATAAAAACCAAAAAGTGTGTGTGCTTATGCTAGGTACTATATGTTCTAGTAAGCTACACAAATAACAAAATGCTTTGCAAATGATATAAGGAGATTTTTTGTTTGTAGAAGAGGAAACATGATATGGTTGTGCCATAAATTGCCAATAGATAAAGAAATAACAATGAAAAAATTAAGACTATAAAAGGGAGCTAAAGAAAAGCTGCAAGAAATAAATAAAAGAAGCTATAGGAAAAACTATTGGGAAATAAACAAAGGGAAAGAGTAAGAAGAAAACTACTTCTTCTAACTAAAGGAAAAAGGAAAATAACCTATGCATGTAAATCTAAAGAAATATTACGAAAAAGTTATTAGAGAGGAAATGTGTGAGGACTATGAAACAATGCTTTGGTTGATTGCAAAAAAACTTCATCAATGGTATAAAGATGTGTTGCTTCAAGCCCCGTAGATGACAACTTGTGGGTATTACTATAGAAGAACACAAAAAAATTCACAACAAAAAAAGACTTCCAAAATCTCTCATAGGATCAAAGCTTCAAGAAGAAAATAATTGCTTCAAAAGAATATCGATTGTCATAGATTATTCATTGATTCATAGATTATCTTTTTGAAATGAATAGGAGGGGGAATAAGAAGAAAATCAAAGATGACAAAATTAAAAATGAGGTACAAAAAGAGAGAGAATTATGACAAAATAAAAACACAAGGAAAGTTGATTTTAAAATGGGTCATACGAACTTGAATTACCTAAGATGTCTCCACAATTGTGGGGGTGACCAAATATGGACGTCACACCCATAATATTGTACAAGTGAACACCCCAAATATGCAACCAATTTTTTGTGTGCACCTAATGGCACAATGCATCTGAAAGTATCTTACTTTTGCAAGTGTTGTTACAAAAGCAACTATACATGGCACCAATTATACATGCTAATTTATGTGTTAGCCATGTGCCAGAAATGGTGGAAGGAACAATATTGATGCAAGTGGTGTGAGGCCATCACATTTTATATTTGTGTTAACATTATGGCACATAATTACAAACTTTTAAAGATTGATTCTACACTAATTCTAGACATGAGACTTATTCTAATTTTATTGGCACAATTACTATTATCTTGTAATTTTGTTTGTATATGGATGTGTAGACTAGTTTATGGATATCAAGGTATATAGATTTTTTGCACTTCTCTATTTATGCCTAATGATCAGTTTAGAAATATTGTTACTTGATAGATTTATTCCAATAATGTATGATCAATTTTTACGACACTTTAAAGATAATTCATGTATGATTATGTTTGAATTGTGATGTAGTTTGTTAAATGAGATGGCATGCAGATTAATCTTACTTTGTGGTACTCTTGGATTGCAGCATAATTACTATTATAAGATTTTGGATATTGTAAGTTCATATGTTAATGATATGACTGATCTCTAACAAGTTAATTTCTATGGAGTGACCAATTATTGTGGTCATGTTGTTAGAGTCAATAATGGACTCAAGCATTCCTTGGATCACTTGCAATCAATTCAATCTTCCACAACAAGAGAGAAAAGCAATATTGCCAAGAATAATGATGCATAACATTTACAAGATGTAAAGATTGACTTGATACACTTGAAAAGTACAATGAGAGACCTCCCTTATATAGGCAAGGTTGAGAGGTGAGACACAAGGCCGACATAGTGAAAAAACTAACTAGATGACACAAATAATAAATGCACCTAGACACCACTAACTAATAAATGCATGTAAGATAGCTTGTAATATGACAAGTGTCTTAATGCTATGACATGATGATGAGGAACATGCAGTGAAAGCGCACAACTGATCAATATTGATCGGTCAGAGTCTGATCTTCTGTCTCAGCGATCTATTCTTCTTCTTTTGTTATCGGCCAAACATACCCCATCGGCCACTTCAGAAACTATCTCGGTGATACACCGACGACTCTTCCTTCGGTATAACTTAGTGTTGTCAATGTAACCTTGTTCTCATTAGGTTGACGCAACGATGAGACCAGCTCCTGATGTCAGTGAGACTTACTTCTATCGGTGAAGTCTTCTACCCTTCAACCGATGCCCCGATGACGGTTAAGTCCCCTTCGTCTTAACCATGACGGCTTCAATGGCGGTTAGACGTGACTTAATCGGTAAGCTCCTTTGATGTGCTTCCGATATACCGATGGTATTTGTTTTTGGTGAGACTCTTCTTGTCAGGGAGCACTTACAAACTCTGGCGGATGCGCCGATAGACCAACTCCCTCAGCGAGACTTGTCCTGTCGGTGGGACTTACTCCTGAGTTGCCGATACACTGATAGACTTCCCGTGCTCATCTTCAGCAAGACTGCCCGACTTCGATGGACTTCTTTTGAGTCCCAGTGATACGCTGATGCACAGTTTACTTTCTCCCTCTTCAACCGAACCCTAGCACATGGAGATGCTAGGTCAACCTACTGTGTAAAACACTCTGTATGGATCCTCTGCATCATCGAACACAAAAACAAAACAAGAAAACGAAAACAAATACTGTACAATGAAGCCATTCCACTTATCTCGACAGCAATCGTACCAGTGGAATGCTTCACGTTGACATACTACAACAATGGAAAGCATAGAAAGAATAGGAATCTACAGTTATACGAATTACAGTTACAGAGAACGGAAACTAGATTGACAGAACATAACGATTTTATTCCTTCTTAGAATACCTCAACATGCAGTTCAACAATAATGCACACTCACATTCACCACCTTCTCCCATGATTATTTGGTTCATTCCTCTGGGTTTATCAACTCGCCCTGAGGAAAACCAACTGATTCAAACAGTTGGAAGACAAACCGTCTTGTTTCCCAAACTGTCCTACCACCTTGTTTTGGCATTATGTGATTAACAATTTGACAAATGTGTCCTAAGTCACTTCGGACTTACAAAATTGAAGAACCTAGATACAAACTGAAATGACATGCATTGGTCAAATAGACCTTATTACAACACAAAACATGATTTTCTAGGTGCTCCTGCACCACATGAGACAACTAGTGCAAAAATATTAAATGCACCTAGATGTACATTATTGAATGCACCTAATGACACCTAAGTAAGCTTAAGTAGAGTAGTGTAAAGAGGACCTAATGAGGTAATATATCTTTTTACACTAACACCCCCTTAAGTGCAACTTAGGGAGAAACAAACTAGGTAAGAATGAATGAATGAGTCCCGACTACGAGGCTATGTTAGGTACTCATGACCAAAAACTCTCAAGTGGAGAAAAGGAGAAAACTTTTGCATGAAACAAAGTGATGGAATAAGTGATAGGACTCAAGACCTCCCTAGCACTATATCCAACACAAATATACAACCAATAGCCCCCCATAAGAGGGAAATAATAAGACAAGATGTCCCCCCCATAATGAAGTAGCTCTTGTGCCAATGGTGCATGCATGAAGACAAATCATGATCCAATGCCTGCAAATAACATTTCTCCCATTGGGAAGAAACCAATCCATTGGTATCTATGGAAGAAACTCCATCTCCAAAGCAAGAGACAAGGAAGGAAGTCTCACGAAATATGATGTCTTAGAAAGCTGATCATGTGTCTCCATGTCGATGCCAAAAGATGCCACAATCAAATCAAGAGTACTGGGCCTAACTGATGAAGGTGACAAACCAGAACCAAGTGGAAACTAAAAATTATCAAGCTCCAAAGACAAATATGAGGTGACAACAACTATGCTAGTATTGTCATCACATGCTGGATTAGAAAATTGGGCAAACTAATGCCATTGGAAATACACAACTGTCTCAACTGATGAAGCTCAATTTGCAATCTTAAATCATCAATTTGTTTTTGTATGCATTCATCATTAGTATGCCTTGTTCTCCCATAATAATCACATTTTAATTTTCACAAACTAGGAGACATGATTACACCAGCAAACTAAAGTGCAGAATTGGATCAAAATGATCACAGATTTGAGAAGTACTTAGAAAATTATGCATTTAAAAAAAAATTGATCAAAAAATATTACCGTATGAGCCCAAACAGAGCCCTGGAAGTTCCAAAAATGGGAACTGCACAACAACAATGATGAAAATATGTAATTTCTAGACAAAAAGACACCAAAACCAAAATCCAATTGCACCACTACAAAGCCTATGAAATGCTACCCAAAATTAAAAAATGCTCGCAAAAAGGAGCTCAAATGACTGAGATACAAGTTTGCAAAGTTAGAGTGCAAAATCAAAACTGCCAACATAGAGGGGCCTGCTGAAAATTACTGATTAAGTTTGCGCATGATCATTTTTCTGCATGAAAAAACTAACATATATCCATTTTTTTTTTGATGTAGCGAACAAAACCCAGAAAGCATTTTTTGATCTGACATGTAGAAGATGTGAAACTAATGCAAACAATGCCTCCAACAACAAAAAATGACATGTAGAAGTTGAATAAGAACTTGCGGAAAGTTCATGAGTTTGATCATGAAGCAGTACTTGATACCATAAAGAGTAAAGTGGATATGCATGGTTCATTGAATTGAATTGGTAGAATGACACATAAGTTATATAGTTTGTAAGTAAGTTATGAAGTTGTTAAGTTTTGTGATTTGAGTACATTTTTCTTTTCTTTTATTTATTTACTTCTACTAATGTTATTAATGTAGGTTAGTGGTTCCAAAAAAGCTTCCATCTTCTCATGGTCGGTGCTATTAGTAGAGAGTTTCATATTCTTGAAGTGAAGAAAAGCTTTAAAAACTAACAATAAACTCATAATTTGTAAAACAATTAGCAATAAACTCACTAGATGCACAACAATTAGCATTTAATAATAATTTCATATTCTCTCTATCTCTCTTTCTCTGTCGCTCCCTCTCTCTTTATATCCCCCTCCCACTCTTCACAACTTTGTAACCATTAGTATCACTATAGTTTCCTCTATGTCTTATGTGCTACTACATATGATTCCAACACAACTTTCTATAGTTTAGTGCAACCTAGATCAAGCAGCAATGCTTCATATCCTCTCCCAAACAAGCTACATCAAACATCCATCATCTAATTGCAAGGCAATTCTCTATTCCTCAAGTGTACCATGAATCACTCCTATGAGTAAGTCTTTCCTCTATTGTACTCCCATGTATCAACTTTTTTTCTAGCATTTTTTCACCTCCAACTACTTCTAAAAGAAGTCTTTACACTCTATATCGATGAATTCACTCCCTCAAATCTCTAGTAGATCATCAACACTATTAGCAACTATACTAGATACCAATAATATTCTTCCTCAATTCTCTAAGCTTCCAGTTTGTCTAAGTGTATAAATCTATTCACAACTCTTGTCACGTTCTTGAAAATCTATTTTCAACTATAAAGTTAAGACTTTTACCTCTTTGAAATTGCAACAATCTAGGGACACATTCCATGGAAAGTGTTGCTTTTATATTTAGATGAATGCAAATCTTGTATGTATGCAAACTAAGATGTAAAATCTTCATCTATGGATGTTCCCTAAATGGATCTTCACTTATACAATTATTCTACTTTCATATTTTCAATAAGACAATAAAAGTATGTTTGGAAGAGAAAACATAATAAGAACAATTTGCAAGCAAGAATGTAACTTTTCACTATTGCTAGTACATACAAACTATGTAATGTTCCTATGATGACATAATTTGTTCTAAATTTTGACTTGAACAATACTCTAAATGTTCTATAGACAACCAATGTTCATTTCCCAAGGTGAATTTTTATGATTGACTAAAGCATTATCACTCCACAAAATTCAAACAAAAAGTAGTTGACTAGTAATTTGATGTGCTTCAATCAATAAAATCTAAGTTTTTGCTTAGTTTGATGTTTAAGATGCAATGAAAAACATGTAAGCAATGCTTATACATGTTTTAAAGACTAACTTATAGTGCTTTGGAGTATGTAAAAAAGTCAATCATACACTGGAACAATAGATGCAGTACTCAAAAAAATGCTTGGAAAGGTTGTCATAGAGTAGAAATATGAAAACAGAGTTGTATGACAATTCCCAAGTGATGCCAAACATTTTAGACACCCTAGACAAGCTAAGAATGACCAGTGTGAGTGGATTTCAGACTTGAGGAATTCAATAGAACCATTACGAAGGATGGACAATGGAATAACATTCCTAAAAGGTGAATAAACAGGGACTCAATATGACTGTAGTAATGTGGAACAACAATTAGCAAGTGATGATAAGGCATCTAGAAGGCTAAAAATTATTACAATTAGGCATTGGACAACGAGACAAGTGGAAATAGAAGCTTGATAGGAAAGCAAGGATGTTAATATGGGATTTCCAATGGTCCAAGAGATTGCTAAGGCAAAAGGTTTGAGAGAGAGAGAGATTAAAATTTAAGGTTTAGGGTTCACTAATTAAGGGGAGAGAGAGAGAGAGAGATAGCTTCTCAAAGTGATGGAACCATTTGATAGGTTTCACATTCAAATTTAATTGTTTATCTATAGGGTTAAATGCTAAGATTCATTATTTAGGGTTTATAGTTTAATTTTCAATACTAAAGATCTAATTTTCAACTTTTAGTGATAACTCATGGTTAGGGAGTGAGAGAGAGAGAGGGAGAGAAAGGGAGAGAGTTGGGGAAAAAGAGATAGAGAGAGGGTGAGAGTTATGGAAAGACCTAGGAATGTCTATGAATCTGAACTTACAGGTGGACGTTAGGTCCACCTACAAACACCTATTTAAATTTTTGTCAACTCAAATTTGTTTTCTTATAGTGGAAACAAATGCAGTGTTCTAAAATGCTTTAGTTTCATTCAATGAAAGGGTGTTAGGAGTGATATTTTACATTCCGCACCTTGTGGCACTAAACTAACAACACCAACACATTTGGGTGGGTGGGTTACTACTATTGGAGATGTCTTTTTAGTGCCCAAGCATCTCGATCCTTCTAGGCTACATTAGACTGGTAAAGTCTCTTAAGAGCCCTAAGACCAAACAAGTGCCAAACTTTGGCAGGATTGTTCTCTTAAATCATGACACCTATGAATTTCTTGTCTAAACATATAGATGAACATTGGATCCACCTAAAAATACCTATCTTAGTTTTTGTCATCTCAAATTTATTTGTTTGTAGTGGCAATGAACATAATGTTCTAAAATGCTTCAGTTTAATTCAGTGAAACGGTGCTAGGAGTGATATTTTACATTCCACACTTCATGGCACTAAAAAAATACCAACATGTCTGAATGGGTGGGTTACTGCTATTGGAGGTGTGCCCTTTTAGTGTCCAAGCATCCCAATCCTTTCGGGCTGCATTGGATCAATAAAGTCTCTTAAATTCCCTAAGACCAAAAAAGTGTCAAAATTTGGCAAGACTATTCTCTCAAATTGTGGCACCTAGAAATGTCTTATCTAAACCTACAGGTGGATTTTAGGTCCATATAAAAATATATATCTCAATTTTTTTCAACTCAAATTCATTTGCTCACAGTGGCAATGAATGTAATGTTCCAAAATGCTTTAGTTTCATTTAGTGAAAGGGTGCTGTAAGCACAAAAATCACGCACTACCTCCACGAGGACCTCTATGATGATTCAAATCCTTGTCACATACATGTAAGCGTGAAATAATGTTCTTTAAGCAGCAGGCCTCTTGATGACATGTCATCTTTTCTTGTCTTGTGTTGTTTCTTCCTTATCAATTTCCCTCTCTCCCTATTTGCGACGCTTTTCGACACTTGTCGACTTGCATTTTTTGGCTTTCAACCTTGATCCTAAGCCTTGTGAGAGTCTTTTAGGTGAGTTTTCACCTCTCCCCTTTGTTTTTCCTCTAGTGCACCTCCTAGAAGCCTTCTAGAGGTCTCCTTATCCATCTCCCACTTTCAGTTTTTAGTTTCGTCGAACCAATCCAAATCTCCCCCTATTATTTCCAAATCTCCCCTAGGAGATCCTACTGACACAAGTGGAGATTTGGATTCTTCCACATGACCAACCTGTTTCTTGATGTAGAACCTTTCCTTTTCCTCTCTTCTACCATCTCCCAGCCTGTTTTTCTGCATCTAACCCTATCCAGCCCGGATCTCCCCCGGGTGACCTAGGGTCACCCTCGGGTGACCCCATTGGCAAAGGGGTGACCCTGCCGTTTTTGAGGCCACGGAAAAACTCGAGTTTCGCTCTTGTTTTTGCTTTGTTTTCACCCATTTTTCTCTTTGTCTGCATAGTTTTTGATCCTTGATATAGAGTTGACTATTTCATGCACCCACACATGCATAATTAGCTCTATTTGATCTCAAATTAACTCTTCAATCAATCTCATGCATTCCCTCTCCTCCATTTTATCTCTAGTGATAAGCTATCATTGTTTCATCACTCTTTAATCAGCTGAGTTCACTAGGTAATCAACCTTGATAACTCCCCAATCTATTCTTGTTAACTCATCAATCAAATGAGTTAACTCTCCAATCAATTCCTTCTTCTAAACCTATAAATACCCTTGTCCCTCAAGCACAAAGGGAGGCAAATTCATTATGCACACAGCTCTTGCCAAATTTTGCTCTCCAACTTAGCATTCAAATGCTCTTATAGGACAAAGGTGCCTTTTGCTTTATTTGTTCAACCAAGTAGCATCATGCTGCTTCATTCTATGCCATTGTGCTCAATCCAAGCTCTCATTGAGCTCATACAAGCTTCATTAAAGCTTCTTTTTGCTTCTTTGGGTCATTTTGTTGTCAAGAGGATCACCTGCTGCCAAAAAAGGATTCGAGGTTGCCTATTACAAGGATTGTTGAGGGTAGTGGAGTCAATAAATCTTCATTTCTCTCAGGTTCCTTCATTGTTTTCTTTTAATTCATAGTAATTAGAGAATCAAACTTGCTCTTGGGAACAGTAAAACATTGCTTTTTCCTTAATAGTTAGATCTTGCATGTTAGATTAAATGCTTTCATATTTCTAGATCTAGTTTATTTGAAGAAGCATTTTTCCTTTTCTTAGATTAAATTGCATTCAAAACATCAACAACACAAAAAACATAGGTTAACATTGCATTGGAAAAGTCATATAGAATTGCATACATATTTCCCTTTCATAGATTAGAAGCACTTTCATTTCTAAAATACTCTAGAAAATACCAAAAAGACATTTTGCATATCATTTAGCTTGCATACATATAGAAACATTAGAATAGACAAAACTGCAAACCCTTGATTTCATCATGAGGTAATCACGGTTAAACGATCCAACCAAACCCTCGATCCCATCACAAGGTAAGAACGAAGTCAAAACACAAGTCAAACCCTAGGTCAAAACCTTAGATCTAGTTAAGGTTAGTAATTACACATTTTCCTCCATCCTAATCCATAAATGTGCTTAGAAGTGAGAGGAGAGTGGGTGAGGGCTATCCGTGATGAGATCCAAGAGATCCATCCAAGACCTCTTACAACGCATACAAAGACAAGAGGACATCAATGAGAACAATCGTTTACCCACACAGACGTGGAATCTTAGAACCCCAAATAGAAGAAAAACCAGTGACCCTTCGAGTCATAGGGTTATCTCAACTAAAACAACAATCAAATGAAACATACAACAAAGCACACAACAACAAAGGCCGTAGTACTTGCTGACCCCTCTTCGTGAAGTCCAACTCTCCAATGAGTTAGACCCCCGCCATGTCTCACCTCCTCTCGAATGGTTAATTCCACATGAGTGAGTGATGTGGCGGATCGCCTCATGGCAAGGAGGGAAAGGGTCCGTGTGCGTGTTGAAATCTGACCCGACAGCCCCAGGCAACCGAAGTCACGATTTTGAGTGTATAGGTGCTAGGAGTGATATTTTGCATTCAACACCTCGTGGCACCAAACTGACAATGCCAACATGTTCGGGTTGGTAGGTTACTACTATCAAAGGTGTCTTTTTAGTGCCCAAGAATCCTAATCCTTCTGGGCTACATTGGACCAATAAAGTTTCTTAAGAGCCCTTAGACCAAAGAAGTGCAAAACTTTGGAAGGATTCTTCTCTCAAACCATGGCACTTAGGTATGTCTCAATTAAACCTATGAGTGGACATCGGTCACAACTACAAATATATATCTCCATTTTGGTCAACTCAAATTCATTTTCCCATGGTGGTGAAGAATGCAATGTTCCAAAATGCTTCATTTTGTTCAGTGAAAGAGTGCTAGGAGTGATATTTTGTGTTCCACACATCATGGCACTTAACCGACAATGCTAACACATATGGGTTAGTAGGATACTACTATTGGAGGTGTATTTTCACTTCCCAAGCATCCCAATCCTTATGGGATACATTGGATCAATAAAGTCTCTTAAGAGCCTTAAGACTAAAAAAGTGCCAAACTTTGGCAAGATTGTTCTCTCAAACTATGGCACCTAGGAATGTCTCGTATGAACCTACAAGTGGATGTTAGGTCCACCTACAAACACCTATCTTAGTTTTTGTCAACTCAAATTTGTTTACCCACAATAGTAATGAACACAATATTCCAAAATGCTCCAATTTCATTAAGTGAAAGAGTGCTAGGAGTTTGTATGCTGCACCTCGTGGCACTGAACTGACAATGCCAACACATCTAGGTGAGTGGGTTGCTACTATTAGAGGTGTCTTTTTTATGCCCAAGCATCTTGATCCTTTCTGGATACATTTGACTTGTAAAGTCTCTTAAGAGCCCCAAGACCAAAAAAGTGCCAAACTTTGGCATGACTATTCTCTCAAACTGTGGCACCTATGAATTTCTCATGTGAACCTATAGATGGGTGTCAAGTCTAGCACTACAAGTATCTATCTCCATTTTTTTCAACTCAAATTCATTTTTCCATGGTGGTGACAAAGGCAATGTTCTAAAATGCTTTAGTTTTGTTCAATGAAAGGGTGCTAGGAGCGATATTTTATATTCTACACTTTGTGGGACTAAACTGACAATGGAAAGATGTCTAGGTGGGTAGGTTACTACTATTGGAGGTGTCTTTTTGCTACCCAAGCATCCTGATCTTTTTCAGCTAGATTGGATGGGAAAAGTCTCTTAAGAGCCCTAAGACTAAAAAAGTGCTAGTTATATTTTGGATTTCTAGCCTCACATAGGCTCCCTTATCAATATCCATGCATATACAAGCATTATTCAAGCTCTAACATCACCATACATAAAGGATTTTATTAGTTATAAGATGTAAACTCATTGTTTAGAAACATTACAACCTCTTCTACATAATTCTCACCACTCCTGGAGTTTCACATAAATGTGTGAAAATCCCAAAACATAGACCTTAAAAGGTATTACACAAGTAGATGAGAGAGATATGAATGTTTAATGACATAGAGACTACTTAAATAGAGAGAAAGAGCGATGAATCCTTAAATATATAAGTGCTAGCAAAGAATCATATTTTATTACTATCAACAATGAAAACAATCTTAAGTTTGAAGTGTGCATTAAAACCATTTAAAACATTTATGATCACTCCCAACAATAACTAATCTTAAGCCTTATTATCCAAACCACTCAAACAATTTAAATCATTTAAGTCATTAATACATACAAAATATTTATTTATTGATCTCTATAAGGACATGATTCTATACATAATGTCATGAAAATTCCATAGTGTCATAAGGCCTACAATGCCATATAGGCATATGATGAATGTCTACATAAAACCATATAGGCATACAATGATATGCATTAGTAAAAAACAAATGTATGTGTATAAATCCATATAGGTGTACAATGATATACATTGGAAAAATACAAATATACAACTAGATGTTATGAAGGCATACAACAAAATGTCTAAACGTAGAAACTACAGAGCGTCATTGAACAATTGACAACGTTTTCTCTACCAAGAAGATGGAGAACCAATATCATAATTGATAACTCTCCTTTGCCAACTGGACCTCCTAGTTTTAAGACTTTTTTGTATCTCCACCTATTAATACAATTGAACAATATAAAAACATGAAATATAAAATGACATAAGTAAATAATCACTTACTACAAGTCGATGATCCTCCTCAATCATCCTCTCCTTCTCTTCAACCACCTGAGGGGCAAGTGCATGAAGTGGAGTTGTCACTTCCTCTAGTGGAAAGCATGAAAAATAAAATTAGACTAAAGATGAATATCATTTATGTACACTAAATGATCTTAGATAAAACAATAAATACATAATGACATTTACATTATTGGCTCATACTTGTGTCAAAGGCATAGATGACAAAATTACCATACTAATGCACATCTCCATCAATCCATGAATAATAGGAGTATGTGCTAACATCATCAACTGGAAATAGGAACAATGTTATCTAACCAAAATCTACATAACATTGTTTACATACATAATAATTAAAAATAATAAAATTTACCTCAGTGAAAGTTGATATTGACTACTACTACTATTTTATTTTGACATTGAAGGTCTAACATCCACCTGTTCATCATCAAATTATCATTTTTAGATTAGCATTAATATATGACAAAAAAATTCACATGTAGTATATTTCCCATTTTGTTGTAACAAATTGCATACTTGTGGACTTAACATGCCCACATACACATGTGATGAAGGGATGACAGATGCAAGATGCATACTTTGACCCTGGAATTTTATAATACATACAATTTTTGACATTAATTTTCATTCATTATGGATTAATATAGTTAATTGTAAATTTTAATATGAAATATATTAAATAATTCTATCCAATATAGAAGTATGATGTGCCCCACCTTGTGTGGTATACTCCTCAAAGTGTGAAGCATCCTCTTCAACATGTGTACCAACATCATGACCATGTACATCTTGTGTTGTATACCTCATTACAAAATCCTTGGACCCATAATCACATGTAGACCCACAAGCATGAAAAATGTGTGGTGATAAGTGACACCCCAAAGGCCCACCCTCATCACTGTAGGAAAGAGGCCTACTATGTTATAGCAAGGTCTATGTGAGTGAACTAATGGGTTGTAGGGTTTGCACCTTAACACTTTCCTTCACAAGGGAACATATTGTGATATGTTGAATAGATGGGCAAGAAAGGGGTCTCATTGGCTAGTGTTGGGCATGATGTGCCCCCTCTCTATCCTATGTAGAGCCTTCACCTCTACCCTAGAAATCACTCATATCAAAATAATTTAAAATTTCATTGAGGATAATATCACAATAGAGTTTCCTCAAAAAATATTGAGGCACTTCATTGTTGTTGCATGGGGGTGGTCAAAAACCATCCACCACCTATCCCATAATTATCCTTTATTCCTTGGTGTTGGCAACTTGTATGTATGGGTTGACTAGTTCCAGGGTCTACAAATAATGCACACAAATCATTTTTCATTATTATTTTTGTCTTTCACTTATTTATAAGATAGTTTTGTTGCATAATATTAGTGATCATTTTCTTTATAATTTGTCCATGTATTTATTTTCCCACTAATTCAACCTATGTGAGTTTTTATAGACTCTAATGACATTACAAGAGCTTGTCGATGTGTGTTTGTTGAATTTGATTTTTTTAGGGTTTCTACTAATGTTTGAACAAATCCTTTTTATTATGTTTGATTTGCCCTAAAATATTTGCTTGGGTATCATGTGCCTCAAAATTGACAAAGGACTTTGAGGGAAATTATTTTGTGCATGCTTTTCAATAGGACTTTCATCACGTGTTTCATTAGGTGGATGAGGGTTTGGAGGTGTTGAGGGGTTTGGATTTACTGAAAATTAACAATTAACGAATCAACACAAATGTAAATCAAAATAATTGCATTTTAACTAAAATTGCTAAAAAAATGAATGAAATTACATCTTGCACATCGTGGTAGCATGATTCCTTCAATGAAATTACTCTAAATCACACAAAACACACTCACACAATAATATAGTCACATTTTTGAGAAAATGATAGAAATGGTTCATGACTATTTTTTTCTTTTGTTGACACTATGACCCATCTAAATCATACATAAAGTTTTAGCTCTCTAAAATCTATAAAATTTGAAAATCGAGTTAGTCAATCTAGGTCTTTTGTTGATGTGTAAGTTGTGGTTGTGATACAATACTGGTATAGGGTAGATACATTGCCACAAGTATCTTCTAACTTATTCACCTACCACTCCAAATATTTTTGGTCATTTCTCCATTTTTTTGTGAGCAGTTTAACTTTTCCCTTTCATATTCCACAAATATTTGTCTCTCAAGAGTTTTTTTTGTCTAGTTCCAAACTATTTATTTGATTCAACAACCCTTATATGGCCCCTTCCCATTAGATTGTTGTTGTTGTTGACGAGTTATTTATACCTACAATTAATCTTGTTGTATCATTTAAAGCATCTTCTATATAGATTCCTCTAGTGTCACATTTTTATGCATCAAATCATTATTTGCACTACTAGTAAATACATCCCCTAATTCCATTTTTTGAATTGGTCATATTTGGGTAAAATTAATCTAGGGTCTTATAGGAGTATGCATAAGTATACTTGGAGTCACTGTTACTATTGAATATGGTTGCTTTTGTTTGGCCAAATATTCTTTTATTTCACTCATTGGGTCACTCATTGGTTGTTTAGATGGGGTGATCAATTGTGTGGATGCTCTCCCTATTTCTTGTGTTTCTATCTCTTTTCCTTTTGTTATCCCTTATTCTACTTGTCTCTCTTCTTCCTATTCTCCCGCAGTTTATTTTTAGCCATTGACCTCAATCTTTGTTCCTTCTTGGCTAATTCCCTTATCAATTTGTTCTTTTGGTGTTTTTGTTGTCTATGTCACCAACTCCTTTGTAGTACTTGCCTCTATTTGTTCTAGTTGTTGAGGTAATCCCTATTCATCCTTTGAATGTTGTGCATGCAGTGGAGATGGTGGAAGTGTAGTAGATTTTAATTCTTCCTTTCATGGTTGGCTACTCTTTACTACCTTATTATAAGCTTATTGAGCTATCATAATAGTTTCTTCATATAATTTATGTTGAATCTTTGTATTATTTATATTTTGAAGTAGAGTATCTATCCTATGTCTTGTTAGTAGTTCTTGATCTTGGAGACTTTGTACCTTACCTTTTTTCATCAAAGAGAGATCTAAAGCTTTGGGCACCTCATCTACTACTCTAGTTTTTAGTGATATCTCTATCTTGAAGGCCTTTTCCCTTTGTGTGGCTACTTGATGTTGTCGAATTATTGTCAATTCCTCCAAAAATCCCTCAATAATCTACTTAGTAGAACACAAGTTGTTGATGATAAAGTCAATCATTTCTTGAACACCGACCTCTTTGTTAGTTGTCATGGCAGTGGAATAAGTTTGAGCCACCTCCAATGGCTTGTAGGTTGTGTACAAAGTTATGAACAATTTCTTTTTGTCCAAGGTAGACCTTCTTGGTTCTTTTCTTGTGCTACATTCTATCTTGTTTGTTGATGTAGCTATTCTTCCTTTGGAGTTTCCTCCTCTTCTATTTTTGAGCTATATTGCACCAATTTCTTATGCACTTTTGGTTTTTTGTTTTTCTTCTTTTGCTTTCTTGTTCCTTCCTTCTTCTCATAGCTCATTTGTAATAGGACATTTGCAATTTCTTCTATTGAAACTTTTCAGCTTTTGGGGAGATCTCCTCTATGTGGATTGTTTCTACCTCAACCTGTTTCCTCTTTTTACCCTTTGTTTCTTTTTGTGGGTACTCTAGTATAATTGATTTTCTTTTATGTGGTTGCTCTTCTATAGTTGTTTTTCCTTTCTACAATGGACTACTTCCATTGGTATACCCTAATCTCTCTAATAGTTTCTTGATTTGTTCCCTTGTTGGTCCTACTATGATTTGACTAGTTTGTTGAGCAGTGACAACCTTAGTGACTTGAGGAAGTGGATCTTATTTTTCTCAGATGTTTGCACAACACAAGATAACCCAACCACAATATATAACAACCAAGGAGATAATATCCAAATGATGATATCAATATCTACATCTAACTAAAAATCATCTAACACTAGCATTATTCATATATAAAGATGTGTAATAATCATCACAATGTTGAACATAAGTCATATAACATAATCACATATATTAGTGAAAACATTGAAGCTAAAACATGCACAACTCAAGAACATAAATTCACACAAATGAATCCAAAGTACAACATCAATACACCTCGATGACAATACAAACAACATCAATAATTATTCTTATTAGTGAATATAACATAATCACATATACTAATGAAACATATTGAAGCTAAAACATTGCACAAGTCAAGCACATGAATTCACATGTAAATGAATCTAAAGTACATCCATACACCTCAATGGAAATACAAACATCATTAGCAAGAACAATATTAGTAACAAAGCTCAATCGAACAATAAAATGAGGCATAAATACCTAGGGTCTTACATCACCAAGAAGAGGCTAGAGATAACCTAGGTGGGCATTACAATAGTTATAGCAAAAGATGGCCCTGGAAAGAGATTTTATACTAGATGTTATGTAGCTTCATATCGCAAGCTTGCTTGAAGGGAAAACCTCCTTTGAGCAAACTCAATACAATGAAATATGTGGTACTCTTACAATAGCCCATGCATTATATTTATACTAATTGTATTCAAGCTAACTATTATTTCCCAAGCATGTGGTATTATTTTTAATAGCTCAAGGGATGACTTATAAAGCATATGCATCCAAAGCCATTATTACAAGAAAAACTAAAAAGAAAGAGTTAGGATGAAGGGGTCCTAACATAATCATAACTTCTTATATGCATTATAAGAAAAACAATGAAATTTAAACTAGGTTGATGTTAGAACTTGGTAGATTGGTCCCACATGTTCCGAGTTCAATCTTGAGTGTAATGAATTTGACTTTCCATATAGATTTAACCTGTGAGACATGGATTTGAACTCACTAACAATGGACTTCTAAAGAATTTTGTCGCCCCAAATTCTAATGTATGCTGAAGAATAAGGATTGATAGTATTGAAAAATACCCTAGGGAAGCTATTGAATCATGAGGGTCAAGTTCTCCTTAGTCAACTCTCTTGAAGGACTAAATTTACGACCTTGGGAAAGTGTTGGTAGGTAGGAAGCAAGTGTGCAATGGCCTAGACACAAATTCTAATGTAAATGTTAATTCTTTTTAATGCTCCAAATCCAAATGTTGCTAGGAATGTTCTTTGTAATTGTTTAGGATATTTAAACGATTTGGGATGTGAATTAATGTTTAAATGAATGTCTTTAAATACCAAGACAAAATGACTAGTTGCATAAACATGTACCGAGTTAGCTCCCAATGGCTAATAGGAAAGGGTAGGAGTAAACAATTTTGAAATTATAAAATTTGAATTTTGAATCAAATTTGTACCATGCAGAGTAAACCTATATATTGTGAGATTGCTACAAGACAAGGAATGTAGGATCTTGGGATCAAGAATGGATATATGGAAGTATGGGCTAATAATGAGGCAAATGTGTGGAGACACACAAATAATGTACTGGAGTGTGTGAAAGTGAAAGTAAATGAAGAGGAGATAAGGATCAACAAAGGAGCCAAACTTAACACAAGAATGTACTACATATCACCATATAATTATGTTAAGACATTCCATCAAAATAAATCCAAAACTAAATAAGAATTGATATAAATATACAAATTACACTATTACAATATAAATATATAAGTATATTATTTTTTAAAACAAACACAATTAAATTTTAAAAATACTTAAATTAACTCTTAAATGTCTTTGTCTTTGACCTTGTGATGTTAAACCTTCTATTCTATTCTATAGCCGAATGCAAACAAAATCGAACTTGACAAAAACAAGCGACGAATTTCCTTCCGTTATTATAGCAGAACAAGAACAATTATGAGGATGACTACTTGACAAAAACGCCATTGATTGTTAAGAAGGTCAATGGGTATGGGGCACCCTTCTCCATTCTCCACTCTCATGTATACTTTAAATCTCTATCTCCGTTATGATTACAATACTAAACTACATCTAGATTCTCAAGTTGGAACAATTCAACGCTCTATTACCTACGTAACACCAACATCATTAACCATTTAATTTGTAAATTATCTTTTATGGCCATTATAAATTTAAAATTTTATATCAATTATATATAGAATATGTAATAGGAATATAAGATAAGTATAACAATATGGGTATTGACAATAGTATATTGAGTACATATCCTATGGAGATAAAGGTAGGTAGGTATAACACATGGGAGAGGAACGAGTAGTTCCTATTGTTAATATAATACTTATGGTTATTGGATTTAGTGTTACTATGTATTGTTAATATTTATTCTATATATAAGTTCAAAAATGATCAAATGTTAATCAATATGGACCTTAATATGGACCCTTACATGAATACATGAAAACTTATGAATGTCATATAAAAAATCATAAATACATTCATTGACAAGTGTATAAATAATGATATTTTATTTCAGGGTTTAACTGCGTAGTTTTTGAGTCAAACATCCTATGGAGATAAAGGTAGGTAGGTATAACACATGGGAGAGGAACGAGTAGTTCCTATTGTTAATATAATACTTATGGTTATTGGATTTAGTGTTATTATGTATTGTTAATATTTATTCTATATATAAGTTAAAAAATGATCAAATGTTAATCAATATGGACCTTAATATGGACCCTTACATGAATACATGAGAACTTATGAATGTCATATAAAAAATCATAAATACATTCATTGACAAGTGTATAAATAATGATATTTTATTTCAGGGTTTAACTGCGTAGTTTTTGAGTCAAACACATGACTAAAACTACACAGTTAATGTAATGCCCCTCGCCTTTTCGTTTGTGATAGATGTTGTTCTCATGATTCCTATGACAATCCTAGTACCGATGATAGTCCTTTAGTGCATGTTTTCAGTTTTGAGACACTTTGATTTCTATGCTATGGTTGATGTTTTCTTTGATATTGCTAGACACTTAATTATCATACGAACTAGATATGGATTATGTTAGATGATGCTTGATCTCTTGTACCTTGTGCATTTTTAGGTGATGGACATATTATGGTTGATGTTAATTTCAGTTTAATATGATCATGATTTCATATTAGTGTTACTTTATGTTTAAGGTATTGTTTGATCATGATTATGATGTATGTCTAGGATTGGATGCAGTTATTTATTTGATGAGTTACTGAACGGAACAATGTGGCATTACTTGTGTCCAAGTACCCTGCCACGCTGCGACTTCCGTTCATTATGTTTATGATAACATGTATATATGTACAACCCTGTTGTTTCGATGCAGTATGCAGGTACCGGGCATCGACTCCACCTGGACTAGCAGGTCTGAGCGTGCCCTAGCCGATGGATTCGTGGAACGGAGTTAACATGGGGTTCCTGGTCTTTTGTGTCGGTTGTCTGTTTGCCTCCGTCATTGTGGTCTTGTCTTGTCTTCCAATCTTGCTTGTCAGTCAAGTTTAGTGCCACCACGAGGTTTAACAAGGTCAGAGTTGCTGGGTTACGTCAGTGTTTTGATGCATTCGAATATAATTACTTGACTAGGAATATAATTATGTTAAATAAATATTAATGGTTTTAATAAGAATTAAATAATGTAGAAAATATAATTATTTAATACTATGTGAATTAATAAATAAATTATATTGCCTAATTTGTGAGTGTTGTAAATGTTTAAACGGTATATGGCAATGTTCATAAATTTCGTTAATGCATAGATTGATATAATGTAAATTGTGTTTATTGAAATGCATGTTAATATTAGATTTATAAGATAATAATTTTGCCGTGGTTTATTAGTCTATTCTAGGGTTTTTTAGAAAAATATATATATATATATTTTGGGAGAGGTTGGGGGGATAAAAAGATTTAGGGTGCTATTTTCCCGGACGGCCTTTGTTTCTCTTTTCAAGCTAGGGTTCTTTCTTGCCACTGTGTTGGTTCGAGAGGAGGCTAGGGTTTTAAAATGCCCTGCAGAAACAACATTTTCAATCTTGGCCTTGAAAAAAAAAAAAGGGTGGTAATGCCTCCGATTTGGCCCCAAATGTCTGATCATTTGGTACTCTGCTGCGTAAAGTTTCAGTTTGAGTTTTCTGGAAGAATATCTGCAACGGAAAGGTATGGAAATTCATTTGTTTTTCGGTTGTTTGGTCTGCGCTTTTGTGGTTTTCTTGTTAATAATTATGTTTCTGATTTGTTTAATGATTTCAGCTGTTAATTGCATGTATTAGATGCTAATTAAATGTATTAGAGGATTTTGTTTTTTTTTTTTTTTTGTTTTTAGTCCCGTTCGGTTTTAATAGGAACTGGAATCGAGTTTTGTTTGTGGATTCTTTTGCATGCAGATAAATAATATCAAAGGGTTTTCTACTCTGTGTACACATATTTCAGAAAACTTTTTATAGATGCTTTTGATAATGAAATGATGTTTTATTAGTATTAATTTAAAGGATTTTAGATGCCTGTCTGCGATATCGAACATGATTTGGAAATTTTCTGCAATATCGGACATTATTTGGAAACTTTAGATTAGGGCTTTCTAAATATTGTTTAAACCTGACCGGGAGATTTTGGCATTTGGTTTAACTCTAGTTTGAAATTGATTATCAAAGGGTTTAATCGTTATCTATTAAAATAAAAACCTGGGTATTGTCATGTTCCTATGATGTATTCGCACAACAATAGCAAGAGATATCAAAGCACCTTAAGTCTAAATAATGAAATATAGGAGTATGAAATGAATATTGCTTATATTATACACATTCTAGAAATCTAGCCGTGATGATTGGTGTAAGTTTGTCTAATCTCATGGGTACATTGACAGCATTGATTTTAACAAAAAGTTAAATTTGAAGTTTCAATATATTTCTCCAGAAAGCAAAAGATAAGAGTCTTTTCTTGAGGGTAGCGTCTCATGCCCTAGAAGTTTGATGTTGACTCAACCCCCATCTAGAACAAGGCTCTTAGCTCTTATGTGAGTTGTAGCTGTGTTGTCATTTGAATCTGGATTTCTCACATAGAAACAAATGACCTTACTGTTTCAGCACTGCAGCTACACAATTAACCTTATTCTGTTACACCACATTATACTGACAATCTACTGCTAATGTCTGAAACGATGTAGGTTGGTGATTTTATTTTTGGTGAAACATTTTGTAACAAGTCTCCCAAGAAAGTTTCGTCCTTCATAGAAATTGTCAAGAATAATTAAGCTGTGCAAGAGAATTGTAGAATTATAATTTATGTTTCAGAATTAACAAAGTAATTTGGTGAATTTATTTTTTGATGCAACACTTAAGCTATTTTGTAAGATTTCAAATAGTCTTGGCAGGCAGGGTTTGTAACGTTAGGGTACAGTGCTAAGATTAGTTTTACGAGATTAGCTGTGTTTGTATCTTCTTTACCAGCCGCCATGTGACTGCACATATATTTGACTCTTTTATCTGTTTTATGTAATTTTTTTGTTTATTTAATACAATATTTAGTTTTTTTTTGAACTTTTAAAAAAAAAAAAAAACGTCTTTGGCTCCGAAGCTTTTTACTGCAGATGCAATCGCTGTCTCATACCACGCCTTTTCCTTCTTGCTGGGCGTTTTGAGGTGTACCCACGTCTTTTCTGGTTTTGACTGGCTTGGAAGTTGCCGTTTTTGCCACAGCCAGTGAGTTGTCCTCCCTTGTGCCAGAATTTGGAATGTTGCCATCATAGGATTAGATGTGGCTGTCTGAGTTGTCGCCCTAGGACTGGCAGAAATAGTTTGTCGTCAGTAAACTCCAGTTGTGCACTCCTTGGTGCGGTAGATTGATGCAGTAGTTGTTCCTTGATTACCTGCCAGTGGTTCGCCTGGGAATAGCTGCTCTTACAAACGTTTAAACAATCATATGTGCTCAACTTAAATCTGTCCACGTCAGCTTTTAACTAAACCCATGCTTGAGCCAGTTAAACAATGTGTTAGAATAGTGAGAAATGTGTGTTTTCATAAGATGGAATCATCGGATTAGGGAATAGACAAACTTAGTTGTAGATCAATGCCGGCTATCAAACTAGTGTCACGTTCTTTCTGGACAGCGAAGTTTTAGTGGAAAATTAAATTCTTTAGGATAGATTTAGAGCTGTTGTAAAGTAGTGTTTAATCTATATTGGTGCAATCGAGGTCTTGCAGAATAGTTAATTGTTTTCCTCACCTTGAAAGTTAAATAGGTTTATGATATATTCTAGAGGTGTTTTTATGGATTCCCTAATTGAAACTCCGAGAGAACGAATTTAGAATCCTATCGCAATTATTGAGTTACTCCATCTTCATCCCGAATAGTAACGAGTTGCCTTAGGATTATGACATTCGTGTCTCGCAAATCAACTGGATTATGGTGTAATTATAGTTTCATGTTGCTATTTAATGTTATTGTAAATCCCTTCGCAACAAGTTTTCAATCATGCTTTAATTTTAATTGGCCTTCCTTGCTATTAGGGTAGAGTAACGTTTTTATAAAGTTTTGATGGGATTTAAATGGCAAGTAGTTATTTAATCAATTTACACTATTGATATTATTGTTTTCCAATTGATAAGTAGTTATAATTCTATCATCGTATTTAATTGATCTACGACAATATTAAGGAATCTTAATGTAATTTTGGTTTTGGTTCTTTCTTGTTTTACAAGGTTAAAATCGTTAATGCTCTATGTTATATAAATATACTATTATTATGTTAAAGTCTCTCTTGTAAATAAGTATAGAATTTTGTATCGTTATTATTATTTTATTATTATTAGTATGATTTATCTCTCATTCGGAATTTCCATTTCAAATTGGTTTTGGTTGAACGTTAATTGGATTAATCCGCCAGTGAATCTGTTTTGTGATCCTTGTAAAAGTTATTAATCAAGTTGATATTAAGAACTTCTATGATAATGGGAGTATGTGATCTCAGTTGCATCAAGAAAACAAGATTGGCCAAATGTTTGAT
The DNA here is from genome assembly GCA_027924645.1 of Cunninghamia lanceolata. Classification (NCBI taxonomy): domain Eukaryota; kingdom Viridiplantae; phylum Streptophyta; class Pinopsida; order Cupressales; family Cupressaceae; genus Cunninghamia; species Cunninghamia lanceolata. Next base: position 2,025,257 of record BSBN01000326.1, on the reverse strand, counting down.
CATTGGTCTTAATGAGACTCCTTGTGCAAGTTAATAGAGTGTTTAGTCCCAGAGGCCTAGGTTGTAATTTTGTGTTCATGCGCATGGTATCTTGTGAATGCATATTGGGGTAATGATTAAGTCCTTCATGAATGTTGCAATCATTATTTGTCTAAGTTTGTTGAACTATTGTGTTGGTCAAGACAATGGGGTAATGCCGTCATCGGTATAGAAGAGATCCCCCAAGTATTACTCCGTTTGGAAACCTTGAATTATGTATTGGGACTTTGCCGTATGGTTATGCCATAATTGCAAGAAGGTTAATGCCTTGTAATGTGTTTACCTAGACCTGTTGTTTGGTCTTGAACCCATATAGTCGAGCTCTTCTTGTAAGTTGTGGTCCCCTATTGTGTTGAGCTTGTTTTAATTCCTTGTTATGGTTGAGATATTGGAGCAAGAGGACCTATGCCTTGCTCGAGTGATTCATTGTATTGTGATTGGTTGCAAGATGGTTGATGCCTTGCACCGTTATGCATATTTTCTGTTATGAAGACGGTTGTCATGTGTTGCCTCTAGAAGTAATGTTGTGTTGTTGTGAGATTGGCTAGTGATGTCGGAGTCTTGTGATGTTCTTAATCCACTGTCTACCTGACCGTTGTTCTTGTGGGGCCCTCATGTTAACTCCTAGCTCGGGGGGTGGACCTCAGGGTTCCACATGGTTGGGTGGAAAGAGCTAGATCCATTGGTTTTCTCCCTTGCTGTTGTTCGTGAGCGAGGAGGATTCACCTTGTGTGCCTGACATCAGACCTTGTACCTGTTTTGAAGATAGTTCCTGTGCTCATGCATTAGTCTTGTGTATTTATTGTATCTCATTGTTTATATTTAGTTGTAATCAGGATGTCGATTTTGTAAATCTCATGTTGATGTACTCAATTGTATAGACTTGTTAAATGTGCATGTATTCTTATCCAAATTGATTACCTAGGTTATGGCATGGAATGTAGATGTATTTGACTAATCATTATTGTTATAGAGTTGTATGATTTACCGATGTTAGTTAGCAATGCATGTAATGATGTTGTTTATTGTTAAGTAGTGCATCCTTGACGCCTTGGGAGACAAGTTGTTAACTATTGATGTGTTTTATCTGCTAAGCCTCACTTGTTGTCCTATTTATAAGAGAAAATGTTTCCGCTTTGCTTGCTGATAAGTGTTGTCTATCAAGGTATTCATGGACAGGGTACTGCTAATCTATTCTGCTTCATTGGAAGTTATTTGTATCTATTTTAGCAGTATAATGGTTATGGCTTCAGTAGTTTTATTCCCTGTTATTAATGCAGTTATGTTGCCCTAGAGTGGTTAGAAGAGTAATTTCATGCAATGTGTTTTGTCTAGTTTCTACTTTACACTATCATGCTTTCAAAAAAAAAATCAGTTCTGTAACTTTTGCACTTTTAATCTAGCACTCTGGGGTTACATGACGGGGCATTACAGTTAAACCCTGAAATAAAATATCATAGTTTGACATGCTGCGAAAAATACCTCATACTTATCAAGTGTATAAATACTTTTTAATTTTATATACCCATTTTAAGTATTCATATAAAAAATCATAAATACATTCATTAATATCCATTATAAGTGTTTCATTATAGAGTAAGTTGTTCACCTAACCAAATATTATTGTTATGTGTACAATTACTTGACAATGTAGTTTGCAATGGAATACTTCATATTATATGTTTGTTCTATGACAAACGTAAAAAGTGAGTACAATACATACCTTGCATCTTGTCATGAAGTGTAAAAGGTTGTTAAAAAGTGCCATGATCATTTAAGGTTGAAAATAAGATATACTTTAAATAAGAATGTCATGAAATGTAAAAGGTTGTAAAAAGTTTTATGATTATTAAGGTTGAATATAAGTTGTACTTTAAATAAGAATGAGTTGTTACTATTGGGTCATTTGTGTTGGATATAAAGGTTAGGAAGCGGTCCCATGGGAGGGGGCTATGGGACCTTTCTAAATTATCTCAGCGGTGTTGCTGAGATTTTTTAGGAGTATTTTACAGCGGGTGGTCCCATGAATTTTGTTTTTGTGGGACTGCTTAAAATTTTAAGCTCTGAATTTTACTAAAGCGGGTGGTCTCATGAAATTTTTTAAACAATAGTTTATGCTAAATAATTAGCAGAGATTTTTTTAAATAGAAAAATGAAATAAAAACAGAAAGTGGGAAAATTCCCTCCAAACTTTCCTGAGAAAAGTGTTAGTTAACTCCCTACGCTGGTGGGGGAAAGTTTCAGCCCCACCCCATCTGCACCAGCTAAAAAATAACTCCCTAAACAATAGCTGCTCCTATTTCGAAAGGAGAAGATTCTATTTAAGCATTAGCGAGTTTTTTGTGTTCCACGGGAATAGATCCTCTAGCAGCTCCATGGGACTGCTCTCTTAGAGATAACAAGATTCGTGGTTACCAAAGATATTGAGATCATTAAAGTTGCATATAAGTTGTATTTTAAATAAGAATATGATGTTATTCTAACAATAGATATTTTTTTGTTCAACTACTAAGGATTCCACGATAAAATTTTGGTCAAATCTTTAAAAAATATTTTTAAGAACACTTCTTATTAGACTGTGATGTGGCGAGTGGCATGATGAGTCACACCTTCATACCTTAGTTGTAGATAGGTAAGAGTCCATCTCACATTTTAAAAAATGAAGGTCCTAAGACATTCCATGTAACCCTACACTTCATGGTGACAAGATTAGCCTAACTACTATTGGCCCTCTCCCCTGTATATGTTCTCAATGGCATAATTAAAGATGTGATATATATTATGAAATTTTGGAGTAAGGAATGCCGAATATGCCTTCCGCTCCTTCTGATTTTTCTGTGCAGATCCCGCCGAATACTGCCTTTCCTTGAGGAAATTCTGGATCCACTCTAAGGGTTTCGACCAGTAAACAACACAATCTGGGATCCTCGATGGATGGATCAAGTAATCATGCACTAGCAGCTTCGAAACTTCGAGAACTTAGGGTTTCCACAAACGCAAACAGGTTCAGGGTTTGGGCGATGGAAATTCCCCTGCTGATGACTGGAATGCCATGGAAAAGACCAAATCTTCCTGTTTGTCTGCAAAGGATGTGGGCGAAAAGGGCTTTATTGGGACATGGCTGGAATCAATGATCGATGTGAAACAAGGGCCTTCTTTCAGGGATGCCATTGTCAATACTGCCCATAATGATATGATGATTTCTCCCGAGTGGGACTCGCGTCCCAAATTCACTACAATTTCTCATAAAGTCGCCAGTGATTCGGCCAAAAATCTGTCTGCAGACAACACAAAAGATTTCAAGATGGTCAAACCATTCAGATAGGCTGGAAAAACCCCTGTTTTTGTGTTTGAAGTGGATGTAAAATATGAAGTAATCAACGGAAAGCGGTTTTTCGCTGCTAATGGATTAATTGGCCAATTCAAGCGTTTTTAACTTGGACTTGATCTGCATAGGTGGATTTCTGAAACTTGGCTGCCTTTGATGGAAGGTAATCTGGATTTTTTTTATTGTGGTTTTTTTTATTATGTGAAAGATTTATCCTTTGTGAGAAGCCTTGGATTTGGGGCCAATCAATACTTTCTCATGCTTAAACTTTGGTACCCGAATTTCAATCCCTTCACTGAACCATTTAAGGTCAAAGTGTTTGGATTCGTCTCCCAAATCTTCCACCATGTTTCTGTTAGCAATTCATTGGGTGACTTTCTGGTGACAATTACTAATACCTATAAATTCACTTATACGACATTTGCTGGCATGTGTTGACATGGACATTTTGAGAGATCTTTCGTCGAAGTAATATTTAAGGTTGCTGATCGCAGCTGGACTCAACCACTTGATTATGAAGCACTTCCATTCCATTTTCAAAGATGTTATGAGACGAGACATATAGCCACTGCTTGTCCCAAGCCTAGGAAAAAAAATGATTCTCAGGTCACATGGTGGAAATGTGCTCTTCCACAACATTACACTATAAAACACAAAAACACAATCTCAAATGCCACAAGAAACTTCAACTAAAATAAGCATATGCATGACTAGCACATGGGTTCTCAATTCTCAAATATCACAAAACCTTTATAACGACCTCAACTAAAATAAATCTTCTTTCATATCTCAAAACTATCAAAATCATAGCAACCACTACAAAACAACACAATCCTTCTTAAAACATCATCACTCCTCCCAAACATGACTCCAATCCTATATTTCTCCCCATCTAAAGTCATAATAATTTTTTATTGTAGCTTCCTACAAGAGGATCTCTATCTCAACCCCAAGCAAGGTTTCTCTCTATCTCAACCCTAAGCAAGGTTTCTTTCTATCATGTGGGAGAACCTAGACTTGGATAAAAAGAATTAGACTAAAAATGAAAAGAAAGTGAACAAAAAAATGAGATTCTTAGGGCAACAATATTTTAGCAAAAAGAATAAAAATGGATCTATATATAAAGAAAAGAAAAAGACAACATCAATCATTCACATACATAACAAGAGCCCATATACCTTTTGCCATTTCTAGAAAATTATATCCTACTCTTTTCCATCTTCTTGGTAAACAAAAATATCAATGTTCTCAAGTACGAAAAATGACCTACCTCAATTTTAGCCCCAAGATTTCTACACAATTCTCAATTCCTTCAGCTTCATCCTAAATGAAATCTTCTTAGTAGTGATTTAAAAAAAAAATTAATGTAGTCCTTAAGGGATTATATCCAACAAAAATTTCAAATAGTCCCAAAAAAAGCCCAAGACGAGTGGCTAAATAGGAAGTGCTATCCCCCTTGACACATGGAACCCTCATCTCTTCTATTTGCATGCAATAACCACTTGGAAAAAGGTGGATAGGAGATGTAAGCCTCTCCTCTCACCACTTTTTTGAATTATAACATCACATACAAGTCATTATGACCCCCTATATCCTAGGTACCCAACCTTAGGGGCTATTTTTGCTCAAAATTCTTCAAAAAATATAATTTATCACCCTTTAAAATTATAAAATAAAGTAAATTCAAATTGCACATTTTTCAGGTATTTTGCCCTAAGGGGGTTAAGCTATCACATTAATAGTAACAATTATAAGACCACTTATGACTAAGGTATAATAGGCAAATTAAATTTGTTGTAAGGGGGTGGTAGTCCCTTCTCGATGTATGACAAAAAGGTGAATTGGAAACACAATTGGGCCTCATTACTTATTAGGTGAAGTGAGGGAGGTGATCGAGGTGATAGGGGGTTCTCATGTGGTCTCTCATCTCCCATTCACCAACCTATAACACACCTACACAATTAATGCCTACATCAATATGTTCAATGTATATAACCAAAGCATAATGATACAACAAATTACTCCATAACCATGATTCACTAATCATCAACATATGTAATCCATAATAAATAACATTCTAATAGATAGCACATCATTTTCAATTCCTACAAAAAGCATGATCTCATGGATTGTTTTTGATTAATATAAGTTGGGAAAGAGGGTCCCAGTCCCTTACATAGTCAGAGAACTTAAAAGTCTGAACATAACACCAACAAGAAACAATAACAAAAAGGCACTGGAATTAGAAATCTAGGGCAAGAAACACAGACAAAAAATGGTAGGACAATAGACGAACAACAAAAAGAACAACACCATGATCAACAGAGAGACTACTTCCTGTTGCTACGGATCAAGGAGTCCCAATCCTTAGTCATATTCTTTAGAGTCTCATTCCAAGTGCCCCGCAAGGACCAACTTATCATCCTACACCTTAGTCTTTTTTTTGGGTCATTTGATAGTCACCCTCTTGTTGATGTTTACATTTGTGAATCTCAAAAAATTTCACACCACCAAACACAACATACTTCATAATCTCATCAGTGAGAATGACAAGTTCATTCAACCCCTTTTCCATTTTCATTATTCTATAATGATACTTTTTCATAGCATCCTTCATGATAGTCCAATTTTTCTGATAACTATTACAACTATTATTCTTGTCTTGAATGTCTTCCAGTTTGGCAATCTTATCTTGGAGTTCCTTAATGCCATGGACACACACAAAAAAAGTGTCAACCTTACCATCCTCTTTCCCAATAGCATAATCAAAGTTATCAATGTTAGGGGATACTTCCCCATGATCCTCCTCATCAAGGGAGAGAGACATAGTGTCTTCAACCTCCTGGAGAGGAGGTTGGTGATCAATCTCCTCCTCCTCTCTAATCTCCTCAATAGAAAACTCTTCATAGCCCCCTGCTCTTCCTCAATAATCTCTTTCTCGTCCCTATGAATAACCTCCTCCTCCTCAGCCTATGTTTCTTCTTTAACAACGTCTTCTTCAACCATATCACTCCCAACTAGCACTTCCTCATTCTTCTCCTCTTCCTCAACAATAACATTATCATCCCTTATAGTCTCCTTAGTGAAAGAGTCTGAAGGAATGTCATGAACAACCACCTTAGAGGTCTTCACTCCCTTCCCTGACTTATTAATAATAGCTACCCTAGTAAGGTGAGCAGACCTCCTACCAACAGTGGCAGTATGAGCATAAATATCATCCAGGTTATCTTTAGGATTAAAATTAACAAAAGAGGAATGGAGATTAAGTTTAGCAACAATTGATTTTATCTAAATACTCTTTTTACTAGTTTTGGTTGGAGAACCAACCCCAAAATTGTTATCCTTTAGGGAAAGCAAAATATTTTTAGGGGAATCCACATGGTTCTTTTAGGTTTTCTTACTTTTGGTAAGTAACTCAGGGGTAGTAGACACTAGTTCTTTCTCCTTCAAACCCTTCTTCCTCTCTCTCTTCTCAACATGTTTAGTATAAGAGGAAGGGACATTTGTCATAATATCTCTATGAGCATCAGTATGAGTTAAATCCCTCTCAAAGGAATTATTTTCTTGCTAGTGCGTGGGGAACCCACCTTGCCAACAGAACTAGAGGGTTTAGTACTGGGACACACAATAGAAATAGTAGTTTTACTATTGGTTATAGGATTCTTGTTAGTAGAAGAGAGTCCAACTTTAGGTATTATCACAGGGGTTTGATGAAGACTATACTGATACATAGCATGAATTAAACCTTGATGAAGGGGTGGATTAACACCATCCTTAATGTAACTCTCCAAGGAGGACGACAAAAGGAAGGGGAAGCTTATCAAATTATCATGTCTAAAGTGATCTAAAAGAGGAAAATGATACCCATGCACAGTTGCATACCTCCCTTCAAGAGTGAAATATTTGATTAAATGATAACTCACCAGAGGCCCAGAGTTGGGAGTGTTGCAAGTATGAGGTGAGCCAGTGTTGTCATTGATGTCAACATACTCATATTGCATTGACAAGAAGGATTTGATGAGCTGTGTGCTGAGGATATTGAGAAAATTAGCCTCAGTCAGGAACAGTGAAGAACAGTGATGAGAAGAAAGCAAATGTACTGTATAGGATGAGAACCGGAGGATGCGGATTAAAGGGTTAGTAGATATGAGTCTTGAGATGCTTCAGTTAAGATTTCAGAGGTCCGCATGAAGATCTGAAGGAGTTGTGGCTGTCGGTATAGAACCGGTTCCGGCAAGTATCCAGAGGTGACAGAGGATCACAAAAAGGTCCGGTGAGGTCTGGAATTGTATTATCCTAATCTGCGGATTGGACGGAGTGTTTGGGATGTCCTTGTGATGTGTCATCCTGATTTGTGTATGATTTGGAGGTCCGGAAGTACCTCTTGCATTATGACAGTGGCGACAGACTGTGTTCTTGAAGTTCCGGATGAGGAAGACAAGAGATCCCAGTAAGTAGAGGAAGTGCGGATGTATCCGGACCTTTAGATAGGCTTGTGAAGGTTCTTGGATCATGTTTAGGTTGTGTTGTTGGTCCGCATTGATGGTAGAGCCCGGAATTGAAGTTATTCTTCCGGATGAAGTTCTTGCTCTGTTTAGCCGACCAGATGAGTTGTGATGGCCGACCGGATGTGTTATTCATCTTGCGGATACTCCTATGGTTGTTTGCCGACTTAGATGTTTGTTCCTAAGTCGATGTCTTGTATAAATAATGGTTTGTGAGTTCATTTCAGTGTGTGGTGTGTGGATGAGTGTGGCATAGCGAAGAAACGTGCGAAAGGCAGAGCAGAGATTTTTGGGCTTAATTGGAACTGATCCGGACATGGTAGAGATGTCATTCTCCAGTTCAAGACTGTGATTTTTATCACTCTGTAGACAGTGTGTCTCCTTGTAGGCAGTGGGCCTCTTTGTGAGCAGTGTGCTCGGGCAGTGAGCCCTTATTGGCATGTGCCATTCATTTTTCTTTATTCTTCTAACAGAGAATAATTCTTGGGTTAATCACCCCGTGGTTTTTCCCTTAACCGGGTTTTCCACGTCAAAATCTTGGTGTTCAATGTGTTGATGCTTATCTGCTCTTGTGTTTATGTATTATGCTTCCATGGATGATTATTTGATATGCTGCTAACTAACAACAAAGAATCCAGTATTTGAAAGAGGAAGAAGTTTTATACAACTGATTCACCCCCCCCCTCTCAGTTGTATGACCTAGATCCAACAATTGGTATCAGAGCTAAGTTCCTCTGATAGGAGCTTAACCGCTTGAGGAGATCCAGGATGTTGTCATACAAGAAGGATAGTCCGAAGTTCGATGGAACCAACTTCACTCTCTGGAAAAGTCGCATGAAGTGTCACTTGGAATGTATGGGAAAAGCATACTTGGCTATGGTTTCAAAACCATATGTACCTCCACAAGGTGGTCCGACAACTCTGAATGAAATCACAGAAGCTGAAAACAATCTGCGGACCAAGGAAGCTCTTCTAAGCGCATTGAATGACTCAGATCTCTCGAATGTTATTGACCTACCAACTGCATATGAGATCCTGACTAAACTGGAACTTCTGTATGAAGGAGATGAGTTTGTCAAAAGTGCAAGGTTACAAAGCCTGAAAGGGAAATTTGAAAGATTGAAAATGAGAGATGATGAAAACATCACTACCTTCATGCCAAGAGTAAATGAGCTGGTATGTGGAATCAGAAATGCTGGTGGAACTTTAGATGAAAATGAGATTGTCTGCAAAATCCTAAGATCCCTTCCTGCTGCCTACAAAATCAAAGTTGCTGCCATTGATGAATTCAGAGCCCACACAACTGTCACAAGAGAACAACTGGCTGGCAAACTAGCTGCATTTGAAATGACCGAGTTTGGAGATGATCCTCCCAAGACTGAATCTGCTTTCAAAGCCAGTGCCTATGTGAAAGGCAAACAGAGATTTGATCCGGGTGAAAACTCATCAAGGAAAATGTCATGGTATGATCAAGCAAGAAGAGACATGGAAGAAGAAGAAGCAGAAACAGCTCAACTTGAAGCCCTCATTGCAAAGAGACTGCCAAGAGGATCCGGTAAGTATGAAGGAAAACTACCCTTTAAGTGTTTCAACTGCAATAAGATTGGTCATTTTGCCTCAAGATGTCCGGAGAGATCTGCAAGATCTAATACTCACAGACAAAGGTTTCAAAAGAATTGCTATTATGTTCATGAAGAAGATGACAATGAAGGAGTAACAGATGATGAATCAGAACTAGGAAGCAAACCCGGAAATGAGTGGGTGTTTATAGCCATCAAGGAAGAAGATTCAATACTCTCTGAATCTGTCAATCACAAAGTTATTGAAAAAGCCTTGGCTGCTCAAGTGGAAGAAAAGGATGATTGGGTTATTGACAGTGGATGTTCTCACCATATGACTGGTGACAAGAATAAGTTCTTAGATTTGGAAAGATATGAAGGAGGAATGGTAAAGTTTGGTGACAATTCTGCTGGCAGAATCAGAGGTAGGGGAACTATTTCCTTTGATGGTAAGAGCAAAACAGGAAATGTACTGTATGTTGAAGGATTGAAGCACAATCTTCTCAGTGTTGGTCAGTTAGTGGACAAAGGCTATGATCTCCGGTTCAAGAATGGAAAATGCAGAATCTTTACAAGCTCCGGAACTGAAATTGCATCCGGTACTCAGACAAAAGGTAATATCTTTCATCTGGTTGGTTCAAATAAAAGTTGTCTGTTTGTCCAAATTGATCAGAGTTGGTTATGGCATAGAAGAATGTGTCATGTAAATTTTGATAACATCATCAAGATAAGCAATACTCAGGCTGTGAGAGATCTTCCAAAATTGATGAAACCTACAAATAGTGTGTGTAAAGAATGTCAGTTAGGTAAACAAAGCAGAGTCTCTTTCAAAAGCAAAGATCAGTCTTCTACCGGATTGTTGGAATTAGTACATACTGATCTATGTGGTCCGACAAGAATCAAGAGTCTGCAGGGTGATAGATATTTCATGTTGTTAATTGATGATCATTCCCGGATGATGTGGGTTACCTTTCTAAAAGAAAAATCAGAAGCTTTTGAGAAGTTCAAAATCTTCAAAGCTATGGTGGAGAATCAAACCGGATTGAAACTAAAGTGTCTAAGGTCTGATAGAGGTGGTGAATTTACATCTGGTGAATTCATTGACTTTTGTGAGAAACAGGGTATAAGGAGACAGTTGTCTGCTCCTAAGACTCCACAGCAGAATGGAGTAGTTGAGAGAAAGAACCGGACCATCCAGGAAGCTGCTAGGACAATGATGTTGGAAGCAAATGTTCCTCAAATGTTTTGGAAAGAAGCTATCAGCACCGCAGTCTACACTCTCAATCGAGTTCAAATCAGAAACAACACCGGTAAGACCCCCTATGAACTCTGGTTTGGCATCACTCCTACTGTGAAATATTTCAGAGTATTTGGTAGCAAGTGTTATATTAAAAGAGATGAAGATCTAGGAAAGTTTGATGCTAGAAGTGATGAAGGAATTTTCTTGGGTTACCCCACTCAAAGCAAAGCATACCGGTGTTACAATAAGAGATTGAGGAAGATGATAGAAAGCACCAATGTAAAGGTTGATGAAGGAATTGAGAAGCCTTCAAGATTTTATGAGTTTGATGAAGATGACCAAGACAGTATTCAAGGACCTCAATCCTCTCCGGTGAGACAGAGTCAGCCTGATCCGGTAAATCAGGAAGAAGAGATAGGTCTGAATGAGCCTGATCAAGAAGCAACAGTGCAGGATACTCCCAAAATTCCAAGGTATGTAAAACTGAACCACTCTGAAGATCAAATCATAGGTGACAGAAGCAAAGGTGTACAAACTAGAAGGAATGTTGCTCAAAATCAGAATGAATGTTGTCTGATTTCAAAGATTGAACCTAAAACAATAAATGAAGCCTGCAATGATGAAAACTGGACCAAAGCAATGGAAGATGAATTGATGCAAATTGAGAAAAATCATACTTGGGATCTTGTTCCCAGACCTAGAGACAGGAATGTAATTGGAACCAAGTGGGTCTTCCGGAACAAACTAAATGAAGCTGGTGAAGTAATCAGAAACAAAGCTAGATTGGTCTGCAAAGGCTACTCTCAAATAGAAGGAATTGACTTTGAAGAGACTTTTGCTCCGGTGGCAAGAATTGAAGCAGTCAAATTACTTCTTGCATTTGTTGCCTTCAAAGACTTCAAGGTATATCAGATGGATGTCAAGTCTGCCTTCCTAAATGGTGATCTGGAAGAAGAAGTCTACATTGAACAACCGGATGGTTTTCAATTGTCTGATAATGATGATATGGTCTGCAAGCTGAAGAAAGCTTTGTATGGATTGAAGCAAGCCCCAAGAGCATGGTATGAAAGGTTGGATAAGCATCTTGTGCAGATTGGATTCAACAAAGGTACTGCTGACAGTAACTTATATTTCAAAATTGATCATGAAAATATTTTAATTGTTGAAGTGTTTGTGGATGATATCATTTTTGGAGGAAGAGATAGTATGTGCAAAACTTTTGCAAATCAGATGAAAAGTGAGTTTGAAATGTCTATGCTCGGTGAAATGAATTTCTTCTTGGGTCTGCAAATTACTCAAACAAAAGAAGGGATCTTCATTTCTCAGACCAAATATGTGAAAGAATTGTTAAAGAAATTTGGTATGGAAGACTCAAAGCCTATGAACACTCCTATGGCAACCGGATGTAAGTTAAGCAAAGATGATGATTCTCCAAAGGCAGATCAGACAAAGTATAGATCAATGATTGGTGGATTGTTGTATCTCACTCAAACTAGACCAGATATAATGCAGGCTGTTGGTCTTGTGGCAAGATTCCAGGCTGATCCTAGAGAATCTCATGTTATGGCAATCAAAAGAATTTTTAGGTACTTGAAATGAACAGTTGAGTATGGTCTATGGTACCCTAGAGATCCGGACTTCTCTCTTCATGCTTACACAGATGCAGATTGGGCAGGAGATGTGGATGACCGGAAGAGCACTAGTGGTGGAGCATTCTTTTTGGGGAAGAGATTGGTTTCTTGGCTAAGCAAGAAACAAGATGCAATATCTCTGTCTACAACTGAAGCAGAATACATTGCAGCAGCAGGTAGTTGCACTCAAATCTTATGGATGAAGCAGATGCTAAGAGACATCAAAGTTGAATATGAGAAGCCTATCACAATTTTCTGTGATAATTCAAGTGCAATTAATATCTCCAAGAATCCGGTATTGCATTCTAAGACTAAGCACATATCTATTAAATTTCACTTTTTGAGAGAACAAGTAAACAAGGAAGAAGTCAGATTGGAGTATGTTCCCTCCAAGGATCAGATTGCAGATATCTTTACAAAACCTCTTCCCAAAGACTCTTTTGAATATCTCCGGGAGAAGTTAGGGGTCATGGCCCCTCCGGCGATGAACTAAGATGCACTGATGTGCATCAGTCCGGTGGCTATCACAGTCATATCTTGTGATCCGGACTAATGGGGAGCTGCAACTAAGGGGGAGCAGCTGGTATAATTCTGATGTATGAGAATTGCAAGTATGAGCCCTTTGCCATTGATGTCAAAGGGGGAGATAAGACATGTGAAAAACAAGTGGTTGATGATCAAAGGGGGAGCAGTAAAGGAAGAGAAGACATATGAAAAGTTGAAGTTCTTGTCTTAATGGTTTTTCACATCATATGTTGCCATCAATGACAAAGGGGGAGATTGTTGCAAGTATGAGGTGAGCCAGTGTTGTCATTGATGTCAACATACTCATATTGCATTGACAAGAAGGATTTGATGAGCTGTGTGCTGAGGATATTGAGAAAATTAGCCTCAGTCAGGAACAGTGAAGAACAGTGATGAGAAGAAGGCAAATGTACTGTATAGGATGAGAACCGGAGGATGCGGATTAAAGGGTTAGTAGATATGAGTCTTGAGATGCTTCAGTTAAGATTTCAGAGGTCCGCATGAAGATCTGAAGGAGTTGTGGCTGTCGGTATAGAACTGGTTCCGACAAGTATCCAGAGGTGACAGAGGATCACAAAAAGGTCCGGTGAGGTCCGGAATTGTATTATCCTAATCTGCGGATTGGACGGAGTGTTTGGGATGTCCTTGTGATGTGTCATCCTGATTTGTGTATGATTTGGAGGTCCGGAAGTACCTCTTGCATTATGACAGTGGCGACAGACTGTGTTCTTGAAGTTCTGGATGAGGAAGACAAGAGATCCCAGTAAGTAGAGGAAGTGCGGATGTATCCGGACCTTCAGACAGGCTTGTGAAGGTTCTTGGATCATGTTTAGGTTGTGTTGTTGGTCCGCATTGATGGTAGAGCCCGGAATTGAAGTTATTCTTCCGGATGAAGTTCTTGCTCTGTTTAGCCGACCGGATGAGTTGTGATGGCCGACCGGATGTGTTATTCATCTTGCGGATACTCCTATGGTTGTTTGCCGACTTAGATGTTTGTTCCTAAGTCGATGTCTTGTATAAATAACGGTTTGTGAGTTCATTTCAGTGTGTGGTGTGTGGATGAGTGTGGCATAGCGAAGAAACGTGCGAAAGGCAGAGCAGAGATTTTTGGGCTTAATTGGAACTGATCCGGACATGGTAGAGATGTCATTCTCCAGTTCAAGACTGTGATTTTTATCACTCTGTAGACAGTGTGTCTCCTTGTAGGCAGTGGGCCTCTTTGTGAGCAGTGTGCTCGGGCAGTGAGCCCTTATTGGCATGTGCCATTCATTTTTCTTTATTCTTCTAACAGAGAATAATTCTTGGGTTAATCACCCCGTGGTTTTTCCCTTAACCGGGTTTTCCACGTCAAAATCTTGGTGTTCAATGTGTTGATGCTTATCTGCTCTTGTGTTTATGTATTATGCTTCCATGGATGATTATTTGATATGCTGCTAACTAACAACAAAGAATCAAGTATTTGAAAGAGGAAGAAGTTTTATACAACTGATTCACCCCCCCCCCCCCCCCCCGCTCAGTTGTATGACCTAGATCCAACAGGGAGAGCCATTTTGATGTCTAACTAAAGATTCCCCTTTAAAAAAAACAATGAACTGCTTATAGTCACATTTCTCGAGCCTGTGAATTTTCCTTCCTTTGCAACTCAACCCTGTGACTTTTGCAATTAACTCCTCTGTAATAGTGAACTTCACCCCACCCACAACTACTTCCCTGTTATGCTAGGAGTTGACAAACTGTGAGGCCCACCCTTGTGTGACAGGGTTAGTCACACTTTTAGACCTAATTGGGATTGATACACTTGGAAGTGGTATGTGGTATATGGACTTAAAATCATATTCTTTAGACTATATTAGTATTAAGGTTGAATTAAAATAGTTGATCCAACTACATATGCGGATGAGAATCGTTTTAAGAGTTAGTTGTGTTATGACTCAATTGTGTGTGCGAGATATGTATGTCTTGACTTGATAAATCATATGGTGTTCGACTATGATGATGATGAATTAGTTAGAAGTGATTATGTTAATTCTCAATTTGGATGAAAGATGTTTTGCTTTGCCTTTGATTGTTCAATTGTGAATGTGAGTGGATTTAAGTGATATAGGTAAAATTGGAAAGGATTATATCTATGAACATAGGGATAAATTTGTAATGTGGTTGATTATGGAAGTCATTAATTTTCCATAGTCCATGATGTTGGATTGAATGCTTTTGGATTGATTGTGTTAATTATTTTTCCTCAATGTTTTGGATCACACTCCGCGATCCATCATCAGGAGAAAGAGAGCAAGAGAAGAGAAACATAAATGATAAATTGCAGACCCAAAACTACTTAAAAAGAGGGAAGGAGTGAGGTGACACGGAAACCAAGAGATCTTTAGTGAGAAGAGAAACAACCTTTCAAACCAGATGAAACAAAAGAAAAGGATAGAATAAGGGATATATATATATATATATATATATATATATATATATATATATATATACAAGAATTAAAATATACATCAATTAAAAACAATCCTACCAAGGAGACTCAAAAAATAAAATACATAACACTACAACCAAGAAAAGGACCAACTCAGAAAGACAAAATAAATATAATAATTAATTAAAAGAAACCATATATTGTAAAAAACAAATAAACCTATACAAACGGCCTATCAATATATATGTATACATATGTAAGGGGGAAGAAATAGAATAAAATAGGAGACCCAACAAGCAAACACAATAGATAACCAACACGAAAAAGAAATTAAGAACACCAAAATAAGAAAAATTACCCTACAAGCCTAAAGGAGAGAAACCGAAGACAATACAAGAGAACTTCAAGGACAAGAAAAACCAGGAGTGAAAATAAACCACCATAAAAAAGAAAAATAAAAACTTCTAAGTAAACTACAAAAAACACCTATCTATATGTATATGTATATATAAATGTGTGTGTGTGTGTGTGTATATATATATATATATATATGTATATATATGTATGTATGTATATGTATATATATTATACATATATATATGTATATGTATATATATTATACATGTATATATATACATATACATACATACATATATATGTATATATACATATGTATATATATGTATGTATGTATGTATATATATACATATATACACACACACATATACATACATACATACATACATATATATGAAGGAACCACGAAACCAAATCAACAACGAGGAGGAAGGAGCAAAAGACATGAATGACCAGCAAGAAAGAGACTACAAGGAAAAGTGTGTGTTTTTTGTGTATGAATGTGTGTGCAAGGGAGGTTAAGAAAGAAAACAAGAAAGGAGAGTGAAGGAGAGGGAGAAAGTGCCAAAGGAAGAAAGCAAAAGAGGAACCAGAGGAGAGATCCAAGAACCAAGGACCAAAAATTGAGAACTAACAAGGAGAGGTGAGGAGAGAAGGAAAAAGGTTTACCTAGGCAGAGGAAGGAGAATGGTGGTTTGACAAGAGATGAAGGGAAGGGGGAAGGGCTAGAAGTTGAGGATAGGGATGACAAGGGAAGGACCGGAGGGAAGGAAGGGGAAGAGGAGAAAGACTAAGAGGGAAGGAGATTAGGAAGGGGAAGAGATCGGTTTATGAGGTAGGTAAGTAAGGGTTGCCAAGAGAAACTTAGACTCCATCCCTCATCTCGATTAAGGTTAGAGGGGTGAGTGCCAATTTCTATAGCCTCTTTGAGTTTCCTTTTGAATTAGTTATCTTCCTTGACCAAGATTTGAGTGTCTTCTAAGCAAATGTGGTGTTTGGTTTTAGAGGAGTGCTCAGCAAGGGCAGATTTTTGAGTTCGTTCGTGCTTGATGTTGGCACTATGCTCTTTAATCCTAGTGCTAAAAGAGTGACATGTCTTCCCAATGTAGGGGGTCCCACATGAACAAACCACCTTGTAGACTCTTGAGTTAAGGAAGAGTTCTCTTGGGTCTTTGGGAGACGAGATACGGTTCCTAAGAGTAGAAATGGGTTTGAAGGCACAATGGAGGCCCTTTTTAAGAAGAATCTTGGGAATTTTGTTGGAAATGCCTTCAATGTAGGGGATAGTGGCCATAGGGGGGTTGAATGTTGAGTCTCTATAGGCATGGAGTAGAAGTGAGATTTGGCTTGTTTGAAAGCTCTTTAGATGAGTTTGCTTTTGAACCCATTCAATATGAAGACTTTGGAGAGGTGGGCGAGTTCAAGATCTAAGTTATCCTCATCGCAAATGCGAAAAGCCCTAATATACAGAGTTTTTAGGACACTAGCTTTTTGGGCAAGGTGGTGATGAGAGGTGGCATGAAGGTACAGATCCGTGTGGGTAGCTTTCTTGAAGACTTTTTGGCCTAAGGAACCATCAATATTTTTTATGAGCAAAATATCAAGGAAAGGGAGTTGGCTATTAGTCTCCAACTCTTTGGTGAAGGAGATGCTTTGGGCTATGTTGTTAAGGTGCAAGTGGAAGTCTTCAAGCTTCTCATGACCATGGGGCCAACAAATGTTGGTGTCATCGACATAGTGTTTCCACCACTTTGGTTTGAGGGGAAATGAGTTGAGGGAAATTTCTTGGAAATGTTCCATATAAAGGTTAGCCACAATAGGGGAAAGAGGGGATCCCATGGCAACTCAATCTAATTGTTTGTAGACTACTCCTTGGAAGGTAAAGAAAGTAGATCTAAGGCATAACTCTACTTAATCTTACGTCTAATTAACTTAATGGAATCAGGGATAGGAACCTTGGTGAAAAGGGAAACAATGTCAAAGCTGACTACGAGGTCACTTTCTTCCAACTTTTTGTCTACAATGAATTCAACGAAATGGGAAGAGTTTTTGATTAAGGAGCAGATTTACCAAGAAGAGGGGCTATGAGCTTGGCAAGGTAGGCCGCAAGCTTATAGGTGGGGGAGTCAATGGTGTCAACAATGGGTTGGAGGGAGATGCCAATCTTGTGGATTTTTAGAACGCCATAAATGTGATGGGTGACTTCTTTGGTACGTAAGAGCCTCTTTTTGGTATCGTCATCAAAGGAAGAACGAGAAAGGGCTCTTTTTACTTTGTCAAAAATTTGGGAGACAAGGTTGCGGGGCAACATTTTGTAACTTCCATTGTCAGAAAGCAGATATCTCATCTTGGATATGTAGTCATGCCTACTCATGATGACCATGGCATTACCTTTGTCTGCCTTGACCATGATGAGGTCATTGTTGCTCGTTAAGTTCTTGAAGGCACGAAGCTCGGCTTTGGGAACGTTGCACTTGGGTGGTTTAGCATGTCTTAGAGTGACAACACAATCTTGTCTAACTTGCTCGGCACTATCCTCCAGAAGAGATCAGATGGCATTCTCAATATCGATAAGAAAGTCTGCAAGAGGAATGAAGCGAGGAGAGAGAGAAAAGCCAATACCTCTTTTTAAAAAGTTGAAATCTAGAGGGTCTAAGTGCACATTGGAGAGGTTAACAACCAATTTATTTTCCCAATCTTGAAAGAAGTTATGTGTGAGGTGAGGTCTCGGAAGGGAGGAATGAGAGATGGAGGGGTTAGAAGGTTTGGGGGGATGCGAAAAATCATAAGGTAGGGTACAAGTGGTGGTGGAGAGGGTGAAAGTTGAAGAGAGAGAGACACAAGTAACATAAGAGGTAGATTTAACGGGTGGAAAGAGATCTAGCGGGTTGCTGGGAATGGTGCCCATTGGAGGATTTGGTTCGGGCATCAAAAAGTGGCAAGTCTTACAATCTTGAAGAAATGTCTGAGAGGGGCAGTGATGAGCTGGGAGTGGCTCGAGGAGGGCTCAGATGAGGAACCAATATCACATCGTCATAAATTCTAGACTTGTTGAGAGAAGAGAAACATTTAGAAACAAATAGAGAGGTGTACATACCTGGGGAAGCACAAAGTAGACCGTTGACGAAATGTTGTTGCTAGTGTTGGCCATCAAAGAGACCACTGGATCAAGGAGACTGCTTGTCAGTCACCAGATAAGTCTCATGGGATGACAAGAGTTGGTGAGTTGATGATGGTAGGCACAGATGACACCGTGGTGAGGCAAGGAAAAGAGTTGATTGTGATCGAGAGACGACACTGGTAGGTGGAGGACGATCCTCAGTGAGAGGAGAGGAGTAACGGGATTGGTTGGCCACCATGACTAGTTTTGGAAAGGATGGACTGTTGATGTAGGCAAACTAGATGAGGGTAGGCTGCCATCAACGAGAGGAGATGGAGGATTTGATGTGGCCTAGAATGGGGGAAGAAAACTAGTAGAGGAAACAGTTACAGGCTTGGAATGAACCAATTTGGTTTGGATGGATTCAGATGCGGGTGGGTTTGGAATATGGGTGTCAAGGCACATTGATGGTGTCTAATTTGCCAAGGTGGATTGAACATGAGGGGAATGCTACATAGGATTGTGAGAATACTATCTAAGAGTCCATCTGAAAGGTGGAGGGTTAGAGTGGACCAGCTGCTACTTGAACGTAGGATAACCTTTGCTGACAAGACCAAAAAACTTCTTCTTTTTCCTTCTCTCACATTCGTCTTTGTGGCTTGAATCTCTTGCATGAGAGGTACAATCTAGGAGTATCCACAAGTCTGGACGCAGAGATGAAACCAACTTGAGGTGCAAATAGAATAGCTTGGAGGACAATAGATTGATCGACGCCTTGGTAGATTTGATGATCGTCTAAGGAGAGAGAGACCAGCCTGATGGAAGATGTGCTTCAATGGTTGATTATGGGTTTGTTACAATCGTTGATTATGTTAATGAATGAAGATTATACTTCTTGATTATTGTGAAATGATTTTTAATTAAATTATATATTCTAAGTAAGATTAAATTATTGCAATGGTTATTAGAACACCTAATTTTGATGATTAGAAAGGGAATTGTGAAAAGGTCAAAATAAGACTATGCATGATATTTGAAAGTGACTATATTATGTTTGAAACACTTGGTTATTGAGTGACTCTGTGTGTGTTTATTCTTGTCGCTTCGGTTATATATATGTTGGACATATTAATTTGTGTGTTGAAGTGTGCAGGCATTTCCATAGCCAATGAAATTTCAGAGGTCTACTAAGTAACTCATGTATTTAACCAATAATGCCAACCTAATCCCTAAGGTGGATTAAGGTTATTGTTGAAATTGGAATGATTGTAATGTTTTTTATTTGTACACTTTGATTTATGAGTCTTCTAAGGTTGTCAATTAGTGAGGTGGATGATGAGTTGTCATTCACATGTCCATTTTCGTTCACGAGATTTTGGGGCATTTTAAAATATGTTTTGAAATACTTTTATTGATTTTTGTGTGGTTTTAGGG
The DNA here is from genome assembly GCA_027924645.1 of Cunninghamia lanceolata. Classification (NCBI taxonomy): domain Eukaryota; kingdom Viridiplantae; phylum Streptophyta; class Pinopsida; order Cupressales; family Cupressaceae; genus Cunninghamia; species Cunninghamia lanceolata. The sequence continues at coordinate 2,005,114 of BSBN01000326.1, read as the reverse complement.
ACCCTAGGTCAAGTACCTATGGTATAGGTATCTTTTGAGCTTCAAATCTTGGGTCTAGACCAAGATATGACCCCTCAAATTGACCTTGGAAGAAGGGTAATGAGATTAGGTTTTGGGAAGAGGAATGGAGACTTGTCACCATCCCAATCCCAATCTCCTAAGCTCTTGATTTGATTTGGGTGGCTCCCAAGGCTCTCACATGTGTGATCACACACTGTAAGAGCTCGTGGGAAGAGAGCCCAAGGCCATTCCTTTCCCCAATGTCTCACACATGTGTGAGAGCACTTGTGGGAAAGAGTGCTTGTGAGAGTGAATGGGAAGGTGACAAGTGTCACCTCCCCATTCAAAGGAATTGGTTTTTCATCCCTATTTATCTCTCCCTTTGGAGAGGAGAAAGGGTTATTTGTCTTTTTAGATTTTGGGAAGAGCTTGGGTTTTGGAGAGGATTTTTGAAGTGTTGGAGGACTCTTGTGTAGATCTTCAACTCCTTCATACTTGGAGAGCTTGAGAGGTAATCTCTCAAGAGTCTTCAAGCTTTTAGTAGTTTATTTATTTGCTTATGTCATGCATGTATTGTATGTTCATATTTGGTTGTGCCATTGTTTTGGGATGGGTTGTTAAAGAAAATTCTCACCACTTGTGTGGAAGATCTTGCCTTGTATTTGGGGTTTGGAGAGAGGTGAGAACCTCCTTGGGGAAAGTGCACTCCTTGAGAGGAGTTTTTTGGCTTGAGGCCTTATTTTGAGTTTGTGGTTATGTGTGAGAGGCAAGAGTGCCCTCCTTGTGAAGATCAGAATAATAAGGTGTTTAAGTTTGTATCATGAGATGATATTGACGAGAAAATTGTTAAGTTGAGATATGAGAAAGTAGTGTTGAGGAGAGGAGTAAGTTGGTATTTGATGTCTTTCCCCTGAGGAGAGTAGTCCAATCTCTCCTCCTCGTTTCAAATCCATGGTATATGGATTTTGTTTTGTGAATATCCTTGGTTGGGAATGCGCTTCTTTGTTTGAGTGTGTGGTTGTCTCCTTTGTGTATGTGTATTTTGGAGTTACTTGTAGGCCTCCTAGCTCGAGGGAGGCTTGTGAGCAACCCTATCCAGTTGGATGGTGAGCACCTCCATTGGCTTTGTTGTGTTATTTTGGCTTATTGCAGGTTTTGACTAAGAGAGAAGAAAAGAAGGAGAGAGATAGTCTCCTTGTGGATCCTAGGCTATGTTTAGTGCCTTAGTATTGTTGTGAAGACTATGCAAAAGTCTAAGCTTGATAGCTTTGTAAATGGGAAGGGAATGTAGGAGAGTTGGATAAATCTCCCTTCAAGTTTATGTGTATTTTTGCTACTTGTAAAGTTAAATATTCCTAAGAAATAGAAGAATAGAAAAGTTACCTTATCTCCATTGTTATATTGTGGTTACAATGTTGTAAATAAAATATCTCTTTCTCCTACTTAACTTTGAAGGTGTGTGTATACACTTTGTGATGTGTAACATAATAGAAATTAAAATGATGATAGTTTCCTTATGCCTAGTTATTATTTATTTAGTTACAAAGTTGAAAGGAAGAGAAAAAGATATATATTGTTTTGCAACCTCTTGGAAGAAGTATGTAATCATGCTCTCTCTATCTCTCATTCACCCTACTTTAACTAAATCATATTTATGGAAAGAAAAATATTTTCATTTGTGCACCATATGTATGTTAGTTGCATTAAAAAAAAGCAAATCTATATATCTTTGAAAAAAAATCAATGTATCTAAGATTTTCAATATATATATATATATATATATATATATATATATATATATATATATATATATATATATATATATATATATAAGTATTGAATATATAATTTATTGTATTAAATAAAAAGAGATGAGTTTTCTTTTATTATGTTTTATTTATAGAAGGCATATAGATTTTTTTTAAAAGTAATATATAGTTATAGTTAAAAAAAAAGGAAAAGAGAATAAGAAAATTTATAAAGAAAAAAGTTTTTTATTAAAATTTTAGGGTTGGGGATAGGGGAGGCCAAAGCCTTCCCCTGCGCCCCACTGCACACAACAAGGTGGGGACGGGGACCCCAACCCGCCCGACAGAGCTGAGGGCGGGGCTCCGCCCTTCCCCGGCCGCCCCGCGGCCTATGTAGGTCTCAAGCCCCGCAGGGACCTATGTGCTATGTAGGGTCCACAGGCCCTCAGCATCACAATAATAAATATTTTTATCCTTTGTTTTTTTGTTTATCATTATTCATTGCTTTGTATAAAAAAATCTAACCTCTATGATTTTCTATCATTTCATATATGAATTCTATTATATATATTGATATGCATTTTTCACTGCTGTGTATATACACAACATGGTGTATAGACACAACACTATGTATATGCACAGTGTTGTATATACACAACATGTGTATTTTTTTAATTACACTATATTATCATGTTTTAATATACATTATACATATCTCCCTTAGTTTTATTGGGCAAAATATTTAACTGGAGAAAACTGAAACATAATTTTATAAAGAAAATAATCTATTTTCTTAAGTAGATAAGCAATCTATGGGATTAGAAACTATATTTGATGTTAAAAAACAAAGAGAAATTCTAAACTAGTATTGCAAACTTGAGATATAAACCTTATTGGTAAAACATCAAAATGAGGGATTATTGTAAACTAAATCATGAGATGGGAAATAATCTTCCCATAGGGAAGAGATTTCCCTGAGACTTCAAAACTCCAACCTGCAAATAAGACCAACAATTGTGAGATAAGTTTAGCTTTGAATTCTTTTATAAACTCAAGTTAGGGTTTGAAAGTTGCCCTAGATCGTTTAGCCTCTAATATGACTTAAGTTTATTTAATCTCACTTTAGAATCATTAAATTGCTTTCCTAACGTTCTATAGTTAAGAGTTTGATTTTTGATTAATTACTAATCAATCATCAACCTTAGGGAAATTTATCTTCCCTATAACTTTATTAAAAAATTTCTTGAGTTAGGAATTGACTCCCCAAGTTATTGTTTAGACTTTTTATTGTCATTTGATGGAGATTACTATCCCTTGTGTTAAGTTGACTATTAAGGTACCATAAGTAGTCATAACTGGACCTTAATTTATGAAGGTGACTATAGTCTAGTTAATTGGTTATGTCAAAAATTTTAGTGTAAATTTTATAACATCTTGCTATGGTACGTGTTCAATTCAATTGAATGTCTAGTTTTATATAACAACATTTTCACTTAAAATTAATTAAATCTTTTATTTTTAATTAATTAGATTTTATCATTTTTTACTAGGGTTTTAAGTCCTACTTCATAAAGGGACCGTTCTTTGCTTCATGTAGTAGAAACCCTGGGGGGCACATTACCTCATGGTAGGGAATCTCCTTAAGGCAACACTTATTGTGTAACCTACCCTACTAGGTTGCCATCATAATCAAGGGGGTGTGTAATGAGTTTCACACTACCCTTCCTAAGTATCATACTTCCTCGCCTTAGTACGACATGCTAAACACATGTTACACGAGCAACGATGTTAGGTGCACATGATCAACCTATGCATGAGTTACGCGTAAGTGCATTGTGTGATGTTTATCACGTCATTTTATGAAAAAAAATTGTTGGTTGTGTCTCATGTCCATGTGTTAAATTGTGGGCATGACACAAACTAGGTCGTGACGATTTCATCATGCCCTCTAAGCACTTGGAAATAGGAAGACACATGCCTCTTTTCAAATATTTCCCAAAACTCCATATTCTTCTTCAGAGAGGTGAAAGATACAAGCTCAACATGGAGAAGCTGGCCACCCATATTTCTCACAACAAAGATGGTAGTAAAAATTTAGAATGAGAGGAGCGAAACCCCAAGTGAAAACCTTTAAGATATTATTATGAGAGGTAATCATGATAGGGATGTTTCTCCAGCCACCTGTATTACTATCATTATAATGCCACAGATTAACCAACATGGAAACTCAAGCAATATGCAAAATAGTATGTGGTAAAACATCATTTGTCGTCACCAAATTAAGACCACTTCCAAAGGGTTGCATAGAGGCAATATTTAAATCTTTAAAGGAACAGCAAAGTACCACTTCAAGCATGGAAATTTCCTTATTATGAATATTTCCCTTGAATAATCTCTTCATTAATACAACTTCAAACTTCATTGGGAAGATCTTGGATATTGGACCAACATTTCCAATTATCATATTGCAAACCTAAGTTAGCAATTTTATCTGCCACCATATTTCCCTCCCGAAATATGTAATGGATATTCAAATTATGAAAGTTTCTAAGAGAGGTTCTAATGTCTTCAATAAAATTCTTTAGCTTCCATGGGGGTTAGATTTACTTTGAGAAAGATTAAGAATAACTTTGGAATCCCCTTCAATTTTGACATGTTGAAAGCCATGGAACATAATTCTTTTGATACCCCAGCAAATAGCACAAGCCTTAGCTTCATTGTTGGCTTTGAAACCAATGCCCTTAGCAAAAAATCTCATGGATTGTTATTACATTTTTATGCTACAAAAAATCACGATATAGGGTTAATTTTCACATATACAAGTTTTACTAACAGCTACAAAATATTTTGAAGAAGATTACCAGTTAACCATCATTAGTAACATAAACTAATCATTAATCTATGATAATGAAATTTACAAGTAATAATAAATGTATTCTAATCTTCAATAAACACACATGAAAGCATAATGATCTATAAAATCATGATAACAATATGTGAGTCTACAACATTCATGTATAATTATATTATCAAATGGTAATAAATGTGCATAATGAGATGGATCTCATGACTAGAATCATCATGAAATAAAAAATTGGACTCATCATGAAATCAAAATGGAAAGTCTATAACATGTGCTATAGGTGACATTTATGGTGTGCGAAAAAGATGACCTCACAATGGAAAGACTAAAAGAATCATATAGATTTAGATAGAAACATAAATAAGTCAAATTGACATCTGCATCACTAGGTAAAAGGTTGTAGAAACAAACTAAATGAAGTCCTAAACATGCTCAATGCATGCTCACTAAACTAGGTGCAATTCATAGAGTAAGAATGACAAATTGTGCAATTTCCATCTCTACATTTTTCCCTCACTTTATTGAACTCATGTCACTAGGTAGTATGAATAAGCTGAAGTACATAAAGTAAATGTTGGAATTGAAATATTACTAGGTAGTATGAATAAGATAAAGTACATAAAGTAAGTGTTGACGTAAATGTTGAAATTGAAATATTTTATATTTGTGTATAAAGAAAACACGTGAGATTAGAATACTCTATACTAGGAGTCATGGAAAAGAGTGGTGGATCTGAGCATACTCTATACTAGGAATCATATCGCATATCATAAACAAAATGATCCTAGGCTTTTTTATGCTAGGAGTCATAAAGGGTGGCTTAGTGACCAAAAAAATGTGCTCAAGGGACAATAGTTAGATGCCATGAAGCATGGTCAAATGGTGAAAGGTGGAGAATACACCTCTCCTTAAAATGATTGCCATAATATAACATTCAATTAATTTTAAGTAAAAGAGAAAGGAAAGAGAAGTGCTAGTATATCAAGAAGGATAAGGAACAAAGAGGGGTATATATGGAAGAGATGATTTCCCCGAAAGGGAATAAGGAACCATGATTTTTCCCTCATAATAAGAACAAAGAGAAGAAAGTTGTTACCCAAAATAAAATTAAAATGATGCATATGAAATTGTGTCTATAGAAATTACAATCAATAAATGCTAAAAAAATAGGCAACAATACATAAGAGAAGCAAAAATGATACGAAGAGGACACAAAGGGATCTGTTGTCACCTCAATTTACTCCCTGTTGTTGAAGCTTTTGGTAGTTCCAACAAATTCATTAAAAAATTGGAATGATCTCAAGGTGTGGGACCTTGCAACTGAGATCAGACCTCTAGAGAAGGTTGGTTCCTATTTCTGAATTGAAGATTTAGAGAAAAATAACTAAATCTAATGCTATTGATCACCGAGGAAAAGGAGAAGGAGAACTGAAATGAAAGGGAGGTGATACACTAGGTTTAGTTTGTTCAACTAACTTTGAAATAGCATAGTAATGATCTCTAAAATTGAAATAAATTTACATAGACTTGTGTAATCCAACAGAGGTTCAAATAGAGGATTATAAATATAAGGGGGATCATTCATCCACAACATAGACTTATAGAAATCAAATAAACACAGGGCAAAAATGCAAAGAGAGGCAAAATATCAGATATTATTGATCATGGAGGCTAAGAAGCCATTACAAAGAGAAAAGACTCATTATAGATGAAAATAAACACAAAATGATGACTTTCCTTCATTTTGAACTGGTACAGAGACATAGAAGGCCTGAAAGACAGCACAACTCATCAAATCTTCCCAATCCTAGAAAATACCACAAGGTTTTGACCTGCAAATGAATCCCTCTATCTGAATAATGACCTAGAACAACTAACCTTTTAAAAATACATCTTTCAAATGCTTATATGGCTTTTACCAAATCACTGTTGCAACCATGGATGTGAGAAAACCCACTCAACATGTTTTTTTAGGGCACCATGCTGTAATAAATTCAGTCCATGGCCCATGTCATAGAACCTAAAGATTTTGTGATGCCCGGGCCCTTAGCGTGTTGGAAAACTATAATCTAGAAGGTCATCCATGTCTCTGGTATAAGGTTTTAATGTAGGAGGGCCTTTAGTCAAATGCGTCCCTAGGAAATCTGTCTATCTGGGGTACCCGCATACATCGTTTCATCTTCTTCATCAACCTCTGGTACTGGCACATTAAATTTGGGCACTGTTTGAGCTACCTGTAAATCATTCTTTCTTGCAGTAATGGTGATTGGCATTGAACATAAGTCTTCATGCAAAAGAAACACATTTCAGGACAGGGATATAAAAGAAGTGCCCCTTGACGAAGCTTTTACAACACTTTAAAAGTGTTTATTTTGATTTTGCTTTGACACCTTTTTGACATTTTGATTTTTTATGCATGGTCAATTTTTAATTTTATAGATCCTTGGATGATTTAATCCTTTATACTGAGCTGTTTTGGTGTTAGCGAACTTGAGAATTGGCGAACCAAGAGATTCATGAGCCAAGAGGTTAGCCGATGACTTTGTCCTTGGCTTTATTTCACTTTGAGATGTCAGGTTTAGATGTAGTCGTGGCATCTAGATGTCTGGTTGGGATTTAGGAAAAGCAACCAGTTATGAAAATGTCTAGTTAGAAAATGTCCAATTAGAATGTCCAATTAGAAAATGTCCACTTGGAATGTCTGGTTAGGAACAAGATAATGTAACCAAATATTCAGATGAAAATATTTGGTTGGATAATAAGCAATGTGACTGGATGTGGATATGCGACAGGATCTGGATATGACAAGACAACAGGACATCTAGATGGAAAATACTTAGTTGGAAGTTAAACTATGCAACCAGATATAGACATGTGACCGGATCCATATATGGAAATGCAACAGGATATCTAGATATAAAATATCCGGTTAGGAACAAAGCATTTTAGCAGGACATCTAGATGATGTCTAGTTAGACATAAAGTGATGCAATTGGATGCCGAAATGCAATTAGATGTTGAAGTGTAAATAGATGTCTAGTTGAGAATATCTGGATGGAACACCTAGTTGGAGCCAAAAGTCTCGCAGAAGCATAACTTCATCAATTTTCATTAGATCTTCACCAAATTTGAACTATGAATACCCATTTGGCTCCTCTATCAAAAAACATTTCCTTGTCTTGCATTGGCAGATCACTCTATCAGTGAATAGATGAACCGTGAACTGATCGACGAGTTTGTAAGTTTGCAAACTAGCCGATCTACCGATTTACTTCTTTTCTTCCCTTGTTTCCTCATCTGCTTTCTTCTCATTGATGATCGACGAACAGATGAAATCATGAATTGATTGGTGAATTCACAAGTTCACAAACTCACTGATCCAGTGATTGGTTTCTCTTTATTTTGCTTTGCTTGACTTTTTCCATCAGTTGATTGCTTCATCGACAAACTTTTGAACTAATTGTCCATTTCTCAAGTTCACGAACTGACTGATTTGCCGATAACACTAAGGAAAACACAAGTGAAAGACAAGACTTACACTTATAAATTTTTCATCATTTTACATAGGGGAGCAAAGTACTTAAGGATATTTTAGGGTTTTTAAAAATTTTCTTCCATTTAGGGTATCTCAGATCGGATATATTTTATGGAAGAAGTGCAGGATTTTCATGTAGACCATTTTAAGTCTGGATGACTAAAATAGGTCAACATTTTGGCAACTTTACAGGGGTGTTTTCCTGCTAAACACAAAAATTTAGTGGCCTTATAAATCCATTGGGTACAGAGTCAAAGGGGATTGCAACATATCTAAAACAAGGGTTCGCCAGACCAACACAAAACTGAACATGCCTCCACCAACAAAAAACAACACAAAAACATAGAACAACAAGGCAAACATCCTCCTAATGAGGATGGAATAGTGTGCAACATCATTTATTCGAGGGAAACACACCTAACATATTTAAAAAAATTCAAAATCATACTTAAAAGCAAGGTTTGAGATGAATCCCATTGACTGGGATTGGGAGTGATTCACCATTCAGCCTGCAGAGTTGAAATGCATTGTCCTATTTGTAGCTAGTGATGGTGTACAAGCCACTCCATAGTGCATCAAACTTGGTGTGCCTCCTAGCCTTAGCTCTATCTATAGACACCCAAAAATGACCATTGTATTATTCACTTTGCATACATCAATTCTTCTAATTCAACTTAATCCAACATTAATTAAATGATTTTTAATTACTTAATTAATTTTATCAATTTCACCACATTACTCTTCTATTTGCACATTAATTAAATAAATCAACTATTTAATTAATTCAACATATCTTAATTCTTCATATCCACCACAATTAAATAATTTTAATTATTTAATTGCCTAATTATTCTTCCAAAATTAAATAAATTATTCTAATTTATTTAATGTTGACTTTTCTAATCTTCTCAATAAATAAAGTCATTATTTTATTTATTTTCTTCTATTATGCAAAATAAATTAAATAAATTTATTTAATTAATTTCTAATTATCTTCTCAATCTTCCAAAAATATATTTTTCTTCCATGCACACAAATTAAATAATTTATTATCTAATTTTATTCATAGCATGTCAAAAAGCAAATCAAAAGTTGAGTTTAACTGGCTTTAAAATCTTTATTTTTCTTAATCAATTCATTAAATAGGAAAACACATTCTGTTTTTATGAAAATCAATCCTATCTTTAGTCAACAAAGTAGTTAACTCAACACAATAGCTTTTTGCATGTACATTTGTCGTGTGTACATTCATTCATGATTCCTTAATTTATCTCATCCATCGATTTCATCAAGTTTCCTCCACCATTAATCGATCATTCCTGAAAGCTATAAATACGCCCATTCACCTCTTCACAAACCCTTCATGATTTTTTAGCATTGGCATCCATATCTCCCAGCGCTTTGAGCATTCGTTGAAGCATCTTGCATCTTGCATCCCTTTGAGCTTATCATCCATTTTGCAATCATGGTTATGCTATGTTTAGAGCAATCCACATATCAATACACCAAGGAATAAATATCGTAGTGTGGTAAAATACATTGTTGTTTTCTTTGGAATTCATTATTGTTCATTACGATTATTTCTTGAGTTATGTAGATATTGGAATAGGATCTTTATGTCTCTTGTTTGCATTCCGATTTCTAGCATATACATTTTGGCTAGTATAAAAAGTTGTTCAACCAAGAATTCACAACGCTGAGTATTAGTAGGCATGTCCAAGAGGTATCCAATTGTTGCCATAGCATCAATAGCCTTGTTGTTCAATCTAGGAATCTTTTCAAAGGAGATTTGGGAAAAGTATTGCTTGAAGTCATCGACCATCCTTTTGTAAGGAAACAATTTGTCATCTTTGGTTTGATATTCATATGTAACCTGTCGAATGATTAATTGGGAGTCTCCATAGACCTGCAACTTCTTGATATTCCATTGTACTGCCATGCGGAGTCCTATAATTAAAGCTTCATATTCGGTAATATTGTCGGTACAAGAAAAAGATAGATGATATGATTTAGTAATACAATTGCCTTGTGGTGTGATAAAGAGGATTCCATCTCCTGAACCATGCTGGGTATACGAACCATCAAAGTAAAGATGCCATACTACTGATGAATAGAGATTGAATATCCCTTCATCTGGAAAATCAGAAAGCATAGGGTGTGTATCTGTAATAGAAGCCTTTACTAGTTGATCAACGATGACTTACCCTTTGATTGCTTTATGATCAACATACTCAATATCAAACTCACTAAGAATCATGACCCATTTTGATAATCTACCTGTAAGAGCTACCTTGGATAGAAGGTATTTCAATGGATCTATCTTTGATATAATCTTGGTTTGTTGATTTAGCATGTAGTGTCACAACTTTTGGGAAGCAAACACCACAGCTAGACATGCCCGCTGCATGGGAGTATAATTAAACTCATATCCTACCAAGGTGTGGCTGATGTAATAGATTGATTGTTCTTTTCTAGAGTCATCATGTTGTACCAAAAGAGCACCCAATGTAGCTGATGTGGTAGAGATGTATAACAGCAAAGGTCTCCCTAAAACTGGCGGCACCAAAACTGGAGGTGTAGTGAGCTATTTATTCAATTGATCAAATGCCTATTGACACTTACTATCCCATATGAATGCTACATCTTTATGGAGTAAGTGTAAAAAAGGTTGACACTTGTTGACAAGATGTGATATGAAACACTTGATTGACTGCAGTTTTCCTTGGAGGCTTCTTAGTTGTTTCAAGTTAGAGGGTGGAGCCATCTCAACTATAGCCTTGACTTTGGCTGGATCTACTTCAATTACTCTACAAGATAATATGTATCCCAATAATTTCCCTGAGGTAACGCCAAAGACACATTTCTTGGGGTTGAGTCTAACTTGATCATAATGTTCTAACCTGTCAAAGATCTACTCTAGAACCTGTAGGTGACCTTCTCTAGTAGCTAATTTTCCCAATAGATCATCAACATAATTATCTTCCATAATGGTGTGAAAAAGGTCATGAAATATAACAGCCATCTCTCTTTGGTATGTTGCTCCTACATTTTTCAAGCCGAAAGGCATGACTTGCCAACAATAGGTACCCCAAGGACATGTGAAAACTATCTTGGGCTAATCTTCAGGTGCTATAATAATTGATTAGAACTGGAAAAACCATCCATTAAGGAAATAATTTCATGACCAACCATCAAGTCTATAATGATGTCGATATTAGGCAAAGGAAAATCATCTTTTGGACATGCCTTGTTAAGATCCCTAGAATCGATATAGATACAAATGCCCCTAGTGTTTTTGGATACAGGTACCAAATTAGAAACCCACTTTGGATAGTCACTAGGGTGTATGAATTTCACATCTAACAATTTCTAAAGTTCTGCCTTAATCAGTAATGCTATTTGGGGATGCATTTTTTGAAGCTTTTGTTTTATTGGCTTGACATTAGGGAATACTGCTAAGTGATGGACCACTAATGAAGGATCCAACATAGGCATGTTTGCATATGACCAAGAAAATTTAACTGTTCTTTTCATGAAGAAAGTTGTAAAATCCCTTTTCTCTTGCTCTAAAAGAGATGCTTCTAGGAAGGTGATCTTTGGATTATGTGCAATCCCTAAGTTGATTTCCTATGATTTTTCAGCCAAAAGTTTATATTTTTATTGATATGTTGAAGGCGAGGGAAGGTCAAATCCTCCATCCTCATGTGCCTCAGAGAGGTTTTCACTGTTGGATATGTCCTTTATTTTTACTTTTTTAGGATCTGATGGTGCCACAATGTGGTTTTCACTATGGGATTTGATATTTTGATTTTTACTTTTGCGATTGGAGGATTTGGCCTTCTCTCCAAATTATGCTATGTGGGCTAGGTCCCTGACAAATCCTACTTTGTGGTCTCCTAGTAGGATACCATATCAAAGTCCCATGAATTCTATGACCTGGCCTCATCATGTTGAAAAATATCAAGAAGAAGAGCCTCTTGTTGATCCCAATCAATAAGGTCAGGGTATATGAGTGAAAGGTTCTAGATTTTGGTCATGGGTGTGAGGGATATGGAGGATATCATGAAGATGGAAGTCTCTTGAAATAAGTCATTGAGGTGTAAATAGGTGTCATCAATGGTATCCTCGTTAGAAATCACAACTACAGGAAAAGCTTTCACTACTTCAAGAATAAACTCAATGTCTGAGGATCATGGTACCTCCTTTCCGTATCCTAAACCATGTTTATTATTTTTCTTTGTTACAAGGATGGGTTCTATATTTCCTTTTCCATATAATCCAAGACCACCTTGACCTTTGTTACCCATGTTCTTAACAATGCAGAGCCCTCTGCTATACTACTCAACTGGTAATGTGACTGGATCTTGGGCTTTTGTGAATATCTAAGAGGAGATATCTTCAATGGACTCATTTTCTAACAATTCCCAATGAATGAATACTATGGGATTAGCCTGTATGACTACCTTTGGACTTACTTTTTCTATTGGTGGTTTTCCATATGATCTGAATGATAGAGACAAGTTCCCTACATAGCAAGACTTGTATAGGTCATACTCTCCTGTGTCTTTATACTAGACCTTGATCTCAGGAAAGGGTGTACCATCTATGGCTTTGGCTAACATAGATGGATCAAGATATGAGGATGATGGTTGAACTGCAATGTTGTTAGGGATTTGATTAGAATTTTGGTATCGACCTTGCATGGCTTGGCAAAATTCAAAAGGATTGGGGTCTCCAAGGATGGTAATTTTTGTACCATTGAAAGGAAATTTGAGGCATTGATGGTATGTGGATGGCACAAACTACATAGTATGGATCCATGGATGACCTAGGATGATGTTGTAAGGAAGATCATGGTCCAATACTTGACAGATCGAGTCTCTATTACAACAGGACCAACCTAAATGGGTAGATGTATAACACCTTCTGAATCTTGTTCTGCATCATCATAGGCTTTTGTGGTTATACTTTCGTCAAAATCAATAACATCCTCAGAGTATCCAAATTGTTTCAGTAACTCGAGAGAACAAATGTTTAAGCCAACACCACCATCTATAAGAATGTGTTTGACTTTTCATTGATGGATGTAGGCTTCAATATGTAAAGCATCATTATGGCAGGGATTTTGCAATGGAAGGTCCTTTTCAGTGAAAACCAAGTGGTGAAGTGAAGCAATATGCCCTATCATGGCTTGAAATTGAGCAACATCAATGTTTTTTGGGACAAATGACTCTTGAAGGGCTTTCTCTAGTATAGCTTTATGTGTGGGTGACACTCAAAGGAGATCTAGGATAGATATATGAGCTGGTGTTTTTCCTAGATGGTCTAAAATGTTGTACTCAGAATTTGGATGGATATTTGGGGCTACCCCGTAAAGGGTAACATGACCACAATGAGTTGTAATAGCACAGTCTGGGGCTTTTCCCTTGATGGAGAAAGTAGACACATGACTTTCTTCTATATGATCGACAACAGAATCATAGGAACTTGAGGCATGGTTGACACTTTTACATTTGTCTACAACATTTCCTTTACCATGGGGTGGGAATGGATCCTTGTAGATGTTGAGATCATTGTTTAAAGTTTATTTAGGAGGATCATCAAAAATTACTTCTCCTTTATCAATAAGATTTTAGATGAGGTTTTCCAATTTCATGCATCTAGGAGTTTTATGTCCTTTTACTCTATGGTATTCATAGTATTCTTTGTCTCTATACCAAGAGGGTTTGAATATAGGTTCATCATACTAATGTGCTTCAGGTAGCATGATGAGAATGGTTTGGACAAGGTTTCTGAAGATGGATTCAATAGGTTCTCCCAATGGTGTGAATTTACGTCTAGGCATTGAGTCTTGTCTGGGTTGCTCTCTAGAAGTAGATACAACATTTTTAGCAGGTTGAAGATTGATAGGTGCTTAGACATTTTGAATGTGTTTAGTATCCACAACACCATTGTTGAAAACATTTTTTTTACTAGAAATGGGGTTTTTCATTTGATTGTTGAGGATTATCTTTGGTTTCTTTGAAGATTTTGACTAGTCCTTTTGTGATTAGGGCCTTTTCTATGTTTGTTCCCTTAGAGATAATCTCATCAAAAGAATTTGCACATTGGACTTGTAGATGAAATCCTAATTCAGGATTCATATTTGAACAAATATGCTCACTAATTGTTTTTCGAGAATAGGCCATGGAAATTTACTAGCCATATTTCTCCATCATTGTAAAAATGATATAAAGGTTTCCCCATTTCTTTGTTTATTGTTGCATATAAGGCCAGTCATGGAAATCTCACGTTTGATGTTGAATGAAAAGTGAGTTACAAACTTTTCGGACAACTCATTAAAGGTATTGATATGTGGAGGTAAATGAGAAAACCATTCTATAGGTTGACCCCCAAGACTATGTGGGAAGAGGCATAAAAGATATGTATCATTGTGGACAACCTCTAGACAAGCATTATAAAATTCCCTAAGATATTCTTTAGGATCACCTTTTCCTTTGTACTTGTCAAATTTAAGAATTTAAAAATTAGGAGAAAAAGGTATCATAGGGAGGGACCTATCAAAAGGATAAGGACAAACTTCTTCTAAAGAGAACATTTTCTTGGTATGTCCTAAAGTGAGATCTAAAATATGTTTTTGGAGATGCAAGAACTTTTCATCAATTTCTGTTGTGGGATGTTGATTTGGAGCAAGACTCTGGTAATCGGATGATGGCGGTTTTTGTGACATTTGAGGGGGATTTGTGTGTGATAAGTATGAATAGATATGTTGTGGATTGTTGGGTAATGTGTATGTAGTAGAAGTTTGGGATTGTGATGTAAATGATGGATTGATATATGAGATATTTGGATGGGAAGGTTGAGGTTGTGATATAATTAGTTGAGTGACATATGAGATGTTTGGAGTGGAAGATTGAGGTTGTGATGTAAGTGGTTGAGTGATATATGAGATGTTTGGAGTGGAAGATTGAGGTTGTGATGTTTGATATATTGATGTGTGAGATGTTTGACGTATATGCAAAGTAATGACTTGATTGGATTAAGTAATAGATGACATGGATGGAATGACTGGAGGAATGGGTGATGAAATACTAGAAGAAATGTGACCAATTGATGTGTGGGGTAGGTAAAGTGGATTGTTGGCGAATGGTGATGGAGGAATGTTATGTGCAAGTGTAGTTGGTATGGTAGGTACTATGGGAGACATGGTTTGAATAGGACGTGATACTCCCATAGAAAAAATAGCAATGTTGATGGGGTCTCGATCCTTAATAGTAGATGTGTCAAAGTCACTAGGCAACTTAGCTTCTTGCTTAGCAAGTAAAAGAAAGAATCTATTGGAGTCCATTGCTAAGAGTCAATCTATAGTGTCTAGGACATCAAGGTTATTTAATTCTTCAATGGAGTCTTATGATATGTTATGTGATTGTTGTCCCAATTCATTAGAAGATGAAAGACCTATTGTGTATGAACTTGGAAGGAAAACATGAGGGTTCATACCCATGGTGAATTGTGTCACATCAATGAGTGTGTTGAGGTCATGTTGAGGATTGCTTTGATTAGTTTCTATGGATTTCCTAGATTGAGACCTAGTAAGAGGCATAAGATATTTTAGACCTTGCGAATGTTGAGGATAGATGATGGATGAGGTTTGTTTAGAATTTTGTGATAAATTTAAGCCTCTAATATGATTGTTGTTTGGATGTTTTGGATAAAAGATAAATCTAGATCAAAGCTGATTTGGATTTGGACTGAGATTATCTTCCAAGAGATAGACTAATGAACTCAAGGAGAGATAAGATGGGGTAGTGAGGTTTACCAACTCAAGAGGAGCCACTCTCCTAAGTTATCTATTTCACTAGTTGATAGATGCTAACTTATCTACTAATCTAAGAGAGGCAACTTCTCAAATCAGAGATAAGCTAGTAGATGTGATCTAGATTTTGGTTGATAATCAAACTAATGTTAAGGCTGGATGATATCTAGGATGTATGCTAGATGATGATGATAATATCCTATAGTCTTAAGGCGCAGCTCTATCGACCAAAGGCACAACTCTGTGGACTAGAAGTGTAACTCTGTCAACAAGAAGCATAACTCTATAAAGCAAAAGTACAATAATATTGTTCAAAAGTAAAACTCTGTTGCTCAAAAGTAGAATTTTTATTACTGTTTATTTGTATGTAGGATGGATTTGAGTTCTTTGGCAAGAGAATCAAACAATAAGACACAATGTTTGTAGACTCTTTCAAAATTGGGTGCGCAAGGTTATGAACCTCTGTGAATAACAAATGGTGAATACTGGTAGATGACAAGAAAACACACCAAACACTCTTACACAAGCCTAGTATTTATTCTATCAAGGAGTGTCATATCCCATGGACTCACTCAGGTGTGACCTCAACCCCCACTATTAGATAATGGCAGCTTCCATCCCCTTGATACCATCTACCATTGTTTGGAAGGGTAAGGAATGCAAGGTCATATACCACATTACACCCTTTACTTTGGAGACCAAAGTCTTGCCCAAAGTGTATTCCAACTCAAACAATGGAGGTAATAGTGTGAGCTCTTCTTCCCCTGCTGCAGTGATACACTGTAGGATATGACAATTGAAGGTCTTATCTAGGTTAACAAGGTGTCTAGGGAGCCCCCAAATACACATGAGGTATGGTGGGGTTCAAGTCTATGAATGGGGGTGTCATAAAAATCTAACTGAGTGCCAATCAAATCAAGTCTCGGTAGACCGAGGATCTTGAGGTTTTTTCTAAGTAAGAAGGGGTCCTTCCTTTGAAATGAGTCTTTCAATTCTCATAACATTTATATCCCACACCAGAGCATGTAATTAAGGTCATCCTTAAGGGTCCCCAGGATATGTACATGAGAGAAGAGCATACGTATGACTCTCGGGTCCCCAGGAATAAAGCAAATAAAGTGATAAAATGAATAATCTAGTATGCTCTTCTCTCATGTCGTAAGACAATCATGAGAATCACTATAGAGCATGCAATTAAAATTTGAATCTTTCTAAAGCATCTTGCACCAAACTCATTAGTAGTTTCACTTTCTTGCTTCTTTGACAAGCGATAAGAGGCTACACAAATGATATTAGTTTCCAAAAAGCCACTTGTTAGATTAAAAAATACAAATTAGGACTATCAGAACCAAAAGCATCAGTATAATGACCAAAAGTGCAATAGGATTAGCCAAAAGAGCAATAAAATTGACCCAAAGCGTACACCCTGCTAACCAAAAGTTCAATGAGATTAATCAAAAGCCCATAGATGTATACTAGAAGTGTAGTAATTATACGCAAAAGCACAATTCTGTTGATCAGAAGCACAACTCTGTCAGTTGAAAGTGCAACTCTGTTTGGATTCTGCAAAACAAAAAACAAAAGGTAGTTAAAAGCTCAATCATGTTTTTTAAAAGTAAATAAGTATGCTTTGGAAGGGCCAAGGGGTTGTTTGGAAGTATAAATCTGTTAACTCTACACAAATCAGAAAGCAACAACGAGATGATTGATTAATTAGGTCAAAAGGCAATAAAACATGTCCACAAATTCATCAACTTGTGAAACAAATTAAGATGAATGCCTGCAAATACATCAGTTTGCATGCAAAAAGGTAAATCATATGCCCAAAAAAACCCTGCAAAAGTCAGCAAACACAAGATAAACAATAGAAGCCAGAAGCACCACTCTGCTGACCAAAAGCACAACACTATCGACTGAAAGTGTAATTCTATAGACCAAAAGGGCAACTATACTAATCAAAGGCACAACTCTATGGACTAGAAGCACAACTCTGTACCTGTAGCCCAAAAAAATCAAATTTCTCAAGCAAATATGTGTTGAATTTAGGGAGTGGGTCCCATCGAGTGTGCCTGAATGTATATGCTAGAAATCAGAATGGAAACAAGACACATAAAGATCCTATTCCAATGTCTACATAAAGAAATAATCCTAATGCATAATAACAAAATCCAAAGCAAACAACAATGTATTTTACCACATTAGTACGATATTTATTCCTTGGTGTATTGATATGTGGATTGCTCTAAACGTAGCATAACCATGATTGCAAAATGGATGATAAGCTCAAAGGGATACGAGATGTGAGATGCTTCAATGAATGCTCAAAGCACTGGGAGATATGGATGCCAATGCTAAAAAATCGTGAAGGGTTTGTGAAGAGTTGAATGGGCGTATTTATAACTTTTAGGAATGATCGATCAATGGTGGAGGAAATTAGATGAAAGCGACAGATGAGATAAATTGAGGAATCATGAATGAATGTGCATATGACAAGTGTACATACAAAAAGTTGTGTTGAGTTAACTGCTTTGTTGACTAAAGATAGGATTGATTTTCATAAAAATAGAATATTTTTTTTCTATTTAATGAATTGATTGAGAAAAAAAAAGATTTTAAAGCCAATTAAAATCAACTTTTGATTTTTTTTGACATGCTATTAATAAAATTAAATAATAAATTATTTAATTTGTGTGTATGGAAGCAAAAGATATTTTTGGAAGATTGAGAAGATAATTAGAAATTAAATAAATAAATTTATTTAATTTGTTGTGCATGATGGAAGAAAATAAATAAAACAATGATTTTATTTATTGAGAAGATTAGAAAAGTAAACATTAAATAAATTAGAACAATTTATTTAATTTTGGAAGAATAATTAGGTAATTAAATAATTAAAATTATTTAATTGTGGTGGATAGGAAGAATTAAGATATGCTGAATTAATTAAAATAATTGATTTATTTAATTAATGTGCAAATAGAAGAATAATGTGGTGAAATTGATGAAATTAATTAAATAATTAAAAATCATTTAATTAATGTTGGATTAAGGTGAATTAGAAGAATTGATGTATGCAAGGTGAATAATACAATGGTCATTTTTTATTGTCTGCACTATCTTCATCCCATTTCTACACTAAATCTCTCTCCTTGAAGACTCTATCAATTGATTTTTTTATCAAAGGTTCTCTTTACTTGTGCTTGGTGATCTTCAAGAGTCTTCATGGTAGCATTTTTCATCTCTTCTAGCTCCATCAACTCAACAAGCCTTATCGTTATAGCATCATTTTCTAGCAGTTCCAATTGCCATGCAAGTTCAAGTGAGGGAAGCTCCAATGATAATGGAAGCCTTGCCTCCCTTCCTTAGATAAACATGAAGGGTGAATTTCCAATGGCTCTCTTGGGCATGATCCTATCAGCCCAAAGTGTTGTTTTGAGCTGGGAATGCCATGGTCTCTGGTTATCTTCCACTGTCCTTTTAATAATTCTAATCAAATTTTTATTGGTAGACTCAGCTAAGCCATTCCCTTGATGGTATTAGTTGGAAAATGTCTTCAAGTAAATTCCATATTTAACTGCCCATTCACTAATTTTTGTGCCTACAAAGGACTTAGCATTATCAGAAATGATAGTGGATGGGACACCGAATCTTGTAACTATACCTTTAGGGAAGTTTAGAATAGGAGCCTTAGTGACATCCTTCAAAGCAATTGCCTTAGTCCATCTGGTGAAGTAATCAGTGGCCATTAAAATCCACTTGTTGCCAACACTGGATGGTGGATCGATCATTCTAATGAAGTCTAAACCCCATTGGGCAAATGGCTGATCAATATGAATGGGATGAAGAAGGAGGGCCTCCAACCTTTTTTTACTTGTGAATAGAGCACACTCCTTGCAACTCCTTACCCACCTATGGGCATCTCTAAATAAGTTGGGCCAGTAATAACTAGCCCTCATAATTTTAACAGTAGTTGTTCTTGGTGAAAAATAGCCACCTACAAGGCCATTATGGAATTCTTCTAGTACCCTACTAGTTTGATTTTGTTCTATGCACTTTAAAATAACTCCATTGATGTCTTTTATGAACAAGATGTCCTCAACAAGAACATATGAGATAGACTAAACTCTGAAATACCTTTTGTTTAAATGATTCAATCCATCTGGGTAGCTACCTATTTGTAGAAAGGTAGCCATGTCATGATACTCGTCATTTGGAGTGTAAAATTCAGTTGGCTAGACCTATTCAAGGGCATACATTATGTCATTTCCAGTTCCAATGTTTGTTTCCATCTTCTCACATAGTCCCTTGCCTCTTACTAGCCTGGTAATATTGATATTCATGTCATATTCCATGACTTTTGTGATCCACCAAGCTCTCTTCTCGTTGATGTCTCTACTCAAAAGAAACTCTTTCACATCGAGATGGTTTACCATCAAATGTATCTTGTTGTTTGAAAGCATGTGCCTAAATTTTTTAAGAGATTTCACCATAGCAAACACCTACTTTTCAACAAAATTATACTTAAGATCATAATCTTTCAAAGGTTGACTTAAAAAAGCAATTGGCCGTTCCAATTTTTTATCATTATGTTGTGTAAGGACTGTTGATATACCCTCCTTGCATCCAAAGACATAAAGAATAAAATCCTTTTCAAAATTAGGGTTTATCAATGTAGGAGCTTGTGCAATGACCTATTTGACATCTTCAAAACTATCTTTGCCCTCTTTTGACCAACTGAATATAGTATTATTTTTTAACATAGCTGTGAGAGGCTCCGCTATGGAAGAAACATTAGGTATGAACCTCCTCACAAAGTTGATCTTACCTAGGAAACTCTGCATGCCCTTCTTGTTGCTAGGAAGAGGGATGGACATAATTGCACTTGTTCTTTCGGGATCCATGGAAAATCCCTCCTTTGAAACTGTGTCCCAACAATTTACCTTCTAGGACAACAAATATACTTTTTTGGATTCAATGATACACCATACTCCCTACATTTTTCAAAGACCTTCCTCAAATGGCTCAAGTGATCAGTTCCATGCTTTGAATAAATAGTTAAATCATCAAGATATACTAGAATGATATAATTGATTAGGCCTTTGAATGCCAAATCCATTTCTCTTTTGAAGTTTGCACCAGCATTGGTCAATCCAAAAGGCATCTTTTGATAAGCCAATGTACCCTATTTGGTGGTAAAGGTTGTTTTGTACTGATCTGATTCTTTTTCAAGAATCTAGTTATACCCTGAGTAGCCATCTTGGAGGGAAACTCTCTAAGCTCCTACCACTATTTATAGGATTTGTTCCATTGAGGGAAGTGGATACTGGTCTTTAAGGGAGGCCCTATTCAAGTCTCTAAAGTCCACACATAATCGGATTTCCCCATTCTTTTTTCTAACCAAAACTAGGTTAGCCACCCAAGAGGAGTGTTTTATTGGATAGACAATTTTGGCCTCTATGATCTTGGATAACTCCTTCCTCATTAGTGGTTCTATTTTAGGGTTGACTGGCCTTTGTTTTTGGCAGATAGGTTTTGTATTGGGATCTAAATCAATGGTATGTTGAATTAAACCAGGGCAAAAACATTTTAGATCCCTATAATCCCAAGCAATAAGATCATCAAATTCATTACCAAGCTCAATGAAACCTTCTCTTTCAGCTTGATCACATACCTTGCCATGCTTTAGAAATTTGCCATGTACAATTTCTATTTCTTGATAATCTTCTTTTTTGACTGTCATGTTTGTCTTTTCACCCTTGAGCTGATCATCAATGTCAAAAATATTTTCCAAAGTAATCAGTCCTTTGGGAAGCTTATCTATCTTCAACTGGATCATTTGTTCACCATACTACTCTTGGAATTTGGACTAATTTTTAGTCGAAAACTCTACCTCCTCTTGTAAGAAGTTAACAATTTGATGGTCATTTTCAAATACTTGCCAACTAGTGGCATTATCTGGGAGAGCAAGCCTAACCACAATCTTCACATGCTAGTTTGAGTTTTGTTTGACATTCCTAGGGATATCAAACTGAGCACCTACTGTTTCTAGCCTGTCTGCATCTTTATTTGTTTCCCTAGGAATGGCTTGAATATTAAAGGCATCAAAGTCTTCAATCAAATCCCAAGCTCTATGTTGGTATGACTTCAACAAGTCATTCTTTGAGGTGCTTTGAGTCCTTATTTGGTTGACAACCAGCTCACTATCACCAAATACTTGTAAGACTTTTATTCATTTCTTATGTGCTAGCTGCATGCCTTGAATCTAGTCCTCATACTCAGCTACGTTGTTGGTGCAACTAAACTAAAATCTGAAAGTAGAAAAATAATTTTATTTTTGAGGTGAGACTGATAATACACCTGCACTTGCTCTATTTTTGTTGTTGGAGCCATCAAAATATATTTTCATACCACACTTGAATCTTCTTTTGACTTCCCAAGGTTAGGGATGATGACATCCTCATCATAGATACAATATGTACCCAGCCTTGTTTCATCTACATGATCAAGAGTATCAAATTGAAAGCAATTTGCCCATTCATCAAGAAGTATATCCAAATTTTCTTCCACAGGTGTGGCGGCCTCATGTATATTGTTATCTTCCTCTAAATCATGGATTGTACAGTTCATGTTGATAGGGGTAGGGGAATAGGGATCTATATGATCTTTGGCAATAGGCTCAACCTTAATGGTCACCTTAGTGCCATACCTTGTCCTAAAAAACATATGGAACTAATCAGAGTATAGGTATCCACCTATTTTAGCAGTGAAGTCTCTAGACAAGCATATGCCAAAGTATGCAGGGAGATCAATGACTAAAATGTCTTATAACATAGAGCAACCAGGGCATGCATGTAGGGCAAGTTTCAAATCTTTAACAACACCTACTGTCTTAATAGTAGTACCATCTAGTTGTACTATCCCTTTACTCACAGGTTCATACTTGATACCTAACTGATCAATTATTTCTTTAGGCATGACATAACTACCCACCCCAAAATCAGTCATACAATTATGTAATAAATTATTGCCAATGATTAGGGAAACATAGAAGGGGGAGGCTTATTGATTTTACTTGTGCTTGCCTCCTCTTTTGGTTGACATAGGTTTATTGGGGTAGCTATTTTTATTTTTGTTCTCTTTGGCAAGCCGATTGAACCTCAAGGCATCTTGTAGCAATCCCTTTCAGATGGGACTGACAGGGTGTCCCACATTGTGACGTTCAAATTGGTCTTCTTCATCTAGTCCACCACACTAAATGGAAGAGATCTAGATTTTTGAGGAGTCTTTGTAGTAGTAGTGTTTGTTTTAGCTTGTTGATTGATATGTTGATGTCCTTGTACTAGATTCACTCTATTGACAGTCTAATTTGCTTGTACCGAAGCCACCTTAACTATTGTACTTTAATTTGTAGCCATTGGGGAGGTATGAGAGGTTAAGGCTTGACCAACCATGAGAATTGATGCATCTTCAGTTGCTCTTCTTTTCGATCATGTATTGTACGCTATTGGATTTGTACTTTCATTAACACCACAAAAGTCATCCTCCTGCCAATTAATCATAAATGTAGATTCATTTTGGGCTAGTTCTTGGCCTCCCACAATCTCTTGATTAAAATTAGCTTGTTGTTTTGAAGCCATTGGTGGATTTTGGACCATCAGAGCTTGACTGAATTATCCATTTTGGCATAATCTTTGACTGTGTGGCTGATTGTAGGGACAGCACCATTCACCATCCTAAGCTAGATTATTTTTGTATGGGAACAAGAGCTCCAAATGTGATTGTAGTAGTAGGGTTTATAACATTTAGGGGCCTAGCATAGCTAGGTTGATTCTTCCATTGCATATTACCCTGATAGGGTTGCATATTAGGTTGATAATCTTGATTAAAAGGTTGATAAGGCTTATTGACCTATGCCTGCTACCCCTCCATTGCCTCTAATTTATTTTCAAAGTTTTTGCAGCGAGTTCTTGATCTCATACAATTCATTTGAGGCTATAATCAAAGAGGTTGCAGGGCTGACTTTTGTGGGGATTGGAGTTATGCTTGGCTAGGTAATAGGAGCTTCTAGAAATAAAGGCATTGGGGGCCTTGGGGCAATCTTTCTAGCCTGAATCAAACTATTTTTTGCCCTTATTGCTATGTCATATGAATCCGGTAACATAATTCCTCCCATAGATTGAATCATGATAGCAATATCACTATTTAATGATATCAAGTAATATAATAATGTTGTATTAGGAGAAGTGTTCACCAACAAAGGAATCATGTCCTAGGTTTTCTGAAATCTATAGTTAAAGTCAGAGACAAGTGGTCACTCCTATCCTCAAAATGTTGGCAAAGCCTGTCCCCTAAATCATCCCAATCATGAATATAATTTTCTAGTAAACTCATGTACCACTATAGGGATTTTCCTTTGAAGGAAAAGCAAGGAGCCTTACTGCAACGTTGTCATGGGTGACGTTGTGGACAGAGCATACACTGGCAGTATCTTCGATCTATTCTGTAGGTGTAATTGAGTTTTCACTAGTGAAGAAAGGAATGGATTTCAAAGATGAGATGCGGATGTCATCATACTACTATAGGTCAAGTGGGCATCCCCTATTGAAGGCCACAAAAGCCCTATTTCTTGGCTAAGCCATGCTTAAGATGTTCAATTTTTTTCTAGGTATATGTAGACCTCTCCTAGAATACTCAATTCTAATAGGAGAGGGGGGTGGATTGGGCTCTTGGAGGAGATGGTACAACACTAATATTTCCTCTCATAGGAGACCTAGATAATCTATTTCTTATTCTTGAAGTAGATAAAGATATCTCAATAAATAAGAAGTTACCTCTTGAAGAAGACCTTGTTTGCACTCCACGCATGAAACGTGGAAATGATTCGAATCTTGGAATAGCAGATTCACCGAGATCTTGTTGAATGATTTCATAGCTACAAATGAACCAAGAACAACACCAAATATTCTTAGTTCAACTCCTACCAGAGTATAGGGTCCCACCAGGCCACCAGGCATGCCAGAAATTATTGTCACTTGAATTTGCACCATGTTGTTGAAGCTTTTGGCAGTTTCAACAAATTTAGTGAAACATTGGAATAATCTTAAGGTGTGAGACCTTGCAACTGAGATTAGACCTCCAGAGAAGCTTGGTTCCTCTTTTTGACTTGAAGATTAGAGAAAAAATAACTAAACCTAATGCTACTGATCACTGAGGAAAAGGGGAAGAAGGAGAACTGAAATGAAAGGGAGGTGATACACTATATTTAGTTTGTTCAACTGACTCTAAACTAGCACTACAATGATCTTTAAAATGAAATAAATTCACATAGACTTGTGCAATCCAATAGAGGTTTGAATAGAGGACTGTAAATGCAAGAGGGATAATTCATCCACAACATAGACTTACATAAATCAAATAAACATAGGGAAAAAATACAAAGAGAGGCAAAATATCAGTTATTATTTATCATGGAGACTATGAAGCCATTACAAAGAGAGAAAAGACTCATTACAGGTGAAAATAAACACAAAATGATGACTTTCCTTCATTTTGAACTGGTACAGAGACATAGAAGGCCTGGAAGATAGTACAACTCATCAAATATACCCAATCCTGGAAAATACCACAAGGTTTTGACCTACAAATGAATCTCTCTATCTGAATAATGAACCAGAACAACTAACCTTTTAAAATTCATCTTTCTAATGCTTATATAGCTTTTACAAATCACTATTGTATCTCTGGGTGTGAGAAAACCTAGTCAACATGTTTTATCAAGGCACCATGCTGTAATAAATTTGGCCCATGGCCCATGTTAGAGAACCTATAGATTTTGTGATGCCTAGGCCCTTAGCGTGTTGGAAAACTACAGTCTAGAAGGTCACCCATCTCTTTAGTACAAGGTTTTAATGCAGGAGGGCCTTTAGTCAAATGTGTCCCTACGAAATCCATATGTCTAGGGTACTTGCATACACTATTTCATCTTCATCCACCTCTGGTATTGGCACATTAAAGTTGGGCACTGTTTGAGCTACCTATAAATCATTCCATCCTATAGTAATGGTGATTGGCGTTGAACATATATCTTCACATGAAAGAAACATGTTTCAAGACAGGGATATAAAAGAAGTGCCCGTTGATGAAGCTTTTACAATACTTTAAAAGTGTTTATTTTGATTTTGCTTTGCCTTTTTGACATTTTGATTTTTCATGCCTGGCTGATTTTTACTTTTATAGGTCCTTGAATGTTTTAATCCTTTATACCAGGCCCTATACCAGGCCCTTTCGATGTCAGGGAACTTGAGGATCGACGAACCAAGAGGTTCACAAGCTAAGAGGCTCATCAATGACATCTGGATATATTCAGTTGGGATTTAGGCAAAGCAACTATATATGGAAATGTTCGGTTGGAAAATGTTCACTTAGAATGTTTGGTTAGAAAATATCCACATGGAATCTCTAGTTAGGAACAAGACATTGTAACCGGATATATAGAACAATAGACACAAAGGAAGAAATAAGAGTAAAATAATAGAAAACAACATATAAAATGAATGGGCTTGGTTATAATTGGGTCAACATGAAATTGGTATGAGACACTAGGATATTGTTGGCAATATGTGTTGTCATTGATATCAACATAGTATACATTGATGTCAACATAACAGATAGAAATGCACAGACAAACTTGTACAATGGAAGAGTCAATATTGTAAAGGCAAATCAATCTGAGAGAAGAGAAAATGCTCTAAGTATGGATAAGTTTTGTGCTTGAACATGATGCGGAGGTAAACACTCCTATCCTTGAATGATTCCTACATATATACATACATATCTCATTAGTTGGGAGTACTGCACTCAAGGGTAAGAAGTATAAAAGTATCTAAGGCATTCCCAGTGCAAAACCTAAGGCAAAGTCAACTTGAAGTGGTCTGCACTTCTTTGTAAAGAGAGATTTGGCCATGCAGTTATAAGGATATTTTCTGACATGTATTAAAATGTTATATCCAAGGTTTTAGTCTCTCATTCCTTCAACATGAAAAGTTAAAAGGGATAGTTCATCAGCCATCACCTAAATAGAGCAGAGTAGTAATGGGGAGACAATGGAATGCTTTGCATTCCTCCAGAAGAGATTTGTTTGTCATGTGACTCTAAGAAATGACTAATATTGGTATGTTGTATGCTATGATGAAGTTTCAAGTGTTCTAGTGGTCTGCAGAGAGATTACTCCAAGTGACAGAGGCATCAAATTGTATTTCAGGGCTTGACTATATAAGTTAAGTTCTTCAAAAGATGAAACATGTATAAATATATTATTGGAGCTTGTGTGGAGGTGGTATATGGTCGAATTCACATTAGATATGATCTGTATATAGATAATTCTCATTTTCTGGCTCCGCATCAAAATGTCATAGTTGTAAGCAAAG
Source organism: Cunninghamia lanceolata (assembly GCA_027924645.1). Lineage (NCBI taxonomy): Eukaryota > Viridiplantae > Streptophyta > Pinopsida > Cupressales > Cupressaceae > Cunninghamia > Cunninghamia lanceolata. The sequence goes on along the minus strand of BSBN01000326.1, from coordinate 1,977,726 downwards.
TTGCAAATACAACTGTGTTCTAGAACTCTAAGTATCTAAGCCATTCTTGAATTCCTCCAAAAACTTTAGACAGAGATGTGCAAATCTGGTGAATAGCATCTATTGATATTTATGATCATTTCCAAAAGGTTTCAGACCCTGCACTTGACTGCAATATCATATTATAGGTTGTGAAGCATTACATAAGGTTTGAAAGACTATGTTCTATATAGACTGATACACTTCCTATCTTGCTGATGCATAGTTTGGCACGATACTTCGCTAGTAAGTTGTATGATTGTTATTGAGTTCTTGCATGATTAAATCCTTTGTCCTCATTTAGCCTTTAGCTTCTCCCCGATAGTTGAAAGATGAATAGTTGACAATGTTAAGTAGTATGAGTCGACTGGTTAAGTACCTAGTGTATGCAGAGGCTCCTGACTAGTTTCTCCAAGTCTGAAAGGTGTAGAAAGGTGTGTCCTAATGTTCTTCATAAAAACCTAAGGTCCGCAATAAGTTTTTATCAATTTGCATGTGTTGTGGCCAACTAGTGACTAGCTACACGTTACATTCAATATTGTTCAGGATGCCGACCTAATCAATGTTTCAAGATCTTGTGGAGGATATATATAGAAGATATAATTCATTTGAAATAAAATTAAGGTGAATGTAAATATAGAAGAGTAGAAGAAGATATGAAATGCACAGAATCAGTTTGAAGATATGCATTGAGCAAGAATAGCAGACTGCACTATCAACATACAATAGATGTGTTCTCCATAGCAATTCTCATATCTATATTATCATTGTAATAGTAGTGAGCTGAGCATTCAGGAAGTAGTAGCTTCCTTGGGTTATAACCCTAAACCAAAGTTGTAAATCAAGGAGTAGTAGCTTCCTTGGGTTGAAGCCCTAAAATAATGTTGTAATATCTTTTTGCAGTGAGCATATTATATTGTGAGCTAATCCTCACCATGGTTTTTCCCTATTTTAAAGGGTTTTCCATGTAAAACACTGGTGTTATGTGTTGATTCTTGATTTGCATGTTTTTCTTCATGTTTTCAAAGCTATTCAGTTTTATCAGTAAATGTTTGGTTAAAGTTTTTAAGTGTGTTGATTTACTCCCCCTCTCAGCACCCCATTATGTTCAACAATTGGTATCAGAGCCAAGTACCTTTGAGAAGCTTAACCGTTGAGGTAGATCCTCCACTTGAACACATGGAATCTGAAGTGATGAACAATGATATGTTTGCACCATAACCAGACATAGAATCAATGGAACTTGAAGGTTGGGACTTTGAGTCTAATGAGTGTGAAATAGATCTTGAAGAAGAACTCAAGACAACCCTTAATTATCTTGAGGAAGCAAAAGATCTTTAGAATATGAAGATATGCCTGAAAAGGCAAAGGAAACAATTGACAAGTTGAAAACAAAAGCCAAAGAATCAAAAGAAGAAATTGGGAAACTAAAAACTATGATAGAAGAAGATAAAGGAAGTGATAAGCTCAAGGATGTTGAAGACATGATATCAAAGCTAAAGGTCATGGTTGAAGAAGAAAAAAGAATCGAAGATTGCTTAAATATCAAGCTCAATGAGGAATCAACTAAATGTTCAAAACTTGAATTGGAAGTTGTCACTCTAAGGAAAGAACTTGAAAAGGCAAAAGAATAGATTTACAAGGGACTAAAACTAAAATGAGGAACTGATATTCTTGATGAAATAATAAGTTCTCAAAAGCTAGCAAAAGAAAAAACAAGTCTTGGTTTTGATAAGGGAAAGAGTCCTATGATCAATGCTTCTACAAACTTATATGATAACTTTCATACAGTAGGAAAGTCTAAATCTAGGAGAGGAGAAACCTACATTGAAGGTCCTAAGGGAAAAACTTACAGAGATTAAAAATAAAATGAATTCACTCCTGTCCAAAGACAAAGGAAGAATGTGAAGGAAAATTTCAAGTATCCTCAACCTACAAGGCAATCAGCTCACATCAGGTATTCTCAAATCTTCAATGGTAATTGTTTTATTTTCAATAAGTTTGGTCACAAAGCTATGGATTGTAGAAACAATATGAATCAAAAAGCTTTAAGATGTTACACTTGCAATAAAGTTGGTCATAAAGCTGTTGAATGCAGAAGCGGGATAAACCAGAGCTCTATTAGATGTTATGCATGCAACAAGTTGGGATACATGGCAAATGAGTGCCAAAGTAAAATGTCAAGGTATAGCAGGGATAATGCTCAATCCTTTTATGGATACTATTATACTTTTAATAAGTTTGGCCATAAAGCAACTAACTACATATCAAGGGCAAGAAAGAGTGGAAATGCTCAACAAACAAAGTGCACCTGTCATGAGTGCAGTCAAACAAGGAATTATGGAAAGAATATCAGACCCATTGATGTTGCTCAACAAAGAGTGGAAATAAACAAAGTATGGAAGAAGAAGGAAGTTAGTGATATTTCCAAACCTCTGCCTAATGCAGGTGGGTCCTCTAGTAATTAAAAGGCAAAACACCGAGTTCGGGGGAGTTTCAACAGGAAAATTTTCAAACCCCTGAACATGCAAGATTCTGAATTTTTAGCATATGGATCAATTCTAGCATGAGAATGATAAGATTAAGGAATTAAAGAAATCTAACGAAAAATCTGGAGAAAAATCTCTAAATGCAGTAGAATGCAAAAAACTTTAGGGTTTATAGTGATAAGAACTTCTACTAAGAGGTTACATGGGCTCAAGGGGAGTTATTTCTAAAAATTCACCATCTTCTCTTCATGATGATGCAATCACTCAACATGTAGATGATATTAACAAAAATTCTAAAGCATTTGAATGATCTGTGGAGGATTGCTAAAGGTTTACAATGTTCTGCATATGAAAGATAGAAAATTAGGTTAAAACAAAAATTGCAATTAATGTAGAGGAGAATTATTTGGTGAAATGTTTATATAAGTGATGCCTAATCATTTTTTATCACATTCAAGTGAAGACAAAAGATTTAAAGAGATAAAGAAGAACCAAAAGCACTCTGCAACTCGACCAAGCGAGACTTATCACCACATATCTAGGTACTCTTCATCTTTCACCCTAGATCAATAATGGCTGCATCATTTACTCCTCAATTTATCAACATTACTAAGCAACCTTGACCAAAATTCAAGAAACATCCATACAAGGCAATGGAAGTTGATGGTAACAGAGCATTATCTAATGTTCCTACTCTTGTGGTATACATGGAAGATTTTAGGATATACATTCATTCAAAACTTGAGTAAATTGATCATGAGAAATTTGAAACCCGAAGACTTGATCTTTTAGATGATGACAATACACACTACAAGCCCGAATATGCCAACATTAGAGTAAAACATTTGGATATTTGGAAAGATTTTTCATATTTTCGTAATGAGCATGACTAGGTCAGATATATCCTTAGCATAATTCATGACGAATTCATATACCTAGACAAACCCCATCAAATAACTAAAGAAGCCATCAGGGCTATCGCGAGATTGTGTTCTACTGGATCCATACCACAATTGAAATCAATTAAAAATGAAAAAGGTCATGGAATTAACCGGAGCCAAATTTGATAAAAGGGCATTGACAATTGATGACATTATTGATCCCAGTGTAAGGTATGCGGCAATGGGAATTGACTACAAGGTATACTACTCTAACAGAGAGGGATCTGCCATAGCTACAACCATACACACTGCCTACCTAATGGCTAAAGAAGGCAAGGATTTTGACCTATGTGAGGTAATGAAGGAATGGTTGCTAGAAAATATGAGAAAAACTAAGGATATAGTTTATCATTTCAAATATGGTTCACTAATCATCTGTTTGGCATTCTATTTCATGAATAAGTTACCAGGGTTTAAAGGGAAGATATGTCAACAAGACAGACTAGTAGAAGCACAAATAAAATAATACATAAGAAGCTTTGACTCACAAAATTAAAAAACCATTTTCTGGGGCTTCTTCAAAAAATTTCAAAGTGGAATACATAAAAGGGAAATAATTTCTTTTGATTTGGTTCGGAAATACAAGGATGACATAACATTTCTTGTAGACAAAGATTGTTGTTATATGGTAGCAGTTGAGCCTAGAATTTCATGGATTCCCAAGCTTCCTTATGAAGTGCCTAATGAGGAAGTTAAAGCCTATACATAAATTCTATTAAGCCTATCAAAAGACCCTAAGAGCAAAAGATTTGGAACCAGTGAAGAAATTCAGGACAAGCTGACCAAGAAAAGGGCAGAGGAAGAGGTAGAGAAGAACAAAGAAAAATTGTTCAAGAGGGTGGGTATTCCATCTAGATGTTTCTATGCTCAGAACTCTCCTAAATTTGTTAAGCCTCTTCCCACTGTGCATTTAACACCAAGGAGATCTGGTAGAACTACCTTTCAATCAACCACCAACCTTCCTCAATCTATATTCTCTGAAAAGGCATCTCCCACGAAACAAGTCTTTGAAGAGCAAACATAGACAAAACCCAAGAGCAAACATTCAAAAGATAAGAAAGAAACCTTTGTGAGGGAGATTGAAAGTGATAAATATGAAGAAGTGATTTATAAGAAATAGAAGAAGGAAAAGAAGAAAAAGGAATCAAGGGTCAAAGTGAAGGCCAAGAGAAACAAGAAACATGGTGTGGAAACAAGTGAAGAAGAAGAAGAAGAGGAACCAACCCCTCCTCCCAAGAAGAAAAAGAAAAATATCTCTCAGAAGCCAATTTATTCTTCTAGGGGACATGTTTCTCTTGAAGCTATTTATAATGCAATCATTTATCACAACTTGTTTGATGAAACAATGGCACTCCATTCTAAATCTACATCTGAGGATCAAGCCATCATTGAAAAGGTTATTGTTATGTATATGATGAGGTACAATAAGTCTCTAGAAGAAATTTTGGTCAAATCACTAGAAAGTCTGTAGAAAGCCTTAAGAAGGCATAGAGATAAAGTTGTGACACTTGATGAAAATCTCGGACAAGATGCTTTAAATAAAGCTAGTGCTGCCCTATCTAAGGAAGAAAAAGAAAAGTTGATCCAAAGGTCGGCTCAAGAGCTCAAGACTAAGCATAAAGTAGACACTTTGATGCAAAATAGAAAGGAGGACATTGAGCAAATCATAAAGGAAACTGAAGAAGTTACTCAAAACATACTTGGTGAGGTGAGAGAAATAAAAATTACAGAACATTCACATGTCTCACCACCACATTCACCTCATCATGCTATGGCATCACCTCCAGATAAAGAAGAACATGCTAAAAAGGAAAAAGACATGAGTGTTGATCCCAATCTTCAATAGAGTCTGCAAAATGAACAGAGTATTCTGAAAAACACTAAACGGGTGGATGACTAGACAAATGCGCAAGACTCATAGGTTGATTCAGAGACTTTAAGGTAACATAAAGATACTACCACAGACAAAAAAAAGACTCCGGAGAGAAGTCAACACATGATAGAGGAGACTGATCAAGGTTCAACTGACTCTCTTACAGAACTACTAAACTTGTAGATTCAATTTCAACCAGTTGTCACTCCCCAATTGCTGCAAGTTCCAACAAATGAAGGACAACTTGATCTAACAAGCATATCTCCCTTACACAAGTTGTAGCTTAGAAACATACTACATGCCTCTTCAAGGAAAGAATTTTTACAAGAAAGCCTAAAGAAATCTAGTACAATAGAAGATGCTGTGAAGTTAGTACAAGAAGGGTTACCAGAGGTAACCATTGATCCCTCATTTCCTCCAGAACAAAAGCTCAAATTACTAATGGATTATATTAAGGATCATTCCTCCTTGTTAGAGCAAAAGGCAAAGAAAGAGGCAACACAAAGGATTAATGACAAAAGAATGGCAGATATGGCTAATAAGTGTGCTAATGCACATAACAAACTCAAAGAAAATATAAAGAAATTTAAAGCTTGTATTGAGGAGGCCACATCCTTATACCTATTTTGCCTAAATTGGCCAAACTCCACCAAGCAGATCAAAGCTCAAATGGACTCTATTGAGTCATAGATCCCTAAGGTGGTTCAAGTATATGACTTGTCAAAGGACAAGATGGGGGCAACAAGAGCACAAATTAAAAATTTGCATGCACAATTGTCCCAATTATAGGACCAAAGAGAGAACATAAAGAAACAATTTGGTTAGTTAAGAGAGGGAGTGAATTTGAGAATTACCTCAATGTCTGGTTTGTTTGGAGAGGCAGAAAAGATAGATCAAAGAATGAAGACCCCAAGCAATGTAGAGGAAGCCGAGGAAATGTATATACAGTGTGAGTGTTAGACTCAAATGCTTGCCTCAAAGTGTGTCATCTGGACCACAACTGTTCAACAACTCAAGGTAATTTATAAAGCCATTATCTCATCCAAGTGAGTTATTAGAACAATTTTGATGTATATAGTATTGCAAAGATATTGAGTAAAGTGGCAGTACCATTTTGGTTTTCAAGAGTACAATTTTAACTAAGTCAGGGGGAGCACAGTTTAGATATCTTTTTGTAAGGGAGAGTACATCTAGTTTTGGATTGATACAAAGGTTAGCAATCCCTTTGTCCTTGATGTCAAAGGGGGAGAGAGTCTAAGGGGGAGTATATGTTGCCATCAATGACAAAGGGGGAGATTGTTAGCAATATGTGTTGTCATTGATGTCAACATAGTATACATTAATGTCAACATAACAAATGGAAATGCATAGACAAACTTGTACAAAGGAAGAGTCAATATGTCAAGGAAAATTAGTTTGGGAGAAGAGAAAATACTCTAAGTATGGATCATTTTTGGGCTTGAACATGATGTGGAGGTAAACACTCCTATCCTTGCATGATTCATGCATATATATATATATATATATATATATATATATATATATACATATCTCATTAGTTGGGAATACTGCACTCAAGGGTAAGAAGTAGAAAAGTATCTAAGGCATTCCCAGTGCAAAACCTAAGGCAGAGTCAACTTGAAGTGGTCTGCACTTCTCCACAAAGAGAGATTTGGCCATGCAGTTCTAATGATAGTTTATGACATGTATTTAAATGTTATAAGCAAGTTTTTAGTCCCTCATTCCTTCAGCATGAAAAGTTATAAGGGATAGTTCATCGACCATCACCTAAACAGAGCAGAGCAATAATGGGGAGACAATGGAATGCTCCACATTCCTCTGAAAGAGATCTTTTTGTCATGCGGCTCTAAGAAATGACTAAGATCAGTATATTATATGCTATGATGAAGTTTTAAGTGTTCTAAAGGTCCACAGAGACATTACTCAAGTGACAGAGACATCACACTGCATTTTGGAGCCTGAATATACAAGTTAAGTTCTTCAAAAGATGAAAAATGTATAAATATATTATCAAAGCTTGTGCAGAGGTGGTATATGGTCCAAGACACATCAGATATGATCCACATATAGACAATTCTCATTTTCTGGTACCGCATCAAAATGTCATAGCTGTTAGAAAAGTTGCAAATACAACTGTCTTCCAGAATTCTAAGTACTTAAGCCATTCTTGAATTCCTCCAGAAACATTAGACAGAGGTGTGCGGATCTGGTGAATAGCATCCATTAATATTTATGATCATTTCTAGAAGGTTTCAGACCCTTCACTTCACTGCAATATCATATATTATGGGTTGTGAAGCATTACATAAGGTCCGGAAGACTGTGTTCTCTACAGACTGATACACTTCTTGTCTTGTTGATGCATAGTTTGGCATGATACTTCTCTGGTAAGGTGTATGATTGTTATTGAGTTCTTGCATGATTAAATCCTTGGTCCACGTTAAGCTTTTAGCTTCTCCCCGATAGTTGAAAGATGAACAATTGACAGTGTTAAGAAGTATGAGTTGACTAGTTAAGTACCTAGTGCATGCAGAGGCTCCTGACTAGTTTCTCCAAATCTAAAAGGTGTGAAAAGGTGTGTCCTGATGTTCTAAATCCCTAAAGCCTGCAACAAGTTTTTATCAGTTTGCATGTGTTGTGGTTGACCAGTGACTAGCTACACATTACATTCAATATTGTTCGGGATGCCGACCTAATCAATGTTTCAAGATCTTGCAGAGGATATATATAGAAGATATAATTCATTTGAAAGAAAATTAAGGTGAATGTAAATATAGAAGAGCAAAAGAAGATATGAAATGTGCATAATTAATTTGAAGATATGTTTTGAGAAAGAATAACAAATTGCACTATCAGCATACAATAGATGTGTTCTCCATAACAGTTCTCATATCTATAATAGCAGTGAGCTGAGCATTCAGGAAGTAGTATCTTCCTTGGGTTATAACCCTAAATCAAAGTTGAAAATTAGGGAGTAGTAGCTTCCTTGGGTTGAAGCCCTAAAACAATGTTGTAATATCTTTTTGTAGTGAGCATATTATATTGTGATCTAATTCTCACCGTGGTTTTTCCCTGTTTTAGGGGTTTCCACGTAAAACACTGGTGTTATGTGTTGATTCTTGATTTGCATATTTTTCTTCATGTTTTCAAAGCTATTCAGTTTTATCAGTAAATGTTTGGTTAAATTTTTTAAGTGTGTTGATTCATTGCCTCCTCTCAGCACCCCATTGTGTTCAACAGATACTTTGCATCATCTCCAAATAACCATGAAGAGGAAAGTACTAAGAGTGATATACAACAAAAACAATCTACACTAAGATAAGATGGTACAAACACATAGTAGAAATGAAACATAAATAAATATCTAGGTCTAAAAATTGGTCATCATAAAAGAGGCACTACCACTTCAATGCTTTACATTATCCCCTAATAACCAAGACAAGAATGGAAAACACAAAGAAGAAAAGAGAACAAATAGTAGTTACAATAGACCATCTTTCTTGTAGTCATGCACCTAAAAGGGTAACATGGGTCATTCATGCCGAACTAACAAAACATACATTTAGGACATGAAGCACAAAAGGAAAAATCAATCCATCATAGAAGTCCATTGGGGATTATCATCCAAAGAGTCATCATCTACCCACATGTTAGGGGTGAAGCCAAATTCATGCTCAAGAGTAGTAGGAGGAGGAAGAGAAGGAACATCAATAATGAATATACAACCAAGGGAAGGAATATCAACAATAAAATTAAAGAGAATGTCTTGAGTAGAAATAAGAGTAATAGGGAACTCAAATGCCACATGAAGAAGAATGGTAGGAGGAAGAGTAGAATTGACACCAATAGAATCTTTAGGAATGTTAATAGATGTGGCAAACTTAGGAGGATGTAGAGAAGGCTATTGGGGATTTATAGCATCGTCAGGAATAGAAGGGGATGATGTGGCAATAACTAAGAAATTAGACGATTTACAAAGTTTAGGTTGGGATTCATGTGAGGGTTTGTGTTACACCCCATTTTTGGAACAATAAATTAAGACATATTTTAATTAATTAAATTTTGATATTTAGATGATGCATTGAAAATACATGATTCTTCTTATGAATTTGGAATAGAAATGGTTTCCATGAAATGAATATTTTGTATGCATTCATGTAAATGTGGAATTTAAATATCAGTTTTGAATGATGAACATGAAATGAATATGATCTTATCATGTCACTAATTCTTATGAATTGATTATCAAATAGGGATATTTATGTATATACGTGTTTATGTTTTAATGGACTAACTACCTTGTCAGTGAATGAGGTGGATGCATGATAGGTTTAGTCCCCCTCCCAGTTGAGGAGGGAGAGCATAATTAGGGAGAGGACTATAGATCGAGTTGAATTGGCAACTCATACCATGTATCTGAGAGTATTCACACACATCACTAGGATTATTTGTTCATTTGGTGATGTTAATTCTTTCATGAGTCATTGATTTTCATTTCATGTTTTAGACATGTATTGTTGACTGCATTCTCGTCGGCATCTTTAATTGTAAAAGTCTACATTTTCACCATTCATAGAGTATTATGGTCATTGTAGTCATCTCAGTTGTCGCATGTTTATCAGATAGGTATACTACTATGTTAATTACAATACCCAATGTCGAAGACGTCAATCTTGTTGTCATTATTCTAGTGATAGGAGTTTATCTTTGTAATCAAAATTAAATTGGTAGAAAGTCACAATTAAGCATGTTTTTGAGTTCGTTTAAAAACTTAAATTGCTTTGGTTTAAATCTCCACGTAAAGGAAGCATAGGAAGTTAATGTGATTTTGTGAGATGGAGGTAATGGATATTAATGAGCCGTCACCATTGCAAGCTCATTGAATGCATTTTGTTGAGTCTGCAACAAATTGGGAAGTGTACTTTAACTCCACAATAGTGTTGGAAAGAAAAGGGAAAGAATGGGTCGGTTAAGTCGCCTAAGATTTGGGGGAAAAGAGGGGAGTTTGAAGAACAAAAAGAAAAAAAAAGAAAAGAGAAAAGGGGGGGAAATAGAGAGGATGCAAGAGTGTAGATAGAGAAAAGAAAAAGGAGAAGAAAGAAAGAGAATAAAATTAAGGGAAAGAGAGTTGGATTTTACCTATGCCCAAATTCAGGTATGTGTCCTAGTCATTCCATTGTAGAGATTTTTTACCAATGATGGAAAATTATTATGATTCATAATGCTTAAATGATTGGGTTGGAAGAAGAAAAAATAGCATTTAAGTGGCTTGGTATTAAAATGAGACTGACATAAAATGAATAAAAATCTATCTTAGATTGAAATGTGTGCTTTAACCCTATTGTCTTTTGGACGTTTTGATTATACACCTATTTTCTAACTCTTTATTCTGTGTTTATACTCATGCTTAGGTATTATCAATAAGACTCTATATCAAATTTAACATGGTGATACAAAATCCACGAACATTTTCAAATAAGAAAAGATAGAGTGGGGAAATACTTAATAAATACATTCGAACAACCGTTGGTTGTATTCATTTTAATCGAGAAATAGAAGAAGCCATAAAAGGCTTGTTGACTGATGAGATCCCACAAGAAATGTCACTATTCAGAATTTAATGTTATTAGTCTTATGATCCTTTCATTCATGCAGAGATAGAGATCAAGGGAGCCTTCGAGCTTAAACCCATTGCTGAATACTGCTCCCCAAAATGGGGGAGATTTTATTTTTATGGCTAATTTCATCAAAGTGCCCTTTTTTAATAAAGGGATGGATAAAATTGTTATGAAGCAGCTTATTAGCAGATTCATAAATCAATATGGAATGATGGTGGTTGAAGGTTAAAAAATCAATATTTCTTTCCCACTATGTAAGCTAAGACTTTCAAAACCCAAATCTGAGTCAAAGGATCCCTATAACAGGATGGATTGGGGAATAAATTTATAATTTATTGTTGGCTTGATAAATATGTGTGTGTATATACGTACTCATATTATGATATAAGTGCAGGTTGTATTAATACATGTTGGGTTTATGAATAGAAGGAATGCATGTATATTCAAGCATTTAAATAAAATTGTGGCTTTTGTTAGTGAAAGTGCAGGCCAGATTTACTTAGACCGATTGGGTTTTTATTAGTAGGAAATTATTAATCTTGTGTGAGTCAAAACTGAGTTGAGTTGTTTCATAGTTGAATTGACGCCTCCTTGAGGAAATATGGCTATAAGTCTTCAAGTATTTAGTGTGCAAGATTTGTCAAAAATTAAGTGCTATAGAAGAAGCTCGACTTGAGTTTTCTACATGAAATGGGGATATATTTAATCTCAAATCTCTTAGTGAACTATGAAGAGTCTATGAGCTTTCATTTTTCCAAAAAGGAAAAAAGATATCCAGTCTTTAACGCTTTTCAAAAGGTCATATGTATATGTCATTGTCTGGTAAACTATGGTATGAAGACTTCAAGGTTAGTATGTGAGTAATTTTATATATATATATATATATATATATATATATATATATATCATTTTCTAATTTATGGTATTAATACTTCTAGGTTAGTATGTGAGTAATGATTTTAAATGAGTTTCAATATGTATAAGTATATGTGTGTATATGTATATGTATATGTATATTTATGTGTGTGTGTGTGTAGAGATGGGCCTGGATGAGTAAATATTTGTAAACAAAGTTATCACGTTCCAATGGTATGACACCATCATAATATACTCTATTTTGATAAAGATTGGAATAGGGATTCATTAATTTTTTTATTTAAACTATTTGATGGTAGAGGGTTGTGTGCTTATTGGAATGTGGAATTTAGACTTGTCTGTGAGATTTATTTTCAGTTGGTTCAATCTATATACCTTTGTACTTTTAAGGACTCAAAATGGTTAGAAAATATAGAGAAGGTGTATTCTTTTCAAATAGAATAAATTGTTGATTACCTTTGTTATGGGGAAAATATTCACATAGGGATTTAATTCTCGCACTAAGATGATTATTTTCATTGAAATAAGTTTATGACTATTAACAACAACACTGCTGGCTGAATTTATGTGTTTTGATTTGTTGTTGGTGGTTATACAATAGCAAGATGTTGTATGGTTAAATCCTTTGTCTTAAGGTAGTGATTGAGTCTCTCTTTCACCTGCTTGACTAGATTTCATAATAGGATAGAATAATTTAACGAACTAGCCAAGTCAGTGATAGGAAGATTGAATCATGTAAATTTGGGTTGTTTAAATGTCTTGAGCATTATTACTTTGTTGTGTATTTTGTGAACAAGTTGTCTTATGTTGACAATACTGAGATAGAAGTGTGTGAACAAAGACCCATAAATCCACATAGGAATGTGATATTATTTTAGAAAGCTTTGGCCAAAGTGATGTAAATGTTGCTTGCATTGTTGGTTCATAGTGTCTAATAGGTTGCATGTAAGTTAGGTTGTCATACTTAGCTAGAGGATTTTCTAGAGTTGTATGGTAGATTGAATGTAGCAGAGTTAGTGCACTACACTTAGTTCTCAAATGGCATGGTATGATTGTAGATTCCTTTATCTGCATCCCTCATAAAGGGTAGAGCCACTTCTAGTTGGAAGATGTGCAGGGGAATGCCAGTCTGTGGATGGAGGAAAAGCACGCAGATGATGCTCTCCCTCCACATAGTTGAAAATAACGTCGAAGGCTTGGTCACAGATACACATTGTTTATATATGATTATGTTTTGGGAATTATAAAGTTGTATGAATATTTTACAATCCAGATTATTTGCATTATCCTTATAGAAGTGATTAAATTATTTAATTGTATTATGAAAATGATGTATGGAAAATTTGTTAAGATCAAATTAAAGTATTATTTTCTATTTCTATTAGTGGATGTAAATTCACCTTGAGTACTTATAGGTTCAGCTAAAATATCTTATCATCATTGGTTTGAGAATACTATTGTGAGAGTTTATAATTGTTTCCAATTATATCTAGTTTGTATTGATTACCTAAGTTAAAAAGTACATTGGATTTTATAGTTGAAATTTTTGGATATAAACATCTGTTCATTATAGTTTGAAAGGATGGTGGGCAAATTTCTTAGGAGGTAGGTTAAGAGGAGGGGTAGGTTGGGAATGGGTAGGAGGATAAAAAATATCTAGAAAGGACTCATGGGGTGGTAGGAGAGAAGATGGATTAGGATTTGGGGTGGGATATAATAAAGGAGGAGATGAGCTAGGGGAAGGCAATAGGAAATATGTAATAATAGTGATAGAGGGAAGACTAAGAGGCTCATCAAAAGGAGGGATGGAAGTGGTAGGAAGTAAATGTGACAAAGAGGAGGTAAGATTACCTTAATCACTTTGAACTTGCCTTTGTATTTTCTATTAGGTTGAGGTTGAGGGAAGGTTTAGGCATAGGCTAGAGAAGTGGTTCTAGTTAGGGTTACAGTTATGAGTAAGGTTAATGTTAGGGCTAGGGCTAGGTTTGGATTTTAGGAGGTCTACAAGGCCGAGGTTTGGGTTGGGCAAGATGAGTTTTAGGGTGCGATGGTCTAAGAGGATGGTTATTAGGATTAGGCTAGGGAGGGGGTACTATTGCAAGTATGTGCCTAATCGGTGTTGTCATTGATGTCAACATATCTGTGTTGTCATTGGTGTCAACTATGTTCCTATTTTGTTTCTTGCCTTTAATAAGTGAGATGATTTGTATTTACTTATGTAAGTGATCTTGATGTTGAGAATATTAAGAAAATTAGCTCCTCCGGTAGAAACAGTGAGTTGCAGTGGAAATAGTGTATTGCATACTGAAGAACAATCCAGAAGATTGCTCCGCATTTCATGTAGGATGAATATCTTTGTCTGTGGATTGGAAGTTATTTAGAAGTCTATCTGAAGATGTTATATTCCAAGTTTGAGCCTCCAGTATGAAGATTTGAGTGAGCTATGTTCACCAGAGTGAAAACTACTTTTTTCTGTATGTTTGTTGGTGATAGGGAGAAAGTGTTATGCTCCACATTCCTCCTCATTGAAGTATTTTGGTCTGTGGTTGTAAAGTTGAGTCTAGAATGATGATAAATGCCTTTAACTATAATGGTTCGTGATTTGGCAGTCCGCAAGCTATCCTATCCTTATGACAGTGGCTGACAATGTTGTTCTTGTGCTCTAGTTTGAAGAATCCTCTTGATAGAGTGGTTAGAGATCATGCGATTGTTCCCGGTGATTACAATGTGCTTGTGGATGTCTCCTGATCATGTTCCTACCTTTGGATTGATCCGCAAAGTGAAAATTAGATTGTGAATGAAGAATGTTCTTAGAAGACCTAGTGTTCTCACTGGTTTTGGCTGACTTGGTTGATTTCACTAATTGTAGAGATGCCTTGGAGATTGTGGAAGCATGTTGTGGCATGAAGAATTGTGTTTGACTCCTAGCTAAGGCATGACGTGATCAACATACATCTTTACATCTTTCCCTTAGCTAAATTCTGTATTAGATCCAGACCTATTTCTATGTATGTTTTTGTAATGCCGACCTTGGAGATTGTTCCAATGGTTGATGAATGTATTGCCGACATTGATGTACATTCCAAGGTTGATCATGACTTGTATAAAAACTTGTAATGTAATTACAAAAAAGGGTATGAGTGTGTGAATATGAAGAGATAAGTGCGAAGGTGTGAAAGAGCAGAGCAGAGAAGTTTTATTGTGCTTCAATGGAACTAAACCCAGACATGGAGTAGATGCTATTTAATCAGTTCACCTTATTTAGCAGTGAGCCACCCCTTGGCAATGAGTCATTCTTTGCAGTGAGAAATTTGGGCAGTGAGTCATGTAGGTAGTGAACATCTATTTTTTGGTATTGTTATAACTTATATATTTTCTGTGGGCTAACACCCACTGTGGTTTTTCCCTTTTAGGGTTTTCCATGTAAAAATCTAGTGTCTACTGTGTTGAATGTGTGATTATGATTTAGTCTATGGTTTCATGTTTTCTTGGTTAAATCTAATTATCAGTAATTAAGTAGACAGTTGTTGAAGTTAAGTTTTTGTGACAACTGATTCACCCCCGCCCCTTTTAGTTGTCCTATGTATTTCAACAGGTACTACATAGGAGGCCCGATAAAGGTGGGTATTATAGATATGTTTCTCTATGATAGTATATAGAGGGCCATGATACCCACTAATTCCAATATTTGGGTCCACCATAATTCCACTAATGGTCTTATGGATAACATGTGGTTCAATATATAGAGGGCAATGATACCCATTAGAAGGAATTTCATTAGGTGAGAAGGTAATATAACGGTAGGTATACACATAGAAGAAGAGGGGCCTACATCTATAGTGTCAATGAGTTCAAATAAGGAAAAAGAGACCAATGGAAAAGAAAGGTTGGATAATAGAGGTGACATGAAAATAAGAAGATATTACCACATAATCCACATGATTTAAAAATTTGTGTTGGGCGAATAAATTTGTAAGTTGGCATTACGAAGAGGTACCAACTTATTTCCCTTATCAATCAACCCTTCAACATGTATGATATTGTTATCAATGAGGTCCTAGACATAGTGACATACATGTATACACTTCTCCATGTTGTGATTTGGTACATAGTGGTATTAGTAATATGCTTTCATATCATAGCCCTTTGGAAGAGGTAAAGAAGTATGGAAAAAGGTCTAATAGGTAGAAGATATATTAAGTTATTATCAAGGAGCTACTAGAGGATCAAAGGAAAGCAATATGATAGTTGGGTAAAGTTTCTAGATTTTTGAGGTTTAATGGAAAATTCCAACAAAGAAGTAGAAGGTGCTACAATATCCACTTGGTTAACAAAAGGTTTAGATTCTGGCTTAGGGGAGAAGAAATTATTGTTATTCTTCTTGAAAGGTTTATTGGGGTATTTATAATTTCAAGTTTTAGAAGAAACAAGAACCACTAAGGGAGAGAAATCCTCAAGCTAGGTAACTATGTGATGATAGTAGTTTGTCATTGATGTCAAAAAGGTGTTGATGGGGCTGAGTTCTGCAAGGTCATTGTTGTTCAATCATGTTCATCATGTCATCAGGGTGTTAAAGCACATGTGATTAGTCACTTCAAGTTATACTTCTTCATGTTATATGTTGTGAGGTTATGAGTGATACTGGAAGAGAGGATCTCAGGTCTTATGTAATTGATTCTTTCATTATATTCATGATTTTATGATAGATTCATGTCTCTACAAGATCACAGTGAAGTTTATGGGTTATGAGGCTTCATGATTGTGTGGATGATGATATTGTTTCATGTAATCTTTCAACGTCAAAGACATGTTCTTATAACACTACTATGTCATTAGTGACCTCAAAATGAAGAGCAATCTGTGAAGCATTATCAAGAGATGTCATAGCAAAGAGTTGTTCAGTGGTGTTGAGGAGTACATGCAGTGTCATTCTAGTTAAGGTGTACCTATAATATTGTTATTATGTCCTCAAAGACTTGGAATAGGAAGATTATGTTGTTGAATCAAGTTGTGATATACATTGGATCATGTCAAATGACTTGTTCTTTTTACAAGGATATCAGTTTGGCAAGAATATTAAGTTTTTCTTGACACGGGTATATAATACAAAGTATTGTCTCTAGTGGCAGAGGCATGGCAGAGGTTTAATGCAGAGATCAAGGTAAATTCAAATGAAATTAAAGTTCCATGTGTTAATGTACTCAAAAGACCATTAAACACTTAACACCATCAACACTTTATTATAAAATGAAGTAGACTTGGGATTGGCGGTGGTTGTAACTTAAGTTACAACATTGAGGGGGTTGCCACCGTCGGGAGACCAGTCCCCCGACCTAGGGCTACCAGAAGCCTGGGTTAGTGGAAAAGATATGAGCACGAAAGAAGATCGGATGGTTCTAATTAAAAACTCTTGATGGCATGAAAGCATATCGTGCGAATGCCTTTTATTTTCCTTTTGAATGCCAACGGTCATTCAAGACTGTCTAAATTTGACGTGCATAAGGCTATATAAAGCTCTAAAGCAGCTTTTTGAAATCTCTAATGAAGTAGAGGGCCAAAAAAATTCTTTTTGAGATCTATGCGTTGTTTTTAGAGATTTTGGTCGTTGATATGAGATGTTGAAAGGAAAATCTACATGCCAATATGAGGAATTATCAGTTTTATGAAGAGAATCTTGGTATTTGTAGTGAATGAAGGAGTATGAAGATTATATATATATCACTAAAAGGAGAATGTTATGATGTATGATAGCAGGGTTTAAATAGCCATATAGAGACAACATTATTAAATGCAAAAATACAGTGAGAGCAATAATGAAGTAAAAGATTCTTGTAATAGAAAAAGTGATGATGTTGTAGAAGTATAAAAGACAAATAATAGAATGTGAATGTGTGAGGGCATCAGTGTATGATTTGGATTGATACAAAGAGTGCAGACACCTAGTTTTGATCCTGAGAGATAGAGTGTTAAAATTCCTGCAAAGATATACTTCATAGAGAAAACATCAGCTTTGCAAAGATCTACAAAGAGACATAAGGGATGAAATTGAAGTGTGAAGCATATGTCAAACATACTAGAGGAAAGGGTGAATTGAAAAGGGTGACAAGATGCTAGTTATGGAAACAGAGTGTCCCTCTGATATTATCCTTCTTTATTCAAGTAATGATGCAATCAAATTATGTCAGTGAGAAACCAGTGCCAGTGAGACTTTGTTTGCCAGTGAGGCTATTGTATTTGCCAGTGAGGTTGTGTTAAGGAAAGGGTACTCCTATTTATATTCAAGTTGGTGCTCTTGTTGGTGTTCGAGTTGGTGCTCCATAAGGAGTTAGTGCTCCTAGAAATTTTGTGTAGCCAGTGAGGCATGTTTTTTATTAAGACAGTGAGGCATTTTTAGAGTGGTTTTTCATCCCTATGAGGGTTTTCCACTCATGAAAAACATGTGTTATGGTTCATGTTGTTTATCTTTATGTGTATGTTCCCTAATGTTTTGTTCTTAAGGTCTTGTTCATACTATTCATCATCATACTTGTGCATATGTGTTTGATAAATCATTGAAGTCTCTCTCACTCTCTGTCTTGTAAATTAAAAGGTGAAAAAGATGTTAAAATTTATAGACCACTGATTCACCCCCCCGCCTCTCAGTGGTCCTGTACTCCAACACTATGTTCTCATAGTCTTAGAGATTAGTGCAAAGGTTTGTGAAAGAGATATATTTCATTAAAAGGATCTTTTCACAAATGTTGGGAGAAGGTTCCTAATGAAGACATAATAGATAGTGGTATTAGGTTAGGGATAACAAATTTAGGATAGAAGGGCATGATATCTAGAAAAAAATGGATCAATAATTTCTTAGGGCCCTACTAGCAATAGAAGGTTTGTGAAACTAATTTGCAAAATAATGTTGATTTAGAAGGGTTTTATGAAAGCATGGGCTAGTTTGTTGAATAAGTTGATTGAGTTGTAGGCTAGCAAATAAAACCACTCTAAAGTGCATTCTTTAAGATTTCTATGGAAAATCTTGGCCAACATGTGACCATCATATATATGATCAACACATGTGGCATTGAAAGATTGAACTTGTATCTTAGGATCTCCTTTTCCATTATACATTTCAAACCAAGGGACAAAAAATATAGTGGGAAAAGGGTGAAAACGGATAGTGATCCAAAGAGGATTGTGATTAAATATCATAATGATCTCTATGTAAGAATGTATGGCAAAAATATGGCATTACATAAGCCCCACGTTATGAACCAACTGTGAAATAATAGTGCTAAAGGCAGAAGTAAGGGATGACTAGAACTAGTCAAAGGATGGGAAATTATAGTAGAAGAGATAATAGTATGAGTCTGAAGAGGTACAAAATAAATAGGATCAGATAAAGTAAGGGGATGAGGATAAGTATAGTGCACAAGAGATTGGGATGGTATAGAGTTAGAGGTAGGGTTGGTGATGAAAGGAAGCTAAGGTGTACAAATGCTTCCTATGCTAATCTATGAGAGAATAATGTAAAGAAAATATAATCTAAAAAAATCATTAAATAATACTAACACAAAGGAATACAACCATAACATAATGATATATGTGGGGAAAACCCTTTTGGGAGAAAAAACCCACACTCAAAATCACCAACCAATTGTATTATCAACAAAAAAGGTTACAATATAATATCCAATGACATTCCCTTGTAGAATAACCACCATATAAATTTGAAGTAATTTTGCTAGCATAACATTAACGCCAAATTCATTATGCACACTACATTTAAAGAACCCTAAATAAATAGATGAAGCACGAATAGTAAACAATTCAATGGTTTTTTAAAATGAGGTACCAACACGCAAGAGGTATGGCACCCAAAATATCAACACAAGTTCCAACACTGTAATCTAAGTTGGGTCTCTAGCTAAGTTTAGAAGATTCTCTTAGAGCTTGCCATAGTTTTTCATAACTTGTCATAGTCGACCACCCAACTTAGGTGCTTGATTTTTTCTCCATTATCCAATAAATGATGCTTTATGACATGAATCATAAACTATCATAATGTTAGTTAATATTTTAATGTAACCCCCCACTTACATGAACTTACACATAGAATTTGTCATAAGTAACTCTCACATCTTGCAATGTTGTCATAAGATGGTCTTACACATCATAATGACATTTAATTATTTTAAAAATACTTATACACATCTCAAGATAGTTGACATGTGGCAATTAACTCCACCTCATAGTGGGATTCCTTATTTCTCATGTGAGGATAAAAGAAATACAAAGCATTGGGATGCAAAGTTAAGACAACTTTTCCAACTTTCTCCCACATCAAATACCTTGCAAGAGAAAAAGGGGAACTCCAACACTATCATCTAGGGGCCAAGAGGTCCATAGAATCACAACACCACTTCAACTTTTCTATGCTAACTAGCTTTGTCAATGCATTTGCAAAGTGTCAACTTTATCTAGCATCACCCTTCCATCTTGTACCATGTGTTGAACAAAATGGTATTGGACATCAATATGCTTTGTTTGCATGTGAAAGGTTAGGTTCTTTACTAAACTGATGTCACTTTCTAATGCAATCAAGGTTAGAGGGTCTAATTAAGGATTATCCAACCTTACATGTAATATGATTTTGAATCTAAACCTTATTTAATTCTATAGAAAATAACACATCACTAGAGAAGAACAACATAAATTTATTCATATAAGAGTTGTAGTACAAGATCTATGCATCAATCATGTATAACACTTAGACCACAACTATATCATATGATCTCACCCAATGTATTTATTTCTTCTTAGACTCATAGTCAACTTCTCATTATTTATCTCCTTCAATATATTTGCTAGATTTCTTCTCTAATTTTGGTTTTGATCTAAACTAATTTTTGTCCTTCTTTGTTCTCAAATCATATTGGACTTATCTTATATAGAAGATATAGAACATAATTTAGTGGTTGATATCATGATCCACACTTCTAGAGTAAGGTGATAAGCATTGTTGGTCCCAAAATTAAATGTTTTCCCAATGGTTTACCTTGGGAGTTAGTGTACCACCTTGGCATACTGTGTGGGTTCAATGGTAATGTGTGTTACTATCTCCAATGAGATAGGAGTCTTTAAATTTAATTCAGTTTCATATATGACCCTTGCTAGGACCTATAGTGAAGTAGTAACATTAAGAATCAACACACATTTCAAATACTTGTTGCATTAATCAAACAAGTTATTGTTATATAGTAAATACCCAATGCTAGTCTTGATTAACTTCCTTGAGTGAACAACATATGCATAGTGATCAATAATGCATAGAAGTAAAATGGAAAATTCTATATATATAAAAAAATCTATGATTTGAACCACAACCAATAATAATCAATTGTGGTGATTTCTTATGCTTTTGATGACCCAATTATTCTTGTGGTTGTAGTTATGAGGTCCTAAACTTAAAAGCATGAATGTGGTGATATGTGGTGCCTCAAACTTGACTTATTCCACTGTAATCTACTTGTAACATCAACAAAATACTTGCAAAAAGAACAAACATTAAAATAAATAATTTTGGTTGATGCAAGATTGCTCTTACACCTTGCATGCTCTTGCATCAAACACCCTAGGTAAATGAAAGGTCAGACCTCTCACTTTTTCTCAGGAGTATGAGCCAAAGGAAAACCAATTTAGTCAACCTCTACTTTAGATATCCAAGTAGAATATTAAGGTGGTTTATCTTTCGACTTTACCAAGTATTCTTCATATTGTTTGTTCCTTGTGCTTCTCTCAATTCTATAATCAAATATCTCTTCTATCCCTTGTGTAGGTATCGGTGTCTCCAAATTTATTATTGGTTTAGGGTCTTCTAAATTTCCTTCATAATATAATTAATAATGATCAATAATGTTAAATACTAGTGAAATACCAAGATTTTTAGGTAATTCTACTTCATATGCATTTCTATAATCAAATTTCTTATGAATCTTACAAAGCCCAAACTTCTTCATCTTCATATTATTGTATGTACCCTGTGAAAATCTGTTCTTTCTCAAATAAATCATCACTTTGTCTCTAACTTCATATTCCTTATGTTTTTTCCTTTGATCAACATTTGAGCCTTATATTTTTTAGTAGCCCATTCTAATTGCCATTTAACTTCTTGATTTAATTCTTTCACTTTAGCTACAACACCTTTTCTATGATCTATAGAAAAATCTCTTAGTTCTGAAATATTTCTTAAAAGGTGTTCTTCGAGTACTCCTATTCATTAATTTTCTATAAGAAAGATCTACTTGTGGTAAGATTAAATCCCAACTTCCTATTTTCTCACCTAATAAACATCTCATAAATATTCCTAAACTCCTCTTACAACATCTATTTCTCCATTTGTCTATAGATGATATGATAGACTAAACTTTAGGTAAGTGTTCATCTTTTTCCATAAAGTTCTCCAAAAGTGTGCAACAAAGTTCATATCTCTATCTGACACAATGCTTTTAGGTAACCCATGCAATCTCACAATTTCTTTGAAAAACAAATTAGCTATGTGTACCACATCATTATTTTTCTTACAGGCAATGAAGTGTTCCATGTTTTAAAATATATCAACTACAAAAATAGAATCATGTCCTCTTTGATTTCTCAATAACACTAATACAAAATTAACAATAATATCCTCCCACGGTCTATCCATAATTGGCAATGATTTGTATAATTCAACATTTGATTTCATCCTTTGGCAACTTGACAAGTTCTATAATTTTGTATGTATTTTATAACATCATTATACATCTATAGACAAAAATAATATTCATTTACCAATACAAATTTATTATCAATACAAAAATGTCCTACCAATCCACCGCTATATTTTTCTTTGATCAAATTTTCTCTCATTGAACTATTAGGAATATATTATTGATTACCTTTTTATAACAAATCTTTTTGAATTACATAATCTAACCATATCTGTTACAGGGGCATCGCACAAATTTGTTGTCTTTGTTCTGTTGTGACAGGTGGATGTAGTTTCTGTCACTGTAGTGATAGAAAGAAGATAATAAATATTGCAGTTATTTTTGGTAGGAAAGGGATAAATAGTTGAGTAGAATGGAATGTCAAGGTATTATTTGATAGAATCTAAAGTTGACAGTGGGTCGAAGATGCTAATCAATCCCATTTTGGCATGAAGAGTTTATAATTGTTACATGGGTCATGGCAAGTGTCATATCTTACATTTTGAACTAAGAAACAAAATGATTGGATTGGACATCTAAAAGAAAAGGCACAACAAGTTGTAAATAATTGGTGGTCATTGGAAAAGAGAGGAGCCACCTGTTGGAAAGAGGGGAAATGCCTCTTTAGAGGCAATAAAATATTCTACTTGTTGTGCAGATGAAGCACCACAGTCAAGGAAGAACAACAACGTGGGAGATAAATTGCCAATATAGATGAGGTGGCATTTTGGGTGTAGGAGAGCATGGTAGAGAGGAAGGGGTCAGGTTGACCTCTAAAGAAAAGAATTAGAGAGTAGTTGAAAGAGGCATCCATTGAAGGCCGATGGATGAGGAAGGCTGATTCAGGAGAGAGAGGCTGATAAAAGGAGGTCGACGGTTAGTAGATAAAAAAAGGAAGGAGAAATGAGAGAGGCCGTAGAGGGAATATTGAACAAGGAGTCGTGATTTGACAAGAAGACATTGTAAAGAGTTTTGGAGGGATGTTTTCATGGGTCTGTGGAGGTAGTGATCATACTATTTTGAAAAGATAAACAATCGATGGCAGAAAGGGAAAAAAAAGAAAAACATGAAGAGGTTGATGAGAGTTAGGAGGACGGAAGATCAGGACTGCGTCAAATTTTGGTGGAGAACATAGTACGAATAGTGAAGAACCTTGGTCGATCAGAAGGTAGGAATACTGCAGAGACATTGAAATGGTGAGGCCGATCTTTGAAGGCCGACTATGTTATGCAATGTAAGACTTCAGTAGAATGAGTAAAACATTGTTTACACAGAAATCATACTATGTGTATCTGTCAAAAACCTATTGTATTTTATTCTTCCTGTTACTAATTTATAGATTGTTGATGGTGGAGTTTATTCTTAACTATAAATCTTGAACTTTCTTGAACTTCCTATCATTATTGAAAAGTTTACTTGTGCTTGAAATCTCTATGAGAAAATTTGTTCTATAATCAGCACGATCGTGCCATCAAGTGGTAACAAAGCACAGAAGGTTCTGAGTGCTGAGTAGATTGCTGAAGTGAGGCAACCTAGTCAGGACCTACAGGTAGCAGAGGAAGGAGAAGAGATTGATGGGTTATTGAAGTTAGAGTGAAGAAGTATACTGGGAAAGAGAGTCTCATGAAGTGAGACCAAAGGAAATAAAACATGAAGAAACAAAATACAGATTTTGAAAGAGAGCTGGCAGCATTGAGATGAGACTTAAAACAATACATGATTGCAAGGCAACAATGGTTTGAAGAAAGAAGCCAATATTATGTGTGGGTATGGCCAATGACGAGGAAAGTGAAGTGGCTTGTAAAGGAGATTGTTGAGAAGAAGAAAAGGCAAAGTATAGAAGCCTTAAGAGGAAAAGACAAGAGGATGAAAAGGTTCCAGAAAGATTGGGACAAGGAGTTACCTCTAGAGCAACATGGACCGAAGGAGGTCAAAGAAGTTCTCATTGAAGAGAACATGAGAGAAGATAAGGGAGAAAGAAGAGAGGAAGAGGAAAAGTGTAGCAAGCAGCACTTGTGAAAGAGAAAAATGAAGAGAGGAAAGTGTCCAGGAAGAAGACACTAATGGAGACATTATGGTCTCTTATTTTATTTTCTAATATTATGTTTGCAGCTTTGTATGCAGGTATGAAGAATACAATAGAGAAGGTCAAGAATGAGACCTTGAAGGTGATGAAAGATGGGGCAAGAATAACACCTGAAGAAGGAGTGGAAGATGAGACAAAGTTGATTGTAGCAGTGTGTCCAGAAGAGTTTGTAGCTAAGGTACATTGCAAAGTACCTGAGAATGAAGAGGAGGTTGATGTTGAAGATTTTCAATTTGATGATGAAGATGAGAGGGTAGTTCCTAAATTTCCTAATGCCTTGGAAGAAGTTGCAGATGCAGTGCAAGTTGTTTATGTAAAGGAAAAGAAGAAAGTCAAAGAATCCAATAAAGGGAACAAATCAGGGCAGAAGGTAAAGAAAAGTTGCAATACTGATTTTGGTTATAAGAATGAAGATTATAATGTTATTTATGATCATAAAAGTAGAAGAGGGGATGTAGTGAATCATGGGTATATAGTTCCCCATTGGCAAAAGAAAAAGAATGATGAAGGGCAGTAGTTAAAATTTAGGGCTCGATTGATACTTTTGATTATGTCTACTAACAAGAAAGTGCAAAGAATGAAAGATGTATAGAGGAATAAGTGGCATCTAGGTTTAAGGATAAGTTGGCAAGCAAGGAGACCTAGAGAGGATATTTCAAGACAAAAGACAAGAAGGCCAAGTGCAGCAATGAAAGGAGATCAACCCAAGGTTGTGGCAAATAAAGTATGGAGAGAAAAGAGCATGGTAGCAGTAAAGGCAAGTGGTGCTGCAATAAATGATGTTGAGACAAATAAAAGAGTGGAAGTTGAAAAGAAAGATGTTGATAAAGAACATGTGAAGGAACTTGATGAGAAGAATATTGAGACATTAGATTCCAACAGAAGTCAGAGAATGCCAAATGTAATGTGAAAGGTAAGCAAGTTGTGTTAATTCATGATGTTTTTGAAACTTTAGATGATTTTGTTAGAAAAGATAAGGAAAAGCTAAACAAGGTGCCAGGAAAGCAATCCGATTGTGATGATTATGAGGCTTTGAATGAAATTTATAATTTAAAAGAAGATACCAAGGTTGAGGAATTGAATAGTGATTGGGAGATGAATAAATATGAGATGGAAATATGGAGGTTTGTGGATGAGAAAGAGATGAGGAGAAATAAATATCAGAAGAAGCAAAAAGGTAAGCAAAGGCAGATTGGAAAGTGTAGTATGAATGACTACAAGTGTGACAAAAAAGATAAAAAGTTGATTGGAAGAGTTGAACCTAAGAAGAGGACAGTAGTAGCATATGTTGCAAAACATGAAAGTACAGATTTGAATATAATCCAGGAAGAAGAAGACGAGAAAAAGAATGGTGAAGGTAATGCAGAGATAAAATTAGGAGGAGCAACTAGAAATACTGAAGAAGATTTGTGGAAGCAATTGGCAGCCATTGAACAAGAATGGAATAAAAAGGTTGAAGGTTTACTAATGTGTAGGACGGCAAAGGATACCCCAAAGGAGGTTGAAGACAATGATACAGAAGTTGTTGCAGAAATGGAGGTAGAAGACGTAGCAGTCATGGAAGATTTTGAAATGAATGGGATGAGTCAAGAAATAGATGATGAAGCTGAAAATGATTTGTTGTTGCAGCAGATGGCCATAGAGGAAGAGTGGCTAGAAAGAATGTTTTTTTTAAGATAATGCGCCTGGTAAACTTTTTAATGTGACTAGTGACACTGGTACGACACGCCCTCTGACTCCACGATGCTTTTACCCAGAGATATGAACTGGTGAGGCCACAACACGAGAGACCTCATCCCCAAGAGAGAACACTTCAAACCCGTGAGGTCATTGGCCCAGTTAAGGTGTAAAGCCTGAAAGCACGTTGGCCCAGTGGGGGTTTGAAATCTGGTGGCCGCCACTACAACTGAGCAACTTAACCACTGAACCACACCCTTATCAACACTAGAAAGAATGTTGGATGAACATGTTGAGTATAATATACAAATGGTAAATATTGATGAGGAGGTGGGTGATATTGAAGGCATGGAAATCTTTCCATTTGTTTATGATATGTTGAATGTGGATGAAAGGAGAACTAGAGATTGGAGGTGGACAGAAATTGTTGTAGACAACCTCGTGAGGGTAGTAGATAGTGTTGCACAACAATATTGGAGGAATGTGGCCAGTGAGCCCAAGAGATTGTGGAAGAAGCAGAAGAAGTGTATTGACCATCTACTTTGGATGAATCACCACATGTGCAAGAGCACATGATCTTTTGTCCCCTGGGGAGTTTGATGCAGGGGCATCGCACAAATTTGTTGTCTTTGTTATGTTCTGACAGGTGGATGTAGTTTCTATCACTGTAGTGATAGAAAGAAGATAATATATATTGCAGTTACTTTCGGTAGGAAAGGGATAAATGGTTGAGTAGAATGGAATGTCAAGGTATTATTTGATAGAATCTAAAGTTGATAGTGGGAAGAAGATGCTAATCAATCCCATTTTGGCATGAAGAGTTTATAACTGTTACATGGGTCATGGCAAGTGTCATATCTTATGTTTTGAACTAAGAACAAAATGATTGGATTGGACATCTGAAAGAAAAGGAGCATCAAGTTGTAAATAATTGGTGGTCATTGGAAAAGAGAGGAGCCACCGGTTGGAAAGAGGGGAAATGCCTCTTTAGAGGCAATAAAATATTCTACTTGTTGTGCAGATGAAGTGACACAATCAAGGAACAACTTCAACGTGGGAGATAAACTACCAATACAGATGAGGTGGCATTTTGGGTGCAAGAGAGCACGGTAGAGATGGAGGGGTTAGATCGACCTCTGAAGAAAAGAATTAGAGAGTAGTTGAAAGAGGCGTCCATTGAAGGTCGATGGAGGAGGAAGGCTGATTCGGGAGAGAGAGACCGATAAAAGGAGGCTGATGGTCAGAAGATAAAAAAAGGAAAGAGAAACGAGAGAGGCCATAGAGGGAAGATTGAACAAGGAGTCATGATTTAATAGGAAGACATGGTAAAGAGTTGTGGAGGGGTGTTTTCATGGGTTTGTGGAGGTAGTGATCATATTGTTTTGAAAAGATAAATGATCGATGGCAAAAAGGGAAAAAAAAATAAAAACGTGAAGAGGCTGATGGGAGTTAGGAGGATGACAGATCAGGACTGGGTCAAATTTTGGTGGAGAAAAAAGTACGAATAGTGAAGAACCTTGGCCGATCGAAAGGTAGGAATACTATAGCGACATTGAAATGGTGAGGCTGATATTTGAAGGCTGACTATTTTATGCAATGTAAGACTTCAGTAGAATGAGTAAAACATTGTTTGCACAAAAATCATACTGTGTATTTATCGAAAACCCATTGTCTTTTATTCTTCCTGTCACTAATTTATAGATTGTTGATGGTGGAGTTTATTCTTAACTATAAATCTTGAACTTTCTTGAACTTCCTATCATTATTGCAAAGTTTACTTGTGCTTGAAATCTCTGTGAGACAAAATTTGTTCTGTAATCAGCACAGTCATGCCATCAATATCGTACTATCTATATCTGTAAATTACATGATTTATATGCTTCAACAAAATCAATGTTAGTCTCATACAAATGTTTCAACTCATCAAAACCAACAAATTGAATCCTCATTTCTAGCTTAACACATATGTAACTCTATTAGACTTCCCACTTCTATGTTTCATCAAAATGAATAACTCTATATAAATTCAAACCATTTGACATGTTTGGAACTTAACTTACTTTGGATATTTAAGTATTGCAATGATTAATGGTCTATCTATAAAACAAATTCTTTAGATAGCTGATAGTGTCACCATTTTTCAATGCTTGCACAATTGCATACAATTATTGATCATAGCTTGAATATTTCCTTTTGGCATCATTCAAAATTTCACTAAAATAAGCAATAGGTCTTCCGTCCTAACTTAATATAACTCGAATTGCATTTCCACTTGCATCACTATCAACTTGAAATAACTTATCAAAATCTGGTAAATCTA
Organism: Cunninghamia lanceolata; assembly: GCA_027924645.1. Lineage (NCBI taxonomy): Eukaryota > Viridiplantae > Streptophyta > Pinopsida > Cupressales > Cupressaceae > Cunninghamia > Cunninghamia lanceolata. Next base: position 1,949,080 of record BSBN01000326.1, on the reverse strand, counting down.
ACACAAGTTGTTTAGTTACTTTCTTATTTAACAATTCAAAACTTATGTCTACCACAATAGTCCATTGGAATCTTTTTTTATCACTCTTCATGAAATTAGTAATAGGTGCACATATCCCACTCATTTTTCAAATAGAAACTATTTAATCCATGAAAAGATCTAACTTTATAAATGCTTACCAATGTCAAACACTCAATATAACAACTTTGATTTTCTTAAGTTCCATCTTTAACCCATAAAAAAATAATAAAACCTAGACAAACTAATTATTTCTTTATAAAACCACATTTATTTACATTCATCAAAAAAATTCTTCTCTTAGTCTTTCCAATACTAATTTGATATGCTCCAAATGTTCCTTTTCACTTTTATTGAAAATAAGAATGTCATCCAAATATACAACAGCAAATTTACCAAGATATGACTTCAATACTTCATTAATCAACCTCATAAAAGTACTAGGTGTATTTTTTAATCCAAAAAGCACAACTAACCATTCATGTATACCTTCATTAGTTTTGAATGCAGTCTTTCATTCACCTCCTTCTCTAGTTCTAACTTGATGATATCCACTCTTTAGATCTATCTTACTAAATTATTCTAATTGACTTAAACAATCCATGAGATCATCTATCCTTGGCAGAGGAAATTTGTATTTGACAATAATTTTATTTATTACTCTATAATCTATACACATTCTCCATTTTTCTCCTGTAGTGATAAAATTTATGGTACTACACATGGAATCAAACCTTCCTTGATTAAACCTTTCTTCAATAATTTTTCAACTTTTCTATTCAATTCTTCACTTTTAGATAGTGCTAACCTATGAGCCACTTTAGTATGCAAACTTTCTCCTAGAATGAAATCCATATGATGAATTATAGTCCTTACTGGAGGTAACCCTTCACTGTTCAAGAAAATTATTAGAAATAATATCACTATATTTTAACAATAATTTATAAATTTTAAGATGAATTGCCACATTTTCTTCTTCTGCCTTTGTAGTATCTCCTTTTCTCATAACAACAAAACAAATATCTTCTTTCTTCACATTCTTCATCAATTTATTACCATTAACTACCATTACTGTTGCAAGTCCATTCATTCATTCACCATCTTCCTTCAAAGGTAAAATTAAAGGTTTTATTCCATCCTTTGTTAACCTATAAGTATTTTCTCTTCCATCATGTATAGCCTTCCTATCAAACTACCATGGTCTACCCAATAAAATATAACAAACATCCATTGGCATGATATTACATGAAACTTCATCTTCATATACTCCATTTTTTTTACAAGACATTGTGTTAGTGCTCAAACATGCAAGTCCACAAATCCTAAAGACATGCACCAAAACCTAAGGCCAGTGAGTTGTCAACAAAGGTAATGGGTAGGACTTATGCTCAAATAGTGGTATGAATGGACTAATTGTTGTGAGTGGTTAAACTCACCTTTTTCTTTTGGCTCTACAAGGCCAAGGGGGATGTTCCCTGAGGTCTCAACAACTTAAACACTAGGCCCTTAAGAAACCATACCCAATGTGCTATGAACCCTGAGGTTTGTCACTAATTTCATGTTAGCACTAGTTACATACATACCTATTAGACCTCTTACAATAGATAAAATTCCACTCTTACCCTACACCTAAAGATGACAATTACGTTATATTTCCCCAACAAATGAATGCACTTAACACTGCATACACCACTATGATTCTCTAATGATGTTTAATTTAAATATTGCATAAGATACGACAATTTATAACACTAAATCATGTAGGCATGGTGGAACCTAACCTACTACATCTAAAAAGAGAGGGAGAGATTTATGATTTAAAAAGTGTTGGCCCTTCACCAATCAAACCGGTGCCTACTCCATTGGGCAATAGAGTCCAAACCTACAAAGAGGATGAAGAACAAGTCTGCAAATCAGCAATGGGACCATGCTTGCACATTCAAACAAATTTATGAAATAAGGAAACTTATAGATAGACATTATTAATTATTCAAAACTGATCAATAACACCCCACATGTAACAAAAGAAGACCACTGCAAAAGCTTTGCAATGCATTAGAATGCTTGTCAACATTAATGAACTTCCATTATAATTATGCCAACAAATGGGGCAAGAGAGAGCAAGAGAGAGACAACAACTAGGTATTACAACACACTAATATACTGAGAGGGGGGTGAATCGGTATATCCCAAAACTTAATCCAATTAAACTTTATCAACCAAAACCTTTTACTGCCTTAAACAAATGATAAAGAAAATTAAGCAAATCAAAGCACAACACATGAGCACTCAACCATAACACTAGATTTACATAGAAAACCCTAGAAGGGAAAAACCATGATGAGCAAGCTGCTTGGATCTATTGTCCAAATCTAGCCTCTTAAGTAAAAACAAGATTACAATATTATTTATGGGATACAACCCAAAGGAAGCTGAAACTCCCTGAAATACAATGTTACAATACTTATAAAATGAGGCTACAACCTATGTACATCACACTTGACAAATTCCATGATCAAACACCTCTGCAACATCAACATCCTTCACATTGAAACAAATCTTCACTTCCTCTACACAAAAAATTCTTCTACCTTCAAGACACCTTCACACACACACTCACTAACTTCCACACTCACACACACATCCTCACACTCACTCACACATACATACTTCTCACCCCAAACAAGATATTTTATTTATACCTTCCACAAATTACAAAATCTTTCTCCTACATCGGTCAAGATGAAATGTGTAGAATGAACCGTACAACGGCCATACCAAGTCAACTTCCAAAAGATGTAGAAATCCAATGTGATTCAAGCCAAGTGATAACTAGGACCTATTCTTCCTTAACACATTCTTCCAAGCTAGCATACATCTCAAAACATCCAGTGGGATCATCAAAACTCATCAAGTCAGTCGAGCAAACACTTATCCTTCCATAAAATAGCTCCAGACCTAATGTGGTACTGGAGAGACCAATTGGTACCATGCAAATCACTTCATGAGCAATATAAGACTTGTACAAACCTTCTCAAACAATCCTTCCTATGAAATATATGTTTACTTTCTGGCACAAAAAAATAGATACTGAACATGGCATCACTTACAAACAATGAATACACACTCTTGAGATAGAGCATTGAAAAACCAACTTGCGGTGCACTTCAACACCTAAACTTGAAATGAACAAACATACAGAGTAACTAAACACATCCTCCAAACATTAAATCCAACTAATTAAATGCAGTGAAATGCGGTGGCTTTTGCTTTCTCCCCCTGACAACACTGATCAGCAATATGATTTGTCTTTGCTCTGATGACTCTGGAGAACCTCTGCAATACAACTTATCATCTAAAACTTGAATATAACAATCTTCACATCTGTATCTAACCATTCTTCAAGCCACAGGACCTCAACTTCAAATGTGGAGAAATGCAGAGCACTTTTCAGACTCATCCTGACTACACCATCACAGAACTAGTGTCTTCACTCTACTAGCTCTGGAATCTTCTACGATAACTTTTATGCTCTAAAATCAGGAACATACCTTCTTCACACTTGTCTCTATCTAACTTCCAAACTGCAAGTCCATACCTTCAAATGTGGAGGGATGCAGAGCATTCTAAGTGCAACTTCCAGTGCCTTAGACTTCCTGAAACTTTCTTTCAAAACTAAAGTAATGCTTTTCCTTAGGAAACAATGAATACAACATTCACCACACCAGACAACAAGAATCTTTGATTCTAGCATACTCATCAACTCACAACTTTCACCTCTTCATGAATTTTAGATGATAGGGTACAATTGTGTACAGATGATATTGATCCAATCATTATGCATAGTACATGACTTCCAACACTTTACCCTTCATTTCAAAACTTCTTTGTCTCACAACAATCTGCAACAATCTCCCTTAGACATCACTATCCTCTGTCATCTCAGAACATCACTAATCATCATTGATCAACACACCATACCATTGTTGACATCATCTCTATTAACATCACTTCCACTTCTAACCTTCCTCATCACAACACTATTGACATCAATGACAACACATATGCAACACTAGGTTCCAAATCCCTCCTGAGATATTACATGCTTTCCATGGAGACATACCATCTATAAGAAAAAACCACTAGACTACCCTTTCCCCTGATTTACAAGCTTGAAACATCATTTACAAAGTTGTACATTACATCATTTGTTACCCTAGAACCTGTTGAGGCACTTATAGTCACAAATTGTTTTAGAGACCAACAAATTACATCTTTTTACATGCATATATATAGCATTACATTTTAACTACTATTGTTTTGGTGCAAAAACCACTACAGGATGCCCATACCTACTGTACTAAATTCACAAACTCCCTCATCTACCTCTACACTTATTGTATTTAACCTCTTCTACCTCCAATCTAGGCATTAATGGAATTGTGGGAGGTAGGTGGACATTTGAACTAAGGCATGTGAAAAAATACATTAAAAACACATTAAAACATTTCATATTTTCTTTATTAGAGCTTTCGGCTCACCAATAATTTGGTCAAAGGTTCTAGTGGTTCCATGAACCATCAAAACCAATGGCATCTTCTTTATCTTCTTTTTTCTCTCTTTGTTCCTACTTGCGAGCAATTCGCCAACCATGAGGAACAACCTCTCTTTTGTCTTATTTATTTATCTTTTTCTTCTTCTTTACTCTCTTTCTTCCTTTATCATCCCTTTCACCTTTGTTGGACCTCATGGGCTAATTTGGAACCATGTTAGGGGCTCCAATGGTTCTAGGAACCATTAAAACTGTCGATGTCCATTACTTCTTCATTTTCTTTCTTCTAGCTTTTCGTTTCTTGTTTGTTCCTTATTGTTGGTGTTTCAGTGACCATCAGGAACTCAAGAAGCTTGTTCTTTTCTTTATCCCTTATTCTTCCTTTTCCTTTACCAAGACTTCAATCTCCATCAGGAAGCACATCAAAAGTTTCAGTGGTTCTGCGAACCACCAGAACCATCAACCTCCATTTCTTCCTCTTTTTCTTTCTTGTTCCTGGATGTCAACCATTAACTGACCACCAAGAACAAGCCTCTTCTTGTTATTTTCTTCTATCTTTTTCTCTTCATTATTTCTTATTTCTTTTCCTCCTAAAACCCACATCTATCATCCTTCTCATTTTATTTCTTTCGTGCCTCTTCATCAGGGGTTCGAGGTCCAATAGGAACCTAGGAACCCATTGGAGGTTTTGATGGTTCATGGTAGGCCCAAAAGGGATGACAAGGCAAAAACCTAGGATTTTTTGGGTTTTTTGAGGGGCCCAAATTTAAGTAAGGCATAGGGGAAAAGGCAAAGCACAACGGGAATATTTTTAACACAAGGATCCAACATTGATAGATTATTATTTTTTTGCAATTTTAGTGGCCAAAAAATCTAGGCACTAACACATTGTTCACTAACCAAAATTTTATGATCCATTTGCAACCATGATACCTTATAAGGATTATAATTCTCCAACCTTTTGAGATTTAGTTTCTCTACCATTTCACTTGCAACTAAATTGTTAGTATTACCACTATCAATGATCACCTTGCAACATTTACCTCCACATTTACATACAGTTTTGAATAATTTTTTCCTTTGCATAAGTTCACTTAAATGTTTAGAAGGATTCAACAAAGTCCTTTTTGATAATAATGGCTCACCTTTTCTCTAGTATACTTGTTCACTATTAGAAGAAACTTATTCATCCATATGTCCTACTCTTGTAGTTCTCTTAGATCACTTGTCATACTCTCCTTGTGACTATCTACACTCAAATGCACCTTATGATGACCTACTCTAATAGATAACTTATGATGCTCCTCAATATATTCTTTCATACTTAGACTTTCTATTTCAAATTTTGTAGCCTCTTCAATAGATTTAGTTGATAATTTGTAGGAATAAACTTAGATTTTAGTTTCTTTACCATCATATCCCATTTTTTTAATTTTATGCTTATCTTTTCTATTCCTTTCCAATCGAGTTTCTTTTGACTAGATCAAAACATTACCTTTCAACTTTGTCTTTGTAAACTTTACTCTATCTATGTCAATAATATCCTTGAATTTGAAATATTCTTCAAGATCATTAATCCAATCAATCAACTCTTCAGGATCTAAATTAGCAAAATAATTATTCAAATTTGTTCCACTTTTCTTACCAAGTCTAGTGAGAGGTTTCAACATCTTGGCATCTTTATCTTCTTCTTCAAAAAGAAAATATTCCATACCTTTCCTCTTGTTCTTCATTGTCACTCTCATCTAATCTAAGGTTTGTAATACCTCTCCTTCTATCCTCTTCTACCACATCCAACCAAGCTTGGACATTCCTCATCATAGTGAACATTTCCTCCATTCACTCTGCAACAAGGTTTTGACCTCTATCCATATTTCTAGGTGGAATCTTAAAAATTAATGTGAATTGCCTCAAAGTTTACTTATTTGTACAAAACCAATTCAAGTCTCATTAATCTTTTATACAACACTCACTTTCTTGAAGACTCACAGTGGCACTATCTTACACTTAGTACACCTTAATTTACCAACTTCATATCATGACTCATGAAACATATTATAGTTCAAACAACACCAACTTGGATCCAATACCATCTAATGCAGTCAAGGTTGGAGGTTCATGTTCAGTCCCAAAGTAGCTAATCCAAAACCCTAGAGTGTTTCCTAATATCTTAGGCTAGGGGTTTCATCAAAGAGACAAGAAAGGGGCTCATCAATAGGTTGAAGATAATTAAGGGCCAATTTCTAGGAGTGGGTAATCTCCTCTTCACTTTTGGATCAGCTAAGCCAAGGAGGGCATTCCTAGAGGTATCCCTCATCAGGGATTAAACATAACATAGAATATATGCATAACATTAATAAAAAAGTGATACCCAGACTATTGTTTTAACTCCACAGAATGTTAAAAGTTTAAAATAATAGCTCAATGCATCATACAACCTCTATTAAGCTGATGGTGGCATCATTGCAATAGTGCAAGATGTTGTTATGCATATTTAGTTAGAAAAGGATGAAACTCGATTACTTTGCTAAGGATATTCCCTGATTGAAACATAGAATTAAAATGCATACAGACCAATATATTTTACTTCACACTTAGATGGTTGATTTAATTTTAGATGGGTGTGGGTGTTGAACACCTAGAATACTGAGAGGGGGGTGAATCAGTATTTTATTAGACCATTAATATATTTTTGACATTCAGTAATAGTAAAGAAAATCAAGCATAGAAAGCATAACCATAAACCATAACACATAAACACCAGGATTTTTACATGGAAAACCCAAAAAGGGAAAAACCACAGTGAGTGTTAGCTCACAACATATTATGTAGTATCAATACCGAATTATAAGGAGACTCACTGCCTGAGGGCTCACTACCTAGGGATCACTACCCTAAGGACTCACTATCCATAAAGATGCTCACTGCATACAGGCTCATTGCCATAAGAAAATAAAGAGAGAATTAGTGGCTCACTGCCTAAATGAACTTTTGTAATTGCATCTACAAATGCATGGGGTACAGCTCCAATGAAGCTTAAAATACTATCTCAAAACTCTTCATCCTGATCTGCTCTGCTCTTCATAAAGCTTCTTCTCAAACACTTGTCACACTGATCGGATCACAAAACTTATTCATGTCACATACACACATTCATATTCACACTCTACGTGTACCAAACACCAAATTAAATCTAATATATATCCACAACACTTACAAACTTCAAATTAGGTTGGCCTACTAGGATGAAACGTGTAGTTATACAATGTGTAGCTTGCTGACCTAATGCATTCACCAAAATACTTTGTGAAACAAAAAAACACTTGGAACACATTCCCATATGTCAGATTCAACTATGGAATAACTTAGAACATGATTCTAATCAATAGATTCTTCCGTATAGAGATTATACTATCAGGTCGGCCTCATACATAGACTAGCACAGGTTCAGTCCAACTATTAGATCACAACTTTCAATACTAACTACAAGACTCCTTAAAATTCACAACTAAGACTCCTTAGACATCCTAGAACAAGACTTTAGAACCACATAACAGAATATTAATATGTAGCAAAATATGGAATATCAAAAGCTAGACTCTATCTCTGTCAAATATAGTCAATGCCTCTAGTGATACTCAGGTAGTCATAACTACCTTACCAGTGGACTTCAACCTTTGAAACTTTGGATTCAAAGACTTCAAATATGTGTTTAAAACACCTCAAAATTGTAGGAGAAAATATCCAATACTAGAGAAAAGTATACCAAACCAAACAGGTGTTCTACCCTGTTTAACATTGTACTCTGCTATGCCAGACTTGTCCAACTTGAAACTGTACTTCCAGAGCTCATCAAAAGATAAAACTTTGGACTTAGAAACATATAAGTATCACCAACATCATACTAGAACTACAATACCTTATCTTCAAACATGGACCAATGCGGACCATAGGACTATAGCTCTGTAGACCTCTTGATACTCTGCAACACTTAGCCGAAATGTCTAAGTCTTCTTTTCAAACCAGAATTCTCTATATAGATGACTTCATGAGGATTACTATAAGCTCACAACCCTTTTAAATCCTTGTTGCCATCAATGAAAACACTAATCAAACATCATGCTTAATCAATCCTAGTCATGCCAGTAGTGTCTTCATTAATGATGTTTTCCAAGTTGCCAACAATCTCCCCCTTTGGCATTGATGGCAACACATGATGTGAAAAACCACCACACTACTCCCCCTTACTTTTTGCACACTTCTCCCCCTAACTAGTTGTACTCTTTCACATGCTACTCTCCCCCTTTATTTTTCAATTATTTTTCTTTTTATGTTTTTCACATGCTTGACTCTCCCCCTTTGACATCAATGGAAAAGGTGTATGATACAAGAGTATGTACAAATTTCATCTTCTTTCCCTAAGTATCCAAAACTTAAAACTATTTGTACTATCCCATCTTCTTTAGATATATTGCATCTCCATCCCATCTTGCCTTAGCATTGCTCAAAACTTGCATGTGCCCATTAATTTTGAACACCAACTCTTCTGCTTTATCAACGGTAGCAAGGATTTCAATGATTTGTCTAGATTTATCTACTTTTGCTACAAGTGTTGTTATAGAAGCTATCTTAAAGCTTACAATTTCTTCAAGCTGACTCATTCTATTTTTGATGGCTTCTTTTTGACTTTGCAATTTACTTATTATAGAATGTATGGTTTCAACTTCTGTCCTCTTATTTCCATTAGCATCCTTTAAAGTATCATAAGTATGGGAGATCTTGATCAGATGTGCTTCCCAACCATCTATCTTATCTCTCAAATCCTTGGTGGTTGCGGGCCAAGTAAGGCAAAATTGATAAAGATTACTAGCATCTTTCATTGTTGTCTCTACATTGTGAATACTCTTATCTAACAAAATTTTGTCTTTGGAGCATTTATCATTGAGTTCTTCTAACCTTTTACTATCAATCTTAGCCCTAACCTTCTTTTCTGTTGCTTGTTCAAAGGACTCAAAATGAGAATTGACTGACTCCATGAGCTTTTTCATTTGTATTGCAGGAGTCAAGGAGGTGTCTCTCTTTACACGAGGCATAATTTTCTCAAAAATTGTCATTGCCTCTCCAATGAATTTATTGTCTTCCATATGAGATTTAAGAATCTCTTCTTGGGCTATGGCTTGAAAAATTGTTCCCAATTTCATTTTTTGCAATGGGGACATAGTTGCCAAATTAATTTGCCCTTGCAGTAACTTAGATGTATCCAAAACTTGAGTTTCTCTCTGCTTTTCCAAAAACTCTCTTTGAGAGTCAAGTGAGCTTTCTCCAACAATGTCTCTTCTACCTTCACAAGGAGGCACTTCAGCATCATGACTCTTCAGATGATCTTCTTTAATAGACTCTTGTTCATTACCCCCTATTTCTGGAACTAAATCATCAATCATCTGCTCATTGACTTCTCTTTTTTCATTTTGTCCTTTAGAGACTTTTTCTTTAGATGAGACTTTTACTTCTTCCTCTGCATTCTTTTCCTCAGCTGTCTCTTTCATCTCCTCATTCTTTTCTGCATTTACCAGAGAAGTCATCACACCTTGATCCATACTTTGTTCTCCATCCACATCCAGAATTGCATTTAAATTATCGACATCAAAATTATTTTTTTCTTTATTTGTGTCTACTTCAGTTTGGATGTGAAGTTCTTTGAGTACCATCAGAATTTTCTCTTCAGTCTCTTACTTTAGTTTATAAATTTCTTCTCTATCCCTAGACATCAGAGTATTAATTCTCCTTTTGGTTCTAAACTCTTCATTAACCCTTTGAGTGGTTTTGACTGTTTTCTCCATTGAGAGTTGGACACAACTTCTTCAAGACCGATTCCTTCAACTCTGCATCTTTTGCCATGGCCTCATCTTTTCTAGAAGTTAGGATGCTAGCTAGTCTGTCAAGTAGATCAGTCACTACTTCAATCAATGCTTTATTGAACATACTTATAAATCTTATGACGGTGGTCTTAATTACATCCTTATCAGCATCAAATCTTTCACCATAAAGGTTTGCAATTGGTTTTAAGTTCCCATGCTCAGTTACTGCATTGATTGTGGCTTCGAGATTCATAGTGGCCTCATTTTTCTTCTCCTTATTCTACTTCTTCCCCTTATCTTTTCCCTTTCCAGATGGGTTCACTCCTTTGCTTGAAATGGCTTCATCAATTTTATTCTTTTTGCTGGTGTTTCTTTATCTAATTCCTTTTCCTCTTCCTCTTCATTACCACCACCATGGCTCACATACATTCTATTAGTGGCCATCCTTTTCACTCTATTGTTCTTCTTCTCTGCAATAGGCTCTATTTTCTCAGGGGTTTCCTTTTCCACATCAGCGGTAGGTTGAGGTCTAGAGCTCCCAGAAGTAGCTGCAGCAGAAGATGAAGTCCTTGTTGTCCTTCTTGTCCTAGGAGTAGGCTTTACTAATTTAGTTTCCACTTCATGCTTCTCCAGAGCCTTTGCTTTTTCAGTTTTCTCCTATTGCTTTTCCAGGGCCTTTGTAGTTTGAGAAGCTTGAGCCTCAGCTCTAGCTTGATCTATTTGTTCTTTTGTAAAACCTTTGCTCATAGCATAATGTTCCACCCATTTTCTTACTCGTCTCTGTGTTTCTGGTTGTGTTTGTTCCAGTTGAACTTTGATAGACTTCTCTTCATAAGTCCCAAACCTTTCCTCTTAAGGGTCTTTAGGTTTGCTCAACATCACATCTGCCAAACCAGTCAAAATGTTCTCTGTAACCTCATATCCCATTGTTGGGATCCATACTGTTCTTGTTTCCACTACCTCCATGAGGCATTGATCTTTAGTTACCATAAAAACAGCATCATATTTATACTTTTCTACTACACTTCTAGGGATTCTAACCCTAGATTGAATTTTCTTCTGAAATACTTTGAAGTATCCCCACAAAGCTACACTTTGAGCACTATCATTTCCAATACTCTACAAATGGTTCCTGATTTGCACTACTACATGAGTATGATTCAACCAAACAATATTGTTCATACATGGCATCTCCCTCAAGAAGTAGAATAGCAAACAAATGATGAGAGTATCATATTTGAATGGGTACTTGGTGTCTTTGGTTCTCTTCAAGTTTTCCATCAAATGTTGCCAGAGCAATTCACACAAATCATAATCAATATTCTTCTTCACCATCTCATATGTTGTATAGATGGCTATGGATGAAACAGAGTTCTCCCTATTGGAGAAATACACCTTGTAACAAATGACCATAGAAGCAAATTTCACTGCTAGACCCTCTATATCATTGATAATTAAATCTCTCTTGTCAAACTTTGCACCTGTTAGCTTCATCACAGTGTCACTCTTTACTAATTTCAACGTCAGAACTATTCCAGAGGAATACAAGCCTGTAACTATCATAATGGCATCCTTGGTTATCATATGAGGCACATCTAACCACATGAATTCATCATGGATTCTGCTTAGGACATACCTAACCCAAGCATCTTCAGAGAAAATGGGAAAATCTATCCATGTGTCCAATTTCTTTTCATGTAGAGCACTGAATTCTTCTTTCAATTCAAATTTATCACCCGACAACTCATCCAAATAGACTTTCCCTAACTTGACATGATCATATTCTTCCATATTTGTATGAATGTAAGCCCTAATATCTTCATTATGCATAACTCCATAGGGTACATTGGAAAATGCACCATCAATGTGTGTTTTTAGGGACTTAAATGGATGCTTCTTTAATTTAGGTTGAGGCCTATCATCTATTTCAACAACTTGTAGAGTAGACATTTTCATAGCTCAATAAAAAATGTTAAGAGTGATGAGTGTAAATACCTTGTTCTTCGCTTCCAGTTAGGGTTTGATCGTGCCAATCACTTTGATTTCACCTTTGCTTTGCTAGTGCTTAGATATCCTTGGTCGCTTGAGAGTTGAATGCAATATGAATTTGCTTATAACCCCTTTTCATCAAAACCTAGATCGTCATAAATGTTATGCTTCAAAAAGTTGTCAACACTTTTCCTGCAACTTACAATCGATAGAAATTGCTCTGCAATGTCTCGTATTAGACTCTTTTCTGCTAGAATTTTCTTCAAAAGATCTGTCATATTGTTCAACTCATATCTTCATGTTGGATGTCAGCACCACTTTTCTAGCTAGCCGAACAAGATTTTCATTGAAGCTCCACCTAAGCCAGAGCTCCCAATTTACTTCCTAGAGGAAGTTTCTGCACTAGAGTCTGGCACAAATTCATTCTTGTCTTCAATAACATCCTTCTTGATCCATATCTTATTCATCTCCCTCTTGGTTTCTACTGGATCAACCTTTTGCATTGGTTTCTTCTTTTCTACTGGATTATCCTTCTTCATGTTCCTGCTTCTACAAAACCTTGCAATATGTCCAGGCCTATTGCAATTAGTCACACAACATTCCTCTAACTGTTATTCCTTCCATTCATTATGGATCAGAATTGGTTGTCCTTATGTCCAAATCTATTGCATGTAAAGCAATTACCATTGAAAGATTGAGCATTCCTTCCATTGTTATAGCCATTCCTTATCTAACTTCTACATTCACTAGCTCTATGACCAACTTTCTTGCATGCAAAGTATTTGCCATTGAAATATTGAGTGTTCCTTCCATTGTTATAGCTATTCCTTATCTGACTTTTACATTCACTAGCTCTATGACCAACTTTTTTGCATGTAAAACACTGACCAGAGAAACATGGAACATTTTGATTCATTTTGCTCCTACATTGAGTACCCTTATGACTGAACTTATTGCATGAATGACAATAACCATTGAAAGATGGATACCTTTAAGCATTTGGTTGCCTAATTGGTGATTTTCTAGGTCTATTCCTTTGATTCTGGATCTACTTGCCTTTGTCCTTCTTGTTCTCAACATTAATTGCTTGACCTGTTTTAGAACTTTCACCTTTCTCAAATCCCAAGTCTTCTTTGTCATCAAGGTTCTTCTAGCTAGCAAGCATCTCATCAAGTTTTGTAGAACTTTTCTTCAATTTTTCTTCATAGTTCGTTACCTTCTCCAAGTCTGACTTTAGGTTCACAACTTCCTTTTCAAGTTTTGCACATTCTTCTAATTTTCCTTTAACCAATTAATTTAGGTCTTCTTCTACTTTTGCCTTATCTTCAACTTGCACTTTCAGATCATCCAAGATTTCATTTGCTGATCTCAATTGTTCACTAAACTCTTTATACTTTTATTTGAACTTCTTGACTTGTTCCCTCATCTTTCTAATGCACTCATTTACTTCCTTAATATTTTCCTTCAGATCATGGTTTTCTTCTTCAATCTTTTCAAGGTCTTCAAGAGCAACTCTGATTTCTTCATTATTGACAAACATGCATTCTTCTTCTATAACTCCAGTTGGATGAATTTCTTTTGGAGGAGTAGGATACCTTTTAGCTGCCATGTGTTCAATCTCCAAGATCTTCCTCAAGTTGTTAGACTTATTCTAAGGAACTTGGCTCTGATACCAATTGTTGAACACCCAGAATATTGAGAGGGGGGTGAATCAGTATTTTATTAAATCATTCACTTATTAAACCATTAATCCATTTTCCAAATTCAGTAACAATAAAGAAAATCAAGCATAGAAAGCACAACCATAAACCATAACACATAAACACGAGGATTTTTACTTGGAAAACCCAAAAAGGGAAAAACTACGGTGAGTGTTAGTTCATAATATATTATGTAGTATCAATACTGAATTAAAAGGAGGCTCACTACCTGAGAGCTCACTTCCCTAAGGACTCACTATCCAAAAAGATGCTTACTTCCATAAGAAAATAAAGAGAGAATTGGTGGCTCACTGCCTAAATGAACTGTTGTAATTTCATCTACAAATGCATGGGGTACAGCTCCAATGAAACTCAAAATACTATCTCAAAACTCTTCATCCTGATCTGCTCTACTCTTCATAAAGCTTCTTCTCAAACACTTGTCGCACTGATCAAATCACAAAACTTCTTCATGTCGCATACACACATTCATATTTGCACTCTACTCATACCAAACAGCAAATTGAATCACATATATATATTTGCAACACTTACAAACTTCAAATTAGGTCGGCCTACTAGGATGAAATGTGTAGTTATACAATGTGTAGCTTGTCGGCCTAATGCATTCACCAAAGTACTTTGTGAACCAAAAAAACACTTGAAACACATTCCCATATGTCAACTCCAACTATCAAATCACTTAGAACATTATTCTAATCAACAGATTCTTCCGCGCAGAGATTATACTATCAGGTCGGCCTCATACATAGACTAGCACTAGTTCAATCCAACTATTAGATCACAACTTTCAATGCAAACCATAAGAATCCTTTAAATTCATAACTAAGACTCCTTAGACATCCTAGAACAAGACTTTAGAACTGCAAAATAGAATATTAACATGTAGAAAAATACGGAGTATCAGAAGCTAGACTCTGTCTATGTCAAATATAGTCAATGCCTAGTGTAGCGATACTCGGGTACTCATAATTGCCTTACCGATGGACTTCAACCTTTGAAACTTTGGATTCAAAGACTTCAAATATGTGTTTACAACACCTCAAAACCACAGAAGAGAATATCCAATAATGGAGAAATGTGGACCAAACCAAATAGGTGTTCTGCCCTGTTTAACACTGTAACTTAAGACTATACTTCCAGAGCTCATCAGAAAATAAAACTTTGAACTTAGAAACATATAAGTATCACCAATCTCATACTAGAACTACAAGACGTGATCTTTAAACATGGACCAATGTGAACCATAGTACTGTAGCTCTGTAGACCTCTCTGTACTCTACTAACACAGCCAAAATGTCTAGGTATTCTTTCCAGACCAAAATTCTCTATACATTTGACTTCATGAGGATTACTATAACCTCACAACCCTTCTAAATCCTTGTTGCCATCAATGACAACACTAATCAAACATCGTGCTTAGTCAATCCTAGTCATGTTAGCAATGTCTTCACCAATGATGTTTGCCAAGTTGCCAACAGTGGGTGATCAAGTATTTCTTAGACCAATGTCTATCCAGTGGGTTATAGAGTCCCCAATTCAACAAAGAAAAATGGAGATGGAAGGAAAATATGATTGCCTAGATGTAATAAATTAGTATCAAACTAGACATATTTAGTAATCCCTTCTCATAATGCATTCATCCACATATAATACTGAAATGATCATTACATTACTTGCAATGTTTTAGGAACTTGTCATATTCATCAAATAAAACATGGTAAGGGGAAACCCTAGCCGTGACACATGTATCTCCCTAGAAAAATACATACAACAATGGAGAAATCCAATGGTTGATACCAGATTTTACAATTGAATCTTCATATACTTTCAATTGCTGCACCCTGAAGAAGTGAACTAGACATTACAAAAAACCCTGAAATTCTCTACTCTGTTCTACACACTAGCTGCCTAGAGAAATAAGAAAAGATCAACCCCAAAACTGCTAAAACCAGGCACATGTAGCATTTTAGTCTTCAACTCAAATTTAATAGAATTATGGGTGGGAAAACCCTAGGGTGCCCATCTGTTGTAATAAATCCATCAATCTACCCACCATCTTATTGGAATGTTTGTCATTGATGTCAAGGAAGTATTGTGGAGAATGTCAAAGTAAGTGATGTCAAAAGCACGGGGTCATTAACAAAGTTTGTTGTGGAGATTGTTGGATTAATTGTCCAAGATGTATGGACACAAATATCAAAGGAATATGTCAAAGCAAAATAAAAGTTGCTCATTATAATTTCCCATTGAAGAGATTATGAAATTGGAGGCTGTGTTAGAGATATGCATTTGTTTAAATTAAAGATTTAAACAAAATAAAAAAAATGTCAAAGAATTGTTATTTATGGGCTGACTTTATGAAGACGAAGACATTTACATGGAAACATATATGAGAAGGTAGATTTGGTGTCTCCATTGAGGAACTTTGGAGGAAGATAAAAACAATATTCAAATCAGATTTATAAAAGAACAAAAGGAGGAAGGATACATAAAGTGAAAGTTTAAATTAAAAATTTAAACTCTCTTTAAAAGATAATTCTGATATGTGAAGAGCTCCATATAAGACAAAAATGTCTTATTTAAAAGACTTATATTATGTAAAAGGTAATATATAAATAAGAGAAAGAGATACAAGCTATTGTACCCTCTTTAGGGGACAAAACCTGACATTCATGCCAAGTCAGCATATTTACAAAGGTTTGGAGATTTGGTATTTTTGCTTGCATCTGTAAAGAGGTACGTGGGAGTTTAGGTGGGTCCCTCCATCCACCATTTCATCTTTGGAGTTTGATGAAGTGTTGTTAAGGATGTGAATATGAAGAGCCACTTTTAAAAAGTCATTAGTTAATATTTTGGTTAATAATAATCAAAGATATCTTATTTAAGATATAATATGGGTGGTGAAAAAGCAATGACTAATGATGAGATTATGATATAAAGAAAGGAGCAATTAATATTATAAAATAGTGGCAATTCATAAAAGAGAGGAGATGGAATTACAAGGTAGCGATCAAGGATTACTAAAAGACAAATTTTTTCTTATGTATTTTGTTTAAAGGAAATAGAGTGATTAAATTTTATATTAAGAGATGTGATTCTCCACATAAGACAACAATATTAATATGATGCATGAAGTAATTTGATTAAAGATTATGAAGTGATATCATTTAATATGTATGAAGAGGGAGTGATTACTAAAGACAAATCATTCATTTGAAAAAGTACATATGAGGAATATTAAGTGTTGAGAGTTGTATTTGATATGGTACGATTTGTTTGAGTAGGAGTTTATGAACAAAAAGACAAAAATTCATTTTTGTGTAAAGACTATTAGCAAAGGGCAGTGCTTGGTTGTGAAGAGGTGTCATTCTAATTAAATATTGTATTTTTAAAAAAAGACACAACCATTCATATGGATTGCCTCTCTTGAGGTGCTATAAAAGGAGAGTGAAAGGTGACATTGTAAGCAAGAAGATCAACGATATATTTCTAAGCACTAAAGCATATTTGAGAAAAGAGAAAGGGGCAGAAAATGAAGTGTAATTATGATTTGTTCTAAGAGAAATAATGTGTGATTAAACATAGAGAATATGAGCCAAGTTACATGAAGTATAAATGTAGAATTATATGAAGGATATGTGTAAGAATTAAGTTACCATGTTATGATCAATTTTATGTAAAGAAGTTGTGCATGAGTTAGATCAATTTTGTGAGGAAAGAAAGTGTGTGATCAAAATTGTGAGAGGAGAAAGTATTTGTGTGTGTGAACCTAATTTGAAAAGAAAAGACTTACATCATAAAGAATCAAAAATAGTGATCAGATTTGTGAGAGAAGGTTATTGTGTGGATTGTGATCAAATATTGAAGAAGTTTATTGTCTGGATAGTGCTCAAATTTGGAAGAAGGATATTGTGTGAGTTGTAATCAGATTTGTGAGAGGAAGATTATGTGAAGAAGCATACTATATCAGCTATTGAAGGATTAATAGGTTGGAGCCTATAATTATGTCAAGTGGAGATTGGAGTCTCTAGTAGGTTGGAGCCTACAAGAAGAAGAAAGAATATATGTATATGTATATATGTATATGTATCTATGTATATGTATATATATATATATGTATATATATATATATATATATATTGTGCAGTGGTTTTCTCCCGAAAGGGTTTCCACATAAATCATGTGTTCTCATTGTGTACTTAATTGCTAGATCTTGCATATATGTAGTTGATGTAATTAAGTTTGGAAAAGTAAAAGATTGTTATATATTGATTCACCCCTCCTCTCAGTATAACCGTGTGCTCATCAATTGGTATTAGAGTGGGTTCCTTCGAAAAAGATTAACCAATTGAAGGTAGATCTTAAAGAGCACATATGGGAAAATGAAAAGGAAATAAGGGAAAAGGAAATCCCAAACAAAATGTTGATCAACAAGCACAAACAAAACCAAATGCAAGTGATGAGGTGATAAATGAAGCACACATAGCAATAGTAACAAGGAATGATGCCATAATAGATGGAAACAACTTTGTGAGTGACAAAGAAGTAAGAAAGGGTGATAAGATGAAAAATGATGAAGTGGCACTTGGAATACGCATGGTAATAGAAATAAAGAATGATGTCGTGATAGATAGAGACAACATGAAGAGTTCAAAGCATGAATCAAGCAATAGCTCTAGCAAAAAATCAAATGCAAAGGAAGCTCATTCCAATAGAAATCTCCAAGAAGGATCTGACACGTACAAAGGTAAGTATAAATGTTTTATTTGTAGTAAAACTGATCATTGTGTTTCTAAATGTGTGCAGGTACAAAGTGAAGATGATAGAAAAGAAGGATATGACGAAGATGATGAAGAAGTAGGTCTTATGGAGGAAATCTATTTTACCTCTAATGATGTCAAAAAGCTTCAAAGTAGAAACTTGAAGCTAAAATTACAACTTCAAGAGGACAGTGAAGCTAAGGCTAAAATGTCACAGTCTTGAGGAATTGAAGAAGATGATCATCGATCTAAAAGTCAAAATTAAAGAAGCCAAGAGGATCCAGGAAGAAGTGAGAAGCCATTTGAAGATAAAAGAAGAAGAATGTGAGAAGATAATAGTTGAGCTAAAAATTTAGATCGAATAAGGATACAAAATGAAAGAGCAAGTAACGATTCAATTAAAGAAAAAGGGAGTTGTGAAAAATTAGAATCTGAAATAGTATCTTTGAGAAAGGAATTGGAAAAAGCAAATGCTCAATCAAACAAGAACCTAAAAAATGAGAAGAGTATGGAAGGTGGTATTGACTATGAAGAAATACAAATCTCAAAAGATCATGAGGAGACACAAAAGAAGGGAAATGAGGAAAAACCAAAAGGCTATGCAGATATTCTCAAGAGCTCCATCAATAATGAGAACAATTAGAGGAAGGAAAACAATGTCTCGTAGAAAACTAATATTCCTCACAAAGACAACATGGATAAAAATACATTCAAAAAATCATTCCCTCCAAGGCAAGTGCAAATGAAGAGGTCTCAACACTCATTTTATGGTTATTTCTATTCTTATAATAACTTTGGTCATAAAGAAAAAGATTGTTGGACACATGCAAGAAAATTTGGTTGGACCAAGAATAGAGGTTCTTATGTTGACAAATAGAAGCATATGTTGTAAATGCAACCACATTAGTCATAAGCAAAGAGAGTGTAGAACACAAGTAAAAAATGATGGCTGGAATAAGATGATGTAGGAGTATCCCTGGTTCAAGAACAATCTTGTATCAACCAAAAACATTTGCATTTCAGTTGTTTGCAGTTCAGTTTGTTTCCTTTCATTTTTCAATTCAGTTCAGGCAGTTTAGTTAGTAGCAGTTTTTGTATTTTGGTCCGCATTCTACCGCAGTTGCATTTCACACCTTGCAGAACTAGACTTAGCATCTAGATTCATTCATCTACATCATATTCAGAGTTCAAAGCATTTGGATTAAGTACCAGAAAGATATTGCTATCAAAAGATCAACTATTTTCTCAGAACAGAGCATCCTGACAGTCTCTGATAATCAGCTAAAGGAGAAGACTTGCGGAGCATTCCTCGACTTGTGGAGCTTAATTACACACTATTCAATGATCTTTGGTTCATGGCTAATATTCCCTAAGATCCACACATCATTCCATTCATTTACGGAGGTGTTCTACATGATTAAGGCTGACCTATCTATGTACACATGTTATAGCTCTTCATTAGAGTTTGTGACCTTCCTTGGCCGATGCGGAGGAATCTATTGTTTCAGAGATGATATATATTGATGTAATAGATCCTTAGGAAAGTAGTTATTAGTTATGATCATTAGCATAAGTTAATAGTTTGGATTTTGCGCGAAGGGGACTTCAAAGTTATATCTTGCGCAATTCTGATATTTTGTAATCAGGGCTTTGAGCCCTAATTGTAAGCCCGCATGATGCCGGCCAGATCATATTTGAATTCTATGATATACTGAATGACTTAATCTATGGTTAACTCATATCTTTGAGTTGTTTTCTTTGTGTTTACTCTTGTTGCACAGCCTAGACAGTTCACTCTATGAACCCTCCTACCGTGACTACACCGCAAGAATATAAGTGCTTATGAGTTTTCAAGAAGAAGCTATAATTCCTTTGGTTAGTTAGTGGATTACAATGTTATATGCTACAAATGCAACAACTATGGGCATGTAGAATGACGATGTAGAAGTGGTTTTGAGGAACCTTCCAGAAAAAAAAAGGAAGTGGAAGCCATGAATAAGCAAAGGGAAGGATCTATGAAGGTATGGAGAAGGAAAATAGAGCAAGATAATGAGTTGAAGAAAGAATCTTTGCTTGTACTACATGCACAAGAGGTATCACTTAGTCTTTAAGGAGAAGTATGAGTTGAGGGGGAGCTAACCATTACATTATTTTAGCTCCATAAAGAAGACAATTCAAGATAGATCAACTAATACGCATTCTATATGAGCATTATGTTGTCGTTGATCAAAGGGAGAGACTCATAAGAAAAGAGTTATAATATGGTAGTAGCAGACTACATATTAGAAAGTTACAATATAATGAAGTAAAGAAGAATTGATGTCAAGATGATAGAGAGATTAGAAGACTTGAGACAAATGAGAGAAGGAAGACATCATGACCAAGATGCTATGGGTGAGAGAATAGGAATAAGGACCACAATTTTCTAACTTGTTATCATGGTGCAAGAAGATGTGAAGGAGAAATTGTGATAAAGTTAAAGAAGATTTCCAAATTCCTAACAAAAGGATAAGAATGATCCAAAGGAATCCTTGCCTGAAGTGTATACTTGTAAAGATTTTTGCTAGAAAACACAAGCATGTGTTGACAAAAGAAAAACAATTGGATAGTGGGGGAGAATTATAGAAATATTGAAAGCTACAACTCCGTAGAAGAAAAAAAGAAAAATTAGAGATAGATGGAGATTCCTTATCATTGAAAGTTTTCAGAAAGAAAGAGTTATAGAATGGAAGAATGATGCCATTAATGTCAAGTAAAAGCATTACAGACAACGGGAGATTCTTTGTGAAGAGTTGAACACATAGTGAATGATGGGATAACAAAGCAAGTTCATGATTTGTTAAAACTTAAGAAGACCATCAAAATTACTTTTGGACAGCTATAGAGGAAGCATATCACCCAAGAGACAAAGAGACAAAGAGGGAGAATTAGAGCAAAGGGAAGCCTGAGAAAGGGAGAGGCTTACAGACAGGGGGACCATCACATGAATGAGAATCATATTATGAAGAAGAAAAATATGTTACATCCCTTTGCCATTGATGTCAAAGGGGGGGAGATAGAGTAAGGGGGAGCAATGCAAAAGGAAAGAATTATGTTTGTGTTGCCATCAATGATGAAGGGGGAGATTGTTGGAATGTTTTTCATTGATGTCAAAGGTGGACAAAGTTGTCATTGATGTAAAGGAACTATTGTGGATAATGTCAAAGTAAGTGATGTCAAAAGCACAGAGTCATTGACAGAGTTTGTCGTGGAGATTGTTGGATTAATTGTCCAAGATGTATGGACACAAATGTCATGCCCGTTATAATTTATGGTTGAAGAGATTACGAAATTGGAGGCTATGTTAGAGATATGTATTTGTTTAAATTAAAGATTTAAACAAAATAAGCAAAATGTTAAAGAATTATTATTTATGATCCCTTTATGAAGACGAAGACATTTACATGGAATCATATATGAGAAGGTAGATTTGGTGTCTCCATTGAGGAACTTTGGAGGAAGATAAAAAAAAATATTCAAATTAGATTTATAAAAGAACAAAAGGAGGAAGGATGCATAAAGTGAAAGTTTAAATTAAAATTTTAAACTATCTTTAAAAGATAATTCTCATATGTGAAGAGCTCCATATAAGACAGAAATGTCTTATTTAAAAGACATATATTATGGACAAGGTAATATATAAATAAGACAAAGAGATACAAGCTGTCGTACCCTCTTTAGGGGACAAAACCTAACATTCATGCCAAGTCAGCAGATTTACAAAGGTTTGGAGATTTGGTATTTTGCTTGCATTTGTAAAGAGGTACGTGGCAGTTTAGGTGGGTCCCTCCATCCACCATTTCACCTTTGGAGTTTGATGAAGTGTTATTAAGGATGTGAATATGAAGCGCCACTTTTAAAAATTCTTTAGTTAATATTTTAGTTAATAATAATCAAAGATATCTTATTTAAGATATAATATGGGCGGTGAAAAAGTAGCAATTAATGAGGAGATTATGATATAGAAAAAGGAGCAATTAATATTATAAAATAGCAGTGATTCATAAAAGAGAGGAGAAGTGATCAAGGATTACTAAAAGACAATTTTGTCTTATGTATTTTGTTAGGAAATGGAGTGATTAAAGTTTATATTAAGATATGTGATTCTCCACGTAAGACAATAGTCTTAATATGATGCATGAAGTAATTTGGTTAAAGATTATGAAGTGATTTCATTTAATACGTATGAAGAGGCAGTGGTTACTAAAGATAAATCATTCATTTAAAAAAGTATGTATGAGGAATATTAAGTGACCTGAGAGTTGTATTTGATATGGTATGATTTCTTTGAGTGGGAATTTATGAACAAAAAGACAATGATCCATTTTGTGTAAAGACTTAACAAAGGGCAGTGCTTGGTTGTGAAGAGGTGTCATTCTAATTAAATATTGTCTTTTTAGAAAAAGACAGAACCGTTCATATGGATTGCCTCTCTTGAGGTGCTATAAAAGGAGAGGGAAAGGTGACATTGTAAGCAAGAAGATCAATGATATATTTCTGAGCATTAAAGCAAATTTGAGAAAAGAGAAAGGGGCAGAAAATGAAGTGTAATTATGACTTGTTCTAAGAGAGAATGTGTGATTAAATGTAGAGAATATGAGCAAATTACATGAAGTATAAATGCAGAATTATATGAAGGATTTGTGTAAGAATTAAGTTGCCACGTTATAATCAATTTCATGTAAAGAAGTTGTGCATGAGTTAGATCAGTTTTGTGAGGAAAGAAAGTGTGTGATTAGAATTGTGAGAGGAGAAAGTATTTGTGTGTGTGAACCTAATTTGAAAAGAAAAGACTTACATCATACAAAATCAGAAATAGTGATCAAATTTGTGAGAGAAGGCTATTGTGTGGATTGTGATCAATTTTTGAAGAAGGCTATTATGTGGATAGTTATCAAATTTAGAAGAAGGATATTGTATGAGTTGTAATCAAATTTGTGAGAGGAAGATTCTGTGAAGAAGCATACTATATCAACTATTGAAGGATTAATAGGTTGGAGCCTCTTGCTGGGTTGGAGCTTAGTTTGTGTGGGGGTTGGACCCTACAAGAAGAATAAAGAAGATATATATATAAGCAATATTGTGCCATGGTTTTCTCCTGAAAGGGTTTTCACGTAAATCAGGTGTTCTCATTGTGTACTTAATTGTTAGATCTTGCATATGTGCAGTTGATGTAATTAATTGAGTTTAGAAAAGTAAAAGATTGTTAGATACTAATTCACCCCCTCCTCTCAGTATAACTGTGTGCTCATCACGTCTACCTTTAATTGGGTCAAATTGGGTATTCATGGTGTCTTGGGAGTAGGTACAAAATTTAAACTAGAAAAACCCATGAAAATGTTCTTTAAAAATATGTTTCAAACGTCCTTAAAACTCTTGTGAACTAAGAATTTCACGAACTCATGGGATCACTGAAAGTATTACTTACCTTTTAACATACAACATTTTCGGCACTTTGACATCCTTTAGAACTTATGATCTCTTCTCATCTCTTCTCTTTCTCTCTCAGTTCTTTTTTTTAGTGATTTGAAACTTTTGTGAACTTTTGAACTATTCTAGCTTTTCTCTTCTATCTTCACTTTGATCTTTCCTTGGTTCTTTCTTTTGGCATTTTGAAAAAATTGGGAACTATTGAACCATTGAAGCCTTCTGTCCTCATTCTCTCTTCTCTTTGACAATATGTTCCTTTCCTTTAGCCTTTCGGTGAGATTAGGAACTTGAGAACATATTTCGGTGAGTTCACAGATTCGTGAACCTGCCAAACTGTCGAAACCTTTTCTCTTTTCTCTCCTTCTTCCTTACTTATTCCTATTGATGTTACATCCCTAACTTTTGATTTATCTTAATCCTACTTTTATGTGGTACTCAGAATAATTAATCATAGATTAATGATTTTATGTTTGTGGAAAATATCAAGTAGAATTATTGATTTTATGGATATCGATTGATGTTTAGATTAGACATGAGATTACATGTTGATAAGATTATTTTATCATAATGTTTTATGAATTAAATGATGATACACTAATCATAGTTATATGGTTGTGAGTGTAATCAGGAAAAGAATCTTCCTCCAAGGATGGAAGGAGAGTGTCACCCGGGGGAAGGAGATAGATGTGGGGAAAGGTCAGAATGCCATCTGAGTATCGAAATTGATCATTCATGAACCCATGTAAGACGGGGTGAGTATAAGTCCTTTTCCTTGTTAATTCAATTTTAATTTGACTAATGTCAGCAAGCTGATTTAAGATCTCTCGACGTCATCTACATCGATTCGACTAGATAATGTTCTTTGAACATTTATATAGTCGATAGTAATCCTGACTGGATGTCGAAGTTTTCCTTTATTT
The DNA here is from genome assembly GCA_027924645.1 of Cunninghamia lanceolata. Taxonomy (NCBI): domain Eukaryota; kingdom Viridiplantae; phylum Streptophyta; class Pinopsida; order Cupressales; family Cupressaceae; genus Cunninghamia; species Cunninghamia lanceolata. The sequence goes on along the minus strand of BSBN01000326.1, from coordinate 1,923,790 downwards.
ACATATCTATTTCTTTATTAATTTTGCGAATATAATTTAATTACTTTCACTATAGTCTAATATGGCGAAGTGGGGGAGTGAGACTCAACCCCATATTCACATATTAATGATACCACCTTAATGATGGTAATATAATTTAAGTGATATCCTAAGTTATTTTGATAATTCTCTTGCATCTTTTAGATGTAATTGATATTATGTGAAACATAATTATTTATTTACCCACTTGTAGTGGTCGATTTTTTTATTATATCAAGCTTATATGTTCTTGTTGTCCACCATACCACTACCCATGAAAATGTGAAGTGAGTGGAGGTCGTTGTTGAGCTTAACCAAAGCTTATCACTATGAAAATACTCCCGAATGGGAGATATAGCCTTTAAGGAACCTAGATACCTATGAGGTGGCACGACATGTGCCAACTATTTTACCATCTTCAGTTCAAAGGGTGGCAGTTATGGGCTGAGTAGGACAAATGCATGCAAAAAGAAAAAAGAGTGGGGATAGTCTTTTTCTAGTGATGTTTTTTAGGGAGTATCATTGTGTTCCTGGAGAAGCTACAGATAGGAGACTGATATCCTTGAGATCTCACGGATAGGATCAGGAATATACATCGACAATCTTACTCCTTAGCAAGACATACCCTAATAGTGAGCTTATCTTCACAGGTATGACTGTGTATTATAGTCGTGGGTTATATAGCAAGCTATTACCACTATTTTTTTTGGCCACATGATGGTTAATCAATGGTTGTGTTTTATATCTTTGATAAGGCCTTCATGGCCGAGTGCACATATAGTGATGTGTTATCATAACGATAGTGTTTATGTGTTTTATATCTTTGATGAGGACTTCATGGCCGAGAGCATGTATAGTGTTGTGTTATCATAAACGATAACATTTATATGTTTAAGGCCTTCACGGCTGACTGCATGAATAATGCCATGTTATCATATACAATGGCTTTGATGATAACCCTGTTACGGCCTATATGGCTGAAGTATTAAAGACTTTGTGTTTTGATATCATAACATTTGTATGTTTGATAAAGACTGTTAAGTTGGCCGAGAGCCATGTTGTCTAATGATAAGCCACATAAGTTGGCCGAGAGCTATGTTGTATAATGATAAACCATGTGAGCAGGCCACGAGCCAATGCTTTTTACAAAGTCAAGATAGTAGTAAGGCCAATGGCCATACATAATATAATGAAGAGACATTCGTGGAAGTCAATGTTAGCGACAGTACCCATGCCATGGTGGATTTCGTGGCACATAAAATAAGAAGTCAAACACTCATTTTCTTATGAAGGGTAATGTTATTATACCTTCAAGTGTAATCTTTATATGGGATAGAGTAATAAGACTCTTCATGCCCATGGAGAAAAACCAGTTTATTATTAGAACATAGTATAAATTGCATTAAACGCATATCAATTCTTGCATGTCAAGGGAGTAACCCTCAACTGTCATTTTATTTCCATGCAAGAAAGAATATGAAATTGAGTATGATAACTCATTATTGGAAACATATTATGGTCTTATTTCTTTTTGAATATCAATGCTTCGTGGATGAAGTATAGGGTATCAAGAACCCTTTTGAAATCTTCTGACTAAAGGTCTATTTAATATTGTCTATATATTAGACCATAATAGTATGTTTTATAGTCAATGTGAATTGTTGAAAATCTTGGAAACAAGATAGCCATAGAAACTTAGACCAGGGTTGGTCTTAAAAACCAAAACCATGAACTTGCAAAGGAAAGTATGGGATTAGGGTGACATGGAGTCATAGGTTCTCTATAGTATAATATCATGATGCAGAGGAAGGACCTACTTTAGGACAGACTTGTTACACTTGAAAACATGGGATAACAACCTAATGGCATTCCATCATTGAGGACAACATGAAACAAGGGAAAATTGGTGTATTTAGACCTGTTTTCAACATGCTTTAGAGTTTTCCAAACATGCATGACCCTTACACTTGTTTGACACAATGTTTCAAACAACAATGGATTGTTGTCACTAGGTACAGCAAATTAGACCTTTTTTGTCATAACTTTTCAAAAAGATCTGAAAATAGAAATCTAAACCTTGTTTTGGATACCCTTTTAGCCCTTATTAAACATATATCAAAATGGGCTAGGGTTTCTTTGTATGGACTAGGGCAAAAACAAGACTGTTCCTGTGCAAACCCTAGGACTGTTACAAAACTGCGCTCACCAAAAATGGCATAACTCATTCAAAACTTAATCAAATTTGCTCAAAACAAAAGCATATGAAACTAGACTCATGTCTTAAAATTTTATAATTGGTTTTAGGCTCGTACTATACCATACATAGTTGTACTAGCACCTTTTCAAATTGTAAATTTTGGAAAACTTTGTTAGAGTAGGGAAGCATTCACCAAAATGGCCATAACTTTTACAAATATCAATGAAATTTGATGCAACAAGAAGTAGATTCACATGCCCACATGATCCAATTGATTTTAGGTCATTACATGGGCTATACATGTCGTACAAGCTATCAGAATGTGCTGCAACTATAGAAAAAACACCAAAAAACTTCATTCCATTCACTCCAAGTTTGAAAAATCCATACAATAATGCTTGCCTTCAACCATTTTTAGCATATTCATGCTTTTTCCAACCATTTACAATTGATTCCCATGTTCTAACAATTGCATGTAACTAAAAACCACATTTTTGACAACTTTCTAAAAAAAGTTGCATGCTAATTTGGCAACTTTTGACAATTTTTGCAATTTTCCAACTTTTCCCACCAACGACTAAACCCACAACCAAAAATGAATTGGATACATAGGAGATGGTCATAAATGACCTTATTAACTACTAAAACCCTTTTTCAACCCAAAATTACAAAAATACCAAAAATGAGCAATAATGAAGCACCTAGTGCCCTTGCACCATACACCCAAGGGGAAGAATACTCAAGTTACACTTGAGTGCAGATCTTCTTTTCTTCTTGGTCTTCCAATTCTTCTGCCACTTTTCATTCAACTGGGAATTCATTTCCAAAAGCTGATGCTCCTTACACCCTGTTGTATGTTCTGCATTCCTAACTTTCCCTAGGTCTTTCTTCTTCTTCTTGTACCGTCTCTTACTTAGCATCTTCTCAACTTCAAGGTTCTAAAACTCTAGTTCTTGTTCATATGCCACATTACCACTATCCATGTCTTCAGCTTCATCATTTGAATACAATTTATCAGCATATTCATCATCCATAAAATCAAAAATTACAACCAGTACCTCTGTTGTTTTTGTAACCTCTTCTTCACCATATTGTGCTACATTTGCATAACAATCTTCATACACTACATTTAATTCTCCTTTTTCTTTATACTCTTATCCATCTTCATCTACTGCACCTATAAACACATACTCAAAAATATTGTTAGAAACAAAATTTTGAGTCTCAATGGACTCATTTTCTTCATCTTTTTTCTCTTCCTTGGATGGCTTTGGCTCTTCCATCATCTTGATTACTTTTTTTATATTCCTTCTCAATTTTTGCCTCTTTCTTCTTTGCATAATTTCCTTTATCAGCCACTTGACAACTTTGTGAATGGTGATGTTCCAACTCCACACACTTGTTACTATACTCCCTATTCTTTCTTCTAATATTTTTTTGCATTTGTTCCAAATCTTGTCGTAGCCCTATTATCTCTTGATAAATACTTGTTTTGTATTTTCATCTTTCTTCTTCATCTCACTAATTTCTCTTCTCATCTCTTGTTGCTTGCTTGACAACTTCTTACTCTTCAGGTCTTCATGTATTATTCTCCTCAACACTTCCATTCTTTGGGTATCCAATACCTTCACACACACAACTATCCTCTACCCAACAAGATTCTAGAAGATGCACTCTCTAAGACCTCTTCTACCCACTTCCTCTTAGTGGAAGAAATCTACACACCTTCTACCCAATTTCATCACTATTGGAGGATATAATCATTGGATTTCTTTCATACCTGCAAAAAACTTTCTCTCACAACTCTTTTGTCCTAGTGCATACCTTTCACTCTCAGGGTCTTCTAGCTTTGATACCAATTTGATGCAGAGGGAAAAAAAGGACCTACTTTAGGACAGACTTGTTACAATTGAAAACATGGGACAACAACCTAATGTCATTCCATCATTGAGGACAACATGAACCAAGGGAAAATTGGTGTATTTAGACCTATTTTCAACATATTTTAGGGTTTTCCAAACATGCATGACCCTTACACTTGTTTGACACAATGTTCCAAACAACAATGGATTGTTGTCACTAGGTGCAGCAAATCATATCTTTTTGGTCATAACTTTTCAAAAAGACCTGAAAATAGAAATGTAAAACCTATTTTGGATACCCTTTTAGCCCTTATTAAACATATGTCAAAATGGGCTAGGGTTTCTTTGTACGGACTAGGGAGAAAACAAGATTGTTCCTGTGCAAACCCTAGGACTGTTATAGAACTGCTCTCACCAAAAATGGCATAACTCACTCAAAACTTAATCAAATTTGCTCAAACCAAAAGAATATGAAACTAGACTCATGCCTTCAACTTTTAGAATTGGTTTTAGGCCCATACTATACCATGAATGTCTGTACTAGCATGTTTTCAAACTGCAAATTCTGGAAAACTTTGTTAGATTAGGGCAGCATTCCCCAAAATGACCATAACTTTCACAAATCTCAATGAAAATTGATGCAAAAATAAAATAAAATTGATGTATATTCACATGCCCACATGATCCAACTAATTTTAGGTCATTACATGGGTCTTACATGTCATACAAACTATCAGAATGTGTTGCAACTACAGAAAAAACACCAAAAAACTTCATTCCATTCACTCCAAGTTTGAAAAATCCATACAATAATGCTTGCCTTCGACCATTTTCAGCATGTTCATGCTTTTTCCAACCATTTACAATTGATTCCCATGTTCTAACAATTTCATGTAACTAAAAACCATATTTTTGACAACTTTCTAAAAAAAGTTGCATGACAATTTGGCAACTTTTGACAATTTTTGCAATTTTCCAACTTTTCCCACCAACGACTAAACCCACAACCAAAAATGAATTGAATACATAGGAGATGGTCATAAATGACCTTATTAACCACTAAAACCTAGTTTCAACCCAAAATTACAAAAATACCAAAAAAATAAGCAATAATGAAGCACATAGTGCCCTTGCACCATATCACAAGACAAATAATGAATGCACTCCTGGAATCAGAGTTAAAAGTCTAAGCTAAGTGGACTAAGGGTGATTTGAACCCATATTTTCTATGATATAGAGAGATCAAATTATGATCATTGTAGGATGAGACAACTTCTAAGTCAAGTCAAGGTGTGTGAACAATCGACTACGTTCATTGTGAAACGTATATGTATATAATTCTTTGACCAAAGTAATGCATCCATCTCTACATGCATTAGTCATTTTATTGTGCTCCAAATGGCATAATGCTTCCAATAGTGTCATACATAGTGAGAGTGGATCTATAGTTGTATGACCATGAAGTATTATGAAGGACAAACATTAGATACTTAGATGGAAAACCTAACGGTTCCTTATATTTATACCCTTTGTGAAGGGTAGGGCCGCTTCCAGGAAGGAAGTTGTACGGGGGACTATCGGTCTGTGGTTGAAGGAAAAGCACTTAGGTGATGCTCTCCTTCCCAAGAAAAAGACAAGCTAAGACTTATGAAGACAGATGTCAAAGTTTTAGATACAGTACATCCTTTTATATGACTTGATATTCAAACATTATGTGTAAACTTATCATTGATGCTATGAGAAAAACATTGTAAATGTATAGTGAAAGGAATTCACTAGTATGTTATCTTTGGAATTGTGGTAAAATTTTATTTTTGAAATATTCTGAAAAGATATGCATATTAATTTTTCTTATGATATAGATTATTACTTTGCTTAACTATGATTATGTTAATCATGACCTTGTACTTAGTGGTAATTAAGTTGGTTAATTTTTGGGTAATGAGAGATGGCTTGTTACAATCGACATTTTAGCCAAATGGAGAATCAATGAACTCTTTCGGTGAGTTTAATAGTTCATGAAACATTTGAACCAGTGAAACATAATGCAAGCATAATCCATTGAGAGACCATTTTCAGCCTTCTATGGGTTCGTGAACCGGTGAACCTGCTAAAAGGGAAACCTTTTGGAAGCTTAAGCTTTAGGATTTTACTAAGGGTTTTTACTTAGGATTCTTTAGGACTTGGAGAAATTTTCAAGGGATTTTCTCATACTTAGGATTTTCAAATTTAGGCATAAATACGTGAGATAAACAAAAGGGGGAAAAATGAGGGTCCCAATAGTGGTTCTAGTTGGGGACATGTGTCAAACCTAGCACAAAGAGAATCCAAAAAATCTTTGGGGTAGATCAAAAGATAAAACACAACACAAGACAAGAAAAAAACACAAACACACCATCATGACCAATAGTGGTCAAGATTTCTCATGACACAAACATTCAAAAAGACTAAAGATATAACCTGAATTTACCATTCAAAATTAAATGAATTTATTACTTACAAGAAATAATGTTTCAGATGCTAACCATGAATGAACAACTACATGAGTTCTCCTTCCAAATTTACCAGGTGATGGAGATTGAGCCCATGCTTCTAAACCACTTCATAAGGCCCAAGCCACAATGGATCAAATTATCCATGCTTTCCTATATCTTCAGACTTGGCATTCCATAAAAGAACCATATCACCAACTTGGAAGTTTTGTGATATTATACTCTTATCAAATAGACACTTCATTGTTTGTTTATGGTGTAGATTCTTATCATGTGTAGCTCTCTATTGTTCATCTAACTCAGTTAATTCTAGGACCCTTTGAGAAATTGCATCACACCGGTCCCCTCTATATCATGTAACAGTTGGTATATTGGTAATTCCATGATGATGGGAATCCTAGCCTCTACTCCATATACCAATTCAAATGGGCTCCTACCTATGTCTCTTTTGAAGGTTATCCTATCAGTCTGGACAACATACTTTATATTGTCATCCCATCTCTTTTTATTTTGATTCGATGTTCTCTTTATAATTTTCATCAGGCTTCTATTACTTGATTCAAATAATCCATTGCTTTGGGGATGATATGGAGATGAATGCACCAGGTTTATACCAAATTTATAACACATATTTAACATATCTTGAGATCTAAAACACATTGCATTATCAACCAAAATCCTAGCAAGCACTCCAAACCTAGTTATTATATTGCTAATTAAGAAATCCATCACTACCTTGGATGTTGCATTGTGATTCAGGACTACCTCAACCCATTTGGTGAATTAATCAGCAGCCACAATGATCCACTTGTATCCATTACTAGATTTTTCTTGTATCTCTCCAATGAATTCAATTCCCCACTACTGGAAAGGTGCATCAACTATGAGAGGTAAAATGGGAACTGCTCCAACAAATTTCAACTTGTTGAAAAACATCTGGCAAGCATCACACCTTCTTATCATCTTTGCTACATCCTTAAATAATGTGGGCCACTAATATCTATCTTTGAGGATCTTATGAGCGGTGGTCTTAGCTTTGAAATGCTCCCCACAAATACCATGATGGCATTCACTCATCATTGTGTCAGCTTGTTCACGATCTAAGAATTTGAGCAATACCCCTTCATGATTTCTCCACATCAATTCATTTTGAATCAGTACATACCTCTAGGATCCTAGCTTGAGATTCCATTTTTTTATTTTCATCCATACATGGTGGACAATTTATGTTTTTAAGGTAAAAAATCACATCTTTATACCATTCATTGTTAGCCAATTGACAAAGAATATGGGCATCTCTTATATTTGCTTCATTTACTTTTGTTGCTTCTAAATTGGAATTAGCCATTAATTTTACCAAGCCTTGACCTCTAACCAATTTTGTAACTTGTATATCCATGTCGTATTCTTGAATTTTATTTATCCATTGGCACCTCTTACCCGAAGCTTCTTGTTGCATGAAAATATCCTTCACTATTGTGTGTGGATTAATATATGATATGGTCTTAGTACCTATAATGTATGATTTAAAGTTCAATATAGCCTTAACTAGGGCATATACATGTTTTTACATTATAGAATACTTCATCTCAGCCACTTGCAAGGACTTACTAGGAAATGACGTTGGTTTCTCATACACCTTATCATTCTTTTGAAGCAAAAAAACAACAATAGTGTAAAAAGAAGCAAAAGAAAATAGTTTAAGGGACTTAGAATAGTTGGGACTTATCAGGTTATGAACTTCCTTGATAGCTTCTTTAATGTATTTAAATGCTTCAGCTGGCTCTGCATTCTACACAATTGATTGTCCCTTCTTGAGCATCTTTGAAATAGTTTTAGTCTTCTCTACAAAATTTGGAACAAACCTTTTAACAAAGTATATTTTCCTAAAGAAATACTATATTCCTTTGACCAATTTAGGTTGAGGGATGAGATCAATAGCCTTGACTCATTCTAGGTCTATTCTTACCCCATCCTTTAACACAATGTGTCCCATCAGCTTGCCTTCCTCAACACCAAATATGCATTTCTTAGGATTCAAGGAAATCCCATACTCTAAGTTCACCTCTTGAAATTTTTTTCAAGATGTTTGCAATGTTCACCTCTTTCCTTTGAGAAGGCCATCAAATCATCTTGATACACAACCATAATCTCATCTATGAGACCAACAAAGGCCACATTCATATCCCTCTGAAACGTTGAACCTGCATTCTTTGAACCAAAATGCATTTTCACATATACATAAGTACCCCAAGAAGTGGTAAATGCTATTTTGTATTGCTCTGACTCCTTTACCAGCACTTGGTTATAGCATGAGAATCTATCCATCATGGACATCAATTCTAATCAAGTTACATTTTATAGTAGATGGTCCATGCTTGGGAGAGGGTAGTTGTCCTTGAGCGATTTAATATTCAAATTTCTAAAGTCTACACACAATCTAATCTCTCCACTTTTCTTTCTCATGAGGATTAAGTTGGATACCCACTCTGAATGCCTGATAGGTTTGATTATACCTCCCTCTTTCAGTTTTGCCAACTCTTTTTACATTTTGGGAGCTAGAGTGGGCTTGATTGGCCTCTATTTCTATCAAAAAGGTTTTGCATCAAGCTAGAGGGGAATGGTATGCTGAAACAAATCCTCCCTATATGCTTTTAACTCATTATAAGACCAAGCAAAACATTTCTTGAATTTTTACAATAATGCAATTTAACATTTTCTTCTCATGGGGTTTCAATTTATTACTAATGTAAACCATCTTTGGGGTAGCTTCAGTCCCTAGGTTCACACCTTCAACACTATATTGTTTGATTGGTTTGACTTTACTCTTCCAATGATCTACATTTTCAAACATTCTTTCCAGTGCCACAAGGCATTTAGAAATGGTGTTTGTCTTCAATTGTACCACTTCATTGTAGGAGTCCAGGACAACACTGAGAGGGGGGGTGAATCAGTGTTGTATTAGTTTTCAAACATTTTACAACTTTTTGCAAGCTTTTTCTTACAGAAAAAATAGAAAGGAATACATTAATGATTTGTTGAGTTTATATGCACAAGACTTATAATAATAGATGTAAACAAAAACATGATCAAATCATTAATGTGCACACACACAGAAGAAATCAATGAGAAACATGACACAAGCTTTTTACCAAGTGGAAAACCCTCAGGGGTAGAAAAACCACTCATGAAGTGCCTCACTGGCTTAACTTTAAAAACTTCTTACGAAGCCTCACTGGCTGAATATTATGTCTCACTGACAATTGAGAGGTCTCACTGAACTACAAGCCTCACTGGCATACTGTGCCTCATGGGCAATAATGTTTAGAAGCATCAACTTCAAGGAGCACCCACCCCTAATACAGAACAAATTAAGAACTCAGAGGGTTTCTCTATTTCAATACAAAACATATCTTCTCTCACATGTGTTTGTCAAATGGCCATTCTTTTCATCAGTCCAAATCATATACAAAACTCAGATACTCAAAATCAATTTGTATCTTGATCCACTCAACAACACTACCTCATTTTGTATGTTTCATCTCTGTCTTTCAAGACCTACAATCAATGCACCTGAAAAACAATTTTATACAAGTTGAATGTCCTTCCACCTGCAAAGAAAAATATTCCTCTATGCCTAATCAATTCTTCAATAATCTCTTCAAATTCTTCTTCAAACTTTGCATGATCCTTCATATTCCTGCAAAAGAATCTTATTCAAAAATATCTTCAATAAATTTTAAATCATATTGCCCTTGTCACAGATAAAAGAATGTGTTCCATATTTGAGACCTTTCAATTTCTTTTTCATGAAGAACCTGCAATAATATCTTCAACTCCCCTACAAACAAAAAAACTCTTCATCTCCACAAATCTTTTTGTTACAAAATATTTCTCTTGATATCCTCCTACAAGAAATCCAGATCCAAACAAAACAAGTTTCTTCCAACTCTTCATATTCTGTGAACTCAAAAAAAAATCTCCTTCAAATTGTTCATCTTCTATGCAAAATGATTCTTCAAAAAAAATAAATCAATCTTCAAACAAAAATATTCTAATATTAGATTTTATAACTTTCCTCCTTTTGTCATGAGGGATAATTCTCAAGAAAATTGCCCTTTTAGAAACACCAAAAAAAAACTCCTTAAAAACCTTTATTATCTCCATATTATTCCATTGGAAATAGAAAATTTCTAATAAAGCATTCGATGCTTTCTACAAAACATGCTCCTTTCTACAAAACATGCTCCTCCTTATAAAATCGTGCCTTTTTCACAATGTATTTTATGCTTTATAAAAGCTTTTCAAACGCATAGATAGATGCCTCCTTTTTTTTTTTTATAAAACATAAATTTCTTTTAAAGAAATCGGGCTCCCTTAAACATATACTATGCTCCCTAACATTCGATGGCTTTTGAAAACTAACAAAAAAAACTTTATAAACTCTAGCTCCCCTTTATAAACGGCATAAACAAAAGTGCTTTTCATAAAATAAATGTGGTTATCACTTACCACCCAAGCGCTCACCCTTAAATGAAAGTGACTGATCCCATTGGTCTTCCTTGAGATAGGGGGTCGGTTCCCCATGATGAGAAGCCCCTTAAAGTTGCCACTTAAGTGGCTTTTGACCTGTTCAAAAGGTTAATTAAAATTAAAATAAAAAGAACACTTCAAGTGTGAAGAGCAATGAAGGGAATAGAATATGTGATAATATATGAAGAGAATGGAATATCCATATTGAGGCAATTCTCAAGACATTTTTAGAACCCAAAGATTGATGTAAAACACAACTCTATCACCATGAGATTACTCTGACTAGAATAACAACTCTTTCTTTGAACACCTTGCTTCTTCTGTCGTTAAGATATCCTGAAACAATATTTGCAGTCTTATTGTGAATATATGACAAGATATCACCAAGCAACAACTCAAACTATGGGAAAACAACTCAACATCCTATGTGAAGAAATGATCAAACATAACAAACCAAATATGAAGCATTACACCAATAATTATCATGAACATCATTTTGATCAAGGTACACTGTGATGGTCTTTCAACTCTTCTCAACAATGATCTTATAAACATCAAAGACATCATATAGATAGTCCTGATGATGAAGACATAAATGAAGCTTTCTTGACATCTTTGATATTCCCAAGTATCTTTAATCTGATCCTCTTATTCCAAAGCACCAATGTGAGTATCATGAAGATATCCTGATCAAATGGAAGCATCATGAAAAAACAACTTCATATGAACTGACAGCATTACTTGACGATTGACATCACATATCACTTTAACCATGAAGAACATTATGAACACCTGAAACTTCCTGCCAGTTATGACTTAATCAGCTGAGCTACTTCAAAGTAAAACATACTAGAACCAAACCAACTGACCAAACAATAAACAATTATCTCCTCCTGATGTCCTGCAACAACTATGGTAACTTTGCAACATCACTGACAATTGAACACACTTTTAACATCAATGACAACTTGTCACCATCAATCTCCCCCTTTGTCATTGATGGCAAAACCACCTGAAGCAATTTTTCGTTCTCCCCCTTTTTGACATTGATGACAAAGGCTCAAAAACTATTTGCTCCCCCTGTGTTGAATACCACTAGCAATTACTAACCAACACAAACCACTGTCTGATATAATGAAACTTATATGTCAATTTCAATATAATATCACTTTTTGACACAATACTAAAATAAGGATGAAGAAAACATATCTCTGCAAACAAATACCAACTTCATAAACACATCAATACACTTGATGATCTATATTGCAAGCAAAAATCATAAATATTCCTTAACACATAGATCCCAACTCAAGATGACATGATGACCACTTTTGATAAGACCTTTTCAAATCTCCCATGATAGTGACAACTCGATCCTCTGATTAACTCCCCCTGAGAACAACTCCAACTCCACAAAAAAAATTGTTATAGCATGATCATATCAATTATAATAACATTGAATTATGAACATTTTGAAGGCATAAATTCATGTTAACCTTTGAACAAGTAATGATTTATGGTGATAACAATCTTGAAATCAACATAAGACCAACCTTGCTGAACATTATCATCTGCTACTGCTGATTCAAGACATACCTTTAACTTCCTCTGAAGAAATACAAGATATCACCATCAATGTCATAGATTGAAGAACACTGTCTAAAACAAATTAGAGAGGAAGATCATCAATGAAACATTAGAAACTCCTTAATATATCTAGTTTATCATCTTCTTTTGACATTATCTTCAAACCACCTGAAAGCTTCAAGACACATGTCATAACTCAACAAAGTAAACTGACTCCTTGATATGAATTATATGATCTTGAATTACTTGCAAAGAATACATTTTTCACAAATAAAAATCAATATGAATCACAATTATGATGACATGAATATCATACAAGAGATGTCCTTGCCAAAGGCTTCCAACATGAACTATTATCCTGCCACCAATCTATTCTTGCACCAACATTTTCCAAAACACTTTGGATTGCAATAACATGTCAATTCAACCTTTGTAATCATCAACATGATCAGAAACAATTTGTGCATTTGAACTCCTGAAACACCTTTTCAAAATCTTGAAAGCATAATGAACCAAAGAACATCTGAAACACTATCACATACTAAACATCAACATTGTCAGCAACACCAACATCAGCTATATGAATTTAATTTCATAAGATAGGCAAGAGTAAACATGACAAGATCAACATATCCAATGATCTCCTTCCTGAAACTTCTTGGGGTTAACTGATAGAACATTTGATACCTCCCACTTACTTCATGCTTTTAGTTATTCAACTAATGATGTAACTTGTGCAAGATGCACAAGATTAGGATCCTTCTTGTCCTAACTTTGTTTTTTCTTCCACACTTTCATAGGTGCTTTCTTCCTCCAAACCTTTTCTGCCTCTTTCCATTTCCAACCTATCAAATTAGATGATGCTTTTCTGCAACTATGAGCTTTATGACCAAAAGAATTGCAATTATAACAAACTATGTTATAAACATAACCAAATGATTGATAGTACCTTTTTGACATCTCCTAAGTAATTATGTTATGCTTCCATGCAGGATCATACACTCTGTTCATTTTGCAGTTTCTTTGAATGTGACCAATATTATTGCACTTGTAACAAGCAATATCATTATTCCTTCTACAATCAATTGCTTTGTGTCCAAAATGATTACAAGTATAACAATAACCATTAAATGAATAGTTATACCTATACATGTATGCTTGTTTTACTGGAGCAGTTCTTCTAAAATTTCTTCGTCTTTGATTATACATTTTGCCATTAGGAGCAGAAGTATGATAATTTAAATCAATCTTCCTTTTAGGAGTCTCTCTCACTTTTGAACATTCTCCCTTTTCATAGCCAAGTCCAGTAGTGTCTCCATAAAGTTTTTGTTTACCAAACATCTCATGCAACTTATTTGAACTTTCTTCAAACTTCAAATTCTTTTCCAACTGCTATCTAACATCCTCAAGTTCTTTACTTAAAGAAATTATTTCTTCTTCTAGCTTTTGACATTCAACCTTTTTAACCTCCAACTCAAATTTTGTTTCATCAACTATCTTCTTAGCTTTATCAACCTCTGTCTTCAAACTGACAATCAGTTTGTCTGATTCACCTGCTTGATTCTTCAAGTCTACAATCAAGTTTCTAGCATCTTCAAGATCTATAAGAGATTTGTCTTTTAAGTCTCTTTCTTGTTGCAGCTGCAAATTTAGTTTCTAATTCTCACTCTTATATTTCTTGAGTTCAGCTAGAGCATATATGAGCTCTCCTTCCAAATCAATCTCACAATCTTGTTCATCATATTCCTGATCATAATCTTCTTCTGAATCTGATTGGGTCTCAACTTCTTCATGTGATTGCCTTTCATTGCCACTTTCTTCACACACCAGAGTGTCCTCTTCTTTATCATTATCTTGATAAATTCTTTTTAGTTCTTTCCAGATATCCTGAGCTGTTTCACACTGCACAACCTTACAAGAAATATCATTAGATAAACCAGATAAAATAACCTTCTTGGCTATATGATTGCAATTAAGAGCTTCTTTGTTATTTGCAGAAATACCATTCTCAACTGACATTAAAACATCATATCCTAAGGAGGATAAATACACCTGCATTCTAACATACCAAACTAAAAAATTTGAACCATCAAACTGAGGAACTCCTAAAAAATTTTCTTCTAATACAATATTAGATTCAACTTGGGGAACATCTCTATCAACTGAATTTATATCAACATCTGGTATGGATGATGCCTTTTGTGTCTTTTGACCAGAATGAAGCTTGAGAATTTTCTTACTCTTATTTCTTCTGCACTTAACCCATTGAACTCCACACACGGGACCTACCCAAGCTAATTAAGCTGCAAAAGGGAAACTGGCTCTGATACCAATTGTAGGAGTCTAAGACAACACTGAGAGGGGGGGTGAATCAGTGTTGTATTAGTTTTCAAACATTTTACAACTTTTTGTAAGCTTTCTCTTACAGAACAAATAGAAAGGAATGCATTAATGATTTGTTGAGTTTATATGCACAAGACTTATAATAACAAATGTAAACAAAAACATGATCAAATCATTAATGTGCACACACACAGAAGAAATCAATAAGAAGCATGACACAAGCTTTTTACCGAGTGGAAAACCCTCAGGGGTAGAAAAACCACTCATGAAGTGCCTCACTTGCTTAACTTTAAAAACTTCTTACAAAGCCTCACTGGCTGAATATTATGTCTCACTGACAATTGAGAGGTCTCACTGACCTACAAGCCTCACTGGAATACTGTGCCTCACGGGCAATAATGTTTAGAAGCATCAACTTCAAGGAGCACTAACCCCTAATACAGAACAAATTAAGAACTCAGAGGGTTTCTCTGTTTCAATACAAAACATATCTTCTCTCACATGTGTCTGTCAAATGGCCATTCTTTTCATCAATCCAAATCATATACAAAACTCAGATATTCAAAATCAATCTATATCCTGATCCACTCAACAACACTACCTCATTTTGTATGTTTCATCTCTGTCTTTCAAGACCTACAATCAATGCACCTGAAAAACAATTTTATACAAGTTGAATGTCCTTCCACCTGCAAAGAAAAATATTCCTCTGTGCCTAATCAATTCTTCAATAATCTCTTCAAATTCTTCTTCAAACTTTGCATGATCTTTCATATTCTTGCAAAAGAATCTTATTCAAAAATATCTTCAATAAATTTTAAATCATATTGCCCCTGTCACAGATAAAAGAATATCTTCCATATTTGAGACCTTTCAATTTCTTTTTCATGAAGAACCTACAATAATATCTTCAACTCCCCTACAAACAAAAAAACTCTTCATCTCCACAAATCTTTTTGTTACAAAATATTTCTCTTGATATCCTCCTACAAGAAATCCAGATCCAAACAAAACAAGTTTCTTCCAACTCTTCATATTCTGTGAACTCAAAAAAATCTCCTTCAAATTGTTCATCTTCTGTGTAAAATGATTCTTCAAAACAAATAAATCAATCTTCAAACAAAAATCTTCTAATATTAGATTTTATAACTTTCCTCCTTTTGTCATGAGGGATAATTCTCAAGAAAATTGCCCTTTTAGAAACACCAAAAAAAAAACTCCTTAAAAACCTTTATTATCTCCATATTATTCCATTGGAAATAGAAAATTTCTAACAAAGCATTCGATGCTTTCTACAAAACATGCTCCTCCTTATAAAATTGTGCCTTTTTCACAATGTATTTTATGCTTTATAAAAGCTTTTCAAACACATAGATAGATGCCTCCTTTTTTTTTTATTTTTATAAAACATAAATTTCTTTTAAAGAAATCGGGCTCCCTTAAACATATACTATGCTCCCTAACATTCGATGGATTTTGAAAACTAACAAAAAAAACTTTATAAACTCTAGCTCCCCTTTATAAACGGCATAAACAAAAGTGCTTTTCATAAAATAAATGTGGTTATCACTTACCACCCAAGCGCTCACCCTTAAATGAAAGTGACTGATCCCATCGGTCTTCCTTGAGATAGGGAGTTGGTTCCCCATGATGAGAAGCCCCTTAAAGTTGCCACTTAAGTGGCTTTTGACCTATTCAAAAGGTTTATTTAAAATTAAAACAAAAAGAACACTTCAAGTGTGAAGAGCAATGAAGGGAATAGAATATGTGATAATATATGAAGAGAATGGAATATCCATATTGAGGCAATTCTCAAGACATTTTTAGAACCCAAAGATTGATGTAAAACACAACTCTGTCACCATGAGATTACTCTGACTAGAATAACAACTCTTTCTTTGAACACCTTACTTCTTCTGTTGTTAAGATATCCTGAAACAATATTTGCAATCTTATTGTGAATAGTATGACAAGATATCACCAAGCAACAACTCAAACCATGGGAAAACAACTCAACATCTTGTGTGAAGAAATGATCAAACATAACAAACCAAATATGAAGCATTACACCAATAATTATCATGAACATCATTCTGATCAAGGTACACTGTGATGGCCTTTCAACTCTTCTCAACAATGATCTTATAAACATCAAAGACAACATCATATAGATAGTCCTGATGATGAAGACATAAATGAAGCTTTCTTGGCATCTTTGATATTCCCAAGTATCTCTAATCTGATCCTCTTATTCCAAAGCACCAATGTGAGTATCATGAAGATATCCTGATCAAATGGAAGCATCATGAAACAACTTCATATGAACTGACAACATTACCTAACGATTGACATCACATATCGCTTTAACCATGAAGAACATTATGAACACCTGAAACTTCCTGCCAGTTATGACTTAATCAGCTAAGCTCCTTCAAAGCAAAACATACTAGAACCAAACCAACTGACCAAACAATAAACAATTATCTCCTCCTGATGTCTTGCAACAACTATGGTAACTTTGCAACATCACTGACAACTGAACACACTTTTGACATCAATGACAACTTGTCACCATCATTCATTACCAAACAAAGTATCCTTACCATCCTCAACTTCAACCATAGGCGGCCAGTCTATAAGATGATTATCAAATTCATCCATACAATGTAGGAATTTACAAATCTGATCATTGTCATTAAATACTTTCTTACTGTAGCTGTTGTTTGGAATGGAAGGCCTAGAAAGTACCTCAAAATCATAGTGAGAAAGAGAAGAGGTTGATTGTGGATTAAATCTTGAGGCCACAACAGCTAGAACATCTGCCTCTTCATTATTGGATATTTCAATCAATTCAATGCCAATGGCATCAAACAATTTCAAAAAGTATCACAAACAACATTCCTATATGAACTCAACCTATTCTCTTTAGCTACATAAACACTCCTAGCAGCTTGCTACACCACAAGTTCAAAGTCTCCTTAGATTCTTAAAGTCTTAATTCCATGCCTATGAGCAATATTCAAGCCTAATAGAAGAGCCTTATACTCAACAATTTTATTTGTGCATTAGAAATCAAGCCTAAATGACAATCTAAAATGTTTCCCATTTGGTGATATTAAAACAATACCTACACCTAAACCATCTTTAGAATATGCAGCATCAAAGTGCACCGTCTAAAAATTATACTCATCACCAACAAGAAGAGCACATTGGGAAGGATCACCAATAATATCATGATCATTGTTGTCACAATATTCCATGAAGTAGTCTATTTCAATATCAAATAATTTTTCTTTCTCAACCACCTTGTAACAATCCTCTATGCCATCTTCCATTTTCTTTTCCCTATACAACTTCACCTCTACCCCATGCACCAGGATGGCGGCAGATGAAAGATCCATCTACATACTTCCACCCATAGAGGCTACCCATTTTCTATACAATAGCATACCCCACTTGGTAGGATAATCAACAATGATCACATCCATTAGAAATGACTTATCAGGGCAGGGAACGAGATGGACTTCAACATCCTTGACCAGTTCTATTACATTGACCTCCCTAGAGTCTATGGAAAAACACTTGCCATAAGACTTAGACACTTTTAAACCTAAGTCATTCATGACCTCTAATGGCATGACATTACTAGAGGCACTGGAGTCAAGCATACGATTGTGTAACAACCAACCATTTATGACCAATGTTGTGTAAAAAGGATCAACATCCATCTGACTATTGGCAATAGATGACCCTAAGTACACATCTATAGTCTCTTCTTCATTTTTACTCACATCATTATTACTAGAAACAATAGCAGGTTGCTCCGGTGTATTAACAATAATAACAAATGATAAAACCCTATTCCTATGCTCAGGAATCCTAAGGGCTTCCCCTATAGGCAAATAAATGTTAGCTTGGATAAAGACTTTCAAGCCATATCTATAGGGTGATAAGCTGGTAAAGGGGTATCACCTGATATAGTAACATCATTTGCATTAGGGTTGAAAGGCATCCATTGATTGGAAGAAATGTCCATACCTTTCAACTCATTCTTTTTCTATTTTCTCTTATCTTGTTCCTTTGGTATTTGGGGATGATCTTCTATGCTGTCATTCTTTGAATTGTGCACTTTTGGGATAGATGCAATATTTGGTTGCACCACATGTGCTAGAATATTTTGTACACCCTTCTTTTTTGTTGTTGAGGGTTGTGTTGGAGGCTTCTTCTTTGGTATCTTCTTGGGAGTATTGTTGTCCCTCTTTTTAATTTATTTTGTCTTTCCTTTTCACCATCAAGTCCACTTTTACTTGACTTTGCAACAGGGCTACTTTTCATAGGCACTTGCATATTCCTTAATTAATAACCTCCTTGAACTTGCATTATGGTTGCATCAATAAGGGCTTTCGTGTCCCCCTTCGAAGGTTTGGACTACTAATACTTTGTGTGCATGAGGTCTCTCAAATGATCAAAATAGTGAGCAAGCAATTCATATTTTTTAGGACCTGCATTATAATCATATTGGAAAATATGATCATCATCATCATAGCTATCATAATCAACATCCTCATCCATTTTCTCATAACCCTTAGTATCAAACCGATTTATCTCATCTTCATAACATTCAACTACACCTTCCTCATTAGGAAACTCTTATTCTCTTCTCATTGAATGAGCAACTACACAATTCACTGAGTCATGTGGGAGATAGAACACCTTACACCAAGATGAGACATCTTGGAAGTTGACTTGATCCCTCCTTAATGGATTAGGTGTGTCCCTCTCAAGTTGCTTGAAACTGACTTACTTAGGGGTTGCCTGCCTATCATTATGTTGTGGTCTTTTAGACCAATCTATGTTGTAAGGCATGTTATGCAACCTTTGACCTTCGTTGAAATGTGTTGTTGCACCTTGAGGTGGCAACCCTTTTTCATTGTGTGCTACTTTGTAGGATAAGTATTTCATGACTCCCATGAGCTTATCCAACTTGTCTTCAATTGTGAGAGGCTTATTCATGGATTCCCTATTTGGTTGGGAGATCTTGACATTTGACCTCTTGACATGTTTTCCCAATGCTTTCATTTACTCTCTATGTCTATAGTTGTAGCATATGCTTCCCTCAATGTTTGAGGATTCTTATCTCTCATATAATATCCAATCTTAGAATCAAATGCACCACAATACAACACTAGACACATTGATTCATTTGGTCTAAGGTTCGAAGGTACCCTTCTCCTAGACATGATGAACCTATTGTTGAAGTCAACCATTATTTCATTTATTCTTTTATTGATGTTTGTGAGTTCATGTATGGCAAATTTGGGATCAATCTTGTCCCCATACCATAGTCTAAAAACTCTCATGAACTCCTCCCATGAATCAACACTATTGTCTGGGATACTTTTGTACCATTCTCTGGCACTCTCTAATGAGTGCACAAATGGTTTCATCATGACATCCTCATGATCTATTTCATACTCATCAATGACATTGATGAAATTCCTCAAATGTTCTTCTTCAGTGATTGCGTTGTTACCCTAAAATCTAGGTATCTTTCCTCTTATTTCAGTTGGAATTGGGTTAGGAAAATCAAGGATACCAAAGAAGTCTAATTATTTATACCTTTCTACTCCCAAAAGCTGCCTAGCTAGAGGGAACCTTTATGCCTGCCTTCTAAACATAGGTCTAGGATTTGGAACATTTCCAAAATTGTTGATTGGGTTGTTGTGGTGGTTGATTAAGAGATTGATGTGCATAACCAAGGTTCCTACCCTATTGGCCCATTCATGGGTACTATTGTTGTTGTTGCTGCTGATTAGGGATTTGATCATGATACTAATTTATGCCCTATTATTGGGCTACTTGACCTCGAGCATGTTCTTGTTGGGTAATATGAACCTGCAACAGATCATTTTATACTAAAAGCTCTTGCCTTCTTCATCTAACATGATCAATCAAATCCAACTCTTCATTAAGAATCCTTTCTCTCTCTTCAACATCATGAAGTCTAGGCTATTCATTATCATTGAGAATGTTATCATGTTGATTCCTCTGTGATCCAGTGGGTGAAGTAGGAAGCTGGGAAGCTTGAAATACCTCTTCATTTTCATTTGGCATTCTGAATGTTCTCATGTTTGCCTCTTGGGATCTATCCCTACTTCCCCTACCAATCATGTTTTCATTTCTTCTAACTTCATATTGATTCCTTTTTGTTCTATTATTTGTTAATAGTTTATCAGCAGAGTCTTCTAATGTGCATTGAAATGGATCTCACAAATCTACAAAGGTATCATTCATACTTGATGTTTCTCCCTGGTCTTGGATATTTTGTATAGAGGCTCCACTAGTGTTTATGGCCCTCAATCTATTTCTTTGATTTCTTGTCTATTCTAAAGATTCACTTTTTCTAGACTACTCTTGATGTCTTCTTCTATCCATTCTGAATAGTATTAGCTACAAGATGATTTTGGGTTGACCTGAACATAGTCACCACTCTTCACTTAGAATAGAATACTTTGTACACTTCTCAAATTGGTATTATTGTAACCACACTGATTTTACTAAGTTGCAAAGCTATGAAAATATAACTAGAATTGGATAGTCCCTGACAACGACACCATTTTGTTGGGTCCTAAAATAGCTAATCCAAAACCCTAGAGTGTTTCCTAATATCCTAGGCCAAGGGTGCCATCAAAGAGATAGGAAAGGGGATCATAAACAAATTGAAGATGATTAAGAGCCACTTTCTAGGAATGGATAATCTCCTCTTCACTTTTATCTGAGCTAAGCCAAGGAGGGTGTTCCTAGTGGTATCCCTCAAGAGGGATTAATCACAACATAAAATATATGTAGAACATTAATAAAATAGTGATACCCAAAATGTTGTTTTAACTCCATAGAATGTCATGAGTTTAAAAAATAGCTCACTACATCATATGACCTCTATTAAGCTGATGGTGGCATCATTGCATCAATGCAAGATGCTAGTATGCACATTTAGTCAGAAAAGGATGAAACCCATGTTGGCAAGAGACACTATATGGATTCATGGTTGTTGTCATTGATGGCAACAAAGGTCATCCCACATATCCGCAAGTCATGGTGTGTCTCTACCGGAAGTCAGAATAAAGATTGTTGTGGTCCGGTGAACAAGAACAGAGCATGTGGCAAGGTCCGACAGATTGGTCCAGATCTCTCAGAGGAAGTGTCTTGGTGCAGTGCGGATTTGGGGAAGTCAAGAGGACTACCTTGAGTGGTATATTCCAAGGATTTAGCCTCCGGTGATGGACAAGGAAAAAGATATGAATAGTTGAGTACCGGATTCCTGAGAGACAGTGAAAACAGAGGAAGAACTGACTGACAGAGTATCAGACTACTTTCCGGATGTGTTACTGTTGATGATAAAGGTTGTGAAGGCATGAATCATGTTTGGCCGACATGATTAATGATATCTACAAGTATATGCTTGATCCGCATTGCTTGGTGAGCAAGGATTCAGCTGACAGAACAAAGTTTGTAAGAAACTAGACTGTTCCGGATGCCGACTAGAAAGGTGATGAAATTACTTGTGCGGATATATATAGAGGATGGATTTAGTTGTGAAGGGGGTGACTATGTCAAGATATATGCGAAGAAGTGCAGAACAGAGCAGAAGTACCAAGACAGATCCGGTATGTGAAAGGATAGCAGAATAAAGAATAGAGAAAAGATGAAGTGCAGCAGATCAGTGTACTGAGCCTAACCGGAACTGAACTCCAGCATATGCAGATGCTTCCAATCAGTTCAAGACTGTGATTCTTATCACTTTGTAGACAGTGTGTCTTCTTGTAAGCAGTGGGCCTCTTGTGAGCAGTGTGCTCGGGCAGTGAGCCCTAATTGGCAAGTGCCATTTTGTAATTTCCTATTCTTCTAACAGAGAATAATTTTTGGGTTAATCACCCCGTGGTTTTTTCCCTTAACAGGGTTTCCACGTCAAAAATACTGTGTTATGTGTTTCTTATTTCATGGTAATGTTTTTGTGTTTGATTCAATGCTGCATCAATTAATAAGAAAGTTCTATAAGGGAAATAATTAGGATAACTGATTCACCCCCCCCCTCTCAGTTATCAACAACCCAATTACTTTGCTACGGATATTCCTTGACTAAAACACAGAACTAAAATGCATATAGACCAATATATATTACTTCACACTTAGATGGTTGATTTGATTTTAGATGGGTGTGGGTGATCAAGTATTTCTCAAATTGGTGCATATCCAATCAGTTACAGAGTCCCTGGTTTAAAAAAGGAAAATGAAGATGGAAGGAAATACGATTGCCTAGATGCAGGAAATTAGTATCAGGCTGGACATACTTATTAATCCCTTCTTATAATGCATTCATCCACATATAATACTAAAATGATCATTACATTTCTTGCAATATTTTAATAACTTATCATATTCATCAAATGAGATATTACATTCATACCATAAAACATGGTAAGGGGAAACCCTAGTTGTGACACTAGTATTTTCCTAGAAAAATACATACAATAATAGAGAATTCCAATGGTTGATACCAGATTGTACAATCGAATGTCCATTTACTTTCAGTCGCTGCACTCTAAAGAACTAAATTGGATACTGCAAAAACTCTAAATTTCTCTGCTCTTTTTTGCACACCAGTTGCCTAGAGAAATGAGAAAAGACCAACCCCAAAAACTTCTAAAATATATCATTTTAGTCTTCACCTCAAATTTGATGGAATTTTGGGCAATAAAACCCTAGGTTGCCCACCTGTTGGAATAAATACATCAACCTACCTGCTATCTACTTGTACCTTACATTCATGTTTCTATCTACCTTCAATCAAATCAACCTAGGCATTCATGGTGTTCTGGGAGTAGGTGCAAAATTCAAACTAGAAAAACCCATGAAAATGCATTTTAAAAAACATATTTCAAACAACCGTAAAACCCCTTCGACAAACTGAGAAGTTCATGAACTCATGGGATCATTGAAAGTATTACTTTGCTTTTAACATACATCCTTTTTGGCACTTTGGCATCCTCTTGAACTTATGATCTCTCCTCATCTCTTCTCTTTCTCTCTTGGTTCTTCTTTTTAGCAATTCAGAACTTTTGTGAACTTTTGAACTATTCTAGATTTTCTCTTCTATCTTCAATTTGATCCTTCCTTGATTCTTTCTGTTGGAATTTCCAAAAAAATGGGAACTATTGAACCATTAAATCCTTTCATCATCATTCTCTCTTCTCTTTGACAACTTGTTCCTTTCCTTCAACCTTCCGGCAAGATTTGGAAATTGAGAACCTATTTCAGTGAGTTTGCAGGTTCATGAACCTGCTGAACTAGTGAAACCCTTTCTCTTTTCTTGCCTTCTTCCTTTTGGCATTTCAGCCAAATGGAGAACCGGCAAACTCTTTGGTTGAGTTTGGCGGTTCATGAAATTGTCGAACCACCAAAACATAATGCAAGCATAAACCATCGAGAGCCCCTTTTTAGCCTTTCAACAGGTTCATGAACCCACAAACCTATCAAAAGGGAAACCTTTTGGAAGCTAAGGCCTTAGGATTTTACTAAGGGTTTTAACTTAGGATTCTTGAGGACTTGGAAAACTTTTTAGGGGATTTTCTCATACTTAGGATTTTCAAATTTAGGCATAAATAAGAGAGATAAACAAAAGGAGGGAAAATGAGGGCCCCAATAGGTCCAATTAAGTATTATCTAGCCTTGCAACTAATATTATTTTCAATCTAAACCTTATTTAATCATGTAGAAAATAATAGATAATTAGAGAAGAAAAATATGACTTTATGTTGAAAGAACACCAATACACTGAGAGGGGGGTGAATGAGTGTATTTTTAAATTTTTTAAAATGAAACTAATAAACAATAATTAAAAGCACACATAAACCACATACACACAAAGAAACACCAAATATATGTGGAAATCCTAAAAGGGAAAAAACCATGGTGAGAATGTTGCTTGAGTCTACTACTCAAATCCAACCTCACAAATAGAGATTTTACAAATGTTTTGTAAGCACCAACTTACAGGTAAATCGACACCCAAGACAATGTTTTGAGGCACCAACCTTTAGGTAAACTATACACCTAATTGACCACCAACCCAATACAATAAGGCACCAACCCCAAAGAGGCACCAACTCCTAAATCCTAACAAATTCTGATATGCAAACACTGGTTCATCACTAACCTGAAATGTACCCTTTCAATTTATATACAATCTCACCCACACTCCTACACTTTGTGTTTTCACTAACACAGTCTTCTCCTCTCTCTATGCTCTATGCATTCTCTGTACACTTTAACAAAGACTCCTACTCTCTCATTGCACACCTTGAATGATCTATATACGCTGTGTTCTTATTAATATAATATAATTTCTCTCAGGCACCCACCTGTAGCATTCACGCATCAACCCCTACTTCTACAAGCGTCTATTTTTATATTTCTGTGGGAGAAAAAAAGCATACTAACAACTTAGCATCTTTTCTATTTTTAGAAACAAATACAGTTTCACTAGTTAGAACCACCATGAACAGAAAAAGATCGTATCTGAGTAGTTGCACAACTACAACTTGTTACAAAACTGAAACTATTTAAAAAACTAAAAGTTGAGAGTAGTTGCATAACTGCATCAATCAGTTTTAAACAGTCGCCCAACAACTGTAACATTATAGATCTGAATTTTTGTCTCATCCATACATACACAGGCTTCAGAGCAGTCTATCGGTGAAATATGTTCTTCACAAACTTGGCCTTTGTTGCCTCTATTGACAAAAAGTCATTTTTACAAAATTGACTTATGTTGCCTTTATCAATAAAATGTCTCTTTTATGAACCTTTATCTTTTATGCCTTTATCACTCTTGTCAGAAAAATTTCCCTTTTAAGAACTTTGGCCTTTATCACTCTATCGACAAAATTTTCTTTTTAAGAACCATCACTCTTATCAGCCAACTTTACTTTTTCATCATTTTATCGGTTTATCGGCAAATCTTGAAACCCATGAACTAGTTTCCAATCTTAGAAGTTTGTCGATGCAAAGTATCAAGACATCATCTTCTTTTATCAATGAAACTAGTCCTTCTCGAACTGAACCTTGTTTTGAAGCCTCATTCCTTTTCCCTCAAACCATGAGCCAACATATCTTCTTTATTGGCAAAAGCACCAAAATATGAACTGATATTCTTATGTGCCCTTTGTCGCCTAGTCAGTGAATCAACAAAATGGCGAACTCTCAAACTAGTTTGCAAAACACAAGTTTTGTCCATAGCTTAAGCCTTTGTTCTTCAAGCTTTCTTTTTCCACACCTCCTTCTTCTTTGTTGACGAATCGGTGAAAAGATGAACTCATGACCTAGATCTTCAACCTTTCATTTTCACCACCTCCTTTGTTGTCGACAAATTGGCAAATTTCAAAACTAGCAAATCAGCAAAGTTTGAAACTTACAAACAAACCTTTTGGCCAAACCTTCAAAATTTCTTTTTCCACGTCTTTGTCAGCAAATCACCAAATCGGCAAACTTCAAACTCATGAACTAACCTTTTGTCGAGACTTAACACATTTTCTATCTTCCAAGGATTCATCAAAGGCACTTTCCCTTTCTTTGTTGTTGGTGAATCGACAAAAAATAAAACCGGTGAACTTGCTAGTTCTCGAACTGCAGAAATCTCCAACTAGCTATGACTTAGCCAATTTTTGCCCAAACTTCACAAAAATGAAACTATGAATAGCCAATTTGATCTACTTCAATATTATGTCCTCAATTTGTCCAAACAACCTAAAATGGCCTCAAACCAACAACCCTTTGACAACAATAAATTTCACAGAGATAGAGACATCATCCCTTGACATCAATGATAATAATGCCAACAATCTCAACAATTTGCCAACACAACCCATCCTTTCTTTGATATCAATGACAATAGTTCAACAATATCCCCCTTTGTCATTGATGGCAACACCTAAATCTAAATAGGCCATGACAACACTTGACCAGTATCTCCAGCATCGTTCTCCAAAAACAACACCATTCTCCCCCTTGTTACATTAGCTTTAGCTACAATATTCTCCCCCTTTGACATAAATTACAAAGGGATTCAGAGAAAAATGCTTTATATGTGATGAGAGTGCTTACTTGCTCCCCCTGAGGACAATCATCCTGCAGGGCAATTGCGGTTCCAGGGATAAAGAAATACTCTGATATGCTCCCCCTGGATAAATACTTCATGTATTCAATCAGAGAAAGGAGAAGGAACAACTCCTAACTTCTGCTTGAGTTGTTCAAATGCCTCCTTTGGAAGGGGATTTGTAAATATATCTGCTAGCTATTTTTTTGTAGCAACATATTCAAACTTGAATTCCTATTCAACAACTTTCTCCCTAAGAAAATGGTACTTAATGGATATGTGTTTGGTCCTTGAATGCATAACTAGATTATTTGAGCTGTTTATTGCACTGGTATTATCACAAAGAATGTTGACTGGCCCATCAAAATCCACCTTAATATCTTGCAGTGTTTGCTTCATTCATAACACCTAAGTACAACAAGATATGGCAGCTATATATTCAGCTTCATCTGTTGACAAACAGACTGACTCTTGTTTCTTACTTAAACAAGCTACCAATCTATCTCCTAGAAAGAATCCACCACCACTAGTGCTCTTTCTATCATCCACACAACCAGACCAATCAACATTTGTGTATGCAATCAAAGTGAAGTCATCACCAACAGGATACCATAGACCATAATCTAATGTACTCTTCAAGTATCTAAATATCATCTTCACCACTTTGACATGTGTCTCCTTAGGAGTAGCTTCAAATCTAACTACCATGCAAATAACTTGCATGATACCAAGCCTTGTTGTTGTGAGATACAAGAGACTTCCAATCATGGATCTATAGAAAGTTTGATCTTCTAAAGAAGATTCATCATCTTTGTTGATCCTACATCCAGTGGCCATAGGTGTACTAACTGGCTTGCAATCTTCCATCTTGAATTTTTTTAGAATTTCCTTCACATATTTGGTTTGAGAAATGAAAATTCCTATACCTAATTGATTGACCTATAAACCAAGGAAAAATGCTAATTCTCCTAGCATTGACATCTCAAACTCTTTTTGCATAGCGTCAGAAAACTCTCTACACATTGTCACTATCTCCAACAAATATTATATCATCAACATAAACAATAACAATCAACATATGATTACCTTTAGTTTTAAAATATAGATTGCTAGCAGCTATACCTTTCTTATAGCCTTGTTCTTGAAGATATTTGTCTAGCCTGGAGTACTAAGCCCTAGGAGCTTGTTTTAAACCATATAGTGCCTTTTTTAGTCTACACACATAGTGTTTGTTTTCAATCACCTTGAATCCTTCAAGTTGATCTATATATACTTCATCATCCAAATAGCTATTGATAAATGCAGATTTCACATCCATCTGGTACACCTTGAAGTGTTTATTAACTGAATATGCAAGAAACATTCTAACGGATTCAAGCCTAGCCACAGGTGCAAATGTCTCATCAAAATCTATGCCCTCAACCTAAGGATAGCCCTTGTAGACTAACCTAGCTTTGTTTCTGGTTATCTGCCCATCTTCATTCAATTTATTCCTAAACACCCATTTGGTGCCTATGACATTCTTACAAACAGGCCTTGGAAAAAGTTCCCAAGTCTGATTTTTCTCTATTTGACTGAGTTCTTCTTTCATAGCCTTAATCTAACTTTCATCCTCACTAGCTTCTTCATAAGATTTAGCTTTTATTTTAGATTGTAAAGAATAATTTACATGTTCTTGTTGTGCTAGCTTTAGCTTTCTCCTTGTCATGACATACTTGGGTGGAGCCTTTGGAGTAGATTTTGGTTGTTCTTCTTCATCAACATCATTCTCCTCTTGTGACTCTTCTTTTATAACTTCTTCTTCTTCTTCATAAATAGGGACCTTTGTATACATGTCATATTTATGTGACAACTGAGAGCAGTCTTCAACCACTTTAACATTCACACTTTCAACTATCTGTTGCAACCTTTTATTTCAGCACTTATAGGATTTTCTTGTAGTTAAATGACCAAGAAATATTCTTTGATCAGACATTGTCTCAAATTTATTCAAGGTATCTTCATCCCTTGTTATAAAACATCTACTTCCAAATATTCTAAAATACTTCACAGATGCAGGTCTACCTTTCCATAATTCATATGGAGTCTTATCATGGTTTACTCTTAATTAACCTCTATTAAGAATGTAAACAACAGTATGAACTACTTCCTTCTAGTATCTATTAGGTAGTTTGGCTTCATTCAACATTGTTCTAGCCATTTCCTGAATAGTTTTGTTCTTTCTCTCAACAACTCCATTTTGTTGAGATGTCCTAGCTACAGAGAAATGTCTTTTAATTCCATGCTTTTCACAGTACTAATCAAATTCATTAGAAGTGAATTCTCCACCTCTATTAGACCTTAAACATTTTATCCTTAAACCAATATCATTCTCAACCATAGTCCTAAAGATTTTAAACCTCTCAAGAGCTTGAGATTTTTCTTCAAGAAATGTTACCCATGTTATTATTGAATAATCGTCTATAAGCAACATAAAATACCTTTCTCCATTGAGAATCTTGGTTCTGGTTGGTCCACAGGTCTGTATGTATCAACTCAAGGGCTTTTGAAGTTGAATATTCCTTTGTCTTGAAACTGACTCTTGTTTTCTTCCCTTCTTGGCATTCTTTACATAAGGTAGTTTCTAGCTTTCCAATACTAGGCATATGTCTGACTGTAGTTTTCTTGTTGACCTTCACTAGATGGTCAAAGTTGATATGGCCCATCCTTTTGTGCCATAACCAACTTTCATTAGTTTTCCCTAACAGACATCTTCCACTTTTACCTCCTTCAGATGGTATAGGTTGTTGTTTGTTCTATTTGCCTCAGCAACAAGTTTACTAGAACTAGTTTCTCTTATCTCACATCCACTAGCATGAAATAACAAGTTATATCCCCTGTCACACATCTGGATGACACTAAGCAAGTTATGTTGTAATCCCTCTACATGCAACACATCTTGAGAATTAGTTTTACCATCTATTCACAATGTGCCTTTGCCAACTATCTTAGCAATGGTGTTATCACCGAACTTAACAGAACCACCATTCCATTTCTCCAAAATGGTGAACTTGCTCTTATCTCCAGTCATATGACTAGAGAATCCATTGTCTATCACCCAAGGATTGCCTTGTCCTTTGGCATGAAAATTTGTTTGGACTAACATGGATTTTTCATTCTTCTTTTCTACCAATGCCTTTTTGAACTTTTCTCCTTTTCCTTAGAAGGCTTTGTAGGTTCTTTGTCCTAAGCAGGGAGTGCAGATTCTTTCTTTTGACTTGCAAAGGATTGTGTAGATTTGTCTTGCCTTGGAGGAGTAAATATCCTTTTCTCTTGTCTAGAAGGTTGTATAAACACACTTCTACAAAACTTGGAAATATGCCCATAGTTGTTACAATTATAACAAACATCATTCATATCAACTAAAGGGGCAATAGGATTTTTGCTCACAAAATCATGCCTATCCATTCTCCTAGGTCTAATTTTGTAGTTTATTGCTTTATGTCCAAACTTATTACATGAAAAAAAGTAACCATAAAAAGCATGATTGAACCTGGTTTGTCTTGCAAGTTGATCTTTGAATCTCCTCTTTAGATTGTGAACTTTGATGAATCCATCATCATCCTTTCTGAAATCTTCAATTCTCTTTATTTTCCTAGACCCTTCAGGCTTCTTGTAAGAAACATTGTTTTTAGGCTTCTTTGTCTTCTTAGACATAGTACAACTTGACTCGCCTTTTTCTTCAACTAGTTTTTGAAAAAGAGTAGCAAATTTGATAGTCTTCTCTTCAGCATTCTTCTCAGAGACAACATTCTTAAAACTCTTGTCTTCCACATATCCTAACCCATGCATGTTGGAGAAGGACCTTTGACAACCAATTATTTCATCAAGAATTTCAAAGCTCTTCACAAACTTAAGGCTTCTATTTAATTGTATGTTTACCTTTTCTAACTCATTCCTTAGAGAGACAACTTCAACCTCTAGTTTGACACTCTTCTAGTTTGTTCTTCAAATCCAAACTAGTTATCTCTCCTATTCTTTTAGACTCTGCTAGCTGCAACTTCAAATCTACTACAAGTTTTTCATTTTCTTCAATCCTTAACTTGTGTTCTTGATTTTGTCTTCTTTCACATTGTAGATTAGTTAGTGCAGAGATCAATTCACCTTCCAAATCAACTTCACCCTCTTCTTCCTCATTAGAATCTTCATAGAAATCTTCTATAGGAGTATTTTCATCTTCTTTGATTTCAACAACCATGAATGTAGTTTCATAATCTTCACTTGTAGAAGAACAATCATGATGCAGAGGCATCCACACTAAAACCTTGACATACAGCATGGATGTCCGCAACCCTTCATCATCATCATATTTCCCTTAACACTGTCAACATCATCATATTTTCTCTTGCCGACCGATATCCTCCTGCAGACAAGCTTCGCCCTTTCGCATGTCAGCAGCATCATCATATCCGACTATCGGCAGCATCATCACATTCGGCAAGCGCAAACATCCTCCTGACATTCACTGTTCATCTTACCGACAACCTCCCTCTTCAGCATCATGATGTTCAACATCATGTTCATCAGCAGGATATAAAATATCCTGTTCCCTCCATATATCCTGATGATGATACTCAACTTCACGCACCTTTCCTTCGATGCTTACGTCACCCCGATATCCTGATGACAATTATCCTGATGACGATGACGTCACATGCAGCTCCTTAATATCCTACTGCCCCGATATCCTGATGACGTATATCCTGATGACGATGACGTCATAAGCAACTCCTTCAATATCCTGCTGTCGGCCCAACTTAACCTTATCGGCCCGCGATGGTTTTATCAACCCGATCTTCTACCTTATGCCGATACGCTCCTCCTCGGCAACACCTGATGATGATCACCCCAATGTACATTCACCTTATGCAATCGACTGCATCATGCTCATCTCCATCTACTCGGATGACGCCCGAAGTAACTGCAGGATATCCACCAAAATATCCTGATGATGCCGTTTTGACGAATCTTCCAACCTTAGCGAATTTCGATCCGCCGAACCTCCTGGGATGACCCGATCTACTTTCAAGGTGATCTTCCACACTCAAACTATCAGCACGACCTAGCGCATGCCCTTGCTAGGGTTCTCAACACATCTCGATCGCGATCCTGCACACCTGCATACGAACAAACAGAAAATGCAAACTAACTCCTAACCTACTGTACATAGCCATTCCACCGATTCGATGAATCAACCGGTGGAATGGATCAGCGAATCCATGAAACCACCAAACCAGCAAATCGATTAAACAATGGAATCCAAACAGAGAATTGACACAACAGGATCTCTTTATTGATTTCAAAAGATGCAATTACAATATTCAGTCTCTCACACAGCACAATCTAACTCCTCTGCTCAATCTGTATCTATGATCTAAAACCAACCGATCCTCATGCATAAATAGGATCTCCTGCGAGTACTACCGACCTGACTCCAAGTGGCTGGGAGCTTCCAAGCGGCTGGGAGGATCCAACCGGACACACAGCATAACAGCTGTCCTAACAAACTAGCTAAAAATAGTAAAGCATGGTCAACATGACCTTATTACATGCATTGGTCTTATACGACCTTCTTGAAAACATTAACAAGACCTAAAACAAACTAACTGCCTCATGGAGGCCAGCTGTCAGGTAGGTGCTCCTGCACCAAATCATCTGAAGAACTAATTTCTTTGTCTACATATAGACTCTTTTTCTTCTTATTAAAATTTCTCTTTTTATATTTGGAAACTTCTTGACTCCTAAAACTATCTCCATTTTGATTTTCACCTAAGGGACATTTAGAGGAAAAGTGACCGATTTTCCCATAATTAAAACATTTGAAAGGTAGCTTACCCTTGTATTTTCCATAGCCCTTCTTCAATTTTCTGACAAAATTTACTTCTTCTCTATTTGAACTGGTACTTTGTTCTTAATCTTCTTCAATTTTCTTGACTTTGGAAGTCTTGAATGCATCTTCTTTCTTTGTTGAGCCTGTACTGTCATTTCTCATCTCATATGTTGTAAGTGACCCAAATAATTCATCCATAGAAAACTTATCCAGATCTTTTGCTTCCTCAATTACAGAGACTTTAGAGTCATACCTCTATGGGAGAGACTTCAGAACCTTCTTTACAACCACCTTATCTTCTACATTCTCTCTGAGACCTATGATAGTATTCACTACCTCATCTACTCTGAGTATGTATTCTGTAATATTCTCATCGTCTTTCATCTTTAGAGCCTCAAATTTGCCTCTATGGGTTTGCAGTTTCACTTGCTTGACTTTATTATCACCCTCATAGATTTTGTGCAGCTTATCCCATAAGTCTTTAGCAATTTTACAATGCATGACTTTTACAAATTATGTATTGGTTAGACCATACAGTATAGCATTCTTTGCTTTGGCATTGTTTTCACAATCTTTCTTATCAGTTGTAGAGGGAGTAGATGTTGGTGGTGTGTAGCTATCTAAAGCTGGCTGCCATACATCAAAACCAAGAGAGGTCAAATAAGTCTCCATTTTGATGCTCCAGAAAGAATAATTGGATCCATCAAATAATGGTGCTTTATTTGAAGAAGAACCCTCATGTCTTGCCATAGTGTTCTTGAGACCAGATCTTCCTTATGTGATTAAACTTTCTTCAAGAAATGTGGCTCTGATACCAATTGTTGAAAGAACACCAATACACTAAGAGGGGGTGTGAATGTGTGTATGTTATTTTTTTTAAATGAAACCAATAGACAAGAATTAAAAGCACACATAAACCACATACACATAAAGAAACCCCAGATATACGTGGGAACCCTAAAAGGGAAAAAACCACAGTGAGAATGTTTCTTGAGTCTACTGCTCAAATCTAACCTCACAAAAAGAGATTTTACAAATATTTTGTAAGCACCAACTTACATGTGCATTGACACCCAAGATAATGTTTTGAGGCACCAACCTTCAAGTACACTATACACCTAATTGACCACCAACTCAATACAATGAGGCACCGAGCCCAAAGAGGCACCAACCCCTAAATCCAAACAAATTCAGATATGCAAACACTGGTTCTTCACTAACCTAAAATGTACCCTTTCAATTCATATACAGTCTCACCCACACTCCTACACTCTGTGTTTTCACTAACATAGTCTTCTCCTCTCTCTATGCTCTCTGCATTTTCTATTCACTTTAACAAAGAGTCCTACCCTCTCATTGTACACCTTGAATGCTCTTTGTACGCTATGTTCTTATTAACACAATCTAATTACTCTCAAGCACACACCCTATAGTATTCACGCATCAACCCCTACTTCTACAAGCGTCTGTTTTTACATTTCTGTGGGAGAAAAAAAAGCATATTAACAACTCAACATCTTTTCTATTTTTAGAAACAAATATAGTTTCACTAGTTAGAACCACCATGAACAAAAAAATGATCATATCTAAGTAGTTGCACAACCTCAACTTGTTACAAAACTGAAACTATTTAGAAAACTAAAAGTTGATAGAGTAGTTGTGTAACTGCATCAATCAGTTTTAAACAGTCATCCAACAACTATAACATTATATATCTGAATTGTCGTCTCAACCATACATACCCAAGCTTCATAGCAGTCTATTGGTAAAATATGTTCTTCATGAACTTGGCCTCTGTCGTCTCTATCAACAAAAAATCATTTTTACAAACTTGACTGTTGCCTTTATTGGTAAAATGTCTCCTTTACAAACCTTTATCTTTTATGCCTTTATCTCTCTTGTCAGAAAAATTTCCCTTTTAAGAACTTTGGCCGTTATCACTCTATCAGAAAAATTTTCTTTTTAAGAACCATCACTCTTATCAACCAACTTTACTTTTTCATCCTTTTATCGGCTTATCAAAAAATCTTGAAACCCATTAATTAGTTTCCAATCTTAGTAAGGAATAATGCTCTATCACAAATATTTTTAAACCCAAGTTAAATTACCAGTCATTAAGTCCACATAACAAATCATGGATCCTCAATGGTAGATTCCATTGGAAAATGAGAATATCAAAATTACCACGTGAATAAAAAAGAAAGATGCTACCAAGTATGAGAATATAGGGCTTCAGATAAGAAGAAACATTTAGAAATGAAAATAAAAGAGATTAAGATAGTCAAAATCAACTTTTGGAGGATAGAGAACTCAAAGCAAAAGAATCAATACATCCCGTAGCCATGTTGAGCCTCCTAGAAGCTCGAACCCAGTTCTTCCCAATAATCCACAGCTAGAGGCTCTTCCAAACATTCTTGCTATTCTCCATAATACCAAATCTAACTGACTGAACTTCTTCCACAAGTTTAAACAAGCAAGAGGTGAATTTCAAAATCTTGGCATGTTGGTTCATGATCTACTTCATAGCAAAAACAGTCTTCTTTTCCAAATTCAGCATGAGGCAGAGAGGAGAAAACAGATTCTTGAAGAACAATCAGATACCCTTAATGTCATCAACACTAATATTGGGGATTAGAGGATGTCCAAGATAACCTTCATATTCTTGTCAATGAGGTACAAAGCCTGGAAAGACAAATTCATCAATGGTTTTTCCACAGAGGTCTGTAGCCTCATACCAATATTCAGCGAGCTGTAGCTAAAACCAGACAATGATTTTGATGCTACCATGTAATCCTTTCTCCTTCAGTTCCTAGGTGATCCATTCTTGTGCTTCTTTGTAATAATGGCTTGCATGCCTCATTGATATGAATTTTTAAAATAAAAATAAAAAATAATCAAAAAATGAGTCAACTTTTGGAGTATAAAGAACTCAAAGTGTCCAAAGAAGAACTGAGAAGTAAGTACTAACAACTAAAGCAAGGATGGGAGAAAAATGAAGTAGACATGGTAGCCATTCATTCAAAATATGATAAATTAACCAGAGTTCATTTTTTTGCTTCTAAGCCTAGTAAGCACACTGTATTAAACAATTCAATAAAAACAAGCTTTCAAGGCCATAATCACCCTCATAAAACATTGCAAAATTAGATGTGGTAAATGTGTTCAAGGGGAACCAAAATCTAGAATATACTGAAGCGATAATAATTATTGTTTAGGCAAATAATTTCATGTTTTTAATTCCTTAAGCTAGTACTCTGTCCATGTGCTCTTGCAGACAAGGCATCCTGATTTCATTCTGTTAGGATTTAGGTGTGCCATCTACCTTGTAAATCCTATCATTTTTATGGTTCCAATATCCTTGGAAAGTGTCTCTAGGCACTTAGAGTATTATTGTTTAAAATAGACATTCCAGACTCTGAAGCTGAAGGAAAAGGCAGAGGAGAGGAGAAGAAGATTCAAGAAGAAGAGGTTATGGGAAAAGAAGAAGAACAAGCAGATAAGACAAATGATGACTCTTATGATATTTCAAAAAAGACTCAATCACCAGCAAGAGTCACTGCAAAGACAATGAAGAACTTATTAGACAAAGAGGTGGTGGAGTTAGATGAACCAGAGTTGTTTCAAGGGCCCCTAAATCTAGACACTCTCTCTCCAGTACAAATGATGAAGATAGCATCTTTTGCCCAAGCCAAGGCTAAAGAAAAACTCTTGAAATCTCACATGGAGGACTGTGAACTATTAGAGATTACATCCGGGATGTTGGAGAAGATCATGCCATCCTACCAAAAGGATCCTTCAGCCTCACCATCCAGTAACTTGAAAACCTTGGTAAATTCTGTTAACACCCATTTTGAATCTCTAGAGAAATCAGCAGAAGCAAAGGTCTGGAAGGAGTTTCTGGGAAAAAGATTCACTGAAGTACAGGGACTCATTGCTAATGATAGGAGGACCCTTGACATTGGAATAAAGAGCCTTGAAAATGCTCTTAAAGATGGTGGGGACATGTACAAATTTTGTCTATCTTGGCCCAAAGTGACACAGGATATTAAAAAGAAAGTGAAAGAACAAGAAGGTAAACTGTCAAGTTTATCTCAGAACTTTGATCCCCTTACTACCTCCTTAATGAATCAATAATGCCAGGCCATTGTCATCATAAATGAAATAAAGAGGCTAAACAAAGAAAAGAAGGATATAATAAACAGAATGAGTAAACTCAGAGGGATAATTATCCCTAAGTTAGAGGCAATGCATGAGGCCTTGATAGATCCTCAGACCACAGCCCGAACCAGTGACCCGGCAGATTTAAAAAGGGTAGAAGCATATGCATTTTTGTTGAGTGGTCATATCTCCATTCTGGATAGGATGACGCAGAGCTGGGCCACAGAGTTTGTACAGTTGAAGGCCACTTTTGCGGATATACTTAAGTATATGTAAGTATAACATATATATATACTTATGCGGCCATATATAAGACAATTTTTGCAAAATTTTGGTATGCAGATTCTACCCTTTGCCATTGATGTCAAAGGGGGAGTAAGGAGTAGTGAAAAATGTGGAATCTAGCTAAGGGGGAGCTTCGGTAAAACAGTGCAAAAGACAGAGCATCATCCAAGGGGGAGTTACTGCGACACTTAGCCATTTTTCACTAAGTGTTGCCATCAATGCCAAAGGGGGAGATTGTTGGCAAGAGACACTGTGTGGCTTCATGACTATTGTCATTGATGGAAACAAAGTCTATTCCACACATCCACAATGCATAGTATGCCTATACTGGAAGTCAGATTGAAGATTGTTTTGGTCCGGTGAACAAGAACAAAGTATGTAACAAGGTCCAACAATCAGGTCCAAATCTCTTAGATGATGTAACTCAATAAGTTGCGGACTTGGGAAAGTCAAGAGGGGTATCATGACTACCTTTCTCCAGAGATTTAGCGTCCGATGATAAAGCAAAGAAAAGATATGAGGATCTGAGTGTTGGGTTCCAGTCAGGTAGAGCAAACAGAGGAAGAACTGACCGGTAGAGTATCAGACTTCAATCCGAATGTGTAAATGATGTTGATCAAGTAATTTGTGGGATCATACATTGTTAGTTGACATGTTAATGACTTCTATATCTATGTTTTTGATACGCATCACAAATCAAGCATGGATTTAGCCGACAGAGTAATTACTTGCAGTGTTCTTAATACTGACTAGCAAGTTGATAGAAATCCTTGATACGGATATATATACCAAATAGATTTTAGCAAGTGAAGATGTAGTGAAGAAAAGTGCAAAGAAAAGCAGAGATAAGTGTGGGAACAGCTATCCAAGCCCGGTATGTGACAAAACAACAACATTGAGCAGAGGAAGGATGAAGTGCATCAGATCAGTATATTATGCCTAAACTAGAACTGAACTCTTGCATTTGTAGATGCTTATCATTAGTTCAAACACTTGATTACCTTCTATAAGTTCTGTAGACAGTGAGTCTCTTGTAGGCAGTGTGCCTTTTGTGAGCAATGTGCTCGGGCAGTGAGCCCTAATTGGCAAGTGCCATTTTGTATTCCTTTATTCTTTTAACAGAGAATACAATCTTGGGTTAGTCACCCCGTGGTTTTTCCCTTAACAGGGTTTTCCACATAAAAATCCTTGTGTTATGTGTGTTGATTTTATTTCTGTTCTTATGATCACATATGCTTATATAATTTGATGATGCACTAATTATTAAGATAACAAAAGAAAAGAAAAGGAAATTTTGAGATAACTAATTCACCCCCCCTCTCAGTTATCTGCCTTGTTTCCAACATTTGCTAGTTCTCAAACTGTAGAAATCTCTAACTGGCTATAACTTAGCCAATTTTCACCCAAACTTCACAAAAATGAAACTGTCAATACCCATTTTGATCTCCTTCAAGATGATGTCCTCAATTTGGCCAAATAACCTAAAATGGCCTCAAACCAACAACCCTTTTACAACAATAACTTTCACAAAGATAGAGACATCATCCCTTGACATCAATGACAATAATGCCAACAATCTCAATAATTTTCTTACACAACTCATCCTTTCTTTGACATCAATGACAACAATTCAACACTTTATTCATATAAGAGGTGTATTATAAGATCTAGACACCAATCATGCATTACAATTAGACCACAATATATCATATGATCTCACCCAATTTAATTCTTTCTTCTTAGACTCATATTTATCTTCTCATTATCTATCTCATTCAATCTATCTACTAGCTTTCTTCTTTAATCTCATTCTTGATCTCTTTGATTTTTTTCCTTCTTCCTCTATTATCAAATATATTAGCCTTATATTTATATAGGGGTTGTAGAACATAATTCAGTAGTTGATATCATGATCCACACTCCTAGAGTAAGGCGATATGGATCTTTGGTCCCAAAATTAATTATTTTCCCAATGGTTCACATAGCATGTGGGTTCATTGGTAAGATGTGTTACTATCCCCGATGAGCTAGGAGTCTTTAAATTTAATGTGGTTCCATATATGACCCCTTCTAGGACCTATAGTAAATTAGGTAGCATTAAGAATTAGTGCAAGTTTCAAATACTTGCTACATTGATCAAACAAGTTATCGTTATATAGTAAATACCCAATAATAGACTCGACTAACTTCCTCAGGTGAAAAACATAAGTGCAATGATCAATAATGCATAGAAATCAAATGGAAGGTACATTAAAAAAATTATGATTCCAACTGTAACCAATGACAATCAACTACTATGACTTGTGATGTTTTTGATGACCTAGCTATGCTTGTAGTTGTAGTTATGATGTCCTGAATCGTAAAACATGAGTGTAGTGATATGTGGTGCCTTAAAATTAACTTATACTAGACTATAATCCACCTATAACATTAGCAAGATACTAGCAAAACAAACAAAAATTAAAAGAAATATTTTTGGTTGATGTAATATTTCTCTTACACCTTGGATGCTCTTGCATCACTTTGACTATTACAATAAACTCTAACAACTCTCTAAGTCAACCCCACATCTAAACATAGTATCAAAATCCAAATGTCCTCCTTATAGGCATGAGTAGCTACCATATATTTTGCCTCTATCATGGACCAAGAAACCACATCCTACCACTTTCTCATCCAATTCACTACACCATTGAATACGCTAAAAATAGCTATTAGTAGACCTCCTACTAATAACATCTCCTACCCAATCTAAATCCACATATCACAATATAAATCCACATGTATCATTATTTTTAAGTGTAACCATCTCCTCATCCATGGATGATCTCTAGGAATCAAAATCATCCATTTTCATTGCCTCTTTAATTGTTATAAGATCATTA
Organism: Cunninghamia lanceolata; assembly: GCA_027924645.1. NCBI lineage: Eukaryota > Viridiplantae > Streptophyta > Pinopsida > Cupressales > Cupressaceae > Cunninghamia > Cunninghamia lanceolata. The sequence goes on along the minus strand of BSBN01000326.1, from coordinate 1,883,407 downwards.
GTATTAGTTAAAAAAGAAAAAATACATCTAAAATTAGATGGGCTATACCTTTCTAGTTGCCTCCTTTTCCAAGTGAACCTCCTAAAAGGCTAAGGTGGAAGTTATACTTCTTCAAAGCTTCTTAATCTCTCCTCCTCGTTAGGTCCATCATGAAAATTTGGTTCATATTTTAGTGCAACCTTCTTAGTATTAGGTTGTAGTTGCACAATTGACTTCTCATCCTTCTTTGGATACAAAACTATAGGATAAGGCCTAATCTCTTTGAATATCACATTTTGATTGTATAAAATGCTCTTAGAAACAAGATCCAAAGATTGTACCTGTTCACACCAACACCATAACCAACAAAGATACACTTTACTACCTTTTATCCAACTTTGACCACTTCTCCCCAAGCACATGAGCATATGCCTTGTAATCAAATACATGAAGATGGTAAAGTAAGGTATATTTATCCATCTAGACATCCATGGATGTTTTATCCTCAAGAGATAATATAGGATACTTGTTGATTAGGTAACATGTAGTAGCAATTACTTTTTCCCACAACTTCTACTCCAAGTCAGCCCCATTGAGCATACTCCTAGCCCTCTCCATCAACATATTATTCATTTGTTTTATAAATCCATTCTATTGAGGGGTGTATGGAGTTGTCCTATGTCTCTTAATACCATTGTCCTTACAGAATCTATCAAACTCTATAGAACAATACCCACTGCCATTGTCAGCCCTCAAAACCTTAATCTTTTATACTATTCTAATTTTCCAAGAGAGCCTTCAATTGCCTAAACTAACTAAAGACCTCAAATTTACTTTGGAGAAAATGCAACCATGCCCTCCTAGAATAATCATCAATGAATGACACATAATATAATGATTTTAGATAATAAAGGAACATTTATAGGATCAAATTCATCAGAATGAATTAGATCCAACAACCAAGGAGATTTAAGATAACTAGAATAAAATTAAACATGGTTCTACTTTCCATAAATGAAATGTTCATAAAAGTAAAATTCAAGAGAACAATTTGTAAGACTGTCTACAATATTTTTATTTTTTAAGTATTGTAAACCTTTCTCACCCATATGGCCCATGCACTAGTGCTAACATTGTCTTCTTGGTGGGCAACTTGCTATTTAGGGTTAGAGCATGATTAGATACCCAAATGCATGACCATCAAAAATAGAAACAACTCTCCTTGTAACATATAACCTCTCTATAGGTTTATAAAATACGGATACATTACAGATATTGTAGACCTTTTTACAAGCTATAACTTCTATATAGGTTCAACTTGTAACCTCTCTATAGGTTTTGTAGTTACAAAAGAACTATTGTACTAAATATATGGATGCATTAAGATAAGAGAGTATGCCAACATGAACTTCCTTTGTGAGAAACATAGCTCCTCAAACCATCTTACACTCTTCCTTGCCAAAGACAACTTGCATTCTCACATCATTCTTTTTATAGAATGATAACAAGTTATATGCCAAAGCACCTAGAGATGTGCAGAAGTTTAGAAATACCCTTGTTCCTTCCATCAAAGAATCAAATGTTCACACTCCCATGACCAATAATACTAAGATAAGATTTGTTTCCAATATATACCTTCCCATCATCAAGTCTATCAATTTGAAAACCACTCTCAATGGGGAGTCATGTGGAAAGATGCTCTAGAGTCAATCATCCTTGCATCCTCACATGCATGCATGGCCAAGGATGCAGCAAAAGCATCCCTTGCATCCTCTTAATAAAATTTATTAGAATCATCACTAGATTCAAGTTTTCTTTTTCTTTTTCTCCTCCTTGTAGTCTCTTCTAAAATGGTGTGGCTTGTCATAGTTCTAACATTTCACCTTGGAATTTTTACTAGGAGACTTAGATCTCCCATGAGATATAGATATACTTTTATTTCCTCTTATCCTTCTTATTATCCTTCTTCTTGGCTTTCTCCTTTGATCATCCATGAACAATCAAGCTTCCTTGGTAGATTCATAAGCCTTTCACCTCATCTCCTTTGAGAGTAAAGAAACCACTATCTCATCAAACACAAGATTTAAATTAGTGCTTTTGATAGCTATCACCAAGTTGTCCCATGAGTCTAGAAAATAATATAGAAGGATCATGCATTGATCTTCCTATTCCATATCCACTCTAAAGGATTGTAATTGGTTCTCAATGGTATTGAACACATTCAGGTGCTTATCCATTGAATCACCATCAACCATTCTCAAGTTGTACAACTTTACAAAAAAACTTGTTAACTGTTAGTAAACAATTTTGTTGCTGCTAAATTTACAAGACTCACCCAATGAGCAGAAATAAAATGCACTAACAAATGGAGAAATCATTGAGTTCAATGATTCTCCTCTACATTTGAGAGGGTAGCTCCATCGTATGATGGAGTTTTTTGGGGTTTTGAGTACTTTTAACCAGGAAGTACAAAAAGGTAGAAGAAAGAGAAAAAGAGGTTGCAGACGTAAGAACACAACTAAAATTTCAGAAAAGAAAAATGGATTGAAAAGAGGAGCATAAAGTCTCCCAAAAACCTATAATCCAAAGCAAGCAAAAGAGATGACAAACATGAAAGAAATTGATCAAACGTACAAATAACCAGGATCTAAGAAGAAATTATTGACATACGGACAATAATCTTCATATGCAAATAAAATGAAACACAAAGTATCCAGTTATCTCCCTTACAAAGCTTTCTGGTTCTACAGGGCAGCAAAAGATCCTTTTTTACAAATAAAGTACTCTTTTATAGCCTCTCTCTATCTGTAACTCTTTCTTGAAAGGCCAAAATTTATTCTTAATTGCAAATTCATTTTCCAAAAGACTCTTGGAATTCCTTCCCACATGAGCTTTGGTCCTGATAGAAATGAAAAATAGGTCAAATTTCTCATAGAAAGACTCTAATGCCTTTGTGTAGTTTGAATAGGAAATAAGCCAATTGATAGATGGGAAATGTGTGTGTTGAGCGAGTTTCTTGTCAAGATCCCAGAAAACCTGAACAATACCAAGTGTTGTTGTAGTCACCGGATCAAAGAAGTCTCCACCAGGGGGATAAATGGCTCCAACTATTGTTACACCACCTGTGTGGTCTGGACTTCCCAAGCATTTAACTTTACCAGCCTGTTCATAGAAAGAAATCAGTAGCGGATCCAGATAGGCAAGATATCCACTATCTGTTGTCATTTCATCCAAACGTCTTATATTTCACGAAAAGCTTCTGCCCAAAAAGAAGTGGAGTCTACCATCATCTATATGCCATCACGTACAAGAAGGTGTTGCTTGGAAGGTATTTCCTTCTCATCATCATCAAAAGGCATCCTTTCTTTAGGTTCAAAATACGGATTCCTGAGACCATCACACTTGTAAAAAGAAAAGTCATCATTCTACCCAAAACACAATATGGTATTGAGACAAGAATCACTGTGAAATTGGAAAATACTCCCAACACAAAGAGCCACATACAACATGCAATCCCTTGAATCAATTTCTCAAACTCAGGTCCAAATGATTCAAGACAGCTAGTTTCAACCATTGTTGTGGGAGGACATCATAACAAATATCTTTGCACCTTATAACTGACAATCATCCTCATAGAGAGTGACATGTACTAATGAGGCTATGAGCATGTTGATTGCTAGTCTGGTTATAATTTGACTATTAGGCATAAATGGAGATCCAAATATTTCCACCAACACAAGTTCACATAAGACTACAAAACCAAGTCCCACATAACATGATTTTGTTCAAAAATGAGGGTTGCTATAGCTGATTGCAGTGAGGTAGCAAAACACACGATTTTTTGATACTGAAGTACTCTGGATCCATGTATCCCTTTGTTTCTCTAATGGTGGTATTCATATAAGAGTTCGTATCATCTCGAAGAACCTTTGAAAGCTCAAAAACTACAGCTTTTCCCTCATATTCAAATCCAAGAGGATTGTTTGAACTCTTCACATCTCTGCGAATGATTTTCAGTGTGGCACTCCAATGTAGGTATTTTAGACCTTCTACTACATCTAGAGCTACTCGAATCCTAGCTTTCCAGTCTAAAGTTGAGAGGTTTGCCAAAGAACTATGGAGGTGATCCTTGAATAACCTTCCACTCATGTACATGTAAACAAGTGTAAGCTCTTTAGAGGAGTTGCAGTAGCCAAGAAACCACACCAAATCAAAAATAATGAAGCCAAATTTTTGAGGTTTCTTATGAAGATATTTTAAACTTGCATGCATTGGATTTGTTGTTAAGGATTATGGAATTTAGGGTTACTCTTTCCAATTGCATCTTGTTTACACTTCCATCTTCACATACATGTCTACCAAAACATTTCTAACTAAACTATTAGACAAAAATCTTGTTTTTGGATGCGCTATTGCTGTTTTGGTTAGGAAAATGCTGGCAAAGGATGTGGATTTTTGGCACTTACGAATCAAATCTTGTGCATATCCCGCAATTCTTCTATAATGTTCCTTCAAGGAAACAACTAGCGTGCCTTTAATACATTTCCACCTTTATTACATTTGTCCACCAGAGCATTTTCAACTGGCAAAAATTCCATTTTCATCTTGCTTCAATCTCTAATTTTAGCACGAGAAGTGAGGATGCTGTGGATTTTGTGGGATGCCAATTGCATTTGCTTGAAAGTTTTTAAAATCTCTTCAACGAATCTATATTGTGCAGATCCAAACAATGGCTTCTTCTTCCCATCTGTGTCATTTTATTTATCATTTTGAACAACTTTTTTTTTTACTCGGTTGTGAGAAAACTCACTACCTCCAGCATTGTTGGTATTTTCTCAGGGCCATTTTGAGCACATGTAGTTGCAACATGAATTACTCACTTTAATTCTTCTTCATTTTATTTTCATTGGAGATTTGGATTAATTAGTAGATCATAATTACCTTCTTTCAGGAGCTTTTTCTCACATAGCATATTCAGATGCAAGATAACCTAGTGTGTCTTTCACTCATGTGGTAACATGTGTTATACGATCAGGTATGAGCTTTGCAAATCCAAAATCAGCAACTTGGGCCTTAAAATCTAATTCTGGCAATATGTTTCTTGCCTTCACATCTCTATGAATTATATGAGGTATTGCATAATGATGAAGCTAAGCAATACCTTCTGCAAAACCAATTGCTATGCTCATTCGCCTTGGCCAGTCAAGGAGATAATCTACAAAATGTTAACCATGGAGATCTGAAAGTAGAATAAGATTTGGCATGTAGTCATAGACTATAAGACATTCTTGCCCTTCGGCACAATATCCGAGTCACAAACTCAACAATTTCTTTATGCCAAACTCGACCAAGAATCTCAACTTTCACTGCAAGAGTAATCTCCTTCTCTGTGATGAGGCTTCTCACCTTACCTTTTGCTCTAATTCAAGTAGTTCTTCTAGTGAGATGGAGATAATCTATTGGTGTATGGGGAAAATCAAACATAATCATATGATCAATAGTCAAATCAGGTCCCCGAGCTGCCAAATCTATGCAGATTAATGTAGGGAAATTACCATCATCACTCTTGAACTTATTCAGATTCTCCAACTCACTTTTCTATAAAGTGCCTCAAATTTGTTTTCATCTCCAGAAAGCTTTATGAAATCATGTCGTGAAGATGCAATCATTTTGTGTACAGTTGATGTGTATATATGCAACATCCCTTCAAATTCTTCATCCAGTAGCTTTTGGACAACCTTTGTAATGGTTTTCATTACCAAAACTATCTAAAAACCTTGATCCAAAGATTTTGAAGCATGATTTTTCAGCGGGTTTAAAAATTTCTGAAGGTCAGGACCAAAATCATGATAAAACATGGTGTCTGCTTCATCAAGGACCACATAATTGATGTCACCATAAAACATATTGCCTTGATTAATATGTTCAAGAAGCCCTCCTAGTGTACCAACTAACATCTCAATTTGATAGTTCAAACCATCATCCTGAGGCTTCATGTGGCCTCCACCACCTTATACTTCAACCACCTTGATCTCCCGACAACCACTCTTGTCTGTAATTGTTGGGCATACAAACTTGTCATCAGAGCTCATCTATTTCAGGTACAGGAAAGATTTTAGAAGAGAAATCTTGATTTGCTATGTTTTCTAACTCAACAATTTTTAGTAATCAGGGTGCCAACATGCTCACCACGAAGAGCCCTACATATATTTCCAGGCTTATTCGAATTGAAAACCACAACAAGAATGTTATTTTCCAAACAAAATGTTATTGTTGTTAGATCCATCACTAACAGGTATTTAGAAGTGACATCATGATAAGTAACAAAATTGAGAAGAGAGACATCTAGATAAACCTATAAATCATTGTCATAGACTCCATCAACATTTGTTCTTTCAACACAATCTCGACATTTACTAAATAAAACTCTCAGCTCTTGGGACTTTGGTTTTGATATCTATAATAAAATAATCTGCATAGTCCTCGATTACCATCCATGAGCTCATAAACACACCCTTCATCTGCTGAATGTATAAGACCATGTTGATGCAATCCATCATCTGTTTTAACAGTTACAATTGACAAGGACTCCATTATATTGTTTTGTGAAACATTCTACCAACTTTCTTCTTTACTAGCCATGACCCTTGATCATGTGTTAAGATGGAGTAAGGACCAACATAGATTTAAGTGTGAGTTCACATAAAAGAAAAATGTTAAAAGTGTTAGTGTAGGTTTTTATTTTTCTAGTTGGGTTAGTTTTTTTCCTATATTCCTAGGTTTTTTCTACACATGTTATTAACCTTGCTTAGGTTAATTAAGTGAGTATTAGTGTGAGTGGGTGCAAGGTGTCTCCATCTTCCATGGGAGTTGCACTTGCCTATTTTAGGCTATTATGGTGGACTCTTCCCATTGGTCGTATTTGCCACCTCTCCCATCTCTTCTAGTCTATTTACACTCACCTCCTAGCTTGTATTTTGCATCTTTTGTTTTTGCATCCTCTAAATGTTATTTTGCTTCTGGAGCATTTGCATTACTCTCGTGGAGACTATCTCTATGCTACTATTTTAATTTTTTATCATTTGCATTCATAGTTTAATATATATTCATTTGCACTAGTTTTATAGGTTAATCATCTTTTCAAATTCTAACATGGTATCAAAGTTATTCTAGTGTAGAATAGATTTTAGTTTCCTTTTTGAGAGATTTAGGGGGGGCTAATAAGTTTTGTTGCAATTTTTCCCAAAAACTTAGTATGTTCTTCTCTTGCATCTTCGGATGATCTGGAGAATCAAAAAAGTTTGATGGAAATATTTTAACCTCTGGGGTTTTGCATATCTGTTTTGTGAAATCAGGATGATTGTAGCATTTCTAGTTATACTGGCAGCATTTTTGGTTGTTCCAATGCATCCAGGAGGCTTAAGAAAGTCAAGATTAGCTTTCATTTCAATCAATTTGGAGATCATTTGACACAGTTGCAAAATGGGGGTTTTAAGCTTGGATCTAGAAGATAGCTTCTATTTGGAGCATTTTTAGGCTAAACACACCTTGTCATTATGTCCAAGAGGCCTCACAGATAAATTTTGACATATTACATGTCATTTTTTTTTTGTTGTTGGAGGCATTTTTTTGCATTAAATCCACATCTTAGGAACATCAAAAAGACAAAATCTTTTTGGGTTTTATTCGCCACATTGAAAAACTATCTAAGTATCTATTATTTTTTGCATGCAGCAAACAAATCATGTGCAAACTTAATCAAAAAAATTCTGTAGGGCCCCTCTCCATTGGCATTTTGATTTTGGTAGTCAATCTGTGCAAGCCTTTATCTCAGTCATCTAGGCCCATTTTTTGGAGCATTTTTTTTATTTGGGGTATAATTTCATAGGCTTCATAGTGGTACAGACGGTTTTAGTTTTTGGTAGCTGGAGTTTCTAGAAATTACAGATTCTTATAGGTGATACTGCACAATTCTCATTTTTAGAACTTTAGAGACTCATAAATTTCACATACGACCTCAGATTGAGGTACTTCCTTTTTTTAAAGTGTGATTTTTTTAGTTGATTGTAGTGGTGTTGTTACTTTCACTTGGTTTCATTCCAGTATTGTACTTTCAACATACACCTATTGTTGAGGATTTTGTAAGCATTGAGATCAAGACCACTAAGTAATTCTTGCTAGTGGTAGTTGTAAACGCACTAAATTCTAAAATGTCAGATCATATTTGCTTGGGGGTTCTTTGATTGAGTGAAAAGGGGGTGTGTCCTGTGTGCTCTCTTTGAGTTATAAGGGAATCTTTTTGGGGTTATTGTAATCATGAACTGAGATAAAGTTCCATTTTGGGGGGTTCATCATGGATTTTTTGTATTTATTTACCTCCTTCTATTGTCAAGCTAACTTCAAAGAACTATTTGTCCTGGAGATGAGGGATAAAGAATCACTTTCTTGAGCAGGATCAATTGCCCTATCTCCTTGGACTTGTTCCTAAGCCAAGTGACAATGAACAATAGAATGCATGGTTCAACAATAATGAAATGGTCTATGGACTAATATGTCTTACTAATTTTGAGGATATTTTACATCACATAGAGCATACTATGTGCCCTTTCACTGCATGGACCATCATCCAACAGTTGTATGGAGACTTTGGATCTTCATCTGATAATGATGTTTCCTTGGATGACTAGACTCTTGTGGATGATATTGAGACTTCTGTTGTCCCATCTTGTGTGGACACATCCTCATGGGATGATTAGTCTAATTGGTTGATATACATCGATGCCCCATTTGCAGTTAAGGACATTCCTACTATACTTGTTGCTACTTTAGAGTTCGGAGTTGCTTCTTCGAGGGCTTCCAACGATTCTTTGCAACAGAGTCATATGCGTCTTCTGGATTCACTTCATTGGGACCAATTTCTACCAGACATCTCTTGTTTGTTTGTAGAGTCTCTCATTTCAGATCTAGATGACACTCTTGAGGACATTCAACTCCTTTTTGATGATAGTCATTCATCACTGTTATCCCATCTTCCTTGTGTTTGGATCTTGTACCTCCTAGTTTTACACATGGGATTGGATTGCTTCTACATTCGTGCATTGAGGCATATTTTGATATTCACATGGGAACACTTGAGCAGTTCTAAGACAGGATACATCATGAAACTTCCTTCCTCACCTTGCTTCTTTGAGTGGGAGTTACTTCAACATTCACAATTGGAGTTGTTTCTTCCTAAGGGGAGAAATGTCATTTGCCACAAATGGATCGTCTTCAACATTCGTATATGGGCATCCTCTTTTGGTACAGAAGCTACTTTGTTGTGGGGGGTTTCATAGTCTCTTTCACTCTGTATTCCAGGGGGTGTTCTCTCTACTTTGTTTGGTGGCTACTTATCTTTGGGGGGATTTTATGTACATGGGTACCTCATAAGGCTTCATTTACCAGGAGATGTGCTTAAGGGGGGTGTTTTTGTAGGTTTTATTTTTCTAGTTGGGTTATTTATTTTCCTATATTCCTAGGTTTTTCCTACACATGTTATTAAGCTTTCTTAGGGTTAATTAAGTGAGTATTAGTGTGAGTGGGTGTAAGGTGTCAACATCTTCCATGGGAGTTGCACTTGCCTATTTTAGGCTATTGTAGTGGACTCTTCCCAATGGTCGTATTTACCACCTCTCCCCTCTCTTCTAGTCTATTTATACTCACCTCCTAGCTTGTATTTTGCATCTTTTATTTTTGCATCCTCTTAACGCTATTTTTCTTTTGCAGAATTTTTAATACTCTCATGGAGACTAAATCTATGTTACTATTTTGATTTCATAGCATCTGCATTCGTAGTTTAATATCTATTCATTTGCACTAGTTTTTTGGGTTAATCATCTTTTTCCAATTCTAACAAAAAGGTCTGAGAAGCTTGTTTCAACATGGGAGTAAATATGCTCATCGATAATCTTTGACTAGAATTCATCTCCTGAATGTTATAAGTCTATTTAAATTTCTTTCAGGCCGTCAATTCATTAATAGGCCAATGCAAAATCAACTATTCCATGAGAAGACATTTCTTCAAGAAAATTTTATGTATCCATGTTGTTGTCCTCTTTTTGAAAATGGTGTATTGCAGTATGACATTCTTCATCTGGTGCAACTTACTCATGATCAAAAATATCTTCATGGCTACAAGCAAGCAATTGTGTTTCTTTTCCATCCCTTTGTTCGATTTCTTGTAAAGTTTGAATAAAAGAGGGATGTACCTCATTAGGTTCAAATTGCATGTTAGAATAGACTTTTTAGAAATCTTACTTGCTTAGGATCATCAAGTACCTAATTCTTCTATAATGGAGATGTTGAAGAAGAGAAGTCTTCCTCATCGTTGTCATCGTTGTCATCGCCAACCATGGATGATTGCCTTCCTTCAAACCAAACCATTTTTCCAATTTTAAAATTTCACAAAGTCTCCAACCTCCTTCCTCAAAGAGGTGCCTTCAAATTTCTGGAGAATAAAGATGCACCGATATTTCTTTCCCAAGTAAAGTCACCAAAAACTGTTAGTGAGTAATTTTTTTGCTGCTTAATGTACAAGACTTGCCCAACGGGCAGCAACAAAATGCCCCTCTCAAACACAAAGGAGAATCATTGACCTCACAACAATTTCTCCATTTGTTAGTGCATTTTGTTGCTTCCTATTGAGTGAGTCTTGTAAATTTAGCAACAACAAAACTGTTTACTAACATTAACTAGGGATTTAACTTGGTATAGGTTCTTCAATTTCATTAAGAGGGTTTGTGAAGTGGATTCTTCACAAACATTTAATAACAAGGAATATACTAAGAAAGGCCTAATAAGTTTTTTCACCTTTCTGTCTAACATTACCCAATCACCTAATAACATTGCAACTAGGTTTTCCATTTAGATATAGTAATTCATAGATCTTGATCTATGATAAAATCCTTCATCTTGAGATTCTAAAGCTCAAAGTTAGTTCCATTGAATCTTTCCATCTCTATTTTATATTTTCTTACCATCCTCCTTGAAATAAGATCTCCTTATGCTCCCACTCAAAATAAGATTAGTCCAAAAAGCCTTTTTCCTACCACATAGGACTTCAGTTGATTTAGATTTGATACTAAATGAAAGGAAACTAAGGTGTTTGATTCAATACATGGGGGATTCACTCAAATAAACCAAACTTTCAAACTTTGTAACCCTATCTTGGTGGGTTTCTCTCACAATTTCACCATTCTCCTAGTAGCCTTCCAAAATTGATAAAATTGTGATAACTTGCAGACCAGACCTCATATCAAAAATATAAAATCTATTTCAGATACCCATTTGGAATTTATTCAACATATCTCAAAATGGGCTAGGGTTGTTTTGTACAGAATAGGGAAAAAACAAGACTATTCCTGTGCAAACCCTAGGACTATTACAGAACTGCTTTCACCAAAAATGGCATAACTCACTCAAAACTCAATGAAATCATGATAAACCAAAAGCATTGTAAACTAGAAACCCATATATTTCCATCCATATATTTAATTCTTTAATATGGGTCCATACCAGGTCGTACCATGTGTGTTTTTGGACTGTATTTTCAAAAAATTAAACTTTACAGACCTACCCTCAATAAAAATGTCATAACTTATTCAAATCTCCATGAAAATTGATGCAACAAAAATAAAAATGAATTAGATTCACATGCTCACATTTTCCAACCATTTTGAGGACCATATCTATCCATATCAGTCTGTACCATGTGAATTACAGTCGTTGTTTACAGAAAAATATTGATTTAAACATGCAAAATGAGGTATATTTTATTCCAACTTCTCTCCAACCTTCTCCAACCCTTGTGTTCATATTTACATGACATATTTATGCTATTACATCCATTTCCATCACCCAAAACTACTTCCTAACTTCCCAAACCAACTTTTTGACAACTTTTACATTTTTTTGCAACTTTTGACTCCAAAACATTACATAATAGATTTAAATGACTTCAAATGGTCTTACATGACCTTATTGACATGACTCAAACATAACATAAAGCTAATATTTACAAAGTGGCCTCATGGAGGCATAAAGTCCATCAGGTTGTCTGCACCATACTCCCGGAGAAAAAATAATTCAAGTCCCATTGAATGTTGGTCTGCTCCTTCTTGGTCTTCCAATTCTTTTCCAATGTGTCCTTCTTTGCAACTGTCCCTGAGTCATTCTTCCTCTTCTTTTTCTTATGCCATCTCCTATTTAGCATCCTCTCAACTTTTAGGTTCCAAAATTCCATTTCTTGTGCATATATCTCAATAGCATCATCATTTGTGTCTTCATCATACAATATAGTAGCATATTCACATTACCACAATCTGCATATACCTCCTTAACAAACAAATCTGCAACATCTTCATCAGCAACCTCCTTTATTGCTACTATCATAGCATCCTCTTATTTAGAAATGGTTGTAATGTCCATATCTTCTTCATCTTTCGTTGCTTGTTCATTACCTTTTTCCATCAAAGGTTCTTTTGTCTTCACATTTGATTCTAATGCTTTCATTTGTCTTCTCTTTTACATCAGCCTTTGAATAGGCCATACAACCTTCTTCTTCATTATTAAGTGCCAACTTTGAATTTGTTTGAGTAGCTGCTCCATCTTATCTTCCATTCTTCTTCTCATCTCTTCCATAGCTTGATCCAACTTTTGTACCTCTTGCTTAAGACTTTCTATTTCTGCCTTGTCATCTATTTCCTTCTTCACACTTGTCTCTTTTCTCTTCTCTTGCTTCTTCTTTTGTGAACCCCCAGCCTACAAATACCTTCTAAACAAATATATCTTTCCTCAAGCAAGTCTCTCCTTGCTTCTTCTTGCCTTTGCCTCACCTAGGTCTCTCTTTTCCTTTACCTAGTCTTTTGGCAACCAGGTTTTCTCTTCAACCTGCACAAACACATAAACACAAACACCAAAATCTCTCTAGCCCAGACCTTCTAATCTCTGATACCAATTGATACAATACAGGGGGGATTCACTCAAACAAACCAAACTTTCAAACTTTGTAACCCTATCTTGGTGGGTTTCTCTCACAATTTCACCATTCTCCTAGTAGCCTTCTAAAATTGATAAAATGGCGATAACATGCAGACCAAACCTCATATCCAAAATTTAAAACCTATTTCAGATACTCATTTGGAATTTATTCAACATATCTCAAAATGGGCTAAGGTTGTTTTGTACGGAATAGGGCAAAAACAAGATTGTTCCTGTGCAAACCCTAGGACTGTTACAGAACTGTTTTCACCAAAAATGGCATAACTCACTCAAAACTTAATGAAATCACATGCAACCAAAAGCATTGTAAACTAGAAACCCATATATTTCCATCCATATATTATATTCTTCAATATAGGTCCTTACCAGTCTGTACCATGCGTGTTTTTGGACTGTATTTTCAGAAAATTAAACTTTACAGACCTACCCTCAATAAAAATGTTATAACTTACTCAAATCTCCATGAAAATTGATGAAACAAAAATAAAAATGAAGTAGATTCACATTCCCACATTTTTCAACAATTTTTAGGACCATACCTATCCATATCAGTCCATACCATGTGAATTACAGTCACTGTTTACAGGAAAACATTGATTTAAACATGCAAAATGAGGTATATTTTATTCCAACTTCTCTCCAACCTTCTCCAACCCATGTGTTTGTGTTTATATGACATATTTATGCTATTACATCCATTTCCATCACCCAAAACTACTTCCTAATTTCCCAAACCAACTTTGCAACTTTTTGACAACTTTTACATTTTTTTGCAACTTTTGACTCCAAAACATTACATAATGGATTTAAATGACTTCAAATGGTCTTACATGACCTTATTGACATGACTCAAACATAACATAAAGCTAATATTTACAAAGTGGCCTCATGGAGGCATAAAGTCCATCAGGTGCTCTTGCACCAGTGTGGAAATACATCCTATGCTAATCTATGAGAGTAGAATGTACTAAAAATATGATCTAAAATATTTCATGAAAAATATTAACATTAATACATATAACCATAACATAACGAGAAGCATGGGGAAAACCCTTTTGGGAGAAAAAACCCAAACTCCAAAGTAGAAACCAATTGTATTATTAACAACAAAGGTTACAATATAATATCCAAACATTATAGTAGAATCACCAACATGTAAAATTGGAGTAATTCTAATAGCATAATAGTACTTGCAAATTCACTATGCATACTCCACCATGAGTACCCAATAAATAGATGAAGTACAAACAAAAATCCATTCAATGGTTTTGGAAATGTAGTAAAATGAAAGAGGTATGGAGACCAAAAGAACATGTCACAAATTCCAATGTCATTGTCTAAGTTGGGTTTCCAATTAAGTTTAGAATATTCCCTTATATCTTTTCATAATTTTCCATAACTTGTCATAGTTGACCACCCAACTTAGACACCCCATTTTGTTTCCATTATTCATTCAAAGATGCTTTATCACATTCATCATAAACTACCATAGTTCTAGTCAAGATTTCAATATAACCTCCCTCTTAAATGCTCTTACACATCATAGAATCCATCCTAGTTAACTGCACATCTCACAATTCCATAAGATTTTCTTACATATTATCATGGCATTAGATTATCTTGCAACATCTTACACACATATCAATATATCCATGGCCACGCCACCTCATAGTGGGATGCCTTCTTTCTCATGTGAGGAATAAATAATAAATAAACATAAATAATTAATGAATATACAACATTGGAATGCAAGGTTGAGACACATTTCCCAAAGGTGAAAGGTAGAGGTCAAGAGGTTAGGATGTAGGTATACTAGAAAATAGGGTTAGAAGAATGATTCAAGGTGTTAATTCAACTAAAAGGGAGAGAAACCACAAAATATGGATTAAGGAAAGAAGAAGGGAGGAATTGTAAAGTATTAATGGGTCAAAGGAAATACAAGCACAAGATTAGGGAAGAAAGATTCAGTAGTAGAAAAATGGTTGTTCATGTGTGTGATAATAGGACCAACATAGAGATTTGGTTTTAGATAGGAGTAGAAGGTGGATGTATAGAATGGCTAATGGAAGAGGTAGTGGAAGAAGGAAGTTAAAGATAAAGTGGGATATGGGCATGGACAATATGATTGATGTCCTATAGAATTTCTAACCCCTCAAGATGGGAAATGAGAAAGGTATCCAAAGAGTCAAGAAGAAAAGACTTATTTTCATATCCCTCATTAGTTTTAATGTGGTGTTGGAAAACTTGAATATGCTTACCAAATTTGTTGTGGGTGTGGGTCAGCTTAGCTTAAAGTAGCTTCATGGTCAAATTTGTCATTAGGGGGATAGTGAAAGGGGGAATATCTAATAAGTTAGTGGGAAGGGGAGGAAGGGATATAGGAATAAAATAAGACATGGTTGGATTCAAGTGGGAACTATGACAAAGGGAGATAAAACTAGAGGTGACAAGTCTATTAGAGTGTTGAGTGGGGCTCAAAAAAGAAAAGGATGAAGTCAAGTATAGAAGATTATTTTTTTGCTATCAAAGATAAAATACACACTTAGGGATATGTAAAAGTAGGTTCTATCAAAAAAATAAGCAAAGAATGTCATTGTAGACATGGTGCATTCCATCTTATTGTGGTTATGTCTAAGTATCTATTCCAAACTTAGGGAAAAGTGATGTCTTAGGTAGAGTGTTCAAGTTGTGGAAACAAAAAAGAAAAAAATCTTTTTGTTTTTGGTTTTAAATTTTTGGAAAGAAAGGAAGGTTTATTTGATTACTAAGTGAAGTTCACCAAAATGAAAGGTGGAAAAGAGTGTTTTACTTTGATTAAGACACATAAATTAAACAAAGTAATGAATAGCTATACTAGAAATTAAAGTAAATCATTAAAGTGAAGGTACCAACATGTAGAAACAACATGAAAAGCTTGGTAACTAAAGTAGATTACTTCCTTTCTACTTTCACCTTAAGTGTGATAATTAAATCTAAATAGATTACTTTCCTGTTTACATAATGAAAGATAAAGAAGGAAAAGGGATTTAAATTTAAACTAGCACTAATTCTTTATTGTACAGAGAAGAATTATTTTAGATTGATCTAATTAAGCTAAAGAATGAAACTTGCTAGAAATTAAAAAAATAAGTAAGAAAGGGCCTCCCTAATTAAATTATCTATGTTTTGATTTATCCAAACGACTATTACAAGAAGTGGAATATCATAGTGTAGAACTATAGGTTGGATTCAAGTATATAGATGCCATCATAAATGTGCTAGAGTCCAAGGAATCATAGTTGCATCCACCATTTGTATAGGTACTATATTCTTTGTGCAAGAATGCTTCAAGTCAAAACTATTTTCCTAAATTAGGCCCCTATTTTTATCTTTTAACCCTATGTGCAACCAATTATGAGAACCAAAAATTGTGTGTGTATATGTTAGGTACTTTTTTCTAGGAAGGTAATCTTCACAAATTAAAAAAATGCACTATAAATGATCAAAGGGGACTTTGACTATGTAGAAGAGGAAATAGAATATTGTTGTGCTACAGATTTCCAATAGATAAATAAATAACAAGGGGAGTTTTAAGACTATAAAAGGGAGATAAATAAAAGCTATAGGAAATAACATATAAGCTATAGGAAAAACTATTAATAAATAAGCAAAGGAAAGAAGTAAAAAGAAAAACGCTTCTGTTAACTACATGAACAGAAAAGTGGTCTAAGCATGTAGATCTAAAACAAAATCACCAAAAAGGTATGGGAGAGGAGACATGTGAGAATGATGAGGGGGGTTAATCCCAAAATGCACAACAACAAAGATTGCGCATAGAAAATAGGAATGTTCTTTTATTGAACCGAAAAACACATTACATTACAGGAACTGGAATCAAAATAGAGGATGAATCTTCAATAGACTGTAACACATTACAGCTTCCTCCCTCTAGATTCTGGAACCTTCTCCTTACTATAGATTCAAATCTACTAGGGTTTCTATTTTACCTCCACTTTCCCCCTTTCTCTACTACCCCATAAGATTCCCAAAAATGATCATAAATAACCCTTTTTGGTGCCTTCTAGCCAAAATTCTGAAATTTATAACTGCCTCCAAAAATAGGTCAACTTCCAAGAGCCATAACTTTTGATCCGAGTGTCTGATTCATGAACCATTTGATGCGTTGGAAAGATCATGAAGAGATCTACGACCTTAAATCTTCTCTATCAATTCCTCCCATATTTGGCCTCTAAGTACCTCATATTTGACTGTGAAACTTTTTCAAGGGTTTTAATGAAACAAAAACTTTAATATCTTTCAGTCCACAAGTAATATTTGGCCAATTCCTTCACCAAAGGTTATATTTTTCAATTCCAAAGATTTGAGTGAATTTTCATTTTCATACATTCTCAAATGCAAACTTTCTAAAATAACAGTTTGCTATCTTTAGAAGGTTAAAAATTTTGAAGTTTCTGCATCATTATTCAAGCAATTGGGTGTCTGAAAATACCAAAATTGAAAGGAACAAAAAAATCAACATTTTTGGGTGATGCAAGATTGTCCTTACACCATTGGATGCTCCTACATGAGACACCTAGGGTAATTTGAGAAGTGACCTTTTCATGCATCTCAGGTGTTTGAGGTAAACCCAAATGGTCAACCTCTACCTTAGTCAACCAGGAAGAATCTTTGACAGGCTTGTCTTTCCACTTAACCAAATATTCTTCATATTTCTTATTCCTAGTACTTCTTCCCACATGGCTATCCCAGATTTCTTCTATCTCCTCATTTGAAGTAGGTGCTAGGATACTCCAATGTTCTTCTGTTGGTCCATCCTCTATGGCACCTTCATGATACTATGTTAAATCAAAAATTTTGAACATAGGGGAAATGGTGATTCCACTTGGAATCTCTACCTCATATGAATTTCTTGAATCATGCTTCTTCAAGATCCTGCATGATCCAAATTTCTTCATCTTCAACTTATTATATGTCCCCATTGGGAACCTTTTCTTCCTTAGGTGAACCATGACTTCATCACCAACCTTGAATTTCTTAAATTTATGCTTCTAATCTACCTTAACTAAGAATTTATTTTATTAATGTGTTGAAATACCTCTTCATGCAATCTCTTCAGGTTCTATGTAAAGTCTTCAGCCTCGACACTACTCTTCTCTCCTCTATCTATCTTTCTCAACTCAAAAGCATTTCTCATACTACTCCCATATACAATTTGGAATGGGGATTTACCAGTACTCCTATTGATAGAATTGTTATATGCAAACTCTACCTATGGTAGTATCAAATCCCATCCCTTGGGCTTATCTCCTACTAAACATCTCAGCAGGTTGCCCAAACCTAGATTCAGTACCTCTATCTATCCATCAATTTGCGGATGATGTGCATAACTAAACTTCAACTCAATTTTTTAACTTCTTCCATAAGGTCCTCCAAAAATACCCAACAAACTTGGTATCTCTATCTATAACTATACTTCTAGGTAGACCATGTAGTCTAACCATCTGTCTAAAAAACAACTCTACAATGTAAACAACATCACTGGTTTTCTGACATGGAATGAAATGTGCCATCTTTGAAAATCTATCAACCACCACAACTATTGAATCATGCCCTCTTTGTGTCCTAGATAAGCCAAGAACAAATTCCATGTTGATATCCCCACATGGCCCCTCTAGTATAGGTAATGGATGATATAGCCCAATATTCTATCTCACTCCTTTGGCCATCTGGCATACTCTGCAACTTTGCACGAATTTCTTCACATCCTGGTACAACTGTGGCTAGTAATAATTCTCACCAACAAGAGTAATGGTCTTATCTTGACCAGAGTGTCATGCCAACCCTCCACTATGCTTCTCCTTAATCAGGTTCTCTCTCATGGAACTCCTTGGAATGCAAAACTAGCTTCCTCTTAACAACATTTCATCTTGGATTATGTAATCCAACAATCTCCTCATATCTAGGGTAACAGGCTCCATACAAGCCTTCAAGGCCTCTGCAAAGTCTGGATCTTTAGGGTAAAAATTCTTGAGTTCATTAAACCCAACGAACTCTATCTTCATCTCTATCAACAAATTTTGCCTACTGCTTAATGCGCCTACAATGCTATTTGACCTTCCATTTCTATGATTCAAAACAAAAGTATAACTCTGAAAAAACTCAACCCATTTTAAGTGCCTCTAATTTAACTTTCCTTGACAATTAAGATACTACAAAGCTTAATGATCAGTATATAAAACAAAATCTTTTGGCAACAAATAATGCATTCATTTCTTCAAAGCCTGAACTATAGCATAAAACTCCTGATCATAAACATAATATCTTTTCTTGGCATCGTTAAGCTTCTCACTGAAATAGGTAATGAGTTTACCTTCTTGACTCAAAATAGGTCCTATAGCACTGCCACTAGCATCGTAATCTTTCTAAAATACCTTATTAAAATCTAAAAGTGCCAAAATAGGTTGCACTCTATGACTTTTTGCTTCAATGTATCAAAACTATTGGTTGCTCCTATAGTCCATTTAAACTCCTTTCTATCCCCTCTCATTATCTCAATTAGGGGTGCATAAATTCTACTAAAATACCTAATAAATTTTCTATAAAAAAAATTTCAAACCATGAAAAGATTGTACCTCTGTAACACTTGTTGGAGTAGATCATTCAATGATAGCCTTGGTCTTCTTTGGATCCATTTTAAGACCCTCAACTAAGATAACAAATCTTGGGTACACCAACTCTTTCTTCATGAAACTACATTTCTTCAGATTAATCAACAATTTTTCTTCCCTCATCTTCTCAAAATCTTTTCGAACATGCATAAGGTGCTCCTCCAAAGTCTTATCAAAAGTCAAGATATCATCTAAATAAATAATGAAAAATTTACCCAAAAATTCTTTAAGTACCTTGTTCATGAGCTACATGAATGTGCTCGATGCATTGGTTAGCCCAAATGCCATGACTAACCATTCATACAGGCCCTTCTTAGTTTTGAAGGTTGTCTTCCATTCATCTCCTTCTCTAATTCGAATCTTGTGATATCCACTCTTCAAATCAATCTTCCTAAAGTTCTTGGATCCACTCAAGCAATCCATAATATCATCCATCCTTGGCAATGGAAATATGTACTTGATTGTAATTTTGTTGATGGCTCGGGAATTTGTACACATTCTCCACTCTCCATGTTTCTTCGGTGCTAGTATTGTAGGTACCACACATGGACTTAGGCTCTCCCTTATCATTCCTTTCTTTAATAGCTCATGAACTTGTCTACTTAGCTCTTCATTCTTTGTAGGAGTCATTCTATGGGCTTCCTTATTCAGTAAACTAGATCCTAGTATCAAATCCATTTGGTAACTTAGCTTCCTCACCAATGGCAAACCTTGTGTTACATTATTAGAGACAATGTCCTAAAAAACTTCTTGTTGTCACTTGGATTTGCACCCTGTGTTGAAGCTTTTTTGCTACAACAATCTAGAGTGAAACATTGGAGTGATCTCAAGGTGTGTGACCTACAAATGAGACCAAACCTAGAGAGAAGGTTGGTTCCTCTTTTTGAATAGAAGATTCAGAGAAAATTATGGACTAAACCGAATCTAACACCACTAGGAAAAGGGAGAAGGAGAAAATTGAAAAGGGAAAGGTGATACGCCATGTTCAATATGAAGAACACCCACAAAACTAAGATGCACAAAAGATTTCAAAAGACTAATTAACTCACACCAATCCTAAAAATCTTACCACAGAGGAAAAGAATAAAATTAAATTGCAAGGAATTGAAAATTCATAGTACAAAAATTAGCTTTAGGATTGTACGGTGCTGGAGATATCATGAAGAGGTAAAATAACTAGTACTATATTAATCAAAAGGCAAGGTTATAACAAGGCAGGGTTTTATTTGAAGTACAAAACAAGCCTTTGTGTCCAACCCTCATTACATTTTTTTTCATATATATATCATTTCATTACATTGATAACATAGAGTGTGGGAAATCATGGAGACAACACGCCAATCCAAGTCCCCCACATTGCAATAGATCCGCCCATGGACCTGTTAGAAGATATTCCTACAAGGGAATGTCCACCCACATCTATTCTACAAAACATAAATGTAGAAAAGACCTACGACCTGATCTGCAACAATAAATATGAAAAGATCTAGAGGATGAAGTCCTTGAAGAAAATATCTGCATTGAATACTAGTATCTGACTCATCCATCTATAACAATAAAATGCCCAACAACCACTTCTAGTTGGGGAGCTGACCCAATCCCGTAGTCATGGCGACTTAGGGTTTGCTAGGAATCTAGAAAAACCTTCACACAAAATAATGTGTGTTCCTAGAGAAGCACCAGAAAACTGTGCCTTAGCGCTTTTACAACACTTTAGAAGTGTTATATTTGAATTTTGTGCTTCTGGCACCCTTTAATATTTGATTTTATACCTACCTAGTTGATTTTAATATTCCATCTTTTGGGCCCTTTATCACCAACTTTCACCATTGGTAAACTCTTCAGTCGGCAAACTATCTAGTTTGTAAACCATCCATTTTGCTTGAACTCATCTTCCTTTATCAGTGAAATCACCTTTTGGCGAACCATCTGTTTATCTCCTTCCTCTTTTGTTTGTTGGTGATTTCACCAATCAACAAACCTCTTGGTTGGAGAACTTGGAGGTTTGTGAACCACTAAGTTTGTTGATGAACTCAACTCTTTTCTTCCTTTTTCCTTGTCTTTTTGACCTTTCTTCTTTTGTCGACAATTCCTACCATTGGGAAACCTGCCTATCGACGAACCGACAAGTTTGCAAACCACCCATTTCATTGTATAACACTTAATTCTCCTTTTTTTTACCTTAGATAATTATTTTATCTTCTATCTCATGTCTTAGAAGAAAACCCTTCCCACTTTGTTGGCCATTTCGTCAATCATCGAACCTACCAATCGGTGAACTTTTCAATTTGCAAACAGCCAAGTTTTTTGATAAGGTAGAATAGGAAAAATAGGATAAGGAAAAAAATTAGAAATTTTGGGATTTTGGGGAAACTTTCTTCCATTTAGGGTATCTTAGGTCAGATATATTTGATGGAAGAAGTGCAAGATTTTTAGGAAGACCATTTTAAGTCTGGAGGACTAAAATAGGTCAACATTTTGGTGACCTCTAGGGGAAGTTTTCCTGCTAAACTAAGAAAATGGTGGCCTAAAGCATCCATTGGGTGTGGATTCAAAAGGGACTGCAATATACTGGGAACAACTAAAAACTTGCCTTAACAAAAACCACCAAAAAAAAGGAAAAGCGGGGTCTACATCCTTATAATGAAAGTGCAGCCTATGCAACAACACTTAGGGGAAAGGAAAATTAAAACATAAACAAAATAAAATAGTATATAAAAAATCTCAAACCAACCTTAGAAGTAAGGTTTGAGATGGATCCCACTGACTAAGATTGGTAGTACTTCACCATCCAGCTTTGAAATTCAAAAAGTGTTGGCTTGCTTGCAGCTGGTGATGATATACAAGCCACTCTAGATTGCGTCAAACTTTGTGTGGCCTCCAAGATTGGATTTGTCACCATCCCATTTAAAAAAAAGATCTCCTTTGAAAATTTTATATTTGGCCCTTTGGTCAAAGCACTTCTTGTTCTATTTTTGGTGTTCCTGCAATGTAACCATGGCTAACTATCTAATTTCTTCCAATTCAATTAACTCAGTTATCTTTACAAACCTTGCACTTTCACCTTCTAATTCTAACTGTTGGGCCAACTCTAGTGAAGGAAGCTCTGAAGACATGGGTAGGCTAGCCTCTTTTCCATACACAAGAACAAAAGGAGAATTACCAATGGCTCTTTTGAGGTGATCTTATTTGCCCAAAGCCAATATGAGTTTATTATGCCACTACCTCTGATTTGTCTCCATTGTTTTCTTCAAGATTCTGATCAAGTTCTTGTTGGTAGCTTCAGCCAAACCATTACCTTGTGGTTAATAGTTAGAAGAAGTCTTCAAAACACATTATACTTCAAAGCCCAATCTATAATGCCCACTCAAGAAAATGTTAGAAAAAATCAATAAATTAATTAATTACTTGAGAAATAATGAAAATTAATAATAAGAGAATAGGATAATGTTCTTTCTTTCATAACTTAATAAGCTTCAAATACAAAAGTATAGTTGTATACATCGTAAATTCACAGTTATACACATTTGCCATTTACTTCCTCCATTCACACATAAAAAGATGCTTCCATAGCTCAATTACCTTGCATAGTTAACAGACCTGTATCTACACAACTTAAAGTAAACATTAGTTATGCAAGGTCAATATTAACACATTAGATATCATTGTAAAAAATAATGAGACCAAGGCCCTAAGAGGCTGACCTAATGTCTCAAGGGCTCATGATGGCCTTGCCTACATGTGCATAGCACAGAGACTTTGTAGTTTGAAGACTTGGGTTTGCAACCACACAATGGTTTCTCACAGTAATGATAATAAACAATCCAAATAAATAGTTACCCTTGTCATACAAAGTGTGAAGGGTCGTTAAACATCCCTAACCATAATAACACAAATCCATAACTAAAAACCATTAAATTAACAATCCATTATAAATTAAAAGTAAGGTCTTCCACCTCAATCATTACCACGCTAAGTCAAGAACACATACAATCGATTATTTTTCTTAACAAGTAGAGTGATACCTTCTGCAACCATAATCTTCAATTTAGTAAATATAAATATAAATATAAATTGGATGACAAGTCCTTAAAACAAACATAAACATCAAATGCTAGTATCAATCCAATGGTCCTTTAGACATCTGTCCATTATTCAATTTCACAAAACCAAACTAAGATATAACAATCTCATAATTACTATTTTACAAACATGAAGATAATGGTCAATCTACCCTATATCATTCACATAAAAACTCATAAGAGAATTACAAGACATATTCAAGAAAATTTAGGAATGATAACGCTTGATCTACCATCCAATGATTTCATATTTTGCATCCAAGAATGAATTGCTTAACTCTTTAACGAAAAATAGAAGCTTATTTAATCAATTTCCTATAAATAACCAAAAGATTTATAAAATGTAAAACAATTATTCTATAACATGTGTCTAATTCTTTCTAGAAACAATATACCAAACTAATTTTTTTAGAATTTCTAGATGTAGGAATTTTGTATAATGACGAGAAAATAAGATATAATATTTATATATAAATAGAGATAAATTTATACTCAAACAAAGTCTTTAATTATTGGCTTGATAAGATTGTTATAAATTTTAACAAATAAGAGAGATCATGCGAGTGATAAAATAACTAAACTTATTCTATTGGTATACCAATAGAGAATAAAGTGATAACTAGACTCATCTCAACCATTTGTTTGTAAAACAAGATAAAGATTAATGAGGTCAACAACCAAGGATAGAAAACACACGAACTAATTTCCTAAAATGCCTCAAAGAGAATCTGGCTCACACAAAGCATTGATTAGATAAAAATAAACATAATGGATTTGTTGAAAGGTGCAAGTAATTTAATCTAGTCAATATAGCTAATGTAACGATATTATATGTATATTCAAAAATAAAATTTAAACATTATTTATAACTTCAAGACTATTGTTTTGTAACTGAATCCACAATGTAAAAATAATTGTGACTGTTGTTGTGAAATACATAAGCTAATAATAAATCTTTCATATTGTTGAGTTATAGATCCAACAATGGACATTATAGAACATAGGAGATTGTATCCCAAGGCCAGCGAAAAGAAGAAGAAAGACAAGGCACGAGGGTGCGGACAAGGATGATACGAAAATACTAGTTGCAGAAAAAAAAAATTGTCATATATAAAAACTATGCCTCATCGAGTGGGTGTGGTTTAGTGGTTAAGACCACTTGGTCATTATTGTGGAGACCAAGGTTCAAATCCCCCCTAAGACATCTTGGCTTCTAAATGGTTGTGGCTCTATGTAGGTGACTCTTGGTGCTCCGTGGTCCTTAAGTGGAGTGTGTTCAAATTTTGGTGTAGTCTAGTCTCTGCAGCTCGACAGGTCATGGTAGCAGTGGTGTACAGTGACGAATTCACTAGTGGTGATTCATGACACAAGTGGCATGATTATAGAGGTGGTAGACTTAGCAGGGTCGCACCGTTGGTGTTCCACACTACGATGGTGGTGGTAGTTCAATGGGGAGGAGGTCCCCCTTGTGACCTCTGCTAGAGTGGACCAACCTAAAAAATTCCCTCACCTATCAAGCAAAAAAAAACTATGCCTCAAAGGAATGAAACAGAGAGCATAAAAGGATCTTAAAATAATCTTAAACAAAGTGTCAAGCAGAGGAGAGTCAAACCCTGACATATTATATCAAATATATATAAAAATAAAACAAAAGTCTTCATTGTTCCTCGGAGAACAAGAAACACAAATTTCTCTCAAATTGATTAAAGAATAAAATTTTAAGACAATGGATCACAACAATTGGCAAGAATAAGACTATACTCGGCAACCTTGACCAACAGATTCAGGCGCACAGCAAAGCATACAAATTGTTTGTCAGAAAAAAAAAAACCACACAGAGATTTCTTCTGATGTAACACAATGATAGCACAAAATGGATTTGTTGATATGGCTTAGAAACTTTAAAGCAAATGCCATCACCAGGTGAACCGTTTGATAAGGTATTGTTCAAGAACATCTAAGGTTAAAGAATGCCTAGTTTACCTTTGTGAATTGATGTAAACCTCAACTAAAAATAGGACCATAAAACAGTTATATTTCCCAAAACAAGAAAAACAGACATATGGAGAATAAAGTCTTGAAACGTCATAAATCTCTAAAAAGCCAAATAGTATAAATATAATACATAAATAGCTATCCACTATAAAGAAACCAAGGATCAAGTAATATATATTACGAAAAATGTAACACTAGTGTCCAAGGGAAATCATCCTCATGCAACCAGGAATATCAATAAAATATGTTTTTAGGTAATTTTAATAAAGACAATTGTTTTGCCGATAAGGGCGTGGTTCGATGGTTAAGTCACTCGGTTGTAGTAGCGGCCACTAGAGTTCAAACCCCCGCTAGGCCAACGAGCTCGCAGGCTTTACGCCTTCGCTAGGCCAACAAGCTCGCGGGTTTGAAGTGTTCTTGCTAGGGGATGAGGTATCTCGTGTTGTGGCCTCACCGGTTCATTACTCCAGGCAAAAGCATTCATGTGGAGCCAAAGGGTGTGTCACACCAGTGTCGTCAGTCACGTTAAAAAAGTTTACCAGGTGCATTTTAAAAAAATAAATAAATAAAGACAATTGTTTTGGAATGATTTTTAGAAGATAAGTTATTGTGGAAGGTCTATAGCATATAGAGGAATCTACCAACACACTATACACATAAAATTAAACTAAAAACACTTTCCTAGTTCTCTTGGGCTTATTCGAGACTTTTCATTTAGATGTGCAATAAATCCATCGTATATCCCTAAAGCTCAGCTCTTTCTTATACTGACAGTCCTCCTTCCTCTCCTATTTTTTGAAATTCCAGAAAACAATATCCCTTCTCTGTCTAGAAACCTCTCCCTTCCATCTTGAGTATGTGCCAATAAATCCAATTGGAAATGCAATAATTGCCAGTATCCCACTATCTCTCTATCTTGTAACATCCCAAATGACTCTTCCACTTCCAATTCCTTCACCCATAATCTCATCGTCTAAAACAGGTTAAAATAAGTCTAGAACATAAATTATAATTTCTAATATAAAATTAAATCTATTAATTACATAAGAAATGATTAGGCCTTACATTCTTCCCCCCTAAAAATGGACTTCCTCCTAGAAGTCATCAAGAGAAATGAATATTTATTGCACACTAGCATTGCTTAGTTCTTGTTGTTCTCAAAATCAGCTACACTCATTTTTGTAGACAACCCCTACGAAACTTGTCTGTTTCGTAATCTACACTCTAAGTTCGCAAATCAAGATAGGATTCTCTTGGTCCCATGCGAAGTCATTTGACATCCTTAACTAGTTTGTGACATTTCCTCAAATCGATTCCTCAATATTTGCGCAAATTGATTAAGTCGTAAACTGATCGAAATATCAATTTTGGTCATTTTTAAGGTGTTAGTAAAATTTTGAGTCTTCATATGTAAAGTCGGCCTATTTAACCACTTTTACATGTCTTTTTGTTTACTTATGCAATGTCAGTAGAAATTGCCGACTTGACATCCTTTTTGGTTTTATGTGTAATGGCGGCACTTTTTACCGCTTTTACATAGTTTTCTTTTTCCATATGCCTGAGCGGCACTTTTCACCGTCATTGCATGTTATCTCAAAAGTTGTTACATGCATTATCGGTGGATTTAACCACTTTTGCATTTTTGTAAAGCATGTGTGAGGTCGGCCGAAATTACCGCCCAAGCAAGATCTCTGAGATCTTGAACTCCAGTGACATTAATGGTCACTTGTGCGACTCATTAAAGGCTCGATTTCAAGTTTTTAAATATGTCTTTTCGATTGTTTCTTTTATCATTTCATTTCCTTACTTCCTAGCTATTCACTGGGCTCCCCTCGCACCATTCGATTGTGTCGTTCTAAGATTCTACCGAATTCATCATCGGCAAACTTAGGGTTTCCTCTGTTTGAACAGGTAAATCTTTTAACTGCTTTCATTTTTGTTTTTTAAGGTTTCCGTTAGTATAATGGTTTGAGTGTATTTATTTGTTTGATTTTGTTATAAACTTTTGTCGGATGTTGTGTGTTCCTATTTGTTATGGTAGTCTTGATCTTGATCTTGATTCATTTTCCAAACATGTGTTAGATATGTCTTTAGGTAGGTCCTATCACTCCGTGCCCTAGGTTTTATATCAACTTGTGTCGTTGGTTGTTTTGACCAATCAATCCTCTAAACCAACCCGTAGTTCAGCCCTGATATGTGGATTACTGGATCGGCTGTCTTAGCCGCTTTAACATTTTCTTGTCGAGAATGAGTTAAAATGTACAATCGGTAAACATCGCCGCTTGCCCATTTTAAGAGTTCCAAACACAAGGTGTATGGGCAGCGAAATCCGCTGCCCTTACATAGAAGATTAAGATTTCAAACTTGCATTGTCGATTGAAACCCCTGCTCTAACACTTGTGACTTCCCCTTACATGCAGTGTCGGCGTTTTTCGCTGCTAAAACATCATACATTGCAACCTACCTATAGAAGCGATCGAAATTGCCGACCATGCACGTGCCCTTAAAATTGTTGGAATACCCACATGTAAGGGCAGTCATTTTGACCGCCCCTACATAAAATATTTTACCAAGTGATCATATGTAGAAGCGGTGCTTTTCACCGACTTTGCATGATAGCAAAAACCACCCAAGAACATGCACAAGCGGTGAAAACACCCGCTTTTACACATGCAAATACTTCCTCATGCAGGAGCGGTCATTTTGACCACTCAAGCATATTTTCCTGAACTTTTCCCAACACTAGGAAAATTCACCTTTCAGGCCTGTTGGCCAGCTTTCACCTTTGCCTTGATTTGCGCGCACTCAAGCTATTCAACGCATGCTCCCCTATCCATGATCATCGAATCGCGGTTATCCCAGTTTTTCCATTTTTTCCCTAACTACGAGATCATGGCCTTTTGCAGTTCTCAACCAGTGTTCGTGGTAGACATCAATCTCAAAGTTCTCTTCAAGAGCTCATGTCAGAACCATCTCTGTCAAAGGCCAAAATCATGAAGTACAAGTACCAAGGTGTCTTTCCAGTGACAGTAGTGCAGTCAAATATTGATGAAATCAGAGACACGAAAATTGGGCATGTGGACATGGCAGAGTATGTAGATAGAACAAAACAGACAAATCCTTCTAAGCCTATGCAGAAAATCATTGACAGTAATATTCATTTGGTTGCATCATTTCCAGTTTCTGCACACAATCCCGAGTTTGTTCTTCAGGTAGCCAGCCATTACAACAGAGATACTAGAGTTGTAATGGATTCACAAGGGAATGTAATCATGAGATTGGATGCGGAATTCCTCGACAAAATCTTCATGTGTCCACCCATTGAAAATATTGGATGGATTGACTTTGCTTAGGGGCAACAGGATTATGATAAGAATGATCAACACGCGATAGTATCTGATAAATATGATAAAGAGGATGAAACTGAACAAGGTGAAGACAAGGATGTAGAAAAGGAGCAACTTGGCGATCCACCTCAATCACCTGAGAAAGATTTTCCCACAGGAACACAAGTTTCTACACCTCCTCCTCATGTTTCAATTTCTAGTAGTTTCCCAGTGATTTCAAATGTTCCCCTTTCACCTATCTTTGTTGTTTCCTCTGATAATACTCCTATTTCTGTGAAAACTAGTTTTGGGACTATTTTTTATTCCTCTGGTTCCATTCTAAGTCTATCTTCTCCATCTTTTGACATTGGTGAACAATCTGTTTTAGAGAACCTTCTGGATGCTTTAGAAAAGGTTGTTGATATAGGTGTGGTTTTTACCAACACTAGTCCTATTGTGACTATCACAGGTGTGAACATGGAGCCGGCTAAATAGGTAGTAGACTCGTCCCCGATTGTTGGCACTTCTATGCTTCCTCCATGGTTATCTGCATATACTCCGAAGAGGAAGAAGCAAGCTATCTCGCTAGACGAAATCAATATTGAAAAGTTGTTACATGTAAAAGTAAAGAATCAGAAGAAGAAGCCTAAGACTGTTTCTAGGCTTGTCAATGAGAAAGGAATCAGGTACGCGGAAATTGCCAAACCACCAGAAGATGCCACCATTGAAACTTTTGACATGAGTGATTATGTAATTTCAAGCGTTGAGTTGGGCAAGCTAACTCATGAGGTTATAAAGGCAGATTTTCAAACCACTACCAGTACTTTACTTGAAAAGTATGATGAAGTCAAGAAAGAGAAGGAATAGTACAAAGCTAAATCGGAACAACTTGTTGATGTCCTTCAAAAGATAGTAAAGTCATCAGAACTGGTAGAACCCATGGCAGTGACGGTAGAAGATCCCCTGATTCAGAAAGTTGAAAAAGCACAAGCCAGGGGAAGGGTGGTAGGAGATATAGTGGAACGCCTATTAGCTTAAGGGTGAATCCTATTGAAAACCACTATGGAAAGGAAAGAGAAGATGGACAAAGCAGAATGAAGAAGGTGTGGAATCCCCCATATCATTTATGAGTTGTCCTCTCAAAGCTCATGAATTGATGTATTCGAATATGGAGAAGCATGCTTATGTCGTGGTCAAAGCGATGAAGCATTTCAGGTTCTATATTCTAAATTCACACACTGTTGTTTTGGTTCCTGATACAACAGTCAAGTCTATTCTGACTCAACAAGAGTTCAGAACAAAGAGAGGTAATTGGATTGCAAAGATCCAAGAATTTGATCTAAATATGAAGCCTACCAAGCTTGTGTGTGGTAAAGGTTTGTGTCAATTGATCGCTGATAACGTGCCAAAAGAGACAGGGGATGAAGAAGAAAACGTTGAGGATACACCAATTGTTCTTTTTGTCACCACTACTGATGAGTGGTATTTGAATATCGCTCATTTTCTTACCTATGGTGAGTGTCCTACCCATCTGTCTTATAAGGAGAAAAGAACTGTTAAGTTGAAAGCTTCTAACTATGTCCTATGGGACAATGGTTTGTACAAAAGAAGCCTTGATGGGGTATTTCTCCGTTGCATGGATAAAGCGCAACAAAGTAGACTTCTAGAGTCCTTCCACAATCTGGCTTGTGAAGGACATTTTTTTGCACCTATGACAGCTCACAAGATTCTACGAGCTAGATACTATTGGCCCACACTATTTCAAGATGCGTACAATTGGGTGCGTAGGAGTGAGTTGTGTCAACAGTTTGTTAGGAAACTGAAGTTGGCCTCATTACCTCTTAAACCAGTGGTGATTGAATAACCTTTTCAGCAATGGGGCATCGACTTCATTTGTGTTGTGAACCCACCATCGAGTGCAGGACACAACTATGTTCTCACCGCGACAGATTATTTTACCAAGTGGCTGGAAGCCATCCCAGTCAAACATGCTACTTCTGAAGTGGTATGCAGTTTCCTTAAGGAAAACATTATTTCCAGGTTTGGAGTTCCAAACAAGATTGTAGCAGACAATGCTACTTATTTTTCTTCCCATGAGATTACTAACTCTTGTTAAGAGCATGGGATCATTCTTTCCCATTCTTCAGACTATTATCCGCAAGGGAATGGTCAAGCAGAATCAAGTAATAAGAATCTAGTTACTATCATCAGAAAACTGGTAGATGAGAATCAGAGAATTTGGCATAAAGCGTTGTTTGATTCTTTATGGGCAGATAGGATTACCCCCAAAAGGGTGATAGGCATGTCACCATTTCAGCT
The DNA here is from genome assembly GCA_027924645.1 of Cunninghamia lanceolata. Lineage (NCBI taxonomy): Eukaryota > Viridiplantae > Streptophyta > Pinopsida > Cupressales > Cupressaceae > Cunninghamia > Cunninghamia lanceolata. The sequence continues at coordinate 1,852,000 of BSBN01000326.1, read as the reverse complement.
CCTGTATGGTCTGAATGCGAAGATACCAATTACCTTGGAGTTTCCAACACTGAAGTTGGTAAAGGCATTGGAAGATAGAACTTTTGATAGTTCTATTGATAAATGGATCATGTACCTAACTAAACTTGAGGAGCAGCAAACTATGGTAGTGGATCATATTGCTGAGCACCAAAGTCAGGTAAAGAAACTCTTTGACAAGAAGGAAAGGATTCGTGAGTTTCAGATTGGAGATCAAGTCTTGTTGTGGGACAAGAGGAGAGAACCAAAGGGAATGCATGGAAATTTTGATTCCTTGTGGAGAGGTCTATTCACCATTCACTAGTTTTGTGGTGAGAATAGCTTCTTACTAGAGTATTAGGACAGAACACCATTCTTTTTGCCTCATAGTGGGCAACATCTGAAGCAATTCAATCCTTGAAGTATCAAATAAGTTCATTTGTACATTTGTATAGTTTTGTGTTTTTATTTTTGTGTTTTTGTTTAGTCTTTTTTGTCTTTTTCTTTTTTGGCTTGACTCTATAGCCCAATGGCATGGATGAAGGCACTTAGAGACTGGATTCTTCTCCCTTCGATCGTTTCAAAGTTCAGTCGATGGAAGTTCCCCAGTTAGAGCTAACTGTTGTTCTCAAAATCAGCTATGCTCATTTTTGTAGACAACCCCTACAAAACTTGTCTGCTTCGTAATCTACACTCTAAGTTCGCAAATCGAGACAAGATTCTCTTGGTCCCATGCAAAGTCATTTGACATCCTAAACTAGTTTGCAACATTTCCTTGAATTGATTCCTCGATATTTGCGCAAATCGATTAAGTCGTATACTGATCGAAATATCAATTTTGGTCATTTTTAAGGTGTTAGTAAAATTTTGAGTCTTCATATGTAAAGTCGGCTTATTTAACCTCTTTTACATGTCTTTTTGTTTACTTATGCAATGTCGGTAGAAATTGCTAACTTGACATCCTTTTTGGTTTTATGTGTAATGGCGGCACTTTTTACCGCTTTTACATAGTTTTCTTTTTCCATATGCCTGAGCGGCACTTTTTGCCATCGTTGCATGTTATCTCAAAAGTTGTTACATGCATTATTGGTAGATTTAACTACTTTTGCATTTTTGTAAAGCATGTGTGAGGTCAGCCAAAATTGCTGCCCAAGCAAGATCTCTGAGATCTTGAACTCCAGTGACATTAATGGTCACTCATGCCACTCATTAAAGGCTTGATTTCAAGTTTTTAAATATGTCTTTTCGATTGTTTCTTTTATCATTTCATTTCCTTACTTCCTAGCTAATCACTGGGCTCCCCTCGCACCATTTGATTGCGTCGTTCTAAGATTCTACCGAATTCGTCATCGACGAACTTAGGGTTTCCTCCATTTGAACAGGTAAGTCTTTGAACCGCTTTCATTTTCTTTTTTAAGGTTTCTATTAGTATAATGGTTTGAATGGCTTTATTTGTTTGATTTTGTTATAAAATTTTGTCGGATGTTGTGTGTTCCTATTTGTTATGGTAGTCTTGATCTTGATCTTGATTCATTTTCCAAACATGCGTTAGATATGTCTTCAGGTAGGTCCTATCACTCCATGCCCTAGGTTTTATATCAACTTGTGTCGTTGGTTGTTTTGACCGATCAATCCTCTAAACCAACCCGTAGTTCAGCCCTGATATGCAAATTACTGGATTGGCTGTCTTAGCCACTTTAACATTTTCTTGTCGAGAATGAGTTAAAATGTACAATCAGTAAACATCGCCGCTTGCGCATTTTAAGAGTTCCAAACACAAGGTGTATGGGCGGTGATATCCGTCGCCCTTACACAGAAGATTAAGATTTCAAACTTGCATTGTCGATTGAAACCCCCACTCTAACACTTGTGACTTCCCCTTACATGCAGTGTCGGCATTTTTCACTGCTAAAACATCATACATTGCAACCCACCTGTAGAAGCAGTCAAAATTGTCGACCATGCATGTGCCATTCAAATTGTTGGAATACCCACATGTAAGGGCGGTCATTTTGACCGCCCCTACATAAAATATTTTACCAAGTGATCATATGTAGAAGTGGTGTTTTTCACCGACTTTGCATAATAGCAAAAAACACCCAAGCACATGCACAAGCGGCGAAAACACCCGCTTTTACACATGCAAATACTTCCTCATGCAGGAGCGGTCATTTTGACCGCTCAAGCATATTTTCCTAAATTTTTCCCAACACTGGGAAAATTCACCTTTCAGGCTTGTTAGCTTGCTTTCACCTTTGCCTCAATTTGCACCCACTCAAGCCCTTCAACGCATGCTCCCCTATCCATGATCATCGAATTGCAGTTATCCCAGTTTATCCATTTTTCCCCTAACTGCGAGATCATGGCCTTTTGCAGTTCTCAACCAGTGTTTGTGGTAGACATCAATCTCAAAGTTCTCTTCAAGAGCTCATGTCAGAACCATCTCTGTCAAAGGCCAAAATCATGAAGTACAAGTACCAAGGTGTCTTTCTGGTGACAACAGTGCAGTCAAATATTGATGAAATCAAAGACACAGAAATTGGGCATGTGGACATGGCAGAGTTTATAGATAGAACAAAACAGACAAATCCTTCTAAGCCTATGTAGAAAATCATTGACAGTAATATTCATTTGGTTGCATCATTTCCAGTTTCTGCACACAATCCCGAGTTTGTTCTTCAGGTAGCCAGCCATTACAACAGAGATACTAGAATTGTGACAGATTCATAGGGGAATGTAATCATGAGATTGGATGCAAAATTCCTTGACAAAATCTTCATGTGTCCACCCATTGAAAATATTGGATGGATTGACTTTGCTCAGGGGCAACAGGATTATGATAAGGATGATTAACACACGATAGTATCTGATAAATCTAATAAAGAGGATGAAACTGAACAAGGTGAAGACGAGGATGTAGAAAAGGAGCAACTTGGCGATCCACCTCAATCACCTGAGAAAGATCTTCCCACAGGAACACAAGTTTCTACACCTCCTCCTCATGTTTTGGTTTCTAGTAGTTTCCCAGTGATTTCAAATGTTCCCCTTTCACCTATCTTTGTTGTTTCCTCTGATAATACTCCTGTTTCTGTGAAAACCAATTTTGGGACTATTTTTAAATCTCTAGTTCCATTCCAAGTCTATCTTCTCCATCTTTTGACATTGGTGAACAATCTGTTTTAGAGAACCTTCTGGATGCTTCAGAAAAGGTTGTTGATACAGGTGTGGTTTTTACCAACACTAGTCCTATTATGACTATCACAGGTGTGAACATGGAGCCGGCCAAACAGGTAGTAGACTCATCCCTGATTATTGGCGCTTCTATGCTTCCTCCATGGTTATCTGCATATACTCCGAAGAGGAAGAAGCAAGCTATCTCACCTGATGAGATCAATATTGAAAAGTTGTTACCTGTAAAAGAAAAGAATCAGAAGAAGAAGCCTAAGACTGTTTCTAGGCTTGTTAATGAGAAAGGAATCAGGTATGTGAAAATTGCCAAACCACCAGAAGATGCCACCATTGACACTTTTGACATGAGTGATTATGTCATTTCAAGGGTTGAGTTGGGCAAGCTAACTCATGAGGGTATAAAGGTAGATTTTCAAACCACTACCAGCACTTTACTTGAAAAGTATGATGAAGTCAAGAAAGAGAAGGAACAGTACAAAGCTAAAGCAGAACAACTTGTTGTTGTCCTTCAAAAGATAGTAAAGTCATCAAAAATGGTAGAACCCATGGTAGTGACGGTGGAAGATCCCCTGATTCAGAAAGTTGAAAAAGCACAAGCCAGGGGAAGGGTGGTAGGAGATATAGTGGAACACCTATTAGCTCAAGGACGAATCCTATTGAAAACCACTATGGAAAGGAAAGAGAAGATGGAGAAAGCTAAAACTGAGCTAGACAACCTGGTAGATTTACTTTCGCAAGAACTGCAAGATCAAGAAGAGAGTCTAGAAGAGTGGATAGATATGAAAAAGATTAAGATAAAGAATTTGATCACCATTGGGGTCATTACAAACAGGGAATCATATCTCAAGACCAAGGAGACTCTGGTGCATCGAATCCACATAATAAAAGGTCTACTTGAAGATCTGTGTCAAGCCCGAGAAGCCAGTGAAGATAGTGATGTCACACTTCTACACCGATTAGAAGAAATTCCATGCACCCTAATAGGAGAAGATCACAAGTTTCTCTCAGTAGAGGAGATGGTAAGTTCCTTTGAAGAGATGGTCCAAAGAAAATTCGAAGAGGAGGCGCCTTCAGTGCTTTTAATGGATAATCTGTATGACCAACACTCGACTCTAGAAAACCTAAAAGATAATCTAGACAAGCATGAAAAGGCAATAAAGGCAGTAAAAGACTCAATTCTCTGGGCCCGCACTATCTCAAAGAACACAGCAAAACCAGATGCATGCGAGATGGCAGCCATCGAAGCTATGTACCAGAACTTTATGAAGAAGAATGACGGAGGAAGCTAGTGCCTTAGTTTAGTTTTCTTATATATGATATGTAATTTGAATTTTGTTTTGGACATTTTCACATGTAATTTTCCAAAATGTAATTACATGTGAGACAAGAGAAGTCCCAAGTCAAATAGGACTCTTTTGTTGAATAAGTCAAAGTAGTTGTAAATTTCCTATTTTTTGCTCCAGGCTCCTCCCTATAAATAAAGAGGGCCTCTTTTGTAAATATTATCTTTTATCTATTGCAAGAAAACTCTGGCGAATTGAAAAGCAAATCAAGACTTTGTGCTTCTTTGTGAGAATCAATTATCAAATATTTATCAATACAAGAAAGCAAGTTCAATTCCAATCTTTGTCTTGGGATTATTTGTTTTATGATAGAATTGTTCTTACGTCTTTGCTATCATATTATCTTTGATAAGTAATTGAAGTGTGAGAGTTTATTTCAAGTGATTAAGGAGTATTCTAAATCTAATTTTAATAGACTTTGAGCTATAAAATCATTTGTGAGGATTGTGTTTATGTTTGTGAGGATAAAATAGCTTGAAGACTTTGTGCTACAAGTTGTTATATTCAATCTACTTTTATCATCTTGGAGGAGAGTGAAGACTTTGGGCTGCATTCAACTTCAAACAATTCTATTTGCAATTAGTAAGTGAGGCAACAGAAAACTTTGTGTTTTTGAGGTTTTGTGATAGTTTGTAAGTTCTTTAATATTACTTTCATTGAAATCATCATCTTGAAGTATAAACATCTATTTTGAAAAAAGAGAATGAGATGAAATGGAACCACCACAAATATAGTTTTTAGTGTACATAAGTTTTATAAGTTATTTGTTTGTAATAGTCAAGCAACTAGAGGGAACCTCCCCTTGCTGAGAGGAGAGACTTTGTCTCATCATAGCTGTGGCTGATATACCCATTTTGTCATTAGTGAGTTAACGATAAAATATTCACCCAACAATTCTAAACTTCAACAAATTCATTTACTAAAGGAATCCTTTTGCTCTTCAATACTAATCTTCATATCACAAGGAACATATTTAGTCTATAAATTTGCATACACAAAATTATATCAACCCATATCAGCTCACTTGATTTGCAACCACAAGGTTAATAATGATCCAGATTTGCTCTCACCCAACCATAGGATTTGACCAATTGAATCCACCCCCGAGCATTTTAAGAGAAACATTTTCTTGATGTTCAACAAATTAAATAGAAAACAATTTTATTTTCAAGAATCTAATTCATAAATCTAACACAATAACTCCCATAACAAATCTCCCTTTAAACATTAACTCCCTTTATCAACAACTCCCAACATCTCCCTTTAGAAACAACTCCCAGAAACAATAATCACCCAACTTCCATAAAACAAATTTTCTCTCAAGAGTTTCATATAATAATAATTTCCCAAAACACCATAAGCATTAATCTCTCAAAATGCCTTTAACAACATACTCCCAAAAACTCCCAAAGCATAATCATTTCATATATCATCAACTCCCAGTTATGCTTTCCATCACAACACCAATTCTAGGTAACATAATAATAATACTCATATAAAATTTCATCATTCATGAAAAATTTAAACATGCAAACAATAACAACAGATTTCTTTCAAGATTTAACTACAACATTCATTTGATTCACAAACAGAAATACAGTTCATTCTTTTCTTACCTTGGTTGTCCAAGTTTGACTTAGCCCATAGAATCTATACATGTTTTCCTTTCTTTCTTCTCCAGCAACACACAGTAATTCCATTATTCTAGAAAATTTCAATTATACCTTTCTTTCCATTGGAATTATGTATTATCGTCATAACTTATCTTAGAAATATACTTATATCATCACAATATTACTGATAATCAAATTAATTACAACATATTCTTTTATAACCACTCTTAATATTTAAGCATCACATATTTCATTTCCATATTTCATTTCCATACATCATATATATTTTCAATGGAATTGGAATGATTAGTGCCAAATACAACCATAATGCTATAGAATAGATCTTACACAATTTCACAATATACATTCTCCAAGCCATCTACTCCCCTAAACAATCTGCCAAGGACCTCTCTTGGGTATGGCAATCTACACAATTCACGTGACTCTACACAAGCCAGCAACAAATGATGATTAAGCCTCAAAATAAAGAAATTTCTGATAAGTAAAGATTTCAAATAAAATCAATAAATAAAACAAAACAAATTAAATAGAAGAAAAGCAACAGTTCAAATCAAAACCAAAAACCCTCAATAAAATAGTCCTCGAGGCAAAAGGACAATAAACAACCAAATATCTTAAATAAATCTTCAAATTGTTGGCTCACTAAAACAAATAGAAAATAAAATTTTAAATATTCTCACAAAGTTGAACATCATAATGACTACATGACTTCAAATGAGCCACTTAAGGGGAGGAGGGGAATGTGGTGGTCTCAAAATATTGGTTCCCAGAATTGCAGCTTGCTAATCTTAAGGGTATGCCAAATCCTATGGTCAAATTAACAAGGTTTTGGCCAACGAAACGGAGTGACCCTATATGGTTTATTACTCCCTGCACTTCAGGTTCTGCTAGACCTAGGTGGGTGCACCTTGATAATGAAGTAGATTAAGGCTGTATGACTTCTTTAATTTTAACGATCTATCCACACTAGCATGTATATATGAAATAGATATGAACTTAACAATTATTCCTACTCCTAATGTTCAAATTTTGAATATGTGAATAAATTTTAAATGAAGTATTCTTTTATAATGAATATGACCACTATTTTTTGGGCAACAGAGTCAAGATATATATAACAGATGTGTCCTCCCTCCTGGCTTAACTCAAATTATTTGGCACTTTTCAAATGTTTATACTTTGTAAAAACATGCAAGGTTGTCAATTACCAAGCTCTTCTTACAAATCCCAATGATATTTTCCCAGGTTACTGTGATCAATTGAAAGAATTTAATCCTTCCTTGAAGGAGCTAGTTAGATTAATCACACAAGAACAGCAAATGTGCCCTGATAAATTAAGTATATCCTTGATATATTCAATTTAAATAACAAAGGAAAGCCATTCTAGAGATAACACAGATAACATTTATGAATAAATATCAACAAATAATTGAACACCAAAATGTTGGACACCATATTGTAATATTCTTCTCCGTTAAATTACTTCAAAAGATTTTGTAGTTTGTATTGGAAGTCTTCATTCACTGGTATATTCTACCTAATCTTTAATTCCTACTACTTGCTCCTCCTATTGCTGATGATTTTTTCCAGCTTACTTTTATTTCCTATTTATACTTTGTATTTTTAGGGTTACGACCCTTCACTTATCATCATGTCTGTCTCTTCATTATCTTGATTATCTTCGGCAAGAATAAAATATTTAATTTTACCCTTCATCTTTGCATCCCAGTGAGAAATTAACTTTAATCATTATTATTTCTTCTTTTGCTAGCAATCTTCACGCTCATATTTACTTGTGTGCATTTTCACCTTTATCCGGCAAAAATATTCATTTGTGTGAAAATGATTACCCCTTCTTAACCTTTTTGTTGAAAATATTTCACTGGCCATTATATGCACTTTCATTTAATAAAAAGTATTCTTTAGGTAAAATAATTACCTACTTGGTTAATTCCTCTGAAAAAATGTTTCACCTCAGAATGAAAATATTCTCAATATGGTTATTAAAATCTTCACTTAGTATATTCATTATGTCCCTCGGGTAAAATAATTTCCCACCTTATAACCCCTTCCATGAAAGTGTGAGATTTACATTTTCACCTTACTATAGCCACACTTCATTTATTTTTTTATTTGCACTTTGGCAATGTGCATTTGAAATCTTACTCTTGCCAATATTTATTTTCCCTTTGATGATGTTCATGCTTCTTTCACTGTTCCATCGGGTTTTTGGAGGGACTTGCAAATCACTCACTCCGATGTATATAAGTCACTCTGCTATTCTTTATGTCTTTTGATTTTGGCAGTGTATACTAGATATAGTTTTTGGGGCCCACCTCATCGGCAAATCAGGGGAACTTTTATAATCTCCTACTGATATATCATTTCTCCTTTCGATGATCTTTGCTTTGCACCATTTTAGGGTTTATGCGTAGCTCCTTTGTAGAATTGGAATTCTCCAGAATATTCCCTTCAGCAATAGCACTACTATCTATATTTATGGAACTTGACACTAACATATCTAGAATTTAACGCAGCCCTCCATCTACCATAACAATTTGACCATCAGTAGCGCAAGAGTCTAGTTCTTCAAAAGATCATTTGGGCAACAACACCCAGTCCTAATGTAGTTTGTGTTGAATCATAACTAGTTGAACTAGCTTGTGCTGAAGCAAAACCATAAACAACACGAGAGAAAGCAGATCCAATAGAACCAGCATTAGCACTAGATGAGCCACTTGATGCCACTAGAGAACTCTGAGTAGGTTGCTTTTGCCATGGAAGCCTTGCAAAATCCTCATAAACTCATTGTTGTGTTGGAGATAATCGGCCAGATTATACACTTTTGTACATTGGTCCATTGAAGAGACTATATAACATGTCCTTCTGATAATTGCAAGTATTCTCAATGAGGATTTACCTAATTTTATCAGAGGGACATCAAAAAGCATTACTTCGATATGGAAGAGTCCTTTCGATCCACTTTCTCGACCCATCTGATAATTGTGAGTGTCTTCTATAGGCTTCCTCTCTCCAGGTGATCTTCAAACAAAGTTCCCTCCACGTGTTAAGGGCATTTGCATTTGTTTTGGAATGTTTTTCACCTTCCTTAAAACTGAAACTCAAGATGCCCGAAAAGGGCTCTAGAACATTATCATGGCAAAAAAATTTTGTAGAATCATGAGCTCTTAATTCGGTAGACTTATTACTGAGATGAGATATCCTTACTGAATGGTGAAACTTCTCATTGATTCGCTTGTTCTCCACCACGTCTAATAGACTAATATCCACATAACCTAGACTTTCTCTTACATGCAGAGCCAAGCCCATGGCCTTTCTCATAACATCCACATGGAGCTTTTCATTTACAGGTGGCTCATCCAAAGTAAATTCAAATTCCTATTCCCACCTCGGGTCTCTATTTTTCTTGACATGCTTGGTCTTTCTCTCTTCTCCTTGCATTAAAAGACACACATAAGGATTTGTATGATGTTTCCTTCAACATCAGTGGCCTCATTTACTCTCACCACAAGCAAGCATCTGCTTGCTGGTATGCCTTATATGTAATTTCTCTCATGCTTCATTTTCTAGTGGCCATGATCAATCTGCATCCTCTCGAAACTGCCCACAACTTGCTTATAGGAAATGACACTTGAAAGGCAATTTTCCATCGAATCCAACATTACCACCTTCACACCCATCTTGGAGACTACCTTATAACTCCATAATTGTGTGAAGCATGACGGGTCCCCCTGCGGGCTCGGCCTAAAAAAATTTCATTTTGAAATAAGATTTCATCTTGAATTGACTTGAGACTACCTTTGTATGCTCCTGGGGTGAAAAAATGAGATGGGTGACAGTCAGAATCTTCTTTCTAGCACATTGTATGTGACCAAAACAAGCCCAGTGGCTTCCAAAAATAGCCTAGAAAAACTAGTCAAACCATCTCCTGGATTCATGAAAATGCACAAGCATGTAGACATTTAAACCAAGAATTCACTGCAGCAAATGACTTGGCCAAACACATCTCGAGGTGCGAGATATTAACATTTAAAGTAGATCATTTAGCCTTTTCTACAACGACATCTGTCAAAAAACCAATTAGGGCTCGCCAACTTGCCATTTTGAAAAAATATCAATCCTCTTCCTGGGGGCTGTCACTTGGGGGATTTAGTTCATTTAGGTCAAATAAGCATGTGTGCAAAAGGGTTTCTTTCCAATCCACTTCTGTCATGAAATATTAAAGGCCAAAGTTGACCTCCCTGAAATTTTTTGGAAATGCAGTCATCAAAAATGTATAAATATCATTTGCTTTTGATCTTGAAAAAATAGCAAATGAGGTGTTGGGGCCTTGAAAATGGACATGGAAGTAGATTATCATAGGGTAAATCTAAGACACCAATTAGTTTTCCATGAAAATCATCCAACTCACAAATATTAGCCTTCAAAGTTGACCTCCTTGGTAGATTTAACATTGTTCAGACAACAAACCTTTTCAGAACCCTTCAATTTGGCACTTCAAAACTCTATCAAATCCAATCATGGGAGGCTAAAATCAGACATGTACATTCACATATGATAGATGAGTATACCTACCAAGTGGTTTGGTATTAAAGTGAACATGTTTCGAGTTATAGTCCTCCAAAGTAGGCTCCTGAGATAGATCTTACAACTATATTTCTGAGTGTTGAAATTAAATTTTTCATTATGGGACATTCAAATTTTGCCAAAATTTGAAGGTTCCAACACAAACCACATGGAACTCCAACATATACCACATAAAGATTTGATCATGAAACTTATGCAATTATGAGCATTCATTAGTTATGAATAATCAAGGTTTAGAATAGCTCCCATAAATAAAATAATAGCTCACACAGAGCAACAAAAACAACTCTCATAATAGCTCACATAGAGCAACAACAACAACTCTAATAATAGCTCACGTAGAGAAACAACAACTCCTATAATACCTCACACAAAGCAACAACAACAACTCCCATAATAGCTCACACAGAGCAACAACAACAACTCCAATAATTCATAACTTCCAACAATTTGCATTATCAAAACACCATTTCTCCCATAGCCATTCTCCTTTTTAGCCAACTTTTTATTCACAGTATAATCAAAATATATTCAAACACCCAAAGAAACAATCACAATCATTTCCTCAATTAACTTATTCACATTTCCACATCAGATCTTTTATTAAAACCATTTCTATATGATCATATCAAAACATTAAATTTCATATCTTACTTGTTCATTCCTGAATCATCTCCTTAGCCTTCCACCCTTCCTCTCTTCCATCTTTATTTTCTTCTTTGAATTCTGAAAATCTCACAAACTCACATAAACTCCAATACCATAAAGATTCGGTTACACCCCAAAATTATAACTCTTACTTTTTAGAGAGAATATGAAAAAAAAAACCAACTTTCTTTGCATTTCTTTTCATAAATTAAAACAATAATATGATAAAAGAAAACTATATATTTTCTCCTAATAACAAAACTTCCATAATAATCTCCCAAAACACCACAGAACTCCCATAACACAATACAATTCCCCAAATTCACATTTTCAATTCCCAATATACCAACAATTCCATCCTCCAAGACATTCAACATTATCAATCATGACATAAATAACATTTAATTCCATACCAAAACCAAACTGGAAGGTTTCGAACAAGACTTAGTTAGAAAAACCTTCATCTTTCTCTAAATGCACTTCAAACTAATATTACTTTATCAACGTGTATAAATGTAAACAATTAAGATCAATAACATCCAAGTCTTCTTATAGTTCCAAATTAATCATCAACGGACTTATTTGCAATACCAAGACCCTTATAGTGTACATGAGCATGGAAAGATTTTTGTAGCAGATATATGTTCAACCAACTCTTAGTTTTGGACAACTTCCTCCAACCCCACATTTTACCAATTCTCATTCACCAATACACCCACCATCAACCATCAACCATCAACCACACACACAAGTTTGTCAGTATCATCACAGAATAAGGTGATAAATGCTTGATAAAAATCATTTTGACATTACAAAAACTTACAATTCCAAGAATACATCTATGAAGATATTTGTATATAATTTGAAATTAATTACTAGACGTTCATTTTGTGTCGTTAATCAATCAAAATTTACCTCTACTTACCATGATGATATCCTAAAAATAGATTTACATTACTAACACTCTTACCCCAAAGCTCCCAAGTGTTTCAACCTGGCTCTAATACCTATGTAATGCACACTCAAGAAAATGTCAAAAAATTATCAATAAATCAATTAATTACTTGAGAAATAATGAAAATTAATAATAAGAGAATAGGAGAATATTCTTTCTTTCATAACTTAATAAGCTTCAAAGACAAAAGTATAATTGTATACATCGTAAATTCACAATTATACACATTTGCCATTTACTTCCTCCATTCACAAAATGAAAAGATGCTTCCATAGCTCCATTACTTTGCATGGTTAACAGACCTGTATCTGCACAACTTAAAGTAAACATTAGTTTCTCAAGGTCAATATTAACACATTAGATATCATTGTACAAAATAATGAGACTAAGGCCCTAAGAGGCCGACCTAATGTGTTGGGGGCTCATGATGACCTTGCCTACGTACGCATAGCACAAAGACTTCGTAGTTTGAAGACTTGGGTTTGCAACCACACAATAGTTTCTCACAGTAATGATAATAAATAGTTACCCTTGTCATACAAAGTGTGAAGGGTTGTTAAACATCCCTAACCATAAAATTAGCAATCCATTCTAAATTAAAAGTAAGGTCTTCCACCTCAATCATTACCACACTAAGTCGAGAACACATACCAATAGACTATTTTTCTTAACAAGTAGAGTGATACCTTCTGCAACCATAATCTTCAATTCAATAAATATAAGCATAAATATAAATTGGATGACAGGTCCTTAAAATAGAGAAAAACATCAATTGCTAGTATCAATCCAATGATCCTTTAGACATCTGTCCATTATTCAATTTCACAAAATCAGACTAAGATATAACAATCTCATAATTACTATTTTACAAACATGAAGATAAAGGTCAATCTACCCCATATCATTCACATAAAAACTCACAGGGGAATTACAAGACATATTCAGGAAAATTTAGGAATGATAATGCTTGATCTACCATCCAATGATTTCATATTTTGCATCCAAGAATGAATTGCTTAACTCTTTAATGAAAAACACAAGCTTATTTAATCAATTTCCTATAAATAACCAAAAGATTTATAAAATGTAAAACAATTATTCTATAACATGTGTCTAATTCTTATTAGAAATAATATACCATGATAAATTTTTCATAATTTCTAGATGTAGGAATTTTGTATAATGACGAGCAAATAAGATATAATATTTATATATAAATAGAGATAAATTTATACTCAAACAAAGTCTTTAATTCTTGGCTTGATAAGATTGTTAGAAATTTTAACAAATAAGAGAGATCATGTGAGTGATAAAATAAGTAAACTTATTCTATTGGTATATCAATAGAGAATAAAGTGATAACTAGACTCATCTCAACCATTTGTTTGTAAAACAAGATAAAGATTAATGAGATCGACAACCAAGGATAGAAAACACACGAACTAATTTCCTAAAATGCTTCAAAGAGAATCTAACTCACACAAAGCATTGATCAGATAAAAATAAACATACTGGATTTGTTGAAAGGCGCAAGTAATTTAATCTAGTCAATATATCTAATGTAATGATATTATACGTATTTTCAAAAATAAACTTTAAACATTATTTATAACTTCAAGACTATTGTTTTGTAACCAAATCCACAATGTATAAAGAATTGTGACTATTGCTGTGAAATGCATAAGCTAATAATAAATCTTTCATATTGTTGAGTTGTAGATCCAATGATGGACATTACAAAACATAGAAGATTGTATCCCAAGGCCAGTGAAAAGAGGAAGAAAGACAAGGCACAAGAGTGCAGACAAGGATGATACCAGAATACTAGTTGCAGAAAAAAAAATTGTCATATATAAAAACTATGCCTCAAAGGAACGAAATAGAGAGCATAAAAGGATCTTAAAATAATCTTAAACAAAGCTTCAAGTAGAGGAGAGTCAAACCCCAACATATTATATCAAATATATGTAAATAAAACAAAAGTCTTCATTGTTCCTCAGAGAATAAGAAACACAGATTTCTCCCAAATTGATTAAAGAATAAAATCCTAAGACAACGGCTCACAACAATTTGCAAGAATAAGACTATACTCGGCAACCTTGACCAGCAGATTTAGGCACACAGCAAAGCATACAAATTTTTTGTCAGAAAAAAACACAAAGAGATTTCTTCTCATGTAACACAATGATATCACAAAATGGTATTGTTGATACGGCTCAGAAACTTTAAAGCAAATGCCATCGCCAGGTGAATCGTTTGATAAGGTATTGTTCAAGAACGGCTAAGGTTAAAGAATATCTGGTTTACCTTTGTGAATTGATACAGACCTCAACTAAAAATAGGAGCATAAAACAACTCTATTTCCCAAAACAAGAAAAAGAGACATATGAAGAATAAAGTCTTGAAACGTCATAAATCTCTAAAAAGCTAAGCAGTATAAATAAAATACATAAACAGCTATCCACTCTAAAGAAACCAAGGCTCAAGTAATATATATTATAGAAAATGTAACACTATTGTCCAAGGGAAATCATCCTCATGCAACCAGGAATATCAATAAAATGTTTGTTTTCATGCAATTTTAATAAAGACAATTGTTTCGGGATAATTTTCAGAAGATAAGATATTGTGTAAGGTCAATAGCATACAGAGGAATCTACCAACACACTATACACATAAAATTAAACTAAAAACACTTACCTATTTCTCTTGGGCTTATTTGATACTTTTCATTTAGATGTGCAACAAATCCATCGTATATACCTGAAGCTCAGCTCTTTCTTGTATCGACAGTCCTCCTTCCTTCCTTTTTTTTGAAATTCCAAAAAACAATATCTCTACTATGTCTAACCTCTCCCTTCCATCTTGAGTATGTGCCAATAAATCTAATTGGAAATGCAGTAATTGCTAGTATCCCACTATCTCTCTATCTTGTAATGTCCCGGATGACTCTTCCACTTCTAATTCCTTCACCCATAATCTCATGGTCTAAAATAGGTTAAAATAATTCTAAAACATAAATTATAATTTCTAATATAAAATTAAATCTATTAATTATATAAGAAATGATTAGGCCTTACACAATCGGTTATTCTAAAACTAGTGAAAGCTCTTGCATTATCAAAGATGATAGTGTGGGAAGCTCCAAACCTTGTCATGATTTCTTCTAAGAAATCCATGATTGCTAATTTTGTAGCCTCTTTGAGTGGGAGAACTTCAACCCACCTGGTGAAGTAGTCTGTTGCAATTAGAACCCACTTGTGGCTAGTGCTGGATGTAGGGTTGATCATGCCAATGAAATCCAGGCCCCACTGTGAAAAAGATTGATCTACCTAGATGGGGTGAAGTGGAAGGGTTGCCAATCTCTTCTTTCCGGCAAAGAGAGCACACTTTTTGTATTTTTTCACCCATACATGGGCATCATTAAACAATGTGGATCAAAAATAAACTACCATCATTATCTTCATTGTTGTGTCTCTTGCAGAGAAGTCACCTCCATCTCAGCCTGCATGAAACTCACTGGGTAATATGTCACTCTAATTTTCTTCAATGCATCTCAGCAAGAATCCATCAAATTCATATTAAAAAGAATTTCATCCACCAAAACATATGGGATGGATTGCAACCTCAAGTGTTTTCTCTTAGTTCTATCCAATCCATGAGAATACTCACCAGTGGATAAGAACTTGGCCATGTTTGTTGTCCAACAACTTATAGTTGTTGGTTTTGCTATAAGTTTTGCTTTGTGCAAGAGATAGGATGAGTTCACCTCATCTACTGTAGTTTGAGCTAGCAGCTCACATAGTCCTCTGCCTCTAATCAGGTTAGTGGTGTAGACACCTAAAAATGACCTTTGCATTACTCACCTTGCATACATCAAATTCATCTAAATCACTTGCATCTAACGTTGATTAAATAATCTAATTATTTAATTAATTTCATCAATTTCTTCTAAATCTCTTAATTCCAACATGAATTGAATAAATCCTATTTATTTAATTAATTTCATTAATTTCCACTTTATTCTTCCACATTAAATAATTTTAATTATTTAATTAAATTATCCTTTTTCAATCTTCAAATCCATATTAATTAAATAAATCAATTATTTAATCAATTCATTATTCAAATTCCTCTTATCCACAATTAAATAATTTTAATTATTTAATTAACTAATTATTCCTCCAAAATTAAATAAATTATTCAAATTTATTTAAGTTAACTTTATCTTCTAAAAATAAATAAAATTAATATTTTATTTATATTCTTTTATCATGCAAAATAAATTAAATGAATTTATTTGTTTAATTTATTCTTATCCTCATATATTATCTTTTATTCCATCATGCAAGATAAATTAAATAAATGTATGTTTTTAATTTGTTTTTATCTTTCAAATCTTCTTAAAATAATATTTTCTTCTATGTGCACAATCAATCTTATTTTTAGCATGACAAAAAAGCAAATCTAAAATTGAGTTAATTGGCTTTTATCATTATCTTTATTAATCAACTCATAAATTAGAAAAAAGAGCATTCTAAATTTATGAAATCAATCTTATTTTTTATCCAAGCAAGCAATTAACTCAACAAGGCACCTTTTTGCATGGACACTTGTCGTGTGCATGTTCCTTCATGTCCTCTCAACTCATCTCAACCATTAGTTTCATTGATTTATCTCCACCATTGATCAATCTTTTCGTGAAACCTATATATACCCCCTTCACTTCATCAAAAATCCTCTTTGATCATTTAAGCTTTGGGCTTTCATATAGCGCTTTGAGCATACTACGCATCTTTGAGCACATCATCATACGATTGCTTGTTGCAACCATGGTTATGCAATTAAGAGAGCAATCCACAAAGAACCAAGGAATAAACACAGTCATGGGTGGTAATGTTCTTCATTTTGTTTAGATTTGAAACTTTGTTATCATCTTTGATATATTCTTTGAAGGTTATAGGATCGGATTTAATAGTCTTTACTTGATCTTTTATTAATCTAATTTTTCCCTATACACATTATGGAATGCTCGGTGGGACCTACAAACCTAATTTAACTTTGCTTTTTTGAGAAAAATGATTTTTCTAGGCACAGGTATAGAACCGCACATTTGCAACGCAAAAACTCACCTTTGCAACACAGAAATACGCCACTAGTAGAGAAAATTTGCCTTTGAATTGTAGACATATGCATCTGGTAGGCAAAAACTTGCCTTCGAGTGACAGTTTTGTGCCTTTGCAATGCAGAAACACGCCTTTGCACAGTTATAACTCACCTTTGGTTAATTAAAGCTCACCTCTGGTTTTTAGGGTTTTCTAACTTATTTTGGTTACTGATAGTGATTTCTGACATCTTTTTGATCTCTATTTGTGTTTGGCAAGATGTTTTATTTGCTAACACTGACTATATCACACCCTCAAGCTAATTTATTTGTGGGTGTCATCTTGCTTTTTTACTAATCGATCATCTAACTTGGTTTATTGTCTATTTTTGGTGCAGGTGTATAGATCCATATCATCATCCAACATCCTTGCCCATCATGAATCAATTCATCAAACACTTGATTCTACATTTGATCTAGTTTTTATTGTTTTTGTAGGACTGTCTCAGAAAAAGTGTCTTTGAACAGCAAAAGCTCACCTTTGCACCACAGAGACACGCCTTTGCAGCATAGAAACATGCATTTGCATAGCGATAGCTCACCTTTGCACAGTAACAACTCACCTCTAGTAAATTCCTATGCGCCTTTGCAACACAGAAACTTGCCTTTGGTATGTTAATTTCTTTTCACTAATCATTGACTTTCTTTGGAACTAATAGCAGTGTGTATAGCATCTTATCATCTAGCAAGGATCAAGAAGTGATATTCTAACATATTTGGTGCAAGACGTTTGTCAAAGGAACTACCCTTTTACACTGAGTCTTAGAAACACTTCGACTTTATAAGGGAATTAACGACTGTATTATGTGTCTTGAATGCCTTAGTACGTATGCTCTTTCCTCCAATTGAAAAGTAATCTTGGAAATCAGAAATACTTAGGTTATTTATTTGCTTTATTGTCGAGAACTCGAGATCATACGTATTCTCTTCTCTCATGTCGAAAGGCAATCTTGAGAATCAAAACTACTCAATATCCTTTCTAGGGGGCCTTCTAGGGGATTTCATCACCTCTAGGGATGACCCCAACTGCATGTTTTAGTGCAGTATATAAACGTTGGGAGTATCAAAAGACTCAACTTCAAAGGAAAGACCCTTTCAACTCCAAGCAAAAAACTTTCAGGATACTTGGTCCACCAAGACTCGTATAGTTGAGCGTCAGTTGACTGGGACACCCCTATTCATAGATTTGTGCCACTCGTACCTAGCATATATTGGGGACTCCCTAAAAGCCTTGTAACCTAGATAAGACCATCAGCCATTTTGTAATGTGATGCAAGGGATGTGGAACGTATCCTGAAGTTACTCACCATCTGTACTACCTTGAAGGTGAGATAGAAGTTTTCTTTGGGAAAGGCATCAAAGCCTCCAAGGAAAGGGATATTGGGTGTACACTCTCTATCCCTAGATATCTTCTTAAGGGGAAGTATTCTTAGCTAGATAAGAACATGGACAGGTATTCAATCATGTGGGTTCACATTATGACTCAATCCTACTTGAATAATATTTAGGTTGTTGCATAAAAGAAGTGTTTGGTGTGTCTTCACATGTTATCTACCTATAATCACCATTTGTTTATCCGTGGAGGTTAATATCCTCGCACAACTAACTCATGGAGTTAGTCCATAGCCACTTTTTCTACTATGTTTTCTCTTACCAAAGCAAAATTTCCAAAATCTTATCTTGAAAAACACATTGTCCCAAAAACGTGCCTCTGGCACGTAGTCCTACGCCTTTAGCACACAAAAACCTTCCTCTGGTGCACAGAAACGTGCCTCTGTCTCAGTACATTTTCACTATCTAACAGAAAACCTGCCTATGGATTATCCTGACATGCCTTTGAATAGCATAAATACGCCTTTGATCTATCTTCTTGTGCCTCTATTCAATAGCAACATGCCTTTGAACTATCGTGACTCACCTTTAAGCTTTGAGTGATAGAAACCTGCCTTTGGCGTGCAATCCTATGCCTTTAGTCTCTACCTATTACCAATCATCATTTTAGCCCAGAATCAAAAAACCCTAATATTTAAGAAATTTTAATAGCAAAGCTATCATCCACCATCAGATTGTTCCCATCAATCATCATACCAAAAACTTGGATTTTTAGAGCTATTATCCTCTTAAGACTACAACAATCATCATCATCACCAAACAAGCCTAGAATTTATCCAAGATTTCATAGCTTTAATTTGGCTTCTATCCTAGGATCTAGATCACATCTCCTAATCTATCTTTGATTTGAGAAAGCTTGCTTTTCTTAGATCATTGAAGATAAATTAGTATCCATTAGTGGTGTTCATTAGCTTAGAGAATAAACTTCCCCTAGGTTGGTCAAACTCATTAATCCTATCTACCTTCCTTGAGATCATTAGTCTACCTCTTTGAAGGTCATCAAACATCCAAAACAGCAATTGATCTAGGTTCTACTTATCTTTCATCAAGCAACCAATCCAAAAACATCATCTTAGTAGTCTCAACTTAATCACAAACATCCAAAATCAATCCATCCAAATCTCTGTCATAGAAAATCTGAAAGTTCACATGACTACAACTTGACAACATCGATTAGCTATGGAGGCTCATCAAAATAACCCCCAACAAAATCTCCAAAACACCCCCCAACAAAATCCTCAAGACATTCCTCATGGTAATACCCAAAACAACCCTCAAGATGGTAACTCTTCATTGATAGATGCTAAACAATTTACCACAGGGCTGAACCCTCATGATTTTCTACCACAAGGGTATACCATAGGTCAATCATCATCTCATCAACCTAGACTCCCTCAACAAGAACAAACATCTCAAGAGGACTCACAAGACCTAGATGAAAGCATGCAAGATCCCAAAATCTTAGATGCTTTAGATAAATTGATCTTGGCTTCCAACCCCAATCATTTCTTTCATCTACTTGCTAAGAAAGGAGCCAAGTTACCTTAAGACTTTGACACATCTACTCTCAAGGAGCAAGATTCCATCAATGATGTCATAAACGCCATGGGTAGACCACAAATTACCCTTATCCAAACTATGTCCACCATATCATCCCTCATTCCCGATTCACCCTCACATGAGGTGCCTTTGAATCCTTTCACCTATAAATATGTCAATCCCCTTTATCAAAACCCCATGGGAGAAACATCACTTGAACCCATTATTGTCCCCATGGAGGTTTACAAGGTACAACAAGAAGACCTTGCAAAACAAACATATCAAACCAACCCTTTCTTCACCACATCTACACCTATGCCCTCTCAAAATCCTCCATAAATATCACAAATCCAAACCCCCATCCCTAATATTGTTAGTGTCACTCCTCTGCAAGGGGCACAAATTCAAAACTCCATATCTCATCTTTCTTATGCCACTCCACCATGGATGTCACAAGTGTCAACTTCCATATCAAATCTTGCTTATGCCACTCCTCCATAAGTGTCACAAGTCCAAGCATCCACTCCTCAAAACACCTATATCACTCCACCTCAAAATCAAAACACCTATATCACTCCACATCAACATTCCCAAAGTCAACACTCCTACATCACTCCACCTCAAATTTAAAACACCTACATCATTCCACCTGAACAATACCAAAACCAAAATTCTTACACCAACCCCCCTCAACACTCCCAAATTCAACACTCCTACATAACACCTCTACCAAACCCACCAAACCAACATTTCTCCATGAATCAACCCCCAAACAACCCTCACAACTTGTATGACCCATACAATCTCAATCCATATGGACAAAATTCCAATATATCCTATGGGAAAATACAACCACCATTCATCCAAAAAAATATTGCTCCCCAAACACCCACATCCAATATTAAGCTCAAATTTTCAAATCTACAAAAACAAATCTTTGGTCTTTCATTTAGACACACAAAGAAAACTTTCTCTTTGGAGGAGGGTTGTCCATACCCATTTGATAGATCCTTACCCATTATCCCTTTTCCCCCCAACTTTGGCATGCCTAAATTTGACAAATATAAGGGAAAAGGTGATCCAAAAGAACATCTTAGAGATTTCTATATTGCTTGCTTAGTGGTTGCTCATAATGATACTTATCTTATGCACCTCTTCCCTCATATTCTTGGAGGGCAATCCATAGAATGGTTTTCTCACCTACCCATAGGTATCAAAACATTCAATGAATTAGCCGAAAAGTTTGCAACCTACTTTTCCTACAATATTGAACATGAGATTTCTATGACAAACTCATGTAACAATAAATAGCATAATGGGGAAACTTTCATTTACTTCCTACAAAGATGGAGAGGTATGGCTAGTAAATTCCCATGGCCTATACCCAAAAAACAACTTGTTAGTATCTTTGTGCAAAATCTTAGCAAATAAATTGGTTTTCACTTATAAATCGAAAGTGCTACCTCGTTTGAATAAATCATCTCCAAGTGAACCAATATTGAAAAGGCCCTCATAGCAAAAGGTTTAGTCAAAATCTTCAAAGAGGCCAAAGATAATCCTCCCCAACAATCTAATGAGAAACCTTGACTTTGGTCGAAAAACAAGAATGTTGTTAACGACGGTGTTGTGGACTCTAAACATATCCAAACCCTCCAAACACCAGTCAATCTCCAATCAAAACCACCCAATCTACTCCTCGTGAGTAACCAAAACAAGACTATCCCCTTAGATGTAGGTTTACTCCTTTGGGAGAACCTATTGAATCAATCCTTAAGAAACTTGTTCAAAGTGGACTTATCGCATTGCCTGAAACACGTCAATATGATGAACCCACTTTCAAACCTACTTGGTACAAAGATAATGAGTATTGTGAGTACCATAGAGTGAAAGAGCACAAAACCCCTTGTTGCATGAAGTTGAAAAACTTAATCCAGAATCTCATAGACAGGTGAAGTCACTATTGACGATCCTCCAAACCATACCACAAACAAAGACCTAGACATATACAAGGACCCATTCCCTACACATGGTAAGGGTACTAACCCTGACAAAGGAAAAAGTGTCAACAAAGCTTCATCTTCTTATGACTCCATTATGGGTCATTTTGAAGAAAGTCATGTGTCCACCCTTACCATTAAGAGCAAAAACCCTGATTGTGCTATCACAACTTGTCGTGGTTGTGTTACCCTTCGTGGGCCAACACCAAATACCCCTATCAACTTCAAATATAATATCGTTGAACATCTAGGGAAGACTCCTACACAAATCTCCATATTAGACCTTCTGAAGTTGTCACCTACCCACAAGGCAATGCTTGAAAAGGCCCTACAAGAATCATCGGTTCCTAACAATATAGTTGTCAAGGACTTTCAAGCAATGATAGGTCACATTGCATTACCTTACCAACTGGTATTTTCTAAAAAGGACCTCCCATCTCATGATCCTTGTCATAATGATGTTGTGTATGAGGAAAAATCGATTAAATCTAAACTAAATAAAATCAAAGAACCCAATAACATAAAGAAAACAAATTTAAATAAAAGCCATGACAAATAATCAATGAAATAGAGACTTTTACCGAAATCTGTATTGTTTCCTTTGGATTGAATGTGGATTGCTCAATGAAGTTGCGAAGCCATAGCTGCAACAAGCAAGTAGTGTGCTCAAGAGATCAATGTCAAAAGATCGTAAGTGTGCTCAATCGACGCGTTTTGTATGCTCGAAGCTCTGTTAAGTATGCCTAAGAATACGATCGAAGAGAGAGACTCAATGCAGGAGATGAGGGGGGTTTATATAGGTTTCAATGAAGATCGATCAACGCTCCAGATAATTCAGAAGAATCAACGGAGGAGAACAACTGAGGAATGTGCAACGAATGAGAAGAAGACATGTGTCTTGCTTGCTTTTGCATGAGAGGAGTTATCAAGAATAGAAGAATGAGTTAACTGAAGAGATAAATCAATTAAAAGAATAAAGCAATCAGTTAAGTGATTTAAAACAAGAAGAAGAGATTTGCATGAGAAAAGAAGATATTTTGCTTTATTAAATATAAAAATATTTAATTGATGAGCAAGAAAGCTTGAGTTATTTTAGAGATAACTCAAATTTAGAAGAAAAAGCAATTTAAATAAATAATTGATTTATTTAAATTTAGAGAAGATATTTTGGAAGAAATAATTAAATAATTGGAATTATTTAATTTAGAAGATTTGAAAGCAAATTAAATAAATAAATTTATTTAATTATTGTGCATGATTTTGGAAGAATGATTTTGATTTAATTAAATAATTTAAGAATTATTTAATTTTAGATAAGAGGGAATTTGTTGAATTAATTAAATAATTAATTTAATTAATGTGGACTTGAATTTTCGGAGAGAGGATAATGATCCAATTAAATAATTAAAATTATTTAATTGTGGAAGAATATAGAGGGATTTAATTTAATTAATTAAATAAAGAGAATTTATTTAATTAATGTCGCAATTTAGGAGATTTAGAAGAATTTGATGATAATTAATTAAATAATTAGATTATTTAATTAACGTTTGCAATGCAAGTGATTAGACAGATAACGGAATGCAAGTGATTAGACAGAAATGACGAAATGCAAGTGATTCAACTACGTGGTCATTTTAGGGTGTCTACAGATGCACTACACATTGAAGTACTCATCCATCAATGAAAGATCAAACGTATACTTATAGATGGTGGTGCTGGTCTGAACATTTGTTCACTCAAATTGCTAAAACTATTAGGATACTATGGGGATCACATCAATACTAAGCAGTCTATCACTATTAAAGCTTATGATGATCTAGAGCACCGATCAAAAGGTGTGATCCATTTGCCTATTCAAGTAGGCCCTGTCATGTTGGAAACAAGATGCCAAGTATTGGATATTGAGCTTCCATATAATATCATCCTAGGACACCCATGGATCCATGCCATGCGGGTTGTACCCTCTCCATACCATCAATCTCTCAAATTCCCATTTGATAGTACTGAAATCACAATCCTTGGAGATCCTAATCCGTTTGAGTTTTGCCGCACCATGCAAGGGCGTTACTGAAATAGCAACCAAATACCAAATAATATTGAAGCCCCATTATCTCCATTGTACATTGACCTAGATACTTTGAAAAATGTCTCAACAAATAAACCCATTCCAGAGATCGAAGTCCACTTCTGAGACATAGAATTTGATGAATATGACATTTCAAAACCTTGCTATGTGGGGAGGATGCCTCTTTCACCAAAATCTTATAGCAAACCACCCATAGCAAAGGTCACTAAAAAATCAAAGATACCAACTTCCCTCACAATGTTCACTCATGGGGGCTTGCTAGAAGAAGAATCTCTTGAAGATATTTCATCTTGGATATACCAAGAAAAGAATATAGTCACGCTACCTATTACACAATATGGTACCGATCTCAAAATTGTACAAAACATGGGCTTTAAAGGCAAAGGTGGCCTTGGATAACATGGTCAAGGAAAGCTAGAACCAATTATTGTGACCAAGAAATAAAACAAAAAGGGTTTAGGATATGGTAAGGAGGTACCATGTTCCTCAGACATCAAGTTTATTCTCGATGAGGTAGAGAAAGCTTTTCCCATAGTTTTGATCTTTGAAGAGGATACTATCAATGACTCTTATCTACACCTAATAGACCTATTCCAAGAAACATTGATATTCATGATATCATCCACATCTCCCTCACCTCAAACACAAAAACCTAGAATCTTCCACACATTTACCCTAAAATCATTGATTGGTACAAAAGAGGCCCCGTTCTAGACATATTTCAGAATTATGACGCTATAGTAGAATTCATGGGACTTCGGGATGCTATTCCACTGGATGATCACAAAGCTAGGTTTGTCATGGATTTAGATCTTGCGTACTTTGGGGAGAATGTTAAATCCTCCAGTCATAAAAGACAAAATAAAAATAGATCCCTAGGTGAAAACCACAATGTGGCACCTCCTGATCATAAAATAGTAAAAATAAAAGACGTATCTGACGCTAAAAACCTCTCTGAGGTGCCTGAAGATGGAGGATTTGACCTTCCCCTAGCAAAAAAGTATCAAGAAAAATTAGCTCTCTTAGTAGAAGACTCACATGAGATGAATCTAGGCACAGATCAAAATCCTAAAACCACATTCCTAGTAACTTCACTATCAACACAAGAGAGGAAGGACTTCATAAAATTCTTCTTACAAAGGACAATCAATTTCTCTTGGACATATGCTAGCATGCCCAAGTTGGACCCTTCACTAGTGATTCATCATCGAGCAGTCTCTCCAAATGCCAAGCCCATCAAACAAAAGCTTCACAACATGCACCCACAAATAGCACTATTGCTCAAAGCAGAGCTTGAGAAATTACTAGATGCAAAATTCATACAACCTATTGATTATACAGAATGGGTCTCCAACCTTGTACCTATTTCCAAACCAAATGGGGGCATCTGCATTTGCACTGACTTTAGAGATCTCAATAAAGCATGTCCCAAAGATGACTTTCCACTACCCAACATTGATATCATTATGGATTTGACAGCGGGTAACGAAATGCTTTCTCTAATGGATGGTTTCTCTGAATACGATCAGATTATGATAACACTAGAAGACCAACATAAAACTACGTTTACATGCCCTTGGGGAATATACTATTGGCAAGTCATGCCTTTTGGTCTTAAAATGCAAGAGCTACCTATCAGCGAGCAAAGACAATGATATTCCATGACCTGTTTCATACTATTATGGAAGACTATGTCGATGACATATTAGGCAAATCTTCTAGAGCAGATCTTCTACAGGTTCTAGGACAGATATTTCATAGACTAGAGAAGTATCAAGTGAGGCTAAATCCTAAGAAATGTGTCTTTGGTGTCACTTCAGGGAAATTGTTGGGATGCATTGTATCTCGCAGAGGAATTGAAGTGGATCGAGCTAAAGTCAAATCTATAATAGAGATGCCTCCACCCAAGAATCTAAAAGCATTAAGGATCCTTCAAGGAAGATTACAATCAATCAGACGGTTAATTTCACAGTTAGCAGATAAATGTCAACCATTTCTACACTTGCTCCACAAGGATGTTTTCTACACTTGCTCCGCAAGGATGTCTCATTCCAATTGGATAGCAAGTGTCAACGTACATTTGATCAGCTCAAGGACTATCTAGCTACACCTCTAGTTTTGGTGCCACTAGTTCCTGATAGACCTTTGCTCCTATATATCTCTACTACATCTGCAGTGTTAGGTGCTCTCCTCACACAACATGATGAGTCAGGCAAAGAACATGCCATCTACTATATCAGTCGCACATTGGTTGGTTATGAACTTAACTACACTCCTATGGAAAGAGCATGTTTAGCAGTAGTGTTTGCTTAACTACACTCCTATGGAAAGAGCATGTTTAGCAGTAGTGTTTACTTCCCAAAAGTTGTGACATTAGATGTTAAACCAACAAACCAACCTCATCTCTAAGATTGATCCATTGAAGTATCTTTTATCCAAGGCAACTGTCACAGGTAAACTGGCTAAATGGGTCATGATCCTGAGTGAATTTGACATAGAGTATGTTGATGTATAAAATTACGCAGGTTCTAACACCAACATGGGAAGTTTCAAGGGTGTGGGGCTTGACACTTGAAACAACCTCCAGATTTTACAAAAGCTAGCTCTTCCTATTTCAATTGGGGTTTTGAGTAAAGGGAAAAACAAGATTATAGATACAATAAGTAAAATCCTAACTCTATGGCGATGCGCTTGAAAATGTATTTAGTAACTAGCACAATGAACAAATTCTCAACATTTAGCTATGTTGAAGAGCAAATGTTGCATGATCCATATAGATAGATAATAAAATGAATTAAAAGATCAAAGGCTAAACTTAGAAAATTGACACAAAGACACAGATAATATCATTATTGGCACAGAACAGAGCTCCTTCCATTAATAATTCAACAAATACAAAAGGCACAAAGACATGCATAGGTATAACAACTTCCTTATCAGAAACAACAAAATTAAGGCAAATGATAATCTGATCACATTCAAAAGTTTTGAATTCTTAATTGATAACTCCTCCTTCATGTTACAATATCTCCTATATATATAGCCATAAAATTTGATTCAAGATCAACACAAACTGCCAGGATCCCAACAGCCCAAATAGAACTGGGACTCGAACTGTCACTTGAATTGACACTGAGAATCTCCTCAAATCTGCAACCGCCTTTTCCTGCACACTCATTGGTGGAGCGATCCAAAATGTGACACTATAACTCTTAGTCCCGTTGCAACATGTGGCATCACCCGTAATTGCTCAAACAGCCCCAAAATATACCACGTGGCAGCGTCTGTATCAAACTTAGCTTCTTTACCTTTAAAAAAGGAACACACAAAAATGTGCCACCTGTCATCATCTGCCACACTTGAAACTTGATACACGGTAGCCTCCGAGAAAAAATATTGAGACAGTTGGCAACTTCCACGTATCCAAAAGCTTCCTTCCTTTATGCCCCGAGAATCTACGGTAATGACACTTGTCATTCTCTGCATCATTAAGAAACTGTAGCATTTATCTTGGGGCCCACCATATATTAAAGTCTTCTAAAAAAAGAGACAACATTATGACACATGGCACACACCGCTTAAAGCAACAATAAAGACGTGGCACCCTCCGACTGTATCTAAAGCTTGATAAAAAGCTCTTCCGAAGCCCCGTGAAGATGACACTTGTCACACTCCGCTTCAACTGAAACTCATAAA
Organism: Cunninghamia lanceolata; assembly: GCA_027924645.1. Classification (NCBI taxonomy): domain Eukaryota; kingdom Viridiplantae; phylum Streptophyta; class Pinopsida; order Cupressales; family Cupressaceae; genus Cunninghamia; species Cunninghamia lanceolata. Next base: position 1,823,749 of record BSBN01000326.1, on the reverse strand, counting down.
AGAAAACACGTGGTGGCCTTCGACATCAACAAAATAAAAATAAACTTGGCATCCGCACACAACACGTGGCAAGCTCCGCATCAAACTTGAAACTATGTCAAAATATTCTTCGGGCACACCATATGTTTCTTGACGCTCAAAACTTTATAAAAGGGAAACACGCGGCAGCGTCTGCTCAAGAACAAAAGGACGCGTGGTGACACTCGCTGGCAAGCTAAAACTTAAGAAACTTTTACAAAAGCTGTCGAGTAGAGACACGTGGTACATTCTGAGCTTAAGAAACAATTTGAAACACTGAGACTGTGAAACATAAAGAGGCATACAGAAACTGCAGAAACAAATGCGGAAACTAGGACAATACTAAGAAACTAGAAATAATGAGCCGCAACCAATATAAAATAAAACATAGAGTTAGACTCTACAGTTCTTGGCGACTACATGGACCTCTAGACCTGCCCAGAGAGAACTCTAGAATCAACAAAATTGTAAAATTGCACTACCATAAAAAAGAATCATAGCTTCTGCAGTGCGGTCTGATAAATAGACCATTCTGAATCTGACAACCCCTATCTACTTTACAAATCTTGAAATGCAAAATCTAAATTAATGATGTCTCTATGGGAAAAAGAGTACAGAATTTGCACAACAACATGTAACTGGAATTCAAGATGGGCTATTGGACCCAGGACTACTTCTACTTCTCCCACAGTGGAGGAATCACTCAAACCTTGAAAAACAATATGATCATTCTACTTAGTAAGCAAAAGAGCCTTTATTGCATCTGTAATCAACACAATGTTGTCATTAGGAAAAGGGGAGTGTAATCCCAATTAGACCAATCCTTCAATGTGTCTTTTCATATCTTTTACACTCTCTTTGACAATATCTAACAATTCATGGCAGCGGAATTGCAACTTAACACATCATTCACCCTTTTGGTAGCAACCATTCTCACTTACCCCAACTGCAGACAAGGTCTCATCAGATGTATCATAAAGTTTCTGCAATAGAAGATGTGAATCTGAGACCCTTAAGGAAACAATAGACCAAGTTGCCTACACTGAAGACTCTACTTTCTCACATAGTTGTTGTACATTCAATAGGAAGGTAAGGGATGGCTTAAGCTGCACAATCTCCTTAGAGATTCTTCCCCATGTAGATGTATAGAGCTATTTCACCATATTCAAGACCCCTGCATTTTGTGGCCTTTGTGCTAACTCAATTGTCAATTGTTTTGTCTTTTGTTGTTCAGCCATAAGTTGTGCTTGAGCTGCACTATTCAGATTTTGCTCTTTCAAGAGATTCAGTTGCAATTGTGATGCCTCTTGCATTTTGTCCTAATACCTTTTCTCTATAGTGGCCTTTTCTTTCCTCAATGTAGCAATAGCAGTTTTCTCCTGTGATAACTCAACTTTCAAGGCTGCAACTTGAGCTTGTGATGCTTGATGTATTTGCAAAGAAATAGTAGATTGCAAATCCTTTTTTAAGGTATCGATTTCTTTATCCTTGGCTCTTATTTTTGATGTTAAGCTACTATTTGTAGCTTTCTCTTGTGCCAAATCAGCTTCAACCTTCTGTAACCTTTTATACATCTTCAAATAATCAATAGTTACAGCAAAAGCAGTTTCATTCATCAATCCAACTCAGTCCTATGGCTTGAAAAGGGACAAATCCATAGCCACTGCATTCATTGAATAGTCCTATGGCTGCATTTGCTCGTTAGGTTTGATCACATTAGGAGCCAAATGTGTAACAATCAAAGACTGTTGAATAGGATCAAAAAAAGATTTGATATGAACGACAGCAGGGCTCTTATTGTCTTGCTTTCTTTTCTTCTCCATTTGAGCCTCTCTTGCTTTTCTTGTTGTGTCATCTTGGGCTTGGAAGGTAGGAAGTGATGCAATATATCCCCCAGCAAATAGGTGACCTTGAGGCAGACCATAGGGAATGGTAGTTGCTTGCTGGCTAGGATCAAATTGTGACAAGGCCCACTTGGGCATAGATGGGGAAAATAGAGGTAGGGATATGGCCTGAGAAGACATGGCCGATGAACTGGTAATTGGGGAAAAAGTTTGCAAAGGCACAGCAGAAGTGGCAGGAGACATGGAAAATTGGTTAAATTGGGTTACAAACCCTTAAATGAGAAGAAATAGGAGGGGAAAAGAGAGAAGAAGCACCTACCTGAACCACTGATGAGATGATAGGAGTTTGTTGTTGCTGTGGCACCAATACTTCTTCTTTTGTGTCCTCTTCTTCTAATATCAATCTATGTATTTTCTTTCGAGGTCTATCTGATGCCTCTTCTATGTCTTCTTCATCAATATTGATCAATGCTTATTGCAAAGGTGCCGCTCTGAGACCCCCAGATGCCAAAGCTATTTGGATTTTGAGAGGTGGCAATGATACAATCTCTTTTTGTTTTTGCAAGGCACTAAGTGATGGAGGCCATGGGGCTCTAGAAACATAGCTGACGCTTGCCCTATCTCTTGAACATCCTGCTCTTTCTCTATTCTCTCCTCCATTTCTACTACTTCTAGAGAGTCTCTTAGAATATTACTCATGTCAGGGCTAGAAACTGGGGTCATATGAAAATCATCCCATACTGTTTTCCATCCTTCATTAGTCTCAACATTTCCAAAAGTATGGGTTAATTCAAATATTTCTTGCCTATATTTCCAGTAAGCTGCAATTTTCTCTGCACTCCATTCCTTCTTCTTCAATGTAGCTCTAAGGCCTATAGTCATTTACTTCTTACGATCATATTCTTGTATCTTCCTATAAAAGGTTTCCCATGGCCTAGGACCTTCATCTAGCAAGTCTTTTAATTCAACATAAATTACAGGATCATCTTGCCTAGGCGATCTTCTCTTCTCCCAGAAAGGGCATTTCTCATGAATAAATTTTGTAGAAACCTTATTATTAATAATCCAAGAAACTAGGAAGCATTTTGGATCGTATTTCCATTTATCCTCAACAATCAAGAAACCATAAGCAACCAACTTCCTCAATAGAAGATTTTCAGTTTCTCTTCCCTGAATTGTTATCTTTTCCCTAGTCCGGGGGACATCATACATTTTCTTTTTCCTCTTCTTATGCCTAAAATTATTATCAATGACAGATACCTGACGAGCCACTTCTAAAAATGTAACCCTACAGGTCAAGATTTTTGGCAACAGAACAGGCTCCCTAGCATAGCCATGAAGTCTAATGATAGTTGTATGGGCTCCAAAGAAGTAATCACAAGGAATTGGCAAGTTGGTTAAGAAACTCCTGAGACTCTGTGTCATTCTATTTTCTATAGGCTCAGATGCTATATGGTTAAAAATTGGTGCAACAAAACATTCTGCAAACTCATAAGGGTCCGAGGTGTTTGACAAAACATGGGTCCATGTAGACACCAAAATTGTTCTATTGCTACTGGACTCAGGGTTATACATATTTAAAGGCATGTGTTACTGAAAGAGACTGAAATTTTGATATAGGATTAAATGAAAAAGGTATGCTGAATACTTGAAAACACGATCATGAGAGAAGTTTGCAAGCTGATCAACCATAGCCTGGGCAATTGGCTCTGAGAAATCAAGACGGTACTCCTGAGACTTGTCTATAGTCTTAAGTCTAAAAATCACTGCAAGCTGCAAATCATGTACTATTGAATCATCATATTGACCAAAGATAAAAGCCATCATAGCAAGGGCATCTTGAACATCATAACTAAATTGAGCTCGGCATGTAGGCAGCGAAGGCAACTGGGTATTTTCCTCACCTAGACGCATCTCAGTGTTTAGAAACTTCACCTTACTGTGGAGATTTCCCCATGTGGCCTGCAACTTAGGAATAGTAGGAAATGTGGTTGTCATGTCATGCTATAAAGCTAGCATATACCTAATTGCTTTAGGAGTTATCTAAACCATGAAGGGGCCGCATTGAATAGAAGCAGATGGAGGGTGAAACATTTCTACACATAGGTCAATCAACTCTGGGTATGGGTGCACATTAGGGACTACAAACTGTACCAATTGGGACGTCCACACTCTCTTTGACTGCCTTTTTGATGCATGGATGAGACACCTTTGGTGAGCTCCCTCCCGAAGATTCTTGGTGTTCTTCCGCATGTGTGTGTCAAAAATGCCATCTGCATAGTCTGTTACCTGTGTTGAGTCTGAACTCACCCCTATTTATGGGACCCTTGTCCTTGGATAGCTTGCTTTCGGTTGAGCTGGTGCAGACGCATAAGACTTGCTGCTCATTAATTTATGAGATTGTTCAAAGACCCCTAGCCCTTCCTGTGGATCTGACATTTTTTGTATCTCTTGTAAAAGCCTTGGAAACTCTTGACACAGAAAGAAGAAACTAGAACTGCAAATGAACCCTAACTTAGCTAGATTTGCAGGAAAGGAATGACGCTTAGATGCAGAAAGCAGAGATTGTAGAATGTAGAATGAATAGCAACAAAAGCAACAATCTAAGAGTTTTAACACTTAGCTCAACGGGGCATAATGAAACATTTAATGACACATTATGTCATATTAATGGCATTAATGCCAAAAGACGATTAGTATATCTTTTGAAAATCAGTATTGGACGGAGTGTCAAATCTGTATTAAAGTGGCAATCTTCTGAAAAGATAGGTACCTTTTCTTGTAATTTTAAGGAACTACTAGAATGGCCTTCATAAATGTGATTGCTAATGAAAGAGACCTCTGTGTTGCAGACACGTGTTCCCAGAACACTTATTTAAAAAGGGAAAAGGTAGGAAAGCAAGACAACAATGGGAAAAGAAATAAAGACAACTAACTAACTATGATACATAGCGAGTTTCAAGAATTAGGTAAAATGCTTCAAGAATATCCCATTTACAGGAATCTCTTCAGGCTCTCCATCCATAGTCTCTAACTCAAATGCATTTTGTTGCTTCCAGGAGCGGATCTTAAAAGGTCCTATCCATAATGAATCAAACTTACTATGCCGACCTGGTTTAGCAACTCTCTCATCCCATTTGAGAATGAGTGACCCAACTTCAAATTTTGGATTGGAGGTCTTTCTGTCAAACGAAATCTTCACAATCTACCAATGCTTAATCAGTGACTCATGTGCCTTTTCTCTCTTCTCCTAAACCTCTAGTAACTCAGCAAGTCTGACTTGCATTGAACCACTTTCTTTTATCTCCAACTGTTTCAACAATTGTAAGGCAGGAACTTCTATACTTAGTGGCATCACTACATGCTTACCATAGACTAACTCATATGGAGACATCTTGGTTACTTGCTTAGGTGTGATTCTATCTGCCCATAGTGCTGCATTGAGAGATTTGTGTCAGTCCCTCTGATGTTCAGCTCCCATACTCTTTATGAGTCTAATCAGATTCTTATTGGTAGACTCTGCCAAGCCATTGCCTTATGGATAATAATTAGAAGAAGCCTTCAAATATATTCCATTTTTTAAGACAAACTCTGACAGTCTGGTTAGTAAAAATGCTTTAGCATTGTCTGATATGATAGTGCGAGGAGGGCCAAACCGAGTAGTTATCACTTCTAGAAACTCTAAGATTACCTTTTTAGTAGCTTCTTTGAGTGGCACTGCCTCACTCCACCTTGTAAACTAATCTGTTGTAGTAAGGATCCAATTGTATCGCATGTTTGACACTGGATTGATCATGCGAATAAAATCCAAACCCCACTAAGCAAAAGGTTCTTCCACTATTATGGGACTCAAAGGCAATGCAGTATTTCTCTTTCTTCGAGTATAAAACTGACAAGCCTGATATTCTTTGACCAGCTGATAGCAATTTGCAAATAGTGTTGGCCAGAAGTAGCCAGCTTGTGTCACTTTAATAACGGTAGTTCTTACTGAAAATTGTCCCCCTGAGGTTCCATGATGAAACTCATGCAGTATCTTTTGAGTTTCATATTTCTCTACACATCTTAACAGTATTCCATCAATATTCTTTCTGAACAAAACATGATCAATCAATACAAAATGGACTCCCTATTGTCTATAGTATCATTTCTTGTCAGGGGAGAGTCTATTTGGGAAAATACTAGTTCTCATGAACTGTATTCTGTCACTTACCCAAGAATCTTGATCAGTCCCTTGAAGCTTCAATACTGTTTAAACTTCTGCTTCCTCAAGCATTGACCCCTCTAGGTCTTGAGTGATATATTGGCAAAGTCCCCTGCCTCTGACTAGTTTGGTAGGCCTTACCTCTACATCATATTCTAAGATTTTAGTTATCCAATTGGCCCTATTTTCAGTAATCTCACCCTCCATGATATATTCCCTTACACTAGGGTGGGATACTAATATTAGGATCTTATTCCCTATCACTAAATGCCTGAATTTCTTAAAGCTTTTACCATAGCATAAGCTTGTTTTTCAACAAAATTATACCTTGATTCATACTCCCTGATTGTTCTGGAGAAGAATGCAATTGGATGTTCTCCTTCTTCTTTATCATCTTTCTGAGTCAGAACAGCTACCATGTTGTGTTCTCCTCCATATACATACATTATAAAGGGCTTAGAGAAATCTAGATTTCTCGGTACTAGTGCAGTGGAAATGGATTTCTTTACTTCTTCAAAAGCTTGTCTCCCTTCAGCAGTCCATTTGAAAACTAAATCTTTCTTCAGCAGCAAAGTAATGGGTCTAACTAACCCTGCAAAATCAGATACAAAGCGACTGACAAAATTGATCTTTCCTAGAAAGGACTGAACTCTTGTTAACTGGGAAAGATAGATTTAGTATGGTTGTGACTTGCTCTAGATCAATGGAAATTCCATCTTTTGAAACAATGTGTCCTAGAAGTTTCCCTTGGGGCACAACAAAAATACACTTCTTAGTATTTAGGGAAATCCCAAACTCCTGACATTTCTGAAAAATAGCTTCTAGGTGTTCAAAGTGATCTTTGGCATCTTTGGTAAATATAGTCAGGTCATCTAAATAGATCAAAATGATCTTATTTATAAGGTCTCCAAATGCTATGTCCATGGCACGCTGAAAAGTAGCTCCAGCATTTGAAAGACCGAATGGCATTTTGGCATATGCAAAAGTTCCCCACTTTGTAGTGATTGTTGTCATATGTTGGTCTTCATCAGCCAACCAGATCTAATTGTATCCTGAGAAACCATCAACCAATGAGAACCTTCCTGATCCAGCTACTATTTGCAAAATTTGTTCCATGGATGGCAAGGGGTAATGATCTTTCAATGATGCTTTATTCAGGTCTCTGAAGTCTACACAGAGCCTGATGTCTCCATTCTTTTTCCTTACTGGCACTAATTAGACACCCAAGTTGAATGTTTAATTGGGAAAATAATCTTAGATTCTAAAAGCTTTTGCAGTTCATCTACCATTAAAGGCTCAATCCTAGGATTCACTGGTCTTTGTTTCTGACGGACTGGTTTTGACCCTTCAACAGGTTCTATAGTGTGTTGAATGATATCCCTATTATATCCATGAAGGTCGTCATAGGTCCAAGCAATCACTCTATCATACTTATTACACAAAGAAATTAGTTTATCCTTTTCCTCCTGGGTAATAGCATTGCCTACCTCTAGCTTTCTTCCTTCCCTGACTTTAATTTCAAAATAATCATCTTTGCTTGCCTTAAACTTCCTCTTATCCAAGCTTACATCATCAGGGTCAAATAGATTTTCTAATGTGATCAATCCCTTCAGGAGCTTATTAGACTTTGGTTGGATAATTTGGTCACCATAAGCTTCTTCAATCTTGGGTTGTAATTGGTCAGCAAACTCTCCTGACTGCTGTAGAAACAAGAGTACTTGGAGATCATTATCAAAGACTTGCCAGTTCTAGTCGTTGTCTGGGATTGTCAGTCTCACTATCACTTTTACTGCCTCATTGTTAATGAGCAGGTCACTTGCTGGATCAAATTGGGAACCAATTTGTGCCATTTTGTCTACTTCAATGTTTTGGGTTCTGGGGACAACTTCAATATTAAAATCATCAAAACCATCTATTAGATCCCAAATTCTATGGTGGTAAGATCTCATTCTTACATTCTTTGCCACAGCTTTCTCTTTGATTTGTTTCACAACCAGTTTTGAATCTCCTTTGACTACCAAATTCTTAATTCCTTTCTTCTTGGCCATCATAAGACCATGCACCAAAGATTCATATTCAGCATCATTATTAGGGCAAGCAAACTAAAAATGTATGGCTCTAAGAATCTTCTCACCCTTTGGGGAAGTGAGACATCTACCCGCTCTGGCACCATTTTTGCTCCTAGCCCCATCAAAATTTAAGGTCTAGATTTCTGAGCTTCTTTTAGGTTCTTCTTTTTCAAATACTTCTTTTCTCATAACATTTGGTATTTCTTGGCCTTCTTCAAAAATAATATAAGTGCCCAACCAGTGGAGTCATAATTTCCATAAGGGTCACTTTGCATCATGGTCATCAACTGACTGTTTTCTTCTTCCTGTTGATCATGTTCAGTCCAGTCACCTAATTCCTCAAAAAAGACTCTCTCTTCTTTATTCATCATGGCATGGGATGCTTCAATTCTCAGGGTTGGTTCATCAGTAATATGATCTTTGGATAAAGGTTCAGACGGCACCTTCATCTTTGTCCCATACTTGGTTCTCAGAATCAGATGTGACCAATCAAGTGACATGTATCCTCCTATCTTAGCCGTGAAATCTCTAGATAGGCATAAACCAAAGACAGGGGGAATATCTATGACCACTACATCTTGTTTTACAGTTATGTTTGGGCAGGTATACAACTACAATGGGAGTTCTTTAATCCTTCCTATGGTTTGGACAGATTTCCCATCTAATTGCATGACTCCTCTAGCAAGTGGCTCATATTTTATCTGTAAAGCATCTGCTGTCTGTTTTGGCATGACTATAGTACTTGCCCTAGAATCTATCATGGAATTATGTAATAATTTCTTCCCCACTATTAAAGTCAGATAAAATGGATCTGGCTTAGATTTGCTTACCTCTGGTGCAATGTTCAATAGAGCTGATGTTTGCAAAGTTGGAGTGTCCTTGCTTTGTGCCTTTCCTTTATTGGTACCTCCTTCTTTTGTATTGATAGGGTTAGGATCAACCTGAATCTGTAGTGCTTCTTGTAACAATGTCTTTTGCTCAGAAATGGCCAGCATATCCCACATTGATACATGAGTAGGGGTCTTCTTTAGCTATTCTACCACATTCATGGGTCCTAGTGTTTGTGTCTTTGGGTAGTAAGGATACCTCATTGTTTCTAGCACTTGGCTAGAGGCTGCTTGATTCTGGACTGGTTGAGGCACCTCTTGCCTTGAAGCTAGATTATAATGAGTTTGGAAAGGAGGATCTCCAGTAGTCTCATTGTTGGTAACCTCAGGTTGCTCCATCATTCTTCTCTTTGATTTGGTATAATAATCAGACTGTACTAAGGGCTTCTTGGAAGTAGATGCTTCATTCAAGAACACTGAATCTTCATCTTCCATCCATGAAAACAAAGCATGTTCAGAGACAATTTCTTCTTCTTGCTAAATAGACATTCCTTGCATCTGAGCCACCATTACTACATTCTGGACACCGGGTGACTAGTAAGGAGGAGCATTGGACACCATAACTTGACCTTTCACCCTTCTCTGTTCCGCTATCTTTTGCTGTAAATTGCCTCTAGGACAATCTCTAGGCATATGGGCATTGTTGCAAGGAAAGCACCAAGCATTGGTATCTTCTGCTAAATTGTTTTGCCCAGGGACTATTTCTCTATTTGGGTTATGAGGGATAGCCTGTAAAGGTGTGGGAACCATGACCAATTGATTTGAAGGTTGAGGATTATTTGGTCTTTGAGAACCTTGATACTGGTTTGGTTGATATGGGGGTCTATTTCTTTGAAAACCCTGATAAGGAGGCTTTGGATAAGAAGTTTGTTTCCTTTTGAGATTAATAATCTCATTTGAAAAGGTCCTAAGAATGTTTTTCACATCATCCATTTCAGATGGAGGGGCAGAGGGTGTTGACACAGTAGGTTCTTGAGATGCTAGGAAGGTATACATGGACACAAGTGTAGCTATAGGATTAGGGGATTCCTATGGCAAGGAGATAGAAATTTCTAGGAACATAGGCATAGGCGGTCTTGGAGGCAATTTTCTAGCATCTATTAGGTTGTTCTCAGCCTTTATAGCCAACTCATATGCTTTTGGTAGGGTCTATCCCCCTAGGGACTGAATCATTACAGATATATCAGAATTGAAAGCTTTGAGATAGAATACAATAGCCATACTTGATGGTGGCCTAGCTGTAGCAAGGATTTTGTCCCGAATCTTTTGAAGCCTAGTGTTATAGTCTGTTATAGCCTCTTGGCGTGCCCTCTTTATAGTGATTAATTGTTGTAGCTAGGAGTATTTGTCACCCTTTTCATTTAATCTAGCAAAGAAAGTGTCACCAAGTTGGTCCCAGGTAGATATTGTATTTGCAGTCAAAGATCTATACCAATCTAGAGCCTTCCCTTTGAAAGAAGCCACTAACAGCCTGATGGCTACATTTTGCACAGTAATAACATGCACTGCAGACACGTCTAATACATCTTGGAGATGCTCCCCTAGTGTCTCAGAATCTTCTCTGATGAATTTGGGTAAAGCTTTCAATGCATTAGCTGGTATCAAATCCCAAGTATCTGGTGGTGTCAACAGAATGAGGGAGCTGCCATTGTTCCAATTTGCATAGTTTCTTGGGGGTATAGGTGCTCCCATGTTTGCTCCTGATGCTACTGCAACTTGATTTATTCTTCTTCTTGGAGTAACAACTAATGGTGGCAATAATATCCCAGATTAGCGGTTAATTGTGCTCTTGTTGTTGGTCCACAACTTTGACTCCTTGAGGCTCTCTGGTTCATACGATCTCGATCGGAATTCAAGAAAGGTCCCATTGGGCATGCCAAAAACTATTGATGTATAAAATTGCACAAGTTCTAACACCAACATGGGAAGTTTCAAGAGTGTGGGGCTTGACACTTGAAACAACCTCTAGATTTTACAGAAGTTGGCTCTTCCTATTTCAATTGGGGTTTTGAGTAAAGGGAAAAATAAGATTACAGATACAATAAGTAAAATCCTAACTCTATAGACATGCATCTGAAAATGTATTTAGTAACTAGCACAGTGAACAAATTCTCAAGATTTAGTTATATCGAAGAGCAAATGTTGCATGATCAATATAAACAGATAATAAAATGAATTAAAAGATCAAAGGCTAAACTCAGAAAATTGACACAAAGACACATATAATATCATTACTGGCACATAACAGAGCTCCTTCCATTAATAATTCAGCAAATACAAAAGGCACAGAGACATGCACAGGTATAACAGCTTCCTTATTAGAAACAACAAAATTAAGGCAAATGATAATCTGATCACAATCAAAAGTTTCAAATTCTTAATCGATAACTCCTCCTTCATGTTACAATATCTCTTGTATATATAGCCATAAAATTTGATTCAAGATCGCCACTAACTGCCAGGATCCCAACAGCCCAAACAGAATTGGGACTTGAACTTGTTGGTGCTCATTTTGGCCTGGAGATTGACCTTGCATGTGGAGGGTTTCTTCTTTTAAGCCCTAGGCTTTCCTCTCCATCGGCATAAGTTTGTGAGCGTTTTGGCGATCACGTTGATAGCACGGTGTGTTCTTTTTATATCGCTGAGACTTTGTGCTATCGGCGAAGGAGTTTGTGTTTCCACCGACGGTGTTGGTCATGCCGATGGGGATGTCTCAAGTGTTCATCGGCTAGACTTATATTATCGGCCAGTGTGTTTTGTGGTTCGCCGATAGAAGGAAGTCACCCCGATGGGGAATGCCATTGGAATGACTTTGTGTTCAGTCTGGCCGACGGTGGAATTGATGTTCGGCACATCAGCGAGACTATTGAGATCGGGCTAGCAGTTGGAGGGTCCGCCGATGGGGTAGTGTTTGGCCGATGAAGATTCATCGGCGTGTGTTTGGCCGATGGAAGGATGAGGCCATAGTTCATTGGCATGAACGCAGGTGTCGGCATAGGTTCGAGATGTTTGCCCGATAGTTCTGGTCTGGCCGATGATGGGAAATGTGAAGTAGGCATCAGTGAGACTTGGTTAGTCGGCCAGAGGTTTTCTGGATACTCCGATGGTAGTGGTTTGGCCAAAGGAGGCTTGCGGAGGTGGAGTATGTAGTTTTGCATCGGTGAGACTAGTAAGGTCGGCAGGAGAATTATGGAGTAGGCTGATGGTTTGTGTCACAGTGATGGGTGTTCGGCGATGGGCTTTTGGCGAGGGCTTGTGTGTCGAGCGTGGCAAAACGCTTGACATCTATCATGTGTGCGACCATGTTTATGAACTAATAAAATGATCTCTTCACCGTGCATGTGGGATTATTCCCCTGTGTAATTTCAACCTGCGAAGAGGCATGTTTTGGCGGGAAATCCTTTTTGATTGCAGCGACGGTTTTCAAGCGGCCGCGGGTGGTTGAGACCCTTAATGGCAATGATGCAGGGATGTGGGCAATGGTACACATGGTCAGGTCGCCCGATTTTTGAATGAAGACCCCAGATGGCGGCGCATGGCTCGAGGCCCCCCTTTGTCTGCTACATTAATATTTTCTGAGCGCCATTCCTTCTGAGGACTGTATCTGGCGGAATTTTTGTCAAAGCCATGTAATTAATTTCTTATGGTACAATACTTGGCTGTTATAAGCAGGAAGTGTTACTCATTTTAGGTTGTTGAAAGTTGAATATTTGGCTCTGTAACACCACACAGTTTATTTTGGTTGCTCTATACAGTTAAACCTGTGAGTTTATGTATCTCCTGTTGTGTGTTTTTTGCATGAACCCACTGATTTCATGGTTGATCTTATATGAATAATGCTATGTTAGCATGTGTTTTGTTAATTCTGTCTCCAGTATTGCATGTATCTTTCTTCTGAGTCTGAATATTTGAGGAATGTTTGAGACTCTAGAACATAGAATTCCTGTGTTGAATGTCTGATCTCTTAACTTCTGCTCAAGGGGTAGATTAAATTGTTCTCAGATTGAACATTGGGAAGGGTATACTGCAGTAGGGATGCCATAAGTATAGATAGCTTAACACTTTGTATTGGGAGGTATCTGTAAGGCAGGTATCACATATGTCCCCCTGAAATCTAGTTTTAGCTGTTCATGCTGATCATTCACAAGTGTATGTCTACTGACTCCAGGCCCTGGATAGGCACCAATCTTGCTTTGTGTTTGTATTACAACCATGTCCAGCTTTGCATCCAAACTTAAAATCAAAATCAAAATCTAAAACAACCTTTAGGACATTAGAATTAGTTTTAGGATCCTCAGTCCTCTGTCTACAACTGCAAATAGGCCCAAAGCCAGCCCCTTTGCTCTTATCTTACAGTTTTGGTCTACTTACAGGAGGACTCATCTGCTTTCTGTCAGCATCCCAGCCTTAGTATGCACATATCATGGATGTTGAGTAGGGAATACCCCCTAGGTTTTGCAGAGCTTGAAGAAGAAGAGGAGATAAAATATAGAGTCTATCTCCTACACTGTTGGCCCCTGGCCCAGAGATCCTATTGATCATTGATGGCTACCTTGTAGGGAAATCTGGGAGTGAGCATCCAGTCTGGGAAAAAACCAACAGAACTGTCACTTGAATCAACACTGAGAATCTCCTCAAATTTGCAACCACCTTTTCCTGCATGCTTATTGGTCGAGCGATGAAAAATGTGACACTATAACTCTTAGTCCCATTACAACATCTGGCATCACCCATAACTACTCAAACGACCCCAAAATATACCACGCGGCAGCGTTCACATAAAACTTAGCTTCTTTACCTTTATAAAAGGAACACACAGAAAAGCACCACCCGTCATCATCCGTCACACTTGAAACTTGATATGCGGCAGCCTTTGAGAAATAAAACTGAGATAGCTGGCAACTTCCACGTATCCAAAAGCTTCTTTCCTTTATGCCCCGAGCATCTACGATAATGACACTTATCATTTTCTGCATCATTAAGAAATTGTAGCATTTATCTTGGGGACCCACCATATATTACGGTCTTCTCAAAAAAAAGAGACACAACATTATGACACATGGCGCGCGCCACTTAAAGCAACAATAAAGATGTGGCACCCTCTAACTGTATCCAAAGCTTGATAAAAAGGTCTTCTGAAGCCCCATGAAGACGACACTTGTCACACTCCGCTTCAATTGAAACTCAAAAGAAAACATGTGGTGGTCTCCAACATCAACAAAATGAAAATAAACTTGGCCTCCGCACACAGCACGTGGCAAGCTCTGCATCAAACTTGAAACTGTGTCAAAATATTCTTCAAGCCCACCATATGTTTCTCAGTGCCTGGAACTTTATAAAAGGGAAACACGTGGCAGCATCCACTCAAGAACAAAAGAACATGTGGTGACACCCGCTGGCAAGCTGAAACTTAAGAAACTTTTACCAAAGCTGTTAGGTAGAAACACGTGGTACATTCTGAGCTCAAGAAACAATTTGAAACATTGAGACTACAAAACATAAAGAGGCATACAGAAACTACAGAAACAAATGCGGAAACTAGGACGATACTGAGAAACTGCAAACAATGAGCCACAACTAATATAAAATAAAACATAGAGTTAGGCTCTACAGAGTATATTGATCAGAAAGCTATCAGAGGACAAGTTCTTGTAGATCAACTAGCAGAAGCTCCAATGACAGATGTACACCCTATGATCTCTAATTTCCCAAATGAAGGGCTATTCACTCTCACTACCGCATTAGAGTGGAAGTTATACTTTGATGGTTCCTACACACAACATGGTTCAGGGGCCAGAATCCTATTTATTACACCACACAATGATTTTATTCCAAAATCATATCGACTAGCATTTCCTTGCACCAACAATATTGCCAGGTATGAAGCACTACGTATAGGTCTCTGTATAGTAGTCCAATGGAATATCAAGAAACTTCAAGTATATGGAGACTCTCAACTAGTCATTCGACAAGTCACTGATGAGTACCAAACTAAGGATAATAAATTGATACCCTACAAAAAATTAGTTGATACATACAAGCAACATTTCTCTAGTCTTCTTTTGAACAAATTCCTCAAGTACATAATAAAGTTGTAGATTCTATGGCTACTATCAGGTCACTTGTGGATATGCCTACAAACACTCAGCGATGTGAATTCTTAATCGAGCAACTGTTGATACCAGTCGTTGATGTTCCTTCAACTAAAATCATTTGCAAACTTATTGGTCCCAATTCCCCTTGGTACCAAGATATCTATGATTATCTTCATACCAACACCATCCCCTCCAACCTTACATCTACCCAACACAAAACCTTCATCCGTCGAGCCTCTTGTTTTACTATTCTAGGTGATACACTATACCACAGGAGTCTCGATGGTATCCTCCTTAGATGTCTTAGCTCAGACAAAGCTAACATTGCCTTAAGATACATACACGAAGGTGTCTGTGGATCACATTCCACCAGTTCTACTCTAGTTAAGAAGTTGCTCCATACAGTTTATTATTGGCCCACAATAGAACAAGATGCATTCTAGTTTACCAAGAAGTGTCTTCAATGCCAGCAGCATGGAGATTTGATACATGCACCAGCACATGAGCTACAACCTATTATGACTCCATGGCCTTTTTCACAGTGGGGACTCGACCTTGTGGGCAAAATTCATCCATCCTCTTCCAATGGCCATAAGTTTATCATTATCGTCACTGAGTATTTTATGAAGTGAGTGGAAGCTATTCCCATGACCTATATCATCGGCAAACAAATAGCTAAGTTCATCCTAAACTACCTCATTTGTCAATATGGTATTCCCCAAGCTATCGTAACAGATAATGGTAGACAGTTCAAGAACCAAGATGTATGTGTCTTATGCACACAGTACCATATTCAACATCGCTTTTCCACTCCATATTATCCTCAGAGTAACGGCCAAGCTGAGGCTTCCAACAAAACCATACTAAAAATCCTAAAGAAAACTATCAATGAAGTTGGTTGTGATTGGCACTTACAACTCAACCTTGCCTTATGGGCCTATCACACTAGTATCAGAACACCAACTGGTGCCACCCCATATGCCTTAGTCTATGGCACTGAAGCCATTTTACCCATCGAGGTCAAGATCCCATCTCTCATAGTATCTATGCAGCATCTTATTGATGGAGAGGAATACAGAATTTCCATATTGACTGAGCTAGAGTTACTAAACAAGAGGCATCTCACAACACTTAATCATCTTCATTTTTGTCAAAAATGCCTCCTGTTGGCACTAATTTTGGTCTGGATCTGAGCGCAGATGTTGGAGGGTTTTTTTGTTTTTGGGCCCTAAGTTTCCTTGTTCATTGCTGTAACTTTCTCTATCGGCAAAACTTCTTTTTGAGTGCTCAGATTATGATTGAACCATCATTTTGAACCACTGCATTGAACCCTTTTGGTTCATGGTTCAATGGTTCAAGGCTTTGTGTTTGTGTTCGGCAAGTGTTCTTTTTGAAGTGCTCCGTTCGGCGTTGAACTTCTCGGTTGAACCATCCATTTGAACCAGTTCATGGTTCAAAGGTTCGGAGCTTTATGTTTTTGGTTCATTGGAGTGATCGGCATCATCAGTGAATTGTTTCTTAGTCCCTCCGATAGGTTTGGTTTGGCCGATGGATGTTCATCGGCATAACATTGAAGATCGACATAGGCATTTTGGGTTTGGCCGATGGCTTCGGTCATACCGACAGAGATGGGAAGCCAAGTTGCCATCGACGTGACTTTTGTTGTCGGCGAGCGTTGCTTTTGGGTTGGCCGATGGTTTTTGTCTTGGCGATGGGTGTTTTTTGCTTGGCCATCGGTGAGACTTGTTTTATCGGCCTAGTCGATGGGAGTTGGCCCGATGGTCTATCTCTGGCTGATGAAGGGAAGTGTTGTGTATGGTCTTCGGCGTGACTTGTGTTGTCGGTGAGGATGGATTGTGGTGGGCCGACAGTGGGAGGTCTCGCCGATGAAGGAGCAAAGAATAATTCGTTGGTGCATCGGTGAGAGTGTAGTCTATCGGCAGAGGGATCTTTTGCTTGGCCGACGGTATTGGTCTGGCCGACAGGGGATTGCGGTGGCTTCATCGGTGTAACTGATGAGATCGGCGAAGGTTTGGATGGTTGGCCCGATGATGCATCTCTGGCTGATGGGGAAGTGAAGGTAGCGGTCGGTGAGACCGTTGAGATCGATGAGAGATTTGTGGGGTGAGCCGATGGCTTAGGTCTGGGTGATGGGCTTTGGGCTGAGAGGCGTGTGTCGAGCGTGGCAAAAGCGCTCGACGCTTATTATGTTTGTGGCCCCGTTTATAAACTACTAAAGGAGTCTCCGCGGCACCAATGTGGGATTAATTTCCCTGCACATTTGAAACTTCAGAAAATGCATTTTAGCGGGAAATTTCTTTTTGAACGCAGTGACAGTTTTCACGCGGCCGCGAGTGGTTGAGCCATCAATGGCGACTGTAGCAGGGGTAAGAGAAATGGTACACATGATCAGGTGGCCCGATTTATGGAGGAAGACTTCCTGATGGCGGCACAGGGCTCGAGGCCACCATTGTCTACTTTATGTCTCTGCAGCAATAACTTCTGAATGCCATTCCTTCTGTGGGATCTGTATCTGGTGGTTTTTTGTAATAGCCATGTAATTAATTGCTGTGAGGTACACTTTCTAGCCAATATAGGTAAACTGTGTTACCATTTTTGAGGTTGTTGAAAACTGGACATTTTGGCTCTGTAATAAGATACAACTAGTTTTGGTTGCTCTGTGCAGCAAAACTTGCGAGTTTATGTATCTTCTGTTGTACGTTTGTGCATGAATCCACTGATTTCATGGTCAATTTTATATGAATAATGCTATGTTTGCATGTGTT
The DNA here is from genome assembly GCA_027924645.1 of Cunninghamia lanceolata. Lineage (NCBI taxonomy): Eukaryota > Viridiplantae > Streptophyta > Pinopsida > Cupressales > Cupressaceae > Cunninghamia > Cunninghamia lanceolata. The sequence goes on along the minus strand of BSBN01000326.1, from coordinate 1,805,849 downwards.
ATGTTGATTCTGTCTCCAGTTTTGCATGTATCTTTCTTCTGAGTCCAGGCATTCAAGGAATGTCTGAGATTCTAGAACATAGAATTCCTGTGTTGAATGTTTAATCTTTTAACTTCTGCTCAAGGGGTAGATTAAACTATTTTTAGATTGAATATTGGGAAGGGTATACTGCAATAGGGATGCCATAAGTATAGACAGCTTAACACTCTGTATTGGGAGATATCTGTAAGGCAGATATCATGTATATCCCCCTGAAATCCAGTTTTAGTTGTTCATGCTGATCATTCACAGGTGTATGTCTACCGACTCCAAGCCCTGGATAGGCACCAATCTAGCTCTGTGTTGAGGTTATATACCATGTCCAGCTTTGCATCCAAAAATCAAATCAAACCATTTCATCCTTCCACCTATTAGTTGTAGGAGTAGGATTAGGATCCCTGCGTACTCTCATACCCAACTAGACATATTATGTCCAAGAATGTTGCCAACCTTGTGATTTGTTCACAAATCTTGGTCCATACGTGAGAGTATTCTGCCTGTTGCCGTCAAGTTAAATCCTTCTGTCATTGAGCTAGTCAAGGTTATACTTTTATCAAATAGGGACACCCCCCTTGGTGCGGCAGAACCAGAAGTGAAGGGGAGGAGCTCACGCAACCTCCTGTATTCAGTTGGCTAAATCTGCCTGTGCATTAGAACTGGCAAACCCTAATGCTGATTCAGAAGCAAAAACCAACACCTCCGTCGTAACTACAATAAGAAGATCAAGGAAAGATTATTTTTGATAGGTGATCTCGTCCTTAAAGAAAATTAACGCTACCAACAGGATAGAGACAAGAAGGTCAATTTTGAGCCTAATTGGTTGGGACTTTTTATTGTCACCACAGTCTATGGATCAGGAGCTTACACTTTGTCAACACCTGAAGGCATTCCCTTAGATGAACCCATAAATAGTGTTCATCTCAAGAAATTTTATGTTTGATCCTCAAAGTATCCTTAGAAAAATTAAAAAAATTAAAAAAAAATAGAAAAATCCAAAAATAATTCATCCTCTGGTGAAAATCTGGTAAACAGGTGCCTTGGATAATTACCATAGTGAAAACTTGGCAAATAAGCGTTATGTGTAATGTCAGCATCCACCATCTCTTAAGTTGTACATCCATCTCATTCCATATCAATTCATAATAAAAACCTCTACCATCCACATTAACTTTGCATTTCCACTTTCCCATCTATCGTGGCTTGAAAATTGTCAATGTCAGTTCATCCATTAGCATCATGCATCGTCAGTTCATCCATAGTCAATACATCCATCATTTTCCATAATAAAACCTCTACCTGAATGGGGGCACTTTTTCCTTAACTTAGGTCTATGAATGGATCCTTGTTCGAGGTATGACCACATCATCACTCACTATCCTATATCATCAACAAGAACTACATATCATCATCACCCCCATCTTAAGGTGCCTTGATCCCATGGATACAAAGTATGTAGGTAGTCTGGAATACGAAGGAACTATCCAGTACTCAGGCACATAAGATGCACCCATCTCCCATCTCAATCCATAACCATTCTCCACATCTCACTTCACCCATCTGTCACTACTCATCCTATCTATCCTTCACTCCCGAACCATCCCACATCATCACCAACAGGAACTACATATTATCATAATCATCATCATCGTAATGTGCCTTGATCCCATGGATATAGGGTATGTAGGTAGTTTGCAATACGAAGGAAGTATCCAATACTTAGGCACATATGATACACCCATTCTCCATCTCAATCCATCAACATTTCCATCTCTCTCTTCTTCCATCCATCACAATTCATCCCATCCACCTTGACCTCACTAAATCAAGTAGAAAACAAACTATGCATCCTTTCAAAGCTCAAGTACTTATCAAACCAGAAGCAAAAGACTACTCTTGAAGCTGCATGTTGTCCCGCATACCGATTTCCATATTTACTACAACAATCCATCTATCCTAGATCAATAGCCTTGAACAGATATATCGTTCCTACAATAAGGCCCAATCTACCCTGAGCAACCTCTTTGGCAAGAGAATATGTTGGCTATATGTTTGTTTTATCAGTCAGTCTTTTTCTTTTTGGTTTATCTTTTGTCCCTTTCTAATACCTATTCAAGACTACCTTAATTTTTCTATATCTTGGTATGTTGCAATGCAGTATGGATTGGGACATAGTCATTGCTTTCATATTCTGTGTTTGTGGGATGCTCTTATTATCCTAAGTTATGGCTAGTATTTATCTTGTTTGTGTTAAACTTAGTGTCTTGCATATCAATATTCTTTTTGCATCTAAGGTTCTGTAAAGGCCTTATGTGTGTTAAGATTATTCTACGCTAAGAATATTGTTCATTCACATATCCAACAAGGTTATATTATGTCTAGTAGATATAAGTTCAAACCATTTGTTTGTAGAGTCAACGTCCTCGCATTAGATATATCAACACCTTGGTCTTTTATACCATGGGGGCATACTATCCATATGCTATATAAAAATAAGGATTGCTCTTTATATATTTAAAGCATAACCAAAGAAACATCACCCCATCCATCCCACCCATCCATCTCATCCATATATCCTAATAATACCATAGCTTTCATAAAAGATTGATCAATCATCATTTCTCTATTCTACAATATCAATTTGTCTCATCTTTTTCCATCATTCTTCCATAGTTCATCTAACTTTTCATCTTCATCTCTGACTTTTCAATTCAAGAACACACTTGTGTTCTTTGAACCCACCTGTCCTTTCGAGGGGGCATCATCATCATCATCATTCATCTTATCGATATACCTCATCCTTTCCATACCAATCTAGCCAAATTATCGAATCATATCCTTTGGTCTTGATCCTAATCTTGTCGTAAATCAATCAATCAATCAATCATCAATCTATCATCAACGGGATATATCATTCCCACATCCTTGTGTTGATATAGGGATATATCATTCCCCACAATGACAACACTATCCTTTTCAATCATCATCAATTAATCATTAGTTTACAACTTGACACACGCAATGCCTTGTTTGTTTCTAAATCATCATTAGCATTCATCTTATTTATTAACTTACCATTATCTTTCCTTGTCACCCTTGCTTGGAGTGACTGGGGCATCACCATCTCTAATCCAATCATTTTCTTCCAACCAATTTCTAATAAATCAATTTTCTTCTACCAAATCAAATAGTGTTTTAAATTTCTTTGAAATGTTGTTACTTCACAACACTATCTCAAAGAGGAGCAAAATGTAGACACCTAAAAATGATATTTGCATTACTCACCTTGCATACATGAAATTCGTCTAAATCACTTGCATCTAACGTTGATTAAATAATCTAATTATTTAATTAATTTCATCAATTTCTTTTAAATCTCCTAATTCCAACATTAATTGAATAAATCTTATTTATTTAATTAATTTCTTTAATTTCCACTTTATTCTTCCAAATTAAATAATTTTAATTATTTAATTAAATTATCATTTTTCAATCTTCAAATCCACATTAATTAAATAAATTAATTATTTAATTAAATCATTATTCAAATTTATCTTATCCACAATTAAATAATTTTAATTATTTAATTAGCTAATTTTTCCTCCAAAATTAAATAAATTATTCAAATTTATTTAAGTTGACTTTATCTTCTAAAATAAATAAAATTAATATTTTATTTATATTCTTCTATCATGCAAAATAAATTAAATGAATTTATTTGTTTAATTTATTCTTATCCTCATATATTATCTTTTATTCCATCATGCAAGATAAATTAAATAAATTTATTTATTTAATTTGTTTTTATCTTTCAAATCATCTTAAAATAATCTTTTCTTCTATATGCACAATCACTCTTATTTTTAGCATGACAAAAAAGGAAATCTAAAGTTGAGTTAATTGGCTTTTCTCATTATCTTTATTCATCAACTTATAAATTAGAAAAAAAGCATTCTAAATTTATAAAATTAATCTTATTTTTTATCTAAGAAAGCAGTTAACTCAAGAAGGCACCTTTTTGCATAGACACTTGTCGTGTGCACGTTCCTTCATGTCCTCTCAACTCATCTCAACCATTCGTTTCATTGATTTATCTCCACCATTGATCGATTTTTCCTTGAAACCTATATATACCCCCTTCACTTCATCAAAAATCCTCTTCAATTATTTAAGCCTTGGGCATTCATAGAGTGCTTTGAGCATACTACGCATCGTTGAGTACATCGCATCTTTTAGCACATCACCATACAACCGCTTGTTGCAACCATGGTTATGCAATTGAGAGAGCAATCCACAAAGAACCAAGGAATAAACACAGTCATGGGTGGTAAAGTTCTTCGTTTTGTTTAGCTTTGAATCTTTGTTGTCACCTTTTATATAATCTTTGAAGTTATAGGATTGGATTTAATAGTCTTTGCTCGATCTTTTATTAATCTGATTAAAATTATTTAATTTGGAAGAATAAAGTGGAAATTAATGAAATTAATTAAATAAATAGGATTTATTCAATTAATGTTGGAATTAGGAGACTTAGAAGAAATTGATGAAATTAATCAAATAATTAGATTATTTAATTAATGTTAGATGCAAGTGATTTAGATGAATTTGATGTATGCAAGGTGAGTAATGCAAAGGTCATTTTTTAGGTGTCTATATTTTGCCCCTCTTTGAGATGGTGTTGCGAAGTAACAACATTTCAAAGAAATTTAAAACATAGTGTTTGATTTGATAGAAGAAATTGGTTGGAAGAAAATGATTGGATTAGAGATGGTGATGCCCTAGTCACTCCAAGCGAGAGTGACAAGGAAAGATAATGGTAAGTTAATAAATAAGATGAATGATGATGATGATTCAGAAACAAACAAGGTATTGCCCCTATCAAGTTGTAAACCAATGATTTATTGATGATGATTGATAAGGATAGTGTTGTCATTATAGGGAAAGATATATCCCTAGATCAACACAAGGATGTGGGAATGATATATCCCATTGATTATTGATTGATTGATTGATTTACGACAAGATGAGGATCAAGACCAAAGGATGTGATTCGATAATTTGGCTAGACTAATTAGCTAGATTGGTATAGAAAGGATGAGGGATATCAATAAGATGAATGATGATGATGATGATGATGATGATGATGATGATGATGATGATGCCCCCTCGAGAGGATAGGTGGGTTCAAAGAACACAAGTGTGTTCTCGAAATGAAAAGTCAGAGATGAAGATGAAAACTTAGATGAAAGATGGAAGAATGATAGAAAAAGACGAGAAGAATTGATATTGTAGAATAGAGAAATGATGATTGATCAATCTCTTATGAAAGCTATGGTATTATTAGGATATATGGATGATATGGATGGGTGGGATGGATGGGTTGATGTTGCTTTGATTATGCTTTAAATATATAAATAGCAATCCCTTTTTTATATAGCATATGGATAGTACGCCCCATGGTATAAAAGACTAAGGTGATGATGTATCTAATGGGATGACGTTGACTCTGCAAACAAATAGTTTGAAATTATATCTACTAGACATAATATAACCTTGTTAGAAATGTGAATGAATAATATTCTTAGCGTAGAATAATCTTAACACACATAAGGCCTTTACAGAACCTTAGATGCAAAAAGAATATTGATATGCAAGATACTAAGTTTAACACAAATAAGATAAATACTAGTCATAGTATGATAATAATCTCATCACACAAACACATCATACAAAATCAATGACTATGTCCCAATCCATACTACATTGCAACATACCAAGATATAGAAAAATCAATGTAGTCTTGAATAGGTATTAGAAAGGGACAAAAGATAAACCAAAAAGAAAAAGACTGACTGATAAAACAAACATACAAACAACATATTCTCTTGCCAAAGAGGTTGCTCAGGGTAGATTGGGCCTTATTGTAGGAATGATATACCCATTAAATGTTGTTGATCTAGGATAGATGGATTTTTGTAGCAGATGTGCCAATCGGTATGCTGGACAACATGTGGCTTCAAGAGTAGTCTTTTGCTTCTAGTTTGATAAGTACTTGAGCTTTGAAAGGATGCATAGTTTGTTTTCTGCTTGAGTTAGTCAAGTCAAGGTGGATGGGACAAATTGTGATGGATGGAAGAAGAGAGAGGTGGAAATGTTGATGGATTGAGATGGAGAATGGGTGTATCATATGTGCCTGAGTACTAGATACTTCCTTCATATTCCAAGCTGCCTACATACCCTGTATCCATAGGATCAAGGCACATTACGATGATGATGATTATGATAATATGTAGTTCTAGTTGGTGATGATGTGGGATGGTTCAAGAGTGAAGGATAGATAGGATGAGTAGTGACAGATGGATGAAGTGAGATGTGGAGAATGGTTATGGATTGAGATGGGAGATGGGTGCATCTTATGTGCCTGAGTACTGGATACTTCCTTTGTATTCTAGACTACCTACATACCCTATATCCACAGGATCAAGGCACCTTAAGATGGGGTGACGATGATATGTAGTTCTTGTCGATGTTGATGATATAGGATAGTGAGTGATGATGTGGTCATACCTCAATCAAGGATCCATTCCTAGACCTAGGTTAAGGAAAAAGTGCCCCCATTCAGGTAGAGGTTTCATTATGGAAAATGATGGATATACTGACTATGGATGAACTGACGATGGATGATGCTAATGGATAAGCTGACTATGGATGAACTAAATATGGATGATGCTAATGGATGAACTGACACTGACAATTTTCAAGCCATGATAAATGGGAAAGTAGAAATACAAAGTCAATGTGGATGGGTGAGGTTTTTATTTTGAATTCATATGGAATGAGATGGATGTACAAATTAAGAGATGGTGGATGCTAACATTACACATAGCAGCTGTTTACCAAGTTTTCACTATGGTACTTATCCAAGGCACCTGTTTACCAGGTTTTCACCAGAGGACAAATTATTTTTGGATTTTTCTATTTTTTTTATTTTTTTTATTTTTCAATTTTTTTTTTGGATTTTTATAAGGATACTCTGAGGATCAAGCATAAAACTTCTTAAGATGAACACTATTGATGAGTTCATCTAAGGTAATACCTCCAGGTGTTGACAAAGTGTAAGCTCCTGATCCATAAACTGCGGTGACAATAAAAGGTCCCAGCCAATTAGGCTCAAACTTGCCCTTCTTGTGTCTATCTTGTTGGTTGCGTTGGTTTTCTTAAGGACAAGATCACCTATCTGAAACTGTATTTCCTTGATCTTCTTAATGTAGTTATGATGGAGGCGGTTTTGATAGACATGAAGATGATTAAGTGCTATGACATGCCTCTCATCTAGTAACTCTAGCTTAGTCAATCTGGAAATTATGTACTCCTCTCCATCAATAAGATGCTGAATAGATACTCTGAGAGATGGGATCTCAACTTTGATGGGTAAAATGGCTTCAGTGCCATAGACTAAGGCATATGGGATGGCACTAGTTGGTGTTCTGATACTAGTGCGATAGGCCTATAAGGTAGGGTTGAATTTATCCCTTGGTTCTTTATGGATTGCTCTTGAAATTGCATAACCATGGTTGCAACAAGTGGACATAGGTGATGTGTTCATAGGTTCGATAAGTGTGCTCAATGATGCGAAGTGTACTCAAAGTGATGTATGAATGCCCAAAGCTTAATGATCGGGGAGGATTTGTGAAGAGATGAATGGACATATTTATAGGTTTCAGGGAAAGATCAATCAATAGTGGAGATAAACCAATGAAAAGAATTGTTGAGATGAGTTGAGAAGACAAGAAGGAATGTGCACATGACAAGTGTCCATGCAAAAAGGTGCCTTGTTGAGTTAACTACTTGCTTGGATAAAAAAATAAGATTGATTTCATAAATTTAGAATGTTTTTTTTCTAATTTATGAGTTGATGAATAAAGATAATGATAAAAGCTAGTTAATTCAACTTTAGATTTGTTTTTTTGTCATGCTAAAAATAAGACTAATTGTGCACATAGAAGAAAAGATTATTTTAAGAAGATTTGAAAGATAAAAACAAATTAAATAAATAAATTTATTTAATTTATTTTACATGATGGAATAAAAGATAATATATGAGGATAATATTAAATTAAACAAATAAATTCATTTAATTTATTTTGCATGATAGAGAATATAAATAAAATATTAATTTTATTTATTTTTAGAAGATAAAGTCAACTTAAATAAATTTGAATAATTTATTTAATTTTGGAGGAATAGTTAACTAATTAAATAATTAAAATTATTTAATTGTGGATAAGAGGAATTTGAATAATGAATTAATTTAATAACCAATTTATTTAATTAATGTGGATTTGAAGATTGAAAAAGGATAATTTAATTAAATAATTAAAATTATTTAATTTGGAAGAATAAAGTGGAAATTAATGAAGTCAATTAAATAAATAAGATTTATTTAATTAATGTTGGAATTAGGAGATTTAGAAGAAATTGATGAAATTAATTAAATGATTAGATTATTTAATCAACGTTAGATGTAAGTGATTTAGACGAATTTGATGTATGCAAGGTGAGTAATGCAAAGGTCATTTTTAGGTGTCTACAAGTGGCTTTGATGGTAACATCATATTCTAGGATATTTGTAACCCAACTTGCCCTCTTTTCACTAATTTATATTCTCATTATGTAGTCTCTCACACTGGAATGAGAAACCAATACTTTAATGTCATTATTTATCAGCATATGTCTGAATTTTTTTAATGCTCTTATAATGGTAAAAAAAATTGTCCATCGGACTGTACCTGACCTCATAATCCTTCGGTGTTTGACTAAAAAAGGCCAGTGGTTGCTCCATACCTTGGTTATTTTGTTGCATTAGAACAGCTCCAATGTTGTTCTCTCCTCCTTGAGAATAAAGGACAAATTCATTCTCATAGTTAGGGTTTATGATGGTGGGTGCTTGAGCAATTTCCTCTTTTATTTTCTCAAAACTTTATTTTCCCTCCTTGGTCCACCTAAAAACTTTAGCATTAGGGTCAGTGGTTTGACCAAACCAGCATAGTTAGGAAGGAATTTCCTAATTAAATTAATCTTCCCCAGAAATGAATGCAGATCTTTCCTATGAGTAGGCAAAGCAAAAGGAAGGAGAGATAAAGTTCTTTCTAGATCTATGGAGATCCCATCCTTGGACACCAAATGGCCTAGAATATTGCTCTAAGAAATAGAAAAAATACACTTTTGGGGTTCATTGACACCCCAAACTCCATGCACCTTTCAAAAACTCTCTCCAGATGCTCCATGTGGTTTTCTTCTTTCTTAGATAAGACTATAATATCATCCAAATATATCAGGATGAAGCCCATAAATGTAATGTCTATTACCCTCTGAAAAGTAATGCCAGCATTGGAGAGCCCAAACAAATTTTTTGTGTATGTCATGGTTCCCCACTTAGTGGTGAAAGTTGTCTTGAATCTATCTTCTTCCCTTACAAAAATCTAGTTATATCCAAAAAAACCATTGACCAATGAGAATCTTTATGCCCTTGCTATAGTCTGCAAGATTTGGTCCATAGATGGTAGAGGGTAAAGGTCTTTCAAGGAATCTCGATTCAGATCACAGAAGTCTACACATAACCTTATCTCACCATTTTTCTTCCTTAATGGCACTAATTTAGCCACCCAAGTGGAATACTTGATGGTAAAAATAATTCTAGCTTGAATGAGCTTCGCAAGCTCCTTTGTCATCAAAGGCTCAATTTTGGGGTTTACAAGCCACTGTCTTTGACGAATAGGTTTGGCATTTGGATCAAGATCTATGGTAAGCTAGGCAACATTAGGGTCAAACCCCTTCAAATCCTCATAATCCCATGAGAAAACATCTCTATATTTCTAGGAAAGATGAATAAAAATTTGTTGTTCATCATCATGACATACCTTTCCCAGCATTAAATTTTTGTCTTGGGTGATAGCAACATTTTGATAGTCCTCTTTGCATGTAATGTTCTTCTTTTCACCTTTCAATTCATCATCATAACTAAAAATAGCCTCAAGAGTGACTAATCCCTTTGGTAACTTGTTTTTTTAGTTGCATAATCTAATCACCATACCCCTCTTGTAGTTTGGATTGCACATCTGATGAGAACTTAGCTTCATTTTGTATGAAGTTTATAATATGTCCATTACTATCAAATATCTACTAATTCACACCATTATCAGGGACTGAGGTCTAACCACTATTTTGACATGTTGATAAGGGCCTTGGAAGTGGTCTGTGGGGGGATAAAACTGAGCACCAATTGTTACCAAATGGTCTACCTCAACATTTAATTTCCTTGGGATCACCTGTAGGTTGAGAGCATCAAAACTCTAAAATAGACCCCAAACTCTATGTTTATAAGCTCTTAGAAGCTATTTTTTGTTGTACATCTCTTCCTGACCTAATTAAGCACTAAGTTAGTGTCTCTAAAGATCTCTAGATATTTTATCCTTTTCTTTTCAGCTAAGGATAGACCATGGACCAATGCCTCATATTCTATAACATTATTTGTGCAGGAAAAATGTAGCATGTGAGAAAAGTGCAACTTCTTACCAGTCAAAGAAATCAGTAGTACACCTGCGCTGCTCAATTTTTGCTCTTTGCACCATCAAAGAAAATTTTCCATGGTCCATTAGAATCATCATCTAGTTTCAATGTAGAAGGGATAAAGGAACTTCCCTCTTGAATTTGTTTGATGAAAAAGAGAGACCTAATTAATCATGTTTTTAACTAAGCCTCTCAATTTTCTTTTTACGAATCAAACATTGGAACACAAACCAAGATTGGCTACAGTCCTAGAAGAGAGCCAAACTACAGGAGGTTGGTTATCTTCATTTGTTGTATATCTAAGAGATTGTAGAGAAAGTTACCTAGATCTAGGGTTTTATGATGAAAATATGCCAAAACAGATAAATTGTACCTTACAAATTCTAAAGACCCAGGAAATTGGATATGGAATGAGCAGAGTAGAGTTGTCAGATGCTACAACAGGAAATTAGTGTAGACTTGGGAGGACAAAGTTGACCAAGCGTGGGTGTCTTAGGGTTTTAGGCCCTTAAAAGGGGTTTCCAAGAGTCGGGGTTTATATTCGTCAATCTGCTTCCAGATCTTCTGTACCTACTCTCAATCTTCTAAAATCTATACAAACACAAAGGGGAAAAGGTTTGAGTCATTTTAGGGGCTTGCCTTAGTCAAACCCTGTGAATGGTGTTTCCACCTCCACAACAACCAAGATTATGATGAGAGAGAGCATGTCCTTGGAGGACAAAGGTAAAATCAATAATAAAAGCAATGCTATAATAAAGTACCTTTACCACATCACAAACCCTAGTGGGATGACTCAAGATTACCACAAGAATGGAGATGAAGGAAGGAGCTTCCCTTATAATCTACAAATGATTGTTAGAAACCTACAATGGAGACCATCACATAATCTACATAACCTTCACAATAGAGCTTTGTTCATTTGAATATCATTTGAAATCCTAATGTTGCTTAACCTTTTTCATCTCTTTTTTCATCTAGTTCAAATGGGAGGAATAAACTTCTTTATATATGCATATCAACTCATTTTTGAGAAAACCTTTTGAGAAAAGTGGAGAAGATGCACCACTCAGAGTGACAAGGCTAACATCCAACGCCACTTAAACTTTATTTTTGCAAATATCTAGGACACTGGCGCTTGGGTGCTAGTGTCCAAGTTTTTGAGGTCCTTTCAGGGACCATACCCAAATAATAACACCTGGAACTAGTCTATGCTTCAAAATCTAATCTTCTCTCAATAGGAGTTTGTATATCAGCTTAGAAGGATGCAAAACCTAGTGTAAATCACCGATGTCGACAATTTACAATGTAACATTTAGCCCCAACTTTAGAGTGCGTATGATCTTACGTTCATACGCATATTAAAGTATGGAGAAAAGGAAAATTCCTTGCTATAATGTCAAAGCCATTAGAATGACACCAAATTGAGAACTGTGAAAGCCCCCAAGATTGGGATTCTAAATGTCTACAAATCATGACAAGAAGAGATTACATACACATCATATATCCAGCATAATTCACACATACATGGAGAATTCACAAAGCATACAATGATGAATACAAATGAAACATGAAGCATACACATCATACACGAAGTAGACATAGAGCATACATGAAGTAGACATGCAAAGACACACAAGTATATGCATGAAGTAAACACAAAGAATATAAGAGCATGTAAGTCAAGTAACACATCATATATATGAGTAAGTAAAGAAAAACAATCATATATAGAACATGACATGGACACTAGCTTTCTCTATTGCTAAGGGTCATGCAAAGATGTTCTTCATGGATCACGAGCTAGTAAGGACTGTCGAATTACTAGGTGATCATAAATGTAAAGTTTCATGAAGTACACGGGCTAGAAAGTTGTGTTATGCTAGGTGACTCATTGATCTAAATTTTAATAGAGAATTCAGATAACAATACCTAGTGCTGAGCCTGTGGTATTGTGAGAATAAAATAAGAGCTCAATGTGCAGAACTTGTAAAAAACTTGCAGGCAACCAAAAAGCATTTATAATTGCATCAAAAGTTGATTATATACAATGAGCAAGAATGTGAAAGGTCACCTTATCCATAGAATTTGAAATGGATAGTTGGAAGGTGACAAAAACTACTAAAATTCATATTTTCAAAAAACTACTAAATTCAAAACCCCACTAGGCAAGGTCATAACTTCTAGCGACCGATTCAAAATCTAGACTTCTCAGGGTCGTTGGAAAGATCTCCTGAAGAGCTAGATTGAGTTGCATTGAGCCTTTCCTGCGGCTACCACTCCAAGCAACCGATGAAAGTCTTGACCCCAAATTCCACTCCGAAGGCCTCCGAAAATGCTAATTACTAGGATGTAGACAAAACTGGAAAAAAATATTGAAAAACTAAAATATAGTTGCCTAAACAAATGCCACCCTAATGGTTCTAAATCTCTGTGGGATCATTACATCCTCCTTGAGAGGCAATGGGTCCCATTGCACTTGTGTTATAGCAGATGAGGAAATTTCTTCTCAATTTGGTCCTTAGTGAACCATTTTTCTTGATGTGGAAGTTGTCCTACCTGTACCACCCGGTAGATAGTAATCTATTGTTTCTTCAATGTTTTTACCACAACATCAGTAATTTGATCACATGTGAGAGGGGTAGTAGTGTCTGGATTCAACTTTGAGAAACTAATATGTTTTGCAACATCTGAAGTGTCAAATAATGGTGGAAAATATGGACGCAATAATTCAACATTGAAAATAGGATGTAGTCCAAGAAAAGATGGCAGATTGAGTTCAAAAGCATTTTCACCAACTTGTTCGAGGATGGTGTGTTAGGTCTCAAAAATGTAGGTTGTAAACCTTAAGAGGATGCCAAGCTCTTTGGTAACATTTTTGGCTAATGAAACGGGGTTAAATAATGTGGTTGAGAACCCCCTGCACTTTAGGTTTTGCTGGACCTAGGCGACTGTACCTTCATAATTAATGCAGATTTAAAAGTTGTGTAACTTATTTAGGGATCTATCTGCACTGGCATGTAAATGTGAAATAGATGCAAACTTGACAGTTAGTCCTACTCCTAATGTTCAAATTTTTAATATGTGAATAAAGTTTAAATGAAGTATTGTTTTATAATGAATATGACCAGTGCTTTTTGGGAAATGGAGTCAAGATGTGTATGATAAATGTGTCCTCCCCTTTAGCTTAACTCAAATTATCAGGTACTTTTCAAATGCTTATACCTTGTATAAATGTACAAGGTTGTCAATTACCAGGCTCTTCTTACAAATCCCAATGATATTTTTCCAGGTTACTGTGATGTTTGAAAGGACTTTTAACTCTGGTGTGAAGGAAACCAACTAAGATGACCTATTTAAAGGGTTTTAACTGTGGGCAGAGACCAATAAACATAAATCCCTTAAAAGGACTTAAATCAACTTCTCACAGAAACCAATCAAGGGCATCACACAAGTGCAGCAAATGTGCCCTGATAAATGTTGCAAGTATGTGCCTAATCGATGTTGTCATTGATGTCAACATATCTTTGTTGTCATTGGTGTTAACTATGTCCTAATCTATTACTTGTTTAGAAGCTTTGTATGTTGAGGATATTGAGAAAATTGGCCCCTCCAGAAGAAACAAGTGAGTTACAGTGAAGTGCAGTATAGACAGTGAGTTGTATGCAGAAGAACAGTCCGGTAGATTGCTCCGCATTTCTCGCTAGTTGAATATCTTGGTCTGTGGATTGGAAGTTATTTAAAGGGATGTTTGAAGATGCTAAATCCTGAGTTTGAGCCTTCTGTGTGAAGAATTAAGAGAGTTGTATTCACCAAAGTAAAACCTGCTTTCTCTGATTATTCTCGAGTGACAGGGAGAAAGTATTTTGCTCCGCATTCCTCCGCAATAAAGTATTTTTCTCTATAGTTCTAGGGGGGATGATAATAAGTGCCTACAATTGTAGTGGTTCATGTTTTGGTGGTCTGCAAGCTATCTTTCTTTTATGTCAGTTGAAGACAATGAAGTTCATCTGTTCCAGTGAGAAGATTCCTATGGCTAAAGTGGTTAAGTTTCATGCGGTTGCTCCCGATGATTATAATGTGCTTGTGGATGTCTCCTAATCATGTTCCTATCTTGACATTGGTCTGTGTTAAGGAATTGAGATCATGTTTGAAGATTGTTCCTAGATAATGTAGTGTTTAACCAGTCTTAGCCGACTTGGTTAATTCCAGTAATTGCCGAGATTCCTTGAAGATTGTGGAAGCGTGTTGTAGTGTGGAAGATTATGTTTAAGTCCCAGCTAAGGCATGGCATGATCCGCATACATCTTTACTTCATTTCCTTTACATAATGTTGTAATAGGTCAGGACCTATTTTGTAAATATTTGTAATGCCGACCTTGGAGATTGTTCCAATGGTTGATGATTGTAATGATGACCTTGATGATCATTCCAAGGTTGATGAAGTGTATAAATACTTGTAATTGAGTCATGGAAAAGGTGTCCTTGAGCAAAAATGGGAAGATAAGGAAAAGGGCGAGGAGATAGGGGAGAGCAGGGCAGAGCAGAGCAGAGGAACTGTTGTACTTCAATGTAATAATCTCAGACATGAAGAAGATGGTGATTTTGGTAGTGAGCCTAGGAGTGAGCTGCCAGTAGGGTTTAACAAGCCTCAGGGTTTAATAGCCCTTATTGTAATCTTTCTAGGTTTTGGGTTGAGGAAGTGAGCCTGCTAGACCTAGCTCTACTTTATGGTAGTGAGCCAGTATATTCTAGGCCCGTGGAGTGACCAAGCCTGAACATCATTTTTTAAAGATTGCAATATATTTTGAGAGCTAATCCTCTCCATGGTTTTTCCCCACCTTGGGGTTTTCCATGTAAAAATCTGGTGTCTCTTGTGTATAATGTTGCATCTGTGTTTAAGCTTCTAATTCCATGCATTCATTGTTATATCATAATAATTGTGGATAAATGATTAATGTGTAAGTGAAGAAGCGTTTAAGTTTTTGTGACAACTGATTCACCCCCCCTCTCAGTTGTTCAGCGCATTTCAACAATTGGTATCAGAGCAAGGTTCCTCTGAAAAAGTCTAACAGCTTGAGGAAGATCCAAAAATGTCTTATAAGAAGGAAGAGCCACATTTTGATGGGACGAAGTATGCTCTTTGGAAGGCACGAATGAAAATTCATCTTCTTTGTCTTGGTTACAAAGTTACAAAGTATGGAAAGCTGCAGAAATAAAATACACCTTGCCTCAAAATGGTTTGACAACTAAAGACGAAATCAAGGAATATGAAGTGGATGTCAAAGCAAAAGATGCTCTGTTAAGTTCATTGAATGACACAGTACTGAGAAAAGTGGTGGATCTTGAAACTGCAAATGAGGTATGGGAAAAGCTAAAAAATCTGTATGAGGGAGATGATATTGTGAAAGAGGCCAAGCTACAAAGTCTGAATATTAAAGATGAAAGTTTGAAGATGAATGAAGATGAAAACATAACAGCCTTTATGCAAAGAGTTGATGAACTTGTCACCAGAATAAAAGGTAGGGGAGGAACTCTCAGTGATAAGGAAGTTGTAATGAAAATTCTCAGATCATTGCCAAAGTCCTACAGTCACAAGGTAGCTGCAATTGAAGAATTTATGCAAGTTAAAGATATTGACAGAGATCAGTTGCTTGGTAAACTTACTGCCTTTGAAATGAGAGAGTTTGGTGATGCCTTGCCAAAGTAGAGATTGCCTTCAAAGCTAGTAGTTCTGGGAAAACCTCCAGATCAAAAAAGTACAAGGTAGAATTAGATGATGAGTTCGATGAAATTGAAGCCAACTTTGTGGATAGACTACAAAGAGGATCTGATAAGTTTAAAGGTAAATTACCTTTCAAATGGATTTCCTATGGTAAAGTAGGCCACTTTGCTTCCAGATGTCCTGAAAGAAATAGGAAAAGATATGAGAACAGGCCTAGGATCCAAAAGAAATCTTATTATGTTGAAGATCTTGATGATGATGGAGTATCAGATAATGGTGAACTAGATAATGCTAGTACTTCTGGTAATGAATGTTTGTTTATTGCTATTAAAGAAGAACCTGTGTCTACTAATCCTGCTAGTTGTGTGAAGAAAGAAAAACCAGTGCAAAGTGCTTTGGCTGCTCAGGTTGTTGAAGACAAAGATGAATGGGTTATTGACAGTGGCTGCTCTCACCACATGACTAGTGACAAAAGTAAGTTTGTGAGTTTGGAAAGATATGATGGTGGATTGGTTAGGTTTGGAGATGATACAACTGGTAAGATTTGTGGAAAAGGATCTATTTCTTTTGATGGCAAGCATAATATTGAAGATATCTTGTATGTGAAAGGATTAAAGCACAATCTTTTGAGTGTGGGTCGGATGTGTGACAAAGGTTATGACCTAAGCTTCAAGGATAATGGATGCAAGATTAGGGAAAGCTCCAGAACAATCATTGCAACTGTAAGAAGACTAGAGGTAATATCTACCACTTGAAAGGAATTGATAATTATTGTTTGTTGGCTCAGACTGATGAAAGTTGGCTATGGCATGGAAGGTTGTGTTACATCAATTTTGACAACATTATGAAGATAAGTACTGCACAAGCTGTTAAAGATTTGCCCAAGTTTGTGAAGCCTGTTAATCCTATTTACAAGGAGTGTCAATTTGGGAAACAAACTAGAACAAGTTTCAAAAGCAAGGACCAATCAGTTGATGGATTACTGGAACTAGTGCATACAAACTTGTGTGGACCTACCAGAGTAAGAAGTTTGTAAGGAGACAGGTATTTCATGTTGCTTATTGATGATTATTCTAGAATGACTTGGGTTACCTTTTTGAAAGAAAAATTAAAAGCTCTGGATAAGTTCAAGGCATTTAAGGCAATGGTTGAAAATGAAATGGATTTGAAGATCAAATGTCTAAGGTCTGATAGAGGAGAGTTCACATCAAATGAATTCAATTTCTTTTGTGAAGAACATGGGATAAAGAGACAATTATCTACACCTAGAACTCTACAACAAAATGAAGTCATTGAAAGAAAGAACAAAATAGTTCAAGAAGTTGCTAGAACCATGATGAAGGAAGTTGATCTTCCAGAAGTATATTGGAGAGAGGCAATTCACACTACTATATATATCCTAAACAGAGTCCAAGTCAAAGGTAACAGTTCTAAGACTCCTTATGAATTATGGTATGGTAAAATTCCTACTGTGAAATATCTCAAAGTTTTTAGTAGCAAATGCTATATCAAAAGAGAAGAAGATCTAGACAAGTTTGATGCTAGGTGTGATGAAGGAATATTCCTTGGTTACTCAACCAAGAGCAAGGCCTATCAGTGTTTTAATAAGAGGCTAAATAAGATCATTGAGAGTGCAAATGTCAAAGTCAATGAAAGCAAGGAAAGGTCTCCAGATTCAAGTGGATATGAATAAGATAAACCAGATGTTTCAGAAGTGGTGCAGCATGAAGACAGCTCATATGAAGAGAATCAGTCTCTGAAAAGTGCTATCAAGACACCAAGGTATGTAAAACTTAATCATTCTGAAGATCAAATCATAGGAGATAAAAGTAAAGGAATCCTAACCAGAAGAAGAGCTGCAAAAGAACAAGTAAATCTCTGTCTGATTTCCAAGATTGAACCTAAGACTATGAATGAAGCTTACAATGATGAGAATTGGGTAAAAGCTATGAAAGAAGAACCGATGCATATAGAGAAGAATCAGACCTGGGATCTTGTTCCCAGACTAGCAAACAAAAATGTAATTTGTACCAAGTGGGTTTTCAGAAACAAGATAAATGAGAATGGTGAAGTAGTAAGAAACAAAGCAAGGTTGGTATGCAAATGATACTCTCAAGTTGAAGGAATAGATTTTGAGGAAACATTTGCACCAGTGGCAAGGATTGAAGCTATAAGAATGTTTCTAGCATTTGCAGTCTACAAAGATTTTAAGGTATATCAAATGGATGTAAAGTCTGCATTCTTGAATGGAGAGTTGGAAGAAGAAGTCTATATTGAACAACCAGAAGGATTCCAGTCATCAGATCAGGGTGATATGGTATGCAGATTGAAGAAGGCTTTGTATGGATTAAAACAAGCCCCCAGGGCATGGTATGCATGGTTGGATAGGTATATGATACAAATAGGGTTTAGTAAAGGTACTACAGACATCAATCTCTACTTCAAGATCAATGATGAACAAATCCTAATTGTAGCAATCTTTGTTGATGACATTATCTCTGGAGGCAATGAAGGTACGTGCACAGTTTTTGCTGGAGAAATACAAAGTGAATTTTAAATGTCCATGTTTGGTGAGATGAATTTATTTTGGGGTCTACAAATAAATCAATCAAATAAAGGTATCTTCATTTCTCAGTCTAAGTATGTAAAAGAGTTGCTAAAGAAGTTTGGGATGGAAGACTCTAAACTAGTAAATACTCCCATGATAACTGGTTGTAAGTTGAGAAAAAATGATGATTCACCTATGGCAGATCAGAAAAGGTACAGATCTATGATTGGAGGATTACTTTATCTGACCCAAACTAGACTTGACATAATGCATGTAGTTTGTCTTGTGGTAAGATTTCAAGCAGAGCCCAAGGAGTCACATATGATGGCAATCAAGAGATTTTTGAGATACTTGAAAGGCACAATAGATTATGATTTGTGGTATCCAAAAGACAATGACTTCACTCTCAGTGCATACACTGATGCAGATTGGGCCGAAGATATGGATGACAGGAAAAGTACAAGTGGAGGTGCATTCTTTTTGGGAAAAAGGTTGGTATCTTGGTTGAGAAAGAAACAGGATTCAATATCCCTGTCTACTGCAGAAGTAGAATACAATACAATAGCATGTAGTTGCACTCAAGTATTATGGATGAAGTAGACTTTGAAGGACATCAGAGTTATGTATGAAGATCTAATTGCAATCTTTTGTGACAATACAAGTGCCATAAACATATCAAAGAATCTAGTAATGCATTTAAGGACAAAGCACATATCCATAAGATATCACTTTCTAAGGGAAAAAGTGACAGAGAATGAAGTCAAGTTGGAATATGTATCTACAAAAGACTAGATTGCAGACATTTTCACCAAACTTTGCCTAAGGATACTTTTGAGTATCTCATAGAAAAGTTAGGGGTTATTACCCCTCCTTCTCTAAACTAAGATGCACAAGAGTGCATCAGTCCGGTGGTGCTTCTTCAGATCTAGATTGATGCTTTTAGGGCTACTTCTCAGGGGGAGTAATCAGTGAGTTCAGAAGAGAAATTGAGTCAGAGCAGAAGAGTGCAAGTATGTGCCCTTTGCCATTGATGTCAAAGGGGGAGAGAAGTCATGTGAAAAACTTAGAAAGAAAGAGTGCAGATGTGTAAAAAGATAGGGGAAGAATCTTGGTCAAAAAGAAAGAGTACAGATGTGTAAAGAGATAGGGGGAATCATGTCTTGATGGTTGTTGCAGTTTTTCACATCATATGTTGCCATCAATGACAAAGGGGGAGATTGTTGCAAGTATGTGCCTAATCGGTGTTGTCATTGATGTCAACATATCTTTGTTGTCATTGGTGTCAACTATGTCCTATTCTATTACTTGTTTAGAATCTTTTTATGTTGAGGATATTGAGAAAATTGGCCCCTCCGGAAGAAACAAGTGAGTTACAGTGAAGTGTTGTATAGACAGTGAGTTGTATGTTGAAGAATAGTCTGGTAGATTGCTCCGCATTTCTCCCTAGTTGAATATCTTGGTCTATGGATTGGAAGTTATTTAAAGGGATGTCTGAAGATGTTAAATCATGAGTTTGAGACTCTAGCGTGAAGAATTAAGAGAGTTGCATTCACCAGAGTAAAACCTGCTTTCTCTGATTATTCTCTGGTGACAGGGAGACAGTATTTTTCTCCACATTCCTCTGCAATAAAGTATTTTGCTCTACGGTTCTAGGGGGGAAGTCTGGGATGATGATAAGTGCCTACAATTGTAGTGGTTCATGTTTTTGTGGTCCGCAAGCTATCTTTCTTTTATGTCAGTTGAAGACAGTGAAGTTCATGTGTTCTAGTGAGATTTTTCCTATGGCTAAAGTGGTTAAGGTTCGTGTGGTTACTCCTAATGATTATAACATGCTTGTGGATGTCTCCTAATCATGTTCCTATCTTGAAATTGGTCTGTGCTAAGGAATTGAGATCGTGTTTGAAGACTGTTCCTAGATAATGTAGCGTGTAACCAGTCTTAGCTGACTTGGTTAATTCCAGTAATTGTGGAGATTCCTTCAAGATTGTGGAAGCATGTTGTGGCATGGAAGATCATGTTTGATTCCTAGCTAAGGTGTGGCGTGATCCGCATACATCTTTACTTCATTTCCTTTGCATAATGTTGTAATAGGTTAGGACCTATTTTGTAAATATTTGTAATGCTGACCTTGGAGATTGTTCCAATGGTTGATGATTGTAATGGTGACCTTGATTATCATTCCAAGGTTGATGAAGTGTATAAATACTTGTAATTGAGTCGTGTAAAAGGTGTCCTTGAGCGAAAATGGGAAGATAAGGAAAAGGGCGAGGAGATAAGGGAGAGCAAGGCAGAGCAGAGCAAAGGAACTATTGTACTTCAATGTAATAATCTTAGACATGAAGAAGATGGTGATTTTGGCAGTGAGCTGCCAGTAGGGTTTAACAACCCTTATTATAATCTTTCTAGGTTTAGGGTTGAGGCAGTGAGCCTGCTAGAGCTAGTTGTACTTTATAGCAGTGAGCCAGTATGTTCTGGGCCCGTGGAGTGACCAAGCCTAAACATCATTGTTCAAAGATTGCAATATATTTTGAGAGCTAATCCTCTCTGTGGTTTTTCCCCACCTTGGGGTTTTCTACATAAAAATTTGGTGTCTCTTGTGTATAATGTTGCATCTGTGTTTAAGTTTTTGATTTCATGCATTCATTGTTATATCATAATAATTTTGGATAAGTGATTAATGTGTAAGTGAAGAAGTGTTTCAGTTTTTGTGACAACTGATTCACCCCCCCTCTCAGTTGTCCGATGCATTTCAACAATAAATTAAGTATATCCTTGATATATTTAATTTAAATGACAAAGGAAAACCATTCTGGAGACAACACAGATAATATTTATGAATAAATATCAACAAATAATTGAACACCACATGTTGGACACCAGTTTATAATATTCTTCTTCGTTAAATCGCTTCAAAAGATTTTGCAATGTATATCAGAAGCCCTCATTTTCTGGTATGTTATGTCTAATCTCTAATTCCTACTGATTTCTTCTCCTACTGCTACTTCTTTCTTCCTTATCTTTGATTTTTATCTCTCATAAATACTTTGCATTTTTAGGGTTATGACCCTTTACACATTCGTCTGGTGCAACTCTTCATTTAATTAATTAATTTCTGTAGATAGAATAATTAATTAACTTAATTTGTCTCGACATTCCCATGAGAAATAAAGTATTTCTCAATACTTTAATCTTAATTCTTTTGTTGACAAATTTCTTGATTATATTTACCTGTGTGTGTTTTCAACTTTATTTGGCAAAAATATCAATTTGGGTGAAAATGATTACCCCTTCTTAACCTCTTTGGTGAAAATGTTTCATTGGGCATTATATGCACTTTCATATAATAAAAAGTATTATTTAGGTAAGATAATTACCCACTTGGTTGATTCCTCAAAAAACATTTCGCCTCCAAATGAAAATATTCTCAACTATGATTATTAAAATCTTCACTTATTATGTCCTTAGGGTAACCCCTTCAATGAAAGTGTGAGATTTACATTTTCACCTCACTATAGTCACACTTTATTTAATTTTTTATTTGCACCTTTTACCAATATTTACTTTCCCTTTGATGATGTTTCAATTGTATGTTCTTTGCTTCAGGATTTCAAAGGGATTACAATTTACCTCACCCTGATATTCAAATACCTCTCGATAATCTTTTTTAATATTCACTTGTCAACCCATCCAAGGGACTGTGTAAATCCTCTTGCCGATACTTGTAAGTGTCTTTGATACTTCATACCTTTTGATCTAAGGGATGCAGCTTCTAGGTCCACCTCATCGATAGATTAGAGAGACTTGGAAACCATTTACTTTGATATGGAGAGTCTCTTCGATAAACCATTTCCCTTGCAACATTGTGCCAAATTTAGGGTTTATGCCTTAGCTTATGGCGAGAATGCAGGTGTCTGGAGTGCTTTGCATCAAACCATATTTGTATGGATTGTATTCCTCTTGAAGAAGCACTGGCTGTAGAGACATATTGATCTAATAGCCCTTCCAAGAATCTTTTAGGGTTTCTCAATGGGAACTTTAGATCTTTCAAGAATAGGCGGACATAAACACCGCCAACATGTGGCTCATCTCTCATTTCCTGATGTCTAGATGCATGCTCTGGAAGATCCCAATCTACCATGTGGCCTTGTATTTGTTCACGATATAAATCTGATGCCGTTGTTGCAATCTGTGCTCCAAGTGAGGCAGTCGTAGCTGGTGTCCATACTAGTTATGTTGTCTCAAAAGTTTGCTCAAGTGCCATAACCATCTAGATCAACCATTATAAAAGATGAGTGGATTTTCTAGAGTCTATGAACAAGTAGGAGAGCATCTGGGGTCCTCGATCCCTCATCCATATCTAAATCTTGAGGTTCTGAACCATTCTTCATCGGTGGGTACATTCATTTCACAAGAGGAAGTGGGTCGTGAAACACTAGGCCGAACTGGAAATGTCTGTTTAGCATAGAACTAATATGTAATATGGAGTAGAGTGATCTCATAGATAGAAATTAGTTGACATCAACGGATAGAGAAAGGCATGGTGCATGTGCATGGTGGATAAATGTTGGCATGGATAGAGATAGGGCAGGCAACCTTTCTAGAGGGGGGTTTGGGTGGTGTTTTATTAATACATTTCAATAGCTTAGAGTTCTCTATTGTTTTAACATCCAGATATGTCATTGCTTTTACTTGCATAAACTCCTGGAAGTCTTGTCCTATTTGTATTCATGTTGAATATGACATAGCAGGACTGGACACAATTGAATCAGACAAAAAGGCTTTCAACACCAAATGTAGCATCACTCATATTTAGAGGAGATTCACTTGTTCCTTTACCATTCATCCCTAGTGATTTGTCAGCAGACATCTTTTGATGATTACCCTCAACATGATATTCTCTTAGAGATAAAAGGTAGTCTGCAACAATCACCATACTACCCTTCTCTAAAGGGCCCTGCATAGGCATGCAAGATTGGTTGCATAAATAGTCATCCCTATATTGTGGCTGTGTAGAGCAAGTCATAGGCATATGATTGGAGCAGTATTGCTGCTCATTTTGTGAAGGGTAGGAAGTAGTCATAGTGTTGGGATCATATTGTTGCTAAGGTTGAGGAGGACAAGTCATGTTATAGTATTCCTTGTTTTTCATTAGTATAGACTAGGAAAAGAATCCCTCCTGTGGTGGCTGTGACTGGTTAAGGATGCAGGAATATTCCTGTTGGGATTCATAAATAAAAGAACTAGGCTGCAGTAAAGGGTCTTCTTGTATTGGTTGGTTATAACTATATTGAAATATGTTGCGTAACTCCTCTTGGTGTTGAAGATGATGAATACCTCATTAGAATTCCCCCACTTTGAATTGTTTCATCTCGAAGTAGTTGTTGGGATCTCGCCTTTTTCTTCCTATTAACTTTGCCATTGTTCTTGGGGTCACTGAGTTTAGCAACTTTAGTCTTAGTATTCCTTGTATAAGTTTTACTTTGGGGTTTATGAGAAGGCTTTGTGAGAGAAGCGGGGGTTGGAATAGCTAGTTTGTAAGGCAAACCCACTCGAGGTGAAACCCTAAACATGGCATGGTCATGAAAACTCACTGAATCTACTAAATGTATTGGTCTCCATTTGACATGACATTCATCTGATATTTCAACACCACGATAAGAGTACCCAACTAATCCTTTGCCTGATGCAATAATAGCAGACATTATACTAATTAATATTCACATTTGGCAGCAGATTAAATACATCCTCTATTGCAAGTGTCCTTTCCATCCCTTAGTAGGTGCTCTACACCTATTTCCTCAACTTCATGGGCAACAACCTCTGATTGCATGGATACAAACACCCTTTGTCTTTTCTATGTTGCAGTCTTTTTGATGTCCTCAACAACATAATAGGATTCCCCAGTGATCCCTTGAAGAGTACACACCTCCAAAAATATGAATAGATCTTTGTAAATCTTGAGAGGCTTCATTATGTTGCTAGAGCTTTCAATATGTTTTTCACAGTTTAGTGATCATAACATCATCTTTGAAGTATATATCCAGGTATCCAAACTCCTACATAACCACACAGGCTTACAACATGAACTCATAGGTTTAATAAACCTTTATCCATTGTAAAAAAAATTGAACTTTATAGCTCTGGTTGATAACTCATAGGACTCTATCACACATCTGGTCTATACCTTGAATGATCTTTATTTCCCTCTTATAGTAAAACTGGACTATGTTTTCACCATATCCAACCTCCTGACCCAATTGGATAGAAACTTCCTAAAATTGTGTGACACTTAAAAATTTTCATTTTGTAACAAGTTTTATCCTGAATTGATCTAACACTGCCTCCATGTGTCACTGAGGTGAAAATTTGAAATGGGTTGTCACTTAGAATTTGCTTTTTGCCATATCTTTACAATGACCAAAACATGTCAAGTAGCCTCTAGAATTGCCCTATAAAATTGCTCAAACCATCTCCTGGAGTCATGAAAATGCACAGGCATGTAGACATTTAATTCAAAAACTCATTGTAACAAATAGTTTGGCAAGACCCATCCTGATGTGAAAAATATTCAATGCCGAAGTAGCTCACTCAACCTTTTCTGAAACTACACTTGTGAAAACTAATTAGGGCTCACCAAGTCACCATTTTGAAAAAATATCAAATCATCTCCTGGGAGGCTTCCACTTAGGGAAATAGTTTATTTAGGCTCCATGAGCACGTGTGCAAAGGGGTTTCTTTCCAATCTACTTCTTTCATGAAATATTAAAAGCCAAACTTGACCCACTGAAACTTTTCTGGAAATGCAGTCATCAAAATAGTGAAAATTCCATTTCCTTTTGATTTTGAAAAAATAGCAAATGAGGTGTTGGGGCCTTGAAAATGGAAATGGAAGTAGATTATCATAGTGCAAATCTGGGACCCCAATTAGTTTTCCATGAAAATCATCCAGTTTCTAGATATTGGCCTTCAAAATTGACCTCCCTGGCAGATTTAACACTATGTACAAACAACAAACCTTTCCAAAACCTTCCAACTTGATGCTTGAAAACCCAGTCAAATCTAATCGTGGGAGACTAAAATCAGATATGCACACTCACATATGTCAGATGAGTGTGCCTACCAAGTGGTTTGGCATGAAAGTGAACATGTTTCAAGTTACAGTCCTCTAAAGTAGGTCATTGGGGCAAATTTTTAGGTACATTTCTGAGTGCTGAAATTAAATTTTTCATCATGGGAACCTAAAATTTTGCTAAAAATTGTAGGAAATTTTAGGTCCTAATAGTGGCTCTTTCTTGGGGATGTATGCCCCTTGTGGGCATAGAAAGATCCCAGATCTCTAGCAGAGTAGACCGAGTGCCTTGTCCATTGGGTAATAGAGTCCAACTTCTCCTTCTCTGCCCTGAATTGGTAAGATTTAAAAAATTATACCATAGCTGATAGCACAAGGCTACCAAAAAAATAAAAGCCCATATTTTCCTTTGTCATACACTTGGTTTTCATCACGTTGTGCTAAAGCCAATCTGAAAATATTATTAAAGTCTTCTTGATTGAATCTGTTCATATCTTTCATCAACCTATTATGCTCAATGCTACTAGTATATTCTCCATTATTATGCATCTGAAAATCAGGCATAATTTGAAAATTTTCATCACCATTTGACATGCCAGACCCAATCTCTATATGATAATTTATTTCATTGAATTTTCTATCATCCGCCAAACGACTGCTCTCTACTTGAATTGGAAAATAGAGCAAATCAAACTGCATTTGAGATCTATTTGCTTTAATGTTGGCATCATCTAATGACACAACATCAGATCCAGTAGTATCAATACTATTTTCAACTTCACATATAGCTTGCCCACATGGTTGTGATCTTGAAACTCTATCATTAGAATCAATAATTTGCAAATTTAATATGTTTGAACCATCAACACCCCTAGATTCAAATAAAGTGTGCTTTTTTGGAGTGCTGTTGTAATGAAATCCATGACGACCAGTTGTCTCTATCTTATCAAAATGTAACCCTGAATATACCCTTTTACACTCATCATGAAGTTCATCATCCTTGTGACACAAATTATCTTCACTATCAAAGCAAATGTATGTTGGGCATGAAATTTCAGCATCATTCTTGTGTGTACATTTATGATATTCAATAGCCCATAAATCTAAAATTTGCTCACTGTTGAGTGAACATGCTTCTTCTTTCACCTCATTGTTGATGTACTTTTCCTTTCCCAACATCACAACAATATTCAAGATCATTGAAATAAGATATGGCACTTTCATCAGCATAATTATTTCTTTCACAAGCTAATACATCATCCTGATCATCCAAAAATGTTTTATCTTCATCATAGCATGGATTTGAGAACACATGAAAATCATGTTTTGGCACACCCTAGTAGAATGTCTTTTGATCTTCTTGTGTTATTTGATCATACAATGGGTTTGAAAAAATTTAAAATCATTTATAGGTGTGCATATTTCTTCTTCACTAATTGTGTCACCATGGTCCTCAGTTGTTAATGGATGTGTTGTTTGTTCACTGTTAAGTATGCACTTTTCTTCACTTGCTTCATCACTAATGTTCTCTTCAAGTAATGTGTTCTCAACAATGTCTTCCATATTGCAATCCTGATCCAAGGTGTAGAGTTGGTCTTCCATAATTTTATCTTCAATTAAATTTGAAATATCATCACTGAAAATTTCACTTGCACATGTCTCCTCCATTGACTGCATTGTTTGATCATTTTATCCATATTCATCAATGATATCATTGTTAGATTTAACATTAATAGCATCCTCATGCCTTTTCTTATCTATGATACTAATCACTTCATCCACTTGGTCAACAGTAACTGGTTCTAATGACTCATGTCAGTAAATTGAATTAGGCTCATATACTCTCATGAACTGCTCGACGATCATGGACTTATTAGGTAGGGAACCAAAAGGTGTTTGCATATAGATATCTATCATTCTACTAAATAGAGAGCATTCGGATTCTCCTTCATGCCTCCTTATGCCAAAAAATGCATCTAAAGGGGAAATGCAATATTCTGATTTTGTGACGAAATATTGGCCCTTTTCTTGAGTATATGGATATTCATCATCTTCTTGCTGATTTAGGTATTGAGGTAGGTGGGCTGGGACAACAGGATTATTTACACTTTGAAGACTACTCTCACCTTCTGATATATCATATGTTATTTCATTGTTTGCTAGAATAAACTGAGGCCCTGAAGTTTGTATATAATTTTCATTATTGTCATCAAACTGACTCAGGAACAACCTTTTGAAATCTTCCCATGAGGATATACTTTGCATGGGTAAGCTTTTACACCATTCTCTTGGATTATCCCTCAATGATCTTGTAAAGCATTTCATAATGACATCTTCTGGATAAATCTAAAAGTCCTCAATAAACTCCCAAAATAGTTGTACATGCCTATGAGCTGATTCATGTACATCTCCATAAAATTTAGGGATATGATTTCTAAGCTCAACGGGATAACAATTTGGGTAGCCTTGGATATTATTGAAGTTAAATGGTTTATCAATATTTGGGACATAGACTTTTCTTTGTGGACATGGTTGACATGGCTGGCTATTTTGATGAGGGGATTGATATTGATAATGCCTGACATATTGATTGTATTCATGATTTTGGTAGCTCACTAATCTTTGGCCAAGAGGGACTGGATAAGAATTTATTTGTTTTGAGGCTTGTGATGTAAAAATGTTTTGTTGTGTATAATGAAAACCACTTCTATTGTCGAGATTCTCAACTGTATCATAATGTGTATAAGGCAAAGAAGAATTGCTATACATACTTCAGCCTTTGACCTTTATTTTTGACTGGAAATGTTTAAGATATCTTTTACATTCTTCACCAAGTTCTTTTCAGAGTCACCACCTCTTGTCAAAAGAGGAATAAATTTTATCTTTCCGGGTTCTTCTTGGCAACAGAGTTACCAATCTATGTTCGAATCCAAAACTTCACTGGCTCTGTGATGAGATGGTCTTTAACCAAGATTTTGAATTACTCCCCAACGGAGTCACCAATTAAATTATGTTAGGTCTCAAAAAATGCAGGTTGTAAACCTTAAGAGGATGCCAAGCTCTTTGGTAACGTTTTTGGCTAACGAAACGAGGTTAAATAATGTTGTTGAGAACCCCCCTGCACTTTAGGTTTTGCTGGACCTAGGCGGGTGTAACTTCATAATTAATGCAGATTTAAAAGTTGTGTGACTTCTTTTAGGGATCTATCCACACTGGCATGTAAATGTGAAATAGATGCAAACTTGACAGTTACTCCTACTCCTAATGTTCAAATTTTTAATATGTGAATAAAGTTTAAATGAAGTATTGTTTTATAATGAATATGACCAGTGCTTTTTGGGCAACAGAGTAAGGATGTGTATGATAAATGTGCCCTCCCCTTTGGCTTAACTCAAATTATTTAGCACTTTTCAAATGTTTATACCTTGTATAAACGTGCAAGGTTGTCAATTACCAGGCTCTTCTTACAAATCCCAATGATGTTTTCCCAGGTTACTGTGATGTTTGAAAGGACTTTTAATTTTGTTGTGAAGGAAACCAACTAAGATGACCTATTTAAAGGGTTTGAACTTTGGGCAGAGACCAATAAACAGAAATCACTTAGAAGGACTTAAATCAACTTCTCACAAAAACCAATCAAGGGCATCACAAAAGTGCAGCAAATGTGCCCTGATAAATTAAGTATATCCTTGATAGATTCAATTTAAATAACAAAGGAAAACCATTCTAGAGACAGCACAGATAACATATATGAATAAATATCAACAAATAATTAAACACTAAATGCTAGACACCAGATTATAATATTCTTCTCCGTTAAATTGCTTCAAAAGATTTTGTAATGTATATTGGAAGCCTTCATTTTTTGGTATGTTCTATCTAATCTCTAATTCCTATTAATTGTTTCTCCTATTGCTGCTTCTTTTTTCCTTATCTTTGATTTTTATCTCTCATAAATACTTTGCATTTTTAGGGTTATGACCCTTTACACATCCGTCTGTGCAGCTCTTAATTATTTTTCGTAGATAGAAAAATTAATTAACTTAATTTGTCTCTTCACTCTCATGAGAAATAAAGTATTTCTTAATACTTTAATCTTAATTCTTTTCTTGACAAATTTCTTGATTATATTTACTTGTGTGTGTTTTCACCTTTATTTGGCAAAAATATTCATTTGGATGAAAATGATTACCCCTTCTTAACCTCTTTGGTGAAAATGTTTCACTGGCCATTATATGCACTTTCATATAATAAAAAGTATTCTTTAGGTAAGATAATTACCCACTTGGTTAATTCCTCAAAAAACATTTCACCTCCGAATGAAAATATTCTCAACTATGATTATTAAAATCTTCACTTATTATGTCCTTCGAGTAACCCCTTCAATGAAAGTGTGAGACTTATATTTTCACCTCACTATAGTCACACTTTATTTAATTTTTTATTTAAACCCTTTTCTAATATTTACTTTTCCTTTGATGATGTTTCAATTCTATATTCTTTGCTATTCTGGGGATTTTGAAGGGATTACAATTTACCTCACCCCAATATTCAAAGTCCTCTTGATAATCTTTTTTAATATTCACTTGTCAACCCATCGAAGGGACTGTGTAAATCCTCTTGCCGATACTTATAATTGTCTTCGATACTTCATACCTTTTGATCTCGGGGATGCAGCTTCCAGGCCCACCTCATCAATGGATCAAAGAGACTTGGAAATCATTTACTGTGATATGGAGAGTCTCTTCGATAAACCGTTTCCCTTGCAGCACTATGCCAAATTTAGGGATTATGCCTTATCTTATGGCAGGAATGCAGAAGATGTCTGGAGTGCTTTGGATCAAACCATATTTGTATGGATTGTATTCCTTCTGAAGAAGCACTATAAGAGCACTAGATGCAGAGACATATTGATCTAAGCCCTTCCAAGAATCTTTTAGGGTTTCTCAATGGGAACTTTGGATCTTTCAAGAATAGGTAGACATAAACACCGCCAACCTGTGGCTCATCTCTCATTTCTTGATGTCTAGATGCATGCTCTGGAAGATCCCAATCTACCACGTGGCCTTGTATCTATTCACAATATAAATCTGATGATGTTGTTGCAATATGTGCTCCAAGTGAGGCATCCATAGCTGGTGTTCATACCAATTCTGGTGTCTCAGAAGTTTGCTCAAGAGCCATAACCATCTAGATCAACCATTATAAAAGATAAGTGGATTTTCTAGAGTCTATGAATAAGTAGGAGAGCATCTGGGGTCCCCAATCCCTCGTCCATATCTAAATCTTGAGGTTCTGAACCATTCTTCATCAGAGGGCGCATTCATTTCACAAGAGGAAGTGGGTCGTGAAACACTAGGCCAAACTTGAAATGTTTGTTTAGCGTAGAACCAATATGTAATATGGAGTAGAGTGATCTCACAGATAGAAATCAGTTGACATCAATGGATAGAGAAAGGCATGGTGCATGCGCATGGTGGATAAATGTTGGCATGGATAGAGATAGGGCAGGCAACCTTTCTAGAGGGGGGTTTGGGTGGTGTTTTATTAATACATTTCAATAGCTTAGAGTTCTCTATTGTTTTAACATCCGGATATGTCATTGCTTTTGCTTGCATAAACTCCTAGAAGGCTTGTCCTATTTGTATTCATGTTGAATATGACATAGCAGGACTAGACACAATTGAATCAGACAAAAAGGCTTTCAACACCAAATGTAGCATCACTCATATGTAGAGGAGATTCACTTGTTCCTTTACCATTCATCCCTAATGATTTGTCAGCAGACATCTTTTGATGATTACCCTCAACATGATATTCTCTTAGAGATAAAAGGTAGTCTACACCAATCACCATACTACCCTTCTCCAAAGGGCCCTGCACAGGCATGCAAGACTGGTTGCATAAATAGTCATCCTTGCATTGTGGTTGTGTAGAGCAAGTCATAGGCATATGATTAGAGCAGTATTGCTGCTCATTTTGTGAAGGGTAGGAAGTAGTCATAGTGTTAGGATCATATTGTTGATGAGGTTGAGGAGGACAAGTCATGTTATAGTATTCTTTATTTTTCATTGGTATAGACTGGGAAAAGAATCCCTCCTACAGTGGCTATGACTAGTCAAGGATGCACGAATATTCCTGTTGGGATTCATAAATAAAAGAATTAGGCTGTAGTAAAGGGTTTTCTTGTGTTGGTTGGTTATAACTATATTAAAATGTGTTACGCAACTCCTCTTGGCATTGAGGATGATGAATACCTCATTAGAATTCCCCAACTTTGAATTGTTTCATCTTAAAGTAGTTGTTGGGATCTTGCCTTTTTTTCCTATTAACTTTGCCATTGTTCTTGGGCTCACTGAGTATAGCAACTTCAGTCTTAGTATTCCTTGTGTAAGTTTTACTTTGGGGTTTATGAGAAGGCTCTGTGAGAGGAGCGACAATTGGAATAGCTAGTTTGTAAGGCAAACCCACTCAAGGTGAAACCCTAAACATGGCATAGTCATGAAAACTCACTGAATCTACTAAATGTATTGGTCTCCATTTGACATGACATTCATCTAATATTTCAACAACATGATAAGAGTACCTAACTAATCCTTTGCTTGATGCAATGATGGCAGACATCATACTTATTAATATTCAAGTTTGGAAGCAGATTAAATATGTCCTCTATTGCAAGTGTCCTTGCCATCCCTTAGTAGGTGCTCTACACCTATTTTGTCAACTTCATGGGCATCAACCTTTGATTGCATGTATACAAACACCCTTTGGCATTTTTATGTTGCAGTCCTTTTTATTTCCTCAACAAAATAATAGGCTTCACCATTGATCCTTTGAAGACTACACACCTCCAAAAATATGAATAGATCTATGTAAATCTTGAGAGGCTTCATTATGTTGCTAGAGATTTTAATATGTTTATCATGGTTTAGTGATCATAACATCATCTTTGAAGCATATATCCAGGTATCCAAACTCCTACATAACCACATAGGCTTACAACATGAACTCACAAGTTTGATAAACCTTTATATATTGTAAAAAAATATGAACTTTGTAGCTCTGGTTGATAACTCACGGGACTCTATCACACATTCGGTCTATACCTTGATTGATCTTTATTTCCCTCTTATAGTAAAATTGGACTGTGTTTTCACCATATCCAACCTCCTGACCTAACTAGATAGAAGCTTCCTAAAATTGTATGACACATAAATTTTTTTGTTTTGTAACAAGTTTTATCCTAAATTGATCTAACACTACCTCCATGTGTCACTGAGGTGAAAATTTGAAATGGGTTGTCACTTAGAATTTGCTTTCTGCCATATCTTTACAATGACCAAAACAGACCAAGTAGCCTCCAGAATTGCCCTAGAAAATTGGTCAAACCATCTCCTGGAGTCATGAAAATGCACAGGCATGTAGAAATTTGATTCAACAACTCATTACAACAAACAGTATGGCAAGACCCATCCTGATGTGAAAAATATTCAATGTCGAAGTAGCTCACTTAGTCTTTTCTAAAACTGCACCTATGAAAACTAATTAGGGCTCACCAAGTCACCATTTTGAAAAAATATCAAATCATCTCCTGGGAGGCTGCCACTTGGGTAAATAGTTTATTTAGGGTCGATGAGCAGGTGTGCAAAGGGGTTTCTCTCCAATCCACTTCTTTCATGAAATATTAAAAGCCAAAGTTGACCCCTTGAAACTTTTCTAGAAATGCAGTCATCAAAACAGTGAGAATTCAATTTGCTTTTGATTTTGAAAAAATAGCAAATGACATGTTGGGGCCTTGAAAATGGACATGGAAGTAGATTATCATAGGGAAAATTTGGGACATGAATTAGTTTTCCATGAAAATCATCCAGTTGCTAGATATTGGCCTTCAAATTTGAGCTCCCTGGCAAATTTAACACTGTGCGAACAACAAGCCTTTCCAGAACCTTCGAACTTGATGCTTGAAAACCCAGTCAAATCTGATCATGGGAGGCTGAAATTGGATATGCACACTCACATATATCAGATGAGTATGCCTACCAAGTGGTTTGGCATGAAAGTGAACATGTTTTAAGTTATAGTCCTCCAAAATAGGTCACTGGGGCAAATTTTTAGGTACATTTCTGAGTGCTGAAATTAAATTTTTCATCATGGGAACCTAAAATTTTGCCAAAAATCGTAGGAAATTTTAGTTCCTAACATGGTGTATAGACCATACCGAATAGGACGGAGTTTCTTATGAGGCCCTTGAAGTCTTTCTTTTTGAATGTGAAGCCAAACCTTGTCCCCAACCTTAAACTAATGAGGTGTACGATGTTGATCATGTCTATCCTTGTATTTCCGATTACTATATTGGAGTATCTCATGGACTTGTTACTGAATATGGCATATCTTCTCCACAAACTTAGTTTCCCTATCTTCCTCTTTTTCTGAATGTGTTGATGGGTCACTCCACATAGTTGGCAATGCTACATCAATTGGAGCTAATGGTTGGTAGCCAAGACATACCTCAAATGGACTGTGCCCTATGGAACCATGTAGTGCTCGAATGTAGCCATGTTGTACATATGGAAATCTTTCATCCCAAGTCCAAGGATGTTTGGAATGGTACATTCACAAAATGTGAATGATCATTCGATTCACCACCTCAATCTGCCCATCTGTTTGGGGGTGGAATGCAATGGATTTTGTCAACTTTGTGTCCATCAAGGCCCAAAGTGCTGACCAAAAATTGCTAAGAAATCTACTATCCCTGTCAAATATGATGGTTTGTGGCAATCTAAAGTGTACCCAAACATTATCAAAGAAAAGCTTGGCAATTTTTTCCCCAGAGACTCCTTTCTTGCAAGCCACCATGACAACCATTTTTGAAAACCTATCTACCACCACATATACACAATCATGCCCACATTTGGTAAAAGGTAGGCCAAACATGAAATCCATTGAAACTAAATGCCAAGGTTTGTCAGGGACTGGAAGAGGTGTATACAATCCTTGTTTACGATTGGCAGGCTTTGCAATGGCACAAGTAGTACAAGCTCGAATGTATAAAATGACATCATGTCTCAATTTGGGCCAATAAAAATACATCTAAAGTATAGCAATGGTCTTCTCCACCTTGAAGTGTCTTGCAACATGGCTTACATAATGTGCCTCCCATATCATCTTTTTCCACTCCTTGGCTAGAACACATATGTGTCCCATGTGATAGAGAATCCCATCCTTCAAGTAGAAATTACTAGCTTGTTTTCCCTCTACTAGATTGTTGTAGATCTCAGCAAAATTAGGATCCGTATCATACAACTGAGGCCAATCTGTTGTTTGGTGGCCACAAGAATCCAATACCGTTGTTAGGGCTGTGATCGGAGGTCTACTCAAACAGTCTACAACTTTGTTAGTAGCTCCCTTCTTGTGGTAGATATTGAGGTGAAATTGTTGCAAGTAGGCAGACCATCTATGATGCCTATCATTTTGTAGCTTCCCTTGTGTTTGTAGAAATTGCAGAGGTTTATGATCTATGTGAATGATAGTCTCCTTCCCCAGAATGTAGTGTTTTCATTGTTTGCAGGCCTGCATAATAGCATACAACTCCTTGTCATATGTGGCGTACTTACACACTGTGTCAGAGAAAGTCTCACTATGGTGCTTGTGTTGCATGAGAACTGCCCCTAGTGCATGGTCTAAAGCATTTGTTTCAATTTGAAAAGATTGTTGCAGATCTGGGAGTGCTAGTACTGGTGCAGAACATAGCCTCCTCTCCTACTCCATGAACGCTTTCTGTTGTGCCTCTGTCCAATAGAATTTTGCCCTTGGTCCTCCCCTCAGTGCCTAATTCATAAGCCATGCCAAATGTGAAAAACCAAGTATGAATCTCTAATAAAAATTGGCTAGACCCAAGAAGCTATGAAGTTTGTGAGATTTTTGGGAGATGACCAATCCTTGAGAAATTGTATTTTTTTAGGGTCCACACAAACACCCGTTCTATCCACAATGTATCCCAAATACTAAATACTCTCTATACCAAAGGAACACTTATCTCTGTTAGCATATAGATTGTGTTGTTGCAAGGTTGAAAGCACTTGCTGAATATGTTATAGATGATCACCCCATGTTTTACTGAAAATGAATATGTCATCTAAATAGATGACAATGAAAGAACCAATGAATGGTCTAAGGACATCATCCATCAATCTCATGAATGTGGTAGGGGAATTGGTCAAGCCAAAAGGCATGACTAGCCACTCAAACAACCCTTCCTTGGATTTGAAAGCAATCTTCCACACATCTAATGGATCAACTAGGACTTGGTGGTATCCAAATTTCAAGTCAATTTTGGTAAAAAACAATTTCCCCCCTGAGTTGGTCCAGCAAATCATCAATGCAAGGGATTGGATGTCGGTTCTTCAAAGTGATGTTGTTGAGAACCCAATAATGAATACAAGGTCTCCACATTCCATCCTTCTTTTTGGCCAAAACAATTGAACTTCCACATGGTGAAGCACTTGGGCGAATGTGTCCTTTCTTGATCAACTCTTGAACTTGCCACTTGATTTCTTCATTCTCCAAAAGTGACCTTCTGTATAGTAGCCCATTTGGTAATGGTGTCCCTAGAATTAGATCAATCTAATGCTTGACTTGGTAGTGCAGTGGTACCCTTGTTGGTAAATTGAATACATCCTGATATGTTGAAAATATTGTCTCCATTTGTTTTTGTTTAGTTGTGGTAGTGGCCACTTTGGTATGACTGTTGGCCACAACAGACCTTGCCTCCTCAAGTCGAACCATTAGTAGGACAAATTTTCTAGTGTGAGCAATCAAATGCTTACATTGTTTTGCAGTAATCAAAGATACTGGTTCTGCAGGACTTACCTCAAGTATTTGATACATCTTTTCACCCAACTTGATGGTAATGTTGTGTGACCTATACTCATAGACTCCATAGTGCTTGTACATGTATGGGTGCCCCAACAATACATCACATACATCCAAAGGTGCCACATCACATATCACTTCATCTTTGAATGGTTTGATAGAATAAGGTAAGTGGCACTATATGTTCACCAGAATGTCTTGTCCCTGACTTACCCATCCCATATGATATGGTTGTGGATGTCATGTTGTCTGCAGATTCAATCTCTTCACAGTTTCAAGAGAAATCAAATTCTTTTGGCTTCCACTGTCAATAATGAAATGAAGAGCCTTTCTGTTTACCCACATCTATGAGTGGAACAAGCGTTTATCATCTTCATGGGGCATGACTTTGGTAGTGGCAACTATGGCATGTGGGTTAGCCTCAATGATTTGTTCACCATCATTTTGTTCACAAGGATTTGTAGGCAACAATTCATGTTCCGTCTCTCCTTGACAGATTTCCGCTAATAAAGTCTTCGTGGCACGACAATCTTTAGTGTTATGTCCAGGGCTCTTATGGAATTCACACCACATCTTCTTGTTACCCTTATTTGTTGTTGATGATGTTTGTGAGGAGAAGTCCTTGGTTGTCTATTTCCCACCAAATTTGTTACCACCTTCACCCTTGAATTTGTTATTTGAGGAATAAGATTTCTTTCCCTTTTGTTTGAATTTTTCCTCTATCTTTACTGCATATTTGAAGACAATACTCAAGATCTCAATATGTAAGAAATTCATTTCTATCTAAATGTACCAATGAAGCCCACTGCGATACTTCAATACCCAATGCTTTTATGTGTCATGGATTCCTAATTTTGCTAAAAGTGCATGAAATGTATTTGTGTAATCTTGAACAGATTGGTCCTTTTTTCAAAGTAATTGCCACTGTATGTACTTCTCCTCATATGAATTTTTAGGGTAGTATTCCTCCTTGATGTATTCCACAAGTTCTCCCCATGTGGGATTGTCATCCTCCAATGTTTTGAATCCTTGGTTGTCAAGGCCATCTCTGGATAGTAGTCTGTTCTCCCAAGATCGTTTCACATGTTCCTCAACTTTGAGGAGTACAAATGTTATTTTCTCAACATCTGTGAAGTGGTTTATAGAAAAATTCTTCTCTAGTTTTGATAGCCAATCATCAACATCATCTGCATTAATTTTTCCTTCAAAATTTGGAATGTCAAATTTTACTTGTACCTTGAATGGGGTGTGACCATGAAATGGTGCTCCAGCTGCATCTTGTGGTTGATGATTTCATTAGAGGATTCAAGAGAATTCATTCATCATCTCCTCATGTTTCTTTGCCAAAGCTTCTTGTACCATCTCCTTGAAAGGGTTGGATCCATCTACTTGTTCTTCCATCTTCGGTCGTGTGCATCTCAAGGGTAGGTAATATGATGGGTCTCTTGTCTGCAATCCCAACCTTTGATAACCAGACCATGTATGGTGTGACATACAGGAGCAAACCACTCTGATACCACTGATCTAAATTTTAATAGAGAATTTAGATAACAATACCTAGCACTAAGCCTATGGTATTGTGAGAATAAACAAGAGCTCAATGTGCAGAACTTGTAAAAAAGTTGCAGGCAACCAAAAAGCATTTTTTATTTCATCAAAAGTTGATTATATACAATGAGAAAGAATATGAAAGGTCACCTTATCCATAGAATTTTAAATGGATAGCTAGAAGGTGACAAAAACTACTAAAATTCAAATTTTCAAAAAACTACTAAATTTGGAACCCCGCTAGGCAGGGTCATAACTTCTAGCCAGCTAGTCGAAATCTAGACTTCTCAGACTCATTGGAAAGATCTCCTGGAGAGATAGATTGAGTTTCATCAAGCCCTACTTGCAACTACCACTCAAAGCAACCAATGAAATTCTTGACCCCAAATTCCACTTTGAAGGCCTCCAAAAATGCCAATTACTAGGATGTAGACAAAACTAGAAAAAAATATTGAAAAACTAAAATATAGTTGCATGAACAAATGCCACCCTAATGTTTATGAATCTCTATGGGATCACTCATGGACAAGAAACCACATGAAACATCACAGGCTAGTAAGGACCACCAAATTACTAGGAGAGTTCCATGTCAAGTGAATACACCACAAGCTAGTGAGGGTCGTCAAATCACTAGGTGAGCTCCATGTCAACCATATCATGGATTACAGGCCAAGCAAAGCACAATGTTTTCTAGGTAACCCTAGTAAGATATTACAAAGATGATCAACAAGTATTCTAATGGTAAGACTAGCCACGTAGTGCATGAACAACAAAAGACATATATAATGATGTATGCCCCCACCTTAAATTGATTGTTAACTCCTATCAGGGAGCAATTGCTTTAAGGTAGAATGAATAATCAATTTAAGACAAGCATAAGAGTGTTATGGAAGCTACATGCTTAAAAGACTTTGTGTTCTCAAAAGTTGCATCACAACAAGGGGTTGCCCCTAGTGCAAGCAAAGTGCAAAATGTCGCATAAATCAGTATATAGACAATATAACACAAAAGGGATCTACTCAACTGGTGTCAGTATACGAATGGTTATATTTATACAAGGGACAATCATTTTTGGAATTTTCATCATTCACCAATCAATAGAACTAAAAGAATGGAGGAATAAATATCACATGAGAATGAAGCGATCACAAAAGAGGATGCTAAATCATCCAATGAACATAAAGTTTAACAAATTGGAAGTTACAACATATGGAAGAATAAAGATACACAAAGAGGAATGTCACAATAGGTTTGGTCCCTTTGTATCCTTGCACCAACAAGAGTGTCAAGGGTCATCCAAAGGGAGATTAACAAACATGATACACATCAAGCAACACAATATGGGGGTAACAACACGTGCAATAATAACACAAAAGAGATAGAGGCTGCACTTCCAAGTTGACCTAAAACAAATCATCCTCCTCCCAATCTTTCTCATCATAAAGGGATGGAGGAAAAGATGCAAGAAGGACTATAGCAAGTGTGGTGCAAGCTACTAGATCCATACTTGTTTCACCATTATCTTCTGAATTGCTTTTGAAATAAGGCATAATAGGTGAATTAACATGGGTCACTGTAGGATGTGCATCAATATAATTCTCATGAGTAGACGAAGCATCAATAGATATATCCTTCAAATCTGTCAATGCCTAATGCTTGCAAGGAGGAAGGTTCTCTTCCCCTGCAACAAGTTGGCGAGCCAAAGCACAACGTTGCTTCTTGCATTCTTTTGCATTTTAATTTCTCCTTATTTCATTTGTAACATTTGTGAGGGAAAACATGACGTCTTCTAATATTGGTTCCTTTTCTTCCTTTGCTCGAGGAGCATGAGGAGGAATGAAAGGAACTTCTAAAGGTTGGGAGACCATGGAGGAAGGGTCTCTCAAAGTGGGATGCTCTTCTCTCTCAACCTGCGAAATAGGTGGAGGTACTAAAGCATCCTCAAGCGATTGAGATTCCACGGGAAATAGGTTTTGCATAATCGATTACTTTACACTAGGCTCCAAAGAGGCAGGGCAAACAAAAATAATCCTCATATTGTGAGGAGGTCTAGTTTGTGTTGGGCATATGTCTCATGGTCCTAGATAGGATGGAGGAGGTAGAACTTCAACATAAGTGCCAGACACTTGAGAATGGAAAGGATTTTTTGATTAGTGTCAAATGCTCCAGAGACCTAATTAATCATGTTTCTAACTAAGACTCAATTTTATTTTTCTAAGTCAAACATTGGAACACAAACCAAGCTTGGTTACATTCCTAGAGGAGAGCCAAGCTATAGGAGGGTGGTTATGTTCATTTGTTGTAGATTTGAGAGATTTGAGAGAAAGTGACCTAGTCTAGGGTTTCATGAAGAAAATATGCCAAAACAGAGAAATTATACCTTACAAATGTAAAGGCCTAGGAAATTGGATATGGAATGAGCAAAGTAGAGCTGTCAAATGCTACTAGCAGAAATTAGGGTAGATTTGGGAGGACAAAGTTGACTGAGCGTAGGTGTCTTAGGGTTTCAGGCCCTCTGAAAGAGTTTCTGAGAGTTAGGGTTTATATTCATCAATTTACTTCTAGATCTTCTATACTTGCTCCTGATCTTCCAAAATTTGCACAAACACAAAGGGGAAAAGGTTTGGGTCATTTTAGGGGGATTACCTTAGTCAAACCCCATGAATGGTATTTACACCTCCATAATAGCCAAGATGATGATGAAAGAGTGTGTGTCCTTGGAAGACAAAGGCAAAATCAATAATAAAAGAAATGCTATAATAAAGTACATTTACCACAACACAAACCCTAGTGGGATGACTCAAGATCACCACAAGGATGGAGATGAAGAAAGGAGCTTCACTTAGAATCTACAATGAATGTTAGAAACCTGTAATGGAGAGCATCACATAATCTGCATAATCTTCACAATAGAGATTTGATTATTTGAATATCATTTGAAGTCCTAATGTTTCTTAACCTTTTTTCATCTCTTTTTACATCTAGTTCAAATGGGAGGAATAAACTTCTTTATATATTCATATCAACTTATTTTCGGGAAAACCTTTCAAGAAAATTTGACAAGATGCAACACCTGAAGTAACAAGGATGACATCCAAGGCCACTCAAACTTTATTTTTGCAAATGTCCAAGACACTAGAGCTTGGGCACTAGTGTCCAGGTGTTTGAGGTCCTTTCAGGGCCTGTACCTAGATAATGACACCTAGAACCAATCTATGCTTCAAAATCCAATCTTCTCTCAACAAAAGTTTGTATATTAGTCCAGAAGGGTGCTAAACCTAGTGTAAATCATCGGTGTCGACAATTTATGATATAACATAATAATGTAAGTGCCTAGTCTAGTCAATGCAATTGTATCATATGGATCAAAACTATAAAGCTCTTTTGTCCACTCATCATGGAAAAGATATGGGATTGTAAGGGGTGAAGATACTACCTCAAGAGACCCCGAGTTGATTATTTCTTCAACTTGAATCATGCAGTTGGGGTTTGTCAAGCTATGATCATAACTTTCCACATGATAGGTCAAAACTGGTTTAGCCATAATGGTGAACCTTGTGCCATATCTTGTCCTTAGGAGCATGCAGGACCAATAAGAAGAGAGGTAACCACCCACCTTAGCTATGAGATCCCTTGACAAGAAAATAGTAAAGAATGGGGGAAGATCTATAACTGAAATGTCTTAACTAATAGTCAAGTTTGGGCAAGCATGCAAGGTCAAATCTAGTCCCTTGATGATCCCAACAATATTAATAGAAGTATCGTCTGGATGTAAAACACCTAATGAAATTGGGGTATACTTGATACCTAATGCATCTACTATCTTATTTGGCATGACTAAGATACTAGCTCTTGAGTCTATCATGCAGTTATGGACCAGGAATTTTCCAATGATTAGAGAGAAGTAGAATGAGGATGTATTCTTTGTTGGACCAACCTGCTCTTCACTTGGTTGTACAAGATTGACTAGGCCTTTTTCCTTCTAGACTACTGAGTCAACTATTGGGAATTACCTTAAAGCATCTTGCAATAAATATCTTTTAGAGGGAATTGACAATGCATCCCACATGGACACATTTGGGTTTTTATTTTTTATTTTCTCTATGATATTTAGAGAAATTGTTGTTGTTTTGTGCATGGAAGGGATCCACGTTCCTTTCTTTGATTGCTTTGTGGCTTGTTAGAGAAAGTTTGGGCATGATGGAACCTCATTCATAGTGGCAGGCTTGCTATTCTGAGTTAAATTTGTAGCACTAGCACCTTACCCTTTTGCTTTTGATACAGGTTCCTTTTGTAATACAACAGTTATAGGGTCATTTTCTAATTGCCTTTTCTTAGATCTTGTGTTGTTTGCAACACTATTTACAGGCATGATCACGCTATCGATAGGCTAGTTAATAGTACATAAATCCTCATGAGTCCAAAGCATTAAATTGGAATCAAAAGCAACCTCATTTGGTACCTCAGGGTTACTGTTGATTGCTTCCACTAATGATGCTTGTTGACTGAAATTTTTGCACCATTAGGGATTGTTCTTGCACTCCAAATGTACAAGTGGATTGATCATGAGATTAATTGCAAGGATAACACCAATCTGCCTCATGGGTCAGATTATTTTCGATAGGAACTGGGGTCCTAACTGGGTTAACAACCAGTATTTGTTGAATGGTTCTAACTATTTGCAAAGGTTGAATAAAGTTATTATTTTGGTACCTATTTGGCTTATAACTTTGATTCTAGTTTTGGTTTCTATTAGAATTGTAACCTTGCCCCCAGGCTTGATTTGAAGATTGTCCTTGGTTATAACTTTGGTGAGGTTTAGGGGCAGTTTGGGTTGCTATGGTATTGACTTTGTTAGTCAAGTTGATCATTAAGGTTTTAAGGTTGTCTTCTTATTTTGAAGGAGAAGATGTAGAGGATTTAGGCTCTGGGATGGGAGAAATAGTAGGTTGTTTAACTTGTGAAGGCATCTTTGGGAAAATAGGTACAAGAGGTCTAGGGGATATTTTCCTAGCCTGTAGTAATAATTTTAAGCTCTTAAAGTTGTCTCATATGCATTTGGCAAAGTCTGAGTGCTCATGGATTGCATTATAACAACTATATCAAAATTTAAATCTCTCATGAAATACAAGAAAGCACCTTGTGGAGATGGTCTGAGGAGAGCTAGAATTCTTTCCCATGTTCTTTGAAATTTGAAGTTGAAATCAGCCATCAACTCATTAGGAGCCCTCTTTATAATTGTCAGTTGTTCCAGTAGAGAGACATTATCTACTCTTTCTCCAAATTGTTTGTAAAGTAATTCTCCCAACTCATCCCAATCATGAACTAAAGTAGGGGTAAACTCCTAAACCATTGAAGATCTCTTCCCTCGAAGGATGAAACAAGGAGCCTAACAGCCACATCTTCATCCTTAATATGGTGGATTGAGCATACATTTGATATGCTCAACAGAGGTAGTGGAAACCTCTCTGGTGAAGAACAAAATATTCTTTAGGGCAGAGATTAGTATATCATTATGTGCAGCTAGGGCTAAAGGGCTACCTCCATTGAAGGTTACAAAGTATATATTTATTGGTTGTGCCATATTTAGGATATTCAAGTTTATTCCAGGTATATGCAAGCCCCTTCTTGAATACTGAAACCTAACATGAGGGGTGTAGATTGAGATCTTAGATGGGATGAAACAAAACTATTATTCCATCTCACAGTAGACCTAGATAACCTAGTTCTCCCCAAAGTAGTTAAAGGTAGTTCAACAAATTGATAATCCTACCTCTTGAAGAATCCCTAGTCTGTACTCTAGGAATGTAATGTTGGACTGATCTAAAACCAAGAGCTTATAGAGTCTCCTGGTGCATGAAAATTGTCTGCCAAAATGCAGAATACTGATAACAACACCAATTTATCAACTCAAATCTTAACTCAGAGTAAAGTGGTCCCACTGAGCATGCTAGAAACAATTATCACTTGGATTTGCAACCTGTGTTGAAGCCTTTTTTTTGCAACAATCCAGTGAAACATTGGAGTGATCTCAAGGTGTGGGACCTATAAATGAGACTAAACCTCCAAAGAAGGTTGGTTCCTCTTTTTGAATAGAAGATTCAAAGAAAACTATGGACTAAACCTAATCTAACACCATTGGAAAAAGGGAGAGGGAGAAAAATGAAAAGTGAAAGGTGATACACCAAGTTCAATATGAATAACACCCACAAAACAAAGATGCACAAAAGATTTCAAAAGACTGATTAACCCACACCAGTCCTAAAAATCTTACCTCAAAGGTAAAGAGTAAAACAAAATTGTAAGCAACTGAGCATTCAC
This sequence comes from Cunninghamia lanceolata, assembly GCA_027924645.1. Taxonomy (NCBI): domain Eukaryota; kingdom Viridiplantae; phylum Streptophyta; class Pinopsida; order Cupressales; family Cupressaceae; genus Cunninghamia; species Cunninghamia lanceolata. The sequence goes on along the minus strand of BSBN01000326.1, from coordinate 1,761,164 downwards.
AATGCAAAAATCAATTTCAAGATTACACATTGCTGAAGATATCATGAAGAGGTAAAATAACTAGTTCTATATTAATTAAAAGGCAATGTTACAACAAGGTAGGGTTCTATTTGGAGCATAAAACAATCCTATGCATCCAACCCTCATTACATTATTTTTCATCTATATATAGCATTTCATTACATTGATAAAATAGAGCATGGGAAAACATGGAGACAACACACCAATCTAGGTCACCCACATTACAATAAATCTGCCCTTGGACTTGTCAGAAGTTATTCCTACAAAGGAATGTCCACCCATGTCTGTTTTGCAAAAAATAAATGTAGAAAAGACCTACGATCTGATATGCAACAATAAATATGAAAAAATCTAGAGGATGAAGTTGTTCAAGAAAATATCTACATTGAATACTAGAATCTGACTCATCTACCTACAACAATAAAATGCCTAACAACCACTTCCAGCTAGGAGTTCACTCGATCCTACAGTAATTGTGACCTAGGGTTTACCAAGCATATGAAAAATCCTTCACATAGAATAATGTGTGTTCCTAGAGCAACACCAGAAAACTATGCCTTAGCGCTTTTACAACACTTTAAAAGTGTTATATTTGAATTTTGTACTTCTGGTGCCTTTTAATATTTGATTTTATGCCTGCCTAGCTGATTTTAATATTCTATCTTTTGGGCCCATTGTCACCACTTTTGTCATCAGTGAACTCCTCAATCAGTGAACTATTTGGTTCACAAACCATACATTTTGCTTTCTCTTCCTCCTTTATTGGCGAAATCACCTTTTGGCAAACCATTTGTTTGTCTCCTTCCTCTTATGTTTGTCGGTGATTTTGCTAATCAGAAAACCTCTTGGTCGATGAAATTGGAGGTTCGTGAACCACTAAGTTTGTTGATGAACTCAACTCTTCTCTTCCCTTTACCTTGTTTTTTGACCTTTCTTCTTTTGTCGATGATTCCCACCATCGGCAAACCTGCCTATCGGCGAACTAACGGGTTTGCGAACTGCCCATTTTGCTGATAGAACACTTGCTTTTCCTTATTTTTCTTAGATAATTCATTTATCTTCTACCTCATGCCTTAGAAGAAAACCCTTCCTGCTTTATTGACCATTTCACTGATCGACGAACCTACCGATTGGTGAACTTTTCAGTTCATGAATAGCCTAGTTTGCCAATAAGGAAAATAGGCAAAATAGGCTAAGGCAAAAAACTTAGAAATTTTGGGATTTTGGGTAAACTTTCTTCCATTTAGGGTATCTCAAATCGAATATATTTGATGGAAGAAGTATAATATTTTAGGTAGACAGTTTAAAGTTTGGAGGACTAAAATAGGTCAACACTTCTAATAGATTTGAGACTTCTGCTATTGCATCTTCACATTTCTCTTGGATAATCTTAGGAATCAACCAAAGCAACGATGCTCATGCTTCATACCATCCAAAACTTTCCTACCATCTACCAAGAAAATTCTAGCATTACTACATACCTTTTCTTCCACCTCCTTCAATGGCTTCAACTTATGACAAACTTCATCCTTTGTCAAGGAATAGATGTTTGCATGGCCATCATGGATTGTACACCTATCATACTACCATGACCTTCCCAATAGTATATGGCATGCATCCATCAGTATGATGTCACACAACACATCTTCATGGTAGTCGACAATCTTGAACTTGACTAAACACTGCTCATTGACCAAATCTCTATGGTCCTTCTACAACCATGCAATCCAATATGGATGTGGATGCCTTCTCCTTTTCAACTTCAACTTGTTAACCATATCTTCTGAGACATTATTATCAATGCTTCCATTGTCAATAATAATATCACAATATTTATCTTCACACTTACACCTTGTGCGGAATAAACTCTTCCTTTGATTTGGTTCTTTCTCCTTTTTTAACAAGGTTCTTCTGACAACTAAGGTTTCTCCCCTTTTAGTATCTTTAGAATGCTCAAATATGCATCTTCATCTACATGTGCAACTCATGTGTCACCTTCGATTCTTCTATTTGTTCTTCCTTGATGTTGGGGACACTCGTAGGTTGAATGTCCTCCTTCTCCACATTAGAAATAGGTTCCTCTAAAACCTCCTCTTCTAGGTCCTTGCCCAGGTCTTCCTCTTCCTCTTTGCTCACCATTATTTTGGTCACGAGGGCAATAGACATTATCTCCTTTATGATTTCTACTGATGCCTGCTTTTTCACCTTTCTTTTGATCTTCATTTAGGCCTCCATAGGATCTTCCACTAGTCCTTCCACCATTGCCTCTTCCTCTTTATTTGCTTTCAAATCTTTTATTCAACTTCTCTTCCACCTTCAGGGCAAGCTGGTATGCATCTTCTATGGTGGTCATTCTGACCAGTCTCAAGTCCTATTGAATACTTGGCCTCAACCCATTGATGTAATGAGATACTTTCTCTTTGGTAGCCTCTATAGGGCCTATTTTTCTAATAATCATATAAAACTCTTCTGTATACTCCTTAACAGACTTGTTACCTTGCTTCAATCCTTGTAGCTTCTTTAACAACTCCAACTCATAGTCCATAGGAATGAACTACTTATTTAGTTTGTCCACGATCCAATCCCATCTGGTAATCTTTCCTTTTCATCTTCTATTTCTCTCTAGCTAGACCTCTTTCCACCAAATATTGGCATGACACTTCAAGTTTATTTTTGCAAACTTGACCCATTCTAAATCCTCCACTTCTTCATACTAGAAATATTCCTCCATATCATTTATCTAATCAATAAGCTCCTCTGAGTTCAAATCCCCATAATAGGTAGAAACTTCAATCCTAGGCCTCTTTCCAATCTTCAAAATGGTCCTCAACAACCTACTTGCACAGGATCTCCTACAACATCTTGTTCGTCCTCAGGTAGCTCTTCTTCTTTAGCTCCATCTTCACTTTCTTCTCTTATTCTTGGCTCAAACCCTCTTTGTAGATCCTCTTGCAATGTGTTGGTTTACCTTTGTAGGGCTCTAAAACCCTCTATTGTCAAAGTATCTCTCCCACCACAGTTTCTTCATGGAGGCATTTTGATGTCTACAGCAAACCCACAACCTCAAGTCTTGGTGCAAACTGCCTCACGGCTAACAATTTCTCTACACACTCAGGAACCCTCACTTTGATACAAATTGATGGGGGGGTTCATCCCAAAACACACAACAACATAGATTGCACACAGAAAGTAAGAATGTTCTTTTATTGAACTAAAAAATACATTACATTATAGAAATTGGAATCATATCAGAGGATGCATCTTCAACAGGCTGCAACACATTACAGTTTCCTCCCTCTAGATTCTAGAACCTTCTCCCTTTTGTAGCTTCAAACTGCTAGAGTTTTGATTTTCCCTTCTTTTCCTGACTCTCCACTTTTACCCTTGCTCTACTACCCCAAAAGATTCTAAAAAATTATCATAAATAACCCTTTTTGGTGCCTTCCAACCAAAATTTTGAAACTTATAACTCCCTCCAAAAATAGGTCAACTTCCAAGAGCCTTCAATTTTGATCTAGTTGTTTGATTGAAAAACTGTTTGATGCGTTGGAAATATTTTGAAGAGATCTGCACCCTTAGAATCTGCTCTGTCGATTCCACCCATTTTTGGGTCATACGGGGCCTCTAAGTGCCTCATAGTTGACTTTGAAACTTTTTCAAGGGTTTTTAAAGAAACAAAAACTTTAATATCTTTCATCCCACAAGTGATCTTTGGGTAATTCCTTCACCAAAGTTTATATTTTTCAATTCCAAAGATTTGAGTAATTTTTTGTTTCTATAGTTCTCAATTGCAAACTTTCTAAAAATAGTAGTTTGGTATTTTTAGCAGCTTGGAAATTATGAAGGTTTCAAATCATTATTCAAGCAATTGGGCATCTGAAAATACCAAAATTAAAAGGAACATAAAACAAAATCAACATTTTGTTTGGGTGATGCAAGCTTTTCCTTACACCACTAGATGCTCTTGCATTAGAGGACTATGGAATAATGCCTTGATTAGTTGTAGGAAAGATTCAACAATGGTAGAAAGGTGTATTTCTTCAAGCTTCAAAGATGACAACTTGCAAATATTTCTATAGAAGAACACAAAATTATTGGCAACAAAAAATACATAAAAAATATCTCATAGTATCAAAGATTCAAGAATAAAATAGTTTCTTTAGAAGAATTTCGATTAATCATGGATTATTCAATGCTTGATTGATTCATAGATTATCTTTTAAAAATAAATAGGAGAAGGAATAAGAGAAAAATCAAAGATAAGAAAAGCTAATGGAATTAGAAATAAGGTGTGGAAGGATAAAAAGTCCTTACAAAATAAAAATGCAAGGAAAGATGTTTTTAATATGTGTTGTACAATTTTGAATTACCTAGGACACTACCAAAAATGCGGGGAAGTATTCATAATTGTCATGGTGTCTAAATATGGAAGGGTTAAAGGAAGCATATAAAATTAGAAAAAAAACATCAAGGAGTTAAATTGGCATTTTGCATCGCTAGGCAAGAGGCTATAAATTGGCTAAATGGAATCTTAAACATGCTAGGGAATGGTAACTAAAGTAGATGCAATACATTCAATAGTTTAACTCTTTACTATTGTGTTCCATACATTATTTTGATGAATTATCCATCACTTTCTTAAAGAAATTTCACATTAATATGAGTTTGAAAATGATTGTGAATTATTTATCTAAATTGAACCCAAAGAAGAAGTGAGCCTATGAACAATTGTTTTCACTTCGAATCTTTATGTGGCAAACTTAAGAATCAATTTGATGATGATGAGCTCAAAATTATGTTTCTTGAAGGACTTTTCCCTATAATTAATAATAATGTACATTTGAGTAGCTTTCCTTCTTTGATGGACATGCACTCGATTGAAGAATCTTGAAGTGAAATTGATTGCTACATCTAACACACTTTAGTATGGACCATCATCATCTTATTATGCCTACAAGTTTCAAAAGTCTAATTAGTTTTCCAAGGGTAATGATTCTAAAGAAAGAAAATACAATGTGCATCATGTGGCTAATACTTCTAATGTACCATCTTTCGACCCTCATACTTTTAGGAAGTTTACTAAGTTACAAGAGCCCTTGGATATTATGCTTCAATTTTTTTGAGCTCTAATATGATCACTCTTCCAACTACTCATCCATTAGATCTAGCTATAGGTTTGTCTAATAATTTCAATGTGAGTGTTTTTTTCAAGTTTCATAGAGTTAATGGACATCATACATGAGGTTACATGTCTTTAAAAGCTAAATTAGAAGATTTGATTGATAATAATATGATTCAAATAGATGATTCAATGATGGGGGGAATCCTTTGGTTGCTCCCCCTAATCAAGATTTTAAGATTTATAAAAATCCATTTTTAAATCACACTAATAAAATTAATGCATCTCATAGACACAATTATTCTATTATGGAGCATACACATGTTGATAGAAATATTATGGGTAATTATTATGTTGATTCTTATACACATGGTCATATGGATACTTTTATGGGTATGATATAGTCTAGAGATACATATTCCTCTTATCCTCCTACTCCAGTGATCACTTTTTTAGATGAGAAGATTCAATGAATAATCATCATGGTCCATCATATGTGGTAGTCCAAATACATGATATATTATTAGTGACGTTCTCATAGATGCTACATATTGATTCAATATTTGTATTGAAGTAAATTTAGATAATGAACACTTGAATCCAAATTCATATGCTCATTCAATAGTATTATTAAATATGACTAATGTAATATAGATTCAAACTTTGGGTTGTGTTATTTTACCTCTTGTAGTTGGACCTAAGGAAGTATAGATATTATGCCACGTTATTCCTACTTCTGATACATCTTTTATACTACTTAGTAGAAATGTTAGAAATGAAAGCACAACTACTCAATAGAAATCTGATTCAAATATAAATTTCTGCAATCTTTAACTGCGTATTATAAATTTCTGTGGGTAGAAAACTCCACCAGGAAAGAGGCACAAATTTGTATTAATCTGAAAAATATTATACAATACAACTCAACAACCCTCTCCACCAGTCTTCAACTTGACAGCATTCTGCAGCACCTGATTACCTAAAATCTGTATTGTAGCAACAAATACAATGCCAAATATTTATAGAAGAGTTTTCCCTCCATTTTAGGTGTCCACTTTCTCTCTCCAAGATTCCCCCACATGCAAGCATTAAATATCGTCATACATGCAATCTCCAAGTGGCAAAAACTTACCCATGCAAGGTGGGGCGCCCAGGTCCAAGAATAACATGTAAAAGAATCTTATGACACATCATAACCATTATAGATACCACCAACAATAAATCTTCCTAATATGGGTGCCTGAGGCTAATAATAGCAACCACAACTAATAAAGGGTGTCATATGCGTCATACATGCATGGAATCTTATGACAACTTGCAGCTACCATAAATCCACTTACACCATATTATGACAAGTTGTCGTACATGCCAAAAATAGTAGATTCCTCAAGGGAAACACCTACCCTCATTTACCTTTGAGTTTTTACATTTGCCAATAGTAAATATCACTCTGTAACTACTGCAGGTAACTCTGAAATTACCACTATCAATGAGACTACCTCATTCCCTTACGGATAATTACAAATTACAAATAATAAATGGAATAAATACAATATTGAAATTGACAAGATCAATGGCACCTTATTCCAACATTCTCCCACTTGACATTGTACATTATAAATCAACCCATAGGAAATCAAATGAAATAATCAGGTACTAGAAACAAGGCCCATGACCTCTCTGCACCACACGAACTTCTCTATGCTCACAGGCTTGGTCAATGAATTTGTAACATTCTCCTGAATGTCTATCTTATTCAACTCAATCTATCCATTAGCAACCAACTCTCTAACAAAGTGATACTGAACATCAACACTCTTAGTCTGAGCATGATACATAGGATTCTTGGCCAAACAAATAACACTCTAGCTATCACAACCAATCTGAATGATCCTACAATCAAAACCAATACCTGTATAGAGTCTCCTCAACCAAACTACCTCCTTAGAGACATGGGTAGCAGCCATATACTCTACTTCTATGGTGGACAAAGTAACTATGGGCTGCCTCTTACTCATCCAACTCACTGCTTCTCCAAACAGAGTAAACACAGCTACTAGTGGACCTTTGACTATCCAAATCACCTGCCCAATCTGCATCAACAAAACCCTGAATGTTCAAAGATTTATCAACACTATCAATACCAGAGTAAACCAAACAATAATCAAGAGTACCTGCAAGATATTTAAGCACCCTCTTCACATAATTCCAATGCTGTTTACTAAGGTTAGACACAAATCTGCACAAAATTCCTACTGCTTGGGTAATATCTGGCCTAGTGCAAACCATTGCATACATCAAACTCCCTACAACACTAGCATATGGCACATTAGACATATCCTCAAGATCATCCTCAGTCTTTAGACACATATCTGATGAAAGCTTAGTACCAATGGGTAAAGGAACTCTAACTGGGTTACAGTCTTGCTTATTAAATCTCTACAAAATGGTATTCACATACTTACTTTGTGACAACCAAAGCTTTCTGTTACCTCTATCCCTCCTGATCTCCACTCCCAGAATATATCTAGTAGCTCCAAGATCCTTCATATCAAATGCACCTGAAAGTTGGGTTGTAAGCTCACTGATCATTCCCTTAGTATTTCTAAAAAATAACATGTCATCAACATACAATGTAATAACTAGTATAGAATCATCAACATAATAAATGTAAACACAATGATCCTCCTTGCTTCTAACAAAACCCAATTTCAACACAAATGAATCAAACTTTTGATACCACATTTTGGAGGACTGTTTCAAACCATAAAGTGACCTCTTCAACCTACAAACCCAATGTTCTTTTCCTTTTACCTCGAAACCTATAGGTTGTTGCAAATAAATTTCTTCCTCAAGATCTCCATGCAAGGACGCAGTCTTAACATCCATTTGCTCAATCTTCCAATCATAAGCTGTAGCAATGGATAAAAGAAATCTAGTAGGAGTCAATTTAGCAATAGGAGAGAATATCTCACCAAATTCAACTCCCTCTCTATGGGAGTAGCCCTTGGCTACCAGTCTAGCCTTGTACTTCTCCAATGTCTCGTCTTCTCCAAACTTCTTCTTGAAGACCCACTTGCAACCTATGGCCTTTCTTCCCTTGGGCAAATGAATAAGATCCCAGGTGTTACAAGAGTCTAAAGCCATCATCTCCTTCTGCATGGCTAATTGCCAAGACTCACTATCATCTGAAAGAATAGCTTCCCTATAGGATCTACGCTCATCGTTAGTACTCAATAAAGCAAATACACAGTGGAAATCTGATGGGCTATACCTGTCAGCTGGATTCCATTGTCTTGTGGATCTCCTCAAGGGTGGAGTAAGAGTATCAACTTGTTCTTCTACATGATCATCTGTACAAAGTTCTTATGTAACAATAGACTCGTCTTCATCAGAACTACTCGAATCTTCTTCTTCTTCACCCCCAATCCATCATTCTATTCTTCCTGAGGTGCATCTTGTTGCTCTAACTCAAAGTGCACTCTCTTTGCCTTTTCATCTTTTTCTTTTGGTTGCTCAGGTTCGAAAATAATTCTAAGTTGCTTAAAAATAACATCTCTAGAATAGATAATCTTACAGGTTAGTGGATTCCAAAGCTTATAACCTTTGACATTATCACCATAGCCAATGAATGTACACTTCTCATCTTTTGGATCCAACTTAGATCACTTTTCCTTAGGCACGTGAACAAAAGCCTCACAGCCAAAAACCCTTAAATGTGAAACAGAAGGTTTCTTACCTGTCCACACTTCACAAGGTGTCGATTCAAGAGCCTTACAAGGATATATGTTAATCAAGTAGCAAGTAGTACACACAGCCTCTACCCAAAAGCATTTATCCAACTGTGCATCACTCAACATACTTTTGGCCCTTTCCATGATTGTTCAGTTCATCCTTTCTACAACACCATTCTATTGTGGTGTGTACGGAGTTATACTTTGTCTGATAACACCTACATGCTTGCAAAACTCGTCAAATTCCTTAGAGCAATATTCCCCTCCATTGTCAGATCTTAATATTTTTATCTTCAAACTTGATTGGTTCTCTACTAAGACTTCAAGTTCCTTAAACTTATTGAAAACTTCATATGTGTGTTTCATAAAATAAATCCAAGTAAATCTAGATACATCATCAATGAAGGTAACAAAATAATGAGATTTTCCAATAGATTCATTATCCACAGGTCCAAACACATCCATATGAATAATCTCTAACTTCTCTTTTGCTCTATGGCTTCCTAAAGGAAATGATTTTTTTGTTTTGTTTACCAAACACACAATGCTCAAACAAATCAAAGTGCTCATCAAAATAAGAGAAATCATCCAACAAATCTTTATTCTTAATAGTTTTCAAAACATTATTACTTGTGTGACCCAATCTACGGTGCCACAACATACATGCATTTTCAGTACTGGCCTCAGATACATAAGAGGCATTACAAACTATAGTGGCTTCAAGCTTGAACAAGTTTTCCAATCTCTTCCCCTTCGCTACCACCAAGTTCCCTCTCACCAATCTATATCCATGCTTGTCAAAAGTCACATGCATTCTCAAATCATTCAGCTTTGAAACAAAAAGCAAATTTCTAGCTAATCCAAGAACATGATAAACATCAGGGAGGGTTTTAATCCTCCCATCACTGAAACACAATAGTACCTTGCCTTTCCCAACTATCGGATATACAGAGTTGTCCCCAGGGTACACATTACCTCCATCATATTTTTCATATGTGGAGAACCATTCCTTATGTGAGGTCATATGAAATGAGCATCCTGAGTCAACCATCCAGTGATCATTAGAAACAACATTGCATGCAGAAAGTAAAACATCTTTACCTGCATTCGAGGACTTATCGGAAGCACTCTCCCACTATTTCTTTGGGTTTCTGCACTCCTTCACATGTCCCCTTTTACCGCAGTTCCAACACTTAACTCTGTTCTGCTTCCCATTAGTCTTAGAACAGCCCTTGAACTTGTCCTTAGCCCCTTTTTGATCTCCTTTCGGTCTGTTGACACTCATTTTGACCAGGGGCTGATTTGTCATGATCAGGAGGTTTCTTCATTTGAAGCCTTTATCTTCTTGCCCATTTTTTCTAAGTGTTGGACCTCCTCAGCATTTTTCAACTGCAGCATCATATTTTCTTGAGGAGGAGGTCATCATCATCATCTTGTCTTCGATGATGATCTGCATCATCATGTTCCTCGTCGACTTGTTTTTCAACGTCATCATCATATTTCAACTGTCGGGTGATGTTCGGGTTTTATCCTGATGATGCTGATGAGCTACAGTGCGCCCTGATCTGCTTGCGAGGGTGATTTTTCAAAGTATCCGGTGATCTTCCATTTATCACCTTGCGCGAGCATGATGATGATGTTGCTTATTCTTTGAATTGCTCGACCTAACTTGTTTTTTCCTAAGGGTCGTGTTCATCATCATCATATTTCCAGTTATCATCTTGCTGCTTGTGGAGGTCATCATATTTTCTGCCTTCATGATATTTCACCGGGGTGATATTTTTATCATCGGGTGATCTTGGTTAACATCATCCTGATGATGTTGTTGAAGAGTTGTAATTGCGACCCGATATTCACTAGGGTCATCATATTTTGGAACGTCAGGATGATCTTAGTCAATATCATCCTGATGATGTTGTATCACTTCTTGTTCTTTGTTTCTCATCCTGATGATGCTGACGTCATCCGTATATCAGGGTGATATTTTTCTTTCTGCCTATCTGCATCATGATATTCTCGAAGGAAGGGGTGATATTTTCATATCACCCGGATATATGTTTGTTTGTTCGAACATCATGATGATGTTGATATCAAGGAGATATCCGCCTGTTGGCTTCGCGCATTATCTACTGGGGGTGATCTTTTCAAGCATCATCATCATATTCAGTTATCGCCCTGATCTTATAGAGGAGCTACAGTGCAACCTGATGTTGGAACATCAGGAGGATATTTCCAAATATCCGGTTGTCTTCCGAATATCATGATGATGTTAATATGATGATGACGTCATCAAGGTCCCGCGGGGGTCATATTTCTAACACTGATCATCTTGAAGAGACCTCCTGATCTTTGCAAACATGATGATGATGTCATCCGGATATGAGGAGGTGCGCAGTAGGCGGATATGATGATGACGTCAGCAGGATATGATGATGACGTCATCAGGATGTCCATCGGCCAGACTTTTGTTATAAGCTCAGCAGGAGGACGTTCCTCCGAAGGATCAGGTTGTGCCGATTATCATGAAGGTTATGTTTCAAATATCATGATGACGTCAGGGTGATATTTCGAACAACAGGATATCATGCTGCTGAGGGATGATGATGATGAGGTTATATACTAATGTCGTCAGGAGCAAAAGCGCCGACATGATATATGCTCATGACCTAGTATATAAAGTGCAAAGGAGGTCATCGCGGGGTGCATGTGGGATATTGTTATCCTGCATATTCAAAACATCATGATGATGAGTCTCGGCGGGAAATGGTTGCGACTGCAGATTTGATGATCTTCCCAAGGCCGCGGGTTGGTGCGCCATTAATGGCGATTGTTGCAGAGGTATGGGCGATGGCGTGGGTCGATCTTGTACCCAACTGGAGGTGTCAATCAGCGGATGATGGCGCTGGGCTCGAGAAATCTTCCTGTCTCCTCCCCTACCTGCTGCATTAATGTGTTTGAGCGCCATTTCTATGGTACTGTGTATCTGGCGGGAGTTTTGGTCAACCTGGTAGTTAATGCTGAAGACATCCTCCTGCTATATAATGCAGATGGTGTTATTTATTCAAGGTTGTTGAAAGTTGTAGATTTTTGGCTCTGTAACCCAAAACCAGCTGATCTGGCTGCTCTGTACAGTTTTTCTTGTGAGTTTATGTATCTCCTGTTGTAGGACTTGGCATGAATCCACTGGTTTCATGGTTGATCTTATATGATTAATGCTACCTTAGCATGTGTTGTGTTAATTCTGTCTCCAGTATTGCATGTATCCTTCTTCTGGATCTGGATGTTTGCTTATGTTTAGATTCTAGATCATAGAATTCCTATGTTGAATGTCTGATCTTTTGACCTCTGCTCAAGGGGCAGATTAAACTGTTTTCAGGTTGAACATTGGGAAGGGTATACTGCAGTAGGGATGCCATAAGTAGAGATAGCTCAACACTCTATATTGGGAGATGTCTGTAAGGCAGATATCATGTGTATCCCCCTGAAATCCAGTTTTAGCTATTTATGCTGATCATTCACAGGTGTATGTCTACCGACCCCAAGCCCTGGATAGGCACCAATCATGCTGTGTTCTTGTGTTATACACCATGTCCAACTTTGCATCCAAATTCATATCAAAACACTTCATACCTCCACTTGTTAGTTGTAGGAGTAGGATTAGGAACCCCCTGCATGCTCTCATACCCAACCAGACATCATGTCCAAGAATGTTGCCAGCCTTGTGATCTATCATGCAGATCTTGGTCCATACATGAGAGTATTCTGCCTGTTGTTGTCAAGTTAGATCTTTCTATCTTTGAGCTAGTCAAGGTTACATCTTAAGTTATAGGGATACCCCCCTTGGTGCGGCAGAACCAGAAGTGAAGGGGAGGAGCTCACGCAACCTCCTGTATTCAGTTGGCCTGAATCTGCCTGTGCATTAGAAGTGGCAAACCCTAATGCTGATTCAGAAGAAATGTCAACACGGTCCTCTTTCCCTAGACCTTCCTTTGAAACTGAGAGCATCCTCTGAACTATCTGAACTCTTCTCCCTCAATTCCTATGTCTACAAAACTGAAACAAGAGCATCCAACTTCGGATTTGCAAGATTAGCAGTGATAGCAAGAATAACATTCTCCCAAGACTCAGGTAAAGAACAAAGAAGTAAGATGCATTTATCTTCCTCACTTACATCAACATCTACCAAAGCAAGATGAATCAACAACAAATTAAAATAATTTAAATGCTCTGTAACTGAATCACCCTCTCTTATTTTCTTGGAAAACAATTTTCTTTTTAAATAGAGTTTATTTACCATACTCTCTTGGCTTGATAGATCTCACCCAATTGATTCCACAATTTATGTGCAGTCTCTTCCTTTGTGACATTCAATAGGACAGAGTTTGAAAGACACAAACGGATGGTTCCTCATGCCTTCTTATCTAGTCTATCCCACTCATCCAGAGAGACATCATCAGGTTTCTTCTCCTTTTGAACAACCAACCATTGGTTTCTTTCTTTCAACAAATCCTCCATTTTTAGCTTCCACAACTCATACCTTGTTCCGTCAAATGATGGATGCAACCATAATAGGATCATCCCACAATAATGGGTTACACTTTTTGGCCAAACTTGACATTGAAGTCAACATTTTGAATCGAATCTTCACTTTCTAACACCTATAGCCGCTAAATCGTTAGGAATTTGAAGATGATGTGAACTACTGATTTGTGATATTTTGTCTGTAGATTCTAAATATATATATATATATATATATATATATATATATATATATATATATTAAATTTGGAGTTAAATTGTAAATTTTTTTGCATCTCCTTCGATAACTAGTTTTTAATTGTAAACAACATTTTTTTAAAGTGATGTGTATTCTGTTGTACATAACTTTTTTCTACAAAGGATAAAGTTTTTATTCTTTTGAATTTAGATTGGTAACACTGATATCTAGAAGATGCATTTGGTTTCATAATGTTTTATTGAATATTTTTTTAATTAAGTTTTGAAGTTAAACCAATTATAATTTAGACATAGGTGTATTTTGTCCAACATAACTTTTTTGGTATGTATCATAATTCAATTTTTTTTGTTGGAATAAGAACATCAATACCTAGAGGACATGTATTTTTCAAAAAAAAAAATCTTTATTTCCCTATTTTTTCGTATGTGTGAAACAAAGACCCTGATGTTCATTGAAAAACCTACATTCATAAGAAATAAAAAATAAATATAATAATCAAATTAAACATATTTAAAATTATCTTTTTGGGAAGCTTGTAATAAGGACTACACACTTACAAAACATAAATTTTAAATGAATTCATTTGATCCCCCAAAAGGTAAATCAAAAGTGGTTTTTTATCAGCATTTTGATAGGTGTAGAGGAGACTCCATTATAGGTATGGTTTAAAACTAGTGGGGTTCTATCCAAGGGGATTTGAATCTAAGGGGGTTTGATCAAACCCTCTTCAATTAAAATCCTTTAAATGGAACCTTTCAGGGCTTAAATCATTATATTTTCTAAAAATATGTGATTTTAGCAAAAATTAGGATGTCCCAGAAAGTGTAACTCATTATTGTGGCAGCACCCAATAACAACTCAAGATCTGCAAAATAAACACAACCAAATCTCCCACTGTAGCTACAGCTTCCACACTACCACCCAAGAGTCAAAGCTGGCTAGGCTCTGATACCAAATGTTAGAAATAAAAGCACAACAACTCAATGGAAATATGATTCAAATATAAATTTCTGCAATCTTTAACTATGTATTATCAATAGAGATTGTAACATGAAATTGAAACTATGCAACACAGAAATGCAAAACATAAAACTAAACACACAACATAGTGTTTACATGGAGAAAACCCTTGCAGGTAAAAAACTCCACTAGGAAAGAGGCACAAGTTTGTATTAATTTGAAAAAGATTGTACAATACAACTCAACAACTCTCTCCACCAGTCTTCAACTTGACAACATTCTGACAGCACCTAAGTACCTAAAATCTGTATTGCAACAATAAATACAATGGAAAATATTTATAGAAGAATTTTCCCTCCATTCTAGGCGCCCACTTTCTCTCTCCAAGATTCCCCCACATGCAAGCATTCAATGTCATTATACATGCAACCTCCAAGTGGTAAAAACTTACCCATGCAAGGTGGGGCGCCTAGGTCCAAAAATAACATGTAAAAGCATCTTATGATGCGTCATAACCATCATAGATACCACCAACAATAAATCTTCCCAATATGGGCGCCTGAGGCTAATAATAGCAACCACAACTAATAATGGGTGTCATATGCATCATACATGCATGGAATCTTATGACAACTTGCAACTTCCATAAATCCACCTACACCACATTGTGACAAGTTGTCACACATGCCAAAAATAGTAGATTCCTCAAGGGAAATGCGTACCCTCATTTACCTCTGAGTTTTTACATTTGCCAACAATAAATATCACTTTGTAACTACCGTCGGTAACTCTAAAATTACCATTGTCAATGAGACTACCTCATTCCCTTATGGGTAATTACAAATTACACATAAAAAATGGAATAAATACAATATTGGAATTTACAAGATTAATGGCACTTTATTCCAACAAGATCTTGGTTGGAATACTTGAGAGTTACACTTGTAGGTGTGCATAAATGTGTAAAATTTGTTCATGAAAATATATTTGTAAAGATTACACGAGATTCATATAAGCCTCTTATGGAATTGACACATTTCACTTTGGATACTTATGTTCCTACTCCCATTAAACATCTATATGATAATGAAAAGGATATTCATGAAGTGTATCAAAGACAATTAGAAGCACAAAAGAAATTGAAAGAACAATTTATGGTAAATGATCAAGATAAGCACACTTTACCATTTGTTCCACCAATCAAGAAAAAAAGATAGTAAGATATTTCAAAAGACCATATTTTTGCTAAGAATCCTACATCTTCATGGGTAATAAAGAAAAATGTGATGGTTCATCAAATGAAAAATCCTCCTATACAACTACCACTAAATAAACAAGAAAAACGAGTCAAGGAGGAGATTCCCATAGTTCCACCTGTTGCTAGTGTTTTCATTAAGAGTACAAATTCTTATCAAGAAGATCCTCGTGTGACTGAAAAGGAGAGCAATTCCATTGAAGAGGAAGATGATGATGTCACTTTTTAGGATAACGATAATCTTTTATGGGATATAATTTTTATGTTCCATTAGAAACTAAAGATTATTGAGTATTATTTATCTATATACTTATAATAGCTTTCATTTTGTTTCTTACATACATTTTTATAATTTGGCCTTCCTACTTATGCTATGTTTGTTGTATTTCCATATTCTTACTTCACCTTCTACTTATGATTTATGTTGGTTTCCATATGGGGAGCACATTTCCTTTGTTATTTTTGTGATTGTCATGTCTTTCTATGCTTGCCTCTATTTTTTTCTTACTATTCCATGCTTGTTTACATGTATTTATTGATTATCATGCTTGTTTGTGTTTGTCATCTATGGCTACTCTTTTTTCTTTTGTGTTCCTATGTCAATATGTTTTCATGTTCATTTTTTATGATGCTCATCACACTTATGATCCTTATCATGACTACATCTTTTACATTCTATTGATACAAACATGATCCTTATATTTTCTTTAGGGCCATCTTATCCTATAATTTGCTAATAGTGGGGGAAACTTTATATGCATTCTTTTATTATTGATGTATTTACATGATCCTTTTCTATAATTTATAGCTATTCTCATCATTTGCCTATACCAAAGGCAACCTTTTACATGCCTTGATGATTATCTCAACTTTATATGCTGACATGCTTATCATATGATGATACTTGTGCTATATTATATATTTTACCACACTTATTGTTCTCCTCCTTTCCTCCAATTCCTTGCATCCTTTTTATGCAACCAATTAGAGAGGGCATATATAGCACTAACATTCCTTTGTGATTTGTATTGTGCAATGATAGGTTTATAGTCATTTTTACCTTGAGGGGATCATTTATGAAAGTATATGTAGAGTCAAACATTTCTTTTGTATGATTAGAGATCTTTATCATCCCATCCACTTAGTTAGATTCCTTTCCACATAGTTGGAACTCTGTATCACTTTATGTAATAGGTGGAATCTCTTATGATTTTCTCTCTATTTTTTATTTTTCAAAGATAGTCCCTACTCAAGAAAGTTGTAATCCATGATTATCTCAAATTGTGTGATGTCCACTACTCATTGCATACTTTTCTCTATTTTACAAGTCTTAATGTGGCACTAAAAGACAAGAAAAGTTTAAGAATGGTCCATTACTTTACATGGATTAGATTGTTGGAATAAATGAATAATCTCTAATCCAATTTTTAATCATCAAATCGCTAAGATATGATACCAATTGGTGACATACAAGGCTTTGACTACTAAAACATAGAAATCTGAAAATTGTATGCAAATCTGAAAAAAAATTTCTTTGCTTAATCCTTGAAATACCATGAAGAGATTCAACTTATTTATGATGCTAAAATTAGCCACTTTAACATGCTTGATAAAACCACCTTAGATGAACTTATAACAACAATAACATCACCATAAAATAGCAGCAACAAAGAGGCACAAGTCAGCTACATAAAAATGCAAGATCTCACAACACCATGTAACAATGGAACAAAAGATCAAAACACAATGTTTATGTGGAGAAACCCTTGCGGGAAAAAAACTCCATCAAGAAGAGAGGCCCAAGTTGTATTATCTTCAAAACAAGATTACAATACATCCACTTCCAATCTCCTCTTCAGTCTTCAATCCAACAGTACCTATGTATAGAAGAAATCACTCACTCAACTTGTTACCTACAAACAAGTTTTCCTCTTCATGTTACTCTACCAAACTTCACTCTCAAGTATCATATTTATGCAAAATGAGTACCCACCAAAGAAATTTGTGGGAGATGGACAAAATCCAATGTTCCTATCTTGGGATACTCCAAAATCATCTTCTTACAGATTCCCTTACACCTGTCATAAGCATCTTCGCAATATGGGCACCTAGAACCAAGAATAAGTAGTTACAAGACAATAATTGTTGCCATATGTTGTCATAGAATATCTTACACCTTATGACAGTTATAAGTTGTCATAGATACTCTTACAAACTTATGACATGCATCATAACAACCCAAAAATACATTTCCCTAAGATAGGCGCCAAGATTCCTCACCTCATCTCATTTACTATTTATCGAGATTCCTTGAGCAGTAAAAGTAACTCCATAACAACCTACCAATAACTAATTAATTACCGAGGCTAGTAAATAATTATTTACCGTACCAGTAAAAATAATTTACTGTTGATGGTGGAACCTTCATCCCTTATGAATAAATTTACAAAATTAACACCCTATCTCCAAGGATGTTGGAACTCTCCAAGAACCTTGGAACTTTCCAAGAATAGTGGAAACTATGCAATAGGATTTACAAGGTTGATGGCACCTTAATCCAAATGTGAGTTTAGATTGATTGGTTTTTTATATTTAGGGAATAAGATTAGTTGGGTATCTAAAAATACCAAAATTAAAAGGAACGAAAAACAAAATCAACATTTTTTTTGTGTGAACCAATATTTCCCTTACACCACTGGATGTTCTTGGATTAGAGAAGGACTATGGAATAATGCCTTGATTAGTTGTAGGAAAGATTCAACAATGGTAGAAAGGTGTATTTCTTCTAGCTTCAAAGATGACAACTTGCGAGTATTTCTATAGAAGAACACAAAATTATCCCTTTTAAGATGGATTTAACCTAATCTTCCCATATGCTTGGGAACATTGAATTCTAGACAAAAGGGGGAGAGTTTTTGTTTTAAATGTGTTGTTTCGATTATTGACCTTATGATGAAATCGAGGGTTTTTTTGATCTCTTGGTTTTCATGTTTTTGAATGTTTTTGGTATTTTCTATGAGTTCTGAAATGCAATTACTCATATATGAATGCAAACATTTTTTGAGTTCTTTTTCTGATTTTTAAATGAATTAACTACTATGGAAGGGATAATGTATGCAACTAAATGATTTTTGGTATGCAATCTAAGCTATTTTTTTGTATTTTCGTGGTTTGATTTTGACTTGTAATCTATTGATTTTTTCAACTATTCTAAGTATAATGAAAGTAAATCTATTAAAAGAAAGCAGTTTAAACTACCTATCAACAGGTAGGCAAACAAAGTTATACTTCCTCAAGAACAAGATTTGCTATCTAAATTACTAAGAAAGCACGAAAAAATTGTACTAATCAGGTGACAATGCCTGGCATAAGTCCTTAGAGGTCTTGTGGCAACTATCTCTTCCTCTGCAGTAGCGGGGTCATCCTCTTCATAATAGGGACAAAAATAGGGATGTGAAAGAAATTGGATTGAGCTTATAAGTGATGAAAATCAAAAGAAAATGGATCGAGGATAAGAATTCTATTGCAAAAATGATAAAAGGATCGATCTTTGAAGTTATCATTGAAATAAAAAGAAGAAAAGGCACAAAAGGTCATGCATAGAGCATATGAATGCTAATGGGGGCAACTTTGCAAAAACTTGAGCAAACCAAGAATTCAATAATGAATTTTATTCCTAAAACGAATAAAGGAGGTGGGTATTTATAGGTTTAGAATCCACACCAAAGGTGGAGGTGATTGGGGAATTAACAAGCATTGATTGAAGTGTGATCTAACTCTGATTAGAAAAAAACAAAAGCTAGAGAGGATATCATAGAAGATTGATTGGACGATAACAATAGAATGATTGGAAGCTAACATTAGACTGATTGAGAGTCTAGGAATAGTTAGAGGAAGTCAATATTCAGTTATGCATGAAGGAACTCGCAATCAAAATCTAGAAATGGAGTTAAACAAGGCTAAAGTAGAAGAAATCATGCATGGCAAAAGATGATAGGGTCACCCCTTTCAGGACGTGGATCACCCATATTAGCAGGGAAAGTTGCTTGAGAGATCAAGACTTAAGTTGTAGGGTAAGTTGAGAGATCCTACTAGCCATATGGGCAACCCACTCAAAGTGGTTTGAAATTTTAGCTTGAAGGTAGGCAGGATCTTGTGAAAGTCAGTTTAAAGGTAGGGGAGGAATAAACAAAGGGGAAGAACATTGGGGGACATGCCAACAAGAGAGAAACTACTAAGAGGTATATAATCCATGCCTTCATGGGTGTGATTAGGACTCTAAATCATCATCAAACTGCCATGTCGACCTGTGTGCTTTGTTCATACTTATAGTCCCAAATCCCACACACCCAAAATCTCAAATTTAAGCCCAAAGATTTAAAATCCATCATCCCAACCAATGCAAATCCATTCACGAAATGCAACATGGTGTGTGCAATTGATATTCATAATTCCCCTTGCTCCCATGACATTTGTTCACATCTCCACAATCACAACCTTCCATCCACCCCTTATACATAACCAAATCCACTATCTAACCTAACTCCAAAATCACATCCCTTTAATCCAATCTTTTGCATAATCACCATACATCTTGCATCCAACTTGCCTTCCATTCCATCTTCCTTGGAATCATCCTCTAATGTAGAGGATATGATGGTAACACGTTTAAATTTGGGAGAAGCCAAGTTAGCAATCAACTAGGTTCCCAACAACACCAACAACATGGCCCATGTGAAGAAATTATTCAAAATTGAATACTCTTAAGTCAACATGGAAGCAAATGCTTGAATCAAAATCCTCTATCCAAAAATATCAATCATTTTTTTTTAAGATAATGCGCCTGGTAAACTTTTTAACATGACCGGCGACGCTGGTGCGACACGCTCTCCGGCTCCACGCAAATTGCGAATGCTTTTGCTCAGAGCAATGAACCGGTGAGGCCACAACTGGGGGACCTCATCCCCTAGGAAGAACACTTCAAACCCGTGAGCTCATTGGCCCAGTGAAGGCGTAAAGCCTTGCGAGCTCATTGGGCCAGCAGGGGTTTGAACTTTGGTGGCCGCCACTACATCCTGAGCGACTTAACCACCGAACCATGCCATCATCAGCCAAAAATACCAATCATAAAAATAAAACAAAAATTAGATTTTTTTTTTTAAATCAAAAGAGTAAAGAGAAAAAATGTGTCCACTGGTGAAAACCATTCTTATGGCGCCTTGGACAAGTACCATGAAGAAAACCTGTTCTCGGGCATCATGTGTAAATCGCATATCCATGTGAACCCTACACTTAGAGGTAAGTTTCTTAATCCTTATCATACCCATCCATCATATCCACATAACCATGTCATTATACCCAATTCATCCTCCCTTCCTACTTTCATCCTTGATAATGATAGGGGCATAATATTGAAACATGTTTTGGAAACCTCTTGATGTACTCAATATTTTTGCATCCAATCCTATAATGTATCATCACAATAATTATAGCATGTCATGAGTGGCATATATAGAGTGGAGCATAGATTGAACTATTCTTAGCTTATCTACAACCTCTAATCATGCATAATTAGCTCATATGATCTATAGTTGTCACCTCTCTAACTCATGCTAGCTCCATTTGTGCAGCCTGTGATAAGCTATCTTAAGCCTATCACTCCTCTTTCAGCCCTATCTTCTCTTCAATCTATTTTGTTAACTCTCCAATCAAGATAGTTAACTCCCCAATCATTCCCACTCTTCATGTGCTCTTCTAAACTATAAATACCCCCTCAAGAAATAAGGGAGGCAAATCCATTGTTGTAGCCAATTCTCAAGCTTTGCTTTTCTCTCCATTTAGCATTCTTATGCTCGTGCAGGACATAGGTACCTTTTTTTATATTGTATTGTTGCCCAAGCCTTCAAAGGCTTCATACAATGTTGTTATGCTAGCAAGATTCTCGATCCCAAGTGCTACAAATCTTTAAAAAGCTCTCCCCAATTCATAGCTTGCTCAAGCTCATTTTCTATCTTCCTAATTGCCACCAAGAGTAGAACCCCGCTATTGCAAGAGGATGAAGAGGTTGTTGAATCAAGGATCCCCGAGGGTAGTGTAGAGACTCATGCGTCTTTCACAATCCAGGTTCTTTTTATGCTTTCTAGATAATTAGTTCATAATTTGCTCTTAGGAATGGTAATTTTATGTGCAATTTCCTTGATAGATTCATTTTGAGTTGATTATATATTAGTTTGCTTGAATAATTTAAATTGCAATCTTAGATTACATTTCCTATTTCACACTTTAAATTATTAGATTAGTCCAAAAATCTCTTTGAAAATACCAAAAACATAGTATAATTGCATTAGGTAAATTTCATACTAGTTTGCATTCATCTTTTGATTCCTTAGTTAATTAGTTCATTATAAATTTCAATTCCAAAAAAAGAACAAAAAAAATTGTTTGCATACATACTAGTTGCATACATACATGAAACCCAAAAATACAGAAAAAATCATTATAAACTTAGAAAAGGCAAACCCTCGATTCGATCAGGAGGTAGAATTCAACAAAACAAGCATTCACAAATTCCTTGATTTCACCATGAGGTCAACAAAAGTCAAGAGAACTTAAACAAAAACTTAGATAATGCCACTAAGTCAAAGTCAACTCTTGGTCAACTTGAGTCTACTCTCTCTATCCAAGCATTCAAATGTGCCCTAGAATTAGAGGTGAGTGGGTGAGGGCAATCCTTGAGGAGATTGAGGAATTACATCCTAGGCCACAACCAGCATAACAAACATAAGAAGAACAATGCCACGCGCTTAGATTGATTCAACATAGAGAACAAGTACAACAACGTGTTCAAGCCATAGAAGAAAGGTTACAACAAACTAGGGTCATCAATGATTACAATAAACATCCATCTAGACATTGGAACACTAGAAACCCAAATAGGAGATCAATAACCAGTGACCCTTCACGTCATATTATTATCTCCATTGCAACGATCATTAAACAACACACAACAAACCATGACAGGCACTAGGATTGGTTGATCACTCTTCATGATGTTCTGCTCCTAAGAGAACAGAAACATCCTCGGGTCTCGCCTCCACTTGACTGGCTCCTACTGTGAGAGCGAGAGTGACTTGGAGGTCGCCCAAGGCAAGGAGAGGGTCCATGTAC
Organism: Cunninghamia lanceolata; assembly: GCA_027924645.1. NCBI lineage: Eukaryota > Viridiplantae > Streptophyta > Pinopsida > Cupressales > Cupressaceae > Cunninghamia > Cunninghamia lanceolata. The sequence goes on along the minus strand of BSBN01000326.1, from coordinate 1,738,170 downwards.
TTGTGTCAAGGTTGACTCATCCACGCCTATGCATTGAGTCATGTTTCAAAGAGTACAAAACCCTGCATCCATCCCATCCACTATCTACAATCCTTTAGTCATTCCATCCAACCCTCCTTTCATCCTCGTCTCTCAATTTAGTTTTCCCTAGTCATTGGTTATGCGCAAAAGGCTACCCCAAGATATCCAAACACAATCCAATGCAATAATCCCATTTATCCAAACCAATTCATCCTAGCACAAACAATCCCACTCCACAAAATCCTTGCCAAGCAAATCTAGCACATATCTAAACACATCCATCACTTTTGTTCCTAGCCTTACTACAAGCCTTGACTCAGCTCTAAACAAACAACCATTATCAAGATATATCATTCCCCATGCTTACGTTGTTCTCAGGATATATCATTCCCACATCAACAATGCTATTATCATCATCAATCAATCTTCAAATTTTTAGCTGGACCAGGGGCAAAATCTTGTTTGTGCATGCTTGCTTACTTATTTGTGTGTTTTATCATTTTGTTTTGCATTTGTAATGGTCCTTGTAGTATATCACTACAACATCATGGTCTCTCACAACATGGTGTCATATGGCATATGCTTGCTTGCAACCTTTTTCTTTTGGGTTAGTCCTTCATGCATATGACACAACACCATCATGGTTCCTCATACCATGGTGCATATTGTCTTACACTACAACAAACATTAGGTTATTTAAAACATTTAGAAGTTTCTTTAAAATCAAGTACCTATCTACAACTCCCAAAACATTTATCTAATTAACTAGCTAAGATGACCATCACCCATTCTTCACCCCTCCCCTCCATTTTTTTTCTCAAGCCACCTTTCCCTTTTGGCCAAGCCTCTTTTTCATCCTTTTCTCCTTTTAAGAGCCCATCCATGTTCTCCACACCTACCTTCTCTCTGGAGGGGGCACCCCTTGCACCATCCCTAATTCATCCTTAAATGCTTAGGGCATCTTAAATTTAAAATTCAATCAATCAATCAATCAATTGATCAAGCAATGTCTAATTCCAAGCACAACTGTTTCACCATCATCATCCCACCATGACGTTCATGTTTATCTTTTCTTCAAAACACCATTACTCCTCTTAGTCTCAATGACCTTTAGTCTAAAACAATGTTTCAAAGAAGGAAAAAATGTAGACACCTAAAATTGCCCTGACACCATATAGACATCATCCTACTTAAGCCCATTCTATACTAATATTCTCACCATCATCAATTAATTACCACTACTAGTTAATTAAACAATTATATTATTTAATTAATTTAGTTCACCACTAGTTACTTAAATAATTATATTATTTGATAAATCTAGTCCATCTCTCACTTGTAATTAAATAATTTTATTATTTAATTTCATTTCGACCTCACATCTAATTAAAAATTTTAGTTTATTCAATTTCCACCTCACATGGCTAATTAATTAAATAATTTTTTATTATTTAATTAATCTATTTTCCCTCCATTTTTAAAAATAAATGACCAACTAATTACTTTTCCCTCCATTTTTTGGTTGCAACTAATTATTTATGACTATTTCTATTTTTAGTTAATTTAGTCTCATCCCTTCATTTGAAACAAACTAAATCAATACCCTTCATCCTCTCATTGATCCAAGGAAAATCCTCTCAAGCAACCTCCACTGTCGATCTTCTAAACAAATTCCCACCATTCATCTTCCCTCTCAAAAAATTATAAATGTAGTTACAAGTTCCCAAAAATCCATCCACCATCATTGATAGGTACATGTTGTAAAGATTTCCAAGCAAGCAATTGAGCATCCACATCCTACCAAATATATTGAGCACATCCACTTCACCACGACGTTCATGTTTGGTAATTTTGTTCATTGAATGTTGTTTGAATTCCATTTTTTTCTCATCTTAAGGTTTGCATAATTTTCAGAATGGGATTCATTTTGTTTCCTATTTCTAATTCTAAAATTTGTGCCTACAATTCCCTACATTAGTCTAGCCATCTTCAATTTTCTTTACCTCATTAACTGGTGTGGAGGTTGGTTTGGGCTGGTGGGTAACAAATAAGTAATCTATAATCTTATGGTCAAAGGCTTGGCATAAAAAAACAAGTATTGGGCATGTTAATATATAGAATGTGCTACACATGGTGCATGCCACCTATTTGTATGTCACATAGACATTACATTATAGTTGAGTTGAATAAATTTTTTCATTCTCAACACAAACCACCTTCCCAAGGGAGGAAGCGATATGGTTTTAAGGAATAGTAAAAAAAGCAACAACTGTGGGAACTCAATTCATACATGAACTTTAAGAGTCAGTTGGTTAGGCACAACAAAATCCCTTGTTCAAGGAGAGAAAACTAACGTAAATTGTGCATATAATAGGGACCATGGCGAAGGATCACATTTGCATGGTTAACTTCCACAAAGTGGAAGAGGAAAAACCATTTGGTTAAGTTTTGGACAACATACAACTTAACCCCATGGAGGACCCACGCAAAATTTACTTAATTGTGGAACATACTCTTTGATGGTATACGACTAACAAAATAATCAATAAGCATAAATTATTGAAGCCATTTAGAGGTATTATCAAAATTAGAGACTAAAAGAACAACATCCAGTAGGTTATTAGAAGTCAAACTCATGGTAAACCTTAGGAGCAGACTCATGAAATTTCTTTTTTGGTGGTGCCTTTGCTCACTTCAATTCCTATCACTTCGACATTAATTGCCAAAGAGAAAGTGTGGTTGCCATTTATATAGAAAAGGAAAAGTTTTCCTAAGGGCAAGAAACCCTAAAAGCTTAAGTCATAAATATAGGCAAGATTAAAAGATTCCACTATATAATTACAAAGCGATATAACAAAAGACAAAAGTAAGAGACTCAGACATGCAAACTAAAACTAACATCCCTCACAATGTTAAACTCTCCTCCTCACCAGGTAAAGATATTTTAGTTAATAAATTTACAATTAAAATTTTTCTTGTTTGTGAAACAAATGAAGTTGAACTCTATGACAATACCAAAAATAGTGTGAAACAAATGCATAAAAATGGAGGGTAAATAGGCTTATCCCTTAGAGGAACCATTTGAAATACATGAATGATGAACCATTCTATAAAATGTTCAAAGTTTGGAGGATAAAGATGTAGTCCCATGGAAGGGGGCTTCCTAAAACATTTCAGTTGGTGTTGCTAAAAGTTTTTAGTAGCATTTTAAAGTGAGTGGTCCCATGAATTTTGTAGTGGAGGATTGCTTTAGGGGAGTCACACTATGCCGGACTCACACTACCCAGCTTGAGTAGCTCACTGGAGGAGGGGGAGATGGTAATTCAAAATGAACGAGACATTGATTTACTCTCAAAGCAACACATCCAAACAAAAATTCCTCTACATTTACTTCAATTACATTACACATTATGTAGCGAAGCTGAATTTGCTGAACAAAGATCTCACATTGTATACCAATATTGAAGATGCTTAGTGGGGCAAAGGATGTACATGACTACCCTTTAAATATTCCTCAACCTTCATCTCTCTCATTCTTGATCCCCTGCTCAAGGCCAACATTCTCAGAGATCTTGACCATTTTAAGAGGGAAAAAGAGTTTTACAAACAAATTGGGAGTTCTTCGAAGAGGGGGTACCTTTTTCACGATCCTCTTGGAATAGGGAAATCGAGCCTCATCGCTACCATTGCTAACTACATGAGATATGATGTCTATGATATGAAGCTCTTGTAAGTGAATGCCAATGCTAAGCTTTAAGGGCTTCTCACCCAAATTAGAGAAAAATCTATAATTATTATTGAGGATATGGCAATGGAAATGGATCCTTTTATAGTCTACGATGTTGGGCGGTCTGTTTTTGGGTCTACAGGTGGCTTATAACATATGAGACTACCTCATACTCCCAGCATGCAGGAGGCACCTAACTGTGCTTCAAATACGAGGCATACACACCCTACCCCCTGCATGATTCGAACTTGTGACCTCTCTTTCAAGAGGGCAAGTTTTTCACCAACAGGCAACTCAGGCTATATAAAAATAGCAGTCAGTGTTTAAAATTGCATCGAGCTGATAAAATAAATTACCTTTGCTATTGCTGTTGTTCTTTATTTTGCTCTTTTGGTCTACATATTTGAAAATAAAGGAATTAAAAAACAAAGAATTTTCTCTTTAAAAATTATCTCTAAATTAATTGGTAGGAATCTAAAAACTCTATATGAATGATACTTGGCAACAAAATCTCCTAAGATGGTGGGAGAAATTTCAAGCCCCACCCAAAGACCCTGCTGAAAACTACAAGTAGGGGCTCTTATTTACACAAAATTCTAATTTATTCTATAAGATTTTTTTCTTTTCTTATGAATGAATGAAGATTTTTAATAACATCCACGTGGCCAAACAACCTATGGGACCCACAGATAAAAGCAACCGCTACCAATCACGAGAGCTCTATTTGGGACTGCTGCCCAAACTATGTCTTATTGTTGTCCTCTTTTTCTTTCAGAATCTTTGATCTCCTACGGTGAATCTTAGTCAAATAAATTGCAATATTTGTGAATCTTGTTATCCTCTTTTTATAGAACGACCCCATAAAAATAGTTCCTAAAGCTCCTCCATAGAACCCCTCAGCAAGCCCTAACATAAACCCACTAACATAAAACTCCCCACAAGAGAGAGAAGGGGATGTCTGGTTGGGATAAGGTGCAGACCAGCCGCTTCCATTTAACTCGCTCTATCGAGGGGGACAAAGCAAGCAAGCAACAGTTGCATTTCACAACAATTTTCTCTCTGTAATAAGCTTCCATTCAACGATTGCAGGTCCAAGTAATAAGCTTGTCACTGGAATTTTAAATTTAACTTCAACAAAGAGAATTTCTGGACAGATGAAAAAACTATAACTTGAATGTTAGATTGATAGTTACGAACAACATGGAGGCCATTTCATTTGCTTCGCAGTCCATTACAATGCGCAGGACCCCAAATTGGGGTGTGAGGAAGAAGAGGAGGGGACGCCCTTTGCAGGCAAGATGCCAAATCCACAATGAGGAAAAATCTCGCAGATTTTCTGAAATTGCCGTGACATTGACAATAATTTCAGCAGGATTCCCTCAGGCAGCTGTATCTGCAGAGGTAAAAAGGAAAAAAGTGGCAAAGAAGAAAGAGGTGGAAGGAATGCCGCTGGAGGAGCGCAAGGCATGGAGTGCTGGGTTGCCTGTGGTGGAGGATAGAATTCCCTACACAGAGATTCTGGAAATGAAAGCGCAAGGCAGGCTAAAACACATTATAAAACATCCATTGTCACAGCCCAAGGCAAGGCCTGAGGTTATCCTGGCTGTGTTGGATGATGACATAGTGCTCAGGGTGGCTTTGCCGGCGCCCAACAGAGATGCCAAGTTTTGGAATGAGTGGGATAGGTTAGAGCTTGACAAGGCCATTATTGAGGCCTATACTCCGCCAGTGTCAAAATCCCCACCTAAACCCCGCCCTCTGCTTGAATTTCTTGAGAGAATGGCGAATTATCTGAGGGCGCAAAGCAGACAAGCGCTGCAACCAGCAAAGAAGAAAGGGGCAGAGATGGATCCACAGTTGCTGGAGGTGAGGAGGAAGAAATTGGAATTGGAAAGGCAGCGAATGAAGGCGCAGGCTGAGCAGAAGCTCAGGGAGACGAGAGAAGCTCAGGCTCTCCGGATGAAGAAACAGATGGAGGAGAGGCAGAAGAGGGAAGAGCAAGAGAGGAAGAGACAACTGAAGCAAGAGAAGGAAACTCTTACAATGGAAAAGCCCTCTGACTTCTGGAGAAACCTTACTGCAAACCAGCCTCTTGAGTATGCCCTAGGAGCACTTTTCTTTTCGCTTTTCTATGTTGTTTTTATTCTTAGCCACAAGAAGCGCAGAAAGGATCACGAGGATAGACAGAAAATTTATCTTGCCGAACAGGAGGAGAGAGAGAAAATGAAGCAGCTGAATGAGGATCTTGATTCTTCTCTGATGTCGAGTGAGCTGAACGAAGAGGGTGAGAACAATGAACAGCTTAAGGCTAGTATGCAGTTTCTGCGTTCAGGTGCCCGGATTCGACGTGCCAAAGGTCCTCGAAAGCCTACAAAATATTTGGATACTGAAATTGATGTCAAGTTTTCAGATGTTGCTGGCTTGGGTGAAATTAGAAAGGAGCTTGAAGAAATTGTTGATTTTTTCAAATATGCTGAGATGTATCGCAGGCGAGGAACCAAAATTCCATGTCAGTTTTTCCTTCTCCATTTCTTCTATTTGTGATGTTCTCACCTTTTTTTACAGAAAATTTATACTTGTGTTATTAGATGTTCAAACAGAACTTGTTTGAACTTTGAAACAGCAATTCCACTTTATATACCAAATTTACCATATTTGTGCTATATCTATCTAACCAGAGTGGTACACAGTCCTTATTTACAAAGGAGCTGTTATGACTGGATTTATAGGATTCAAAAATCGTATCTATATGTGTTCTAAATATAATTACCACCTTACAAAAAACATCATCAGTTGTACCGAGACTGATTGAACAACTGCTAAAATAATCACAGATATGTTCAGACGTGATATATAAAAAACAAAAAGAAAAGAACAAAAAAATGGTATTGTGTTGCCATTTCAAGGCAGAAATGAGTATATGACCAACCTCTTTCTGGCCTCTTCTTTGGTTTTCATTACAGTTTTCGTTTCTTCCAAATGAACTAGCAATCTGAGTACTATTCTATCCAAGCCGTGTCTTAAGAAACATGGAACTAGGAATCAGTAGTGATCACAATTTTAATTAGATTTGCTACTACTATGTAGCCTCTTTAAATCACATTCAAATAGGCTATTTGAGATCATGCAATTAGCATAGCTTGTTTCAGATGGGCTTTCACTATTTATTCCCTTATTGTTAGCTTATCGCCTCTCCTCGGGGCTTTGTGTTTGCATGTTTTGAAATGCTCACTTCACACATTCGCCGAGTTTAAACTCTCTTTGCTTTCTCTGAACAGTATCGGAAACAACATGGATAGACTAATTCAATGCGCAAACTTTATGATCTTAGTTTTCATGTGCTGGCTATTATTACTAATTGGCCTATCCTTGGAACCCTTTGGACGCTTCTAAGGAGTGCCCACCTCACATCCTTGCAATCACCAGACTCCCACTTTGTAATGACCACCCTAGTTTTTTTCCAAATAATTTCAACTGAAATCAAAGCACAAGCAGTCTCCAATACACTTTCTGATCACCCAGATCTTGAGGTGGGCAAGGTGAGAGCATACAATGTGCTAGATCACACTTCTCTAATCAAACTGCTACTGAATGAGAGTGCAATGCAAGATGTTTACAAACACACTAGGCGTCCACGACGACCACATGCCATGCTTATTCAACAGAGTGTGTTATATGCAAAGTCACAGATATGCATGCACTAGGCGGTTGAGCCAACCACATCTACGCTTATTCAGCAGAGTGCATGATGCATTACAATATTACAATATGAAATGCACATACATAAAGCAACTGGCGGTACTACCATCCGGGGTTACAAACACAAAGATATTGCGTTATGAAATGAAAGTACAATGATACTAAGTGCTGCAATATATTCTTCACAAATCTGATTGCAAATAGATTAACACTGTTGTAGCATATCATAGAAAGATAAAACTGAAATACAACACTGCTGAAGCATAAAATCATGTAGAAACAACACTAGTGACCATTTTAAACCAAACATATTCATACCCAATGAAGCACAGCTGTAGAAGATGAAGGTAGAAGCCACAATCTCGCTGTAGAAGCACTATTATCACTGAATATGCAGGTTTGATACAATTTTGCAGTGCTGCTAAAACCCTCAGATCAGCTTATAACTTCACCAAATATCACAAAGAAGTCATACCCACTGAAGCTTTGTGATGTAGATGAAGAATTAGACCTCAGAATACTCTGTAACACTAAGTCACAAGGTTCCAGTTCAAGTTCGAATTCGACAACGATAAAATTCGGATTAAATTCGGCAAGGAAAAAATTGGAAAAAAAAATCGTGATTAAATTCGACTAATATAAATTTGCAAAAAAAAATTAGTATAAAAAATAAATCCACAAAATTATCAAAATAAATAAACATTAGTAAGTATATTAAATTTTATATATTAAATATATTAATAATTAAAAATTTAAATTTTATATATTAATAATTAAAAATTTAAATTGAATATATATTTATTATTTAAAATTAAATATTTTAAAATATTAAATTTTAATATAAAAACAAAATAAAACAATGTTAGACACATTTTATGTATTAAATTTTTTTTAAAAAAAAAAAATATATCATCACTATACGAAAGTTAAAACTACGAATAATATGATTGTCACCTCCTTTACAAATAGCGTGTATGTATAATAAAGCGGAAAACTTAATCGCCACGGGGGGTTTCAATGCAGGGTTTTGGAAAGCGGCAGAGCTCTGTGTCTTGCCCACTCGAATAAACAGGATTTGTTTTTCCCTTCGTATATATTTTAATTTAAAAAAAAACGTGTTTTTATAAAATATTGAGTTGATCCGTGTTATAGGGCAAACAAATGCGTTTTTAAAATATATTTTAATGAAAAAATATCCCTGGCCCTTTTCGGTATGAATCTAGGGTGAACTAAAACGATTTTTTAAACTTTTCTTGAAGTTCGCCAGATTTCAAATTTTTTCCTTGAAATCCGACAAACCTTGTGACTTAGCTGTAACACACTAATATACACTATCAACACTGAAAATACTGGTCTGATATAAATTCAGCAATACTGTAAACCCTAGATCAGCAGATAACTAAAACAAAACTCTTCAAATAAATCATAGTTCATCATCAAACCCCATGAAATGGTCATGCTAGGTCAGGGCGCCTCAAAACTCCTTAAAATACTCCCCAGAAAGGAGGCGTTTCAGCCTTTAGAACTCACGCCCAGCTCCAGAGAAGGTGTACAACCTGTTCAAGAGGTACGGCTAGCAAAGAAACAGTAATCAGTACTTCAAAACTCTCAAAATGGCTATGAAAATTTCACCTTAAACCCATACGCTTGGAATATACAAGGGTTTCAGTCATTTGAAGTGATTTTGGATCTTCAACAACCTTCTAATAGTGCCAAGGACGAGTTGCGGCCTCCTTGAAAATCACAACAATCTCGAAACAAAAATCAGCACAACCCAAAACTAAAATCAGATTCAAAGATCATCAAACTCACACCAAATAAACTATTCATTCAAATCAGAAAACATCAAAGTATTTATCATATGAATGCCAAAATGCAATACAACTCTTCAACACAAGCGTGATTCCTGTATGAAATCACCGCAACTAGCTAAAGTGGATCTTGCACCACCGAAACTAGCAATCTCAAGAGGGAAATGCAATACAACTCTTTAGCACAAGTGTGGTTCCTGTATGAAATCGTTGCAACCAGCTAGGGTAGATTTTTCACCACCGAAACTAGCAATCTCAAGAGGGTTTTTCGTCTTTAAGGGATTTGAGAAGAACACATGTTCTCTCCTAATTGCAAAAGCAAAATCAAATTCATCAACAACCACCACAACGAGCCCCAACCTCCTGTTTAGGGCTAAAAAGAGGGTTTTCAATTTCAAGGGTTTATGTGGAATCCTCCTTTCACACCAAACATTCCAAGGGCATATCAATTGAGTTGAACCTCCAATTTGTGCAAGAGGATTCACCTAATAGGTTGGGCTGCCGCTTGGGACGCTGTGGAAACTCAGATGTTATCAAACAATGTCTCTATCTAATTTTCAAATGCTTTCAAAGCCCTAATTAAGCAAAACAGTAAGCAAATTGACGAATTACGACAAATCCTCTTAAGACAAGGTGAAGGACAGAGATCCTTAACTCATTGTTTTTTGAAGTTCGGAAGGCGGAAATGTTGGGGACACTGGGACTAGCGCCCAAGTCCAAGGTCCTATTTTCTTTGCAGAATCCAGATCTTCTCTCGACACTGATCTTCCCAGTAACCTCTGTTTCTATGTGTGCAACTTCAGAGGGCACAAGGATTGGCGCCCGTGTCCCATAAAAGCTCCAATGTCCCGCTTTCTTTTAGATCCCGAATCCTTGTTGTCTGCCAACCTCCTCTACAACTCCACTCCATCCAGATGCGACACATGTAACTTGCAATCACAAGGAGTATGGGAGGGGGTTGTGGTGTTTAGAGGCTTGCCTCAGTCAAGCCCTGGAGAGACATTCAAGTTTTTCGAACACCGTTGTTAGATAAGAGTGCGTATCCCGGCGGGATAGAGGCAAAAATCCAAATGATAAATGATTGAAAGCACAATAGATATCACCTTGAAGTGTAGATCTCATGGAAGGAAGATGCTCTTCATGCCATGAGGAGATGGAGTCAAATCTGCAAATACAAACACAATAACAATGCTCTGCTCTGCAACACAATGAATATTTTGAATGCTCTATAATCACAAGTATGCATAAAGTCCACCTAGTTTGCAAATGAAACCTAATCATGCTTATATATGCAACTACAAAGATTTTCGCTAAGAATTTTGTAATTCAAGCTTGAGATGTCGGCATAGGACTTAAATAACGGTCACTAAACCGGCATTTGAATTTAGGGCTGACCTAAAATAGGGCAGGATTAGGGCGCTAGCGCCCAAGTCCACCCTCTCATTTTAGGTTAGAACTCATTAATATAGCACCCCCTAGGTCCTATTTGCCATAACACTTAGGGGTTTTCTCATTGAGATTCAAAATTCACATGCAAGATGCTTATAATGCCTTCTAAAGACCTGGGAGCTAAACCTTAAGAGGGAAAAGCCCCCAAGGGGACATTTTCCGACATAACATTTAGCCCCCACTTTAATGTATGTATAAACGCAAGGCCAATACATGCATTAAAGTACGGTCAACAAACACAACAAACATGCCAAGCACGGTGAAGACACACCAAACACATTGAGTACAATAACATGCACGCAAAACACGGAGAAGACAGTTATAGTCACGCAAAACACGGAGAAGACAACATTGAAGACACAATGAATACAGTGAATGCAATGATTATTTCATTTTCATTTTCTCATATATATATGAATGCAAATACATGGAAAGTAACAATGCAACATACAACCCCAAAGGGAAAACATGCCATACAAAACCTCAAGTGTAAGTGGAGCACGTCGCTGTTACATTTTTGGAACAATATGCAGAATATATTATATTGAAATGAGAGAGATTACAATGAATAGCGAATGCTCTATTTAAAGAGAAGTTACATGCTAATAAAAGACTGACAACTTATAAAAAGCTACAGCTAAGAAAGTAGAATAAAAGACAGAAACAAAACCTATCTAATAGGAAGCAGCTAAACAAAACCTATCTAATAGGAAACAACTAGATTGACCATTAATAAACTAGATATTATCTTAATATCCCCCCTTAATGGTCAATTTCCTAACTATGCCAAGATGCCCTCTCAAAACAGACTGTCTTTCGAGACAGATGGATGGCATGAACAAAAAACGGAAAACGGGTGTCGAAACACAAATCCCAAGGGATCCAAAGAAGAAGAATGGTCGTCTGTCAAACACAAATGCTGACCGTTGATCCCGTTGATGACGAGAAGGGGCTAAATGCTGTAAGCGCAAATCAAGGAAGCCCTCAAAGTTGCGAACCACGGCAAAAAGACAGAAAATTCTCCTGAAACAGCGACTAGGCAAAAACATTTGCCAAACAAGGAAGCCGCCGAAATTAAAAAAAAAACCCCATTCATAGGGCTACGGAACAAGAACCCAACTCTGAGGAGATCCTGTGGAAAAACACCAACGATCAAAAAAGTTTGCTATTGTTGAACTTCTGACTGCTTTTAAACCATGATGCCATTTTTCATGTTTTTCGAGGCACGAAAAGACGGATTACAAACTGATGGTAGAATATTGAAGTAGATAGACGACACAGAATCAGAACCCTTGCACAGGTTACGAAGCATAGAAACCGAGGCACATATCTCGAGATAAATCCGAACACGGATTTCAAATTATTGATCTCGAGAGTACGGAAATTAGAGACTCCGAGAATCCAAACATGGATTTCATAGCAAAATGGAAAAAATCTTGTATGTCCACTGGCACATATTTCAAAACTCGAGTCCTGAGTTTGTAGATGAAGAAATACCCAGAAAATGACAACTAAAGTCATTAAAGACACCTGTCAAGATAGAATGAAGCCTTCGAACCACGAGCTAAGCTATGAGGATCGTACCCACGAACTGCAAAAAAAAATGGGAGCAACAAGTGTCTTAAAAAGACTCAACCCCAATACAAAGCACATGCCTTTTTAGGAAAGACTTGCCGGAATAGAGCACGTGAGCAGGTGCTTTCAAAACAGCTGATTGTAATGTCGAAACTGCCAAGAGCCACTAAAAAAACCAGAGAGAATCCGCTGAAGGCAAACATATAATTGGCAACCAAAATCTTGATATCTGCGACCACAGTCTATCTCAAACCGGAAATATCCGCCGCTTGTTGAAGGTCTGCAATGACTACAAAATACCGACAAAAGGGTATATCGGCCACAAGAGATAAAACAAACTGCCATAGACAAAGTTGCAGATCGCGAATTGCATGGTAGAAACCAACAAAGAAAACACCAAAATTGGTGGCGCCAAATCCGGGAGTGGAAATGCGACCTCAAAGAGGAAAGAAACGCCACTGAAAAAAATTGCGAGTTTAGGGACCCACGAAGTTCACGCGTTCAGAAGTCCACGGCCTTGAAAACATGTCTTCAGAAGAGTCACGAACCAGAGACTTAGGCAAAAAATAACGACTCGAAAGTAAATCAAACGATGATCTACAAGCACGACCAAGAAAAAAGACGATGATTGGAAAAGCGAACCCTCTTGTTTCAGAGAAATCGGCAACCACAACGCGGTCACGAATGGCATCAGGAATCATGATCTTGTAAAAACGTGACTGCAGAAAATCCAAACGTTGCCTCAGATAGAACCCGCGTCAAGGAACCTTTTGCGACCACTGTTTTGACAAAAGAAAGACGTCGAATCCACAAAAAGGCACCAAGTGCAACCTCTAGGTGACTGAACCGACTTCCAGGTTAAAAACGCGATCACCTTATATAGAAAGGCCGACGCTCTTTAGCAAACAGCGGGCAATGACTGAAGCCTCTCAATAACATCGCCAGAAAAACACTGCAAGAATGCAGGTTGCGAACATAGAGAGACAGAAACGAAAATCACGATTTTGAAACCTCCAGATCCTTATGGAATGTGAAGAGCCCAGGAAAAATTTTCCCGCTCTGATACCATGTTACATTTTTGGAACAATATGCAGAATATATTATATTGAAATGAGATAGATTACAATGAAGAGCGAATGCTCTATTTAAAGAGAAGTTACATGCTAATAAAAGACTGACAGCTTGTAAAAAGCTACAGCTAAGAAAGTAGAATAAAAGATGGAAACAAAACCTATCTAATAGGAAACAGCTAAACAAAACTTATCTAATAGGAAACAACTAGATTGACCATTAATAAACTAGATATTATCTTAATAGTCGCTACCCCTACACTAAAGAATTTGAACAAATACGAATGAATTGATTATGAATTACAAATGAGCAAAAACGCTCAATATATACAATGTACAAAAAGCAAGTTTTCTAAAAATAGAAAACTGCCGACATAGATGAGCATTAACTAAAAAATAGTCATGCCGACAAAGATGAGTATGAAAAAATACTAATACCCTCCCTTAATGCTCAATCTATCAACAACACCTATAGACCCCCTGAAGTTTACAAATTTAGCAGAACCGAGGGGCTTGGTGAAGATATCTGCTAGCTGCTCCGAGGTAGGAACATACAGTAACTGAATGGATCCGTCTTCAACCAGTTGTCGTATGTAATGACAATGAGTTTCCACATGCTTGGTTTGTTCATGGAAGACCGGATTCTTGGCCAATTTGAGCACTCCCTGATTATCACAGAACAAGGGAGTCGGACCTGCCTGAGGAACATGCATATCCGCAAGCATCCGTCAAAGCCAAATTGCCTCACAACTTGCTTTAACTGCTCCCCGATACTTCGCTTCTGTCGAGGAGAGAGCCACTGCCTGCTGCTTCTTACTAGTCCATGTGACAGCACCAGATCCCAAACTAAACACATACCCAGCTGTAGACTTACGGTCATCAACAGAACCTGCCCAGTCGGAATCTGTGTAACCTCTAAGTATAGGATCAGAACTCCGAGTGTACAGAAGTCCATAATCAGGAGTGCCACTCACATAACGCAGCACACGCTTCGCTGCTGTCCAACGATCAGCCTTGGGGGCTGTCATGAAGCATGAGATGTAGTTCACTGCAAAACTAATGTCAGGTCTAGTAGCAGTAAGATAAATGAGGCTGCCTACTAGTTGCCTGAACAAAGATTCATCTACCACTGGTGAGGTGGACTGAGTTGACAATTTAAGCCCGGGGTCCATAGGAGTAGAGGTAGGTTTGCAATCCGACATTCTGAACTTGTCCACGAGGCTGCGAGCATACTTGGACTGAGAAAGAAAGATACTATGCTCAGTCTGCCAAACCTCAACTCCTAGGCAATAATGCAACAAGCCCAAATTTGTCATATCAAAAGTACGGCACAAATCCTGTTTGATCTCAGCAATCAAATGTGCGGAACTGCCAGTAATGATTAAGTCATCCACATAGACAACCACAAACAATATATCATCACCAGAAAGTTTGATATACAGATTTGAATCAGATGGACTTTGCTGAAAACCATGATTTGTCAGGTACTTATCTATTTTCATGTACCAAGCCCGAGGGGCTTGTTTCAGACCATAGAGAGCTTTGACGAGTCTACAGACCTTGTGTTCTTGACCAGCAACCTTAAAGCCTAGAGGTTGCGTCATGTAGACTTCTTCCTGCAAGTCACCATTCAGAAAAGCACTCTTAACGTCCATCTGATGGACTTTCCAACCAAATTGGGCTGCTAAGGCAAGAACAAGCCGGATGGTACTCATTTTGGCTATAGGAGCAAAGGTCTCCTCATAGTCAATGCCTTCCTTCTGTGAGAACCCATGAGCAACAAGACGAGCCTTATACTTGTCAAGGGTTCCGTCAGCTTTGTATTTCACCTTGTACACCCATTTGCAGCTAATGGGTTTCTTCCCTGGAGGAAGATCAGAAAGTGCCCAAGTGTGATTCTTCTGAAGACTCTGGAACTCAGCTTCCATAGCCTGTTCCCACTCAGGTATACCTTTAGCCTCTGAGTATGTCTGAGGCTCAAAAACACTATTAATGTTAGCCATGAGAGCAAAATTGACTGTAGGTTGCTGTTTGCTCTTATTTCTGGAAGCTCTACTCTCAATGAGCTCACCATCCCGGAGATCACTAATGGTTTTAGCATACCATTTAGGCCGGAGAGTAGAAGTGCTAACATCTGGAGGAGTTGGAAGAGGTTCAGGATCAGCAACAGGAGCAGCAGAAAGAGGATTATTTTCCGGAGGAAACTCAGGTAGTGCATCATCAGAAACAGATTCTGCATCATCCCTCCCATCAGGTGGACCTAGTGGAAGAAGAACACTGTGAGGCTGATCCTCAGAACACTGCTCAGAAGAAGAAGACTGAAAAGGTCCTCTATCTTCATCAAAGACAACATCACGGCTGAAGATAAGACGATCAGTGTCAATATCTATCAGTTTGTAGGCCTTATGGTTGTCACTGTACCCTGTCATCATGAGCTTTTGACTCTTGGATTCCAACTTCGAGCGTTGAGCATCTGGAACCCAAACATATGCAAGAGAGCCAAAAACCTTCAGGGGGCTGATCCTGGGCTTGCGACTAGACCAAACCTCTTTTGGAGTCTTCCCCTTAACAGCCTGAGTAGGAGAGCGATTAAGGAGATAGATGGTAGTAAAAACTGCTTCTGCCCAATACTTATTAGGAACACTCCTGTGCTGTAACATAGAACGAGCCATCTCAACAACCGTACGATTGCGACCGTCAACAACATTGTTTTGCTGCGGAGTGTAGGGTGTAGTCAACTGGCGTTTGATGCCATGGGTATCACAGAAGTCGGAGAATGCAACAGAACAAAATTCTCCACCGTTATCTGTCCTAAGAGTGATGATGCTACAGCCAGACTCTTTTTCAACCAAGGACTTAAACTTTTGAAAGATACTAAATACATCTGATTTTTGTTTCAGAAAGTACATCCACATCTTTCTACTAAAATCATCAACAATAAGCAAGAAATATTTGCAACCAGTAACTGAAGATGTATTCATAGGACCACAAATATCAGCATGAAGTAATTGAAGTACCTTAGACGCACGCCAAGAATCTCCATCCTTGAAGGGAGTCCGATGTTGTTTGCCAGCTTGACAGGCGCCACATACTCCAAGATGCTGTGTCTGAATATCAGGTAGGCCAGAAACAAGTCCCTGCCAGGACAGCTGAGAGAGATAATGGATGTTGAGATGTCCATATCGCTGATGCCACAAAGTGCTGAGAGAAGAAACACGGGCTGCCATAGCTACTTCAGGAGAATCACCGGTATCAATGAGCCGATAAAGGCCATGATCCTCTAGACGAACAGCAACAGTAAGACGGGTCTCTCAATCAATAATAGAGCACTTGTGAGCACTGAACACTACATCCAATTGAGGAGCATTCCTCATGATCTGACTCACTGAAAGCAGATTGAGTTCCATACCAGGAACGTAGTACACATTTAGGAAGATGAGGTTCCTTCCACCAGACTGTATCTGAACAGTGCCTCTGCCAACAACTGTGTACTCCTCACCTCCGCCAAAGATAACTGAATCATTGAAGGGAGAAAAGTCGGTAAACCAATCACGCCTGTGAGTAAAGTGACGTGAAGCACCAGAATCGATGTACCAAGCAGAAGTCTTGACAGGATCTGAAGACCTTTTAGCCATAAAAGCGTAAAACGCAGATTCCTTCTGCTCAGAAAGTTCTGCAACATGCGCCTTCTGATGTGACCCTCCCTGCTTCTTCTGTTCAGAAGCTATCCTCTGACGGCAATCTTTCTTCATATGGCCGAATTTGTGACAGTAATTACATTGCACATTCTTCTTCTTAGGGTTGCCCGGAGGTTGATTTGAACCTTTCGGCTGTGATGACTGAGATGACTGAGATGACTAAAATTTGTTGTTATCCTTCTGAAAGGATTTAGCTGCAAATGCCTGTTCGGAAGAGGACGAAGGAGCACTGCTACCAAACTGCTGTTTCCAGCGATCCTGTTGCAGGAGTTTGTTGCATAATTTAGGAAACTTCAAATCAACATTCGTAGACGTAATGTTGAGAGTATCGACAAAGTGCGCGTAGGATTTAGGTAGACTTTTGAGGGTGATGACTACCATATCCTCTTCCTCCATTTTTCGACCAATAGCCTCAAGCTGATCTCGAATGTCCTTAATCTTCATGAGATGCTCCTGTAAGGACATACGTTCGTCCATCATGATGGAGAACAACTGATTCTTCAAAAAGAAAACCTGGGTTTTATCAGAGGTCTCATGAAGCTCCTTCAGGTGCTTCCAAATCTCAGCAGCTGTCTTGCCTGAAGGAATCTGCGGCAACTGGTCATCTGTAACAGAAAGCTTAAGAAGCATGACAGCCTCTCTGCTACGATCATCAAACTTGTCCTGATCAGCACTAGCGGTGGTAGGACGAGTTTCTTTGCCCAAAACCAATTCATCAAGGCGGCGATACTCAAAAATAGTCAGCGTATGCTGCTTCCAGATATTATAGTTTCTGCCATTAAATCGCTAAATGCCCTCCAACATCAAGTTGGTCAAAGACGCCATTTGCACGTTTCCCAATGCAGGAAAACGACAAAAATCTGAACAGCGTTTAACTGAGGAGCAGAACAGGATCAGGTACAAGATCCGAGACAGGGACGGTTGCACGAAAAACGAGGCACGAACTTTGAGGTACGAAAAAAATCTGACAGGTACCCACGAAAGGTCTCGAAAAACCCACCTCAAAATTGGTCTCGGAAATTTTTTTCGTCAATGTCTTGAGGGTCAAAACCCTAGATGAAAATGGCAGGAACCCTAGGCGAGCAATATAGTTGCAGAAAAATTCAGAGGTATTTTGACCTCCAAACCACGAATTCACGGCCTCGAAATCGCGCAGATCAGATGTCAAAAATGCCAAAAAATCGTGGCCTGTGTAAAAACAAATCACGGCCTCTAAAAATCGCGGCCAAAAAAATGGAGATTTCGGCAAGGTAGCACGCCGAACGCGGCGCGATCTGGAAAGAAGACCCTGCACCGTGAGATGGAGACGCGGCCAAAGGATGGCACCCGAGGCTGAAACAGATGCCTCCGCACAGAAAAAAAAAAAAAAAAAAAAACGTGATTAGTGAAGCAAACAAAGCACGCCCAGGCAGAGGAAAAAAATCGCGAGCAGAGAAAAACGAGTTTCGGCCAAGGAAAATCGTGGCCTAGAACCACGAGCGGAATACACAGAGGAAAACCCGTAGCCTTTGGAATGCCTTTCGCCCAACACAGGAACACAAGGCACACATACAAGAATGAAGGAGAAAGCTCGAATTTGCAGGGGTCTCCAGAAGCGAAAACCACGAACCAAAAACTCGAATTCAAAATTTTCGGCGCCCAAAATCAAATTGCTCTGATACCATAAAGAATTTGAACAAATACGAATGAATTGATTATGAATTACAAATGAGCAAAAACGCTCAATATATACAATGTACAAAAAGCAAGTTTTCTAAAAATAGAAAACTGCCGACATAGATGAGCATTAACTAAAAAATAGTCATGCCGACAAAGATGAGTATGAAAAAATACTAACATACATGAGAGGGGAAAGCACTCCATACAAAGCCCAAGTGGGAGTTAGCCACACAAGGGGGAAAACACACGGAAGATACATGGAAGACACGGAGAAAACACGACAAACAAGGCGATGGAAGGAACTTATTGCTAAGCCCCCACCATCTCAGACACATTACATGCACACATCGACGATTGGGCTTCGCCACAACAATTGCCGAAGACACGCTTAAGGGTTAGGATAGTCTCAGATCCGCTCCTCGCCTAAAATGACAGGATGTGCACTCTCCTTAAGAAATACACCATCTCCGCCTCCGTAGAGGGCTTAAGATAAAAAGGATATACGCGATATCCTGCCTCCGTAGAGGGCTTAAATGATTGCAATAGATTCAAGATTCACAAACACACTTGCTAGCATCTACATCAGACATCTTATATGCCCCCACCTTAAGGTGGTTGATATCGTGTACCAATATCAAGCATGCTAAGGTAGGAAGAAAACGCACAAGGGAACACGAGCTCTCGCAAAGCCCATACCCCCCAGAGGTGACATGTACTTTACGATTGCCACATGTTCCCACAAACACACAATTTCCTGCAAGAAAAGGTGTTAGCATCCATATGATCATGATAATCAACAATGCAAGGCTAGATTCAAGATAGACAAAGTGCACGGAGCAGTAGTATTGTTATGTTTGTAACTGCGATAAAACAACATCAAGATCACACGGAGTGATTCTACTAGCCAAGCGTCGGATAATATATATCAACCCCATCGTCATGTATGGACTAGGTCCATTTTTTGATTTCCCGCTGAGGGGACACTAGGTCCGTATCAGTATAATATGTTTTTTGTCATCCGCCCGCTAGATAGAACCACTAGAGGAAGGTAAACAAT
The DNA here is from genome assembly GCA_027924645.1 of Cunninghamia lanceolata. NCBI lineage: Eukaryota > Viridiplantae > Streptophyta > Pinopsida > Cupressales > Cupressaceae > Cunninghamia > Cunninghamia lanceolata. The sequence goes on along the minus strand of BSBN01000326.1, from coordinate 1,718,404 downwards.
AAATCAAGAGAGGAGAAACAAGTGCCTTAGGGACAATCACGTAGGAGGGTGCCCCCAAGTCACCAACCGCAACGCTATGTCCATAAGACACAACACACAACAATGAAAATAGAGGAGAAGCAATATAAAAGAATGATGATACAAATAGAAGAAGGGTCACAACAGAGGCAGTCTCCTAGTATCCTTGACCTTATAAGAGAGTCAAGGGTCATCCTAGGAGGCCTAAACAACACATAACACATCACGGAGGTAAAGGGTTAGAAATACTTACTTGATTCATCTCAATGTTAAGAGCATACATATCTAGGACATCTCTTATGTTGTTTTGGTCTTGTTGATATTGCATTAACATAAAGTTTAGGACGGCGAGAGGCTTTCTTTTCTTTAAAAGGGTTACATCCAATGCCACTTGAATAATGTCTTGAATCCAATTCTATAGGTTCTCGAATCCCTTGTTGATTTCCACCACATCCCTTACCAACATAGTAATAGTTGTTATAAAGGATTTTAAATCCTCGACCATAGAGGGATGTCAATTCTTTAGAAGATGGTGAAGCCTCGTATGTCTCATAATTTGTAGTATAAGTCAGATTATCATCGTTGTTTTTTTTATCAAGGAGACTTTAAGTTTCTTAGGTGCTTCCATAGATTGTTTAGATGAGATCGATGCAACTTTTGATTTGTCAGAGTTATTAAGTTTATATTCCCCTATACTGCAAGGATTAAAAAATCTAATGAACCCCAATCATCACCAAACAGTGCAGTCGATGGTGTAGAGTCTTGCACAACATTATCCGTGGCAAGAGGCGTTGATGAATCAACTCGTGAATTGTTTAAGCTCATATGATTGTAAACTTGCCTTTGCTTTTCAATACGTAAACAATCATTCGGGTCAGGATCGACTTTGACGGTGTGGAGCTTGTCTTGATAAATGAACTTAATTGATTGATGAAGGGTAGACGGAACTGCCCCCATGGCATGAATCCACGGTATACCGAGAATCATATTATATGAAAGTGAATCGGACATGACATGAAAAAGGGTAGATAAAGTCACAAGACCAACCTTTACAGATAGGATTATAGTACCCATAGATTGGCTACCTTGATTATCAAAGCCTCAAATGCTAATCTTATTCGGTTTGATTAAAGATGTGTCAATCTTGATTTTGTGTAGTAAGTCTATGCCACAAACATTGAGAGCTGATCCAGTGTCAATTATAACTCGTTTTACCAACTTTGTATCTATCGTGACAAATATTATAAGTGGATCATATTGGTTTTGAACTTCAATTGACGGTAATTCACGTGGTTGAAAGAGAATATCTGTTTTTGTCGCATGCATAGTATTCAATACCGCTGCTACATTATTAGGCTTCGCAGTAGGTGGGACAATCACTTTTTGTAAAGCTTCTTGGAGCATTCCATGGTATGTAGGCGAAGTTTGTATTAAATCCCAAAGAGAGATCTTAGTCGGAGTAGCACGAAGTTGCTCAACAAGATCATATTCTTGACCACTTTTATGAGTAGGACGAGGTGGCGGAGGGAGCATAGGTTGAGAACATGGAAGAGAGATAGGCACATGCGGTGCTTGCTTACTTTGCTTGTTATTACGAGTGTTGTATGTGTGAGCAATTATGAGATGTTGTGGCACATTTTGAACACCTTGACTTGTTTGAATAATTTGTTGTGCATATTTGTAGATGTAATCGAGGGGTCGAGGTGGTTGTTGAGCACCTTGAACCGTAATCACTGGTTTTAAGCAAGGAGGTGCACTAGGTGCCCCACGCACAATTATCTTAGGAACATTGCTACAAAGTCTATCAGTGAAGATTGAATTAACATTGTTTTCCTCTTGATTATACCCGACATCTATCCCTAAAGGACATTCACCTATAGGAGAAGTAGGATAACTTATGGAATCATCATCATCATATGTTTTAGCTATTAGTTCCAAAGCATTAAGAGAACTTTCACACTTATCATTCGCAATGTGTTTTGTTAGATCTTCTTCTACCGAAGGGTATGTATTCGTGAGAGATGTAAAGTTGTCAATATCAGATATATAGTCAAGGATTTCAAACGAAGAGCATTTAAATATATCCTTGTGATACATAGCTTGTATATAAGTGAGAACATGAGGATTCATATTAAGGAATTTGTAGAACTTCTCAAAGTTTTTGATATATGCATGTAAAGATACCAAAGAGCGATGAGATGAAGATGCCATAATAAAATGTCTTATAATATCAATGTCCAATGCAAAGTTATCAAATTTATATTTTCAAATCAATGTAAAATCAAATTTTAAAAGCTTTTCAAAACCTATGCAAGGATCAAGTGCACAAGTATGTATGAGAATGACCTAAAATGCTAGATTTTTCGACTTTTTTCAATGCAAATGAATGACAGAAGAGGTGTTGTGAAAAATTTCAAGAGGGACAACAAATAATATGCCTAGTAACAGTTCAATGATGTAAAAATATCTTTCACAACACGCCTTTGATGCAATTCTAGAGTGATGACAAGTCAAAACCTAGTGAAAATATGCTAAAATATGCAATTTTTCGCCAATTTTCAATGTAAATGCCTAATAGAAAGGGTGATATAACCTTGATATTAGTCAAATAATGAAGCAAAATCCTTTACAACACACCTATGATGCAAGTCTAGAGAGACGATAAGGTCAAATTTAGTGAAAAATACAAGTTTTTCAAACCCTAATTGTGAAACTAAGACATGAAATTATGTCAAATGATATGTAAATGAATTATAATCAGATTTACGATGTAAAACAATTCAGCTCAGATCTGAAAATGATTTAAAACCCTACAATGTTCAATGCAAGTGCAATTTTTATGAAAAATCAATGAAAGATGCTAGTTTTTGTTAAAATTTTCTATGTGAAAATGCCAAATGAATGCAAAAATACACTAAAATGCAATACTACATACAAAATCAGATTTGAATGAGTGCCTAAGATAAGTAGAAAAATCTGAAAATAAGATTTTACCTACAAACCCTAGCTTTTGGAATTACTAAGTTATATGAAAAATTCAAAATTTCAAGCAAACCCTAGCAATTTTATGATGAAAATGCAATGCAAGAGATTAATTAATGATGCATTTCTATAATTTAAATCAAATCTAATGAAAATAACAGCAATTAAATTAAATTAAATGCAAATTAATTCAAATTATTTGAAAATCACACCAAAAATGCCAATTTTTTAAAATTTTCCAATTTTTTAAATTTTTTTGTAAATTTTCAAATGCAATGAGATGAAAATTAAATAAATGAATTTCAAGTCTAATGCAAAAATTATAAATTAAATGAAAATTAATTAAAATTAACTCAAATTAAATCAAAATGCAAGCTAAAAATGGCAATTTTTTTCAAATATTTCAAAATTTTAATTTTTCTTTTTTTGTAAATTTTCAAATATGATATGAAAATTATGAATTTAAATGAAAATAAAATTCAGATCTAATGCAAAAATAAAAAATTAAATGAAAATTAATTAAAATTAAATCAAAATGCAAGGTAAAATGCTATTTTTCTCAATTTTTTTGTAATTTTTTGAATGCAATAAAATGAATGAATGCAAATCTATCAAATAACATTTAGCAAGGTGTAGAAATCACGGGTTCATCAAAATGTTTAGGGTTAGAAAGAGGGTTTTCAATTTCAAGGGTTTATGTGGAATCCTCCTTTCACACCAAACATTCCAAGGGCATATCAACTGAGTTGAACCTCCAATTTGTGCAAGAGGATTCACCTAACAGGTTGGGCTACCGCTTGGGACGCTGTGGAAACTCAGATGTTATCAAACAATGTCTCTATCTAATCTTCAAATGCTTTCAAAACCCTAATTAAGCAAAACAGTAAGCAAATTGACGAATTACGACAAATCCTCTTAAGACAAGGTGAAGGACATAGATCCTTAACTCACTGTTTTTCGAAGTTCGGAAGGCGGAAATGTCGGGGACACTGGGACTAGCGCCCAAGTCCAAGGTACTATTTTCTCTGCAGAATCCAGATCTTCTCTCGACACTAATCTTCCCAGTAACCTCTGTTTCTGTGTGTGCAACTTTGGAGGACACAGGGACTAGCGCTTGTGTCCCGAAAAAGCTCCAATGTCCTGTTTTCTTTCAGATCTCGTAACCATGTTATCTACCAACCTCCTCTACAACTCCACTCTGTCCAGATGCGACACCTGTAACCTGCAATCACAAGGAGTATGGGAGGGGGTTGTGGTGTTTAGAGGATTGCCTCAGTCAAGCCCCGGAGAGACATTCAAGTCTTCCGAACACCGTTGTTAGATAAGAGTGCGTATCTCGGCAGGATAGAGGAAAAAATCCAAATGATAAATGTTTGAAAGCCAATAGATATCACCTTGAAGTGTAGATCTCATGGAAGGAAGAAGCTCTTCATGCCATGAGGAGATGGAGTCAAATCTGCAAATACAAATACAATAACAATGCTCTGCTTTGCAACACAATGAATATTTTGAATGCTCTATAATCACAAGTATACATAAAGTCCACCTAGTTTGCAAATGAAATCTAATCATGCTTATATATGCAACTACAAAGATTCCCACTAAGAATTTCGTAATTCAACTTGAGATGTCGGCATAGGACCTAATAACGGGCACTAAACCGACATTTGAATTTAGGGCTGACCTAAAATACGGCAGGACTAGGGCACTAGCACCCAAGTCCACTCTCCTTTTAGGTCAGAACTCATTAATATAGCATCCTCTAGGTCCTATTTGCCATAACACTTAGGGGTTTTCTTATCGGGATTCAAAATTCACATGCAAGATGCTTAAATGCCTTCTAAAGACCCGGGAGCTAAACCTTAGGAGGGAAAAACCCCCAAGGGGACATTTTCCGACATAACACCTCCTTTTATAACTTTTCTAGAGCAAGAAAATATTACTTTTCTCTTTTTGCTCCAAAAACTCATTTTATAAAAAATAAATAATTAACTTTATGGAGCACTTTCACCTTTTTGAGGAATAATAATATTTTCCCATGAATAAAGTCCTTTTTCCAAGGCATCTACTTGAAATAACTTTTCAATACCTTTAAAATGAGCTATCACACTTAGTTGTCCTTTTTAATATTTCCAACATTAGACAACATAAGTGAATAATTAATTAAATAACTCAATAATATGCCCAAGTTGTGGAAAACATCCAAATGATATAATTTTGCAATTCTAATCATACCAATATGATATTGAAGACTTAGGACGGTGATCTGTGGCAATCGGGAAACTTACTAAAAATACCCTGCTCCTCCAAGAAGTTTGGAGAGCACCCGAAAAGTTGGAAATCGATTATGAAAGCATCAAAATGCTCCATCTAACCAACCGAACTCAAAACCAAGAACAATTGCTCCGCAAGAGTGATCAAAGCTTCTCCAAGAACATTGGAGTTCTCCCCAACTAACCAATTAGCCTTCGGAAGACTTGGAAACTGACTACTTGTGCACAAATCGGCTATGCACCCAAAAGGGACATTACACACTTCTCTTGACTAATATGGTAAACATGATAGTTAGGTGTATCCACTGGCTTGTAGGTTGCCTGACTAGAAATAATAGTGTTAACCAGCAACAGTTGTAGTATAAACGGACAATGTAAAGCCACACAAGATATCTGGAAGTTGGAACAATGGTTATATTATAAGGAGGCAAAGAACATCAGACAACAGTCAGTCCTGAGAATGCACACGAGAGCTACCTGCAATGTACAAGTCATGACCATAAGTACAATGATAGCTGACAGATCTAGTATTTGAGAATCTGAGATGATCACTGTCAACTACTCAACTGACTAAGACTAACCAAAAATAATAATGGCTGTACACAAACATAATCATGGGCACTTAGTCTTTACCTGACAAAACAATTCACTTTGTTTATCACCCATGGCTGACTTATTACAAATTGTTGGGCCGTGCAGTACAAACATAAAATGCTTGTACAATTTAGACGCCTACATCTTAAAATGCATACTTGCTGACACTCAATAAGTTGCTGGCAGTTGAAAAGGTGTAGCGCCTTAAGTTGTCTTTGCAAGTGGCTTGGAAATAGTAGGTTGTGTTACTTGATTTGCAAGTGAGGGGTATACTTTTGACTCTCTTGTGGACCTGGGTGAACCTTCTTTCAAGTCTTTAATTGCTTGAGCTTTGCTTGCAGACTGACCACTTCATTTTGTTTCCTCTTTAAATCCTCTTCCTTGCACACACCTGAAGCATTAGGTCTTAAATTTGATCTTATTGTCTTCTTCATCTTCAGGTGAAGTGTTGTCATCTACTTTTATTCTTTGGCTGCTCCACCCAAAATTTCCCCTGAATTTATTGTGGATTTTGGTGAACCTTCTTCCAAAGTCATCAATCACTTGAGCTCTCCTTGCAGGCTTACTGTTTCACTTTGTTTCCTCTTCAAATTCTCTCCCTTGTGCACACCACTGTATCGAGTTTCAAAGCTGCTTCCATTGTCTTTACCTTTAGGTGAAGTGCTGTCATTTTAACTTCAATTATTTGCTGCTTTGCCAAAATCTGCCCCTGAAGCTGTTGTAGCTTGAAGGCTGTTATCTTAGCCTCCAACAAATTACTATCGTCAGCATTCTTGTGTTGCACTTGCTGGAAGTCATCATGCAACTGTTGTTGTTTGACCAAGAATGCCTCATATTGTTGTGACCCTTTTACTTTTTTTTTGCTTTCTGCAACTTTGTCTTTTAATGATGAATTCCTCCTCTCTGCCAATGTTTTAAATTCATTTGTAGTGACACATGTGTTGCCATCAGATCACCACATGCATGTGCAAGTTTTTTTTTGCACTGCGGGTCTGTATAAATAGAGCTCTTGAATCCATCTCAAGTAGTGGAATTGACCTATCATCCTCCAAATAGATGAATGGACAAACTGGTACAGGAGTGGGGGAACCCACTGGCTTTGATGTTCTGGCGCAATTCTATCTGGCAGTCAGCTCTACCTTAACAAATTACAAAAGGAAGCATTTTGCTCTAGAGTGACAAACTGAAATTGGGTGCTGACTTTGTCCATCAGTATCTTTGCTTTCTGTGGCCACTGAACAAGTTAGTCCTCTGTAATTCTTTGCCTTATCATAGGCAGATCATGACCAAGTGGTACTACTTGGGAAACGAACTCCTACAAGGCACCAGATGACAGGTTTTTTTAGGCCAAGGGATGTAGATGTGAGCCTAATCCTCATCTTCAGAACCCTCCTCATTGGTTGTAGGTTGCTTTGGGCCTTAATTACTGTCCACCTCATCATTGGAATTTGGGCCCATAGAAGGCCTCTAAATCGTTAGTGTAATGCTTGCCCAATATTATCCACCTGTTTTTTAATCGCTATTGCCTTTTCATCTTGTACATAGTACAACTGTGGTTCAACCTGGTTTGTACTCAACTATTGCTCATGAATCAACTCCTGCATGGACAAGGTTTCATCCTTAGGAATGTCTATGTGTAAACAATCTGAAATCTATATATTTTTCCGAACCTCTTGGCCAACTTTGTCCTTCAGGAAATTGAAGTTACCCATGTTAGTAGCCTCAGGAGAGGTGATTTTGACTGAGTTTACCATGATTGGTTGTGAATGCAACGATGTGCGCATGGGCAGCGAACAGACGACTTCCTGTGTGGCCATCTCCACAAAGAGTGTGCTAGAGGGCAGGTCTGCCATGGAAGCTATAAGAGCAGTTGACAAACCTATAGATAAAAATGGTATGCTCACTGAACAAGGCATGTCTAAATGTGGCAAACACACTGGAGGAGGTAACACAAGATACACTAACCAACTCAGTAACTGTACCAGTATCAATATAGGTATTATCATCAACGGAAACTTGAACAGGAGAGGCTGTGCCTTGAGGGGAGAGATTCCTCAAGGTGCACATGCTTGTTGTTGGGCTGATGGTGTTTGCAGGCATTGCTATTTGTTGTTCTTCCTTGTCCAAACTTTGCCCTATGACCGAAGTCTTCTATCCAGTTGAACTCTCCTCACCCTCTTATGACTCTATCACTCTTCTTTGTCATCCAATACATTCACCACTCTCGGTTTCTTCTATGCCGGTGCTTGGCTTCTAGATTTGGCTAGGGAAGGGGATTTAGCACTTGGCCTTGGTTTTCTCTATGTCAAAGTCTTCTTGATTGGTCAAGGTTTGCATGTAGATAAGGACTTATTTGCTAGAAGAGACTGTAACTCTTTGTCTTAGCACTGCCAATCCCCAGTCTTTCCACTTGAACATTGTCAGCTAGTCTAAGCTCAATTGAGATCTGGGCCACAGTCTCTTGTCAAGTTGGCATTAGCTTTGTAGGCCACCTCCAATAAAAACCCCATGACATGCTATGCCATAAAGAAACCCTTGTTCTTGCGGCACATGAACTCGTGCATGATGTCGGGTGAAATTTCTTCTCATTGATACGCCACTCCTTATGCTAGTTCAGGAATTGGCCAACCAGATAGGAATATCTGAAACCTTGTAGCCCTGTCTAATCAATAGCAGATTGATTCTTAGGACTATTTTCCATTTCTCTTCACTCAACAAATATGTCTTAATCCCTCGGTTGTCATGCTTCAAAATGATCTGAATCTCCCTCATTGATACTGGCGTGATTTGGGATCATCGATCACCATGCAGCTGTAAAATCTGCCATTTGTTTTCCCACAAGTTTGGTTTTGGGTTTGCCATCTTGAGAAATGCCATACCCTTTGGATGTCCGTGGATTGTAAAATCATTATTAGTTTTACTTATCTATAGTTGAAAATTGCCTTGTGTGTTTTGTGTCCATAACTACCAACCTTCCTCTATGAATCCCCAACAGAGGCCTTGTTGAGCTTGGCCTTTATCAAACCAACTTAAGTTCATCATCCACAGGGCTAATCCCCTGCCACTTTTGACACACATCACCTTAGTGCATGCCATTTTAGTTTTTCTAGTGTAAGACTGTTTACCTACTTATAATCCTTATCTACTTGTGGCTTTCACATGACCAATTTCAACTTGGAATTCAGTGATGATTCTAGCCATGGTTTATGTAATGTCCCCAATCAGAATTTTAGGAAATATGTGGTTTTTGTATAGATTTTCTGATTAAGAGAATGACTGAAACAACTTGCTAGCAGCAAATTCTATATATTTAATAATACTGGTGCAACAGTATAAACAAATAACAATAAATCCTGACAATGACTGGAACCCACCCAAATCACATAACTGACAAATATTCCCTTCAATTGATATTACTGAACTGTATAGCTGAAAGCTTTTCATTCATACACAAATAAGACTGCTGCTATAATTATCAAATATGATTATTATAATGGCAGATCTGAAAATAACCCAGAAATATTGATATGCAGATTTTAAAATATTGATAGAAGCCCTTAAAATATTTATTCACTGCTGAAACAATTATTTTGACACTCAACTGCTTTTGAATTTACTTACAAGCAGGGTCCCACAGCTCATAAAATAAAGCCCATGACGTATGGCAGCACTAATGAATGGCAAGCAGACTTGTCAAGGAATTTCAACAATTGTCTTGGTAATGCAACTAGCAGACAAAGGACGTTCTGCAGTTAAAATGGGACCCACTTTTCAGACTTTGCCCCCCACCCTTCTATTGCTGTGATTCCCTTTTTGATGTGACCAGTCTGAGACCTACCAAACCAAAATCAACATAGTTATTGGCTGCGATTCAAAAAGACTCTCCAATATTTATTTAAAATAGCAATTTGATGAGCAAATATTAGATGAGTGGCTAGTATAAGTGAGGTGCTGACTTTAATATCAGGTTTTTAAATTATTAATCCTTCATACTTATGCAGCCAGATTAGAACCGGCCCCACCACAAAATAATACTAACCATTATTTTGACACTCAACTGCTTATGAATTTACTTACAAGCAGGGTCCCACAGCTCATAAAATAAAGCCCATGACGTATGGCAGCACTAATGAATGGCTAGCAGACTTGTCAAGGAATTTCAAAAATTGTCTTGGTAATGTAACTAGCAGACAATGGACGTTCTGCAGTTAAAATGGGACCCACTTTTCAGACTTTACCCCCCCTTCTATCGCTGTGATTCCCTTTTTGATGTGACCAGTCTGAGACCTAACAAACCAAAATCAACATAGTTATCGGCTGCGATTCAAAAAGACTCTCCAATATTTATTTAAAATAGCAATTTGATGAGCAAATATTAGATGAGTGGCTAGTATAAGTGAGGTGCTGACTTTAATATCAGGTTTTTAAATTATTAATCCTTCATATGTGGCCAGATTAGAACCGGCCCCACCACAAAATAATACTAACCATCTAAAGGAACAATGCATAAATATTAAAACTGTTTCTCTAATAAAACAACGATCTTCTCCATGCGGCTGCCTTGTAGTGTATGCCAGCATAAATACTATTGTGGCAGGTTGGATACTTTAAAAATATGTTGTGAATAATAAAATAAGCCTCTAAAAACTCCAAATATTATGAATTGAACATCTGAAATTATAATGCTGAAATCTGAAAATTCACACAATCTGAAATCTTCAACAATATCATTGCTATGAAAATTTGCTTGCAAATCCAATTGTTTCCACACAATTGCGATCCTCGAGTAGCATTGCCTCTGATGAACAAGAGGGTTTTTCATCCTTGAGCCCGCAGTGGAAACTGAAGGGTTTTCGTCCTTCAATCACCTGCACACCAAGGGTTTTCGTCTTTGAACTTACTCACTTCTACTATCTATCATTCAAATCTTTTTGATTGAAGAACTTCAAATTGTTATGATCCGTCTTCACCACAAATCTCCCACAAACCAAATACTTCTTGAACTTAGCCAATGCATGCATGATGGCTAGCATCTCCTTGTCATAAATAGAGAAACTCCTCTTGACTCCTTGAGCTTCCGACTCTCAAATGCTCTAGGGTGTTTGTTTTGCATCAATACTGCTCCAATACCCTCTCTTGAAGCATCACACTTTAAAACAAATGGAAGCGAAAAGTTTGGAATAACTAAAATGGGACATGAACTCATTACCTCCTTGAGCTTATCAAAAGCTCTCTGTGCCGACTCACTCCAAGAAAAAGCTCCTTTCCTTGTCAAATCTCTCAACAGGGAAGCCAATTGTGAAAACCCTTTGACGAACTCCTGTAATAGCTGCAAAGTCCCACAAACCCTCTCAAGTGTGATATAGTCTTGGGTTGAGACCAATTCATTATTGCCTTGATCATCTCCTCATCTACATTGACGCCTTGGGCACTAATCTTATGCCCTAAATATAAAATCTCAGTCAATTTGAACTTACATTTGGATGCCTAAGCGAAAAGTGACTGCTGCTCAAGTATACCCAATACTTCATTTATATGCCTCAAATAATCCTCCCAAGTCTTGCTATAGATCAATATGTCATCAAAGAAAACCAATACAAATTTCCTCAATTGCTTAACAAATACCTGGTTCATGCAAGATTGAAACGTGGTCGGAGCATTTGTCAACCCAAATCACATGACTAGAAACTCATAATGCCCATAGTGACACCTAAAAGCTGTTTTGTGAATATACTCTCATCCTTATTTGATGGTACCTAGATCACAAATCAATCTTGGAGAAATATACTGTGCCATGAAGCTCATTTATCAACTCATTGGTCTTGGGAATTGGGTAGTGGTTCTTGATTGTCTTCTTGTTGAGCGCCCTATAGCTGATGCAATCCTCATGGTACCATCCTTCTTCTTAACCAACACCACGAAGGAAGCAAAAAGGCTAGAGGTCGGTCATATATACCCCATTTCCAACAACTCCTTAATCGCCTTCTTGATCTCTTCCTTGTATCTCCTCGGATGACGATAGTGTGTAGTGATGACTGGCTTCGATCCCTCCTCCAACTTAATTACATGTTGAAATTCCCTATCTGGAGGTAACCCTAGAGGAATATCATTGAATACCATGCTATGCTTGTCCATAATAGGCTGAATATTTATTTGAGTAGTCTTTTCACCCATGGGTGAAAATCTATCAGTAACCAAACATTGTGCCGCCCAATCTACCTATCCTTTGCGAAAGGCTCTCTCCGTGCTCTTGGCTGAAACAACCCTTGGAGCTCCATTAGACTAGCCTTGAACCACCTCCTTACCATTGGATTTGAATTTTAGCTCCATGGTCTGATAATTTTGTGTAAACTCACCAAGTGAATGCAACCACTCCACACCCAAAACTACATCTGTCTCACCTATGCCAACCACATAGAAATCATCACATACTCTGTGCCTCCCCAAGGTGATGTCAAGCTATTGGATCCTTCATGTACATGGAATAGTTAATCCATCAGCCACTATCACATTGAACCCCTCAAAGTTATTTGTTTGCAATTTCATCCTAGTCACTGGTGTAGCCTTGCTATCAATCAATATTGTCACTCTATGTCCTTGCATCACTCCTCACACACAAAAATGATGATACCTAGGTGCTCCTGAAAGAGTGGCAAGTGTACCTCCTGAAGACTCTTCTCCTCTTTGATCCTCATGCTCAACCTCATCCAAAACAACCTTGAGTTTGGGTTCTTCCACCTCTGAATCCTCATCGGAGACTACCTCAATGTAGTGTACCCGCCCCTTCCCCAAGCATCTATGTCCTGGCTTCCATGGCTCTCTAAAAGTAAAGCACAACTTCCTCTGAAACTCATTCTTAGTTTCTTCCACCTTGCTAGGTTTTGGAGGCAATGTCTTGGGTTGCGAAAAGCCCTCGTGGAATGGTCTCTTATGCTGTCTTTATGGTGCACTCTTGGGGTAGAACTTGTTCTTGGTCATGGAATCCTCCAAGTTCAAAGCCCTTCGGACAGCATCTTGTAGAGATGTCAACTCAAAAGCTCTAACCAAACCTTGGAGTGACTCCGATAATCCCTCAATAAACAAAAAACATGAGTCTCTTCGTAACATCTGGCACCATGATTGAAACCTGTTGAAATTCTACTACATAATCCTCTATTGAACCATGCTGCCTCAAATGTGTCAACTCTCTGAAATACATCTCTAGATCTCTCCTCTCAAACCTGTCTATGAGCCTTTGTGTGAAATCAACATATTTCACAATATGAATATGCCCTTGTGTGATCAACCCATGATGCCACCACTCATGTGCTGTACTCTCCAAATGAAGAATAGCAAACTTGATAGCTTCATCTTCCGTCATAGGGCTGAGTGAGAGATATGTATCCAATTTTTGAACCCAAGCCCGTGTAGTGACCTTTCTCAAACCATCAAATGTTGGGAGAGTCAACTTACTCACCCTCTGCCATAGATCTCTATTGAATTGTTGCATAGGTTGTCTTCTCTCTCCCTTTGGCCCATTCCTTGATTTGGCATTGCTGAATTTTGTAAATGGGATTTGACTTCTGATATTCAGATCAAGTCTCATGTACTCATCTATGCAGGTATTAAAGTCAGTTGCTGCCGGGTTTGGCTCCTCCTCTTTCTACGGTAACTCATCTCTAGGTAAAAATGTGGGTTGGAAGGGTCTAAGTGTTGACCCAATTAGAGTCTTGCTATTATTTGTGATTTCCAGACCCATTTTGATTTGAATTACTCCCTTCTCCCATATTTTTTTGTGTAGGTCTGATGGAGTTGATAGTATTATTCATGTTCTGCATCATTTGGATGAGCATTTGTGTCATTTGTTCTTGTCTTTACATGTAAGCCTTCCACTCATCCTCTTGATCTACCCTCTTCTTACCTTTACCTCCAATTCCACTACTAACCTCTTGTGATGCTGCCTCTAATCTTCTTCTTTCTTTCTCCAAAGCTCTCTGATCTCTTTGACTCAATTGCATAAACAAAATTAGACCCACAGGCTAGCAGGACTATTGCTCTGATACCAAAGAAATATCCCTAATAGTTTTCTATATTAATCTCACACAGGTGTATTCACTAGTGGTTTAACTTGTTAATTTCAAATTAGACAATACACTGGTCAAAGGATTAACAATGGCTAGAATCAAAACCTGAATTTAATATTTCTTGGAATTGATCAATGAAAATTGAGGTATAGTTCTGCCCGTAGGCCGAATACAATTTTGAGATATTATAAACAACTTACAAGACCCAAATGCGGATTTTTTAGTTCATACAAGCTATTGTAGCAAACTTCATAGAGATCGGGTCTGCTAACCCGGATGTTCCTGGCATGCCTCCACTTCTCTGAAACTGGTAGATGAATGATTTTTAGTAATTCCTTAGTGGACAGCTAAGGGTGGTAGCACCCACTTTGGATAATAACTTCAGACGGATCTGCCTTATGCCCATGTGTAAATGGTGTTGGGTGCGCTAGATAATAACTTCAAATGGTTTTGCTTATGCTCGTGTGTCAAAGGTGTCGGGTGTGTTGGATAATAACTTCGAACGGTTCTGCCTTATGCTTACATATCAATGGTGTCGGAGACACCTTTATCACTCCTAACTCAGATCGATGATGCAGATCCCTGCCTAGCCAATCAAAAGCCTCTATTCTGCGTGTGAAACCAGGTGTCTTGCTCTCTGCTGAATATTCTATTAGAAACAATATGATTCCAGGTTCATGCCCTTGCTGAATTTGGGTGAGTCGTTGTGGTGGATCTTGGGGTGCGACCTGGTATAAATTGATTCCCTTCCTCTTGGCGAATGTTTCTTCCGGACCTGTTGTCGTTGTCTTGAGGTTTTCGTCCCAAGCAGCTTAGAAAATACAAAGGTAATAGTTGCTATTCAAAATTCAAAATCGGATAATCCAATATGAGCCTTAGTGCTCTTATTTGTACCATTTTGGTCCTATGGGGCCCAAAAATGGCGTCCAAAGAAGAATTTCAAATTTTAAACTTTATCAATATTTTTATTTTATTAATATTAATATTTAATAAAATATTTATAAATGTAGCATTAAAAAACACTAATAATAATAATATTAGCTTGATGTAGCGGAGGGGACATGACACTTACCACCTTCCCACATCAAACATCCCATTGTGACTATCTCCATTTGACCATCAGCTATTATCTTGTTTTCAAATTTGGCACTGAACTGCCAAGAGTGATCTATGAATCGTGAGCATTGGTCTTTCACAACTAACATACTCTATGATTCCTTCTGAACTTCCTTTCTATCCAAATTCAAGAGATGAAAAATTCAATAGTGACATCAAAGGGCCTCTACCCTCTTTGTCCTTCAAAAGATCACCCGGATTCCATATGCAAAAACAATCTTCATGCTCCATACTGCATGTTCTATCTTGGGCTCTATCACCCCTTTTAGCATGCTTTCCATGATGACAAGAATCTCGCAATGACATAATATGAAGCAACAAATCTGAAATACTCTCACACCTTAGGCTGCAATCAAAATGCTCACCCTCTTTTGCCGAAAGAGAAATTGTTGAGATATATTCAACACCTCCATCTTTGTGACTCAAAACTCCTGAATTAGGGCTAACCAAAATATTCTCCTCAAATGCAAATCCATCCACAATGCTACTCTAAAAATCAATCAATGACTCACCACTTAGATGTTCGAAGGATAGTGCATGATTTGGTGCATCTTCCTTCATCTTTGAACTCTTTGCATCCAACCAATGATGCCCTTTCCTCCTTGGCTCCATCACTATTTTGTTTACACATGCAATCATTAGAAGTCAATAAAACATCTACTATCAAAGAATCTTTACCTTGAACCTACGTGTTGGGTCTCGTTTGTTCATGCTCAATTATCTCTTGCGGCTCTGATTTTGGCTGTTCTCTTTGCTTCCCGATTTCTTCCTTAGCCTCTTCTTGTGGTTTTGATTTTAACCTTTCTTGTTTCTTAATCAACCCCTTTCTTCTTCTTCTTCTTCTTCGCCTCCTTTTTGTCTTTAGTTCATAGAATTCATCAAAAGACAAATCATTGTGAATTGCTTGACTTAGAGTATTATATAAATGTGCTTTTGAATTTAACTGTTTTTTTTTCATCGACGTTTCGGATCACACTCAGTGATCCATCATCAAGATCACTGAGTGTGATCCAAAATGTGGATGAAAAAACACACATAGTTAAATCCAGAAGCACATTTATACTAATCTAATGGACTATGGAAAACTCATGCCTACAATTAGAGCATTATATTCTTCATGATACCTGTTGATGTGTGTTTTGTGACAGCAGCAACATTTAGAATAAAACACTAAGTGCTCTATCCTATCTTGAACAAAGCATCTCAAACGCTGAACTATGTGATTGAGTGAGACTACTCCAAGGTTCCTTGAATGTCAGGTCTTGACATGCACAGGGATAGACTCAGTGAAATGATGTGATTTGCTGGTAATCACAAGGGGGACTTACGTAATTGTTCAAAGTGTTTTCTTCACAAAGGGGAAAAGACTTAGATTTTATTACTTCCTTCAACGAAAATAGACCTAGAATTCCTAAGTTCTACCGCTAAAGGGGTGAATGATTTCTCAGCAAGGCTCCTTATGAACCGTTCCTAGGGTAGATCTAAAACAAAATGCAAAAGATGAAAAGGGCTTCAGGGAACTAACTGATGCAAAAGACTATTGTTGATTCATGGAAACCAAAACCACGCTCTGCTTCGTCATGAGACAACAACTACACAGAAATGGTGCAATCTTCCAAGGAGTTTATAAAGATTTTCAGATTACTTAAACATAGAACATAGAAATGAAATATGCAGAAAGTAATCGAGGCTAAGCCTAAAATGAGTTCAGACTAACCATGCACTGAGATTTGCAAGCCAAATCGCAAATGGTATGAACAAAGAGTTCCAATCATGCAACAACAACAATATTTTCCACCATTTTAACTTAATGAACACTAAAAGAAACTAAAAATGAGACAGATCTGAAAATAGAGCTTATGATTTGCTTTAAGGAAATGAGAAAACCATGCTAATATCCCAAAGAATACTACGAACACCAAGCTTCAATGCTCATGTATTGATTTTGGAATATCTTTACAACAATCTTGCTTAAAACCTCAAAGTTTCTTGCTCAAAAGATGGAAAAAGTTACAACTACTCTTGCTCTTCTATTCTTCTTCTAAAAATGGCAAGTCTATTTCTCTCTGAAATTTCTTGGATCCCTTACAAATGAGGCGCCTAGACCTTTATATAGGCTCCAAAATACAAAAGGGGCCAAAATTTGATTTCCTAGAAATCAACGCCCAAATTAGGTCAAAAGAAATCCTAAAAGGGAGGTAGGTGAGAAAGAAGATTGGGATTGCCAACATTCCGGCCAATAAAACATGACACATGTCCTTGGGGGGGGGGGTCCCATGTTGACTAGGACTCCATCAAGGCATCATCTAGGTGGGCGCCACCTCATCCTGCCTTTTGGTCCCAAGTTCAATGAATCTGGTGATGACATCTTCCAGCTCGTCCATTGGAATGCGTGGCAGGTTCTCCATTTTGTAGTCCATGACTGACAGGCCAGCATCACAGGCAGTGAGAGTGTTCTCCCAATCTGATCCTAGTTGGTGAACGTCGTTCATGATGGTCAAGAGTGTGGAAATATCCTTAAAGTGCCCCTTTTGGACAGGATGTGCAGCTCTGAAATACATACTTTGCATCTTATCTCTTAAGCATTGCACATTCATCACTCCATCCTCCCCTATCTCCTGATCGAACCATGCCTCCATTGAAATGATGATTTTGTCTTGAATTTCTTTCACCATCATCCTTGCTTGGGTGGCGTCACTTTCCATCTTTTCAATTATTTCTCTCTTGAAGACTAGAGCAGAATACCAACTATGGAAGTCATAGGCCTGATTGGATTGTATTATGTTGTTCTCCACCAGGACTTGCCTTGGAGTATTCATCAAGGTTTTTAAACTTGGAATGGTCTCCGTCATGTCTATGCTGAATGCCTGATAGGTTTCCATTATCACTTGAATTCTATCCATGAGGGTGATAACTCTCTCATACACCTGGACGAGATCATCCATGAATCCATTAGCTTTCTCCAAGACATCTCCAATCCATCCCTTTGTTGCATGATTGATTGACCTCATGTCTTCCAATTCAGCTAGTGAATTTCTGGAAATATCTGTAGGCTGAGCAATTGTCCCTTTGGTTGACTCTAGGGGATCCATCAAGCTCATGATATAATGCTTCAATTCCTCATTTTTCTTTCTTTAGCTGATTCTTCTTTTCCTCATCTTTCCTTAGCCTGTTCTTGATGGCTGTCACTGAATAATCCAACTCTTCCACTTCCTGCCTCTTTGTAGTTGGTCCTAAATCGACCATCACTACATCATATTCCTCGGGAGTAATATCCTCATTTGCCTTGTCTTCCCTCGGAACTGCAATCTGAACTTGGTGAGACCCGGATTCTCCTTTAGTTATCTTTGAATATTTCTTTGCCCGTTTCTTCTCTACGGGCTTCCCTATCCTGCTGAGGAAGTCATCTAGTTCGGTGGATGGGTCATACCCCGTGATGGATTTCTCATTCAATTCCTCTTGTAGCCATTCGGGTCTTGTGGATGGTCCATCATTCTCAGGAGGTTTTTGCTGCTCATGATCTCCTTGTGGTGTGGATATCCCGCCTTCACGAAATTCTTCATTTAGGAAGTCTAGGTCTTGGTCTTCAAATATGTCCTCAATGTGGATTGTCTTTGGATTCCATGGGGAATGATTATGAGGAGCTCCTGCGACCGGATTGGAAGTTCCTTGCTGAGTGGATTCCATGGATGCATTCTCACCTCTTCTATCCTGTTCATTTGGGACTACTTCCTTTTCCACGTGCTCCTTGTTTTTAGCAGTTGCGAAGAAGTACTAACTGAATGTGGCATACTTGCCATCTGTTCTTCCTATACTAGATTCTTAGTGGAAACCTCTAGAACCTTCACCCTCTTTGCAGGTGCGTTATCAGCTGCTTTATTACTTGCCTCACCCCTTCCTGTTCCTTGTTCCATCTCATGTGATTCTTCAGTCATTTCATTGTCGGAGGATTGGGACTCCAAATCTCCCATTAAAGCATAGGTCAGGGGAATATTGTGCCTTTTCAACCTATCAATATGCCAATTTATCCATCTTTGGGTGCTTGCCAGAATAGGAGCCATCAAATCATCCAAGTTGGTGATTTCTTGTTTAGCCCAATTCAGTGTTGGGAGAGGTTTATCTTTTTCACTTTCATAGAAAGACTAAACTAGCCTCTCGTCTTCCTCGAATTGATCTAGAACATAGAATATTCGGGTTGTTCTAATCATGCCCAAAGATAACCTAGAGCACATCTTTCTCCTTATCTTGAAATCATCTGCTACATTTGCCCAATGGTCTTCAAGGTGTACCTTGTGCTTGTGCCTTCTTCCGCAGGCTACCCGGGTGGTATTAAAAGGATCGAAATTTGCTCTTGAGCCATGGGTGACTAGGTTGTAAAATTGCAATTCGTAATTGGACTTTTCTGTGGCCTGAATGGATGGACATACCTCAACGGAATCTCCAATTTGGATTGGGAATGATAGTCCAGCCTTCTTCTTCTTCTAGACTATGTCATAGGCTGATAGCTGCCTTGTTAGTTCGAGCAACACTATTTTGTCGGTAGGATACCTTGGCAATCTGTACGGATAGGAGGAGAATCCCTGGACCCGGAAGATCCATATTTCTTGACCAAATGCATGGATTCTGATGACAGTCTCCGATGAGTCCCTCTTTGAAGTGTTCTCGTGATATGCATGGAGAATGCATCATTGAACCTCTTGAAATGGGCTATGTTCTGAAGGTGCAACTGTGGGTAACAATTATAGACCTTGACTTGTCCTTGGTCATTTCCTACATGTCCTTTCCATGTCAATCCTCTGTATCTGCAATTCCTTGCTAGCATGTAGATCACATAGGAACTCATATAGAAGTCTTTGATTCCTCCAGATTCCTCAATTGTTCGTCAATGTTGTCGCTGATTAGCTGGGCCCAATCGATCATCTTTACCCCACTAATTATCTCCTCTACGAAGTAGAACATCCAAGGTTCAAAAGTTGAAGCTTGAGGGCATCCCATGACTTTGTTTAGTAAGATGACAAGGTCCCCATACTCCTGCTTGAAATCAGATTTGAGGAGTCTCTTTGGCAACTTGGAATGATGAGATCTTTTCTTCCCCATCCGTGAGGCATTGACTATTTCCATGCAGGCACCGGGTCTAGCTTCAAACATCTTGAGTGCCGCTTCTTTGCTCTTGCAGAGGGTGGGATTGTAGGTAGGAATGTCAAAGGCTTCAACAATCCTTTCCTTGGAGAGGTAAGCCATGACTTTGCCGTCAGGAGCAACAATCTTTCATTGTTCAGGATTATAATGCTTGATGCATTCCACTATTAGTTCAGAACAAGGTATGGCAGGAGGAAAACAGACTGCTTGCATGATCCCGTTACGGACCATCCTCCTTGCAATCTTGGAAGGAGAGTGTTCTTTAGTCCCGTACATTCGTTTCATAATCTCCTCCATGTTAACAAGCCCGATGTTGGTGTCACCTACATTCTTCCATTTCGAAGCAATCTTGGATTCGGGAAGTACTCCTTTAAGGGTATCTCGCACCTGAGTTCGTCTTGAGGTGTTTCCGACTTTAGCACTTGCCATTTATGAAGAAATCTGATCTTTACTTGTATGAAATTCACCTCCTTCTTCAGTAACCTGTCCTTTACTAACCAATTTGCCTTCTTTTGAATGAAAAGGTTTGCTTTTTGTGAAGAGTTCTGCCTTAATTTGATAGGCTCTTGTTTTGACTCAGTGAATTTCCAATCTTTTTCAATGAAATCTTGAAGAAAACTGATTTTTTCCTTGGTCAAAACTGACCTGCTCCTTCAGAAATCAGACTTTTACCTGGTCAAAATTGAGCTGCTTGCTCAGAAATCAGAATTTTTCTTGGTCAAAACTGACATTCTTACTCAGGAATCAGAGTTTCTTATGGTCAAAACTGACCTTCTTACTCAGGAATCAGAGTTTCTTATGGTCAAGACTCAAAACTGATCTTCTTACTTAGAAATCAGAGTTTCTTATGCAGAAATATGATTTTACTTGGTCAAAATTGACTTGCTCCTTCAGAAAACTGATTTTTGTGATGAAGAGAAAGTCTGATTTTGATGAAAATCTTAGTCCTTTAATGAAAATCTGCTTTGGCTTGATGAAAATTTCTTTCTTCTTTGATGAAAAACCTGCTCCTTGGCTGAAGAAAACTCTGTTTGAGGTGAAGAAGAAGTCTGAAAATTTCTGATTTTGATGGAAAAGGTCTGGTATTTGATGCTAATCCTGCCCTTTTGACATGAAAATCCGAGTTTGATGAAGAAATTTGAGGAGAGTTTGCCCTTGGATTGATAAAACTGCCTCTTTGTTGAAGAAAACTCACTTCTCTCTGAAGAAATCTGCCCTTTATGAAGAAGAAAACTGAATTTGATGAAGAAATCTATATTTCTTATGGAAGGAATCTGCCTTTTCACTTGAAGAAGAAATCTGAAAATCCCATGAAATCTCTGGTTTTAATGGAAAAACCTGTGTCTTTTGACAAGGAAAGGGTCTTCAATGAAGAAATCTGCCTTTTGTTGGTGAAGAAATCTGGTCTGTTATGATGAAATCAGTGCCTTGATACCTGTTCTTTGTTCTTGATCAAAATCTGCCCTTTGAATGGAGAGATATGTCTTTGCTTGGCTGAAGAGACCTGCTTTTGATGAAGAAATCTGTTCTTCTCCTTTAGAAAACTACTCCTGAGGAAGAAATCTGCCTGAATATGATGAAGAAGTTTGTCCTTTGATGTTGAAATGAAAGACTTAGGGGAAGACTTTGCTTGGAAAAGAAAAGAAATGACTTCAAATGCCTATAAATATGGTTGAATTCACCTTTTGGAGGCTGACCTAGCTAAGCTGCTCAAGCTTCTCACTTGGCCGACCTAGCACAAGAGATCTGGTTTTTTGATTAAGCTGCTCAAGCTCCTCTATTGGCTGATCTAGCACAAAGGCAGCTTAACATGGATTGGGCGTGGATTTCATTATGTCATGGATTTGCTTTTTTCTTGGAATTCTTCTCATCCCTAGGCGTACCTTTCATGAAGTCTTGGATTTGGTTCGTTTAAGATATTTTTCCTTGGATTGAGAAGGTTCTAGATATTTTTGTCTTGGATTGAGGTTTCCACCTTTCTCAATTCCTTGGATTTTAGTGACCTTGTCATGAGTTTTTTATTTTTGGATTTAGTGAGCTGGTCTTGAGTTTTCCATAGGCGTGGATTTTATGAATCCATGGATTTGGTTTGAGTCATGCCTTCTTGTTTGCTTGGAGTTAGGCGCACTTTTCCTTAGTCCATGGATTTTGTTTTGTGGATTCTTAATTCCATGGATTTCATTTTGAGTCTTGCCTACTTGTTTGCTTGGAGTTCGGCGCACTTTTCCTTAGTCCATGGATTTTGTTTTGTGGATTCTTAATTCCATGGATTTCATTTTGAGTCTTGCCTACTTGTTTGCTTGGAGTTAGGTGCACTTTTCCTTAGTCCATGGATTTTGTTTTGTGGATTCTTAATTCCATGGATTTCATTTTGAGTCCTGCCTACTTGTTCGCTTGGAATTCCTTCTCCCTAGGTGTGGATTTCATTAAGTGATGGATTTTGAGGTGTTTAAGATATTCAACCATGGATTTGGTGAGGAGCTTGAGATATTTTCTCATGGATTTCATGAGGAGCTTAGGATATTTTCTGATGGATTTCGTGAGGAGCTTGATTCTCAATTCCATGGATTTCCTTCCTTGACATGCCTTTCTTTCTGCTTGGAGCTCCTTGTCCTTAGGCGCACTTTTGAGGAGTCCATGGATTTTGTTTGTGGATTTTTAATTCCATGGATTTCATTTTGAGTCCTGCCTACTTGTTTGCTTGGAATTCCTTCTCCCTAGGCATGGATTCTTTGTATTGTTGGATTTCTTTCCTTTTAAACTGGATGATGGGCCTTGGTCTCTCCTTGAGGAGCTCATGGAGCTTGTCTCACTAAGACATGACTTTCTCTCTCCTGGAGGAGCTTGTCTCACTAAAATAGGAATTTCTTTCTCCTTGAGGAGCTTATCTCTCTAAGTAGGACGTTCTCTCTCTTTGAGGAGCTTATCTCACTAAGCAGGACATTCTCTCTCCTTGAGGAGCTTATCTCACTAAGACAAATTTTGCCAAGGAAATGTTCGAGTTAAGGCAAGTTCAGGACCCTGGATTGGACTTAGGATTGGACTTTGAACAAAGACTTGTAGACTTTGAAGAGGGACTTCATTTACCTTTGAAACTTAGGATAAAGGCCCCCAGATTGTGGATTGATAGCTTATTCACCATGGATTCCTATGCTCAGATTGAAGGACTTAGGCATTTTCCTATGGAATGATGGGCTTTTGTCATGGATTGGCCAGATTCGATCGAGGAATGGGAATTAGGGTTTCATTTATCTCTAGGAAAACTGATCTTCCTTACCATTTCAAACCTTCCTAATACCCCTATGGGCTAGGCGTGTTGAGACTCTTCCCTAACTTCATGGATTTGAGCAAGAAACTACAAGTTTAAAGCACAATTGGGACTAGGCCAAAAAAGAGAGGGGGACCCCATTTGCAATGGGGTGATGTGTGAAAAGGGTCACAACAATACCAAGATCACTGAGTGTGATCCTAAACGTCGATGAAAAAACACACGTAGTTAAATCCAGAAGCACATTTAAACTAATCTAATGGACTATGGAAAACTCATGCCTACAATTAGAGCATTATATTCTTCATGATACCTGTCCATGCCATTTCTTGGGTGATGCTGAAACAGTTTTTTTTGTTCCTTGTCTTTCTACCCGGTAGCTTCATGACCTTCCATACCTTCTTCTAAATTCTTCTCCCATCGTTTCAGGAAGCAACGAATGGTGTACATAATCTGATTAGTAAATCTCCATCTCTGAGATCCCATTTTACTGCATTAAAAATGTTAGACGTAACCCTGTAGGCTGCCAAGATCTTATGCTATGATACCACTGTAATGTCCCCAATCAGAATTTTAGGAAATATGTGATTTTTGTATAGATTTTCTGATTATGAGAATGATTGAAACAACTTGCTAGCAGCATATCTATATATTTAATAATACTGGTGCAATAATATAACCAAAGAACAATAAATCCTGACAATGACGGGAACCCACTCAAATCACATAATTGACAGATATTCCCTTCAATTGATATTACTGAACTGTATAGCTGAAAGCTCTTAATTCATACACAAATAAGACTGCTTCTATAATTATCAATTATGATTATTATATTGGTAGATCTGAAAACAACTCAGAAATACTGATACGCAGACTTTTGAATATTGATAGAAGCCCTTAAAATATTTATTCACCGCTGAAACAATTATTTTGATTCTCAACTGCTTATAAATTTACTTACAAGCAGGGTCCCATAGCTCATAAAATAAAGCCCATGATGTATGGCAGCAATAATGAATGACCAACAGACTTGTCAAGGAATTTCAGCGATTGTCTTGGTAATGCAAGTAGCAGACGAAAATGGGACCCACTTTTCATACTTGCCCCCCCCCCCCCCTTCTATTGTTGTGATTCCCTTTTTGATGTGTACAACACCCTTGTTAAAAACTTAAAACTCAGCTGATAAAATGTGAACAGCTCAACCAGTCTGGGACCCACCAAGCCAAAATCAACATAGTTATAGGCTGCGATTCAAAAAGTCTCTCCAATATTTATTTGAAATAGCAATTTGATGAGCAAATATTAGATGAGCGGCTAGTTTAAGTGAGGTGCTGACTTTAATATCAAGTTTTGTAAATTATTAATCCTTCATACTTATGTGGTCAGATTAGAATCGGCCCCACCACAAAATAATACTAACCATCTAAAGGAACAATGCATAAATATTAAAACTGTTTCTCTAAAAAAACAACGATCTTCTCCAAGCGGCTGCCTTGTAGTGTATGCCAGCATAAATACTAGTGCGATAGGTTGGATACTTTAAAAATATGCTGCGAATAATAAAATAAGCCTCTGAAAACTCCAAATATTATAATCTAATATATTATCTCAATAGGAGATTTAATAAACATATTATTGATGGAAAATCAGTAACATTATATATATATATGAATTGAACATCTGAAATTACAATGTTGAAATCTGGAAATTCACACAATATGAAATCTTCAATTATATCACCCCTATGAAAATTTGCTTGCAAATCTAATTGTTTCTGCACAATCATGATCCTTGAGTAAAATCGCCTTCGATGGGTGAGAGGGTTTTCGTCCTTCGATGTAAAGTCCCTATTAATTCTATATTGTTTCCACATACACAGAGCTCTGCTACTATGACTGATACAGTGAGTAATCACAGGACATAATGCAGTTTTATCTCACAAGCAACAATTGATGTGAAATAAGTATGAAATTTCAAATTTCCCAGATCTGAGTACTAAATTCTGCAATCACAATACTGTCCACAATATACATATAGAGTCTTAAATTTGAAAATAGATCTTTCCACAATGTTTATAAGCAAAGTAAATCATGCGGCCTTATGCAGTTATTATGATGCATACTCAGTATTCACACAGTGCTACATGGCCAATGTAAATATCCTTTAGTAGTGCTGCGACCTGGCGCTCATCCTACACAAATGTTAGACATACCTGTGCAATCCGAGCTGACTCCCAGGAGGGTATAACTGCCCAGGAATTGATTGTGTCAGGGACATGAAATCAATTCTGCAAGGTGAAATGCGTTCCCAGGGTTTGCAATGAGTATTGGCGCCCAGTGTATGGCAGACCCGTGTGCTGGTATGATGGGAATCACGTTTTTGAGTGTGTGTGTGCCCTCCAAATCTGATACTCACATTTGCCTCTGCCTCCAGCTACAACTCCAAGAATACTTCAGTTGGTGTAGTCGCCTGAAACACAATCAATCACTTGTTACTCCAGAGATCCCTTGAATGGCTTGATAAACACTTCTGTACTTTTCCAGGCAAGGTTGGCATCTCACCTAGATGTTCGTGAACTGAGGTTTGTGTCCCAGTCAAGGTGATAGCTTGCAAACATCAATTTCAGATTTGTATTGAAACTAAAAATCGGATACCTTTCAATGATGTTGATACCTTCTCTTTATACTGATGAAGGGGGTAAATCATAAAACACACAACAACAGAAATTGCACACAGAAAATAGAACTTCCTTTATTGATTTGGACAACTTATTACATTACAGAAGCTCAAATACAATCAGAGGAATCAACCCTCCACAGGCTGCAACACATTACAGCTTCTTATTCCTAGACTCTAGAATCACCTGCCTTCTGTAACCCCAAATCAGCTAGGGTTTCTGTTTTCCAGCCTATTCCTGACTCCACATTTGCCCCCTTAACTCTACTACTGCCAGGGTTCCCAAAAATGGTTATTAATAGCCTTTTTGGCGGCCAACAACCTAATCTCGAAATTTGCATCTCCCTCCAAAAATAGGTCAACTTCCGAGAGCCATAACTTTTGATTCGGGTGTCCAATTGACGAACCGTTTTATGCGTCGGAAAGCTCGCGGAGTGCTCTACGTGCTATGAACTAGCTCTGCCAGTTCCGACCATTTTTGGGCCCGTACAGGGCTGTTTAGTGCCTCAAACCTGAGTTTGAATAATTTTCAGGCATTTTTCAGGAAATGGAAACTTTAATATCTTTTAGCTCGCAAATGATCTTTGTGCGATTCCTTCGCCAAAGGTCTTATATTTCCGTTATGTAACTTCCTGTAAATTTTCACTTCAATCCGTGCCCAAATGCAAACTTTCTAAAAATAGCAGGTTACTATTTTTAGCAGTTTGGAAAAACTGAAAGCTCTGTATCATTATTCAAACGATTATGGAACCAGAACCACAAATTTTGAAAAGAAATGGAAAGAACATCAACAATTTTGAAACACATCTTTTTTTGGGTGATGCAAGATTGCCCTTACACCACTGGATGCTTCTGCATCATATACCTGTTGTTAGATAGGACAATAATGCAAGTCGTCACAGATCTGAGTGGAAAATGGCGCCAAGGAACTTATCAACATGTTGGGTCGGCCCAAAAGAACTTATCAAAATTAATTAATTATGATTATTATTATTATTATAATATTATTAATATAATTATATTAGTGTTGATAAACGCTTTTAGCAAAATCATGTTGGCTCAGGCAAATGGGACATGACATTCGATCACCTGCATACCAATGATTTTTGTCCTTGAATGCACCAAAACTCCGAATTGGCAGAAAAAGAAAAATGATATAATCCAATGTTTTGCTTGATGTCTTGTCCTTTCTTTTATAGTTGCCTTTTTTGGGCCCTCCATTTATTTTATATTTTATTTTAATTTTATTTTCCCTCTAAGTATTTAAAAATACTTTTAAATTACATCCATGGGTCTCTTTTTTAAATTACATTTGAATAAAGTGTTAAAAACACTTTTTAAAACATGACATAGGACTTACAATAATATAAAGTGATTGGGCCCAATATTATTCATTTTTGTTTCTAAAAAAGGGACATGACAGTTTACTAGGGAACAATGAAGTTGAAGGCAATTGGACCAACTTTGGCAGTGTGGCTGCATTCACTGAAGCCTGCATCAATATGGGTGGATCCTTCACCATAATTTATCAAACGAGCCTGTTTGGATCCTGGTTTTAAACTTATGAGGGTTCATTGATGCTTTAGCTCTATTAGGCACTTGTCTCAACCATTTCCTTGTTAACAATACTTGTTACCACAACTCTGAACCCCGGGTTTGGGATTACTTGTATTGACAACAACCTCCAAACTAACTCGACAATGGTTGGGTCTTTTGCTGTGCACCACACATTCTGTCATCTATAGTGTGCTAAAATTGTCTGGGAGTTCTTGCAACTTCTGGTGAAAGCTTTGGCTATGGTAATCAACCCCTTATGTCGACTAGGAAAGAATTTGTGAATGGTCATGACCGTTACAAAAATCTATGATCGATATATTATAGAATGAATGTGTTATTTTTCAATGAAGAGCGAGTGCTCTATTTAAAGAAATTACATTCTAAGAATAGGCTGACAGCTTGTAAAAAGCTACAACAAACAAAACCTATCTAATAGGAAACAAACTAAGAGTGACCATTAAGAAATAAGATATTAACTTAATACCCTCCCATAATGGTCAATCGATCAACAACACCAAGATGCCTTCTAAATTTGAGAAACTTATCCTGGCTTAGAGACTTAGTGAGGATATCGGTAGTTTGGTTCTCGGTAGGAACATACTGCAACACAATAGATCTGTCTTCAACAAGTTGGCAAATGAAGTGACAATGAAGATCAACATGTTTTGTCTGTTCATGAAAGATAGGATTTTTGGCAAGTTTCAGCACCCCTTGATTGTCACAATACAAGGATGAAGGTCCTGTTGGAGACATTTGTAGGTCTGAAAGCATCCTTCGAAGCCAAACTGCCTCACAGGCTGCTTTAACAGCTCCCCTATATTCAGCTTCTGTGGAGGAGAGAGCCATTGCCTGTTGCTTCTTGCTGGTCCATGTGACTACATCTGTGCCCAAACTGAAAACATATCCAGAGGTAGACTTTTTGTCATCAACAGAACCTGCCCAATTTGAATCTATAAAACCGATCAGCTGAGGATCTTTACATCTACCATACAGAATGCCAAAGTCTGAAGTGCCAGGCACATCTCAATACACGCTTTGCAGCAACCCAATGTTTAGCTTTAGGAGCTTTCATAAAGCGAGAAATGTAGTTGACTGAAAAACTAAGATCAGGTCTAGTGGCAGTGAGGTAGATGAGACTGCCCACTAATTGTTGGAATGCAGATTCATTCTCTACAGGACAATCTGAGTTAGTAGAGAGTTTCAGACCTTTCTCCATTGGTGTAGAAACAGGTTTGCAGTCTTTCATCCTGAATTTGTCCAATAGACTTCGAGCATATTTCAACTAAGAGATAAAAATGCCGTCAGGTTGCTGCCATACCTCAATACCGAGGCAATAATGCAGGAGGCCCAAGTCGGTCATGTCAAAGGTATGACTGAGATCATGTTTGATCTGATGAATCAACGGTTCGGAGCTGCCAGTAATTATCAAATCATCAACATAAACAACAATGAGTAGGCTGTCATCAGCATATTGGTGGACATACAGATTGGAGTCAGGAGGACTCCGCTAAAAACCATGAGCGACAAGATATTGATCAATCTTGAGGTACCATGCCTGTGGAGCCTGTTTGAGGCCATAGAGAGCTTTTACCAGTTTGCATACTTGATGTTCTTTTCTAGCAACCTTGAAGTCAGGAGGTTGCATCATGTAAACTTCTTCCTGCAACTCTCCATTGAGGAAGGCACTCTTGACGTCCATTTGATGGACTTTCCACCCAAACTGGGCTGCTATAGCAAGGACAAGCTGAATAGTACTCATTTTTGTTGTCGGAGCAAAAGTCTCCTCATAGTTGACACCTTCTTGTTGTGAGTAACCTTTGGCGACCAACCTAGCCTTATACTTGTCAAGAGTCCCATCAGCCTTGTACTTGACTTTGTATACCCATTTGCATCCAACGGGCTTATTCTCAGGAGGAAGATCAGACAGAACCCAAGTATTGTTTTTCAGAAGACTGGTGTTCAACATCCATAGCCTTTTCCCATTCAAGTACACCTTTAGCCTCAGAATATGTTTGAGACTCTGAAATGCTGTGAAGATTGGCCATGAGGGCAAAATTGACATAGGGTGCTGCTTGCTCTTCTTTCGAGCAGATCTTCCCTCGATGCGTTCATTATCATGAAGATCACCAATGGTTTTGGCCCACCATTTTGGCCGGAGAGTAGATGAACTAACATCGGAAGGAGGGACATCAGTATTACCAAGAGAGATCAGAACAAGATCAGGGGGATCTAGAATATCCTGAGAAGGGGCGGGTGTTGGAACACCAGGCTGAGGTATGGGCAAAACTGCAGGAACCCTCCCATCAGGTGGAGCTAGAGGAATGCGAACACCTAAATCTGAAGCCTCCAAAGGTTGATCATCAGCATGAATAGATGAATTAGATAGCAGAAAGGGGCCAGTAGTCTCATCAATAACTACATCACGACTGAATATGAGGCGATCAGTGTCTATATCAATCAATCTGTAAGCCTTATGATTTTCACTATACCCAGTGAACATGAGCTTCTGGCTTTTGGAGTCTAGCTTAGTGCGCTTGGCATCTGGGATCCAAACATGAGCAGTGGAGCCAAAAATTTTCAGATGGTTGACGCGAGGCTTATGTCCAGACCAGGCTTCCTTAGGAGTCATCTTTTTGATTGCATAGGTGGGAGACCGGTTCAGAAGGTAGACAGCGGTGTAGACTGCTTCAACCCAGAACCTCTTAGGAACACTTCTATGTTCTAACATAGAACGTGCCATCTCAGTAATAGTACGATTTTGACTCTCAACAACACCATTCTGTTGAGGTGTGTAAGGTGTGGTAAGCTGACGTTTGATGCCATGTGTAGCACATAAATGAATGAAGTTGGAGGAGCAAAACTCCCCTCCATTATCAGACCGAAGAGAGATGATTGGAAAGCTTGACTCTTTTTCCACCAAGGCGTTGAACTGCTGAAATGTATTAAGCACATCAGATTTTTTTTCAAGAAATACACCCACATCTTTCTGCTGAAGTCATCAACAAAAAGCAAAAATTATTTGCACCCAGTAACTGAAGGAGTGTTCATTGGCCCACATACATCAGCGTGAACCAGTTGCAAAACCTTGGATGCTCTCCATTTGTCACCATCGGAAAAAGGAGTCCTATGCTGTTTGCCAGCTTGACATGCTTCGTAGACGCTAGGAAGTTGAGTTTGAATGTCTGGAAGACCACTGACCAGACTTTCCCTAGCTAACTGAGAGAGAGTGCATGTTAAGATGCCTATAACACTGATGCCAAAGTTTATTGAGGGAAGTGCTTTTGACTGCCAAAGCTTGCTTTGTAGAAGCACCGGAATCCACGAGTCTATATAGACCATGATCCTCAAGAGCTTGAGCAACAGTGGTGTGTGTCTCACGATTCACAATGTTGTAGGAGTGCATGCTGAAGACAACATCTAGATGAGGTGATTGTCGCATGATCTGACTGACAGAGAGAAGGTTGAGCTCCATGCCAGGTACAAAGTATACATTGAGAAATATTAAATTTCTCCTACCAGACTGAATTTGCATGGTGCTTTTTTCGACAGCAGTATACTCTTCGCCTCCAAAAACGACAGTCTCTGAATGGGGTGTACTCAGTGAAGCAGTCTCGCTGATGCGTGAAATGTCGGGAAGCACCTGAATCAATGTACCAGGCAGAGGATTTTATGGGATCTGTAGAGCGTTTAGCCACGAAGGCGTAAAACATAGTCTTTCTCTGTTTAGCAAAAGGTACTATCTTCATTCTTTTTGAGACACAAAAAGCAAAATAGTGGAAGATGAACAAGAAGAGCCCAAAAATTTGGAAAACCTAGCCCTAACACAAGTACCGAAGTACAAAACCCAAGAAAGAGACATCGACATCTTCGAGCTCATCATATACAGAAAATCAGTCTTGAAAACAGAGTTTGACAGATGAGCCATGGAAGGATAAGCTGTGGATTGAGAGCTTTAGGACTAAAATTGCAAATTATCGCCAAAGAAACAGCGACAAATATTCCAAATCCACCACAAAGCAGCCAGAGACACTCGAAGTTTAAGATTCAAGCCTGCAGATGAAAGACGTTGAGGATCCAAATGAAGCGTAACCACAACAAACTCCAAATCGCTGAAAAAAAAAAAGAAAGAAAACAGAGCAAGCAAATTGCAAGTCGCCAGATGTATACACGAGCTTCAGGGAGAATAGAACGAGCAGAGAGGGAATGCGATTTGGCGGATGCCCTAAAACAAAACCAGCAATCTTTTTGGAAAATACGCCAAAAACAAGAGACATTAGCCAGAAAAGATCACGCGATGTGCTGAGAAAATCGCGACTTGACATACATCCTTCGTTGTGAAAGAAAGAAATGTGAGGGAAGACATAGAAATCACGGGGTCTTTGAAGTAGAACGCTAAGGCTCAGAGAAAAGAACAAGTTGCTTACAAAACAAACACTGGAATCTTGGAGAGCCACGATTAGAAAAAATAATTTCAGACACCATAGAGAATGATGTAGCCTGTTAAAACAGACGCCTGATAACTAAGGCGCGACTAGACACGTAGAAACCCTCACACAACTGCAGCCAAAAAAAAAATGGTGCCTCAAAAACCAGATCCGTTCGACGTACAGATGTAGAGACAGGCAAAGGGAAATAGCTTTGATACCATGTTACAAAAATCTATGATCGATATATTATAGAATGAATGTGTTATTTTTCAATGAAGAGTGAGTGCTCTATTTAAATAAATTACATTCTAAGAATAGGCGGACAGCTTGTAAAAAGCTACAGCAAACAAAGCAAAACAAAACCTATCTAATAGGAAACAAACTAAGAGTGACCATTAAGAAATAAGATATTATCTTAATAATGACAACCTGTGAAGCTGAAAATTTTGAAAATTATGCAAATAAAAAAATGCTTTTCTCTAGCTGTCTTGAACTTCATGAGGGGCCATGCTCTAATACGGCTATGTACGACTGTTTCAAGTACCATGTATACAACTAGTACAGTTCTTCCTCTTTTGTTTGTTCAATGATTGGAAATTGATTTTTATTTTGCAAAAATGGACTTGGTGTTCAGATTTTACCTCAGACTGCTATGGCTGATTTTTTGTTGTTTTCCTTTACTTGGATTGGTCCTTGCTTGGTTGCGTCAAACCCGTACTTTGGTTTCCAACAATTTGGTTCTGATCACAAATGATGTTTGGAGTGTTTTTAGCATGGGCCGCCAAGATCCTTGTCATAACAATTTTGGCCATTATGTTGCCTGCTAAAATTCTTATTCTACTTCAACTTGTAAAAAATTCGATTCCAATTTTCTATTTATTTACTTTCTCTAGAGTTTCATGCCCAACTTGTTTATTTATTTATGTTTTTTCCATCGTTGTTGAAAAACGAATCCCATTTATCTATTTCTTTAAACTAAAATTTGCACATTTAATCCTACACAAATAATCACTGAGATTTTGCAAACGAGATGAGACAATTCATAGTCCATCATCTGCAGGGCCAATCCTATTTTTTTCCCACTCTTGGTAAAAACCTTCTGATATGCACCTATGTCAGAAACTTTAATTCTGATGCCTCATCTTTGTGCTACTTGACTTATCCAATCCCTACATAATAAAGATTTGTTTGTTTCAAGAGTGGTATTATATTCAACAGATTTTGCAAGTCTATATATTTGTTTGAGTTTTTCCACTAGAAAACCAATCAAGCAATTCAGATTTTGATGCGAATAAATTCTTATAGAAGCTCACAAAAGACTAGGACAATTCAAAGTGTGCTTTTATTTTCATTTTATTCACCTACCGTAATTTTTTGTTAATGATTTTTTTTTTTTGGTTTGTTATCCTTCATATCAAGGAGCATACCACAACATTTTGAACATTGCTCTACCTTTTATTCTAGTTCATAGCTTCTTCCTTAGTTCATTAATTATCGTGACAATGCTCTTGCAAGCATATCCCTATCTAGTTTCATAGAAATTGAGATTTAGTTTCATAGTTCCATAATTGTAAGTTTTGTACAACATAGCCCATCATAGTTTGCATCTCAGTTTTTTTAAAGAGTGTATCAATGAACCATTAGAACAACATGAGGAGGGGATGTACGAGGAAAGGTCCGAGGATGATGACAAGGAGAGTGGTAATAACCATGAGGGACAAAATGACATGTTGGAGCAAGATTATTAGAATACTATCTTACTCAAGGTTTGGGAGGAGTGCCCTCAGGAAAGTTTCAGTAGTGCCTATGGGAAATGGTTTTATAGAATTGCATCTTCAAGGATCTCGATCACACCAATCTTCATGCAAATTACTGGTCCTACATGGTTGTTCTTGAGGTCTTTGCTAGTTTCAAGTCCCAGTCCCCTTCCTTAAATGATAAAGGAGTTTGCTAGCATTGCCTGATAATAATACCCAGAGGTGGAGGATGGCATTGATGTGGACTAGGAGAGAGATGGAGGATTAGAGTGTGATGGGACCATCGTTTAGTAGGCTCTTAATTATATAGACATTCAAGTAGAACCTAAGGGGAAAGTGGATATGGACTCTCCTCGAGGGAGTTGTAAAGGAGCAAAGTCCACATAGAGGAGGCGTAACTGGTTGTGTCGAACACCACATTTAGCTAGAGGTAAGAGCATGAGATTGGGGCTTGCATTGAGGAGGGAACCACTCGAACTAGATTAATTGTAAGTGGTACTGGTTGCTATAGCTTCTTTTGGGAGAAATGGGAGGAAGCCTAGTGCGGGGATTTGGAACCCAATCAATGGAAACCTCATAAAGCTCCATGCTTTGCTAGAAGAATTGAAGACCTTTGAGTTTGAGCAAGTACACTAGGTTGCATCAACATCTATATGGGAGGACCCAACTCTATGATCAACAAACTTCTTTGTGATAGGAGGTGGATCTTTCTGAATTAAAGAGAGGAAGTGCATTGGCAAAACTAGTGGAGAATGCATTCCTCCAACCCATTTTGGACTAGATGGCCTACATGACCAAACATGCAGATTTGCTCTTGGTCATGGCCCACACACTTGACGAAAGAAGCAAAATTTAGAATTTGATTTGAAGATATTGAGACAATAACAGACTCTGGCTGAGATGATGCACAATCAAACTAAAGACATGCTTCTTGCTTGAACACGGAAATCCCAAGGTTAGAAAATGAAAATATGGAATTCAAATATGCTAAGGTGAAGCAAGATAGCCATATTTGAGTTTGAGATCGAATTTAGTTTGGAGTAGGTAGAGAAGGCAAAAAAGCAATTGGTAGAGGCCTCTTCCAAAATCTCCATGTTAGAGATTGAATTGGCAAAGTACTAGAACTAGGAAGTGGAGTGAGAAATGCAAATGAAGGCTAAGGATGAAGAGTGGCAAGCTAATTACACTGTGTAGTACAACAATGCAAAGATTGTGGTGGCCCTCACATTAAAGTTGCAGAAAGAGTTGTGGCAGTTGGGATGGAGAAATGCTACAACTTTCTCCTCGTAGGGATCTCGAGTACCACTATTGACTTTAACTGTAATGTCCCCTTCCTAAGCTTCGTTAGTTTATTGATCGTTAGCCTATTCCTTAGGGTTCCCGTAGGCTATTACGATTTGGTTAGGGAATTCCATGGTTTGTGGAGGTTTGGTTATCTTCTTTTGATTGCTTCCAGGTGTTGTTTGAGCTCAATTCTTGAGATGTTCCATGGTGACTCTTTCAGGGGATATTTTAGACACATGGTCTGTTTTTACTATTTTTAGCAGTTACCGTGTTCCAGCACCAACTTCGGCACTCAATATTGGTTTCATCCTGGCCAGGTCAGTTATGTCGGAAGATGCTTCGTTGGTGTCTCCTCGGGATGTGTTTTGATATTTTAAATAAACGCTTAAATATAATGTTATTTTATAAGTGTTTATTTAAAATAATCAAAGGGACCTTTATGCTAGCACCTAGGAGGCATAAGGTGATGTATTAGAATATAAGTTAAGTTATAACTTATATTGGGCACCTAAAGTGGTATTAATGGGGAATTTTAAAATAAAACAAATTATTTTGCCCTAAAGAAATCATGGGTCTCTTGGAAGATATAAAAGGCGACTTTGAGCTCATTTGAACGTGATGCTATACTTTGATTTTGGAGCAAACTATTCACGGATTGAACAGGGGTTCTTCTAGGAGCTTTGTGGAGACAAAAATCTTCATAGAGGACATCGGCTGCAGAGGTGAAAGATCTTCCAAGGTTGGTTGTTGATAGGTTCACTCAGACTCTGTGCTGGAGTTTATTGCAGGAGATTACTTGATGCATGCAAAGGGGTTTATTGTCAAATCTTTGTGATTCTTCGAATAAAGATTTGAGGAGAAGATTGCAGATTTGTGAGTTGGAATGGTGAAGAAGACTTATCTTGCTGGGTCGTACTTATTCCCCTAGTAGGGTGTACCTCCTTTGGGACGCAAGGGTTTATTGAATGAGATTTGTTGCATTTTACATGAGGGAGCTGATTGGAGTTGGGGTGCCTAGGTTGTCTGATCATTCTCTGGCGTGATTGGAAGGAGAATACATTGTTGTTGCTGTTGTACAAACCCTTCCTTGCTGGCCATACCTGCACTAGGGGTGCGTGAGGTTTCTAGGCTAAGTGCCTTAGCCTTTGTGGGATATTTTTTCACTATTGGGGGCGTCTAGGATGGAGATGAAATGGGTCTCAAGCATTTGCTGTGTTTAGACATTTGCAAGGGTTTTCAAAGTCGAACAATTGTTGTTTCAGTTTGTAACAGACCTGCAATATTTATATCAGCAAATGGGTATGTTCTTAATTTGATGTTTGTGTCAAAACTTTATTTGGGTATTGCTAGTCTTCCTTGCTATTGTTATTTCCTTCATATATAAAGCATCTGGGTGTTGTTGAAATGCTTTATACTATTTATATATATGTCATGTGCAATGCAAAAACAATACCATAAAATAATCAACAGGAAACCCAAAAAAAAAAAAGTCAGAACAGGGCTGTATGTTACATTGATTCCTAGAAATCTGATCTCTGCCATTAGTCTTGCCTCCCTTGTAGCACCACCTTCACACTAGCTGAGCCGGAGCCCATAGGAGGTGCATTCCATCCCATCTTAACATCAAGAATGCAGATTCTTAGAGTCTAAGCTTGTATATGGTTCTTGATTCTAAAAGAAATAAAATCATTTGAGGTTTTGTTATGTAAT
Organism: Cunninghamia lanceolata; assembly: GCA_027924645.1. Lineage (NCBI taxonomy): Eukaryota > Viridiplantae > Streptophyta > Pinopsida > Cupressales > Cupressaceae > Cunninghamia > Cunninghamia lanceolata. The sequence goes on along the minus strand of BSBN01000326.1, from coordinate 1,681,537 downwards.
CATCAGGAGAAATATGATTGCATTGTGACTTGTATATATCTAGGATGGGATAATTAAAATTTGTTTATAGGTGGTTTCAAGTGTTGCAACCATAGCCATTCCTACCTTTCCTAGCCTCTTACATTGTTCTTAGGCATTAGCTAGCATCTCTTAGAGTAGGTATGTGTAATATTTGTTAGCATTTTATTTTGTCCCTTTTAAGACAACACAAAAATGAACAGTGTGTAAGATTACGAAAATATAACATTTCTTCAAATTAGAAAGGGAGGCTCCCCTGTACGCGAAAAATTTAACTAAACCCTAGAACACTAAACTACAGACAAAGTCTACAACTTCTCATAATATGCACAAAAGTTTTCTTTGAGGTTTAAACATGCAATGTAAACAAAATTAGCTTGCCCTATCTTTTGGTTCTCAGGCGTGAGTGCAAGGCTGCAACGACTCTTCCACACACAAATGAGAGGATTTTGTATTTTATAACCAAAACTAGTGATTTAACTTATGATAGCACAAACACCCACTCATGCTTTCTGATTAAAAAGCAGATACCAGAAACAGTGTGCACACAATAATTGAGTTGAAAATTTAACACAAGATCTTATAAATCAAATATTGGAGAGTTGATACACAACAATAAACACTCAAGTCAACAAAGACTTCAATGCAAAGCTTTTAATGATCATTAATCTATATTTGGCTTATAAAATCTCACACACAAGAGAACACACAATCAACTTGAACGATAATTTCAGCAACATGTAGGCATAAAATTATTACTGGCTAAAATTTAAGTGCATAAAGCACTTATAAGTTTTTACAAAGATTTGCATGCTCATGCAACCAATCAGTTTGCGTTATCGAAAATAAACTAAGTTACCGATCTTGGTACTGGTTTGGGTTTGGGGGTTTGGTTTGCAGATTTGGTCAACAAAAGGGGGTTGGGTTCGTCCATACAAAAACATATAAAAATTATAAATATATACATATTTGCAGCCTAATAGCAAAAATATACCTACTTCCTAATATTTTTAATGCATAGAAATAATTATAGACCTTATACAATATTAATAATATTAATATATAATATAATAGTAAATTATAAAATCAAGTTTATATTAATAAATAAATAAATAAATAACTAAATAAAGTTTATATTTTTATGCGCTACCAAAACTATTGCTATAGTATATTTTGCCATCGTAATTGCGTGTAGGAGTCCATTGACATCTCTCAAGGCACCTCTATTATTGTCTAGTTGCATCTTGTTCTTCTCTCGAAGCTCGAGACCACCAGTATTATTGAAGTGTGATTATTTTATCAATCACCAATCACCCTCACCGCTACTACTACCTATATTGGTCATGGCTGTGGGTGGGTGTTTTATCAATCCCTAAAGTTTGGTGGATTGAGTGCTCATTCAATCAATTTGAGTTCCCATTCACATCATTGCAATAGAGTATATTTTTTCCATTATAATCGCATGCAGGGAGTCCATGTTCAGCAAAATTAATAAATTCACGTGAGCGGGAGGGCTAAGGTGGCAAAAATGAAGCAACAAGCAAGAAGTCATGTTCAATAGTCTTCCCTTTAGGGTTAGGGATTTGTTACAATCCTTGAGTTACAGTCAAAGCTTAAAAAATAAAAAGAACGCACAGATATTTGACGGATTTGCCTGTAATAATTAAAGAAAATGCGCGGGTTCTTGATGGATTTGCACGGGTTTGTTTGGAACAAACCCATTGTAAAAAAAATCCCCTTCTAGAACCCCTAGTGTGATCGAATTGGAATCCAAACTGCATTCAAACTAGACGCAGATTCGGAGCCTGCAAGAGATGAATCAGTAACATAGAAAATCAAGACAAATAAATTAATTGGAGTTCATGCTGAAAAGAAATTGCTTGCAAGCTTAAGCAAGCCTTAGATACCAAAGCATTTGAAATAGCTTATCTCAAAATAGGAAATTTTTAAATAGATATAAGCTAAAACAAAATGTCTGAAAATATATCCTTCTAGAAGCAAGTCTTTCAATAGTGGCTTCTTAAAGCTATTTGTAAGTAACAATAGCTACTTTCACACCTCCACTAGTTTCGTGTGAACTCTGTGGCATTGTTGGTTTTGGAGCAAGTTTCTTGAGCATTTGGAATTCTTGAAATCTTGTGCCAATGTTTGGTACTACTAAAAACTTTTAATGCTTGCTGAAAATGATGAAAAACAACACTATGAGTCTCTTGCAAGGCGACAATCATCACATTGAACACAATGTCTTTGAATGGCGTATTTTTGGCAACCAAAACCCCAACACTTGAAACCCTAACTTTGTTGGCGCACGCACTTTCAACCCTAGGCACTGCTGAAATTCCTTTGTCCACATTTTGGGTACTCTTTTTGCTACACAAAATCTAAGAATGGCAGAAATTTGCAAACCTCTCACCTTGGATGTTCCCTGAAAAACTTTATTCACACAAAAACCCTAGGCATAATGATTTCATGAACCCTTGGTTGATGGTTTTGAAAACTCTAAAAATCTTACTCTCTTTTTTTACTCTTTGCAATTGGAATGATGCAATGAAAAATACACACCTTTTTATAGCTGAAATCCTACCAATGAAGTGCCAAGGAGATGATTTTTTTTAACGTCTTAGAACTTACATGGAGAATTGTGAACTTTTCCACCTTTGAATTTTTTGGATTTTTTTTCTCCAATTGAGTAATTTGCACTTTTTCAATCTGCTTGCCAGTTTGCCTTGATTTAAACTTTTGCCCTTTTGGCCTAGATTGTGTGATCACACATTTTTGCTAAGTGTGTCACTTTTCCTTCCTCTAATTTTTTTTGGTGTTTGTGTCAAGTTGTGTGAATCGTGTTTTCACGCCACTCGTAGCACTTCACTTTTTGAATTTTGTCCTCAGGACTTTAGTCGTGCGAATTTGTAATGTCCCGAATTTGCGCATAATCAGTTTGAGAACAATTAGCCTATTTTCCGAGTTTTCTTGTAGGGGAATTGGTGGTGTAAGGGAGAACTCCGGCTTTCTTGGCGAACACAAAGGTGATTAGGTAGTAGTTTAATTAATGACAGTGAGTTTAGGAGATGTTAGTGAGCCCAATGACACTTTCCGAGTGTGGTTCTATCTTTCTGAGAGCTCTCCACACTTCTTGGAGAACACATGTTTAGTTTGGGTTTTTGATAGTGGCAATGAGTTCAAGAGTGCAAGATGAATTCAATGATTCTTTTTTGGATGCAATTCCAACCTTCAGTGTGCATTCCGCACTTCTTGGCGAAGCCGGCTATTTTTAGAAAGACACCAAGTTGATTTGGTTCATCATCCTAAGTCCTCAGAAGCATTATGTTATTTAATATCCCTGATGGATATTCTCTAAAACCTGATCGATACTTGTTAACTGATTTGCAAACTGAGTTTTCTAAATATGCTGATTACAACTAAGTATCAATATTGCAAATGATAACAAAACCAGTTGGCTGTGGCAACTCACAAATTAGACTTATAGACAGAAATAGATGCTTCAAATTAAAGATTTGAAGTATGTCAACATAGAGATACGGTAGCCTTGAATTTCAATTTTACGAATATTAGACATACCCTTTGGATTCAGAGACAAAATACCAATCAATGATCCTCTTCTGATGAAGTGTTCATTCAATGATCATTGGATGCAATTCCTTCTGATGCAACGAACTCTATCCTTGAATGACAATTGATACAACTCAGATCGCTTCAAGTGCTGGTTGATTTTATCTGTCCATTTCACACTGTATATTTTATAACACAGCAAACAAATGTTTAGACACTCTTCAATCGAACTTCTGCACTCCTTCAATGTGGCGATCACAACCAGAAGTTGTGATATCAATTAGGAAGACTCATGATCCAATCCAATTCCACACGATCTCTCTAAGAGTCACGACTTATTCAATCTAGCAATAGAACTTCTTGTGACTCACGAGCAATGAAATACTCTTCCCTTTTAAATAAACGAATCCCTCCAGAACTTTTACTATTGGCTAGTGGCGATCCTTGGGTGTGATACCTTCATGTTGCTGGCGATTAAACCAGACGACATCCCCTCTAAATACATCCCCGTGCTTTGCGGTAGAAAACTCTTGGAAGAAGCGGCGGCTAAATCTGGAATGATCTCTAGCCTCAAAATTTTAATCAAAAGGTCTTTATACTGATCGACAGATGATAATATTCTTCAAGATAAATATTTAAATATGAAATCTTCCCTTTCGCTAGCACTTGTGATCTGATTGGGTCCCACGACCTCTTAATACTGTGATTTAACAATATAAAACTCCTCCTAGCACGTGAAATCCACGATTCTTCTTATATTTGATATCCTCTTTCTTCAAACAATCGTTCCACATATAAACATAGGCAGGGACCATGATTTTCTTCAGGCTGATGAATTCCTCTTCAATTGGCGGTGGCTTAAACCCACAATTTCAAAGGAATGAAATCTTAAAATATACATTCACAAATATATTGCAAGATTAACCATATACAAGGGCCCACATTCCACTAATCACAAATCTGTTTAAAATTCAATATTCAGACTGAGAATTCTGACTGGCTAATCCATTAGACTTTCTCTCCTAATCTGTAACAACTCAGATAATAAACTTGTAATCCATTACTCAACAAAATAGTATTTCAATATATGAGATCAAATATCTGAATCAAACATAAATATCAAATCTTTTGCAAATTTATATTTTACAAATCAATAAATTTGCAAACAAAATCTTTTGTATGAATTTTATTCTCAGATCTTCATACAATGTCTTCAATGAAGCACAATGATCAGCAATCAGCAATAAACCCACTGAAAACCTAGAACAACACTTTGGAGCACAATTGTGAAGTCTGAAGCAACTTCACCTCAATGACGGTAAGGGAGCATCACCAAACCGACTTTTGCAAATGCAAGGGAACATCACCTTGACATGAGCTGAATACAACTTGACAAAAGTCATAAACACAAAGCCAAAACATAGGACATCTAGAACATGCTCAACAATGACTCTCAGGCCTTCTTTTAAAGCCCTTACATCAATTAGGCCTAGCCGAATTTTATTAAATGCAAGTTTATGTGTATACAGTCACACTTAACAATATTAAATGCTTTGACATGACCCTATTTAAATGTGTGTACAATAATACTTTATTTAATAAAGTATTTTTCAAGTAACTTAATAAAATATTAATTTTATAAAGCAATTAAAATACTTTATAAAAGTAATTTACAATTAGACACATTTAAGTTACTTGCAAAAATTGGGGACATTACATGTTATGATTAGAAGTTCGTGTTTGATTCATTTTGATGCTTTCCGCAACTTGGTTGGATAATTTAAATAGTTATGACTTAAGTTGTCAAAAAAGAGTATTATTCAAAAAGACAACTTATGTGTAACTATTGAGTGGAAAGGTCTTTAAGTTGCGCATTCAGGAGGCTCTAGACTAAAAGGGCCATAAGGGGATTTTTGTTCACATAATGAATTATTATTTATTTTCAAAAAGGGAGCTTTGGAGGTAAAAGAGAAAAGTAATTTTATATTCAATCCAAAAAGTTATAAAAGGAGGTTTGGAGCTCATTGTTGAGGTTAGCCATGTTATGAATTCTGCTTCTGTATTTGAGAGAACTTGTGTTCTCCCAATTTCTTGAGGACAAAAACCCTCTTGAAATTATTGGTTTTGGGGATGAAAACCCCCCTAGTTGGTCTTGGTGGTTTTATTTCAGAAATCACAAGTGTGCTGCAATGGAGGAATTTGATGTATTTTGAGATTGATGCTTTTTGGTGAGTTTGATGATCAATTTGAGTTGTGATTTTCAGCTTTGGCATAGTTCTGATTTTATTTTGAAGTTTGATGTGCATTTCAAGGAGGCCATAGCATCTTTTAGGGACCATATTTCTGCTGTGATGAGGTTAAAGACTCTTCTAATGGCTGTTTAATCTTTCCTAACCTCCAAGCGCTGGTTTGTGCGATATTTTGGTGGCTGTTTGAAGTGATTTTCAGATTCGGATCTTGCTCCAATGTTGGCCGTACTCATCATGGACAAGCCGTACACTTTGCTGGAGCATGGCGTCGGGTTTGGGGGCATGAAACGCCTCACCTTTCCTTGTCTTTTCTTGCTGTTTGGTGGTGCACAACATAGTAGAAATTGTTGGAGTGGGTTTTGGATTGAACAATTCAGATTTGATTGAGTTTTGGGTTTGGTGGTTAGGGTTTATGTGCATTTGCAGATCCTTCATCCTGCTATTTGGAGTTTCATAACTGCGTATTTCAATGATTTCAATGGTTTAGTGAACTGACAGAATATTGTGAGGGTTCATCCTACATCTACATCAGCTGAGCTTTAGTGGGTATGATTTCTTATGATGATTTGAATGATTTTACAGTGCTTACTCTCTTGATATTTGTTGCAGCAGTGTGTTCAGTTTGAAATCAGAATAATAAAGTTCATTATTGCAGCCTTCTCTCTCATTGTAATATCATTATTAGTTGCAATATTATAATCTTGCATTATCTTCGATGGTAGTACTGCCAATGACCTTGTTTAATAATGCATTTCATATTGTAAAACTGGATGGTTTACTGCCAGTTCATATAGCATTCATCTCTGGCTCATTTGGCATTGAACAAGCTTGATACTATTGACCATTTTGGTCTGAAACAACTTAGACATTTTGCCAGTGGCTTTGAATGCATACACACATTCGCTGAATAAGTGTTGATAAGGTTGGCTCAGCCGCTTTGTGCGCTCATTTTGTAATTGCATCAAACACACTCTGCTGTATAAGCGTAGATAAGGATGGCATAGCCGCCTTGAGTGTTCATTTTGTATTGCATTAGCACACTCCGTTGAAGAAGTGAAGATAAGGTCCGCTTGCTACCTTGTGTGCCATCGTGAAGCATTCAATGTTTGCATTCTTTGGAGTAGTTGTGTGGGGTTCAAAGCACCGTATGCTCTCACCTTGCTCACATCGGGATCTTGGTGATTAGAAAGTGTTCGGACATTGCATTTGCATCACTTATTGTAAAAATTAAAAAAAAAAATTTGGGTGTGCTTATTACAAAATCACACTTTCAAACCACCCTTGACTCTTCGCCACTTTTTGAATTTTGTCTTTAAGACTTCAATCTTGCAAATCACACTTTCACACCACCCTCGACAATGCGCTACTTTTTGAATTTTGTCCTTAAGACTTTAATCATGCTAATTGTGCTTTGGTGGCCTACATGAAAATTTGCCACTTTTGACATTTTATCTTTTACACCAAGTGGTCTTTGATCACATTGTGCTTTCTAGCCAATTTGCTAGTGTTTCACTTTTCACTCTTCTCAATTGCAAGTTGTGTGAATCACACATTAGTGTCCTTGATGCCAATTCATCATTTTCTTCCTCTAGGTCCCAATCATTCTATTGTGCTTGTCTTTCCACTTTGACCATCTTGACACTTTTGGCTTCTTGTCCTTGGTTGCATGGAGCTGGCTACTTTTCTGCTTTTTGATTGTTGGGCCTTTTAGTCCTCTGTAATGTCCCTTTTCTAAGCAGTTTGGAGATTAGGGTTAGTCTATCAGCGGGTTCTCGTAGACTAACATGGATGGTTAGGGGACCCATGTTGGGATTGCTCTTTCTGGTGCAGTTTTGGACCTTGTGGCCGAACTTACTAATTTTAGTAAGGGCTCGGGACTCAGAGCGAGTCAGTGCGAATCAGCTGGACTTCATTTTTCATTTGATCTATATGGCGGTGCTACGGAATCCATTTTCGGAGGTCAAATGAATTTAATTTTTAATGGTACATCTATTTCTTAAGTTAAATTAAAATATTTAACTTAGTGGAATAAAGTGTAATGTGACTTTATAATATAAGAGGTCATGTATTATAAAATATAAAGTCATACTTTATGAAGTGAGGGAAATAAAGTGAAATAACAAAAATATTATTATAATCCCAAAAGTGGCGTTGGGTTTGGGAGAGAAGAAACAAAAAAAAATGAACTCTCATTTTCATTCATTCACGACATTTTGTTTATTTCACTAAGTTTGAGCTTGGTTCTTGGAGAACAAAGGTTTGTACTAGCAGCTTTGGAGACGAAAACCTCCATGGTTGAGAGCATCTGCGGGGTTGGAAGTCACTTTCAGGATGTTGTTTGAGTGGCTTCATTCAAAGGTCACCATTTGAGCCTCATTGCAAGATGGCAGGGTTGTCGCAGAGGTGTTTTCATTGATATATCATTCAATATTTGGCACTATAATTGCAGGGGTAGATTTAAGAACATATTGTAGGTGTTAGAAGAAAATTTGAAGGAGTTTTGGTGAGTTGAAGGCCCTCAAAATAGGCCGTACCTGCTCTGTACCTGGCCGTACCATCATGAGAAGAGTTCCTTGAGTTTTGATGGAGTTTGCATGGTTTTTGGGACTGGTTTGCTTCCTTCTTCATAGGCGCCTTAATTGAAAGTATGTTGGGACAGTATTGAGGGCTTTATTCAGAGATAATGTGGATTGTATGCTGCTGTCTACCATTTTCAGGCCGTACCAGCAGACAGCGAGGTCGTGGGTATCCCAGTTTTCATATCCCAGCTTCTACATGCATTTTGTATGCATTGTATGTGCTTCAAATCTCTTGTATTTTGCTGTCAAGCATTTTCTATGACTGTATCAGCATGTTCTTATTAAAAATCAAGGAGAAAATGAGTTTCTAGCTGTTGCTACAGTGATATCAGACTTGCATCTTTTGGACAGCGAAATGGGTATGTGAGATTTTCCCTGTTTTGACTGTTCTTTCATATGGGTATTGTTCCTTTATGCTCTGTAATACATTTCCATTGAAATAAAGCATCTGGGTATCTTTTGTTTTTGTTATTTGCAGAAATATATGTATACATGTGTGTTATGTCAAATGCAAAAACCCCAAAACGCACTAGGTATTAGCTAAACATCAGAAAACACGAAAACTGGAAAAAAGTTGATCTCAGATAGGGGGTGGGACATTACAGTGGTATTAGAGCTGGTTTTCCTGCCAGCCTGTTATATTTCTACAGTTGCATGTCAATTGTGAGACTCCCTATATAATTGCATGTTAGTTTTCATGGCCAGACAATGATTGCATTTGAGTTTCTATGAGAGGTAGTGCCAAAAAGCAGAGATATCTTGAAAGATTACGGAAGAAAGAAGCTGAACAGGAACAGTGGGAAGAGTGGCCTTTAGGGCTTGAGGAACAACGGATAGTACTCTACAGTGAAGAAAAAACCGTTGCAGAAAATATGGGTGATCGAGAAGGCAGGTCTAGTAGAGACCATCATGACGAGGGGAGAGTTGATATGGCTAGTATGTTGCATGCATTGAATGATTTGGTCAGAGGGCAACGCGACATGTTTGACAGAGTGGATTGTTCTCAAACAGAACTAACCCAAATCCTTGCCCGTCTAGTACCTGGTAATAATGGGAACAATGACAATAATAATGGTGGAGTTGATCAGAATGCCAGAGGGAACAATGGTAACAATAACAATAATGCAAACAATGGCAATAATGGAGAGCACTCGATTAATAATCGGGTTACTCAACTGCGTACCTATGCTGGATCAGCTATCACGAGGCCTCTAATGCCTCAGTTTATTTAGGAAAACAATCCATCGGAGGAGGTTCACGAGCCTACTGAACAAGTTCGACATGCACAGTATTGGAGAGATTGGAGAGCTATGGATGTAGGGTTCCGTGTAGATATGCCTTTTCAGGCTTACTTGACTTTCAGGGAACGAAGTAGACCTCAGGGAGGAGTGAGGCAACAAAATCAGGATCTATAGAAGAAAAAGGGTAAGATGAGCATTCCTTACTACGATGGCTCAGGTAAAACTACAGCCAGAGCATGGGTATAGAAAGTAGATACTTATTTGCGACTTAATCCTATGACCGAGCAGGATGCCATTGAGTATGCTACATTGCATTTGGATGGGAGTGCACACGAATGGTGGTACGATGGTTTAGTCACATTGGGCCATGATCAGATTGTTTCCTATGCAGAGTTTACTGAAAGGTTGATAGACAAATTTGACAAAGGGAACCCTGAGTTACATTTCAAGGAGCTAGCTCAACTCAAGCAGTTTGGAGGAGTAGATGCATATATTTATGATTTTCAGAGGCTGTGAGTCATGGTCATTGACATTTTAGAGTGAAGGCTCATTGTGTTGTTTATAGATGGTCTATTTGAACCATTGAGAGGATGGATTAAGGGATTCGATCCGCTTACACTTCAGGAGGCAATAAAAAAGGCCAAAGATATGGAATTCTCGTCCTACAGAAGCAAATTTCAGTCAAAAGATTTCTTTCACAAGAAGGATAAGGACAAGAAGAGTTTTCCTCGTGACATAGTTTAGCAGAAGAAACCAACTACGAGACTCGATGAGGATGCTCTTAATGAGTACAGGAGGAAGAAATTGTGTTTTAAATGCAAAGGCCCATGGGACCCAAATCATAAGTGCCCTATGAAGGGACAAGTAAAGCAACTTGAATACTTTTCAACAGAAGAGTCCCCCTCAGAGAAATCAGATCAGCACACTGATTTAGAAGAGAGTGAGGAAGATAGCACAACAGAAGAGTCACATGGTGAGCAGAATGAGGATAGACCTACATCACACCTTTCAACTATTCAAAAAGAAGGTTCTTTTAGGATTTGGGGAGTCTTGGAAGGGTAGTGAATCACCACACTTCTCAACACAGGGGCCACACACAATTTCATAGATGAGGGACTAGTGGCTAGAAGAGGATTCAAGACAGAAGAGTTCGAAGGTTTCAAGGTCAAGGTAGCTGATGGATTGTAATGTCCCCTTCTAGTAAGCTCAAACTGTTCACAACCTTGCACAATTTCAACTTACAAAAAGGAAACATTAGTACAACAAATTTTTCTCTTTTCATATCATAATTAATATAGATCCATATTCTTTCCACATTTATCCTAAAACTTATAATTCCATAATCACATAATTCATATTCATAGTCATACTCATATTCATATTCATGTTCATATTCATATTCATATTCATATTCATAGGCCTCAAGTGCTATCCTCGGAAGGATCATATGACCCCTATCATTAATCCATCTCTAATTCCATAGGCATGGTTCGTTAAGGAGACACAACCATCCCATACGGAGGCCCGATGGCTTCCCACCTCACCAATCGGCTCCAAAGACTTCCCACCTCATCTATTGGAGAGTCACCCACCATAGGGCACAAATTACATCGATGAGCTCATCATACCATAGGCCCAAGGCTTCACCTCACACCCGGAGGTACTTCGACACTTGGCCCAAGAGACTTCACCTCACACCCGGAGGTACTTCATCTTCTTGAGGGTCACCTAGGTCCAATACAGTCTCCTAAATTACCCATACACCTAGGATGGCGAGATGATTAATGATGAGGCTAACCCTCTTCTCGTATATGGCACAATCCTATGATTTCTATGTCCTTATTAACATTTTGCACATGATGCCTTATAATTAGGACATATTGGCCTTATTTCATAATTGGCCAATCATATATCCAAATGATCATTCTTCCATTATCATCATCACTGATTCCTTATGCATAACCATATTCATTTATCATATTAATCTATTCTTTCTATGCATATTCATGATCACATATCTAAGATCAATCTATCATTCTATGTACATTCTTTCCATAATTAGATTGTTCTAGTATTCTTATTCATATCATTGTAATCATCTTATGTTATTTATATATTGAATAAGAGATCTGAGCTATCTACATATCTTTATTTATTTATTTTTATTCATTTATGCTGACTGATTTAATTCCTGATTTTTCCATAGATCTTGACAAAATATATACAAAAATGTTATTTTAATATGCTATATTGAATATTATAAATACACTATGACAATGACGTACCTGGTATAGCCTGCGGACTTACCTTGCTGCCTCCGTGTATTTCCTTGTGCCGCGTCTTGATGGCTTCCTTAATAAGGCTTTGATGCTGCCTCTGTATTAATTCTGCTTTAGACACTTTATGTTTTTCCTCGATGATTCTCAAATGCCAAATCACCAACTATATATCTTCATATTCTTGTGAAGAGATATACCCCTTTCAAAGGTGACATCCCTCCACCTGATCGTACTATAACAAATTGCTTAGTTTTGTGTTGATCGCTGCCTTAATGAGGCTGAGCGGACCTTTTGAAAATTGTATTTAATATCTTCTAAATGTAACTATTTTGCTGTCTTCCTATAAGAACCACTGTAACTTGATATAGCTTCTTTCTTATGAGTAATCGTTGCCTTGATTACCAAATACTGGTCGCATTACTTACTTCAAATAAGTATTTAACTTATGATAGGGGTCGATCGCATTTGTCTTATATGCTGCTCTTAATATTTATTAAATAGCAGCCCATTATATATGAATATAGGATATTTGTTTGATATTCGTGGCTACTACTTTTTATAAGGTTGTCTTATATATTAGCTGGCATTATTTTCTGATTTCTCCACTTTAAATATTAGTATTAATATATATATTATTTATAATATTTAAATTGCTTATATTTATATTTATATTATTATATATATACATATATTATATTATAATCATAATAATATATATTATTTATATTTATATTTGATATAATATAATTTAAATAAATATAATATATATTATATTTTAATTATATCAATTTATAGAAAGCTAATTTATCATTTAAATAAACATATTCGATTTGCAATGAACAATTCAATTATAAATCATTAGTATAGGGACATGATAGCCCTCCCCACTCAAGATTGCTTGTCCTCAAGCAATGACAATGAGTTCTTTCATTACCTTGCACTTTTAACGTCTACCTTTAGATGCATTGAGACGAAATTGTGGTTTTTGGTTTAGATTGAACTTACTTTAGTGAGGAGAGATTGATTGTGATTCTATGAAAGAGAATTTGAGATCAAAGAGCATTTGTTTGATGTTTTGAATAATAACGATGGGATGCAAGTATCATTGATTAAGAAGATTTGAGAGTATTGAGATTCCAAGATGCATCTTGATCTTTGGTTACGAGATTCGGTCTCATAATCGAGAAGAGTTATGTTCTTTGACGGGTAATTGATTATATGATGTGCCGATCAAAGAAGATTTGATTTGATTATGAATAGCAATGTGATTGAGGAAATGTAGTTAATCAAATGAATGCAGGAAGGAAGAATTTTTCAATGTTAAAGAAAACTTTGGGAGTACTGATAATCCGCGATTGGAGATTTGGAATGAAATAATATTGATGAAAATCCCAACAGATGAATCTAATGATGTTGTAAGACTTTGATTGCTTAAGCAAGTTGATAAGATAATGTATAGCATGATCCTGGGGGTTGATGATGAGATAATGTCCCCCCCTTTTTGGGATATTCTTGATCTATTAACCTGCACACAAGAATAACTACTAGAAAGGAACATTAGCAATATTAAAGATCCATAAATTAACAATGAAATCAGTATATCATAACTTAATTAATAAATAACATTTAATTTCAACATATAGTTATCCATACCTCAAGTCGATCCTTTGATAAAATCCCTAGAAATACTTGCAAGTTAGAGCGTGATGGAGGGCACACTTCCTACCTATCAGCTCAAGCACGCAAGCAAGTAGCTCAAGCAAGTAGGCAAGTAGCTCAAGTAGACAAGCAAGTAGGCAAGTAGCTCAGTAGACAAGCAAGTAGCTCAAGCAAGTAGGCAAGTAGCTCAAGCAAGTAGGCAAGTAGCTCAAGTAGGCAAGCAAGTAGCTCAAGCAAGTAGGCAAGTAGCTCAAGTAGGCAAGCAAGTAGCTCAAGTCACAAAACATACATGTAAGTCGTAAAGTATACACTTAAATACATAAGTCGCACAAATACACGTATACACATAAGCCACAAGGTAAACCTTTGAATACACATAAATCACAAAGTATACACAAGATGATAGGATGACTGCTCTGATACCATTTGTAATGTCCCCTTCTAGTAAGCTCAAACTGTTCACAACCTTGCACAATTTCAACTTACAAAAGGAAACATTAGTACTCCAAATTTTTCTCTTTTCATATCATAATTAATATAGATCCATATTCTTTCCACATTTATCCTAAAACTTATAATTCCATAATCACATAATTCATATTCATAGTCATATTCATACTCATATTCATGTTCATAGTCATATTCATATTCATATTCATATTCATAGGCCTCAAGTGCTATCCTCGGAAGGATCATATGACCCCTATCATTAATCCATCTCTAATTCCACAGGCATGGTTCGTTAAGGAGACACAACCATCCCATACGGAGGCTCGATGGCTTCCCACCTCACCAATCGGCTCCAAAGACTTCCCACCTCATCTATTGGAGAGTCACCCACCGTAGGGCACAAATTACATTGATGAGCTCATCATACCATAGGCCCAAGGCTTCACCTCACACCCGGAGGTACTTCGACACTTGGCCCAAGAGACTTCACCTCACACCCGGAGGTACTTCATCTTCTTGAGGGTCACCTAGGTCCAATATAGTCTCCTAAATTACCCATACACCTAGGATGGCGAGATGATTAATGATGAGGCTAATCCTCTTATGGGATATGGCACAATCCTATGATTTCTATGTCCTTATTAACATTTTGCACATGATGCCTTATAATTAGGACATCTTGGCCTTATTTCATAATTGGCCAATCATATATCCAAATGATCATTCTTCCATTATCATCATCACTGATTCCTTATGCATAACCATATTCATTTATCATATTAATCTATTCTTTCTATGCATATTCATGATCACATATCTAAGATCAATCTATCATTCTATGTACATTCTTTCCATAATTAGATTGTTCTAGTATTCTTATTCATATCCTTGTAATCATCTTATGTTATTTATATATTGAATAAGAGATCTGAGCTATCTACATATCTTTATTTATTTATTTTTATTCATTTATGCTGACTGATTTAATTCCTGATTTTTCCATAGATCTTGACAAAATATATACAAAAATGTTATTTTAATATGCTATATTGAATATTATAAATACACTATGACAATGACGTACCTGGTATAGCCTGCGGACTTACCTTGCTGCCTCCGTGTATTTCCTTGTGCCGCGTCTTGATGGCTTCCTTAATAAGGCTTTGATGCTGCCTCTGTATTAATTCTTCTTTAGACACTTTATGTTTTTCCCCGATGATTCTCAAATGCCAAATCACCAACTATATATCTTCATATTCTTGTGAAGAGATATACCCCTTTCAAAGGTGACATCCCTCCACCTGATCGTACTATAACAAATTGCTTAGTTTTGTGTTGATCACTGCCTTAATGAGGCTGAGCGCACCTTTTGAAAATTGTATTTAATATCTTCTAAATGTAACTACTTCGCTGTTTTCCTATAAGAACCGCTGTAACTTGATATTGCTTCTTTCTTATGAGTAATCGTTGCCTTGATTACCAAATACTGGTTGCATTACTTGCTTCAAATAAGTATTTAACTTATGATAGGGGTTGATCTCATTTGTCTTAGATGCTGCTCTTAATATTTATTAAATAGCAGCCCATTATATATGAATATAGGATATTTGTTTGATATTCGTGGCTACTACTTTTTATAAGGTTTTGTCTTATATATTAGCTGCCATTATTTTCTGATTTCTCCACTTTAAATATTAGTATTAATATATATATATTATTTATAATATTTAAATTGCTTATATTTATATTTATATTATTATATATATACATATATTATATTATAATCATAATAATATATATTATTTATATTTATATTTGTTATAATATAATTTAAATAAATATAATATATATTATATTTTAATTATATCAATTTATAGAAAGCTAATTTATCATTTAAATAAACATATTTGATTTGCAATGAACAATTCAATTATAAATCATTAGTATAGGGACATGACATGGATTCAACATAACTTGCAAACGACGAATCCCTAACTTAACCATTAGGTTAAGTGATTATGAGTTTCAGGCTGAGTACTATGTGGTAAGCATGGGTGATATGGATGTAGTTCTTGGCATGAAATGGCTTCATGCGATTGGAGAATTCTACCTGAACTTACGAACCATGGAGATGAAGTTCGAGGTAGATCGCAGGAAGCATGTACTCAGAGGGATGTCAGATGGTGGACTTCGTGTGGTATCACTTAGGAGGATGGAGAGACTGCTCAGACATGATCAGGTTGAGTGGGCAGCCGAGTGTGTCATTATGCCTACAACTACGGAGCAGCCCAAGCAGAGTTACCACCCGGATATTCAGAAATTGATAACCAAGCATAGTAAGGTTTTCAGTAGTATACCACTAGGGAGGCTTCCTGATCGAGGCATAGAGCATGTAATAGAACTGGAGGAAGGTGCCAAACTAGTCATCATAACTCCTTATAGGCACCCAAAAAGGTTGAAAGATGAAATTGAGAAAAGTATTAAGGAGCTACTAGAGATGGGGCATATCAGACCGAGTAAGAGCTCTTTTGCTTCTGTAGTAGTACTGGTGAAGAAGGACGAAACATTGAGAACGTGCATAAACAAGAAAACTATTAAGAACAGGTACCCCATCATGCGCATTGATGAGCTCATTGATGAGCTACACGGAGCTTGTTACTTCTCCAAGATTGATTTGAGATCGGGATATCATCGATACAGTTCAGAGAGGAGGATGTGGCGAAGACAACTTTCCGTTGTCATTATGGGCATTGCGAGTTCTTGGTTATGCCTTTCGGTCTAACCAATGCTCTAGCCACTTTCCAGTCCTGTATGAACAGGGTCTTTAGGGAGCAATTGAGGAAGTTTGTCCTCATATTTTTCGATGACATTTTGATCTTTAGCAGGACTTGGGAGGAGTATCTCCAACACATTGAGGGTACTGAGTATCCTAGAAAGAGAGTCACTGTATGCCAAGGAATCAAAATGTGAATTTGGCATGATAGTTACTCTATTTGGGACACATCATCAGCGCAGAAGGTGTCAGAGTGGATCCGGAAAAGATCCGTGCCATTGTGGATTGGCCACCACCCACAAATCTCTCACAGCTTAAGGGATTTTTTGGGTTGTGTGGGTTTTATCGCCGCTTTGTCAAAGGATTTTCACAGAGTGCAGCTCCATTGACAGATTTGACGAAGAAAGGGGCATTTGTTTGGTCAGACAAGGCACAAAGGGGTTTTGATAGGTTCAAGCAGGTTATGAGCTCTTGCCCAGCCCTTTGAGCTTGAGTGTGATGCCTCAGGGGAAGGCATTGGAGCTGTACTGATGCAGGATAAGCACCCGATTGCTTTCGAGAGCAGAAAACTAAGGGGTGCAGAGAGAGGTTACAGTATTTATGACAAGGAAATGTTAACGATAATGCATGCACTAGCAAAATTTAGACAGTATTTGGTGGGAGGCAAATTTGTAGTAAAGACAGATCATAACAGCCTAAAGCATTTCCTTAGTCAACGTGACCTCAATGATAGACAACAGAAGTGGGTTAGCAAGTTGCAAGCCTATGACTTTGACATAGTTTATGTCAAAGGGAAAAGAAACATTGTCGCTGATGCTCTTTCACGGAGACCTCACTTGTGTTCTTTAGGTGAGGTCACAGCTGATTGGAGAGAGTGGATTACAGCTGAGTATCCTAAGGACAAGTGGGCTTTAGGTATTATCGATGGTACTATACAGGATGACAGGTATACAGTGGTATCAGAGATTAGGGTTAGTCTTTAGGTGAGGTCACAGCTGATTGGAGAGAGTGGATTACAGCTGAGTATCCTAAGGACAAGTGGGCTTTAGGTATTATCGATGGTACTATACAGGATGACAGGTATACAGTGGTATCAGAGATTAGGGTTAGTCTATTAGCGGGTTCCCGTAGACTAACATGGATGGTTAGGGGACCCATGTTGGGATTGCTCTTTCTGGTGCAGTTTTGGACCCTGTGGTCGAACTTACTATTTTTAGTAAGGGCTTGGGACTCAGAGCGAGTCAGTGCGAATCAGCTGGACTTCATTCGTTTTAATTTGATCTATATGGCGGTGCTACGGAATCCATTTTTGGAGGTCATATGAATTTAATTTTTAATGGTACATCTATTTCCTAAGTTAAATTAAAATATTTAACTTAGTGGAATAAAGTGTAATGTGACTTTATAATATAAGAGGTCATGTATTATAAAATATAAAGTCATACTTTATGAAGTGAGGGAAATAAAGTGAAATAACAAAAATATTATTATAATCCCAAAAGTGGCGTTGGGTTTGGGAGAGAAGAAACAAAAAGAAAATGAACTCTCATTTTCATTCATTTACGACATTTTGTTTATTTCACTAAGTTCGAGCTTGGTTCTTGGAGAACAAGCGTTTGTACCAGTAGATTTGGAGACGAAAACCTCCATGGTTGAGAGCATCTGCGGGGTTGGAAGTCACTCCCAGGATGTTGTTTGAGTGGCTTCGTTCAAAGGTCACATTTGAGCCTCATTGCAAGATGGTAGGGTTGTCGCGGAGGTGTTTTCATTGATATATCATTCGATATTTGGCACTATAATTGCAGGGGCAGATTGAAGAACATATTGTACGTATTAGAAGAAGATTTGAAGGAGTTTTGGTGAGTGGAAGACCCTCAAAACAGGCCTTACCTGCTCTGTACCTGGCCGTACCATCATGAGAAGAGTTCCTTGAGTTTTGACGGAGTTTGCATGGTTTTTGGGACTGGTTTGCTTCCTTCTTCATAGGCGCCTTAACTGGAAGTATGTTGGGACAGTATTGAGGGCTTTATTCAGAGATAGTGTGGATTGTATGCTGCTGTCTACCATTTTCAGGCTGTACCAGCAGACAGCAAGGTCGTGGGTATCCCAGTTTTCGTATCCCAGCTTCTACATGCATTTTGTATGCATTGTATGTGCTTCAAATCTCTTGTATTCTGCTGTCAAGCATTTTCTATGACTGTATCAGCATGTTCTTATTAAAAATCAAGGAGAAAATGAGTTTCTAGCTGTTGCTACATTGATATCAGACTTGCATCTTTTGGACAGCGAAATGGGTATGTGAGATTTTCCATGTTTTGACCGTTCCTTCATATGGGTATTGTTCCTTTATGCTATGTAATACATTTCCATTGAAATAAAGCATCTGGGTATCTCTTGTTTTTGTTATTTGCACAAATATATGTATACATGTGTGTTATGTCAAATGCAAAAACACCAAAACGCACTAGGTATCAGCTAAACATCAGAAAACACGGAAACCAAAAAAATGTTGATCTCAGATGGGGGGGGGGGACATTACATCTTCTAACCTTCATGACAGTTTGTTACTATCAAATACTTGTGGCCTTCATGATAGTTTGTTACTCTCAAAAACTTGTCACTCTTGATCAAAATTGTACTTATTGCACTTCTCCGCCACCCTTGCCATTTTTGCCACTCAGTTAGAAATTGTACATTTTGGCCTCTCCTGCCACTTTTGGACTTTGATTTTTGTCTTGTTTGAAATGCTGGAAAGCTTTTGACATTGGCTGCAAGATGAAAATGATTAAGAGTTTGAAATACACAAAATCAAGAATAAAGCATGAGGATTTCACAACGAAGAGCTAGAACAAAAATGATCAAAATTTGTACATGAAAAAAGACTAAGTACAAAATATTTTGTCTGGGTGCAACAATTGTCTCTATCTAGAGACCAAGACACATACTTGGGGACTAGAACTCCCAAAGTATTTGGTTCTTAGGATAGATCAATGTCTTATTAGTTGGGTATGGACTCACACATTTCCTAAATCATCTAAACACAAAACTAACCTAATGAAAGCAATGGAAATACACAAGACACAAGACACAAAATAATATATTAAGTAAACGAATCATAGAAACTAATACAACATAAAGACAAACTATATACAACTCTATTTACAAGGGGAGCAACCCCTTCAATTCTTATGTAATGAAGTGTTTAAGACCATGTTCCTCCAAGTTTCTAGGACGAGGATGGGAGGAGATGAGGGGACGTGTTTCTGGGGCGGATTTTTTGGGAGGCCATTTTTAGGAGATGACTATTAGAAAAAAGGAAAATTTAAAAATATAGGAAATCTCAAATATTCATATGATAACATTGTTAAGGCATTCATCATATTCATTATGGAACCATTGATGCCAAGGATCAAGATGGATGCACAATTGCATTGAGACGGCTGTCATCAAAAGTGTTTACCAAATATGCATAGTGAGAATCATCAAACAAACATGCAATGTCTGTCAAGTACTCATCACAAAAAATTGGTGCTGGAAGACTGATGGAAGTAGCTTGCTGATGGAAGTCTTTGGGAACCAAAGATGTAGGTTCACAAGGAGATGTGATCTCAGGAAGAAGCGATGTGAAGGAAACAACTCCAAGGTTCAAATAACCATATTGAATCTCCTCATCCAATTGTAATGCATGAAGATCATCATGCAAGTCAGCAATATGTGAAGAACCAAAGCAATAGAAAGAATATAAGCGAGACCCATTATCTGCTTGTCTCATTACAACAATGTGTCTACTTTGGAAATCCCTTATGATCACTGAATTAGGCGTGAATTCAACTATTTTCCTTGTCCCACTATGAGTGATTTGATAAATGGAAAGGAGATTATTGGATAAAGAAGGGACATACAAAACATCATTGATTGTGCCTTCACCAATTTCTTTAGTGCCTTTTCCAAATGCTGTCATGTAGGCATTATTTCCCATGAGAATAGGTGGATATGAACCTGGTTCATAGGTGGAAAACATATCTTTTGAATTTGCCATGTGATGCGAAGGCCCTGAATCTAGAAGCCACTTAGATGATGCATTATTAGTAGAGGCAACCAATGCCATTTCTTTGTTCTTATTCACATTTGAAGATGATTGAGAGGAAGAGCCACATGAGGAGTTGATTTGATTCTTCTTAGTAAGAAGTTCTAACTCAGCTATTCGGAGGTTAAGATTATCTCTTTCCTTTTCAAAACAACAGTGCTCTTCATGCCCAAGTTTGTTGCAATAACTACAAGTGGGCCTTTCCTTAGACTTTTTCCCTTTGGATGGAGTAGTTTCTTCAATTTGAGGTTTTGATTTTGATCCCTTAGATAGGTCCTTGTTTGCTTTCTTCACCTTAGGAGTTGAATTCTTTTCACCACTAGCAACTAGAACATGATTTGATGAAGACTTTAGTGTGCCCATTTGAATTAATTTATCTTGCTCTTGTGGTAGAGAAATAACAAACTCAGCTAGAGAAGGCATAGTGAAATGACTTCCTAATGAGCGTTGTGTGGCATAAAAATTTGAAACAAACACTGAATAATTTGGGCCTAACTTTGATAATACACTTAGGATCAATTGATCATCTTCTTTGTCAATCTTACATATCTTCAATTGTGACCTTAATGAGTTTAACTTGGTGAAGAAATCTTGAATTGTCGCAAAATCTCTAGGATTGAGACTTATTAATTCATTCTCCAAATGATGAACCCGCATTATATCTTGCTTGCGAAACAATGTTTCTAATGTTGTTAAAACTTCATTAGGTGTTTTAGCGTCAGTGACATGAAATAATAGGTTTGGAGAAATGGCCATACAAATAGTGCCATAGGCTTCATCAAGTCTATTAAACCACTTCCTCTTTTCAGAAACCGTGGTAGGTTCAGGGTCCAATCCTATAGCTGCTCTATATAAACCCTTTTGCTTAAGTTGTAAATCCATGACATGTTTCCATGAATGGTAATTAAAAGGAGTTAATAGGTTATCCATTGCAAGAAAGTAGAAGAAGAAGACCCCCCTTGAAACTATGAAATTTGTCCCCTTGATTAGGTGACCCCCCAAATTTTGGCATTTTATAACTTAGTGTGATTTACAAAATAGATATGACCAATATGTAGGAAATTGAAAAACATGCACTTTTGCAAAAATGGTGCTCAATTCCGAGCTACCGAGCAAAAGTTATTACAATAACAAATTCCTGTAAATATGGCCTATTGTTAAAAACTGCACTTGAAGAAGCAAAAAATGCCTAGGTGGATAGAAAAAAACTAGCCTTCCAACGACTTGTTGGAATTGGCAATAAATGTACAATACAATGGTTTGATATGTGAGGGGGAATTGGCCTCTTGCCAACCCGGACCTCTCCCTCCGTCTTCGACAAGCCAAAATAAAGGTTTATTACAAACCAAATTTGCCAAATTTAAAAATGTAGAGACCCTAGCAATCTCTTTGGCAAAAAATTGTCTCCGGGGTTACAAATAATGCTGGTGGTGGCAACAAATTGCTAGCAAAAGGGCTAGCTAACCACGAGAGGATTACAATATATGTTATTGTTACATAAAGAGTGTACGCCTAACATAAAATGCTAGTATTTAGTACAATGTAACAACCTCACAATTTTAAAACCAACACTAAATGCTAGTGGTATGAGAAACCAACAGATAAAAGATTACACTAGAGATTTGTGAACACCAAACAGCAAGTGGCAGCAGGATTTGGTCAATTTGTGGGTGTAGTCAAAAGAGAGCCTTCTGGGGCCACAAAACTTGTGAGGTGGCTGATAGAGGCCTTAAGTAAGGCCGACAAGACCGATTCAGAATCCCTTCAAAGAGGCCCGGGAGACCTACAACAAAGTTCAAATCTCAGGTGGTGTGCATGGCACACTCTTCGTAATATTCCTCTTTGTGCATTGTTACTAGAGCATCCTGGTTTTAGTTTTAGGTGGAGTTGATTCACTTCATATCAGCATTGAGTGCCTTCCCCTTGTTTGCAAGCCAAGTTGTGAAGGTAGATGTGTGTTACAAGTCTTTTTATCTACTTGAAGAGGGTCATCAACCATAAATATCAATAGAAATCCAGAGGCAGCAGGCAACTTCCACCTAGGATTGCCCATCTTGGCCTCATTAGCTTTGGGCATTCTCATGTGTGAATTATCAGATCCTGAATTGGCCCTTTTATGGTGATAGATGATGATGTTGATGGTTCCTCAGGTCCGATCCTTGCTATAATGGTTCTGAATTTTCTCTCTCTAAGTGAACAAATGTTCCATAATTCCTTTCTTTGAAATATTAAGTGGTTGTAAATGACATGAATTTTCTCTCTTTAATCAAGTGGTGTTCCGTAATTCCTTTCTTCCAAATTTATATCATAATCCTCAAATATCAACATAGATTTTTTATTTTCTAGTTTCCAAGAATAGTACATTATCCTGTTTGTTTGACACATTACTTGTCTACTACTATATTATGCATTCAGATTTGTAAGTCTAGATCTTAAAGGAAGACTGATCATTTGACCTTAAAGCTAATTGATGCATCTTTAGTTTATGACTATTTATGTTCCGGAGTACAAGGGAATAATGGTGCTTTAAGCACCTTTTGATTTCTTTCAAAAGATCCTGTGCTGGAAGCAATAACAACGGTTTTGTCTTCTAAGTACTTGTATTTGATGCGGTTTCAGCTGGCATACTCTTGTGTGGGGAACCTGGAACTGGGAAGACGTTACTAGCAAAAGCAGTAGCTGGTGAGGCAGGTGTTAGTTTTCTTTCAATATCAGCTTCCCAGTTTGTAGAGATGTATGTTGGAGTTGGTGCTTCTCGTGTTCGAGGCCTTTATGAAGAAGCCAAAGAAAATGTGAGTATTTTTGTGCATCATTGAAGCAGGTTTATGTATTCTATTATGGTCATCAGTTAAGTAGGTAGTAAATTTTTAGCCTGCTCAAGATGTATTATTTGTTGCATATATACGCCCTTATTTGAATTAAGAGGAGTTAAAGCTCTTCAGTATTCATATATGCTGATTCAAAGTTATTCTGTTATTTTTGTCTTGTCATTTCTAAGAATTTGTGTGTAAAGGAATTCTAGTGCCAACTATATGAATGAAGGGGATGATTCTGAACTTGGAGACATGGGATGAGAAATATGAATACAAGCAAAAAATTTATAGACAAGATACACTATAATAACTAAGTTACTAGAAGCACAAAATGCATTTGGAAATTTAGAGATGAAATTCTTCTAAGTTTGCTGCAAGAGGTATTTAGTGGAGAGTAACTAAAGGTCGTGGGAAATGTAATTTTTAAGAAAATGTGGATAACATGATTATATTTCTAAAATAATTGACACTCATCATTAGTTCAATGAAAAATTTGGTCTTTAGAATATTTTAGTCTCAAATTATGACAATCACCAATTAAATTTAAGATTTTAGTTTTACAAGCTTGAAGATTATCTGAAAATAGTTCCATATTTTCTAAAGTCGTCAGTCTATCCAAAAATTTTGTTCAGACACATGCAAGAATGAAATAAATAAGTAGTCTGAGCGTGGATGACTCATAATGGTATAAAAAGTAGATCTCACCCAATTCTAAGATATATCTGTATATAAATGAGAGATATAAAGGAAAAGGTGTGGTAGGCCCAATCCCATATGTAGACAGCCTATAGAGAGGTAGACACAGAGATACAGAAATACAAATAGAACTGAGGTGATATGTAGAATTTAATGTGATTTGAAGACTTGTTATGATTATGATACATTAGATATAGACATACAAGTTGAACTGAAGTTATATGAAGTATTATTTGTTGTTTGAAATTTGCTGTGATCCAAGTATATGTGCACAAGATATTCAAGACATTACAATGGAAGATATTGTGATATTTTGAAACATACATGTTTCTTGTGATGTTTGTTATGAGGGTCTGTTGATGTGCTAAGTATAATGATGATGATAATTAAAATGATACAAGGAACTAATCCATGCCTTTAACAGGCTGGGTCGTCTTGGGAATTTGTAATGTCCCCGGTCTAATATCTTGACAATTATACCATTTTTGTATTATTCTGAATTTTATGCCTACTGGATCAATATAAAATGCAGAACAAGTACAGTCAGAAATAACTGAGAATAAACATCAATATACTAATCAGCTGCGGATACTAATCGGAAATAGAATATTTTTTTTTGATGAGTAAATTGTGACCGTTTGGGGGCCACTCCCATGGAACTAAAAGTGAATAAAAAATTGAGAACCACTGGCTGCTCCTGAAGAGGGCCTTAAAAACAAAATTTCCCCTATATGGGAATTCATTATATTGCCTTTAACTCATATATGTTTTTCTGTTTATACATTTCAAAATATACAGGTAAACTAAGCTTATTACAACTGCTTAACTATATTGCTTATTATATATTAATAGGCTATATGCAGGACCTGTGTTGAATTCCACTTGCTTGACCCATCTTTGCCTCTGGGAGCACATCCTCCTTGCTCAGCTCCTATCCAGACTCTTCTGAAATCAGCATGTCACTCCAGTCCTCACCCTGTGCATCATTGATTCCTGCCAACATTTTTAAGAACTTGACACCCCATCAGGCTTAGCTCCTCCCTTCCTTTGCATCCCTACCAGCCACCTCAATAATGAAAGGGATCCATGGGCCATTATAAGGCCTTAGGATCATCGGCCAGACACCATTGCTCGGGTTGAAGCCGAGCCTGTTAACTGCGTTGTTGAGGATTGCATGGAGTCCACCCCTCCATTATGGTCGAATAATTGTGACCGCCACTTCCCAAATGGCGTCTTTGGACTCACCTAAGTCCAGCAGCACTCCTATCAGCATGCCTGCGATGTCTGTATTCGTGTATTTTTGGTTGGAATTCATGAAAGCTTCCCCCAGGGCCATCTTTATTGCATGAAGGACAATAGGTGACCCTGTTTTGAAGACCTTCTTCAAATGTAGGTCTGTAATCCCCCCCCGAAAGCCGCTTGTCTCTTCTTTTCCATCAAATAAACCGTCGACTCCATTTTCCGACTGCTGCAAATGGCAAGGAATGCCTCTTGAAATTGATATTAAGCTTTCATGGCATTGTTCGCATGGAATCCATTAAATGCATGGTCAGTTGTATCTAGTCCTTCCGAATATACATCCAAATGCCGGTTTTCGCACTTGAAGAAATGATGTTCTTCATTTGTTTCCGAGTGTGCTTAGCTTTTCAATCCAGGTTGAATTTGATTCCGCCACCTTAGTTCATTATTTTTTCTTCTTGATGTTGCGACGTCATCTTTATTGTTGAGTAGGCTAATTTGTCAGCTTTGCTGTTAGCTTCTCTTGGTGTGGCTGATTTTAAACTCGTTCATGTGGCGTATGGCCTCCCAACATAATTCCAAGATGTTTCTAATTTTCCAATTGGGAGTGTAGTCATTCCTTAGTGCATTTATAATGACTTGCGAATCTCCCCCTATATGGACATTTTTGATTCTAACTTTATTACAGAGTTGCACCCCTAAGAGGAGAGCTTGTGCCTATGCCTCGTTATTTGTTCTGTCTTGGAGTTTTTTGGCTACTGACGCAATGGTTTCTCCCTTATGGTTTCTAATTATGTTGCCTGCACCTGAGATCCTAGGGTTGCCCCTGGATGCGCCATCAAAGTTCATCTTATGCCATCCTGCCTCTAGGGGTATCCACTCACATTTTCTCGCGGATTAGTGGTAGGATGATCCCTATGCTTCCCATAAATGGGGGAAATTGGAGGTAAAGTCCCTCAATTTTTGACGCGGTAGAGAGCAATCCCGCGAGGTTTGAACCTTGGTTGTTGGCACTATAGGCAAGAAGCCCCACCATTTCACCACAAGGTCTCCCCTAGGTAAGGTCCCTCAATTGTTAATGCGGTAGAGGGCAACCCCACGAAGTTTGAACCTTGGTTGTTGGCACTACAGGCAAGAAGCCCCACAATTTCACCAAAGGGTCTCCCTTTCAGAAATATAATATTAGTGTGTATTATTCCCAATGTATTACCTTGCTGTTACCAGAAATTTGTATCCGGTGCTGGAGTAATGCCTTAACCAAACCCACTCCTAAATGAATGATGATGATCAATATATTATGTAACCTCATATATTTGTCCTCCAGGAATGTTATTTAGAATCTTTGCTAATGAGAGTAATTTTGAACTTATTCACAATTACTAGTTTGAAAGGATGAGCCAAAGTCAATTTTGAAATGCTAATTCACCACCAAAAAGTTATTCGGTTTCTACCATTTCACTGTAGCAATAAATATTGTTGTTAATGTTAATGTGAATAGTACAACAATGAACAAAAGCAACTGTACATGGAGTGGCATTCCCCTTACCTCTGAAGTTGGAACTGTGACCATGGTATCTCCATTATGTGAAGGTGGCAATAAATATATGCATCAAATAAATCACACAAACCTCAACATAAGTGGCGGCTGGAATAATACACAAAGTTTGATAGCCCATGATGACTCCCTTTTTAGTTGTGGCGATCAATTTGTCTTATTCAGACTTGGGCGACAGGGACTGCAGCAACGGGTCCCACTCCCTTAGTCTTGCAAATTCTTTTGGTCTTGTACGACGTCGGTATGTTTACCTAGTTGCGATGGATGATTATCGTTGTAGTAAAATATGTGGAAAACAACTCATCGACTCCCAAGATTAATCAAGATAGTGGTGCACCTCTACCAGTCATCTATTCCAATTTCAAGATCGACATCATAGTTCAGCCTTAACAACTCCTGGCTGTAGTGATTAAAGTGTAACTTGCATGGCTTCTCAATAGAGGACATCAACAACTTATGATGCCGCACAACAATAGTGGTATGGGCAGGTACAAAGGAATGCAAGGATAATATCTATGCCAAGCAATACATTCATTTAAAACACAAATACATGGAAAGATTAACAACACCAACTTTATATAGGAATATATCAATGGATTACAATAGGTGGTTGTGCCACTAGAGAATCTTTGCAATCTACAAGTCACTCTATCGTTCACCAAACTGAGAATAGTGGACAAGTTGAAATCTCATACCAATTGAAATCTGAATCTGAAAACTCAAACCAAGTTGAAAACCACCAAAATCCAAACTGAAAATCTGAAATCTTCCACAATATCGCTAATGTAGAAATTTGCTGGCAAATCCAATCCCTTTAGCACAATTGCAATCTCTAAGTAGAATCACCTCCAATGAGCGAAAGGGTTTTTGTAGTCAAGCTCAAAATGGAAAACCGAAGGGTTTTCATTCTCCAATCCCCCGCACACCAAGGGTTTTCGTCTCTGAATGCTTTGAACTCCAAATTGGAAGGAATAGTGAAAATGACATAATCGGATGATTTGCTTGATGCCTTTGTCCTTTCTTTTATAGTTGCCTTTTTCAGACCCTCCATTTATTTTATTTTATTTTTGTTTTCCCTTCAAGTATTTAAAAATACTTTTTAAATTACATCCGTAGGTCCCTTTTTAGAATTACATTTGAATAAAGTGTTAAAAGCACTTTTTAAAACATTACATAGGACCTATAATAATATAAAGTGATTGGGCCCAATATTATTAACTTTTAGTTCAAAAAAAGGGGACATGACAGACTCCCCTTCCTAGAATTTGCTTGTCCTCAAGCAAATGCAAGCCCAGATGCTCAAGTATCACTGTGCCAATGTAATGAGTCATGCTATAATGTCCGTAGAGCTTGGATCTTGTACTTGTCAGATGATGCATCTCTTGCCAAAGAACACTATGCAAACCCAAATACTCAAGTGCCACCATGCCAATGTCATGAATCAAATTGTCATGTCCATGTAATCTGGATAATGTACTTGTCAAGTGAGACAACTCTTGCCAAAGAGTACTGCGAGATCTACTATCTCCAATGTGCAACTCATGTAATTTTATCACCTCTTTGAAAAACAACTTGACCTCGTGACTCACAACATCATGAATGCAAACTTTAGGGAGATCCGTGAGGCAATGCATGATTATACTTTTCCATCTTCAACACTAACCAAGCGATGAAGGCAACCGACTCTCCATATGCTCCTCTTTGACGTGATGACAAATGATGCCTTCTCCTCAATGTTTGAAAACTACCATGTATCTGTAGAATCTCAATCCCATGCTTGTCAAGTGAAACAACTTTGGCAAACAAGTACATCTCCCAACTCCATTACCCACAACGATTGTATGCAAGCTTTGCAACTTAGGAAACAATTTGGCCAACAAGTGTGCATGATCCACAATACAAACCTCTAAAAATCTTGTGATGAGATCCTGAAGAGTCTCTCAAATAGTATAAGACAAGGAATGCAATTGACTCTCAAGATGATCCTCTCCGATTTGATGATGCATGAAAATATCCTTAAACTCCCACAAGACCAAAGGCTGCCACATGTACTCACCACCGTGATTTTGTTGCGTCACTTGGCTCCTATGTGATGAAGAATCATGAACACTCGTTAGAGCTTCATAACCAAAACCTTCAGATCCAATGGGCCCTTCAATGATGCAGCATGCTGTACATTCCAAAATATGGTGCAAATCAGACTGTGTATGGGCTGAAAACAAATTACAACAGCCACAACCCACTTGGAATCTCGCCACAAACTAGAACTATGGTGGCTGAAATGATTGTTTTGTTTAGCTAAACCCTTCTACCAACATCATGCAACAATAGAGCCCTCTTAAAATGTGCAAATTTGCAGCTGTTCATGATTGATAACAGCAGCTCATGATCTGAAATCATCAAAACCTAGAATATGACAATGGTATTGTTGGTTCCCAAAATAACTACATCCCGAAACCCTAAAACATTTTACAATCACCTAGGCCAGGGGTGTCATCAAAATGATTAAAAGAGGTTTATCAATAGGTTAAGGGTGATTTTGGCCAACTTACAGGAGTGGGTAGACTCCTCTACACTTCAAGCTCAACTAGGCTTAGGAGGGTAATCCTGGAGGTATCCCTCAATAGGGATTGAGATCAACAAAACATATTATCTCATTTATGACTTTGCAACAATACCCAGATCACTGTTTTAATCCCAAATATTGTCACTGAACTAAAACACACTTGTTACACTTAATAACCCCCATTTAAGCTGATGAGAGCAACCCTACAAAATGAGGATGCTTATGGAACTGTAACTGCATTTAAAACTTGATATATTGTTTTGATTTTTAATTAGTTTGGGTGATCATAGGCTTCTCGGACCGGTGCCCATCCATTGGGCTGCAGAATCTCATGTTTATCAAAGGAGCACAATTACAAGGAAATGTATGACTGCCTATTTGAAGATTCAGATGCATAAAAATCAATATCAAACCATGAGAATACTTAGTAATCCAACACCATACAACATTCTTCCATATATAATACTGAAATGACCATTTACAAAGCCTGAAAATGGATTAAGAATTGTCACATTCATTCAAATCAGATTTTAGAATCATACCACTAAATGTGGCAAGAGAAAATCCTAACTGCGATAGAGGTTTCATGAAAGAACACTTAAAGCAGTGGAGAAAAGCAATGATTGATATCAAGATTACAATATATTTCACATACACATCTGATAACTGCTTTTTGAAGAACAGAAACTAATCATTGGTCGTTGCCCTAACTGCCTTTGGATCTCTACATTTGTAGAGAAAAACTGCCCAAAAATGACCAACCTGTAAAATGTCTCTCAAACATGCATATATAGGGGGGAAGTTAATGCAACAAATGGGCACCAATTACCTACCCACTTGCACTAGCATTAATTGTCACCAACTCTCATAAATTCCTGCAACCAATTCCACCTACTTGACCACCCACCTGTACATCCTCTTCAATTTTGCATTCACGGCGGTCGGGAGTAGATGGGCATTTTGAAATACCAACCCACCAAAATGCTGGTGTAAAGCCTTTACAACGTTCTAAAATATTTTAAAGTATGTTTAAAATATTTTAAACTATTACATTACCTACCCACTTGCACTAGCATTAATTGTCACCAACTCTCATAAATTCCTGCAACCAATTCCACCTACTTGACCACCCACCTGTACATCCTCTTCAATTTTGCATTCACGGCGGTCGGGAGTAGATGGGCATTTTGAAATACCAACCCGCCAAAATGCTGGTGTAAAGCCTTTACAACGTTCTAAAATATTTTAAAGTATGTTTAAAATATTTTAAACTATTACATTTGCATTTTATTTTCATTTGACTACAATATTGGATTCTCACACTGCTTTATTGGCGAAACTCCTCTATCACGAACCTTGGAATTATTCTGTCTTTTCCTTTCTTCTCTTGGCGAAGCTTCTTTCCATCGGTGAACTTTAAAATTCGCGAACTTCCAACTTTGCCAACTCCTTCACCAAGCCGAATTTTTCTCCTTTTTTGCTCTTTTTCTCTTTGTCTTTCACTTTATCTTTCTTTTGGCGATTCTTCCCGTTCACGAACTATCCTTTCATCTTTCTATCTTCTTTGTTTGCCTCTTTATTTCTATCTGTAATGTCCCCTTCCTAAGCAGTTCAGTGCTTAGGGTTAGTCTATCATCAGGTTACCGTAGACAAACATGGATGGTTAAGGAACCCATGTTGGGGTTGCACTTCTCAAGGTTCAGTTAGCACTTTGGGGGATTTGAATGAGGTTCTTCTTGGCGGGATATCATCCCTAACTCTTTCTGGAGTGTTTTTGAGCCATGTGGTCAAACTGTCTATTTTTAGCAGGGTCTCGGGACTTGGTGCAAGTCGGTGCGAAATTATTGGACCTCACTCGTTTTCATTTGGCCAATGTGGCGGTGCTACGAAATCCATTTTTGGAGTTCATTTGGATTATTATTTTAATGGTGCACTATTTTCCTAAAATTAAATATTTAACTTAGCATAAAATTAAATATTTAACTTAGCGAAATATTTATAAAATGACTTAATGAAATGAGGAAAATATTTTAATAAAAAATAAAGTCACATAAATATCTCACCTTGGGCGCCCATTTTATGAAGATATGGGAGTGAAGTTAAAGAAATATAATATTTTATTACAACTCCCAATTGGAGTGTGGGTTTTCTTGGAGAAGAATAAAAAGAGAGCAAGTGCTCATTTTCTTTTTATGCTTGAAAAATATTTTACAGAGGCTTATGTTGGCTGAACGGAGATTCACCATTTTTGCTTGCTTTGTGAGGACGGAATCCCTCATAAGGATCTTCAACTGCAGGATTGAGAGACATCCCAAGGTTGAATGTTGATAGTCTTATTTTAGAGGCTATGCTGGAGCATATTGAACAGATTTGCAGGTGTTCGCGGAAGGGTTTGAATGCAAGAAATTGAAGAATTTTCGAATGATAATTTGTGCAGGGTTTATGAGAATGCTGGAGTGAGTTTAATGCAGGATTTAATGTGAGTTTGCAAACCTTTTGGAGTTGCTGCTGGGCTGTACCATTTCTAGGGCAAGCCGTACCACTTTTTGGTCATTTTGTGCTTTGTTTTGGAGTAGAAACCAGTATACTTTGGCATGGAAGATTAAGGCTTCATTGCAGGATACTTTGTGGAGCTTGGACTTAATGTGGAAGGAGTTTTAATTGTTTTTTGTTGCTGTTCACTCCCAATACCTGGCCATACCAGCTTGAGGGAAATGTGGTACTCAGGAGGCTGAAACACCTAGTTTTCTGAGCTCTTTTCTTCACCATTGGAGAAGCCTAGGTTTGCTGATCAGTTGTGTATCATTTTCATAAAGGAGAAGCTAGGGGTTTGCTGTTCTGGAGGTGTTTTCTGTAGCCCCAGATTGCTGTAGCTTTCATTTTCAGACTTGCAAATTTATAACAGCAAATGGGTATGTCATATTTTGATTTCTAATTAAGTTTGGGCAATTGGGTATCTTGGAATTTAATGGTAGATTGCATTTCCAGTCCTTGTTGATTGTGGGTATGTAATAATCTTGCTTGTTCTGGTCAAAACTTTATTTGGGTAGTTTCTATGCTCCCCCAAGTTTCGGGGACGGGGGGATGATAGTGGACGGGGGGACGATAGGGGATGGCTACTAAAAAAATAAGATTTTTTAAAAAATATAAGGAAATTTCAAATATTTATATGATAATATTGATAAGGCATTCATTATAGACATTATAGACTGAGACCTCATTTCATACGAACGAGCATGGTCACCAGTTTCTCATCTGCTCGTCTACTCTTCTTATGCTTACCATCTTAGGCGGCATGGTCACAAGTTTTAAAAAGAGGGCAATGGCACACTACTGCAGGGTAGCACAAGATGAGAAGTGGACAGCTAGCAAACAAGACAAAAACCTTAAAAACTTTATAGTCATCAGTGTTCCCAGCAGGGAAAAGCATAAGAAAAAGTATATAAAAAATGCTTTGAGCAGCAATGCTTCGTGACTGTATGTAGAAAACATTCTGTTTGTTGTGACTCCTTTGCCGTTGGCTGTGAATCAAACAAAATGCATCGAAAATGTTAAATGACCATTGTTTAGGGTTTTAGGTGCATGTTGTATGGTAAAAGAGTCAAACAAAATGCGTCAAATTTTTTGCCATCACCATGGAAATGTTTGCAAAAAAGGAGACATCCGTGGGGAAATGGGGACGGTCAGGGGATGTTTCTTGCTCGTCCCCGGAACGTCCTTGGGACGGTACGGGGCTTCCTGGGGCAAGGGATGCGTCCCCGGGGAGCACAAGGTAGTTTATGGTGCTTCATTTCAGAATATGTGAATGTATGCAAAATCAAATGTTCAAAAACACACAAAACGCAACAGGTTCAACTAAACATCAGGGAAAAAATAAGGGTGGGTTATTACATTAACTCCCCTTGTCGTTGGTTTCCTTTGTTAGCGAACCATACGGTTCACAAACCATTTTCGTTTGCAACAAAGGCGTGTGTTTCTTTTTTCCTTGTCATTTCCTTGCTTTTCTCTTCTCTTCATTGGCGTTTCTCTCTCTCGGCGAACCCTGCGGTTTGCGAACTCGCCTTTTTGCTAATGAAGACGCTCCTTTTCTCTTTCTTTCCTTCCTGCCTTAGAAAAATTTCCACATCCTTGTCGCTGATCTGGGCTGTCGGTGAACTTGAAAGTTCGTGAACTAGCAAGTTGCCGACAAAGACTTCACGTCCTTTCACTTTCTGGCTCGTTGGCAAATCGATCAAATAGCGAACCCGAGGAACCTTAGTCGGCGAAATCGGTGGTTCGCGAACCAACCGATTCGCCGACAAAGACCAACATTTAGAGAAAATTTCAAAGGGAAACACAATGACTTGAGGGGATTTTACTTAGAATTTTTATGAAGGGAGCCCATAGGAAATTGTCTTAGATCAGGTATAAATGATGGGTTAAACAACTAGGGCACAATGTAGGATTTTTGGTGGGTTTGGGGCAAAATAATGCAAGTTGGGGACTGGGTTTTTTTTAGGTGCCAACAAGTACAACATCAACAAAATTGAAACGTCCTTGCAAAAATCAAAAGTGTGAGCAATGTACAGACTGAAAACATCCCTGTAAGGAATTGAAAACACTCCTTCCTATGACTGAAAACACCTGCAAATCCACTTGTATGAGTGCTAATGAAGTGATGCGGTGGCTGATAATGGTGATAATAACAACATCAATGATGGCAAATTGGTTAATAGCTGTCCTGGGTATGTTTCCTCTATCACTTGACAGTAGTGTCCCATCACCACTCGTTCCGTTCATGACTTATTTGTGATCCTTTGCACAAATATCCATGTTTGTAGTTTCTCCACCATGCTTATGTTGTGCTACTCTAGTATTCGTGTGAACCTCCCCTTGATATCTTCTTGTGGTGCCGATAACTTCCTCTTTAGGAAGTCCATATCCAACACAACTCCTTAACTCTTGATGGTGCTCTTTACTCAATGGTAATCTTGGAAGTGCAAAATTAATCACCATGCAAATTTGATCCAAAGTAGACTAAATACTATTATAAGAAGATATCTCACCTAGACCCATGATATATGAATTATTGCATACCTTGTGTCCACCCCAAGTGCTGAAAAGTTGTGTCTTCATGATGCAAGGAATGATGAAGCCATTTTGTATATCGTATCCTTCTTGAATCCCCTCCATACATCCAAGGGTGGCAAACCTGTATGTAGCTTGATTTCAAACACACCATATTATGCTTAGTCATAAAATCTTGAGCATCAAAATGACATCTATTTTGCTTACCACCTTCCCACATCAAGCATCTTGTTGTGACTACTTCCATGTGGCCATCACCTATAATATTGTCTTCAAATGTGGGACATAGCTCCAAGGAGTGATCTATGAATCGTGAGCATTGATCATTCACAACTTGGTTAGAATGCACAACAAATCCTATATGATTCCTCATGAACTTCCTTTCTATCCAAATGCAAGAGATGAAGAATTCAGTAGTGATACCAAAGCCTTTATCCTCTTTGTCCCTCAAAAGATCACACGAATCCCATATGCAAAAACAATCTTCACGCTTTATATTGCAAATTGTATCCTTGACTTTATCACCCCTTTTAGCATGCTTTCCATGCTGACAAGAATCTTGCAATGACATACTAGGAAGTAATAAATCTGAAATATTTTCATACCTTAGGCTACAATCAAAATGCTCACCCTCTTTTGCTGAAAGAGAAATTGTTGAGATATCCTCAACACCTCCATCTTTGTGACTAAAACCCGAATTAAGGCTAACAAAAATATTCTCCTCAAGTGCATATCCATCCACAATGCTATTCTGAAAATCAATCAATGACTCACCATTTGGAAGTTTGAAGATTAGTTCATGGTTGGCACCCTCTGAGTTGGCTCAGTTTGCTTATGGCCGTTACTATTTTTAGTAAGTTCGGGTTTGGCACCGGAATGGGATTTTGAGAGCGGGGTTGGATTCGTCTTGTCAAGACCTTTCCAACGAGCTATTGATCATTGGTTTCTGACATCATCTTGGCCTCCGTTTTAAAGTCCGTAAATTAAACATTATTATTTAATTTTGGACCTTGGTGCCTAGGCTCAACAATTTAATGTTGTTTTTAAAAGAGGGGACTTTAAGGGTGATGTTGAGAAAAGAATTAAAGAGAATTATAATATTTTAAAATGTATTTTCCCTCATGTTTTATCCCATATGCAAGAGGATTTTAGAGACTCCCAGTTGGAAAAGTATAAAAGGAGGAAAAGTGCTCTCATTTGGATATGCTTGGATTATTATTTTCTTCTCTCATTGAGATTTCCCTTGCTAGGGTTTTGGAGCTTAGCTCTAGGGTTTGAGGATTCAAACCAGAGGCTCTTGGAGATGAAAACCTCCCTGAGTGGCGGTATCCCACAGGTGTGAAAGATCACCCAACGGTGCCAATGTTGGTGGATACATCCAGTATTCACATTGTGTCATGTCCCCATTTCCGACTTGATCATCAAGTGAAGAATGGATTAGCCTATTCCTCATTCCCGGAGGCTAATTCTAAATAATGAGGGAATGAATTGGTTTTTGACTAACTCAACTTTTTGTTTTGCAGGAACAAAGTCAGAAACTTGAAATTGGCTAAGTCTGGAAGCCAAAATTGACTAAGGCAGGACTCCTAGAGTCAGGGCGCACCTTCTTGCTTGCTCAATGTCAAATGTGCGCCTAAACAAGAATCATCAAGCTTTGAAGCACTTCAATCATATCATCTAGGGCGCTTTGGAAGAAATGAGTGTTTTGATCTTCAAAATGACTCACTCATTTGGGAAATTTTCAAAGAACATCACTAGGCGCACTTTTCCCTTCAAATCTACTTGGAACAACTATCAAATGGCGCCTAGACTAAAAGACATCCAAATGGCGCCTAAGTGCATTATAAGGGAGATTTTGACTGATGAAGTTGATAGAGGTACAATGAATCCGCCGGAGAACATGGATAGACAACTAAGTAAGTAGCAAGGCTTCAAAAGGATTCAACTAGAGAAAGGCGCAACTTTCTAATCCTACAATCTTAATAGGCGCCTAGTCTACCTAAGACATTAGGATGAGTTTCTGTGGCTCTGAGTTAGCGCTTCATCAAGGAATTGAAGATAAGTTGTCATTTCAAGATGAAGAGTTAATAAGTTTTATAAAGTGAAGTCTTCTAAGTGAATTAAATAAGTGATGAAGGTCTATTCACTGTAGGCGCTAATATCATGTTGAGTCATCCAAGTGGGCGCCAAGAGCAACAAGGCGCCAATACTTGATTCCAGGGATCCTCCATTTGAGCGCCTAGATTAGATGGATGTAGAATTGAAAGTTTGAAGTTGGAAGATATGTGAGATGCAGCACTTCCATTTTGGCGCCTAAGATGGAAACTCCCTCAAAATGCGCCTAAGGTTGATGCAATGTCTTCAAGACTAGTTAGGTGCAAGGCGCTCCATCAGGGGAAAGGACATATTCATCCAAGGTTAAGTTACTTTCACATTTCCTTGCAAAAATGACAAGTTGGAACATAAGCGCTGGATCATGGCTTTGAATCCTAGGAATGCGCCTTGGCAGAGAAGTGTTTTGGGAAGCTTATATTGCGCCTGGATTCCAAAGAATTCAATTTGGCGCCTAGCATCTTTGCAAACCTCAATTTGGCGCTTAACCCTAGCAAGGCGCAATATCATCTCCAGTTGGCACTTGGTCTTGAAAGCTATGCAACTGCAATGTCATTTTGGCGCCTAGAGTCTAGTTGGGCCTCTAGGATTGAAGTCAAGGTATGGCGCACTTCTTTGGTAGCGCCTAACCCTCAAGTGGCGCCTTGATCAATCTCAATGAGAGCCTTAAGGAGATTGGATAAGTTGAGTGTCCAGACACCTCTTTGGATCAAGGTAACAACACTTGGAAGCTCTTCCCAAGTTAGGCGCTCACTCCCAGTTGAAGCATTCCACCTCCCAGAATATCAGGACTTGAAGAATCGCCAAGGGAAGTCATCTTACATGCAAGGCACACTCCTACCTATTTTCTCACCTCCTGAATGCGCCTAGCCTGGAATAGCGCCTATTTCATGACTCTGCTACCTCAATTGGGCGCCTGGATCAACATTTGGTGCCTAGTCAGAAGATAAGGTAGTTGTAACTACCTGAGCTCTCATTGGTCAACAGAATGTCTTTGGTATCCGTGTCAAGGTCTTTGGATAAGCTTGCCAACTCAAAATGAGTTGTCAGACGGAATATTCCCTTGGATATGCTTCTTGGGAAACGTGCCTTGGTTCCTCTTTGAGCATTGAAAAACGTGCCTTCATTGCCTTTGGAAGGCCTATAAAAGGAGGAGCTCTCTCATTCATTTGGCATCTATTCATTTTGACAAAATTCTCTCTGCAAAGCTATTGAGCTTGTAATCTTGAGGCCTGCGAGTTTCAAGTGTTGGGGTGATGCTCCCTCAACAGGCAAGGTGATGCTCCCTTGTTGTATTGTGAGGTGTTGACATTCAGTTGACATCATTGAGTTGATTGAGTTGATCAAGTGTAGAAGTCATTGTAGACATCCAGGCTTCAAGGCCTTCTTTTGTATTTCCATTAAATAAGTTGTAACTTCATGCTATTGAAGCATTATCTATGTAATAAGACATTTGCAAGATGATTGAATCAAGTAATAAGACAAGTACCCAGCTTAAGGTTGATTCATATAAGTAGTTATCTTTGATGTATATCTTTAAGTCGTTGAATAGTTGATAAGTTGATAGCAAGTAAAATTGTTTAAGGAAAAATTTTAGTTGAATTAGTTGGGTATTTTACACATTGTGCTTGCAATGGAGACATTCGGAGTAGTTTCTTGAGTGGATATGATATATCATTCATCCATTATTGTTGAGTTCTGATTACAGAGGGATTGGAGCAGGCCGTACTATCTTGGAGTGTTGTTTGTGGTGGTTTCTTGTGGATTTCTTCTCCCACAAGGGTCGTTCAGCCTTAGAGACAAGTGCAGACCAGTTTACTAGCAAATATAAGGTCTTTTCAGCAGTGTTTGATGCATATTCTCCTTTCAGCCGGCCGTACAACTTCATATGGAGGACGTGGGTCTTGAAGAGGTCTATTCTACTTCATTTGCAGCTCTTATCTAGTATTGAATGAGGCGTCTAGAGCCTTATTTATTGCTGTTATCATTTGTATGTTCATCTTTGTATTCTTTGGAGTTTGGAGTGATTTCTGGCTATGCCCATTTGCTGGTCCGGCAACAGCTGAAATATGAAGTTGCAAATCTGAACATGGGTATGTCACAGTAATTCATTTTTGGTCATGTTACTATCTGGGTAGTCGATAGTTTCTTTATATCTGTTATATATTTTCTGGGTTTGGGTTATATGCTCTGTATTGTATGCTCCGGCATCACATCTACAGGAAAACATAAAACCCCTTCTGCATCTTCTATCTGAAAGACCACACAAAATAATAATAAAATATCACACATAAAAGATTCATAAAATATAGAAACAGGTACGGCACATTACAAAATATGCAAGGAAAACTTATAATTGAGAGTTGAGTCAGTTCTTTGTAATTGAACAAGACAAAAAGTTCTAGGTAGAATTCCCACATATGTTGTGGCTGTATGTATTGAGAAGAAACAATTTTCTTCCCCAAATTCTGTATGTATGAACATAGAAAAAGATCCAGGAACCCTCAGAAATCGACAAACCCTAAACTAGGGCTCTCGATGATTGGTTGGAAACCACTCTTGATCAATACATTATAAAGTGGGCATCACAAAGTTAGGTCAGTTTTGACACAAAAAGGGATACTTCTTGTGATGCAACTGAAAGATTTGTAATTAGTTGTGCCCTTTTTGCTGCCATGCTCTTTGTGAAGAAGGGCATCTTGCTTGATTGGAAGCAGCTTTTCTATGGGGCATCAAGCACTTGGGGGATGGTACAAGGAAAGGAGAGATCAATTAAAAGAGAAGTTATTGAATGATAGGGGCTCAATGATCCGTAAATTAGGGCAGCTATGCCACACACTGCTCATAACCAATGGTTACTACAACACAAATCCTGCAAGAACCCTCAGTACCCTGTATCTCCTCCTTAAATGGATACTATAACAGTCTAAACATGTTCATTGCAGTTCCATACATGAAAAGAAAACATGAAACAAGAGCATAAGAAGCACACACAAAACTGAAGCATTGAAAAAAACTCTAGAAGAATGAGCATAAACTCCTCATGCCACTAATTCTAGTTCACTAGAAGTGATTACAATGCCCCTTGGAGCGAACATAAGCTCCAAAAATGTTACAACAAGCTCCAAAAATGTTACAACAATCTCCAAACCAATTGCAATATGCCTCCTACCACAAAAAGCTTTGCTCCAATGCATCAACAATAAAAAATGGATAATATGAAAGCTTAAAGCTTGAGAGACCAACTCTCTAACAACCTCCAACAACCTCTATGGGATGCACAGGCCTTCGCTGTATCCTTCCAATGTCAAGAATGGAAGATATAATGTCAGAAAAATCAAGTTGAAATGCCAAAAACCCTTCATATTCCACTCTCTAGCCAAACTACGATGATTTTGCCGCTTCCACCAGGTAGCAAAAACTTTTTTTCTGTGGTCGTGACGAAGTTGCTAGTGATGATGAAAACAACACCTACACAAATTGGTGATTTTACTCAAATTGATTTTCCACATATTTGAAGACCTCAACTTTTGTTTCAAGTCATCCCTAGACTGCTTTGGATCACTCCAGACACTCATCTTCAAAATTACAGTCCCGTTGACAACAAAACCCCTTGAACTCATGTTTCCATGGCTTCCAGGCATCTTCTTGATTGAGAGAAACATTATGACCCCAATGGTCCAACATTTTTTTCAATAAATGGATGGGCTACAGTTTTTTTCTTCCTTATCCTTTTGAGCATATTTACGAAATCTTTTATTTATTTGGATACTCAGTTACATTAGAAAGTAGTAGGATAGATATAACCCTGGCCTCCAAAAATTAACTAAATAGTGAATACTAAAATATGGTACAAATGAAATATTTGCTTTCGGGTAGGGTGTTAGCATATCAGGGTTCTGAGTTCAAAACTTTTCTGGTAGGAGAACCATGAAAAAAAGATAGATTTCAAACTATCGAAGGGTATGCTGTAGTGGACATAACAAGAAA
This sequence comes from Cunninghamia lanceolata, assembly GCA_027924645.1. Classification (NCBI taxonomy): domain Eukaryota; kingdom Viridiplantae; phylum Streptophyta; class Pinopsida; order Cupressales; family Cupressaceae; genus Cunninghamia; species Cunninghamia lanceolata. Next base: position 1,640,594 of record BSBN01000326.1, on the reverse strand, counting down.
TTCTCATTCTAGTGTTAGGAGCTATCCATAGACATAGGATTTAAGTATTGCACTTTTCTGTAGCAAATTGATATCTTGCAGTGGTTTCTAAGATTGATCCAATAGTGTTGGAAAATCAATCCACACTCAGAAAAAATAGAATTTATGAATGGCGAGTAGATCAGTGGTAGAGCGTTTGAGTCCAAGCTTATCTATGCTTTTCAACATGGCATCAGAACCAGGCTAGTTAAGTTCAAGCTGGTGCATGGCTTTGGGTGGGAGAAGGAAGATGTTTGAATTTCAATCCACTCTTCCACACTCCCAAGTAAAAAGAACCAGTGACAGGGCAAAAATTCAGTGGTAGAGCACCCAGCATTTCAATTGAAGGTCCTAAGATTGAGATATAGCCGGTTCATGCTTTTCAACAAATGGATGGGCTATAGTTTGTTTTTTTGTTTTCTTGTCCTTCTGAGCATCTTTGCAAAATCTTTTATTTATTTGGATGTTGCTATCTCAAAAATATTGGGAAAACGTTATTGGAATTGTTTAAAATGATTATTCATTAGTGTGAGTGATTAAAGGTTGTTTATTTTAATCAATTTCACTTCCCTGGTTTGCCAAATAGTTATTTTGAGCATTTCATTTAGAGGATAATACTCTTTAGGTGTATGAAAATTTAGTAAAATTTAATTGGAAGCACTCCAAAACTGATCTGAATGTTCATTCTAGGCTCCTTCTGTCATCTTCATTGATGAGCTGGATGCTGTTGGGAGAACTCGCGGTATTGTTAAAGGCTCTGGAGGACAAGAACGTGATGCCACAGTCAATCAGGTTTTAAATGCATCCCTTTCCTAAGTAACGTATGCTAATGGAAAATTATAATATTTTGTTTGATGTCCAAAATTAATGCCATATCTGGTGCAACTGTAGCTTCTTACATGCTTGGATGGATTTGAAGGGAAAGGAGATGTGATTACTATTGCTGCCACCAACAGGCCAGATGTTCTTGATCCAGCTCTAGTGAGACCCGGACGTTTTGATCGAAAAATTAATATCCCTAAGCCTTCATTTGAAGGCCGTATTGAGATTTTAAAGGCAAGATCTAATTTTTTGTTTTATCTCAGATTTCAATGCATTGTTCAAATTTCTACTTGGTTATAAATGTTACTGATTCAATGATTATGTTTAATATTTCCTGTGGTAGCGTACTTTTTAAGAAGCCATCACAAACAGTGTTACTGAAATTAGCAATTAATTGCATTTTAATTTTTAACATTTAATCATGAATTTGACCCATCAGAAATACTTAAAATTTGTAAAATTTTGACTCAGTAATACTCAAAATTTGCAAAAATAACCAAAAAAATCTTCAAATTTTGACCGTCAGAAATGCTTATAAATTGTAATTAAGAACTTTTTGTTCGCTCATTTTTTTCTTATATTTCATGAATTGTACAAATTATTTCTTATTAATTTCTTTTGGACTCTTCTTGATTGTTTGCTAATAATGAATTGGGTATCATTGATCACAAAGTTACCTACCACAAGGAAAAGTGACCTGTGAAGTACACTGATGTCGTTAAGCATTGCTAGCACTGGAGAAGAGGAGGTTCCTTACCTGTCAGTTAGGGACTTGTACCCAAAATCTTGTTTCTGGACTGAGCCTTTTCAAACATGGAGCAACAAGGGAGGCTTTCTTTCTGTGATTATTGGCAATATCTTATAATCTTTTCAGCTTTATCAGAATCACACTTCACTTATTGCCCTGCAACCTTGACTGTCATATTATTCTTGGTTTGGTCCTGCTTGCAATTTTTAGGGTGATGCTTCGGATGTAACTTCAAAGTTCAAACACCTCTCCTAGGTATATGTATCTATCTTGCATTGATCAGAATGGTCCTTTTGACCTTTGCATTTGTGGACATTGGTGGCATTCCTTTTGCCTTTACCTTCCTACTTGCTTTTATTGCTGATTTGCATTGGTAGAACTCTCTGGTTGCCCTTTCTTATTGTCTATATCTATGTGAACTTGCATGCATTGATAATCTGCATCCTTTGGTTTAAAGAGAAGTGCTTGCCTTATAATATGAGTGTGGAGCCCTCCAAGGTATTTGGTTTAAAAATTTTAGTTTTCAGATTGGGTTCCTTTGCAAATTTTAGAAAAGGAAAAATTCTATGGTGCATGTATACTTGCATGAAGATCTTGATAGTGCCCAAATATTTGTTCCAAAAGCCTTTGATTGTGGACATTCTAGAGATGATTACTGCCTTGAATGCAAGCTTATGTAAATGTATTACTAGGCAGATTCATGCTCCTTCAGGTCATGCAGATGATATACACAACATTGTTGGCGTGAAAGCAAAGTTGCTCACTGTTTATAGAGTATACATATCCTAGGAGGAAAATCTTTTTTTGAGATATAACTCTCAGTGGATGTCTTATTGTGGGTTTATTTTTGATGCAGAAACTTCCGGAGGTCATAACTTTTGACCCGGGGGTCCGTTGGGGCTTAAATTTGGTGGGCAAATGCATCTTGAAAAGTTGATCGAAAATCCCACTGAATTGGTAAATTCGGTAGGTCGCCATTTTGACACTTTTTCGGGACATTTTTCGATCATCTAGGGCCTCAAAATGAGGTTTTAATGATTTTTTCGGGATTTTTCCAAGTTGTTTTTCTAATTAGTTTTCAAATGTTAAATGCAATTAGATTAGAAAGTTGACAATTAGTCGTCTTTTAGTTAGTTTCAAATAATTGGCAATTTTCATGGCCATATGGATATGGATGCAAAGTTACCAAAAATGACAATTTTAGAAAGTTGCTAAAATCTGCCAAAATGGGTAATTTTTGTTTTTGTATAAATTTGGTATTTATTTTCAGTTGTTGCAGGATGGAATGAAATGAGAAAGATAACTTGAAAATAGTTTTGAGTTTTTGAATATTTTTGCCATAATGTTAAATCTTATGCTGTGAAGTTTGGTTACATCATCTGGTATCGAAGCGGGAAGATGGCTGGGAGAGGAAGAGGAAGAGCAGGTCTTGCCCAGATGCATAGGGATATGCAAAATCTACAAAGACAAGTACAAGAACTTGCAGGTATGATGGCCAATCAGAGATTGAGACCAGGAAGAGATGATTCTGATGAAGATATAGGCCAAGGAGATGAAGATCAGCATGTAGAAGCTGAAGAGGAAGCACAATTAGAGCGTCTGACTTTTGAAGAAAGGATGCTCAGAGCATTAGAGGGAAAAAATGAAGGGATTAAAATTGAAGTTTTAGAGTATGCAGGCAGTCTCAAACCAGAGGAGTTGATAGATTGGTTGAACGACATGGGGAAATTCTTTGAATGGAAGACTATGACAAAGGAAAAGAAGGTGAAGTTTGCATGCACCAAGTTAAAGGGTCATGCAATGATCTAGTGGGATCATCTGCAAAAGGAAAGAACTAGAAAGGGTAAGACTAAAATCAGGACTTGGAGATAAATGGAGAAGCTGAGAGAGAATTTTTTGCCTGTGGACTATGCGCAAGCTCTTTTTCATAGATTTCAAAATTTGAAACAAAACTTATCTACTGTTCAAGACTATACAAATGAATTTTACTAGTTGTCCATTCGCGTGGAGCATCAAGAAACCAATGAACAGATGGCTGCAAGGTATGTAAATGGTCTAAAATTCTCTATTCGAGATGAATTGAGCATGCATAGGGTTAATAGTATGGAAGAGGCATACCAATTAACTTTAAAGGCAAGAGAAAAATAAGGTAGACAATGTTTTCAAAGGAATAGAGGAGCAAGGAGAGGGACATCATCTCCATTGCGAGGTGGTTTGAATTATAGTCGGGGAGAATCATCCCAAGGAACATAGAAATTAGAAGATATCCGACAAGATCCTCAAAGACAACAAAGAGGAAGAGGATTTCAGAGGGGTAGAGGTTACAATGGTGGTAGAGGATGGGAAAGCCCACGAAAACCTTTCATTTGTTATAGGTGTGGTGAAGAGGGTCATAGGGCATTTGAATGTCCAAACTATCACATGCAAGAAAGGAAACAAGGAGAACAACCCAGGTTGAACTTGGTTCAAGCTGAGGATGAAGGAGAAGGGGCAGAACCAGAGGTTACGCTAGATGTGGGTGAGAATCTCATGATGAGAAGAGCGATGGTGATTCTAGAAAAGGAGTAAACACAGATTAAAGGTTGCGATGATTCTCGGCTTCGAACCGATATTTTTCAAACCAGGTGCACCTCACGAGGAAATGTATGCTAGGTTATTATTGATAGTGGCAATTGTGAAAATATGGCTTCTAGAGAAATGGTAGATAAACTGAATCTACACTGTGAAAAACATCCCCATCCTTATCGTATTGCATGGTTTAAAAAGGGAAATGAAGTCACTGTTGATAAGAGGTGTTTAATTAAGTTTTCCATAGGAAAGACTTATAAGGATGAAATATGGTGTGATGTCATTCCAATGGATGCATGCCATGTGTTGTTGGGAAGGTTGTGGCAATACGACAGGAAGGTAATGCATGATGGAGAAAAGAATACATACACTTTTTGGAAAGAAGGTTCCAAAGTGATTTTATTGCCTCTTAAGGATTAAAGGAAGGTTGAGAGTATGTTGTCCACAAGAGAACTTATCAAGGAAATGAAGGTGACAGGGTTCTATTATGCACTAGTGGTGCAAAAAGATGGTGAGGAAATACCAGTACCAGCAGAAGCAACAAAGGTACTAGAAGAATATGCTGATGTTGTGTCGGATGAGTTACTTGATGGTCTACCACCAAAGAGAGATATTCAACACCAGATTGATTTGATCTCAAGAGCATCTCTACCTGATCAGACAGCTTATAGAATGAGCCCTACCCACCATGGAGAGCTCAATAGACAAGTGACATACCTCATAAGGAAAGGTGCAGTGAGGGAGAGTATGAGCCCATTTGTTGTACCCGCATTATTAACTCCAAAGAAGGATGGCACATGGAGGATGTGCACAGATAGCAGGACAATCAATAAAATCACCATCAAGTATCGGTTCCCCATTCCTCGTATGGATGACATGATGGATGTGCTTGTAGGGGCTAAATACTTCAACAAAATTGATCTACGTAGTGGTTAACACCAGACTCGGATTCGAGAGGGGGATGAGTGGAAAATAACCTTCAAGACTAGGGATGGATTATATGAGTGGATGGTTATGCCATTCGGGTTATCTATTGCACCTAGCACCTTCACGAGGTTAATGAATACTGTACTGCATCCTTACATTGGTAAGTTTGTGGTGGTTTATTTTGATGATATTTTGGTTTTTAGCAAGAGCAAAGAGGAGCACTTGCAACACTTGAGGATCATATTGGACGTGTTGAGAAAAGAGAAACTCTATGCAAACTTAAAGAAGTGCAGATTAATGCAAGAAAGTCTAGTATTTCTGGGCTTTGTCATCTTCGCAGATGGTGTGAAAATGGATACAGAAAAGCTCAGGGGAATTCTAGAATGGCCTAGTCCAAGGAGCATAACAAAGGTAAGAAGTTTTCATGGGTTAGCGACATTCTACCGAAAATTCAATCGAAATTTTAGTAGTATTGTAGCACCCATAACAGATTGCAGCAAAGAAAGGGAATTTGTGTGGACCAAGGAAGCTGAGGAAGGTTTTAAGTTTCTGAAGAAGAAGGTGACAAAAGATCCTATTTTAGCATTACCAGATTTTGATGAGGTATTTGAAATGGATTGTGATGCCTCGCATGTGGGCATTGGAGCTATACTTAGCCAAGCAGGTAAAACCATAGCCTTCTTTAGTGAAAAGTTGAATGAGGTAAGGAAGAACTATTCAACTTATGATGTAGAATTTTATGCAATTGTACAAGCATTAAGACATTTATTACCTACTGCCGAAGGAGTTTGTGTTGTTTACAGACGATATTGCCTTGAAATACTTTGACACACAAAAAATTGAATAATAGGAATGCAAAACGGGTCTCTTTCCTATAAGGCTACAACTTTGTTCTCAAGCACAAGTCAGGAAAACAGAACCAGGTTGCAGATGCTTTAAGTATGCGTGTTATACTATTAACAATGGAAAATGAGGTGATTGGTTTTGATGCCATCAAAGATCTATATGAATCTGACAATGATTTTTGGGAGATTGTGGAACAGTTGAAAACCCCATTAGTGGGCAGCATGGACCATATCTAAGGTGAATATCTTATGCAAGATGGATCTCTTTAAAGGAAAGCAATTATGTATTCCACTTGGGTCCATGCGAGAGAATATTATAAGAGAGCTTCATAGGAGTGGGTTTGCTGGACATTTCGGCAAGGATAAGACCATAGCTCTGGTAGAAGACAAATACTATTGGCCGAAGATGAAAAGAGACATAACAAGATATGTGACAACGTGTAGAATTTGTCAGATGGCTAAAGGACATTCACAAAATACAAGGTTGTATATGCCATTACCAATATCTACTGGACCATGGACCAATTTAAGTATGGACTTTGTGTTAGGGCTGCCAAACACACAACAAGGTAATGATTCCATTTTTGTTGTTGTTGATAGGTTCTCTAAGATGGCTCATTTTATTGGCTGCAAGAAAACTATTGATGCAACTAGGGTGGCAGAATTATTTTTTAAAGAAGTTGTTAGATTGCATGGTGTTCCACAAACTATCACATATGATAGGGATACCAAGTTTCTTAGTCATTTTTGGAGGACCCTATGGAAGAAGATGGGAACTAAGCTCCAGTTTAGCAGTGCTTATCACCCCCAAACAGATGGGCAAACGGAGACCGTAAATCGGAGTTTGGGAACCTTGTTAAGATGCATCGTTGGAGAGAAACCCTTACCACAAGCTGAATTTGCCTATAACAGTTCAGTAAATCGATCAACAAATTAGAAAGTTGAAAATTAGTCGTCTTTTAGTTAGTTTCAAATAATTGGCAATTTTCATGGCCATACAGATATGGATGCGAAGTTACCAAAAATGACAATTTTAGAAAGTTGCTAAAATCTGTCAAAAAGGGTAATTTTCGTTTTTGTATAAATTCGGTATTTATTTTCAATTGTAGCAGGATGGAATGGAATGAGAAGGATAATTTGAAAATAGTTTTGAGTTTCTGAATATTTTTGCCATAATAATAGTGTTGAATCTTATGCTGTGAAGTTTGGTTACATTAATTTTTGCCATTTTTATTTTGCTAATGGCATTGTCTTGACCATAGTTCGCAAACTCGGCAGACCAAAAGTTTTCGACTCAGCAAACACTTGACAACTTAAAAATACTTCAGTTTTTGAAAAAAACATAAATTTTATGCAAAAATACAGTTACAAAATTTATCAAATCAGTTTGGTGGGAGTTTTAGGCCAGCAAGTTTTTTAGATGGACTTGCCAAAGCTCAGCGAGTACTTGCCGATTTTTTCTCTCACTACTCGCTGAAAACTTGGCCATCTTAGACTGGTGAGTTTACCTATAGAGTACTCGTTTTGCAAAAAACTTGCGAGTACATGGCAAGTTTGCTAACTATGTTCTTGACAAATCGTACAATTGCAGGTCTCTATTTATAGATTCATTTTCTTGTTATCTTCAGCTACATACAAGGATTATAAGTCATCTTGGGAAAAAGAAGGGTCATCTTGAAGGGTGAAATGCTTGATATTACTTTTTTTTTCATAACTATGTTGGCTGCAATGTTCCACAGGGATGCATTCCCCCCTAAAATCCCAGCATTGCTGGGATGACGTTGACCTTGAGACATAGGGAAAGGGACAGAAAGTCCCTTGGCTTGGGGGACATCCCGAGACATCTCTATAAAGCAAAGGATGTCCTAGGAATGTTCCCCTTGTAGGGGACAATGTGGGGACTCCTAGCTGTCCCTGGGATGGCCAATGAATTTCTGGGTGTAACTCTATTGTCTTGGGGATGATTGGGAGTTCCCACACCCCAACAAGCCACTAAATCATTTAAAAAAAAACTTCACAGAAAACCTGAACCATTTTTGGGGTGATTTTTCTTCCACAATTGAACATATCTCTTTAACTCTCTTATGTGTTACTTGGTTCTTTGCCTCTTGTGATGTATTATCACTTCCTTGACACTCAAAACTTGTTGTGAACAATGACATAAACTTCTCTTATACTACTATGCTGGGTTCATCAATAATGGCATACATTCAGTTCTATGTGTTCTTTAATAGCTATGCTGAGAAGTATGACAAGTTTACAGCAATAGCACAGATCAAACAAATATAAATGCATATAGAAGCAACAGGCAGCAATAGAATGATGATCTAATACTTCAAATGGGTGTGACTTTTGATGATATCTTCTCAAAAGAATATGTTAATAACTAATTTAACTAAAATATCGTCAGCATCTTAATCAAGTTTAGTTTACTTGGCACACAACCATATGCTGAGAGCACCTAAGTACCTTCTAAGCTGGCTACACATGATGTCAATGGATGCTGTTAAGTACTATATTATATTTCAACTACTATATATATTATATTTCAATTGCAATTTCTTATACATTTTTTTATCACTAATTTTCATGTACTATATTGTATTTGTGCTGCCATCCTCTTGCCATCCCCAAATTTTGGTCCATAGACCCTCCATCTCCAAAACCCATCCTTGCGTCTCCCTATCCCCCTATTCTGAAACTCCATGGAACATAGGTATTTGGCTGTTAATTTCTTGAGAGACAATGTTTTCTGTCTATCCAAGATATCAAGTGACAGATCACATTTTTAACACTATTGTCAATTCTGTTTTCTATGGTGTTGTGAAATATAGGTCTAGGTGTGCAGCACTCATGTTGGCTCTGTGATAAGAGGCTCTTGGTTTGTATGCATCGGAACCCCTATTTTTCCCCAACTCTTGCTCCTTTATCGATACTTTCCATGCGTATTGTATAAACATGCTTTTCTTGTGTCAAATTGACCTGAGCTTATTGCTGCCCCCCATCATTGGCCTAAAATATTACGGCATACTCTCTTCCAAGAATAACATTGTTGATTTGGATAATACATTATGAATAATCTTTGTTTTGGTCATTTGTGGATGTTAATATAATTTCTTGAATTCTTTCTTTCCTTGTTTCCATTCTATGAATCTAAGAAAAATTAGCGGCTCACCCTTTGTTTGTCTTCATTTTTTGTGCTTGTCTTGTTTTTTGGACTTACTTTATTGCAGATGAACCAGCTGGACGAGTTAGATTTTTCTTTGTCGCACTCACTCTCTTCATGAAGCTTGCTACGCAAGGATTAGATTATAATTGTGTGCACAGAAAGTTGCACTTCTTCATACCCTGGACCTTAAATAGATCAAAACTTGCCTGCAAATTTCTCCATTGATGCTCCTATTCTTTTTAGGTAGATGCTAATTATGGAATCCTTGATAAAAGCTATAGTATCTATCAGTGCGTTAGCTTGTTGGAGCGTGGATATCTCACATCTCCATTCCACAAGCTTCTTTGTTACTTCACCTATCTATAGTTGGACAATGGGCTTATTATCACTCTGATCTATACCGATCTCATTGATGGCTTGAGGTTCCACTTTGACTAAATGTATCTGTTTAAATCAACTCAGGTAAGAGACTGACCATCATCTATCCAGAGACCTGTATACTTATTGGCTCTGTTATATGGAGTTATAAATGGTAGAATTAAGAACATTTCATCTTCAGATGTCTAGTATGCTATATGAGATTTAGGGGTGTTACTTCTGTCTGTTTAGAGATTCAGAGGTTTATCATTCTGCTTTGACCCCCATTATGAAGAGCAAATATCTGTAGTCATAATCTCTGAGATGGATCAACACAAGACAAATCTCCTTTAACAAGTGGAACATGCATCTATTTAATAATATAATCTCAGTCTTGGCTTAATGTGGCGATAGATTCTTCTGCATGATCCACTCAATCAGTATGCTTTTCCTGGCTTTGGATGATAGGAGTTGCTAAGTCATAACTTTATCCATCTGCATTTTTAATTGTCATTTTTTTAAGAAATACTTGGTAGATTTTGCATTGTTATGTGTGGCCATTTATGTAACTGGGTGGCCATTTAAAACTTTGTTATTGTCTATGTTTGGATCAATTCTTAGTAATCTAGTCTGGATTAGAAACCAAGTTTTGGACTGAAAAGTTTTTTTCTTTAACATATTTATAATGCTTTCATGATCTCTCATTTTTGGCAATATGAAATGTTGTGTGCATTTAAGTAAATTGTAAATGAAGGCATTAAGATTATTCATTAGTAAAATCTACCTTTAGAGGCTAGATACAGTGATCTCAATGGAGGTAATGATGGGTGGTGCTGTGGTTCATTTTAAGTTCTGTTTTAAATATTTGGTAAACTTGCCTTTGGATTTTAGACAGATGTCCTTATTGCAGCCAACATCCATATTAATGCTGTTTAGGATCTGTGATAAATCTAAATTAAGTTGAAGGTTTTAGTTACCATCAGATTTAATATTAAACAGCCCTATTCAATAGCAATTTCATAACTATCCCCTTAACTAGATAGATTGTTGATGGAAGATATTAGTAAGACAGCTTAATAAGTTAAATTTGGTCAAGATGTGAGTCTTTGCTGAGACTGAATTGAGCTATTAGTTAGTCTCATCAGTATTTAGGTGTGATTTGAGATATCCTTTGTACTATGAACTATTGTTGGAATGAATAATACGTAAAAGTAATCCGTTAACAGGTTGCTAGCTGGAGCTTCTGTTTCTGGTTATGAACAAAGACATGGTATTTCAATATTCATTTAACGTATCACATACTGAGGTTTGTGGAAGCTTTGGTATACCATGGGAAAATCGGATTCTCCAAGAGAAACTCCGGTCAACTGTTGGTAAACTCTACTGATTGTCAATTTGGTGGAGTAAGTGGCGAATCAATTAATCATTGATTTCTTCTCTGGGCTGCCTATTACCTCTTTTTGGTTGGTGGACTGGGCTATATCATTGCTGTTGTTCCTTTCATATCCTCTCTTCCTGAGCCCCCTTCTTTCTATATAGGGCTCAAGCATGGATCAACTCTCATCCAGGCTAGGTATGTTTGATATCTTGGAATGATCTAGGTCTTGGTAGAGGAGAAACCTGTATCCAACCAGCCTCTTCTCCGGAATATCTAATTCAAGCAAATTGCCTGCGATACCATGCAGTACTAAACCTCTCCCTCTTAGCTGATTGAGCCAACCTCCTTATATCAGATATTGAGGAATTGGAAAGGTACTTAACTACACTTTTTAGGTTGGGGCATTATCTGCTTTTTTGACCGGGGTGATGGACCCTCGCAATGACAGAAAATAGTGAGCGGGTATCTAGAATTTTTTTCTTAGGACATCTATGCTTGAAGTCATTGTTCATAATCTGTCTACTTCTGAGTTTTTAAAAAACATTTTCTGCCCATTTATAGCTTTATGATACATCATTCCTTACGGAATTTAGGTTCACGATTTTGAAATAGGGATGCATCCATTTTCACTACTAATTGATAATTTTCACTTTATGTTTTTTCTAGATAAGCTAAGCCTCTAAATATTGCAAATTGAATATTGCTTAATCTGTATTTGCAGGCACTGGTCCTCAACCATGGTAGAGGCAGCTAAATTACGAAATGTTATGGCTAGATAACTTGTTTAGTTGTCTAACTTCTGTATTATCTTTAGATGGTAACTATCAGATAGATTGCTGCTTTATTTCTGTGTGTTATTTGAAATGATGCTTACTATCCATTGGTAAGAGTTCATAACAGTCAGATATTTCTTGAGTCTTGACAAATGACATTCATATGTAGATATTTAGTTTATGCAATTTTTAAGAAAGTGAGTATGGGTAGAAAACTGCGAGAGAAATTCCTGTGCTTGTGTGGTTATATGCAGTATTTATTTGTTACAGTTGGTCTCTATGTTTGAGTTTGTAGCTTTTGAGCTTGTAATTGCATAACATTTTTTTTCACTCCTATACAATTCATAGGTCATATAGTTATAACTTGCTTTTATGTGTTAAATCTTGTACTTTTTAGTAGTGTATCATATGCTGCTATCTTAATATTGATGGGATACTAATAAGAATGGATTACCTATCAGCTTCATGCGCAGAAGAAACCAATGGCAGATGATGTGGATTATGAACTTATTTCAAGATTAACGGAAGATATGGCTGGAGCTGATCTAGCAAACATACTTGATGTTGCGGCTCTCAATATAATACGTGATGGAAGAAGTGAGGTTGTATTCCTACGTTGTATTTGGCTTTTTATTAAGAATTTGGAAATGCACAGGCAGAAGTTAGCACAAAGCTTCTTTGTTTATGTATTAATATATACCTGATTTCTTTTTTCCTTTTGTTCTTTCTTACTTATTAACCATTTGCAAGAACATTGATCACAAAAAATTTGGTAGGCTTTGATGCTAGTTATTGAATAATTCAAAATTACAGTCTACTTTGCATTGATGTAATTTGCTACCTAGAAGATTGTTGGAGTATTTTTACTTGTATTTTTGCTTATTGTTTTTTACTGCTTATATGGCATTATTGGAAACTGAATCTCCATGATGTAGTACATCTGTTTTGATCATATGGGCACAGTGGAGTTATTTTTAAAACTTTTTTTAACAGTTTTACCTAAATGAAGGTCTTAAAGAATTTTTAAAAAAAGTTTGTGTACACATGCACACACCCACACATGTGCACTCATGCCCCACACACGCATGCACACACACCCACACACACTCACACACACTCATGCACATGCAAGCACATACATGCACACACACTCATGCACACATGCACATGCAAGCACATATGTGCACACACACTCCTGCACATGCAAGCACCTACATGCACACACACACAGAGGGAGAGAGGAAGGCAGGGAGTACATTGATGCAGTCGCCCTCTTCTGAAAGGTGAGAGGTGTTGTTTGCGGGCTCACATAGAATCAGGTAGTTGGTTGGGTGAAGACCAAATCAATGATGGAATGCAATGAGTGGGGTGGATAATAACTTTTGGTGGAAAGATTGCACTTGCCCATATCCAGTTCCAGTCTCACGACTGAAGCTATTGCCATCCAGTTTTGGTTGGTCTTGTTCATTTCTTTTAGTGCAATCCTACAAGTTCATTTGTTATCTATTGACATACGAGGTGTTTTGGTTCTAAGAATCTAAAATGGTCTTATGCTCCTTGTCTGTTAGCAGCTCCCTGAATCAGCCATAGGAGCAAACAAACTAGATACTCTGATCTAGCAATTTGATCTATTAGTGTGGGCATGCACGTGCATGTAGTCCATTTCATGGAGGGATGGAGGGAGGGTGGGAAAGACGAGGTTCATCAAAGGGGAAAGTTTCTATCTGTTTAAGTTGGGAGGTTTTTCGCTTTTCGATGAGACATTTTCACCCTTCAATTGGACATTTTTGTCCCTTGTTCAGCAAAACAAGATACTATAGCTAACTGAAGCCAACTAACAAAAGTGTTCTTTTAGAGAGAGGTATTTATGGTTTGCTTGTGGGATAAGCATCACACATGCCCTTAAGGGTTTCTCTCTTTACATGAAAAATCTTCAGACTTTTTTTGGTCTCGTGTTCTTCACCTATCCTATCATCTCCTAAAGACATGACATCAAATTACTTGTTTTAATCTCTCCTAAAGCATAAAAGCTGAAGTATTGTACTACAAAAATGAGAAGGAAGGGCTTCAAGTATATGGCTTAGAGTATGAGGGCCATGATCCCACGATTCCCTTCATGACAAGTGACATGCTTGCCACTTAAGGAAGAAGATAAAGCGAATCCTTTCTCCTCTTGTGTCATCAAGGAGGCAAAAGATAATGGGGATTCCTTCAAACAACACATAATAGTAAGAAGACAGATAGGATGCTTATGGGGGGAAGATTTGCTTCTAAGAATTAAAATTTCCAAATGAAGTCATTGATAGTTTAAGATAGTCACTCCATTCCTAGTTTCCTCCATGCATTTAGTCAAGAGATGGAAAATAGAGTTCCACTCTCAACAACCATTGAATCCTAAGATCTCCTATGCATTTTGATGATTTACACTAGTTTGTAAAGGAAACAATAAGAGAGATTCAAAATACTTACCTCGAAAAAAAAAACGTGGGGAAATAGGTTTTGTGAGAGGAATGGAAGCCTCCAAGCCTTCTCAAGATTCTAGAAGAAATGGTTTCGATCTCAAGTTGCAGCCTTGAAATCTTTGGAAGAACTCTCTAGTGGCTTCTCAAACAAGTCTAGGGCTTTGGCACTCCTAATAAATGCCAATTTCTTTTGAACGATTCTAAGACACAATCCTTCTTTAGATAACTACAAGAGCCTGAAACTTTGTAAACTGAAATTTAATGAACTGTGAGGATTGTAACAAATATTGTTTTGCCACATATCCAATACCATGATATATTAGGACCCCTCCAAGTACACTTACCAAACCCATGTGTCTTTGCCATGGGTATGCATATTTTCAAATTATATATATAACCCCTTGGTATAATAATAGAATTCCCTACATCCACTAAAAACAATAATGAACCTCCAAGTGTAATTTGCAAAATACAAATCTAATGGGTGATTCCAACAGAACCAAAAATCCAACTGAAAAGAAAGTGGGCACTAGTTTTAATCATAGAACAACTAATATGCTACAAAATCTCTTGGATTAGACCACCATGTTAGACATGGATTTTTCCTTGGGGCTTTACACTTAGTACAGTGGATGAACAGCACCGATTACATTGCAGAGGAAATGCATAGAATCATTCTCTAACAAGCCTATCTCAATACACCATTGTCCATTCACCCCAATGTCAATGACACCAGACTTTGATCGTTGCCCAATACAATTGGAAATCAATCCAACAACATAGGAGCAACAAGGACGCAACACAAATATGAAAGCATGTGGCTCCTCCAACTTTAGTTTGATAAAGAAGAGGAAATCTAGTGGGTGCAAGTCAATTATATATAGGAACACGATGGTTGGAGACTTGGGAAAGGACAATGTCGTGATCAATCACTTGTTGACGAGAACTCTAGTGACACCCCTGCACATAGTGTCTCTAAATATAAGTTATTGCTAAGTATGCATTGTAAGTATCACACAAGCACCCCTTACACAACAACAACAAGACTCGTGTTCGGATCACTCATCTGGTATTAGAGCCTAGGAATAGGTGTAGCAAGAAAATGAACCCTCATTGAAAGTAGGATTTCTAAGTGTCATTAGTCACATAACCACTAAGAAAGATTAGAGTCAAGAGTTCACATTACACTATTTTGATGTATATTGGTCCAAAAATATTGAGTTCGCTCCTTGATGTTCCAATATTTGTTTGGCTAGTACCCCTTCAAGTTGTTGGTTTCCAGTTAGGCAAGTAGTTTACCCTCTACTTGTTTGAATTTTCTGAGTTATAAGAGTTTCAGTTTAGCAGAAGTAGAGATCAAATTTTGTAGTCTATTAATTCGATTTTTCCATGATCTGCATAAAAATACCACTTCCGCATGGTTGGAGATTGTTGTTAGAAAGATAAATTGCTTCTCTACTTGTAGGAGCTTCGTTGAAGCTATGGAACGATTAGTATGTAACGTCCATTGTAGGAGCGTTTGCTCAAATCCTGTAAATTTTTTTGCAATCACTAAAATCTTAGCTCTTTTTGATCACCAAGTTCTTAGTGTGGGCAAGGTGAGAGCATGCGGAGACTAGAATGAGGACAGTGGAATTAGACAACAGATGTTGGTAGCAAGCTGACCAATTAACATTAAAGCAGAGTCATAGAATTGATCAACGCCAAAATGGTAGATAGTGATAGACAATTCCCGAATAAAGCCAAACTCGTTAATTACAAGTGAAAATCATGTCAATGCCAAGATGGTAGACTATATCACCCAATTCCAATACACACCAAATGGTGGAGAGTACAGAAAATAAGATAGGATCCAACGGATGACTGACCAAGATCTTTTACAATGATTTCAAACTACTAAGGGTAAACCGTCTAGTTTTTGCAATCTAATCAATATGCATTAGAATTGAATTTGCATAAGATAAATCTTCAGATATATCAGCAACAATCTTCTTTAGAGTATTTGTATTAGCAAATGATAAAATGCTACAGCCAAGGTGAATAATGATATGTAGAAAGGATAATTACTCGATGTAGAAATAAAATCAGCATCAATCCAATTTATTGACTGTTGTGAATAGATGCATACTCTCTGATCGGTAAACCCAGAAATAAAATGCTAATATTTGATATTAACTTCTAGGATAATGATTGAGTTGTATACACCATATTGTACGGCTGGTTAGAAACAATTTACAACAACAAATGATTAAAGATATTGTCTGAAAATCTGAACAGCTAACATAAACTCATATAATAATCATCCCAAAATGTATGGCAACGTTATTGAATGGTAGGACACCTCCTTTGTCATTAGATGGTGCTTCCCTTGTCTTGTACGGCTCTCAAATTACTTGCAGCCCTTCAGTAGATAAGACAAAGATAAAGATGGCTAAAACATGACTCAGTAGTTTGTATACACTTTATGTTCCTCCTAACAAAGTATGACAGGCTTGAAGGCAGATTATACACTTTAAAAACTGTACAATAGCCCCTTTTTGTCTTCCAAAATGGTGCGACTCCCCACAAACTTCCAACACCATTCTCCTTAAAATAATATAAAACATAGAATGATTACCAAGATATTCGATATTTACTAAGGAGCAAAAGCATCCTTAAATAAGAATTACAAAAAACTTATCCGTTAAGGATAAGAGCAACAACTAATAAATCAAAAGGATAAGAACGACAACTAAACGAATAAAGAATATTCCTAAAGTCTATCCTAAAGACTAATTGACCATTATAAACTAAATATTACTTTAATACCCTCCCTTAATGGTCAATCTAATAACTACACCAAGCTTATCCCAAAATTTCACAAATTTGAAAGGACCCAAAGACATGGTAAGTATGTCTGTAGTTTGATCTTTAGAAGGACAATATTGCAACATAACTGATCTGTCTTCTACAAGTTGTATAATGAAATGACAATTTAGCTCCACATGTTTGGTACGCTCATGGAAGACAAGATTCCTGGCAAGTTTTAGCACCCCTTGATTGTCACAAAACAAGGGTGAAGGCCTTGTTGGGGACATCTGCATGTCTGAAAGCATCGTTCGGAGCCATATTGCCTCACATGCTACTTTTATTGTTCCTCGATATTCTGCTTCTGTCAAGGAAAGAGCTACTGCTCGCTGCTTCTTGATGGTCCATGTGATTGCACCCTTGCCAAGGCTGAAAACTTTATTGCCAATAGTTTGAATTTATTGTAATAAGGTCTTGGTTGGTTCACTACTAGACCCAAATGCATTTGCATATTTTCTAGCTCGTTTTGGCAGTTATCAGGCTTGCATTGTTCACAACCAATTTGGCTTGATCATACCTGTTGGAATCTGCCAATGGCTTTCTGCATACAAGCATACTTGCCCGTTGAAGAGGTGTTCATTTGGGTTGGCCTTGCCGCTTGTATGCTCTTGTTGACTATGCCATTTTTTACTTTCCCAGCAATGCATTCATACAGTTAGTGTGTTGTCCAAACATCGTATGCTCTCACCTTCCCACATTGGGATCTGGGTGATCAGATGTGCAAGGACTTGCATTTGCAATTTCAAATATTTGTAAAAATTCAAAAAAATTAGTTTGGGTTATTACAATAAGCAAAGGCAGTGGTTTAAAAATTGTTTGTCACTCATTTATAAAAAGATAAATAAAGTGCTCTCTCTGCATTTAATTCATATTTATTTGAGAGGGTAAACTGCATCATAAATGTTAAATTCATATAAATAGGTGTAGAGAATGATTTCTATTGCCTTGGACAACAAAAAGTGACCCAGAATACTGTATGGAAGAGCTGCTTAAGGTGACACAAAACACACCTTGATATTAACAATATCTCAGGGTGTCACTTCAAATCGCAGTAGATATGAAGTTGAAGGAAATTGACCTTGTAATGCCTCTAACGATCACTCACTTCGTACAGTCCTCTAAGAATCTTTATTGCTTCTTGAAGCAATCCATAACAGCCTTGTGGCACTCTACCTAATTCATGGTGATGAAAATATTATAAGATCCCAAGTACATTATGGATGCAAGTTAGTCATTAAATCTTGGAAGTTCAAGTGGCAATCTTATGCTATATATTCTGTATCCTAGTTCACTGCTGAAGCTGTGTAGCTCATGCTCACCAGTCCATACCATTCTAGTGCAGAAGATAAAATGAAAAAAACTTGTTGCACAGGGATAATCAAGACTGGTGAGGTGAGTGCACCAATTATACCTGCAGTTTCTATGACCATCCCCTGATGCTTTGTAATTTTAGATTCTATTTCTTCTTGTATGCATGAAGCATTGATGGCAAAGATGTCTTTATAATTATGTGATTACATTTGCTAATTTGTGCTAAATAAAACTGTATTTCAGTATGATGCATTTATCTTTAACCTTAATTGATTTTCTTAGTTGTCAGTGACATTTTTGGTTTCCTTACATTTTTAACATTGCCCATGAACTCATACTTGCATTGAGTCGATCTGTTAAGATTTCAAGTTTACAAGTACAATATTACTAACCTTAGATATTTTTGCACTCATTGATAATTTTGATAAAACTTATGTGATCTGATTGACAAATATTCAATTGGCAGATTACTACTGATGATTTAATTGAAGCAATAAGTAAGGAGGAGGGTGCAATAGAAATAGAAATGAGGCGCAGTAAGAACTACTTGCGAAAGCTAGCTCTGAATGAGGCAGCAGCAGTTGTTGTTTCTCTTAACTTCATTGATTTAAAGGATGTTCGGATGGTATTGTGGCTTTACCTCATCCAGTTGTTTTACTTGTATTTGCTTGGACAAGTTTCTTGAAATTGCTTTCTTTATAAATCTGCAATAACCTCCAGTATCTAATTCCTGTTGATATTTGTACATTTTTAAATATCTTCCTTTTATTTTTTTATCTATGTAAAATATTAGCATGGTTGTTTTAAAATGAAATGAAATGCTCTATGTATCTTGCTTGGCCAAGCATTCAGCAGGATGGGTGCTTAGTAGGGAAAGTATAGACTATCTGGATCAATTTAAAAAAAAAAACGAAATTTTCCGGTGGCCCAATTAAGCACCATTTTGAATGTGCAGTCCATAATCCACGCTATATTGAATTTAAGGTTGAAAACAATTGTGGAAAATGAGTCCCTAGAGTCTATGCAGAGAATATTAGGAGAGAAATTGAAGAAAACTGTGCCAATTGGTGATCCATTCAATAGGAATGAAATAGAGGGAATGGTACTAATGAAAATAAATGATTAGTACATAACAGGAATTGTTGCTAGGTCAAAAACAATGAAGTAAAAGCTCATTGATATAGAAGGATTAAAGTTTAAACAATATATAAGTACTTTCCAGAAGTGAGTTTGGAATGGTTATAAAGTGAGTGATGCTTTCATTGCCGTTGCTTCTTATATATTTTTTTGGTGTATGCTAAAACTTGAAATTTTAGAGAATGACTCATTTCGAACAAGATAAATGTTGAAATTCATCTTCCATTAATGCACTAAGTTGCACCCTGTTGAGTAATAATTAACCAAATTGAAGATCATTTGGATTGGTTTGATATCCTGAAAACATAATTTCTCCTGCTGGATAGCCCTCTTCTTGTTTTCAATTGATATTCAATTGTATACAATATATATTTACTTAGAAAGAGATTTACAAATAGTTGCTTCTTGATTTCCTAGATGGAAATGCTTGAAGAGATTGTAAAGGAATTGTTTATTGATTTTGTGCTATAATTTGTCCTCATACTTGTAGGGTGCTTTGTGTAAAGCTAATATTTTAATTCTATTTGAAATCCTGAATAAGTCAGTCATACTTGAATCCCACTCAATCTTTCCATTGCTAATATGTATTTTATCAACAGTCAACATATACTGGAGCAGCAAGAACCTTCTGCAATCTCAGATTGGATTTTCTAGCATGCCTTTTTTCTCTAGAGTTTCTTTTAAGTTTATGTTTATGTTTTTTGATATTTTGAGCTTATTTTATTGGATAAACATATCTGTGTTTACTGTCTTATTAAAGTTAAACTATATCCAAACTCAGCCAAAATAATATTCAGGTGATATAGTTAATCAGTTTTCCCCAGTGACAAATTTCTGCAATCCTAACAGGTAACCATTGCACCAAGAGCTGGACGATTGCAAGGAATGGCACGTTATCACTTGGATGTGGGAAAGTTTATGCTACCATCTATCAGGTCTTTTTTTATAGTCTCTTAATTTTTTTTATCTTGATGCTTATTGGTAGAGATGCAAATGGAAAGCTGACTGTAGTAAAGCATCTCATTTATTAATATGACTATATTTTTATTGTTTTGCAGTTTGTTATCTCGAGTCTTGTTGGACCTTATATAGAAGGTTTTGGTATATTTAAACGTATCTCTAATATTTCTATTGCAGTCGACAGTCAGTGCTAGACCACATTACTGTTCAGCTAGCTGCACGTGCAGCTGATGAAATTTGGAATGGACCTGACCAGGTACTTTGACATTTTAAGTAGAATGAAGCTGCTAATGTGTGCTACATTACTCACAATGACAACGATGTGCCTAGTTGTTTATTAAATTAATAAGACATTGAATTATGAAATGAATATAAATTTGTTGGATTATATAGTAAGGCATTTTTCTGTATAGGTTATTGTTTCTGATAAAAAAATAGATTTTAGAATGTTCAGTTTAAAAATAAAATTGCATTATTCTTTTGGATCTTGTTTTTAAAGCAGCTTTATAACTTGCATTTGGTATGATGTTTGGGATTTTATCTGATCGCTATTAAGTCTGTATGGTATCATCCAATTTGATCCCAAATCTATCAAGTGTTGGTTTCTTAGAATATTAATTGGAAATAAATCAAGGAATAGAGCTCTACCACTAAAAGTGGGTGTTAAATGACTTCAACCTAAAAGTCAGTATTAACTGGCTTCATCCAAAAAGTGGGATTAAATTTGCTTAATTCTAAAGCTAGAATATGCGATAAGTGTATTAAAAAAAAGACTAATCCAGCTGTTAGAAGGTGTTTAGAAACAACACTCAGGGTTTGATGTTTATATTGCAAAATCTCATTCAGAAATCCTTTGTGTCCAATCTAGACGATAAAGGTGTCAATTACCCCTAGGATGCAAGATCTTCACACAAATCGAGAAGAGTGTTTCTTAGCGATCTACCACTAAGGTATCCTGATTCCCTTATTCATTTCAGGTGTGGTATGTAAGCTATACTAGGGTCTAGTGCGTTAGCTAGTTGTCCTTGCTCATAGACTAGGCTATGAGGGTAGGCATGCATTATCAAATTTGTCTCTATCTTTGGAAGTTTTTCCATTATGGATGTAAGGAGAGGATCTAGGGGGCATTCCTTTCTTAATTCTAGAACCATGCAGTCAGACCCTCTTGGTCCTTGTCATCCTCTCATGGACATCATCATATCTTGTTTTTGCCCTCTTTGGTAATTTATGATTTAAGTGTTGGTCCTATTTCTGCTTCAATCACATTGATGCTTGAATTCACTACTTGCACTAGTGGCATAAACTATATAGATCCATTGTTTCCCTACTAGTCTAGCAGAGTAAAGCAATGTATATTTCAAAATTCTTTAGGCTTCAATAGCTTGTACCATTACATGGGCCAATTACTTTTATGAAAGGCATGTTCACTATTCCCTTGATGCCTTGCTGCTTTGAGAAGTACTTGTGCAAACACAAACATGGCCAAGCTTGTGGGGAAGCTTATCTTGCAAGTAGAAATCTTTGACCTTTTGTCCATGGTACAGAGTGCTATAGGTGTTTGTTAATTCTGGATCTGCAGTGTATTGTGAAACCCAATCCATAGTGTTGTGGCCTCGTGTATCAAGCATGATGATCAAAGAATTGACTAGAGGCCTACTCAAGCAATTAATAACTAATTTGTCTTTATCCTTCCTGTACTTGATCACTAAATGGAATTGTTGCTGGTATGCCATTCATTTTATGGGTTTTGTATTCTCTAGCCTTCTTTGCAAGTGAAGAAATTGAAGAGGCTTAGGATTAGAGTGGAAGATTGTTTTCTTTCCTAGGAGATAGTGTCACATTGCTTCACAACTATGTCACAAGGTTCGTGTGCGTGTTCATGTTCGGCAAGGACAAAATTCAAATCAAGTTACATACAACAAAAAAATTGTGATTAAATTCAACTAATATAAATTTACAGATTTTTTTAATATAAAAAAATAATTCCAAAATATTAAAATATAAGTTACAAAATTTAATTCAAATATTGTCAATACTAAGTATGTTAAATTTTATATATTAAATATATTAACAATTTAAAATTTAAATTAAATATATTAAAATATATTTAATTTAAATTTTAAATTGTTAATACACTAAAAATTGAACATTGGGCTTGAGTCGAATAACTCCAAGATTGATTTGAGTAGAGTTTCTACTAGAATCAACAAAAAGAAGGGCACCATTGCTATAGAGGTGGGGGAGTCCAAAAAACTGAAGGCCCCCATTGACCTTGTTCATAGTGGTAGTTTCCTTGTTGAGAGGATTCCAACGCGGGGTTTTAGTGTGGGTGAGCATAATGAGGAGAAAGCACTGTATAGGGAGAGGTTGCGAGAGTGTTTTAGATTAGAGATTCAGGAGATGACGCAACGATGTTTGAGACTACAAGGGGATTTGTTGAGAATTGAGTCTAGTCATCTAGTTTTCCTATAGCTATTCTTACAAACAAAATGGATCGAACCCTTTCTTATCACCGTTCTATCTCTAGATAGATATGCAACACACTGTAATAACCACCCTAGTTTTTTTTGGAAATTCTCAATTGATATGAAGATGCAATCATGCAAAATCCTCAACACTTTTTTGATCACCCAAATCTTGAGATGGGCAAGGTGAGAGCATATAGTGCGTTGGATCTACAAACTATCTTGTTGGATCCCAAAACCATAGCTCCAATTCCTAGGACGGAATCACACTCACAAGGTTAGGGCTGTCATCATGTAAGCATAATTGGTCCAACAAAATGTGGAGGGTTGAAGGTCAACTCTATGGGAGTGGGTTTCATCCCCTGCATTTCGAGCTCAGCTAAACTTTGGAGGGATATTCCAAGGGGTATACCTTAATAGGTATTGAATTCGAACAACATGAACATCTAAAAACCAACGAACAGCCAAACCCAACTTGTTATCTTGATCCCAAAACTGTTACTGAACCAAGAACAACTGGTTGTCACAAAACCCCTATATAGCTGATATAGATGTGCATGCATAACCCACATGAAATAGATTCATTTTATATTCACTTGAGATAATTCTTTGTTTATATTGATAGTTAAGGATGCACAAAATTAATGGTTCTTCCCCTAAACCACTGGTTAATGTTTTTGTTTGTTTAAATGATGTGACGCTGATAAGAATGGCTTCAGATCGGTGCTTACTCTATGGGCAATAGAGTCACAGTTCATTAAGAAAATAACAAACTAAAACCCAAAGAACAATGAGCTATATATTTGCATAGACCACAGAATATGAGATCTTGAAACATAACATACTTAGTAATCCAAAACATAACTGCATATACCCATATATAACATGAGAGAGATTATTACAAAGCTTGCAATATTTTCATAATGTTGTCACATTCATCTGACCCAGTATTACATTTGTGCCATCAAACATGGCAATGGAGAATACCCAACTGTGACTGAGAAATTCTCCTGGACACATACCTAATGACATGGAGACATTCTACAACAAAAAACCATATACAATATCACCTCTTTTGACTTCATAGGTCCACACTCCTCAATGAGCTTAACTGGTGTTTTAATGATTGCTCTGCAACTTTCTGCACCTGTAAATGTCTTTTGGAGACCACACACCAAAAAACCAACCTTCTTTGAAATGAGTTTCAATCTTGTATTTATAGTGTTTGCAGCTCGGATCTGATGGAAAAATGGGAGGGAAAACCCCAACAACTCCACCTATCACAATAAAAACATCAATTTCAATTTACCCATTTCGCATTAATGGTGATCTGGAAAGTAGCTAGCGCGTTTTCCCATGTTTTTGGGCACTTGGTGGGTGGTAGGACGGTGGGAGAACTTGGTTGCCAGGAATTGGTGCCAAGGTGCCGACGGAACCCAATGCCCCACCGGAACCAAAAGTGACTAAGGTCCCAAATGAAAAATTTGATCTGAAACTTCATAAACTAAGCTATTTTCCAAAAAAAATTTGAAAACTCGATTTTTTGCCTCTTCAAATTTGACTTGAAAATTCAGGGGATTCAGAAGGATTTCGGACTTAGAATATCTCTATTGGCGGGGATCGGGATTTTGGGGGGATGAGGAACTTTGGAATCGGGTCCAAAGGTTCTAGCGGGACCTAAAATCCCGAAGGAAAAATGAGGGGTCGGGTTGGGAAAAGTTTCGGTTTTGAAACTTGAGAAGGGGAGAGAGAGTGTGGAAGCGGACGAAAATTGGATCTTGGGAAAAGTTTTCAAGTGTCAAAGGGACCCGAAAACCCATAGGAACCAAAGGGCCTGAAAAAGAAAGAGGTCTTGGACAATATATACATAAAATATAAAATATAAGTGGTAATATTTTATGTATATATTGTCAGGATGTTTGAGAGTGGTTTTGGATCCATAGGAGTTAAAATGTAGAATCTAGAATTTGGAGGATCACTCAGATTTTAGATTTAGCCAAATTTTTAGGGTTTCAGGGTTTTAGACTTAGACAAATTTAGGGGTTCAACAACATGCATTAGGGTAAAGGCATAGGGACCACTTAGGAAAATTTTGAGGAGTTTGACAGGATTTTGCAATTTTCAGGCATGGAAAATAGAAGTCCCAACATATCCTATGCAATAACTAGAGATGTATGCATTTTAAAAGGTCATTGCGACACACTAGGCGGCCACGTCGTCCACAATCTATGCTTATTCAGCGGAGTGGTCATTCTAACACAAATGATCACATTAGGAGGCAGAGCTGACCATAGCTGCACTTATTCAGTGGAGTGTGATATGCAATAGAATGAGCACATGGGGCGGCTAAGTCGACCTTATCAACACTTCTTCAGTGGACGTGTGCAATGCAAGCCACTGACAAATTGATTAAAGCTCGATCAAATCAAAATGGTCGATCACATGCAAACTTGTTCATGCAAAAACGGGTTGAGATATGAAATGCTATATGAACTGGTGGTAAACCATCAAGTTTTACAATATGCAATGCAAGAAAATCAAGCCTCTGGTAGTACTACCATCCGGGGTTGCAACAATATGATTTGCCAAACATATTTTATCATGAAATTACAAGTAAATGGCAAGTAACATCAATATATTCAATTCTGAAATTTATATCAGACTACTGCAACACATCATAAGCACTGAAATCTCATTGAAACATGAAGGAAAACAAGCTGGAATCATCAACAACTGAAAGCAGATGAAGTATACCATAAGTAGAAGCCACAAACTGAAATTGGAAGGTCTGATTGGAGCTGATATCACTGATACCACTTTGCAGGTCTGATACACTGTTGCAACATTGATAAAACCCTAACAACAAACCCACATCACTTCATAAAACCCTAAACACCATGAAGTTCACCTCCAAACCAACACAAATTGCAAGTACAACCTTAGGCGCCTCCCAACAGAAAATAAAACTTGAAAGATGTGAGGCGTTTCAGCCTGTAAATCCACACACCACCTCCCAACATGGTATGGCTTGGCTCTAGCTGGTATGATAGGGTGAGAACAACCATCAACTTCAAAAGAAAGCACTCAAAATATCATTAAATTTGCATCTAAACCCTTTGTGCTTGGAATATATGGAATATGATTCACCATTTTATAATCTTTGACATTTTTCACAATCTCTTGGATATGCAACACAAATGCCAAAATGATAACAACAATATCAAACTGAAATCACAACACCAAAATGATCAATAAACTCACACCAAAATGATCAATAAACTCACACCAAACCCCACACAATAAAATCGGTAAACATCAAACTCTATTGCAGCTCAATTGTGATTTCTGTAGTGAAATCACCAAGTCTAGCTAGGGGGTTTTCGTTCTCAAAACTAGAAATCTCAAGAGGGCTTTCGTCGTCAAGAAATTTGAGAACTCAAGTTCTCTCCATAAGCAGAAGCAAATTCTGGAGTGAATATAATATTACTTTATTTCTCTCCAAAACTCTCTTTTTGAAATATAATTCTTTTTTATGAGCAAAGTCCCCCATGTGCCTAGCACCCTTGTTTGCACAACTTAAAATCCTTTCCAATGAATAGTTACACACATAGTTGCCTTTTTGAATAAAGTCTTTTTAGACAACTTTAGTGATAACCATTTAATTATCTAATTATCCACCCAAGTTGCGGAATGCATCTGAATAAACCAAATATGAATTTCTAATCATACCATGATGCTCTAGAGGGCTAAGGATGATGACTTGAATCAACTTGGCATCAATCTAAAAATAGCCTGCTTCTCTAAGAAGTGTGGAGAGCTCCCAGAAGGGCACAATTGTATTTTGAAGGAAACATGGGACTCATGAAGATCTCATGAACTCATTGCGGCTGTCAAAAATCCATCCTGACTAATCATGCATTCTCCAAGAAGTGTTAAGTGCTCTTAGAGAGATAGAATCACACTCCGAAAGTCATTGGGCTCATAATGACCTCCCAGACTCATTGGCATGAATAAAACTGCTGCTAGAACACTCTTGTGCTCTCCAAGAAAGATGGAGTTCTCCCTTACACCACTAGTTAGCCTATGGGAAAACTTGGAAATAGGCTAATTGTTCACAAACAAGTTATGTGCAAAATGGGGACATGACAGTCCTTCCTCCCCAACATTGCTTGTTCTCAAGGAATCACAATTGAAACATTGTTTGATACTAGATAAATCAAATGAAATTCCAGGATCCCAAATCAATCTAGTAGGTTTGTGAGTCCTCTTGATTGATGTGTCATGCTGCATCACATCTGCAAATAAAACCTCCTTCACTCTTGCGAAAATAAAATCATTCTTTTGCAAGAATTCAGCAAAGTCTCCGAAAATCTGCTTCGCTCTACCATGTTCCCATTGTACCGCTTTGATAAATTCTAGAAATTCCGTGTGCCAATACTCTGTTTTCAGTTCTGGAACTGCTGCATAATAGTTACAATTGTACGGCAGTTTGCTGCCCATGTTAATATCAAAGATAATTTTATAAAATTCACAACACATTCCTTTGCAAGATGATCTTCATTAATGATGTTGTAGATAGTTTCTTCCAAGATAGGACACAAATCAGCTTGTGTGTAAGCTGAAAAGAAATCATGACAGCTGTTTGGTGCTTGGATTTCTACCCATTATAGAGCTTGGTTAGCTGAAGTATTCATCCTCTTCAGCTGAAACCATAAACCTTCCTTTTCCAATGACCGAGTGGCCTAAAAATGCATATTCTTGTAGGTGTTCAAGTCTGAAATCAGCAACTTATAATCTGATTATCTCAAAATCAGCTCCATGAAAATGGAACAACTGCTGCAAAATCGTAATCTCTTAGCTGAAACAAGAAACCTAAGTATTCTATTAGCTGAAAATACCTTCCATAAAGTCACCAATTGAAAAATGTTCCAATTCTTGACTAAAATTTCTCTCCAATCCACTTGTAAGAACACAAATGGAATCATTTTTTGGCTGATTGAAAAGACGACAACAACATTAATTCCGTAATTTTGATCCATAATCCTCCCTGATTCATTTCTTTCTTCATATACAAACTCCAACAAACTTTGTTGGTTTCCTATTGCATGACTAATCATCAATTTAGCAACTCCATCATGTTTATACTGTGCTACTCTGATATTCATGTGATCCTCATTAAGAGATCTCTTGATGGTGCTTAATGCATCTTTACTAGGAAGAATGCTTCTTTCACAACCCACCTTGTCTTATGATAGAGTTCATCAATTTGAAGTGATTCTGAAAATGCAAGATCTATAGCCATGTTATTCTGATCTAAAATAAGGAACATACCATCATGAGAAAATCTCTCCTCTAGCTCTATGAAATTACACCCTTGATGTCCTACCCAAGTGCTAACCACGTGCTGGATCTCCTTGGTGCTAAGAATGTTGAAGTTATTGTTCAATATTTCATCCTCCTTGAATTCTTCTTCATGCCTTTGAGAGAAGCTTATGTCAAATTGTTCCTCTTCTTGAAGCTTAGCAATTCCTTCCACTATTTGCTTGATCTCCATGGTTCTTATATCAGTTTCTTGTTCCTTAGGCATGGCTACAATTAATGATTGATTTTCAGCTTGGTAAAGTGACACGTGAGCTATGCTTAGCTCTAGGTTGAGCTCATCAACCTCTTTCTCTTTTTGTTTGAATGCACTTGGAGTCTCCTCTGCAATCTTGATTGCATGGTCTCTGTCTGTAAGCAAATGCAAGTAATCTGATTTCATTATTTCCAAAGCACCTCTGGTAGTTTGTAGATTTGATAAAGAGGCTCCATCTTCAACTTGAGCTTTCCAGAGGAGGTCTTCAATGAATTTGTGTGTGTGTGTTATCAAAATGTGTTAAGGCTTGCACAAACCTTTCTTTAGTGACCATCAATTGGTTATTCAACACATGTAACTCTCTAGGCCTTTGATCAAAATCGACTTCACATAACAATTTTTTTTATTTATCTTCAAGAGCATGATTTTTTAAATCAGCTACCTCTCTAACATTCTCTTTGCATATTTTTTAATTTGAAGTTAGGACAGCACTATGCTCAAACAAAGAATCATCATTCACTTGCTCTTCATTGTAATTCGGTGTCAAAATACTTGAATCCCATGGCCTTATGAATTGATGGCTTTGATCTAGAAAAGTAGGCTCATTGTGTTCTCCATGAATGACTGATTTCTTCATCAAATCACTTTCAACTGATCTGAATCAAACAAACTTGGACTACCAGGAGCATTCTTCTCCATGGGTTTTGTTTGGAAGTCATCTGGTATACATTTGACATTGGAATTGCCCTCTCAACAACTGAACTATCATCACTGAAATGATGTATGTACTCATCACTATATGCTGATCTGAAAACATCAGCATCCTCAAATTCATCTTGCTCTTTTTTTGAAAATGCTTCACTAGATTTATTTGAGTGCTCAACATTACCTGTTAATTTGGAATTTTCAGCCAACTCTATTTCATCATTAGTGACTTCAACATTATTATCATTTGCATACCTTCCATTAGTTTCGTCAAGGTAGCCATAGGCCTCATAAACTTCACTGGATTGATCTGAATTTGTAACCAAGGTTGCTATTCTAACATTTCCTTCAAGCTCAATTCCATCATTAATAGCTGCAACTCCTTCAAGAAGATCATTCTGGAGCTCTACCATACACGCCTTCTAAAATTCAGTTCTTCTAACAACTTCAGGAATTTTCAATGTTAACTTCTCCTATATCTTGTCAACTGATAAGTATGGCATCAATTTTTGCTCACGTTGTTTGTCAACACTGTTAACCAATGCAGCTAAAGAAGTGCCCTGTGCTTGCCTCAAAACAACCAATAGAGAAGATAAGAGTGATTGAGAGTTATCATCACTCTCATTAATAATCAGGGACATAATTTTCTGCATAGAAGATATAACATTTTTCATATGATTCTTATTTACAAAAGCCAAGAAATGTTGAAACATTTTAAGAATAAGATCTTCACAACCCAAATCCAACATAATGACACAAGATCTAATTCTTGCAACAATTTCTAGAATTATGATCCTTTTTGCCAAAGATGGGCTGTTGAAATCATTCAAATCTTTGAAACTTTCTACAATCAGCTGAAATGCCTCCTTCATATTACTACTGTTATAAGGATCCTGTGGAGCTGTTATTCTCATAATTTCATTGATGCATGAAGTAATTGCAAGTCTTACCTATTAATTTGGATGTTTCATAAGCTCTAGCTTAACCAAAGAATGCACTGATGGAGTCACAGCCAATTGCATCCTTGCTGAATCTAACTGATCTATCTTGAATATGCAATTCCCAACTTCCTCCAATGTGCAAAGTAAATCATGCTTTGATAGAGGCAAATTTTCAAGTTTTTTGCTTGCACTGTAAATCTTCTCTTTTAATTCTTCTCTACTGAATGTTCCATGATTTTGAATCTGGTATGCAATCACTGAACACTACATGCAATAGCTGAAACTACACATGCAATGGTTGACACTTGACATGCAAGTGCTGATCAATAACATGCAACCATAAAATCTGGCATGCAATACTGAAATATGCAACAAAAGTTTAATCACCAACAGGTTGGCAAGACCACTGGCTTTAATACCACTGTAATAGCCACCTTAGTTGTTTTTTTGGAAATTTTCAATTGGTATGAAGATGCAATCATGCAAAATCTTCAACACTTTCTGATCACCCGAATCTCGAGATGGGCAAGGTGAGAGCATACGGTGTGTTGGATCTACAAATTATCCAATGCAACAACTAGAGATGTATGCAATTAAAAGATCACTGCGACACACTAGGTGGCCACGCCATCCACAATTTGCGCTTATTCAGCGGAGTGGTTTATGCAACACAAATGATCACACTAGGCGGCAGAGCCGACCACAGCCACACTTATAGTGGAGTGTGATATGCAACAAAATGAGCACACGAGGCGGCTAAGTCGACCTTATCAACACTTCTTCAGTGGACGTGTGCAATGCAAGCCACTAGCAGATTGATTAAAGTTCAATCAAACCAAAATGATCGATTACATGCAAGTTTGTTCATGCCAAAACATGTTGAGATATGAAATGTTATATGAACTGGTAGTAAACCGTCCAGTTTTACAATATGCAATGCAAGATAATCAACCCTTCGGCGGTACTACCATCTAGGTTTGTAACAATATGATTTGCCAAACATATTTCATCATGAAATTCAAGTAAATGGCAACTAACATCAATATTTCAATTCTGAAATTTATATCAGACTACTGCAACACATCATAAGCACTGAAATCTCATTGAAACATGAAGGAAAACAAGTTGGAATCATCAACAACTGAAAGCACATGAAATATACCATAAGTAGAAGCCACAAACTGGAAGGTCTGATTGGAGTTGATATCACTAATAATGCTGCTGTTGCAGGTTTGATACACTGTTGCAGCACTGATAAAACCCTAACAACAGACCCACATCACTTTATAAAGCCTCAAACACCATGAAGTTCACCTCCAAACCAACACAAACTACAAGTACAACCCTAGGTGTCTCCCAACAACAAATAAAATCTGAAAGATGTGAAGCGTTTTAGCCTCTAAATCCACATGCCACCTCCCAACATGGTACGGCTTGGCTCTAGCTAGTACGACAGGGTGAGAACAACCATCAACTTCAAAAGAAAGCACTCAAAATATAATTAATTTTGCATCTAAACCCTTATAGCCTGGAATATCAGGAGTATGATTCACCATTACTTAATCTTTGACACTTTTCACCATGGATTCCAGTGCCTTGCACTAGTACGACCTCTTGGATATGCATCACAAACACCAAAAAGATAACAGCACTATCAAATTGAAATCACAACACCAAAATGATCAATAAACTCACACCAAACCCCACACTGTCAAATCGGAAAACATCAAACTCCATTGCAAATGCATTGTGATTCCTTAAGTGAAATCACCTAGTCTAGCTAGGGGGTTTTCGTCCCCGAAACTAGAAATCTCAAGAGGGTTTTCATCCTCAAGAAATTTGAAAAGTCAAGTTCTCTCCATAAACAGAAGCAAATTCATATCCTGGCTAACCTCACAAATGATCTCCAACTCTCTTTTTATAACATTCTGGAGTGAATATAATATTACTTTCTTATTTCCCTCCAAAAATCTCTTTTGAAATATAATTCTTTTTTATGAACAAATTCCACCATGTGCCTAGCGCCCTTGTTTGCACAATTTAAAATCCTTTCCAATGAATAGATAGTTGCCCTTTTGAATAGAGTCTTTTTAGACAACTTTAGTAATAACCATTTAATTGTTTAAGTATCCACCCATGTTGTGGAAAGCATCTGAATAAATCAAATATGAATTTCTAATCATACCATGATGCTCGAGAGGGCTAAGGATGATGACTTGAACCAACTTGGCGTCAATCTAAAAATAGCTTGCTTCTTCAAGAAGTGTGGAGAGCTCCTAGAAGGGCGGAATTGCATTCTAAAAGAAACATGGGACTCATCAAGATCTCTTGAACTCACTGCCACTATTAGAAATCCAACCTAACTAATCATGCGTTCTCTGCGTTCTCCGAGAAGTGTGGAGTGCTCGCAGAGAGATAAAATTATGCTCGGAAAGTGTCATTCGGCTCATGATGGCTTCTTGGATTCACTGCCATGAATAAAACTGTTGCTAGAACAATCCTGTACTCTTCAAGAAAGTTGGAGTTCTCCCTTACACTACCAATTAGGCTACGGGAAAACTTGGAAATATGCTATTTGTTTACAAACAAGATATGTGCGAAATGGGGACATTACACACTCGTAGGACAAAGACATGAACTAATAGTGAAGTTTGCGATTTTTTTCTTATGAAAAAAATTTGAAAAACCTATTCGAAAACACATTGCTGATTTAGGGTTTGAGCAGAGCAGAAATAATTGCAGCAGCAGAGCATACCTGAGTCACCACTTTGAGGAGGTTTTTCTATTGCATTTGAGCCTTGAAGACTTAGGGTTTGATGCCCTAATTGGAGCAGCAGCATTAGAAGCCCTTTCCTACCCTTTTGTGAGGTCAAATTGCATTGTTTGTGGTATGTACAACATTCATATTTAGGGCATAACTTTGCTGGGCATGTTTATCATGTTTGCCCTAATTTGTGATTGTATTGAAGACATAATATATTCAGTTTTATAGCAGCAGACTCCATCATTAATTTTCAGTCAATTGTGTGGATCATCTAAGTGGATATGTTGCTCATATGGTTGTGGAATACAAGTACATTGCAATGTCCCCTTCCTAGGCTAACACAACACATCAAGTTAGTCTACTACACGGGTTCTCGTAGGCTAACAAGGGGTGGTTAGGGGGCCACTGAGAATTGGTTCATCAAGGCTCGGTCAGCTTTCATGGAGTGACGAGTTGGACTTCTTTTGGCGGGATGTATTATCCGACACTATTTTTAGCAGGGGCGCACAGGACTTAGAGCGAGTCGGTGCAACGGTCTTGAAATTAGTCATTGTTCCATTGGCCAACTCCGCAGTACTATGGAATTCACCTGTAGAGACCGTTTGAAATATTATTTATTAATCGATACATTTAAGTTAATTGAATATATAACTTAATGTATCTTTTAATACAGTGGCTTTATTATTATTTGAGGACTTAATGAATATTAAAGTGAATAAAGTCATGTTTATGTGTGGGCGCCCAAGGCTTGGGGAAAAAAAAACTTTAAAATATTAAAATATACCCCAAAAGTGGCGTTTGGAGGAAAAGGGGGAATATAAGGAAAAAGTGAAGTCATTTCTCATTACCATTGCATATTGATATTGGATGAGCTTTGTTCTTTGGTTGTGCCAAGGGTTTGAACCAGCAACCTATGAAGACGAAATCCTTCATTGGTTTGAGCACCTACGGGGTTGAAAGACATCTCTAGGGTGTTTGAGGTGATCTCATTTCAGAGGTTACAAATGTGCTTCAATGGCTGAATGTATACTTGTCGCGGGGTGATTTTCATTGACATACTTGAAGTTCTTGGATTGGTAATTGCAGGGAAACATCAGAGAATACATTGCAGATTATAGACTGATTTTTAGAGGTGTTTTGATGTGGTTTCTGTTGTACCCAACCAAATTTTTTTGCTTCATTAAGGCATTTTGAAACAAGTCTAGAAATTTTTTCGTCAAAAAGTCAAAAAAGCAGAATTTCTAAAAATAGATGTCAAGTTAGGTTTTCTGGGTTTCTTGAGATATGGATGTTGGCAAAACTTTCTAAAAATAGAAAGTTTCTAAAAATAGAAAGTTTCTAAAAATAGAATCTCCAAATCAGGTGTCGCGCTCGATTCTCATTGGTCGATTTTCCTTCACGATCGGCACGGTCCAGACGGAATCTTCAAACGACGAAGTTTTCTCTACTGGGTATTTTTTTTCTTTTTCAGAAGGTGAAGCATGAGCTCGAAAGTCATCAACACAAAAAAAGTTCACCTGCCAGAACTCTTCGACGAGTTTCCAACGCTGTTTCAATGACAAAACCGACAAACGGTCGTCGACTCGACGATGCACGCAAAACGATGCAAGATGGATCCAAGGTGAAATGAAATGTTGGAAAATCATAAATTTGACTAAGTCTGGTGAAACCAGGCGCCCCAAGTGGCTTGGGGCGCCCATCCTCTCATGTGTTAGTTTTTTTTTGAGGTTTTTCTCGAAAAACATGAATCTCCTTCCGTCAGCCCGGTCCGGTTCAGTGTTGATCAGTTTGGCACATTTTTCGAGGCAAACGGAAGGTACAATCAGCTCATTTTTCATCAGGCCTGCATATTTGCCAGATCATCAGACTCATTTCCATCCCAGTTGAAAGAAATTGACAGCCAAACAGGGGTCTTGTGCCTCCGGAACACACACGCAAACCAAGAAATTGAAAAAGTTGAAAAAATTGGAAAAATGGCTAAGTGTTGGGAAACTAGGTGCCCCAGGAGGCTTGGGACGCCCAACTTGAGCAGTGTTAGAATATTTTCATGTTTTCAGTGTTTTTTGACGTGCTTTGTTGCTAATCTTCGCCTGTTGGCAGTTTTCGGGAGGTCAAACTTGGTCAAACGATGTTAGATCGTCGAACGGAGGCAGGGGATGGAATCTCAGTTGATCAATCTCCAAAATGTCAAGATCAGTTAGCTTTTTCAGTCAATGACGACATTTTTCCGCCTTGTCGAAGTTGGAGACAGGTCATATTTAAGTCAAAACGAGTGTTGAAGTGTCAAAAATGAAGAAAATTTTGTTAGCACTTCTTTCAATTCGCGTGTTCGATGACATCATCAAAGAAGATATTTTTCGTCATCTTGCACATGAAGCTATAGGCTCCTACAAAATAGGGATTCTTCCTATTCGAAGACATCCACTTGGATTTATGCTTTAAAAGATGCTTTCTTCATGGATGAGGATGAAGTTTTCTTCTTACACAAATAAAGCTACTTTTTCGACCAAAAGATTTATAAAGACAAGTTTTGGGCTTCTTTATTTCATTATCTTTTGCAGGTTGCATCTAGAGGAAAGATTTTATTTTTCTTTTAACAAATATTCGAAGACCCAAACCAGGTGCTTTTTCAGTGTTCTTCATAGATTTGTGTTGAGGAAGAAGAGAGGCTTGCTTTTTCAGGGTCCTTGTTTCAAGGAGATCATTTTTCAGAAATCTGACCAGAGCCTTTTCAGTTTTCGTCGAGATGGGTCCATCGAGATTATCATCCTCTTGAAGATTGGGAGTTGTGCTTTTTTTCGGGAAACTACTTTTTTCCTGCTTTTTTGAGAAAATCTCCGCTTTTTCAAAATTCGACGATCTGGGTTGCTTCGAAACAGAATTGCCTACAAAACCTATGTGCCAGCTTTTTCAGTCAAAATCAGCTTTTTACAAGATATTATTTCCAAAAATACCAGTGGATGACATCACCAATAAAGCAACAATAAAGATGGGGACACAAAAAGAAATCAGCTTTGAAACATATGCTTTTTGTTTTAAAGCAGCGCATCCATTCTTTAGAAAAGAAATCACTTTGTGTTAGTTGGAATCTTCTTTGCTTTAAAGCATTTGTTTATTGAATCTTTGTCTTAGAATAGTAATAAAGCTTGCGAGTTGGCAAGTTAGGGTTAATCAAGGAGATTTTAGGGTTCCCTACTCCTTTGATTTTAGTATAAATAAGGGCATCCTTGCCCATTGTTTGTAATGACTTTTGTGATAGCAAATTTGTTGTGCCTATTCTAGCCTACAAACATTGTTATTTCAAGTGTTTGTTCACTTTGTGTTCATTGTTCTCCGGTGTTTGATCGCTTACTGTATGCCTACCTTTTGCTACAGTATTGTTGTCCTGGAGTTGTATTAAACTTTGTGATATTGAATAGAAGTCTCATGCCTACTTTGCTCTGATATTCTATATTGATTCATTAAGTTATCATCGTCAGATGTGTAGCTTCTGCAGCTTTCATTTTCAGCTTTCATCATTAAAGTACTTTTAGTCTTGTGATGTTAATCTGGAAGAAAATTGCTTAAGTTTTTGTGTTAACAATCATTCCTCATTCACTTTCAACTTCCTTTGCTCTGAATTTACTCAGGAGGTTGAAAGCGTCATTAGTCTATGCTAGTTGTAGTAGAAGTTTTATAAAAAAGGAAAAAACCTCTTCTGCAGCGTTTAGAGTTTTATAACCTTGTGCTTGCAGCTGAGAATCAAAAAGAAGATAGGCGAAGTTTCATTCAAGTTATCTTTTCAGCGAACATCAGCAAGAAAGGGAACTCCCCCTTCCAATAGGAGAGCAGTTTATCTGTGCATAGCTGTCCGTTTCCAAATCGCATTCCATAGGTGCGAATTAAAACGCCAACAGTTTCAATACTCTATACAAGCCATACCTGTACCCAGCCAGGTCGTACTTCAAGAGGAGTGATTTTATTGTTTGAAGAAGTTTCTTTGAAGTGTTTGAGCTGAAAGACTTCTCTCATCCTAGGCGCACTAGCTGAAGGGAGTTAGGACTGCATTTTGGAGGGTTCCTTGAGACTGCAGAGATAATATTTGCTGCTGTTCCTATTACAGCAGGCTGTACTAGTGCCTATAGTGGATGTGGGCTGTTGAGGGATCCTCATTTGGGGTTTATGCATTTGTATTATTATTGTGTGAGGCGCCAAACTTGTTTGCAGCTGCTATATTGTATTCCAATGGACAAAGAACCAAACTAAATGAATATCAAAGGTTTTTGATGTGCTCCAGCTGCTGTAGCAGTTATTTTCCAGCTTTAGACTTTCATATCAGCTAATGGGTATGCTTGACTTTCAAAGTTATACTCTTTATTTCATATGGGTATTGTGTATCTTTGATAGTTAATGCATTTCCCACATTAATAAGCATCTAGGTGTTGTTATTTAATGTTATTATTCAAAATATATATACATGCACGTTTTATGTCATATGCAAAAACACCAAAACGCACTAGGTTCAACTAAACCACATAAAACCATAGGGGGGTGTGATATTACATACATTATGGATTATTATGTTTGCAATGATAATATGTGAATTTGAGATGTTTTGCAAGCTGCCCTAGTTGTTTGTTCAAGTCTGATTTTTACTTCAGAAATTAAGGTTTGGGCAGAAATATAAGTCAGACATATTGAAAGATCCAAAAATGCGAAGGTGTCGAAAATATCCCATTTTGGGATATTACACATATACTCCATAATTGTATAGGTTCTTCAACAATTTCTTGAGCCACTGCATCTTTGGCGAACCTATGTATATCGAGCTTCTTAGACCACATCTTAGCATGCTTGTGTAAGTACATGAAGCATAGGAAAGAGTAATGTTCGAATTTATGGGGTGATTGGCCCTTTTTGTACTCAACAAGTTCCCAATTTATTATCTTGGATGAAAGCCCTGCATAATCATACAGGGATTTGTTGATGTAGATTGGGCAGGTGACTTGGACAGTCGAAGGTCCACTAGTGGCTATGTGTTTACTTTGTTTGGCGGAGTAGTGAGTTGGATGAACAAAAGGCAGCCCACAATTGCTTTGTCCACCACCGACGCAGAGTATATGGCTGCTACCCATGTCTCTAAGGAGGCAGTTTGGTTGAGGAGATTGTGTACAAGTATTTGTTTTGATTGCAGGATCATTCAGATTGGTTGTGATAACTTGAGTGCTATTTGTTTGGCCAAGAATCCTATGTATCATGCTCGAACTAAGCATGTTGATGTACAATATCACTTTGTTCGAGAAATGGTTGCAAGTGGATAGATTGAGTTGAAGAAGGTAGACACTTAGGAGAATGTTGCAGATGCTTTGACCAAGCCTGTGAGCATAGAGAAATTTGTTTGGTGTAGAGAGGCCCGGCTTTGCTTCTAGTGCCTGATTATTTTATGGTTTTCCTATGGGTATTTAAAATGTATGATGTCAAGTGGGAGAATGTTAGGATTAAGGTGTCATCAACCTTGTAAATTCTATGTAATTAATTACTTCTAATATTGTTTGTAAATCGCCCATAAGGGATGAAAGGTTTCACCAGCAACAATCTTGTTTCAGCCGCATGTTTATATCCGGTCCCTGATGCTAATTTGTTCGCAATGGAGGGTCGCAGAGGGGTTTCCTCTCTGCGAGGGGTTTGGGGGTATCATCCCCTCGACGGGGGGTCTGAGGGCCGCAGGTCCCGACAGGGGTTCAGGTCTAACGCCCCCGAAACCTCATTTTATTTATATTTTATCATT
The DNA here is from genome assembly GCA_027924645.1 of Cunninghamia lanceolata. Lineage (NCBI taxonomy): Eukaryota > Viridiplantae > Streptophyta > Pinopsida > Cupressales > Cupressaceae > Cunninghamia > Cunninghamia lanceolata. The sequence goes on along the minus strand of BSBN01000326.1, from coordinate 1,602,055 downwards.
GTAAATCTGGACCGTTCGTCATTAGGTCACAGATTTGATGGTCAATATTATGTCAATTTTCTTGCCCTAGAAGGCAACCCCCTTTTATAAGGATATTTGTACTACGTTTTTAGCATAGTTGAGAGTAACGGGCGTGGCTAGATTGAAGACTGGAGAAGGAGAGGAAGTGCATGTATTACTCAAAAGGGTTTTCTCCATGTTACATACTGTATTGTGTTTAGTTCTTAATGCATTTTATTTCTGTGTAGTGGGTTTTATTTCTGTTGCAATCTTCATTGATTCTACATTGTTTAGAGAACATAAATAAGGTTTGAATCAGATTTTCGTTGTGTGGTTTGCACCTTCATTTCTAACAATATTTGTTTTCTGAGTGACTTCCTGTCGATTGCCAGTATTATGCTCATCGGATTCGTTTTCCTCTATCTTCGTACGTTGTTTAAATAGGCGTGAGGGCAATGGTGTTTGTACAACCTGCGTCGTACGCCCCCAATCGTACGGTTGGGTCGTATGGCCCAGTCATACATTTTCTCTTTTTTTTTTTCTATTTTTTCAATTTTTCACTTTTTCCAAATTTTCCAATTTTTTTCAATTTTTTGACCTTTTTTTTTTGACTCTTCTATTTTTTCCTTTTTTCCAATTTTCCATCCATAGTAAATTGAATCGATTTTCTATTTGTCTCTGGCGGGATCCACCTGTTATCTGTGGCTCCGACTGTAGAAATTTCTTGTACCGTAATATTTTTTCCCTTCTGCGGAATGCCCCTATATGATATTTTTCCTCTTTTGAAATTTTGTTGTGAGGATGATTTGATTGTATGACAAATAGTTGTACGCTTCAAATTAAATATTTTAATTTTATTACTCGGAGACGTACTTTTATGAATTTTGCAATCATCGCTAAAGTCGGGTGCCTCTATTGGAATCGAAACTCCTGTCTTTTGTGAACCGTGTACTACATTCTGCACACATAAATTGCCTGACTTTTTAAAATCATCTTTTCTCTGTTGCTTTTCATTGATAGTCGTAACTTCAAAAAAATTCCAGTTTGACAGAAATATTGCATAATCCTTATTCATCTGGTACAATCCCTTTCTCACCAGTTCTGCACCCATAATGAGAGGAATTTTGTGCACACAGAATTTCGGAGGTATTCCCTTCACATTTTTGTCTTTCCACGTGAATATGTCCTTGTATTCGAGGAAGATTTTAAATGCAGCCACTTTTAATACCGGGTTCCAATCGTCACCTACCAAAATCACTTTTTGGTTACTTTCATCTCCAAGATTCACCTTACTCGTTGATGGTTCCTCATACTTAATCACTTTTTCTTGTTTAAATTCATGGGTAGGTGTATCATCCACTTTGGCATCACCCTCTTTATACTCTTCATATGCTTCCAAAAATGTAGGTCTGTCTTCTATGGTATGATCTTCTTCAGGAAATGTGTGATTCACCTTTGGCACCCTACTTGGCGTATGACTTGTCTTTGACGGTCGACTTGTCTCTCCTGCCGTTTGTTCTGGTGTACGACTTGTTCCCGGCAAGGGATTCTCCTCAATCTCATTGATTTCTATGAGGTTGCATGTTGGTTGGAACACTTCATATTCCTCCATCTGCCAATGGAATAATCCACTGAGTGAACTTGTCTCATCTTCGGAGCATGACTGTAACTCCAATACTCCTTTTTCGTCTGGTTCGATGAGTCCTCTTTCTCTCGTCGATGCCTCACCTGCATCCAACTCGGAATCGAAGGAAGCCATTTCCTCACTCACGGCTTGGTTCTTCAAGTCGATGATAAATTTTCTCCCTTTATTTTGAATCGACAAAGTGTTCTTCCAGTTGTGATTGGCCCTTGCCGCTACCAACCATCCTCTTTCGAGGAGTGCATCGTAGGCCTTCTTATGTATGGTGATAACAACAAAATTTAACAGAAAGTGTTGGGTACCAATTTTCACTCTTTGTCCCATCAACACTCCTAGAGCCTTAATTTCATGCTGGTCTGCACCTACCAACTGGAAAGTCGGCGGCCATAGGGTTGGCTTCCCCAAGTTTATCCATGTGTCATCAGGAAGTACATTGACTCTAGAACGTCCATCGATAATTGTATTTGTCAGAGTTCTCCCAAGGATCTCCATGTGGACGACAACCGGCTTCTTGCCCACATTAATCGCCAACAGCATTGGGTCGACAATTTGCTTTCCACCCGGTGGCGGTTCCACTATGACATCTTTGTTTCCATCCTCCTTGTACATCCCTTCCTGACCCGTCACATTAGGTATCACTTGGTCTATCACATTAGATATAGCCACCCTTAACTATGGCATGCTTTGTAACAGATTGGCCATTTTTATAGGTATGGTGGTTTGCAACACTTGGCTGGCAATATTGTTGTCCAACTCTGGTCGATTAGAGGTATTGACTTTAGTATTTGAATTTCTTCTTTCTTTCGCCATTGCTTGTTCCACCTCAACTTTGGCTTCTCGGAGCCTCTCTTTCTCTGTATGGGGGTTAGGGTAGACAACTTTCTTTGCTTTGGCATGGGTGACGGTGAAGATTTCTTCTTTTCCTTGTATGTCGATCAGGTTAATGTTGCCTTTCTGCCTAGGGCAGTTGTTATTGTCATGATCACCCGGTCCACACCATTTACAAAGCTTGCCCGTATTATTTTGATTTTGATTGCTTTGGCATTCTCGGGTGAAGTGTCCCCATTCATTGCATTGTCGACATTGGATCATCGGTCACCCTTTTGCATCATACTGTATGCGACTTCTCCCCCCACTATTGTTATTGAATCTATTATTTCCTCTTTGTTTCCGATATCCACCTGGTGATGCACTGTTGTTGTTTTGTTGCTTCGGCAGTGTAGTTGGTGGGGTAGATTGTTTGCCTTGAGTGAAGAGCAATTGAGTGCTCCTCATTTTCAAATTATACGGACATTCTTTGATGGAGTGTCCGAGCACTTAGCAAATGTCACAAAACATTTTCTTCGGACAATTTGCCTTTACATACCCTTTATCATTGCATTCCGTGCACTAGAGTTCCTTGTCTTTGTTGACCTCTTTTTCGGTTTTAAATTCTCTCATCATTCTCATCATGTCTCTTCGTAGTGCTTGTATTGTTTTTGATTCGTCGTCGCTATCGTTCGAACTTTTGACATTGTCGTCCTTCTTCCCTCAAGTCGACATTTTATCTTCACTCTCAATGTCCATCACTCAATTGTAAGCCTCAGTGTACGATGAAGGTGGTATGATCATCAGTTTTTTCCTTAGCGAGGGAATCAAACCCTCAATAAACCAACGCTTCTTCAAGCCATTTGTAGGTTCCTTCTCCAGTTTCAAGAGAAGCTCTTTCAGCCTACGATTATAGGCTCTTACATTTTCATGTTTGCCTTGTTTTGTGTTATATATTTCAGCGACAATTTCATTATTGTCACTTAAGAGTTTGAACTCTTCTTGGAATGCTTTTTTCAATGTATACTTTCGAACTTGCCTCTAGTTCGATATACCAATCAATAGCTACCCATAAGGGTTGCTGGGAACGACTGTAGCCAGTAGGACCTGTCGTCCTGTCTGTTGGCCACCTATATAGTCTCACATGTTTTACAATGTCTGACTAGATCCTTTGATCCATTCCCGAGAAACTTCGGGAGCTTTTGCCTCTCTACACTTAGACTGACAGGCGGAGTCACCATTTTTCCTCGGCGCAACTTTAGTATTTGGTTTCTGGTCGGAGAGTTTTGACCTGTACGTCCCAGTGCTTTCCGCGCACTCTCGGCCACACAAATGTCATTCACTCCTTCCTCAGCAAACCGCACGCTCTTGTTGCCTGCAGGGTCTTTCCTGTGCTCCTCTAGTCTCGGAGTTGTAGGCTCTAGCTCACCGATGCACAACTCTTCAACATGTCGAGTAATGTCTTAATGTGTTTCCGAAGTTGAGTCTTGCCATAGTCGGTCTTCCCACTCGTCGATTGATGAGAATCAGAGAGTTGAGTTGCCCGCCTGGTCGACAAGATCTTTTGTCTCGTCTGAGAGTGGTAATTGTCTTGCTAATTCCTCCCACTCCTTGTTCTTGTGTTGTCATGCGTTTGTGTTTTGTTGTACGTCAGGAACATTCTTCTCTTCCCGACTATGACTCCGACTGACACTTCTACTTTTGCTTCGCCCCCTTAGTGGGCTCTGACTCTCAGGTAATAACCCTTATGTTTCTTCAGTGATTCTTTTCAATCTCCTTTCCCTTTGTTCTTGTATTTTCAATGATCTCCGTGTTTCGTACTCAAGTGTCTCTTGACCGCTTTCTGGTCACCTGTACTTATTTGGATATAAGGGCATTAATTGTACAGTGTGCGACGTTGATTAGTGTTGCGCTCCTCTTCCCGTTTTGTACGTTCCTCGTACTGTTGTATTTTTTGATGATGTTGCTCCCTTTCTTTTTCTTCGCATAGGTCTTGCAAGATTAGATAGTTCCTTGCCAAGAGTCTGGGCAGACGTGTGAGGAGATTATCAACTTCCTTGTTCACTTCCAGATTTTCCCAGATTATCTCTTTTCGTATTTCTCTACAATGGGCTTCGTTCTGTATGTGCTACGTCATTGATACGCTCCACAGATGTACAACGTTTTGTGTCAAGTCATCTTCTTGGTCATTTTCTTCTCTATCACTTTCTTCTTCCTGACGTTGCTCTTCTATCTCTTCAGTAGGGCGTGGTTCTTCACTCGGTTAAACTGGCTGACCCATTATAACGCCATAGTCACCATCCACTCAATTGGTCACCGACTATTCAATTGGTCATCGAATACTCAACTCGTCATCGACTACGCAACCCGTCATCGACTATTCAACTCATCACCCTTCAACCCGATTTCGAATAGGCAATGACGCCAAAATATTTGCTGCCTATTGGGTCTGATAGAACATAAAGAGTAAACAAAATGTACATGAACTGAAGTAAAAGAACATCATAACAATATATTCATTGGGAACTCACAATAGAACTGATATGTATATTATCTCTGAATTTGCTCATACAATGACATCAAAAACCAGAATTGTCCCCATTACAATGATATGATGAATATATAAAAGAGGCCAACGGTTGCCTGGATGGCCAACTGTCGCCAACCACTACAACTGTCGAGAGGGTAACAACCTCACCGACCACAACCAAACCATAACTAAATACAATAAGTATGTTATGCGACTTACAAGAATTAGTTAAGGGGAGTAGAGGCTCAGTCAAGACTAGAATGAACTCTCAATTAGGAGAAAAAATGGTGGCAAATGGTTGGAACTCAAGTAATCATGCATCCCCAAAAGGCAACAAGGTCACACCTTTCGAGATCTGGGTCACCCCTTTTGCTAGGGTAGGTTGTTGAGGCTATCCTACAACTTAATTTAGGTCGCTTGAGTGACCCTAGGTGTCTTAGGCAACCCTACAGTTGAAGATTAGCAAAAGATTTTCGGAGGTGCTCAAATACTTGGAACTCAGTTTGGGGGTTGAACAAGGTGGGTAAGAGGGTAAGAATGATTAGGGAAATGTCATCAAGTTGGAAAAATGCTAAGAGGAAGAATGTTTCATGCCTCGTGGGTTGTGAGTTGAACTTGCCAAGTCATCATTAGACTGCCATGTTCGCCTGTACCATTTTAGGCACTTCCAAGGACAATAGTATAACACTGATCAAAGGCCAATTTCTTGCGACCTTCTGTCCATAAAAATGGACACCTCTATTCTGGCCCATGAATCTCTTATGGGCTTCAATGAATCCTCTAGAATCTTCACCTCTTTTTCCAATAAGGTGTTGTGCACTTCTCAAAACCCGGGCCCTTATACCATATTGGCACTTCATTAATTGTTTTCACCACTTGTTGCCAATATGGTGAGCGAAATTTTTTGAAAGCCAATCCATTCGCATAGTGTAACATACACCCTTGTTCTGATTTTTTATTTTCTGTTGTTTGCGGTTGTTTAGGGCTTGCATGTGGTTTTTGCTTTGCATATAGTCGAGATATAACAATAAAGAAGCATTTCTAATAATACCTAGAAGCTTATATGAAATGCAATAGCCACTATAACATAAATCAGCAATACCCATATGATAGGAAACCCTAGAAAATCAGATATTTCAAAACCCTAGCTGCTGTCATATATTTTTTGAGACATATTTGCTGAATACATTAAATAAAGGTATTATAACAAATACCCAGATAGCCCAAACAATTCAAATCAGCAAAATAAACATACCCATGTGCTGTCATACAATGTGTAGGTTTGTAACAATCTGTGAACAGCAATGGAAGGCTCCAAAAACCCTAGCAAAAACCTTTTATTCTCCAACCCTAGGCGTCCCCATTCCAGGTGAAATAGCACTGAAATCGTCTGGAAACAACTCCCAAAAACCTAGCGTTCAACTACAACACTTGGAGCGGCCAACAATGGAGAAGGTACAACAATGAAACACTTAAAATCTGCAAATGATCCTTTGCTATGCTCTTCTAAATCACTCTGTAAAATTTGCATCCAAACGCTCGCTTCAAATCACTAAAAATCTTCAACTATTCAGCTCCAGCATAACCCCTGTTTGAGGCTATCATCAGAGTATCTTTGGGTGATCTTTCACACCTGCAGATACTATTCTCCAAGGGGATTTTTATCTCCAAAAAGCAATGGTGAACTTTAGTCCACCCAGCAAGACAAACTGTCGAGAAGAAAATATCCATGTATACAACAAAATGAGCTCCAAATGACTTTTATAAGCTTCCCCAAAACCAACACCTCATTTTGCCCTTTTTCTTATTTTAAAATTGCACTTTAATATTTCCTTATTGCTCTCTCAAAAGGACGCCTCAAAAAAAATATTTAATTTTAACTTTATTATGAAATAACACTTAATTCTCAAGTGGGTGCCCAAGTGCAATAATATAATGTCACCTTAATAATATTTAATTATCGCAAGTTAAATATTTAATTTAACTTAAATATCATAATGATAATTAAATATATCAATTGCATCCACAAACAGACACCAACGGGCAACTAGTGAAGGAACTGATGTAATGTCCCCTTTTAGGAAGCTCAAAATTTCTTTACCTTGCACACAATTTAACTTCTTGAAGAGAACATTAGTAACCAATAAATCTTTATAATATCAACATATTGCAATTAGGGTTAGTAACCACATATTCATAATCAACATCAAAGTTCATTTCACATTTTTCTCATTTCTATCATATAGAGGTTTCCATGATATACCTTAGGAAAGTTATCCATGAGCCTGATCGTTAATCTACTCTACGCCACTCACCCCATATGAGTTGGATACGTTAGGGCGCTGGTGTTACAAGACTCATTGCCATAGGCCCAAGGGGCTTCATTACTACACTCGGTAATTCTTCGCCTTCTTGGCTCAAGGGGCTTCATTACTACACCCGGTAATTTTTCACCCACTTGAGAGTCACCTATCGTTAAGCCATTAATAATATTTAGGTCTACGCTACCTTAGGCCCAAGGGGCTTCATTACTACACCCGGTAATTCTTCACCCACTTGAGAGTCACCTAGGTGCTAGATCCTCATTGCCCTTCCCTAACTCCACTCCCATACTCGTAGGGTGTGTAGATGATTAATGGTGAGGCTCTTATTCTCATCCCGGGTATTCCATGTTTAAAGTTATATATCATGTCTTATAAGAACTTATCCTTACTATTTTGTGATCCCCATGGATCACGAGATAGTACCATTGATCATATTGTTCCTCCACGGGAACTCAACTTGTACTATCTCATTGATGGATTGCCATACATACTACTTGGCATCATACATCATTCTTTCATGGAGGTTTGGACCTTGTCCTTCCTCAATTAAACATTCTTATTCTTATTGGATTCTCATTCCATTATGTTGTAAGTATTCTCATTCTATATTATATGAATATTCTCATTCTATTCTATATTCTTATTCTACTCAATATAAATATTCTCATTCTATTCAATAAAAGTCTTCTCATTCTATCATGTTATAGACATTATCATTCTATTATGACTATAAACCAATTTCATACTACTTTGATGATAAACATTCATTCTATGTTATAAGCATTCTATTACAGTTACGTGCATTCATATATCATTATGATCAGCTAGAGGGACGATTATAAAACATTATGATTTGAGGTAAGAAACATACCTTGTATGGTCAGTTGCTTCTTAGATCATACTTGCTGATATAAATCTTATGCTGATCAAAATACTTGTAACAGTTGAATATTTATGGAATCACGATCTGCTATGATTATTTGCCAATGCTGACTGATGTTCGATTTCCTTGGATAGTTATAATGAATGCTGATTGGTGATGATCGATGATAAGCAATGGGATGCTGTGAATGATATTCGGTGAGTGAGATGATAGATTTTATGCTGGTATTTGCTTTTTGAATCAATGTTCCATGAGATGAGATGATTATATCCTTTTTATACTTCCTTTCACCCAATGGACGTCACCTTTGGTTACAGCGCTGCCTTTTTATAAACAAGGCGATTGTTAGATAAATGACGGTTTATGAAGGAACAACGATTCATTTAAATCGCTTGTATTATAATAGATCGGGGTGCCTTCCAATATGAACCGCCACTCTTGATAGCGCTTAAATGATAGTTAGTTTAATGATGACCATCCTTTATTTAAGTTACTGCTTTCTTGGCTTCGATTCCTTATGGAATCTTCGCATCATGGTTTTGTCTTATATGCATCTTGATAATTAACTTTGTCTTCAACGATTAGTTCTAGGTCTTCATTCTTAGGAGGGATACAAATGGTCAGCCCTCTCTTACGTGGCATAGGTTCTTTCAAGGTGTCACTTATGTGATGATTGTCATAACTGTATCTCCCATATTGTTTAGTCTTGCTGACTTTAAGATATTTATAATATAATATTTATTTTATAAAGTTTGCTTTATAATATCTTTTATATTTATTATATTATAATAATATTTGGTTACTAGTATTTATTTATTAATATTCATATTTACAAATATATATTTATATAATATCCAATCTCATAGTCATATTTGTTATATTAATAATAGATTCAAACATATTTGCTTTATATTGACTCATACTATCATGCGTTATTATAGGGACATGACATCATGACGAGTCGTTACCGATGCCGCATGATGAAGTCAGTGCCGAAACGGTGACCTTGCTAAAAATAGCAAATGCGACAAAAGAGTCTGAAAACGCTTTTGAAAGCGTCACCGCAAAACCCTGACAACTCTAAGCTCGGTGCAACATCTGAGATAGCCAAATGGCTGAATTGCCAAATCACCAAAAACAGTGCCAGGATGACACTATAAATAGTAGTGTTCTCTTAGGACCAAAGAGAACAAACCCAGAAAAACCCAGAAAGATTGTCGCCACGCAATCACTTACTATAAATAGTAATTACGGACAAGTGCGAAATCCCTTCAAAAAGTGTCATATAGCTCTATTGGATCACTTGAGCACACTGGTGACATCGAAATACTCCTGTGATCAGGCTGCCACAAACCTAGAAAGTCGACTCCCATTGTGCTGCAAGAGAACCCGAAAACGGGGAGATTACAGTCCGCCCTTCCCAAAGATTGCTTGTCCTCAAGCAACGCCAATGCAACTTCCAAACAACCAACTGATCCAGACTGGAATCAATAATGATTCCTGGGTCCCAAGTCAATCTAGGAGATTTGTAGTACCATCTGCTCAAAGCATTGACCTGCTAGGTACCAACACAAGAGACCTGAAAATTTCTTATAAGAAGAGTAAACAGATACCGACTATACTCAATCAACTCCTCAAGAAATTGCTCTTTGAGAGAGCCAAACTGAGACATCATAGGGATAACCTTCGGAAAGTCAACATTGACTCTCTCACTCCCATCAACTACTGGACTGCAAACCAACGTGATCTCATAGTTCCAAGTCCATGTCAGAAAGGAACCGCCATGCAGATGCTGCGCCTCTCTAATCATAACTGTCAACCCATCGTGCCCAAGCCGCACTCTCCTCTCCTGGAACCCCAAAAAACAAACATGATCAAAGGACATATTGGAAAACCTGAGAGGGCTGAAACCAATGCCACAAGATATTTCCTGCCAAGGCATCTCAGAGACGTCAATATCAACAATCTCACTGCTAATCACGATCTTGGGCAACAAAAAATTAAACATGCTCCACCATAAAGAAATAAACTCAACAAAACCTCTCATGACATCCCAAAGATGAAGCAGACCAATCACAGTCATCTCTCTGAAATCTGCCAACCAGGGAATGTCTCTACTGTTGCCAACTGAAATCATATCATCGACACTTAACCTCCAAGTGTCAAATGAATGGTTCTGAACACACCAACACACCCAACCCACTGCAACCAAAAAAGCATCATCTGAATATATACATACCATTACCATGAAGTATCTGCAATGACCATCACTCACCAAAGTGGAAACAATAAATAAATGAACCGTGTCTGGAAAAATTCTCATAACCAGCTGCCCCAAATCATGCCAAGCATCAAAATCAATTTGCTCATTAAAAGTTGTCACCATAACCAACGTAGAAATGTAAGGACAGCAGTATTCAATCTGATATCCAATTGAAAATATAGGAGGTATGAGTATGGAAGTAACCAAAGAGTCATCTCCTATGATCAAATCACCTCCAGCAACCAACTCTAACCACCAAATACTCCACTGCTGGTCTGATAGAACAAATCAACACAGCTGTAGGCCAAGAGCTGAAGTCATGTGTAGACTGATTGGAAAGTGGACAGCGGTGCTAACACTCATTGTTACAACTCCAAGAGCCTTGGAAAGATGAATCATAGCATGTGGAAATTTGTTGCCTTGACCCCACACCGAGAGTAAACTATCAAAGTTTACATCACAAACCTTCATAAGATAAACTCTCTGAGTTAGGAAGGTTTGAAGTAAACAATAATGACTGCTATCCAAAACTGAAATAAGAGAGGTACAATATGATTTTAGTGCTCTACACCAAGGACAACAGCGACACCAATAAATTTCCCAAGTATAAGCATGCGTGAAAAGCATTGCGCTACACCAAATCAACTTAGAAGTGGCTGGGAAACACTCCCAAGCAATTTCCAACTGAAAACTTTCACTTCCCTGACAAAGAATAATGTGCCAACTTCTTTGAATGAAAGCAAACCAAAAAATGAATTGGCTGACCTGCCATCAAACAAGCAGCTCAAAACTGAAAGACTGATCCAATCTTTGCCAAGGAACACACCCAAGAGTGAACAATCGTTCACTGACCTCCTTAAAATTTCTCTCCAATCCTTTTGTAGATGAACAAATGGAATCACCAGGTGGCTGGTAAAGGAAGGAACAATATTATTAGGTTTGAAATTTTGATCCTTATCCCTCCAAAGATCACTCTTATGACTCCCAATAATCTCTGACAATTCTTGTTGAGAATCCCAAGCATGGATACCCAACCAAGAATGATCTCCCAGAATCAATACATCCCATAAAGGAAATGCAGCTCCAACTACATATGAAAAACATGCAATACTACTCATCAACTCAGTTAAGGTATGAAATGTCACACTTGTTGGCCAACCCCAAAACTCAAGACCAAACCTCATGCAAGAATGAAGCAACTCATAATGAATACCAACAAGGAAATGATTCTCAACTGAAATTATCAATTTGCATACCCAAGTTACCTTCCAATTCCTCATGCAGCAAGGAATGATGATGCCTCCATGTGTCATATCATCCCAAATGCAAACTTCATCTGTCTCCTCATTTGCACATTTCATATCTGGTGGTCTCCCAGGAGGGTAACCAAACTCCTCATAAAGTGAACCTAAATCAAAACCAAGTTGAGTACCACACTCCAACTCAAGTTCTGAATCTTCTCCCGGATCCCATACCTTGTTATTTTTTCCAAGTGCAATACTACAACTGGAAACAACACCATCATCCAACTCAAAGAGTGGATTGTCATAATTTATATCAACACCCATATCAAATAATGGGTTATCAACAATCACCATAAATTTATTCTTGCAATCATATTCATGCAAAGGAAATGAACTGCTGCTATGATGAATACTAAAATCAGAACCTTCATACTTGTTATCAATGACTCCAAGGCTGTCCCAAATCACTTGTGCCTCTTCCTTATCATCTTCAACAGTGAGCGGTGGATCCAAATCAACAAGGTCACTAGGACTCTACTCAAGTACATGCAATGTGAAATCAGATTTGTTTTCATGATAAAAAACAATACCATCCATACCACCCTCCATGCATAGCTATGGAGATGAAGATAGAACAACACTATAGGCAAAAGGGAATTCATCCCAAACAGGATCCTTGTCATACTTTGGTGCCAACACCCCTGGATCCCAAGTGCTAAAAGGCTGATTGCTCTGTTCAAAAAGAATATGCTCCTCATGAGCGTTGCCTTTGTTAATAAATTACTCTCCAACTCCCTAGTATTGCCATCAACATAGTCATTCCTCTTCATAGGCATGGTTTGAAAGTCAAACCAACAACCACCAATGTCATCATCACTGAAATAAGATAAGGAATCATCTTTGTTAGTTGTTTTGAAAACCTCATCCTCTTTGCTTTCAACAAGCTCATCATCGGAAGGTATATCAATGATCTCAACTATCCCAACATTTTCACTAGTGTTATCAGCTTCATTGGGAAGCTCAAAATGTGTATCTAAGGCTGCAGTCTTGTCACTTTTGTTGCACACATCTTCATCCTTTGTAGCTGCATTAGTTTCCCCAATATCCAAGAAAGGATTCAGCTTTTCACATTTTTTGAATGCACTTTTGACTAACAATTCATATATAGTAATATGTTTTTCATGACTCAAAGCAGCCAACAACATAGACATAAGGACCTGGGGAATGGTAACATAATCATCAATGATTAGGACCATAATGGTTTCCATGTAGGAAAAAACAGCTTGTCCCTTATCCTCACAGACTGATGCTATGAAATTATGAAACAATTGAAGAATAAGATCATCACATTCTAAATCATTAAAAAAATAACAAGATATGGATCTTGCCATTACTTCTAGCATCTTAACCTTTCTACCAAAGGTAGGGCCGTTGTTATAAAAAACCCATGAAAGCTCTCAACAATCAGCTGTAGAACCTCCTTCATTATGTCATCTTTGTAAGGAGCCTTAGGAGTTGTAATCCTTGTGATCTCACTAAGACAGTTGGTGACTAAAAACTTTACCCTTTTACTATGATGTCTCATAAGCAATGGCTTAACGAAAGAATGCACCGAAGGAGTCATAGCGAGTTGCATCAACTCAAAAGGTGAATGTTCAACCTTGTAAAGACACAATTTTGCTTCCTCCAAAATGCTGCATAGAACCCTTTTTGACTGAGGTAGGTGTTCAAGTTTCTTACCGGCATTGTAAAGTTTCTTTTGTAATTCTTCACTAAATCTGTCCATGACTCTGAATCTGATAACTTAACCGCACAGGATGGCAAGATACAACTGTGCTCTAATGCCACTGTAATATACACCCCTGTTTTGATTTTTGATTTTCTGTTGTTTGCAGTTGTTTAGGGCTTGCATGTGGTTTTTGCTTTGCATATAGTCGAGATATAACACTAGAGAAGCATTTCTAATAATACCCAGAAGCTTATATGAAATGCAACAAGCACTAACAACATAAATCAGCAATACCCACATGATAGGAAACCTTAAAATCAGATATTTCAAAACCCTAGCTGTTGTCATATATTTTTTGAGACATATTTGCTGAATACATTAAATTGAGGCATTATAACAAATACTCAGATGGCCCAAACAATTCAAATCAACAAAATAAACTTACCCATGTGTAGGTCTGTAACAGTCTGTGAACAACAATGGAAGGCTCCATAATCCCTAGCAGAAATGCTCAGATTACAACACTTGGAGCGGCCAGCAATGGAGAAGGTACATCAATGAAACACTTAAAATCTGCAAATGATCCTTTGCTTTGCTCTTCTAAATCACTCTGTAAAATCTGCATCCAAACCCTTGCTTCAAATCACTGAAAATCTTCAACTATTTAGCTCCAGCATAACCCTTGTGTGAGGCTATCAGTAGAGTATCCATGGGTGATTTTTCACACCTACAGATATTGTTCTCCAAGGGGGTTTTCGTCCCCAAGAAGCAATGGTGAACTCTAGTCCAACCAGCAAGACAAATTGTCGAGAAGAAAATATCCAAGCATACAGCGAAATGAGCTCCAAATGACTTTTATAAGCTTCCCCAAAACCAACGCCTCATTTTGCCCTTTTTCTTATTAAAAAATTGCACTTTAATATTTCCTTACTACTCCCTCAAAAGGACGCCTCAAAAATATTTAATTTTAACTTTATGAAATAACACTTAATTCTCAAGTGGGTACCCAAGTGCAATAATTTAAAGTCACTGTAATAATATTTAGTTATCGTAAGTTAAATATTTAATTTAACTTAAATTGCATAACGATAATTAAATATATCAGCTGCATCCACAAACAGACACCAACGGGCAATCGGTGAAGGGACTGATCATGACGAGCCATTATTGATGCTGCGTGACGAAGTTGGTGCCGAAACGGTGACCCTGCTAAATATAACAAATGCGGTAAGACTCTGAAAATGCTTTCGAAAGCATCACCGCAAAACCCCTGACAACTCTCAGCTCGATGCAACATCTGAGATAGCCAAATGGTTGAACTGCGAAATCACCAAAAACAGTGCGAGGATGACACTATAAATAGTAGTGGTCTCCGAGGACCAAAGAGAACAAACCCAGAAAAATCCAAAAAGATTGTCTCCATGCAAACACTTATATATATATAGTAAGTACAAACAAGTTATCTGAAATCCCTTTGGAAAGTGTCATACAGCTCCACTGGATCGCCTGAGCACACTGGTGACATCGAAATACTCCTCTGATCAGGTTGTCACAAACCCAGAAAGTTAGCTCCCATTGTGCTACAAGAGAAACCGAAAATGGGGACATTACACATAGATACATCTCTCAACATGTTGATTGACAATCTTGAGACTCATTGTGAAATGCCATTTCCAACGTACCCTTTGATCTCTTATGTGTAAAGGCCACAAGTTGTTCTTCAGGTGTGTCAAAAAATGGGTGGCTCTCTATATGTTGAGGATTATATGGCAGTGGAGGGGGCCTCGTTCCTCGAGATCCTTTCTTTAAGGATGATTTGAGTTATGTCTTGTTGCTTGATTTGCTTCTTCCTGGTCTTTAATATATGCTATGACTTGCTTTGATGGAATGAGTACATTATTTTTCCTGGGCAAGCTTTGATGGCCTATCCAGGGGTGCCACACAAATGGGCTTTCACCCAACTATATGAGCTTGAATACCTGATATTACACCCATTGAAAATCCAAATATACCCCCCACCACCTAGAACTCGTTGTACCATATCAACATATTTCCAAAGGGAGAATTTGGGTTTGTTTTGAAGTGAGGTTGGTCCATAGAACTAGAATTGGCTTCCATTGTAATCCCTATAGCAACAAGTTTGACAACCAATACATTCAAAACAAATGAAAACAAAACTTTTATATAGAATCTAACACATTTAAAAAATTTAAGCATATGCCATAGATTCATAGAAGAATGAAAACAAGACAAGAATTTCAAAACAAAACAAGAGAGTTCATTTATAAAACAAAAATGTAGAAAAAAATAACCAAAAAAATTGACCTCATTTGCAAAAATCTTCCTTTACGATCTCCTTAGTAGTGAATGGACTTTTGCATATGTGTAGGAATAGCAAACCAATCACTTTGGAACCTTCACTAGTCAATCTTCAACTCTATTCATGCAATGGCAAGAAAGAATGAAAGTTCAACAAGAATGAATGACTTTTGTGTTTGGCATTCACAATGAGGTAAACTACTTTTTTATCTTACAAATGCCTTACAATGCACATTTTTAGGGTTAGGGATGCATCCAAGTCAAAGTCAGATGTGTTAAACAATAAAAAAATTAAATTAAATTAAAATTCTGTCACTTTCAGCCAGATTTGCCGCGGGTTCCCCAAAATGCTTTTGAGTTCTGCATGGGTTCTCTTGAGTTCATCCAAGACGAACCCATAGGTCAAAGTGCAATCCTTGGCCACACCCCCCCCCCCCCCCCCCCCCCTGCCTGCACCTGACTAGGCTTTGGCTCCGGAACAGATCAGACCCGAACCTGCTAGGAGACAACAGTAAACGGGTAACATAGGTTTTGGTTCCTATAGTGAAAGGAATAAGCTAGATTCTAAGAGCTTCAAATACTTTTTTGTTAGATATGGTGAACAATCTAAAGCATATAGACTCATTGATATAATCACTAACAAAGTCATAGTTAGCTGGGATGTTGATGCAAAAGAAACATAATCTTTCTTTGACTCTGACCCTAAGAAATATGTTGTTTGTGATTAGTATGAAATTGGTGTTGTGGTTCCTTTGAAAGATAAAGTCTCAGTTTGTCTTGTACTCCGTCATAGTTACAAGTAGGTCAGCCTCTTGACTGATATTTCTCTTGCATCTCTGGTATATCAGGGATTAAGACTTGAGTTGATTTCGACTTCATAGGTGGTTGTTTCGCCATAGGAGTCTCTAATCACAACCACAGAGACACGTGGTATCATTCCACTCTTCAGGATGTGAATCAAGATGAACTTCCTCAAGTAGGTGCCCAAGATAGGCAAATGAGGAAACAAATTGTTGGTTTAGATGAGCATGTTTGTTTTGCTCTTGCTTTTGACCTTTTCAAGGTTCTTGAATCACAATGGTATGCAGAAGTGAAAGGTTAACTTGAATGGGAGGTTGACATGTAAGTTGAATATGATGCCCTAATGAAAAATCATAGCTTGGAGTTGGCCATATTGCTTGTAGGTAAAAATCATATCAAAATCATACTATATTGAACTCTCTTCCTATTGTAAGCAAGTGATGATGGTCTAAATGTTTTAGGATTCTCAAGACATAATGCCAGATAATGAATTGAGATAATGTTATTTTATAGTTTTTGTATCTTTGGAAGTAAGAATTCGATAAACATACTCTATATAATAATATAAAGGAAATTGACATACTTTTAGCTTGTTTAGTTGTTAGTTATCATGGGAGTTGTGCATATAGTTGCTCTTACCCACCTTCACCTCTTTGCATCATTGTTAATTTGTTCCTATGCAATGTAGCCTTGTGATGTAATGATCATCTCTGAATGTGAAGGGATCACACTATACTATAAACTATTAGAGAATGGTCTGCATGCATGTGACAGTTCATCAAATAAAAAATAAATAAATTAGAAATACAACTAAAAATGCCCACGCCTTCAATTACTTATGAAATTCATTTTCTTTTGCAATATGTACCTTATGTAATATGTACGTAAATGAGGTACAACCTTTTATTGATGTGTTTATGTGTAGTGTCTGTAGAAACTTGGATTGGAAGGTAATCCCTATAGAGAACACATATTTTTAATTTTTGAATGCTTTCCTGATTAATGTCTATTTCAACTGTTTCATTTTTTACTTTACAGACTAGGTGTCTCTTTTTATTGCTAATGTATATGTGACTGAGCTCAACTAGGTACAAATTAACGAAATACTCGTCTGATTAGAAAAGTACAACTGCATAGACAATGTCTTTTACTTTTCTAGTCAAAGTGTTTTATTTGTGTGATAAATGCCTCAAGCTAGCCTGTAGATTTTTCAGAAACCTTATGTAAGTTTTGCTGCTGCATTTATACATAACACATAAAATAATCTAATAAGATGCCATAAAAAAGTTCCTCTGTTCCTTTACTATAAGATTTGTGGCTGATTTGTTCCTTTTCTGTTCAGCTGTATATTTGAACTTTTATCTTCCCCACTCAGTCACTTCATTTTTCTTATGTTGAAATCTTGTATAACATTACAAATACTTGCAATTATATCATGTTCGAACAGTTCTTGTGGTCCAGGTGGGGAGCATATTTTACTCGTTAATCTTTATAGCCTGTTGGAATAAGCAGGTTGCAGTTTTGACAGACATGTTTTGGTGTATGGCTGCAGTTCTGCACAATCTGGGCAAACACGTTTCAGAATGCCAGAATAGCTGCTCGAGAGCTTGTATTTGCAGGTCTTTCTGATAAGAAAGAGCTGTATGCGCTATATGATTGTTGTTATGAAGTGGATCGAATCAATGTATGCAATTTTTCTACAATCTTTCTGTTGTATTCATTTTTAGTACCCATTCATTTGTTTCAAGCATGTTGAGTTGGAAAATATGTCTTTTAGTTTTTGTTTCATACAGATTGTGCTACACTAATTAATTATCTGTTGCTTGTTTAAGGAGATTGATGTGGAAGCACTGAAAATTGTTAATATATGCTATGAACGTGCGAAAAAGGTAGATATTTATTCTGAATCCTTTATATTATGATGATTAATGATTTCTTGTAAAAGTTAAAAATATGCTTGAAATCAATTTCTCTCTTTCACATATATGTGACAATCTAGAACTCTGATACACAGTTCATTCAAGGTACTGCTTCATACAATTACTGCATGAATCTAATTTTGGTTCGCATGGACCTGACTTCATCTTTCTTTGGTTTTTATTGATATTTGTATGAGTTGCTCATTGATGCCAATAATTCCTTTTCTAGTTAGAACTGAGGAGGACAAGAGAAGTTTTACCCTTATTCTTCTAATGGGTTTAATACATTGTATCTCATGTCTACCTTATTCCTTTTTAGGATTTGCTTTTGTAAACTTTCCTGCTTTATGGCATTTCTCTTTGTTTTTGAAAATCTTTTTAGGAAGTAGTAGACTTTGGGTTTATAATAGTCCCATCAAAATGAAGGCAGAAAGGATTTCTGGAAGGCATATTACCTACAAAACAAAAATAATGAAGTGTGATAACAATATTGGTTTCAAGGGGCTGCATATCAAATCTCATAGTTACAGAGAAGGTATTGCATATGTTAGTGCCTACTGGAAGTTAATGAATACTTTCTAAGATATTGCAGAACTGCAGGCATTATTATATAAATTTTCTGTCCTTCCAAGCCCAAGAATATGGATGACAATCAGATGGTTAACTCTGCAGCCTCAAAAGGGGACCAACCTACAGTAGTCCTAATGGCATTTGGGAAAAATGTCGATCAATGTAATTGTAGATTTGGGATCAGATTTTTAATATTTTTGTGAAGGCAATAGCTAATAAGTTGGGAGAACCTACCCTTTTACTTTCAAGTTTCATTGCATCTGGAAGAGGAATATAGGATTGAACTTTCATGAATTCTGGCTACCCAGAGGGCCGATACAGGAGAGGGGAGCTTTACAATGGATATCATTGTTATCTTCTACTCTGATAAGGATATTATATTTTTTGGTTTCTCAATGGCTTCTCACTGCAAATGTGGTCTATAATTCGAGGAGGTATTGCTTAATAATGGGCAAGAAGTGTCAAATATCAATTTTGAATGGAGACCATCTGTTGTGAGGAGGTGGCAATCTCTGGCCTCGATAAAGAAACCTGTGATAGTGGCAAAATTAAGTCCACAGAAGAATTTTACAAGTTTGAGTATGTTTAAAAGGAGAAAGATTAAAAAAATGAACGCTTCCATTGTCTATTAGAGAACTATGAGATCTTTTCAGCGTCGTGTTTAAAATAAATAAATTGAGGATGACATATGTGGTCAGAAACAATATGGTAAACATCAACTATCCGTTAAATGGAGACCTACCTCAAACTTAATTTATTTAAAATAAAAATGTTTTTCATCTTCCAAACATAGATGTGTAAATTAAGGATATACTTAAAATTTACAGAATACATAACAGGGACACAGCCATGCTTGAAATGATTGTCGTCAAATTTCTAAGCATAAAAGATATAGGGCATGTGGCTTCCTTCACCCTCAAGATCAGTTGTGATTCTGTTATTAATCACTGACTTTATTAATATAGGAGATAATTAGGATCCAATATTTAAAGTTGTGATATTTAGATATTTTTGGAGTGTAAAAATGTTGTTACATGGACCTATAAGGATCTCAAGGCAGTGCCCTTTAGGATTCCTCAATTACCAGGAGCACTAATTTTTAGGAGACCATATCATATGAACCTTAGATATGCTGAGAAGTTCCAAGCAGGGATTGACAAAATGTTGAAGGCTAGAACTATTTTCAAGCTGAGCATGAATGTATGGGTGCCACCTATTGTCTTAATAAGACCATGAAGAACCGCATTTGCTGTTGATTTTAGAAGCCTTGATGCAGTTATGATCAAGATTGATTTCCCTTTTGTGTGTTTAGTTAGACCATTTGGTGAAGTGGCAATCACTGGGCTGAGGTCTTGAATTCAATTTTGTGTTGGCTAGCCTTGATGCTCCCTTTAGGTAAGGTGGACTAGCCTAGGACATTGCCTTTGGAATCCGAATTGGGGCATGGGTTAATCTTCCTAGTTACCAAGCAAAAAAACAGATCAATTTCTCTTTTCCATTTCTACCTTGGAAATTTTTTATAGTGACTTTATTGTCAAGTAAGACAAGTTGAAGAACAGTTATGTCATAGCACATAGGATCTGTATGGAAATTTTTTATAGTGACTTTATGTCAAGTAAGACAAGTTGAAGAACAGCTATGTCATAGCACATAGGATCTGTATGTATGTATGAATATTGTTTGCATTATGTAATTTGCTTGTAACTTTTTTGATGCAAATTGCAAGTGGATCAAATGAATAACTGGCTAATAGTTGCCCATAGTACACAACAAAAGCACTAAATAAGGATGAACAATGAAGAAGTTGGAAACAAGATCTCTATTATATGCAAAAGATTTACATGCTATGTGGGCCTCCCTAAAAATTGATGGAACCCAACTAATCTATGTTACCAACTAGAAATGTTCGGTATATTACAGACACTTCCTGCTTTGCAATCTATTTCCCTTTTATTAAGCCTAGCTATGCCTCAAATCCACTATTTTTGTAGCAACTTTCTATTAGTTTAATAGTGTAATAAAGTGTATATAATTAGTGTAATTAGGTGTAGGTCCTTAAATTAGGTAGTTGCAGTAGTAGTTGTACTATTTAGTATGGTAGTTGTAATAGTACCTTTAATTTTATGTAATGCTGCTTTCACTCTTTGTGAAGCAAGCCTTTCTAGTAAATGGGTTTATAAAGTCAAATGCAAAGCTAATGGTTCATTGGACAAATACAAGGCACTTCTTATTGCTAAGGGATAGTCACAACAAGAAGGTATAGACTTTGAAGATACGTTTGCTCCTACTACTAAGATGGTCACATTTCGGTTGCTTCTCTTCATAGCTACTCAATTTGGTTGGAAGGTATATTAGGATGTCAAAAGTGCCTTCTTGAATGGGGACTTGGATGAGGAAGTCTATATGGTCCAGCTTGAGGGTTTCCAGGTTCCTAGATGTGAACATTTGGTTTTTAGGTTAATTAAGCTCCTATACAGACTTAAGTGGGCTCCTTGAGCCTAGTATCTTAAAATTAATAAACATCTAAAAGATTTTGGATTCAGGAGCCTCTCTAATCCAAATCTTTATGTCAAAAGCGATGGTAATGATATTGTAATTGTTATTGTATATGTTAATGATCTTGCCATCACAGGTGACACAAACATTGCAGTTCGACAAGTAAAATCATAATTATGTGTAGCTTTTGACATGTCAAATCTAGGGATCCTACATTATTGCCTAGGGGTTGAGTTTTGGCAATTTGATGCCATGAGTCTTTTGGAGTGTTTTGGGATTGTAGATTGTAACTCATCTTCTACACCTATGGGGGTTCTGCTGAAGTTGTCAGCTTCCGATGATTCATCTCCGGTCGATGAATCACACTATAGATGGTGGGCAGCTTGATATATCTTACAACCACTAGACTGGATCTTTGCTTTGCTATTAGCTATCTCTTTTGGTTTCTGTTAAAACTAAAGCTCTCTCATTAGATAGTTCTAAAGCGAGTTTTGAAATATGTCAAAGGTACTCTTGACTTTGACATACTCAATCAAAGGATAGAATATTTTGGTTTAATCAAGTATACAGACCCCGATTGGGCAGGATCTGTGGATACTCGGTGGTCTACAATTGCCTACATCTTCTCCTTGGGTTCAAGAGTGATTTATCAGTAGAGTAAGCTTCAACAGACAATAGCTTTATCCTCCACTAAAGCTGAATATAAAGTAGTTGTGAGTGCCAATTGTGAAGCAGTTTGGTTACACAAAATCTTGACAAATTTTCAGCTTCCTCAACATACTCCTACACAGTTTCTTGTGATAATTAGGCTATGTTGAAGTTGGTGAAGAATTCAATGTATCATGCTCGAACCAAACATATCAAGATTCATCATCTCTATATTTGGCAACTAGTGGATTGTGAAGACATATCTCTTGATTTTTGTTCTTCTCAGGAGTAGACTGCTGGTTTAATGACTAAACCACTTGGTCTTGGTTACTTTGTCAAACTTTAGGACAAGCTTGATGTTGTTACTGGTTGTCATTAAGGGGGGTATTAGTATAATAATGTAATAAGGTGTATATAATTAGTGTAGTTAGGTGTAGGTCCTTAAATTAGGTAGTTGCTATTAGTAGTTGTACCATTTAGTATGGTAGTTGTAATAGTACATTTTCTAATTTTATATACTGTTGCTTTCACTCTTTGTGAAGCAAGCCTTTCTAGCAAGTTTCTCTCATCTCTCTTCTTTGCATCTTTGCTAACACTTTCCTATGACTTCAACAACGACATTGGTAGCCTCTTCCAGAAGGAATCGATATATTTTATGTTGACACGATGATGTTTGATCTTCCCATAGGTGCGAGAACTAGAAGGTCTCTCCTATGCCTCTTGTTCATAACTAGAACTCCAATATCTCTCAACACTTTAGCTTCCATCTGTGTGTTTGTTGTTTCTCTAACTATTTCTAGAAGGCCCTTGTTGATTTGCACAATATGACACAATCAACAAGGAATATTTGTTGTTATCCACCTATCAACCATTAGATGACTTTTGCACATATCCACTTTCCAAGATGTGGATTGGATCCTACATGGCTTCACCAAGCTTATGTGATACCACACAACACCCAAGTGACACACCTTATGTTGCCTATGCTAGATGGTTCTATGAGGGTTCATACTCGGTTTCGAAAAGATAGGGGGTTTGTGTCAACCTATATGCCCATTTGGCATTGACGTCTTTGTAATGCCCTATCTGCTACTCCAAGACACTAGTGGACAAAAATAGGATGAACAAATTTTTTGCAATGTAATTGTGAAATGCACATGTCCCAATTACACTATCATGCTCTAGAAATGTTACAGCGTCCCATGATGAGACTCTAGAACATGATGTGAAACAACCACAGTGACCACTTAGGGTCCAAAAACACCAACCTAACACAAGTGGAAGAGAACCAATCATGTGACCAAGCCTCCATGAAAACACTACGAGAGAATAGAACTCACTCCACGATGAAGATTGGATGCCAATCCACAACTTCACTCTTGCAACCACGTGGAATAGGATGAGGATGATAGTCACCTCAAATCCATCCCATCGTGACACCACACAATCTCCATGCACACGAAACAACCTACTCAAGGGGGATCCACTAGGAAGATCACAACCTCCATTGAAAACGATGACATCCAATTAACTTTGCGTGAAGCACGCTTCCCAAGACAAAATGACCATAACTCCCAAAATACATTGTGTCCAATCAAAATAAAATATGGGAGGACTCAAGACCAAGGGGAATATCTTTCATATAGAAAGTTTCTTCGTAAAATGTTGGGAAATGCTTGTTGTCTGAAGGCTCAACAATCTCCAAGCACATGAAACAACCTACTTAAGAAGGGGGATCCACTAGGGAGATCACAACCTTCATTGGAAACGATGACAACCAATTGACACTGCAAGTCACGCTTCCCAAGACAAAACAACCATAACTCCCAAAATACATCGTGTCTAGTCAAGATAAAATATGGGAGGACTCTGGACCAAGGGGAACATCTTTCATATAGAAAGTTTCTTCGTAAAATGTTGGGAAATGCTTGTTGTCTGAAGGCTCAAAGACCACAGCACAAGACAGGACAATAGTGCAGAACTGGGACTCTAGCACTTAGCTCTAGTGTCCCCTCCGGGGGCTAGTGTCCATCCTGGGTGCTAGTGTCCTTCTGGGGCGCTAGTGTCCTTCTGGGTCACTAGTGTCCTTCATGGGCACTGCAGTCCTTGAACAGTCCCTGATCGGAATTTTCTCAAAGGCACAGATTCAAGAAAAAAACACACCTCCCCAAGGACACTACAAACCCTAGAAACACCCAAGAACCCCTAGCAAACATCTAGAAGACAAAACAAAGCCCAAAGATCACACAAGTTTGACAACACTTGCATGTGTTGAAAGTGCTCTCCAACAAGGATGGATATCGACAAGCAAGCCAAGTTCAAGCGCCAAGGCACAAGAGAAGAGTTGGACAACATGAACACACCTCTCTCAACAAAGAAAAAGCAACCAAAAAGCCAAGTCAACATCGACAGGCGGCTAACACACCAAGCAGTGTCGACATTCGACCGACAAGTTGGACAGAGGATTGACTACGACACCTTGCAAGAACAACACATCCTGTAGTAACCCACACCATTTTTTATTTTATTTTTTGCAATTACGAAATGCAAATGCAATGTTCGAACATGTTTTGATCACCAAGGTCCTAGTGTGGGCAAGGTGAGAGCATATGATGCTTTGGACCACACAGCTATCTAAGATGTATGCAATTACAGAATGAAGGTGGCAAGCCGACTAGAGCAGGCAGGCGGCAGAACCGACCCAAATTTACACTTTTCAGCAGAAAAGCATGTGTAAATGCAATTATAGAAAGAAAGGCATGCAGGGGGCAAAGCCAACCCAAATCTACATCTCTTCAGTGGACAAGTGTGCATAATGCATATTCAGTGGCAGAATGTCTAAGCTTGATCAGATCAAAATGGTTGATAACAAGCAAGCTTGTTCAATGCCAAAATGGATTGAATGATATGCTATACGAACTGGCGGTAAACCATCCAGTTTTACAATATGAAATGCATACAATGAAATTCCTTCGGCGGTACTACCATCAGGGGTTACAAGACAAGCATGAAATGCATTATAATATTTCAAAATGTAAAGTTAATTGCTGCAACTCATATAAATATTAATTCTGATCAGACTGATACACTGCTGCAAAACAGGATTAGACCATTAAACTTAGAAAAAATTATGAGATATAATGCTCACAATGTTGTCCAACACAAACGCATAGAAAATCAACTCTGAAAGTTGACGAAGAGTGCAAGTATAAGTCTGAAATCACTCTTTTTTGCTGATATCACTGATAAATCAGAACTGAAAACATAATTTTGGAAGTACCCAGCTGAACCCCAAAGGCAAATCCCACACATATGGAATGTTGTTTACTCATATCAGTCTATTCATATTCATAAACATAAATAACCAGTTCAACCTCCCAAATATTATAAAATGGATTGATTAAGTCCATTAACACTGCTGTAGCCACCAATTGGGGTGTACAACCTGTATAGGCACATGGTACGACCCCCACCAATATCTCACCAAAGACAAAAACTAAGGCAGTGATTCCTCCTAATAATTCCTACGCTTCAAAACAAGGTATGAATGGTTATTTGTACGGTGCCGAAGGGATAATGGTATGGATAATAGAAGACCACGATTTCTTCTTGTTCTTTTTTAAACACCTCCTCCAAAGGTACGACCAATGTAAAATTTGAGATCAGATTTGATTAGAATTAAGCCTAGCACTTGCAATAAAAGGGTATGGCCTCCCACAAATGGTACAGCCCTTCTAGTAAGACTTCTCAAAACATGCCTCCATTAAACTCTTATATGTAATGCCATCACTGTAAACTGAAATAAATCCAACACACAGGGAAAATCAGAAAACATAAAAAACTTCCATCATAAACAACAGAATAGAAAAAACTCCACTTGCAGCACAAAGGTGATTTTAGGGTGAAATCACTCTATCCAACTAGGAGGGTTTTTGTCCCCAAAACTGGTATTCCAAGAGGATTTTCGTCCTCAATAAATATGGACTCAAGTTCTCACGTAGAGCAAAATAGCAAAATCAATATTACAGTCTAACCTATACTCTGTGCACAACTCCTTTTATAAGCACTTTTGAGAGAATACACTATTAATTTTTGTTTTCCTCCATATTAATTTATGTGTGTAGAAGTCCACCTTTTTGCCCCCTTGTGCCTAACGGCACTTTATCTGCACAACTTAAAGTACCTTTTAAAATAATTAAATAAGCCGTCAAATAGAATTATAAAATAAAGTAACTTTTTGACAACTTAAATTAATTATTTATTTTATTTTTCCTTTACTAATACCAATTAGCTTACGGTAAAACTTAGGATTACCAATCCTTATATTAATTCGGATTTGGATCCTTATATTATTTCAGATTTGGATTCACAGGTTCGATTCGTGGATTCAGTCAATTTTTTTTTGGTGTGGATGCGTTTTGGATTCGTTAATACTAAAACATATAAAAATAAAAAATATATACATATTTGCAACAATAATTAAGTTCAGAATACCACATAGCATCATGATCATTTAATTATAATAAACAAAACCTCCATAAAACAATAAAAAATAAAAATACTACAATGTCAATCAATCAAACTCGAATGTCATGATATATATTAAAATTAAAAATAATAATGTCAAGTGTCAACAATCAACCATCACTGATCAAGTATCAATGTCATATGGGTCTTCAAAAAATCATCATCATCATCCATATTAGATGACATAGGTAGTGGTATATTAAAAGAACCACAAATAGTGGCATCAACACTGGCACTGGCACTGGCACTAGCACTGGCACTCTCATGCTCGCTAGTTCCCTCGTCCTCAACATCAAGTGCAGCAAGGTGGGAAGTGGTAGAATCCAAGTCAGTAAGCTCTAGCTCGATATCCCACTTCTTTGTGTCCCCTTCCTTGTAGCCACTTTCTTTGTGTGTAAGCAAGCACAAGTTGGAATGCACATGCACTAAGTCCTCTACCTTTTTGGAGTGCAAAAGGAGTATGTGCTCCAATTCCTCTCAGATGCAAATGAACTAGCAACC
Source organism: Cunninghamia lanceolata (assembly GCA_027924645.1). Lineage (NCBI taxonomy): Eukaryota > Viridiplantae > Streptophyta > Pinopsida > Cupressales > Cupressaceae > Cunninghamia > Cunninghamia lanceolata. The sequence goes on along the minus strand of BSBN01000326.1, from coordinate 1,574,852 downwards.
TATTAAGACAAAATTGGAGAGTTAGAGTTATAAATATAAAATATAAAATTTAAAATGATAAATGAAACTTAAAAGTTAAAACTAAAAGATAATTTTTTTTTTAAATATTAGAAAACTTACTTGTGATAAAATCTTCATCGCAAGAGGTTGTAGGTGTTTGAATGATTGGCCATGGAAGCACCACCAACTTGCAGCATCAGCCCTAAACTTGTCTCAAAGAGCATCAAGACTACAGTCATTAGAGCATACAAAATCCATAAACTCTTGTCTAACTGCAGCCCGCATGTTAGGATCAATGAAGAGTCCATGAAATGTTGCCTTGTATCCATGGCTGACTTCAACATCTCTATATAGGGCAATCCTTGTTTGCACAGAAAGGACCTCAACACTATAATATTTAGGGCTCAATGCAAAGGCAAGAAGATGCAGCAGGGTGGTCATTTAGTTCCATCTCTCATCAATAATTTTGTGGAGTTGTTTGAAGCAAATTTCTTGAGGATCTTTCTCTTTTGCATTTATGATGGCTTTGATCTTCTCAATCATTGAGTCGATGCCATCATATATCTCTCCCAAACAAGGCCTATCCATATCAGTATAACGGGTCATATTCAATATGGGTTCGATGAAACCGAGGAGATATTTAGCGCGATCCCACCAAGTGGCATCTAAGATCATCTGATTAATTTTTGTTGCCCTTTCAGTGCCAGATTGCCTCCATATGGACCAATTTTGATTGATGACCATGCTAGAAAGTGCCCCTTTAACCTTCACAAGTCATCTTAAGACAATTGTGTTAGAGGCAAAATGAGTCTCAACAACCAATTAAACATTGATTTCAACATTAAAAAATTAGAAAATAAAGATTCTTAACTTATTGAATCTTAAAGAAAAATTTAAAAAAACATAAAAAAAATTAAAATTACAAAATTGAACATAAATGATAAATGATTAAAAATTTAAATCTTATTACTTCACTTACCTTCAACAGCTCCAATTTTGAGAATGATCTAAATTTGCCTTGCGACATATGGTGGTTGGTGAACATTTTGATGTCTTTAGCCTCATTGTATACCTGTTTGATCCAATCAATTTTGGTGCCAATTTTTTGTAGCATAAGGTTAAGGGAGTGGATCGCACAAGGTGTCCAAAAGATGTGAGTAATGCTCCTCAACCATTAAACCAACTACTCTACAATTTTGGGCATTGTCCGTAATGACTTGAACAACATTTTGAGGCCCCACTTCCTCAATGGCTTGACAAAGAATATTAGCAATAAATGCACCATCCTTTACCTCCCCCTCACAATCCACTGCCTTTAGAAACATTGCCCATTTAGGGGACACTGCAATAACATTAATCAATGGCCAATTTTTTGCATCCTTCCATCCATCGGAAACAATGGATACACCTGTCTCGACCCAAGAATACCTTATGGGCTTCAACGAATCCTATACAAATTGCATCTCCTTTTCTGACAAGTTAGTATGCACCTTTCCATAGCCCGCGCCCTTGTACCCTTTTGGAGTTTCATTAATTGCTTTCACCATTTGTTGCCAATATGGTGAGCGAACAACATTGAAAGCCAATCCGTTTGCATACACACATTTTGGCGATCTCACGAGACTCATTCTAAAACGCTATTTCCAATGGCCCCTTTGATCTCTTACATGCAATAGGTTTTTCACTTTGAGCTTGAGGTGTGTCTAAAAATGGGTAGCCCTCTACAGGTTGAAAATTAGATGGCAATGAAGGGGGCTTCATTCCTTGAGACCCTTTCTTTACCAAAGGATGATTTGATTTACGACCTACCGCTTCATCTGCTTTCTCCTGCTTAGCAATATAGGCTAATACTTGCTCTGGTGGAATGGGTGCATCTTGTTTTCCTAGGCAAGCTTTGATGCCCTGTCCGAAGATGTTACACAAATGGGCTTTCACTCGGCTGTATGAGCTTGAGTACTAGACATCACATCCACTGCAAATCCAAATATAACACCCAACACCTTTTACTTTTTGCACCTTATTAACATGTATTTGAAGGGGTGAATTTGGGTCTATTTTGAAATGGGGTTTGCCCACGGAGGATGAACTGGTTGCCATTGTAATCCCTATGGCAACAAATTCAATAATCAATACATTTGAAAATTGAAACAAATAAAAACAAACAAAATTATATAGAACCGAATTGAGTTTAAAGAATTTAAGCACATGCCATTTGAATTGTTGTACCCACTAAAATTTGACTAAGTCTGAAAAATTATAAGATCCTCCAAAGCCTAGAATTTGCATTATAACTCCTAGAGATTCGAAACCATTCTCAAACATTCTGAAACTATATACATGAAATATAACTTAAACTATAAATGTAAATGTCACATATACTTAAATGTTTATTTCATGTATACCTCCACTAGGAAACGCTAAACAAAACAAAATGTAAGGAAAAAAAACTAAAAAACCAACCTTGTAGAAATCTTCCTCTAGAATCTCCTTTGCAAATGAGTTGTTGCACACGCATAGGAATTGCAACCAGATCACTTGGGAAACTTCAACTATCAATCTTCAATTTTTTTTGGTTGTTGCCAAGCAAGAGTGAAAGTTCAGCCAAATGAATAAGTTTTATATTTTGCTTTCAAAATGAGATAAATACTTGTGTTTTGGTCTTTAAAATGCATTGGAAGGAGTTCTCTAGGGTGAAGGTGAAGTCAAATGGTGGTCAAAGGAGTTATATTATTTAAAAATTGGAAAAAAACTTAGTTTGATCTATCAAACAACGAATCCGCATGCTAAAAAAACGTTTCCTGGACGCTCCCACTGGCAAATCGAATCTGGATCTAGCTCTGAAACGAATCGGACCGGGATCCGGGTGCCCAGGACAAAAATCCGGTAACATAGAAAATAGGCTAATGGCTATCAACTGCTCACGTGTGAGAAGGGGACATTACACATCCACAAGGATCCAAATCACAAGGCATCTACTAATCAACCATAAACAACATGCCATATAATCTCAAAGCATGATATCCAATCATATAAAGAAATAGAACATTTCTAATTCACTAACATACATGCCAAATATGATAAATTCCAATCGGAATGCCACACTCGTTCGGCACCAACATCGAAACGAGTTAAAACCAAACATAGAAATCTCAATCATAATGTGAGCACAATACAACCCAATCAATAAACATGACATAATATAATCATAACATATAAAATGAAGGACTCCAACATCCTCACTTAACCATTTTTATCATAGGAGATAATGCTACAACATGATAAATTCCAGCCAGATCATGATTCATTTACCAACCAAATGACATCATAAAATAATATGACGGAGGCTACATCCCAAATATAGAAGGATCGCACTCCAATAAATAAATAAATTATACAAAACATTAATATACATCAATAATAATTCACCTCCAAGGTGCTCCAGTAGGCACATAGTACAACATACTCAAAATGCCAAGAAAGAACAAGGAAACCATCCAGCCCTTGAAAGATCATCTCGATAGGACCAATGGGGAAATGTTACCCACCACCCTACCATATTACCAGCATTGAGTGCAATAGATGTCTATGCCACTCTAAGCAACCCCGAGCTATGGAGAAGATGATCATGGCAACATCGCTATCAAAGCCATCTCACACCAATCCAAGGAATACATAACACATTCAATCAAGTACAATAGTCTCAAACATCATCACTCAGACAAGAGTCACAAGATGGAATCACACACAAATACAACAATGTAATGCTTGCATCACTATTGCTCACAACGCTATGCTGATGCAACTACTCACACCACAAGGAACATAAAGGCAACATATGGCACACACGCCAAACAATGCACAAGAAAGGATAACACACATACAAGAGCCTCAAGGACACCAACACTCACAAGATCCACAAGGACGTCACCACTCTCAAAGTAGCCTCAAGACATTGCGTCACCACTCTCATGGGAGCCACAAGATGGACACAATCGCTCACACTCAGAGCTTGAGGATATATGCCAATCACTCACACATGGGACCTTGAGGCAACACTAAATCACTCACATATGAGTCACAAGATGTACATTGTTTACTCACACACAAGAGCCACAGGATGTGCGTCAATCGCTCACACACTGAGGCTCAGGAGAGACATCACTCTTACACAAAGACAACAAGCTCAAGGGCACTTCTCTAGCATACCCCTTGCATCCAACCTCGTATGAGTTGGGAGACAAGCCAAAACAAACATCCTACAAGTATCTCCCTATCCTACACAAATCAGGGTCATCCTTCTTCAAGAAACCCAAAAATAGGGAAAGAGCGGTTTTTCCCAAAAATGTGCTTCCCAATGCACACACAAAATCAAACCTATGGGATTGACCATTACTCTGCATAATAATAACTATTTAGAATTTAAAAAAAAAAAAATATCATATTTCCAAAAATGTCTAGGGTCCGCCACTAACGGATCTTGGAGCATCCTTCCCCAATTCACATCCAAAAATTCACTTTTTTGTAAAACAATGAAATATAGAATTCTAAGAATACCCTCTTGGTCTAAATTAGCCCAATAGCAAACTTAACCAATCACATAATTTTTCCAACAAAATTTGGTAAGGTGAAATAGGGAAATTCATGCAATTTTCACTCTTTCCAAGAAATTCAAAAACTGAAAATGTAATCATACTCCTTTCTTCCCTTCCTACCCAACAACACACTTTTCAAATAAAATTGCATTTTTAGAAAATTTTGACATGACCTTTCTAGAAAAATCACTTTCCCAAAATTTCATAATTTCCTACAAATGAAAATTTCAAATAACTTTTTCAAATCAAATGCAAACATGGAAGGAATTACCTCAATGGATTCTAAATCCAAATGGAATCAATTTCTCTACTGACAACTTCTAGTTCCAAGCAATTCCAAGCAATCAGAAATCAAATTCTTTGAAAGATGGTTTGAAAATGGGCCTTTTTCCTTCAATTTTGCTCTCCAAAATTCCAATAATGCATAATGAATAAGAATAACAAAGCCCTTTTCCTTATATTCCACTAATTAGGATTAGGCTAACACCTTTAATTAACTTTCCCCAATGCTAATTTCACTAAAGCCATAATCCAAAACTAAAATATTTCTTTACAAATAAAATTTAATCCATTTCAAACACGAACCAAATCATTTAGATGCTTTCCTCTAAACCAAGAAACGATAGCATAAAATGATGATTTCCAAGGCATAAAAAATCATTTCGCACATACCAAGCATACACAGAATCTCACAAGTGATAAATTAAACACACCTAAGAAGACATTCATAGGTCTATCACAAGGGGGGTCTAGGATCGCAATTAATTCGGATGAAGTTTTAATGTGTTTAACAACACAAGGATGACGAGGTGAGATAGCTAAGCGTCCCATGCCATCATTCTCCACATTTCACTCATTAGCCAATACCTATAATTTCTTGCACACTCAATGCGAACGTTACGCGCATTTGTCCAAAACATAACAATAGCCGAAGCAATGATATAAATTACATAAATAAATATTAACCATTTAGTATGCATATTACAATTAAATCATGTCTTCTAAAAATATGATCAAGATGCAATTAATCATTTAAAATATTCATATTGAAGAAAATCAGATCTACCCACCCAACATATTATTTAAACGAAAACAGTGAAACTGAAACTCTAATAAAGTATATAACACACACACAAACACACACACACCCATATATATCAAAGTCTCATAGGTCCGAATATACACAGAAAATCCAGATCAAACATTGGCATCGACTAGCGATCACCAATCTACAATACAAAATATCAGAACAAAAGTATCATATAATATTGATATGCCAAACGAGACGAGAAAGGCACAAATGTCTGTGGACATTATAGTCTTGATTGTTGGTCTTCACATATTGCGTTAGATTTTGCTGGCTTCCAAACACAAACACACAAAACTGCAGATCAAAACACTTAACACACACAACACAGACACAAAAGAAAGGAACTCTTTTTTTGGTGATGCAAGATTGCTCGACCCTTAGTATGCTCTTGTATCAAGACATTCGGGGTGAAAAGTTTGTGATCGTGGTGCTCAAAAATTGGCTTTCACAAAGGATTGTTTTGGCCACCCAAGTTGGCTTTCTTCAGTTGCAACGATCTACAAATCCTCTTCTAGCTCCTTAACCATCTAATGAATGAGATACTCTTTGTACTTTCTTTGTTCGGTCTTCGTGCCAATGCGCTCATCAAGATTCAATTCAATTTCATCTTGTTGCTTTTTCAATATCTATCTGTTATAGTCAATGCTATCCTACATTATACCTCATCTGTGGTATCATTTTGTTGAGGAAAAATATAGAGATTAGACACATTGAATATTAATGAGATATTCAAATCCCTTGGGTAACTCAATTTCATATGCATTTTTGAGAATGTGTTCAAAACTTTGTACAGGTCAATGTTCTTAGGTTTCAGTTTATTGTATGTTCCTTTGGTGAGCCTCTATTTTCTTAGGAGTTCCACAACTAAGTCTTTTCTCTCCTATGCACATTTGCTAGCATTTTGTACTTGGTGCTACTCTCCTCCAACTGCGTTTTGACATGTGCATGAAGCTCCTCCATGTGCTACAACAAAGTCTTTTGCCTTTGCACTGATGCATCTTCTTCCTTTGACAAGTCAATGATGGCTTTTGGCATGCCCATACACAATCTAGAATGGAGTCTTTCTAGTCAATTTGTTCATTGAGTTGTATGTAAACTCTACTTGTATAAACATGGTGTCCCTGTGTAGTCTTATCTCCCACCATACATCTTAGTAAGTTGCTAAGGCTTCAATTGACAACCTTTGTTTGACCATTTGTTTGTGGATGACATGCAAACTATAATTGAGTCTTGTACCCAACTTCTTCCCATGTGTCTTCTAGAAGAGACCAAGGAACTTGGTGTCTTTGTTGGAAATTAGTGCTTTGTGACGACCCTTGCAACCACAATACCTCATTCAAGGACAAATTTGCAACTTTTAACGCATCATTTGTTTTCCCAAATGGAATGAAATGTAGCATCTTTGAGAATTTGTCAACAACAAAAATTGAGTCATTACTTCTTTGCATCTATGGTAATCCAAGGACAAAATCCATTGACAATTCTTATCAAGGTCTATTAGGCATTGGCAATGGCTTGTACAATGTGTTTTACACCATGCCCTTAGCTACTTGACATGTTTTGCCTCTCTCAACAAATTTATCCTCATCTTTGTGCAAATCAAGCCATTGCTACCTCTCCTCCAACATGGTCTATCTTTTATGACTTTTGAAGTGATCTCCCAATATATTATTGTGTAATTGTCTAAGTTCTCCCTTATTGAACTTCATGGGATATACAAACTATTGTCTCCGGAACAAGCACCCCTCCTATGCAAAGTAATTCACAAATGGGCCTTTGTTGCCAACCCATGTCTCTGTGCATGGCTTCAATGCATCTTCGAAATCAAGATGTGTTGCATACAAATCTTTCATTCCCTCTATGCCCACTAATGCAATAATCATTATGGACAACAAAACATTCCTCTTGCTCAAGGTATTTTTGACATAATTTGACTTTTCAAACCTATTATTCAACATAGAGGAGTAACCTTGGAAGTATTTTACGTACATGTCTCTGGTTCAATTTCATTTGGTTGTTGATGTACCACAATGCTTGATGGTCAGTGTACAATACATATTCCTTGTGTTCTTTGTATCATTTGGTTTCTCATTGAAGAATGCAATTGGTCTTCCCAACTAAGAATTGCACCAGTTGTGGTTCTGCTAGCATCACAATCAACCTTAAAAACTTTGCTGAAATCATGGAGCACCAACATAGGCTCTTGTCACCTTCTTCAAGAGTTCAAAACTCTTGGCTACAGCAATAGTTCAATCAAACCCACCCTTTCACATATGGTGAGTTAGTGGTGCATGCACACCATAGATACAGGACTCGCTCAGACTCGGCGAGTCGCGAGCCGGGTGACCCTGGGTGAGTTTGGTAGACTTGGCGGTCGGGTACTCGCCTGACTCGCCGAGTCTATCAAACTCGCCGATCTAGGCGAGTCCCGATGGGAAGACTCTACCAAGTCAATGAAAAATGGGGGAAAAAACTATAATAAATGGAAAACGGTTAAATGTAAAAGCATGAAAGTCAAGCATTTTTTGAAGGGTTTGGAGGATTTTTGAAGGCTATTTAAAAGCAATAAAATTATGAAAAATGACATGCGCCATGAAGGTCTCAAAGGCTTTAATTTGGTCTCAGAGGCTGCCCCCAAACCCCTGCAAGGGGCATTGCCCCTCGACCCCATTGGGGGTGTTGCCCCCAAACCCCCAAAAGGGGCATTGCCTTTGCCACAAACAGATTTTTGGTAGGGACTTATCACCCATCACACTAGAGGAGGTTGATCCACAATCGGGTTGGATCACTGAGGTTGAGGATCTTGTCTTCAATGATGAGGACCTTGCATGGGTTGACCAGGTGGATAGAGAGGCAGAGGCAGTAGCCATGGCAGAGGAGGAAGATAGAGCACGAGCAGACACCTTGGATGTTGGTGTGTCACTGAGACACATGCAGATATCATGGATGCATCATCATCTAGGACCTATCTTAGATGCCCATGTAGGACTTACCATGATATTGGGCAGAATGATGCAGGTTCCTCTGAGCCATAGACTTCTAGTTTTTGTTTTGATATTTGTTTAGAACTTTTGATGCCGAGGATTTCATAATCCATGAGTTTTGTATACATTTGACAATATTTATATATCTAAATGTGTTATTTCCTTTAGCTAAAATTTGTGTTTATACTTATGTGATCGATGTATACTTGTGTATGTGATCAAAGTAGCTTCTATTTGATGATTTTATTGTGTCTTTAAGGTTTATCTATTAAAGGGTGCATGAAACAAGTCTTAAATCCTTAAAAATCTCTAAATTTCATGTGTTTTTCAAATTGTTGAGTCTTGGGCGAGTCTTGGTGGCGAGTCCGAGTACTCGCCCAAAATCACCTAGGTGAGTCTTTGGCGAGTTCGGGTCTTGTAACACTGATGCACACCACTGAAATTACTGATGAACTTATAGAAGCTCACCAGCCCATGGAAACTCTTGACTTTTGTGGCTCTTTGTGGTACTAACCATTCAGCTATTGCCCACTTTCTCTAGGTCCATCCTTGACCCATCTTGAGATATCACAAATTCCAAATATGCCAGTTCGTTTTGCATGAAATTGTATTTCTTTAGGTTACTGTGCAACTCCAACTATGTGAAAACTTGCTTGCTACAATTGTGCAAGATGCTCTTTCCTCATCTTGTTGAATTCCATTTAAATACATGACCACAAACTTGGTAGGAAATGGCTTCACGACCTCGTTCATTAGCCTCATGAATGAGCTTAGGGCATTTTTCAGCCCACATGGCATCACCAACCACTCATACAAGTCATCATTTGTCCAAAATGCAGTCTTCCATTTATCTCCTTCCCTGATTGTGATTTGGTGATAACCACGCTTGAGCTCAATCTTCAAAACTATTTGGCTCCACTTGGGCAATCCGTTAGGTCATCCATCCATGATAATTGAAACCAATATTTGATGATGATCTTGTTTATTGTTTTGGAGTTTGTACACATTCTCCATTCACCTCCCTTCGTTGGTGCAAGTATTATAGGCATTGAGCAAGGGTTCATACTCTCCTTGATCAAGCCTCTTTCTAGCACTCTTCTACTTGCCTATTGAGTTCTTCCCTCTTTGACTCATTCAATGTGGTGTCTTATTTGGAAAACTAGACCTTGGAATTAGATCAATGCAGTGTGAGATGCTTTGCATTGGCAATGATCCCTCTGGCATCTCATTGCTGATGATGCTTGCCTACTTCTTGAAGAGCACTGCAATCTCTATCTCTCTTGAGCTATGTGACATCTTTTCCTCTTGTGCGGGCTTGAGCACTACTGCGTAGCACTCCTCAACATTCCTCACCTCTTTGAGAAACTACTTACTGCTCAACAAACATTACCTGATTTGTCGTGCCTCTTATTTGTATTGGCAACAACTAAAACTTTTTACCATCATGATTGGGAAGGTGTTCTTCTACCCATTATGGATTGCACCTCATATTGCCATGACCTATCTAACAACACATGGCACATATCCATCAAGATCACATTGCACCATACCTCATCCATGTAACCTCCAATACAAAATGCAACTGCCATGACCTACCCAACAACACATGGCACATATCCATCAAGATCACATTGCACCATACCTCATCCATGTAACCTCCAATACAAAATGCAACCTTGCATTGTTCTAACACAATGGGTTGTTCCTTTTGCAACCAAGAGCATGGAGTATGGGACAATTTTTAACCCCATTTTTTGAACCACCTCATCTAATACCAAGTTGCCTATACTACCTCCAATTATCATCTTGGAACACTTATCGCTTGACTTGCACTTGGTGCAAAAGATGATCTTCCTCAACCATGGCTCATTTTTTTCTTTGGCTGACTTAAGCAACACTTTACAGATCATTGAGTTTTCTCCTTGATCTAGAGCTGCACTTTCTGCTTCACTCTCTTCTTTGGTCATTGTGGCATGGACTCTCTTTTTCGAATGACCTTTGCCCTCACTCTACTTTAGAACTGTATTGTCCCTTATAAGAAGATCCTTATTTTCCACTTTGCACACGAGAATTACTTCTTAAAGGAAATATTAGTAATAGATATTAAAATAATCAAATCAGGGTTAGTAACCAATAATTCAATTATTCAATCCTTAAGTTGATTCATACTTAGGGTTGTCTATTATATGTTAATCTTATTCATTTTCAAACCCTAGTGGAGATGGGGTACTAACTCTTGTTAGGTTGCATGAATCATCCTTTATGGGTAGTGCCTTTGTATGATGTAACACATGCCCATTCCACCTTAGGTCTTACTAAGTGCCCTTGTATGATGTAACACATGCCCATTCCACCGCAGGTCTTACTTATTGCCCTTGTATGATGTAGCAGATGTCCATTCCACCGCAAGTCTTATCCATTGCCTAAGTATGATGTAACATGGTCCATTCCACTGCCGGTCTTACCTACCTTTTGAGGTATTAATGCTGCTTCTTTCTAACAGTCTACCTCCAATCTCTCAATGTGTTCTATGATCTTATATCACTTACTTTGTATATATCGTTATCTCTCACAAGGCAATATAAATATTTCAGATTTCTTTGTCATTGTCTTTATATTCCCAAAGAGATGATATTCCTTATATATTGCAGATTTAAATCTACTATGAATATATTTCCATTTCCAAACTTGTATCATATTTATCTATTTTCTTCTTGTTATATTTATATCAAAATTGTATTCAACTCAAATATTATTCAGAAAATATCTTGCTCGTTGGATAGACTTTATTTTCTTCCATTTCTGCCTTATATTTTATGTACTTTTCTTTTTCCCCTTTTATCATCTCCCTTTTTCCCTTTTATATATCTTTCAAGGGTTTTACCGTGGGTAAAAGGATATACCCTTTCCAACGGTCGCTGCTGTTGCCTTTTCTAACATAATAGTTGTTCATTGGATATTAATTAATATGTTGCCTCTAAATAATATATATACTTACCTTATGACATTGGCTACTTGCAACAAAACATATCATTTTACAATATTATTTATATATGGTTATAATAATATTTAAATTACTAATAATTATATTATTATATAATATTGATAATATTTAATATTTCTTTTTATATTGATAATTATAATTTATATTATTATATAATAGTAATATATAATATTTGTATTTATATTGATAAATATATTTGTTATTTATATTTAATGATATATATTATATATTATATTTGTATTTAAAATACATTTATTATTATATTTATATTATTATATTATTATAATAAATGATTATAATAATATTTAAATTATTAATATTTACATTTGCTGTCTTAAACATAGGGCTGTTGCCTCTAAATAATATATATACTTACCTTATGACATTTGCTACTTGCAACAAAACATATCATTTTACAATATTATTTATATATGGTTATAATAATATTTAAATTACTAATATTTATATTATTATATAATATTGATAATATTTAATATTTTTTTATATTGATAATTATAATTTATATTATTATATAATAATAGTAATATATAATATTTATATTTATATTGATAATTATATTTGTTATTTATATTTAATGATATATATTATATATTATATTTGTATTTAAGATACATTTATTATTATATTTATATTATTATATTATTATAATAATATTTAAATTATTAATTTTTACATTTATAGTTATTTATAAATATAGTATATCGGTTAATATATTATATTTAAAATATTTATAGATAATATCATATAATATTATATATATTTATTAATGGACTATGGCTAAATCTTTAATTTAAACAATGCCTTGATATGGGGACATGACAGCCCTGTCCACTCAAGATTGCTTGTCCTCAAGCAATCCCAATTAGGATTAAAGGATTAGACAAAAGTATAGGTAAAATATTAAAGTATACATAAAATGTTAAAATGGTAATAAATTTAATATTAAAGTATTTTTATTTTTATTTTATTTTAATTTTTTTTTAAATTATAGTTATGTTTAATAGGATTATGATGATCACAAATTTTATATTTATATAGATCATCGTTAATTTATATAGACCATACATCATTGATTTATACAACATATAATATTAATTGAATTTTCTATATGGGGTTATATATTATGATGTAATCTTATAGGTATAAAATAACATTAAGTTGGGATGAAAATTACGTTGTCAAATATATTAATTTATAAGAACTTAGTAGAGTTATTTAATATATATTTATTTATAAATTATATTTTAATTACTTTATTTTACTATTTCATTTAGTATATTTACTTAACATAATTTTATTGTTATTAAGAGTTTTTTAATTTTAATTTTATTTTTTTCTTATTTACTCATTATTTATTACATATTTGTAAGTAAATTTTAATTTTTTTAATGTTGCATCATAACATAGAGTAAATTTTAATTTTTTAATGTTGCATCATAGATATATTTTTTAAAAAATATTTTAGCAATGTATTAAACACCATTATTCCAACAATTCATGGAATTCATACCTGCATTGATTCTTGTTTTTTTTTTTTTTAAATTTTTTTCTTTTTTTAGAATTGGAAGTCGACTATTATTCACAGTATGGCAGTACCACTTGTAATGTCCCTTATAAGAAGATCCTTATTTTCCACCTTGCACACGAGAATTACTTCTTAAAGGAAACATTAGTAATAGATATTAAAATAATCAAATCAGGGTTAGTAACCAATAATTCAATTATTCAATTCTTAAGTCGATTCATAGTTAGGGTTGTCTATTATATGTTAATCTTATTCATTTTCAAACCTTAGTGGAGATGGGGTACTAACTCTTGTTAGGTTGCATGAATCATCCTCTACGGGTAGTGCCCTTGTATGATGTAACACATGCTCATTCCATTGCAGGTCTTACTTATTGCCCTTGTATGATGTAGCATATGTCCATTCCACCACAGGGCTTATCCATTGCCTAAGTATGATGTAACATGGTTCATTCCACCGCCGGTCTTATCTACCTTTCGAGGTATTAATGCTGCTTCTTCCTAACAAGTCTACCTCCAATCTCTCAATGTGTTCTATGATCTTATATCACTTACTTTGTATATATCCTTCTCTCACAAGGCAATATAAATATTTCTTTGTCATTGTCTTTATATTCCCGAAGAGATGATATTCTTTATATATTGCAGATTTAAATCTACTATGAATATATTTCCATTTCCAAACTTACATCATATTTATCTATTTTCTTCTTCTTGTTATATTTATATCAAAATTGTATTCAACTCATAAATATTATTCAGAAAATATCTTGCTTGTTGCTCGATAGAGTTTATTTCCTTACATTTCTGCCTTATATTTTATTTACTTTTCTTTTTCCCCTTTTATCATCTCCCTTTTTCCCTTTTATATATCTTCCAAGGGTTTTATCGTGGGTAAAAGGATATACCTTTTCTAACGGTTGCTGCTGTTGCCATTTCTAACATAATAGTTGTTCATTGGATATTAATTAATATGTTCCGTATTATTTGCTGCCTTAAATATAGGGCTGCCTATAATCTTAAGCGTTGCCTCTAAATAATATATATACTTACCTTATGACATTGGCTACTTGCAACAAAACATATCATTTTACAATATTATTTATATATGGTTGTAATAATATTTAAATTACTAATATTTATATTATTATATAATATTGATAATATTTAATATTTCTTTTTATATTGATAATTATAATTTATATTATTATATAATAGTAATATATAAAATAGAGATGGAGCGAAATAGGAGTGAGGAAAAGCAGAGCAGCGAATGCCCGAAAAATTCAAATGAAGCAGCGAAAGAAGGGCAGGAAGAAATCGTCGCCCCATGCACAAAAGAGGATCACTCGGGCATGATGGCGATAAATTTAACCAAGGAAAGTGAGATCGATCTGGAGATGGAGGACCTTGCGATCATCTGCAGATTCATAGGAGGAAAATTCCCTTGAGAGAAAATTAGGGCATGGGTCTCCGAATCATGGGCTGCTCAAAAGGTAATTAAATTTTTGCCCAAAGTTTTTTTTTATAGTTTTCTTTGATTCTCCAGAAGAAAGAGAAAAGATACTGCAGGGAGATGTCTGGTCGATGGAAGGCAACCCGTTATACATGCAGAAATGGTAGCCAAACTTTAATCCAGTGGCAATGAATCCTTATGATCGCCCAATCTGGGTCAGGCTATACAACTTACCCATTGATTATTGGTCCAATGGATGTCTGGAGAAGATCGGTAGAACCCTAGGCACCCCAGGCACCCTAATAGATATGGACGATGAAATAATCAATGGTGATTCATACATATATGCCAGGCTAAAAATTGTGGCAATAAAGGAGATTCCGAAACAGATCCTTCTGTGTGCAAATGGGAGACACCGGCAACAAAGCTTAGAGATAGAGGAAGAAAAACAATATTGCCTACGATGTGGGAGAAGGAATCACTCGGACGCCTCATGCTGTCGCAAGATAAGAACGGTCAAAAAATGGGTAAAGAAGACACAAATCGCAAAAGGGCAATCTCCAAGGAAGACCACAGACCTAAGATTCGAAGGCTCATCCTCAGAAATTGGTGCGGGATCGAAAACCCTACCTGCATCAAACATGGCACAAACCAAGGATGGAGAAGAGATCACTGAAAGCAATGAAATTAGGCCTTCCCATTGCTCGGAGGGTAGAGAGAACATGAGGAGGAATGCAGATGAGAGGATAACGAAACTTGAGAATCCACAGAAGGAAGATCCTAGGCTTACAAATGATCTCGATCAAGATTCATATTCAGAAGATAATGCATTAGAGGAGGACTTTCAGAGGAAGATGAACTAGGTGAGACGGGCGTCAGGCAAATTAGCCAAACGGCCCTAAATTTCCTCAAGAAGCCTCAGAGAAAGGGGGAGGAAAACAAACAAACAAAGGCGGGAGAGAGATGCAAATGAGTTAGGCTTGAAGAAAATAAAAGAATTCTTTATTAAATCCAAGGGAGCCAATGCCTCCCTTGGAGGACAATGAAGATTCTTACTTGGAATGTCAGGGGCCTAAAGGCCCTTGACAAATGGCGCATAATTAAGCGCCATTTGGAAAGAATATTATGCGAAATAGTAATCCTACAAGAAACCAAACTGAGCAACGAAGAAGGCATAAAATTCTTCGAGTTCTGCAAGACATGGTCAGGATGTTTTCAAAATTCGATTGGAGCGGCGGGGGGTCTAGGCATTCTGTGGAAACCTAATATGGTGGATGTCAAATGTGTAGAATCAAAGCAAAATTGGATGTTGTGTGAGGTTAAAAGTTTGCTGTCAGATACAAAATCCCCCCTTCTCAATAACTACGGTCCTACAAAAACAGAGGACAAAGCAACTATATGGAAAGAAATATCCAACCTCAGCAAAAATTTAGATCTCCACAACTTGATTATGGGTGGAGACTTTAACGCAATTATGGATATCAAGGAGAAAAGTGGAGGATTGAAAAGCGTAAATAAAACAATGGACTTTAGGGAATTCATTAACGGAATGGGAATGATAGATTGCATCCCCAAAAATGGAAGCTTCACATGGACCAATCAAAGAGAGGGATTTACCAACATAGCCGAAAGATTGGATCGATTTTTCATTGGCCCCGAATGGCTGTCTGATCTCTATTTCTGCAATGCTTCTATTTTACCCCTGACGGCATCAGATCATTTTCTTGTACAGTTAGAAGTCTGTCTAAGCGAAAGACCAGTAAAGAGCTATTTTAAGTTTGAGAATATGTGGTGGAGGGATCCAAATTTGGTAGAACACATTGAGGAATGGTGGAAGGAAAGTGTGGAAGTGAAGGGGACAGTCAGCTATCGCTTTATGAAAAGGTTAGGCTTCATAAAAAACAAATTAAAGATTTGGAACAAATCTTGCTTCAAAAATATTTTCACAGAAAAAGAGAATAGAAAATGAGCTGGAACTCCTTAATGAAAAGGTGATAGAAAAAGGAATGTTTGCGGAAGATTATGAGAAGGAAAAACTCCTTAAGGAACAATTAGCAGAGCTGTTAGCTAGAGAAGAAATATACTGAAGGGATAAAGCCAGAGATTTATGGCTCAAAGGAGACAATAACACCAAGTTTTACCATGCATCAGCCAAGAGCTGTAGGGAATGGAACAGAATATCATCAATCAAGAGAAGCGATGGCTCGTTGGCAACCGACAGGGAATCAATTGAAAGTGAAGCGGTTAGACACTTAGAGAATTTGTTGGTTGGCGGTCAAATGGGAGACATAGACCAAGAGTTCCTTGACTGTATCCCATCAATTTTGGACAAAGTAGACAACAAAAAACTTTTGGATCCATTTTCCATGGATGAAATCAGACAGGCCACCCGCCAATTGGGCTCGGAGAAAGCCCCGGGACCGGACGGCTTCCTAGCTAAGTTCTACCAACAATGCTGGAACTTCATGGGCCTGGGAGTTAGTGGAGGAGTTCAGAAAAAAGAAGAGATTCGTCAAAGACATCAACAATACAGCAATCACACTGATTCCAAAAAACCCAGATTGCAATTCCTTTTCAGACTTCAGACCAATTGCTTTGTGCAATGTAATTTATAAAATCATTTCGAAAGTGCTAGGAAATAGAATGAAATCAGTATTGGAAAAACTAATCTCCGAAGAATAGAACGGGTTTGTTCTAGGTAGGGAAATCATAGAATGCATTATTGTGACTTCAGAAGTGATTCATTCCTTGATCACCAATAAACAAAAAGGTATGGTGATAAAATTAGATGTCTCCAAGGCATATGATTGGGTGAATTGGAAGTTTCTCATGGAGGTACTTAGGAGATTTGGTTTTGCCCCAGAATGGATAGATCTCATATCAGCCTGATATCAACTCCCAGATATTCAGTCCTGGTAAACGGGTGAATGTGTGGATTTTTTGAAGCCACGAATGGGCTCTGATAGGGAGATCCCTTATCGCCATTCCTCTTTGTCATAATGGCGGAATCTATGAGCAGATACATTAAACAGCTGAAAGAACTCAGAATATGGAAAGGAATCTCGGTAGCCGAAGACTTGAGCCCAATCACCCGTAGTTAGTTTGCAAACTACACATCCCTATTCGGAATCTCTTCGGTAGAAGCAGAAACCATTAAGATGGCGCTGGACAGATACACGTGCAATTCAGGGCAGGGTTTCAATATGGAGAAATCAGAGATTTTCTTTTTCAATACAAAGAAGGTGGTGCAAAGAATTACAAAAATCTTGGGCTTCACGATCGGGCAACTCCCATCAAAATACCTTGGGGTTCCTCTTTTCTCAGGAGTATGTAGATCGAACCACTAGGAGGAGGTCTTGAGCAACTGCCACAAAAAGTCAGAAGCTTGGAAGAACAAGTGGCTTACTCTATCCGGAAGAATACTAATGATTAAATCTGTCCTATTGGCTGTCCCGGTATATGTAATGTCCCCTTCTAGTGAGAACACTTCAACCTGAATCTGCATTCAAGAATGATTCTCAAGGAGACATTAGTAACATTAGAAATCAATAAACTTAAGTGATAAGATCAAAGATAATATATGTATTTCATTTTTATCCAAGGATTATTCATTTCCTTCTTGTCATTCATGACTATTATATGCTACATTCCATAAGTACATCAGGATGAACATTGTACATACTCAAATCCATGTACTCTCCCCTCTTATTATTCATCAAGGAATTAGGATCTTACATGCTAGGGCGCGTGGACCATTCCTGGACCCAGCTTGAGAAACTTAGTTCCAAGCCCTTGGGGTCTACGCACGGAGCCTCGGATCCAGCTTGGGAGCTATTTCCCAGCCATTGGGATCAATACGAAATCTCCGGACCCAGCATCGGGAATTTAGTCCCTAGCCCTTGGGGTCTACGCACAGGTAGTGGAATTACTCCGCCTTTCCCTACAATACCTATAGTTCCTCACTGGATGAAATAATAAGGGTTACGGAGATATGATCTTTATTTCAATATTCCCTTGTACTCTAGATGGAATTCTATTATACTATTTATCATCATAATGCACGAATAGAGTTTATTTATGTCTCAATTTGGAATGCCGTCATATGACATCCTCATTCTTACACAATTGTTTATTATTGTTATGGGTCTAGATTATAGTCGGTATATTCTTATGATTAGAATGTAGGTTCATTTATGATCCAATCATGTTTCTTATATAAGAACGTATTTTCATCCAACTATTACTCATATTGGACACATAACATATTTCTATTCACTATATTGATACTTAGTGGATTTCACTATTTTTAACACAAATTTATTCACTTACTTACCCAAAATCTGAATCACATACATACAGATTCTATTAAATGTATTTAACACATATAAATTTACATTTATGCCTACCACATAATACCTATAGTTATTTATTTTATTATTGACATAACTTACACCAAACCATATTACCTGCTGGCTGGTTCAGGAATTTCCTGCAGCTTTAATATCTTAATACTGCTGATGTATCCTCCCCTATCTCATGTACTTCCCTTGCTGATCGCTGTATAAAATGAATGTAGATTCGTGCTGAGCTGTGATGCTCCAATGCCCCCAAAAGGCATGGATGGGGGCCTTTAAAAAGACCCCGAAAGGTCTCCAATCAAAAGGGACACAATGAATCCCTTTATTCGTTGCTTTTGATAAAGCTTCTAATATGGGATCAAGATTCCTTAAGGGCCCGATCACTACTTTTTTTATATATTATATTATTATAAATATGTAATGTTTCACTTTAGTAATATATTGATAAATATATTTATAATAATATTATTTTATATTTGTATATATATATATATATATATTTTATATATTTATATTATTAATATATTATATTATAAATATAATATTATTAAAATATTAATATTTATATTAATAATAATCATATTCTATATTAATAATAATATAATTTGTATACAAGGATTTCTATCAATCATATTGATATTTTACAAAATCATCTTCCTCGTCTTTTATCACGATCTTTAATTTAAACAATGTCTTAATCTCGAGATATTACAATTAAATCTCACAATATGAGTACATGTATATATCATATGAGAATATGTAAATTATTGATAAATCGTAATATATACATAAGTCACAAAGCATATAAATAGGGGATATGACAGTATATGTCATGTCATGTTTGAGAATGACAAGCAAAGTCATTGCGGATTTAGAGAGCAAGCTAAAATGATTCTTATGGGAAGGTGCTAAAGAGGACAAAAAGATCCCACTTGTGGGTTGGGATACGACATGCCTTCCTAAGGAGCATGGTGGAGCTGGAATTAGGAAAATGCTCCCTCAAACCTGGCTTTGGGCGCCAAGTTGACTTGGAAGCTATACAAAAACCCTGAAAAATTGTGGTGCAGAATCCTACAAAAGAAATATTTAGATTGCGATGATCCGAGGCGGATTCTCATGGCTGCAAATATCCAAGGCGGCTCAGCAACTTGGAAATTCATATGGGAATCTCGGAACATTATAACTAATCACCTATCTTGGAAAATTGGAGATGGCTCACAACCCAGGTTTTGGTGGGACTCCTGGAATGGGGAAGAGCCCTAGACAAGCTGCTCGGCTTCCTAGATTGGATAAATGAGGTGGAATTGGAAATAGGAATTTCAGTTGCAGAATATACGGAAAAAATCTCAGATGGGATAGGCATAAAATTCAAATGGAAAACTATAGACCATCCTAGCATTCCAGACGGGGACAAGAACAACATTGTAAACATTCTCAATCAAAGTCGGATATTCCTCTCCCACCATCCGGACGAAATTATTTGGAGCGGTTCAAAATCAAGTAACTATTTCGTAAAATTGGGATACTTAATTCAAACCTTCAAAGATGAAGACTCAGATTGGCCGTAGAAGTTGTGCTGGAATCAGAAGCTGCTCCCCAAAGCTGGAGCTTTCTTATGGACAGCCCTGCACAAAAGAATTCTAATACGGGATAGGCTTTGGTCTATTGGTATTCAAGGTCCGAGTAGGTGTCCAATGTGTGAAAATACAGAAGAATCGACCAATCATCTCTTGTTGAACTGTAGTGAAGCGTCGAAATGCTGGGATTAGTTATTGCATTCCTTGGAATGGCCCACAGCCAAATAGAATGATCTTAGGAAGTTTTTAATTAGTTGGCCAAATCTGGGCTCCAAAGCCACGTGGGGAGATGTATGGATCGTTGCCCCATCAATGGTAAGCTGGCAAATTTGGAAGGAACGGAACCGGCGAGTCTTCCTGTATCAAAGATTGAATTCAGAGGAAGTTATTAAGAAGATTCGAAGTGGCATCTGCAAATTACTAAATGCCAAAGGCCACTCCAAAAAGAATCGACCATTCACCCAATGGGATGACATGTCAAAGAAAAAATGGCCAGAACTAAAGTGCCCAACTTCTTCCTCTGTAAAGAATGAAAGCAGCAGGGCCCTATGCAAATGGATCAGACCTCCGTTAGACTATTTCAAATTAAACTTTGACGGCTCTGCTAAAGGAAATCCTGGGGTGGCAGGTGGAGGGGCAGTATTAAGAAATGGCGAAGGAAGACGTGTAGGTGCCATTTCATGTAACTTTGGGATAGCTACTAACAATGAAGTAGAATTTGAATCGCTATACAGAGGATTAGGGTTATGTGAGAAACTGAATATCAGACAAATAGAGATAGGAGATTCACAACTGTGTATCAATGCGATGAAAGCCAAAAAAGCTAATAATTGGAAACTTAGAGGTTGGCTAGAGAAAATCATACCCGCTCTGGAAATACTAGATTACTACTCAATTTCACATGTCTACAGAGAAGCTAATCAAGTTGCGGATGCTCTAGCCAACTTTGGCACTCGGCAAAAAGAATACGAACCGTCGAATCTAGAACCTATAATTGCAGAGCTGATAGAAATGGATAGGGTCACACAAGGTCCGGCCTCATGATGAGGCAAGTTAATCAAGCTTTGAGAGAATTAAATTGGCTACAGGAATCAAACAAGGTCATCTGATCATTGCAGGGAAACGACAACCCTCGAAAACTACGGTGGTCTCTTTGCTACCTCTCACATGGCAAGGATAGATCTAATAAACCTCAATATAGAATAACTCAGTCGGAGCGAAACTTGACGGCCTGCATCCCAATACTGAAATGACAATAATACAAGATCTCAAACTATAAGGAAGGGGAAGATTTGGTATCGAACGATCCTTGAAAGGTAGATAGTCTATAACTGAACCTATAGTACATGGCGTCCAGTCTGGATAAAAGAGTCGCAGAGATAGTCAAAGTTGAAAAATCCTCTCAAGATCTTTGACATAGATTCGTAGGTACGAGCTACAGAGGAATCGCTTCAACCACCCGATTTGCCAAATCTTATGGCAGAAAGAGTTTCAATATGGCACACATTATAGAGAGGAGGAAAAGTAAACCTAAGGATTTGTAAAGGATTCGCAGGACGATTTGTGATGACGGAGACTTCAGAAACCCGAGCATTTGTCAGTCCCAGTTTGAAAAAGAGAGGCCGAAAATTCAATAGTGACCATCTTCTTCAGCTATTAAAGCTTGTCAAGTCCTTGCCATTCTCACGGTGCAGTTGGTAGTCTTTGTTGCAGCAAGGAGGAGGGATGGCGGGCAGAAAGCACTTTGGCCTTGTATGCCGTTGCAACAATGATTCAATGGATCTTCAAATCCGGCGTCTTCTCAAAATAGATGAGGCGACTCTGAGGAGTGCTTTCCTATCCATCGCGGGTGTGAATACAACTCAAGGCAGTCATATGCACGATGGGATGCTCATGGAAAGATTTTATGTTAACGTTGCGCAGGCAACAGGATCACTGGCGAGAGCAACCAGATTCGTTGGCTTCATGGTCAAAGAAGAGTTCAGAGTGGCGGTCATCGAAGCTGGGAAGAATGTTAACCCGAACCCGAAGAAAGGGTATATCTGCAGAGTATTCGATACAGAGATCACCAAGAAGAAACAAAAGCTGGCTGAAGCATTGAATCTCTTCAAGGAAGGGCTTGATAATTGTGAAATGTCCGCCTTTGCAAACTTTGTAAGCCTGTATGGTGATTTGATTTCAGCTCAGCAGCTGGAGCGAATCAATGTACTTGCTGATGGTATCAACACCATCTCTTTGGCTACGTAATTTTTTGTGCTTATTAATATAGAAAATGGGATCTACCCCCTTTTGGTAGAACTTATAAAAAAAAAATAGTAATATATAATATTTGTATTTATATTGATAATTATATTTGCTATTTATTTTTAATGATATATATTATGTATTATATTTGTATTTAAAATACATTTATTATTATATTATTATAATAAATGATTATAATAATATTTAAATTATTAATATTTACATTTGCTGCCTTAAACATAGGGCTGCCTATAATCTTAAGTGTTGCCTCTAAATAATATATATACTTACCTTATGACATTCGCTACTTGCAACAAAACATATTATTTTACAATATTATTTATATATGGTTATAATAATATTTAAATTACTAATATTTATATTATTATATAATATTGATAATATTTAATATTTCTTTTTATATTGATAATTATAATTTATATTATTATATGATAATAGTAATATATAATATTTGTATTTATATTGATAATTATATTTGTTATTTATATTTAATGATATATATTATATATTATATTTGTATTTAAAATACATTTATTATTATAATAAATGATTATAATAATATTTAAATTATTAATATTTAGATTTATAGTTATTTATAAATATAGTATATCGGTTAATATATTCTATTTAAAATATTTATAGATAATATCATATAATATTATAAATATTTATTAATGGACTATGGCTAAATCTTTAATTTAAACAATGCCTTGATATGGGGACATGACAAGAACACTTAATATGTGATGATCTACTTGTCCACATTTGAAGTAGGTCCCTCTGAAGCCACCACCTTTGCCACCTCCTCTCCCTTTGTGGCTTGAAGTTTGCTTTCTTTTGGAGGTTTGCATAGAGCTTGTTTCTGCACTCTCCTCATTTTGTGCATATTTTTGTATTCCTATGCTTTGTTTACTTTTCCCACCCCTAACCTTATCTCTTGTACTCTATTGTCTTTGACAACTTCTCCCCTATCTTGAGCATGTGTTCATAGGCTTCCTTGAGAGAGTGCACTCGTAGAAAACATATCTCATCTTGAATTGAGATTCACAACCCATTGACATTCTTGGTGACTTTCTTTGTGTCATCTTCTACATGACCAACCCAGATGTTGAGCCTTTAGAATTCTTTTGCATAGTCTTTCACAGATGTCTCCTAGTGTAAATTTTGGAGCTTCTTGAATATGTCCATTGTGTAGTTTTGTGGCATAAACTTTCCCTTGAGCTTCTTGACCATGTGGTCCTAGTCAGAGATCTTCCTCTTATCTCTTTTGATGTGTTCACTTTGCACAAAGTCCCACCACAATGCGGCATATCCCTTCGACTTTGTGCTTGTGTACTTGACTATTTGGGGGTCCTTTGATGTTTCAAACTCAAAATAATTATCTAGCTCTATTATCCAATCAATCAAATCCTCTAGATTCAAGCTCCCTAAGTAGGTGGGCAGGTCAAACCTTCATTTTTTTTTACTCTGACTATGGCTCTTGCTAACCTATCTTCTATGTTGAATTCCCCATTGAAATCATTTTCCCTGGCTCCTTGTGCAAGGTCATCTTCTCTCTCATCCTCATTGATGTCCTTTGTCACAACTGCTACTCCTTTGTGTGGTCTTCATGACATCAAGCCTTGCTTAAAGGGCTTTCATCATAGCACCAAGGTTTGCCAAGTGTGGTTCTCTAGCCACTCTGTTGTTTCCTACTCTTCTTTCTTTGTAGGCCATAGCCCCTCTAGTCCACTTGCAATGCTATACATGCAAAATATACTTTGTTATTAAACTCACAGGACTTGACTCCTGCTCTAATACCACTTCATGCAAATTGCAAGTAGGTCAAATGAGCAACTAGCTAACAGTTGCCCAGAGTACACAATGAAAGCACCAAATAAGGAAGAACAATAAAGAATTTGGAAAACAAAATCTGTGTCACATGCAGAAGATTTACATGCCTTGTGGGCATCTCCAAAGGTGTATGGAACCCTACTGATCTATGCTACCCAACCGGCAATGTTCAGCCTATTGCAAAGACTGTTCCACTTCCAACCTATTCTCCTTTTATGAACCCCAATTATGCCTGTTGTCCACTATTTGTAGCCACTTCTCTATAATTTCAACTACTAATTTAGCAGCCTCTTCCAGAAGGAATCAGTCTGTTTATGCTGATGTGGCAACATTTGATCTTCCCACAGCTGTGGGAACTAGAAGGTTTCTTTTGCCTCTCTATCAATAATTGAAACTCCAATATCTCATGACACTTCGGCTTTCATCAATGTGTGTTGTCTTTCTGACTGTTTCTGGAATATGCCCTTGCCAATCTTGCACAATCTGAATTATCCACCTGTCAACCATCGGACAACTTCTGCACATATCCAACTTCCAAGATGGGGATTGGATCCTACATGGCTTCACCAAGCTTACGTAGCAACACATGGCACCCAAGTGACATGCCCTGCCACACTTCGGCTTTCATCAACGTGTGTTGTCTTTCTGACTGTTTCTGGAATATGCCCTTGCCAATCTTGCACAATCTGAATTATCCACCTGTCAACCATCGGACAACTTTTGCACATATCCAACTTCCAAGATGGGGATTGGATCCTACATGGCTTCACCAAGCTTACGTAGCAACACATGGCACCCAAGTGACATGCCCTGCCCTGCATGATTCCACAAAAATTCGTACTCTGTTTCCAAAGGCAAGGATCTGCTTCAGCCTATATGACTGCCTATATGACCATGCAGTACTGATGTCTTGATTGCTGGTCTCTGTGTTGCTGCATTAGATTCTGTAGGCTCCAAAACACAAACACATAAAACAGAAAAGTAAAGCACTCAACACACAATACAAAAACAAAAGAAAGGACTCTTTTTGGGTGATGCAAGATTGCTCAACCTCTAGGATGCTTCTGAATAATTTTTAGAGGATTGGACTACACATTCAAAGTTCATTTGATGATTGTTCTATCTACTAATAAAAGGAATCACACCTCAAGTTCTTGATCAAATGCATGAATCTGTTTAAATTTGTCAATCTGGCTTTGAACAGACAAAACTCCTCTTTCATGGTATCTTGTGAAAAAAAATCCTTGCTGACAAAGTATGTAGGGCAGGATATGTGATTTCAACAAAATTTAAGTTCAGGTACAAATGGAGGTGCTACGGTATGTTGGAGCAATTAAGTATTTCATACATCATGTTGGTCATTGTTGGAAATTTATAAAGAAGTTTTACCAAATGTTGTGCCTACTTTACGTTCTCACTAGAAAGGGCACTCTGTTTGTACGGGCAAGGAGCAAAAGGCTTTCGAGGTATATGACTAGACTGATCAGTGCAATAACCAAATTGAAATGACAAATCCAACATGCTTGTAGATACAACTTCTTCTCTGGATTGCACACTTGTTGACAATAGTCTGGATGAATAGCAAGTTCTATATGGATTTTACAATTATAATGTAAAGCTTGGAAGCGTTAATATGCCTGCATATGAATTTGTGGATATTGCTTCCAACTTGCTGAATGAAAGTTCAGACAATATCTGCTTTTGCTTCTGGATCTAGATGTATAGAAGTCTCCGACATTTTTAGCATCTGATTGATGTTGCCTAGTCTTTTTCTTTTTTAATTTTGTATATCATTGGGCATGTACATCCTTATCAGCCTTTGTGACTAATTTTTTTAATAAAAAATAATAAAATTACATTTTACTTTCTAAACATCCAAGGAGCTCTCGTAACTGGAAAAAATGTTGTAGCCATAACATGTTAGTGGAAAATGCCATTTTCACTCATTCACCTGCACTTGTAGGTAAATAAATTACTTTATGCATAATTACTTTCCCCTTCATCATTAAACTTCTAAATGACATTAATCTCATTAGAATCAAATAAAAGTGGAAGACTATTTTTTTCCAAGAAAATTAAAGCTTCAAATTAATAGGCAGTGTGCATTGCAGATTTTGCATCAGAACCGTAGACTTACGGATGCTATGGTGGATGAACTAATTACTAAGGAAAGCCTAAAAAAGGAGCACATTCTCCAGTTAGCAGACAAATATGGTCATTTTGATCCTGTACCACCACAGCCTATTGATGTCAGAAATTCTAGACTCGCAGAATTTCGAGAAAAGATGAGAAGGGGACAGCATATTTTAAATCCACGATAAAGGTGCTCAGTTTTATTTTCAAGATCTTATGTAATTTTATTTAATTTTAATATATTTTTTTTGTACTGCATTTGATCTCAAATTTCAGAATAATTGATAATTTCTTCAATGCATTTAATAACCTTTGAACTAATATATGTCAATCTCACTTGGGAACAGATAGGAGGATGACCAAAATGTTGGAACCTTCTTAACGTCAAGTTCAATGCCAACTCTGATCTATATAGGAGTTTTTGACTCTAGTTTCTTTCTCTTTTGGGAAATTTTATCAATAGATAATCTGTGGTTATTTGGGTTTACTATTCATTTATAGACATGCTTAATTCAGAATCCTGGTCTTATTTTTAGTGCTACCTTTTCATGGCATACAGTGTGGAATATAAAATATATTATAATAAAACGTTATATTTATATCTTAGTACAACATTGGCCAATGGTGGAATAACATGCATAAGATTGTCTTATGCTTGGGCTCTTATTTGAATTGAATGGATGGGTTTGTATGTGATGTTCAGACTTGTTGCTGACTGATAATTTTGATATGGCCTCTGCCTATATTTTCATCTTCTGACATTAACGAAGGGATTGCTATCTCATTTCTTGTTACATTGTATTCTCCATGTAACTAGAGAATTGTGCATGACACATGATGATAATGAGAGTGATGTCATGTTTCTAAAAGTGTTCCTTTGGGCACTTCTATTTGTGATTTTATGTATGTTTCTATTGGAAGAGCTTAAACAGCTGGCATGTTGTGGCTGTTTAGGTGGCAAGAAACCCCATGTAAAGCAGTGTGCTGGCTGTTTACTTTCAGCGGTTTCTATTGAGGTTTTTAGCAGTTATTCTATTGCAATTTCTTTACTGTTAAGGATGATGATAGATTGTGTTTTTTGTGCAGGTGGATGTGGCTGATAGATTATCAAGTTTAATACTGCTATAATTATTTATGGCTGATTCCAACTTTTATATTTTGACTTTGTTGCCAAAACAAAGATGCACACATGGATTTCCGGTGCAGTCATATAACTACTGTCATCATAGTTCAAATCATATAATTAGTTATCATCTCAAGTATGAAGTTATAGTAGCTAATAAGATGGATTCACCATCATATGGTAGTCATTGCATGATTGCAATTTTGATTAAATGGAAGCAATTTAGAGCCAGATGGAAGTGAAGAGCAAGTTAGTTGGAATTTGTGATTAATTGCATATTCTAAACAATTACTAAAATATGTCACTGTTTATATTTTTAGATGACAAGAGCATGGAATCACATGGTGTTCATCTATATATGCCGACTAATAATATCAGTATATCTCAAGAGCAGGGTACGTTAGGACTAATAAACACGAGCTCAAAAAAAAAAAAGAAAACTCCCAATTGGGAAAGATGGTAGCTGCTAATGTTTAATTTGTTGCTTAAATCCTTTATAAAACATGAGCGACTCACCCAATTGACAACAAATTTAGTAATAGTATATGGGAATGTCACCACGAACAGGGTGATTTCCCACTACATTTGAAAGAGGATTTACTTGAAAGCATAGAAGGAACAAGAAAATAAAGGAAAAAGAGGGGAGAAAAAGAGAAATAGAGAAATCCTAGATAAACTCAAATGTACAGAAACACCTAGATAAGTTAGAAAATGAGAACATAGCAGATCAGAAGCCCTTCTTAAGGACAATGGAAATGGGTGTGTGATTTGTATGACGGGTCAATTGAAATTCCATGGAAACACAAAATTTTCACTAGATCTTGCCACTTGTAGTTGATATAAAACTTCTTAGAACTGGCCACTTGTTGGTGATATAAAGCTTTGCCATTCAAACTGTTGTATCACGAAGCATGAAAGAGAAATTATGACATGCAATTGAAAATAGTTCACTAGATATGATTAAATTTCATTCAAAAAGCATAAAATTAGATATTGTAAAAAAATTATCACATCCATCTATGAGAATATTGATTTCATCATGACAAAATTTGTATTCCGTTGGCAATGATATGAAAACTACAGAGTTGCATAATCAAGGTGAAGAATCTACTGGTGTTTGGATAAAAGTTTTGCCCCTTGCAACCTTTGGAAAAGCTCCCAACTTATACAATTTTACCCTAATTACATCACTTTTGTTTGTTTATTGCATTGGCATAAATTGTTGCATGAAAGTCTCTTAACATTTCTTTTCAATAACAACTTGAGTTTTTCATTAAGGGGTAAACCAAAATTTGGAAGGATTTGGAACCTTTTACAAAATAAAGCTGTTGTCAGCAACAACCTAATCTTAGCCAAGTTGCAGCCAAGTTACCAAGACAAACCAAACCAACCTAGAACCGACCTACACAACACCAGGCCTTGATCTAATTGTAGACACCTAGAATTGACTAGGTCTTGTGACATCTTTGAGACACTTTGTGACACGTTTTGACCTAGAAACCCTTTCATCACCTAATCCCATTCTAATCTTATTCTAATCCCTCTAGCCAATTAATTAAATAAATTTATTTAATTAATTTTCACTCTTCCGTCATCCAAATTAATTAAATAAATTAAAAATTTATTTAATTAATGTATTTCACATCATCCCTCATCCATTTAATTAAATAAATATTTATTTATTTAATTAATTCCACATTTGTCTCTATCTTCACATGGCTAGAAGCTTCTCATCCTTGTAAGGTGGAAGCTATTTGACTTTAATTCCTCTTATTCAACCCTCATGAGACATTTATCAAATGATTACAACTCCTTGTGTCAATTAATCCTAGCCATCCATTACCAATGTAGTCTCAACTGTCCATTCTTATCACTCATCTCTTATAAATCAAGCTTCACCCAAGCCATTTAAGAGGGACTTTGAAGGGACTTGGAAATGACTCAAGAAAGGGGCTCTTAGGGGGAGACATCCACATTTCGTACATCATTATGCTGTCCAAATCAATCTAAATCTTCTCATCTATCATCATCAAGTTGTTATGCTGCAAAAGTGAGCAATCAACATCTTATCATATCTATAATCCATCAAAGAGAACAAAGCTAGTAGATTTGGGTGCAACTACTCTGTTCTATCACGTGTGGAGGACTTGGTTTGAAGGTAAAGGTAATTGGGTTTGCATTATCTTTAATTATCCTTTGTACCAATTTTATATCCACATTTTCTGGCACGCCCCACTGTCTAACCCTCTCCTTGGAGGTTTATGTGTTTTGATTTGTGCGATCTAACATGTTTTGTGTCAAGATTTGGAATGAAATTTTTGCAGGTGATCTCCTAGGCTAGATTCGACCTCACCGTTGAATCCGGGACATAAAATACTATATGTTTTGCTCGGAGGAAATTTTTTGTATTTTTTTACTTGGCAGATCCATACCATATGGATCCGCTGGTCTCTGTCTGCTTGCTATCGTTTTCACATATCTCAGGTTTCACTTATCTCTGCAGGATTGAATTTGAAGGTTGAATAGTGGTTTTTTGTTTCGGATTTCCTTCTCGACCACTTGTAGAATCCCTTGTCGACCACTTGTAGAATCCCCTGTCGATTGCATCCAACCTGCTCCGTCAACCCTTGCCAAAGCCCTAATTCCCCGCCATCAATCTATCGCCACATCTCCCTGTCTCCCCTCCCCGATCTCCCTTCCGCCAAAGCACTGCGATCTCCTTAGACCCTTCGCCGGCACTTACCAAGATATACGTCAACCAACCATATCCTTTATCAATCCATCAAATCCCATAATTGTGATCTGATTCAGTTACAAGTTTAACACTCTAATTTTGGTTGTAGGTTTATGACTTTTCTTTGTTGCAGGTTTCATATTGTTTACTCCTGTTTTAATCTTCTTGTGGACCGCCATTTCAAAAACCCTGTTGCCACCTGCTAGCTTCTTAGCCGACTGCAACAAAACCCTTCCCCCCTTTTGTCGCAACCTCGTGGCTCCTCTAAATCTCGATCTCCTCATCTTTCATTGATATACCCTCCTAAAACCTCTGTCGACTTTTCCTCTACCTCAAACCACTCGTCGACCATCTCACATCTACCATCAGCATCCGCCGCTGCAGACGTCAACCTCCTTTGTCACATCCCTAGTCACTATCACTCAGCCTCGGTTGACACTTCTATAGCATCACGACCCCTGTGCCTTAGTGTTTATCTTATATTTTAATTCTAATTTTAATTTAGTGTTAAATTTAGATCTTAATTTTTATCTTGAATTTAGCCTTAACTTTAGGCTTTTATTTTTATGTTCATTAAGTATTAGACTTAGATTTAAATATAACTTTTGATTTAGATTTTAATTTTAATTATGCCGAGAGGTGTAACTTATAGTGGCACGGGGTGAGTGTGTTAACAAAAACAAACTTAAAAAATAATTACATAGCTCACATATTAAAATAATAATGATAAACATTACAAAATATAGTGGACAAATGCAAATTAATTAATGCAATTTAGAGCAAACAAAGAAGGTGAAAATAAAATCATGAATTATAGAAGGAAGAAACACAAAATCAAAATAACTATTTATAAAAATTTAAATAATAATCTCTCAAAATTATTTTGGCTTGCTATTAATTTGTATGCTTGGTGTTAACTGTGTATGCATAAATCATTTCATATTGATGGAATATTAAAAAAATTAAATTAAATTATTTTTCATATGGAACTTGACATTACCTAAGTTATTTTATTTAGTTCTTACAATTTACAAACATCATAATATATATTTACTTTTAATATTCTTTTAATCTCCTTTCTTCATTCTCTGAAGAGTAAATATGAATTACTTTTCTTTTTAAAAATATTTTATGCAAGCCCACAAAATGTCTGTTATTTTCTTTCATAAATTTGTTAAGTGTTATATTAAAAGTTAAAAATAGTATTCATTCTTTATCTTGGAGTTTTTGGTGATGAAGTAAAAATTAAATATATAAAACTAATTAATGACACTATTCATGGGCCTTTATAATTACGTCGAGAGGCGTAACTGTAGTGGCAACATGGGGTGAAATGGCGTGAACGTGTTAAAAAAACAACTTTAAAAACAACCAAAAATAAAATCACTAATTACAAAGCCACAAGCAGAAGAAGCGGCAAAATCAACAATAAATGAAAATCACATGTATGAATTTCATAGCCACAAGTGGAAAATAGAAATAAGAATTTAAGAAGTGGCAACATCAACAATCAATGAAAATCACATGTATGAATTTCATAGCCAGAAGCAAAAAATAAAGAAAAGAAGCATCAAAATCAAGAATCAACGAAAATTAGATGTATGAATTTCATGATTTGATTTGCTGTAATAATGGTGTTAATCGTGTATGCATAAATCATTTCATATTGCTAGATAAAAAAATAAATATGTGCATTTGGTTTTGTTTTTTTGTGAATTTTACATATAGGGTTAAAAATCTTAAAAGATAAAACCCTAATTTATAAAATATTATTTGAGGGCACTATATTGAACCCTATATTATTTACTTTGAGATGTAGAAAACAAAAATATATATTAGCATTAATCAAAACAAAACCAATCAAACATTATTTACCATAAATTTATGGCATTATAGTTTATTAGGTATAGAATTCATCATAGTAAACCAATCAAATATTATTTACCATAAATTTATGGCTCTATAGTTTATTAGGTTTAGAATTCACTGAAATATTATTTATTATAAATTTATAGGGTTTAGAATTCATTGTCCTCACTTTTAACCAAGATTTTTTTAGAACTAAATTTATAAAGTCATAAATTTATAAAATAAACATAATATTACAAGTAATTTTAAACCCTAAATTTTAACCTCTAAAATAATATTCAGGAATACTAATGCAATCATCTGATGCATTAATTCATTTCACTTGACCAATAAGAATTGATTATTAAATTTATTTGGTAAATTTTCTAAAGTTGAAAATTAATTTTTTTATTTATTGATTTAATAAATGTAATTTATCTGTTATGCTATTTGTCAATTGGGTGAACAGTAATGTGAAGAATAACATTTTTTATTTTTCAACTATATTAAAATTTAGACTATAGTTGAAACTTCAATTTTTTTTAATTTGCTTTTCAAATACAAGTTGGCAAGTTGGCCATTAGCACAAGGACAAAACGCAGTGATTGGCAGTACCTTGTAGTCAGTTTGGTTTTCGTCAGTTCACATTTGCCAACGTACAAACAGCCTCGAATGAATGAATGAATTTTAATGACGTCCACGAGACCAAGAGCCTAAGGGACCAAGAGCCGCAGCCCTAAGACACTTTTATAATCTTATTGATGTTGGCTCTTCTATTATTCAGCTTGACCAAGAACTGTGGTTTCATGGAATACAATGGCTGCAGGATATGCACAAAAGGGATTTGTTGAAACAGCTGTGCAGGTCTTTTGCAAACGGCGGCATGTCTAGGGGCAACTAACATCTAGAGA
The DNA here is from genome assembly GCA_027924645.1 of Cunninghamia lanceolata. Classification (NCBI taxonomy): domain Eukaryota; kingdom Viridiplantae; phylum Streptophyta; class Pinopsida; order Cupressales; family Cupressaceae; genus Cunninghamia; species Cunninghamia lanceolata. Next base: position 1,541,399 of record BSBN01000326.1, on the reverse strand, counting down.
TATCCCTTGTTGCAATATAACTTAGACTTCTTCTCAGAGGCCTCAAGCATTTACATTCTTTTGTTATTGCTATTTCGTTATAAATTAAGATTCGATTTCAGTTATGTAAGAAATACGGAAACCCTAACTTCTTTTATTTTTCCTGATATTTAATCAGAATTCAAGTGCGTGGTTTTTGATTCAATGTCATTTTAGTTTTACATAAATTTTCATCAAAATTTTTGTCTCCGTTTCTTTAATTCTTATGAGATTTAATCTGGATTCAACTGCTTAGTTTTTTATTTAAAGCCATTTTAGTTTTACATAAATTTTCATTAAAATTTTTGTCTCCATTTTTTTAATTTTTTATGATATTTAATTAGGATTAAACTGTTTAGTTTTTGATTCAAAGTTATTTTAGTTTTACATAAATTTTCATTAAAAATTTTGTCTGGATTTCTTTTATTTTTTATGATATTTAATCAGATTCAACTGCGTAGTAGTTTTTGAGTTAAATTCATTGACCTTTATTTTATAATGCAGGTGAAATGTATGCAAGAAGGTATGTGCTCTCAAAAGCCTGTTACTATTATAGTAACTGATGAATGCCCAGGAAGATATAAAATGAAAAGAAAGTTTTTAATGACGTCCACTAAACCGAAACAGGATGTTATAGATACGGTGCATTTGGTAGAATGCATTTCGATCTGAGTGGAGCCACATGGCTACTGCTGGCAAAACCCCATCACTTCTCAATTCAGGAGAGCTCCCAGTTCTGTACAGACGGTATTCTAAATATAAACGGAAACCCTCAATTCTCTGTTTCTCAGATTTATGGCTTTGTCATAGTTCAATACAGAAATGTAATGCAATGTTGATGTTGCAGGACATTGTGCGAATATCCAGGGAAGAACATCACATTCCACATACACGAGGGGTCAGCGGACTACTCGTTTTCCATTCTCATTGAGTACGAAGATGGTGATGGAGATGTGGGAGCCGTTCATCTAAAAGAGGTGCGCTGCAGATCTGTGATTCGAACTCTAGACCTTCCTTACACTAAAACGCATTGTAAGTCAGTAAATGGTCTGATGTATTTGTAAATGCAGGTGGATTCAGATTCATGATAGAAATGAAGTTTTTGTGGGGAGCAAACTGGAGTGCGTTGGGAGGGCCAATGAAGGCACCCTTCTCTCTGTGTGTAACGTCTCTTTCCTCCAAAAGAACACTCTCAGCTAGAAATGTCATACCCTCCAATTTGATGAGGTCTTAACGTGTTGGTGTTTGGTCTCTTAGACTTTTTTGATCTCGTAGACGTTGTTAAAACTCAGTCATTCATTCAAATCATGCCTGAATTTCTACTAAACAAAGTGTATTATGTATTCTGTATTGGTCTATGTATATTGCCATTTGTCAGAATGTTGGGATAGCTATAGGGTAGCCATTGTATAATTAATGGACAAAATCCGATCTGGCTACCTAATTGATTATATTTGTCTGTTAACGGAATCCCCCAAAATAGGGGTTTGTAATCTGACACCATGGAAGACATCAGCATTGTATATACTTATTTCCAGAGGTGTATACGTGTTTGCAATTGCAGTGAGGGTAAATATACAGCAACTACATTTTATGCTTTTTTTGGTTTAGATTTATTTTATGATTGCGTCAAATTACAGAATAGCATTTACTTAAAAAATTTAGGTCCATACTTCATCTTTAAGAAAGAGTAAAACTGGTTTATAGATTAGTGCCCTGTTTAAGGATTAACAGTGTAAAAGGAAAAGATTTGAACCTGTGACTTGCTGTTTTTAAGTAGGAAAATTTTTAGTAGATTTTTTTTTTTTTAATACTATGCTCGCTATATTAATTTACGCTATATTAATTCAGGTCATAATTCAATGTTTGCACTGCTCCTCGCCATGCATTTTATTTGGTATTTCAACATTGTTATAACCATTCTTTAGACCTTCATGTTTTGCAACAGGCTTGAATGGTTTTGACAAGTCTCCAGGGTTTGATAGACCTTCAAGATAACTTGATAGACCCTTTAATGGATTCATAGACCTCTTATCTGTTTACATTAAAAATAGACTTTGACATGTTTGATATAGCTTCCTATTGTTTGAAAAAGCTTTTAGACTCTTATCTTGGCTTGGAAACTTTAGGCATGCCTATTATGGATTTACATAGGCTTCTTTGCATTGTTATGCAGACTTACAATGATTTTCAAGAGCTTCAATGTGTTGGGATGACCCTCAAACTGTTAGACAGTCTTGCACAATATCTCATAGACCCTTAGAGTTTGATAAAACTTCTCTGACTTGTATTTTACATCTTTTGGTCTCATTTCCATAATGATCATGTTCACGAGAGCTAGCTTGCTATATGTGATGCTTCTAAGATGGATGGACCATTTGTGTCATGTAAGACTTTGTCTCATGTAAGACCTTGTCAGCAGTTGGGAATTCAAATTTTAGTAAGTGATTATGATGTTAGCTACTTTCTGTATATGATCATATGACTGATATCACATTTTTGCACTACAGTGGACACCTCATGATTCTAATGCAATTTTAAGATTAAAGCAGGCAATTTTATGGTTGGTTGTTTTAAAATTAGGCAAGACAATAATTAGATTTAGATTTTTACTAGATAACAATATTACATTATTGAAATAATTAATTCAATAATCAATCAATATCATTATCCATAAAGTGACAATATAATTTTAATAATAACATAGTTTTCCAAATAAGCTACACGTAAAAGCAAGAAAACATTGAGGTTAGGGGAATGCAATACTTATTGTCAATTACAATTCATTTAGTTTATTCAACATTGCAAAGGTAGGAACCAATGCGTCTTTTGTTTTATATGTAATAAAATGAAACCTAATAAATATAATGTTATAAAATATTACTTTAGGACACTCTATTTTTATAAAATAGGAGCTACTGAAAAATAAATAAATTAACTTTTATTATATTGAAAATAAAATAAAACTAGCATATCTATATTTTAAAAATATATCTAAAATACGCCAAGAGATATCCTTCGCCTATTTTTTAATCAATTTACCACACATAGGCCTTTGCCTATTTTTTAATCAATTTACCACACATAGGTCTCTCGGCGTATTTTAGATATGTTTTTTAAATATAGATATGCTAGTAACTACTACAACCACTTTTGGAAAAAAACTAAATATAAACAATGTATATATATATTATTATTATTACTTCTATTAGTAATATATAATCTATATTAGTAATTAGGGTTAGAATTAGAGTTACATTGGGAATTCCATCTTTGAACGATATTAAATGCATGATCCTCCAAAAAGTAAAATTTTTTAACTACTATATTAATTGTCCTATTTCTATCAACTATATACACATATAAAACATTCAGTTGAATTATTTTTATTTTATAAACATCATATTACGTAAAAAGAGCTTAGAATCATACAATTCTCCAATATTATAATTATGTCAATTGTTGACATTCTATCTCCAAGGTTGCATTGAAAATATAACTATTAAAAAATTGGGTTCTGATATGCAATTCAACTGTATTGTGAAAAATTCACATAACACAATATAAAATAGATTACAAATTGGAAAGAAATGCACCCATATTATGTAAATATCTAGATTACAAGATTATTAGAATAGTTACTAAAAATTCTAATATATGATTTTTTTTTGCTTTTAAATAAGCAAAGTTTGAACCAAAAGAGTGTAATTTTGGTGTTAAAAAAGTAAGATCCTAAAACAAGGCTAAGAGATCCAAACAAAACATGAGTGGTTTGTGGAACTCAAATCAAACAACCATGATATGAATGATTTGTGTAATTTTGAAAGGTAAGAGTATTTGCAAAGAAATAGATAAAAATATTATGTTGACAAATACTTTTCTTATGTGTACAAGTACTAGGGGGCAATGTACATGCGTTCGAAATACTTCATATTATATGTTTGACTTATAATGTCAAATGATGTCTTCAAACTTACTTCATACCAAATGGTTTTATCTATTAATATATATTTGGAAATTAATATTGCACCAATGAAATCATTTGAAATGACCCAACCCTAACCCTAACACTAACTCCAGTGTTGGAATCAGGGTTAGGGTTAGAATTAGTGGTATATTAGATATGAAAATGGAAACCTAATGGGATTGACAAGGGTGGCTAGGGTGGGTAAAGGATAGATCTCAACAAAGCACAAAACTCTGAAAGAAAATATATAATAATGGAATAATGATAAGTAAGAATACAATCCCTCAAAATATCTAAAAATGATAATGCCATCATAAATCACATATCTAAGACCCTGAAAGTGATATATCATACAAAATGTGTACAAAGTCGGCTCATGATAGGAAAGAAATGGGCAAGAGTCAAGAAAATTATAAGTTTTTAAATTTTGAAATTCAGGGGTCAATTCCATGTGATGCAATCAGACTTTTAAGTATTGATGTGGGACAATGGAACACTAATATTGAGGTGAGGAATGAGTTTTATGACATGGGTTAGAGTTAGATTTAGGGTTCGAGTTTAGGATAGAATTAAGCTTAGTGATAGAATGTGGGTTAGGGTTAGAATTAGGGTTAGGGATAGAATTAGGGTTATCGTTAGGGTTAGAATTAGGGACAGGGTTAGAATTACTATTAGAATTAAGGTTAGGGTTAGGATTATAGTTATAATTTGGGTTTGAATTAAGGTTTGAATTAGTAATATAAGTAGTATTTGGGTAAGAATTAGGGTTAGGGATAAAATCAAGATTAGAATTATAATTGGATTTAGGGTTACGGTTAGAATTAGGGTTAGAATTGTCGTTAGAATTAGTGTTAGGGTTAGGTTTTAGGTTAGAATTAAGGCTACAACTATGATTAGAATCAGGGTTAGGGTTGGTGTTAGAATTGGGTTTAGAATTAGGGTGAACATTAGGGTTAAGATTATAGTTACAATAAAACAGCAAAGGTCATTTACATTTATATCTATATATATAAATATGGTTAGGATTAGGGTTGGGATTAGGGTTGGAATTATGAATAGAATTAGGGTTAAGTAGATCTAGGGGTAGAATTAGGGTTAGAATTATTGTTAGGATTAACGTTAGGGTTATAGTTACAATTTGGGTTCAAATTAGACAACCTACAATTAGGGTTAGGGTTTGGGTTCAGGTTCAAGTTAGAATTAGGGTTGGGGATAGGATTAGGGTTAGGGTTGGGGATAGAATTAGGGTTAGGGTTATGGTTATGGTTATATTAGATATAATTCTAGCATACCTATTATATTATATAGGGACAGATATAAGGGTAGACTTAAGGTTAGGGTTATAATTAGGGTTAGGGTTAGAATTAGAGTTAAGATTAGAATTATAATTGGATTTAGGGTTGGGGTTAAAATTATGGTTAGAATTACAGTTAGAATTTGTGTTAGAATTAGGGTTAGGGTTAGGGTTTAGGTTAGAATTGGGGTTAAAACTACAATTAGAATCAGGAATAGGGTTGGGGTTATAATTAGGGTTAGTATTGGCATGAATGTTAGGGTTAGCGTTAGAGTTATAATAAAACACCAAAAGCCATTTACATATATATCTATATATAGAACTATGGTTAGAATTAGGGTTGGGATAAGGGTTGGAATTAGGAATAGAATTAGGTTTAAGTAGATCTAAGGGTAGAATTAAGGTTAGGGTTAGAAATACTGTCAGGATTAACATTAGGGTATTATATATTATATATAATTAATATATAATATATTATACTAATATATAATATATTATAATAATATATCGAACCTATATTATAATATTATATTATATAATTATAATAATTCTTAAGATATATAATATAGCTAGAATTAAGCTTGCTGCTCTGGATGCTACTAGCATATCTATTTTTAAAAAATATATCTAAAGTATGCCGAGAGAGATCCTTCTCGAGGCACCTATTCTTAGATTTTAATTTAGATCTTCATTTAGATTTAAATTTTCATTAGATTTAAACTTTAGACTTTAATTTTTAATTTACTAATAACTTTATATTTTAATTTTAATATTAAAATTAGATATTAACTAGATTTAGCTTATAATTTAGATTTTAATTTTAATTTTAATTTAGAATTAAATTTAACTTTAGCATTAAATTGTAATTTAGATTTTAAATTTTAATTTAGTTTTTAATATTCATTTAATTTTTAATCTAGATTAATTAATTTAGTCATGTTGGAGTAAATATGGTTTTACATATTTACCTATGCTTAAGTTTACTTAGGCATCCAACATAATGCATTATTAGATATTAGTTTATTAGTTGGTAGTTGTTGTCAGTTATATTTTTACCGGCTTTCTCCTTGCCTTTATAAGCAAGACCAATGTACATTATTTGCATCTCATTTTAATTATTCACTCATTCGTTGAAATATTTATCTCTTGTGAAGGTTTATTTGCAGGTTGTGCTCCTGGGAGGTGGTTCACACCAACATGGTATCAAAGCTGACTATCTACACCTCCTTCTATTTTGATATTTCATCAGTGAATTGGTGAAATCAAGATTTTTTTACCTGCATTTTCTAGTGGAACAATATTTTTTAGCGTTTGAAATTTATAAATTTCTATTTGGCTTATTATTTGCTGAAATTTGCAACATACTAGTCTCCTGGAGTTTTTAAATTTGTGCAAAGGTGTTTCTAGTTTGAATCTGTGTAATCATACATCCATTTCAATTCCTCTGAAGACCTACAAAAGAAAAATCTCTGACAGAAGGCATCCAGATTTGCATTGAACAGAAGGCGTCCAAATTTGAAGCCATTTGGAAGTGCCCTTATTTGTAAAAAACTGACGGTTTGGCATGGCATTCTATCAGTGAGATCGTTTTGTCAGCATTTGGTAAGAAGTCAAAGGCAGGGCATTTAATACCAATCTAAGCGTCGCGCTGGATTTTAAAAGGGCACACGACATTCATAATTGGTGGGTAGTTGATATCAGAATACAGAGCAGTAGGAACTCTTGAAGGGCAATCCAATACTATTGTTCATTTGAGAACACATATTTAACACATTGGTGGATTTCTTTGTGCTTATCTCTACCAGCATTTTTTTCTCTTTTGTAGATTGATTGGTAGTTTTTGGCTGATATATACATTATTTAGATCAGATTTTATACATTTACAAAGTCTTGCAAAATACTTGTTTAGGGTTTGCAGAGGTGGGCCTGTTCATTTTGTTGTTTAGGCATTGGTATGAGACTTTTGTCCCACATTGGTGGTGTGGAGCCTTCTTTGGCTAGTAATATAGCCTGTCACTCACTTCCTAACCATGAGCAAGGCTCACGTGGCTGTGTTTTGTCTCTCTCTCTCTCTCTCATGTGGATTGGAGACTTGTATGCTTGGTGGCTTGTGACTTGGCTCTTGGTGGAATTTGCTTGGTGTTTGGCATAGCTTGCCTGCCAATTTATCACTGATATCACCCTAAAGGGCCCAAATTTTATGTCCCTATGATCATGGTGGTAATATGGTGTGACCAGGTGCTTGCTGGTGCTTCCAAAGTGCCTTTATAGGCCTTTTTTTCATTTTTGCATAACTTTTGCAAACCAGATATCAAAGGAAAGGTAATTTCATCAGTTGAGGTATTTCTCACATGTTCCCCGTAATGACAACCCTATCTTAATCCTTGTGTTGATCTAGAGATATATCATTCCCTATAATGACAACACTATCATCATCAATCATTATCAATTAATCATTGGTTTATAGCTTGAGAGGGGCAATACCTTGTTTGTTTTTGTATCATTTGTGCATGCTTGCTTGCTTGTGTGTGTTATCTTTTTATCTTGCATTTGTACCAAATCCATATCTTTCCAACTAATATTCATATCTTGTGTATGTTGGAATAGCTTTTTGCATTATCCTTTGCATCTAAGGTCATATCATACCTTTTTGTGCATTAGGACTTTAATGCTCTAAGTTTTCTTCATCGTACATCTAGACAAGGTTCTATTACATTGGGTGCACAAGACACATCATCACCTTGGTCCTTATACCATGGTGCATAATGTCTAGTGCTATATCACACTATATGGTTTCTCACTTCATTGCAACATAACATATCATTCATCTCTTTCATCCATCCCTTATCTTGCATCCTCCATCTATTTATCCATCCTTTGTCATTTTATTTCATTTCAAAAGCATACCCGTGTTCTTCCAACCCGCCTATCCTCTCGAGAGGCATCATCATATCTTTACATCATCATCATCATATCCTTACATCTCTATATGCATTCCTCCTTATCACTCTTTCAAGTGGCCGAGACATCATTTTTCCTCTATCCATACCTTATCTTCTTTGAAATGATGTTACTTCTCTTAGTCACAAATCTCAAAGAGAGACAAAATGTAGACACCTAAAATTGACTAGGTCTTGTGATATCCTCATTTGAGACACTTTGTAACACGTTTTTCCCTAGAAACCCTTTTATCACCTAATTAGTTAAATATATTATATTTATTTAACTAATCCCATTCTAATCCTATTCTAATCCCATTTTAATCCCTCTAGCCAATTAATTAAATAAATATATTTAATTAATTTCTACTCTTCCCTCATCCAAATTAATTAAATAAATATATTTAATTAATTAATGTATTCTACATCATCCTTCATTCAATTAATTAAATAAATCTTTATTTATTTAATTAATTCCACATTTGTCTCTATCTTCACATGGCAAGAAGCTTCTAATCCTTGTAAGGTGGAAACTATTTGACTTTAATTTGTCTTATTCAACCCTTATGAGACACTTGTCAAATGACTACAACTCCTTGTGTCAATTAATCCTAGCCATCCATTACCAATATAATCATAGCTGTCCATTCCTATCACTCATCTCTTATAAATCAAGCCTCACCCAAGCCATATAAGAGGGACTTTGAAGGGACTAGGAAAGGACTCAAGAAGAGGGCTCTTAGGGAGATACATCCATATTTCATACATCATTATGATTTACAAATCAATCTAAATCTTCTCATCTATCATCCTCAATTCATTGTTATGTTGTAGAAGTGAGCAATCGATATCTCATTCTATCTATCATCCATCAAAGATAACAAAGATAGTATATTTGGGTGCATCTACTCTATTCTATCATGTGTGGAGGACTTGGTTTGAAGGTAAAAGTAATTGGGTTGTTTGCATTATCTTTCATTGTCCTTTGTACCAATTTTTTATCCACACTAACTATCCTAACACCGTTGACCTTGATGTGAGAATCATAAACATGTTTAAGAAGATCCCTCTTCCTTCTTTGCATAGTCATCCAAGATACATCATTTTCCAAATCCTTAGATCGAGGAGAGAGGAGAGGATAGCCCTCTACTATTGTCTCAATCTAAGATATTGCCCGCTCAAAATGACATTTCTCTAAGACGGTAAGATCCAATGGACCTCCAACCAATGCCATGAGGATAGGGAGATCTAAAGGAAGAGCCACCAAACCTTGGACATGAGAATAAGTCACACCAAGAGAAGGTGCCAAAGCTGCAACATCCCCATGGAGAACCACCTCAATAATAGGGGCCTCTAGGGCATCATCCCCATAATCCTTAGAATCAGAAGAGACACCAATGGTCAAGTGGTTAAGGAGAGCATTCTACCACCAAGTAGGTAAACCTCCATTCTTATGTCGAGAGTGGGAGAATATGAGGTAAGGTGCCCAAAAGAGAAGCATCACTTGTAGTGAAAGGGAAGATCCTCATAATTAAGTGTTTGAGTCCAAGGTCAATCCCCCATAATCAAGATAATTTCCCTAGGAATGTCTTTGGACATGTTGATGTCCACAAAAATGCGGGCATAGGTAGTGTGACCAAAGTTTGATGATGCTACATCCTCCTATAGAAAATGACCAAGAGCATTGATAATCAACTCAAAACAATCCACATCCCTGAAGTGGAGGGGTAGATTTGGAAGCTTGACCAAAATAGGCTCTTGATAACTGAGAGGGGGGGTGAATCAGTTATCTAAATTACTTCTACTTTCTATTTTTCTTTAACAATTAGTGTAGCATCAAATCATATAAGTAAACATAACCATGAAAGCAGAAATAACATCAATACACATAACAAAATAATTTTGACGTGGAAAACCTTGTTAAGGGAAAAACCACGGGGTGACTAACCCAAGATTGTATTCTCTGTTAAAAGAATAAGATAGTACAAAATGGTACTTGCCAATTAGGGCTCATTGCCCGAGCACACTACTCACAAGAGGCTCACTGCCTACAAGAGACTCACTGTCTACAAGGTATAAGAAAGTAATAAGATACTTGAACCGATGAGAAGCATCCACATATGCTGAAGTTTAGTTTCGATTAGGCTCAATACACTGATTTGCTACACTTCATTCTTCCTCTTCTTTGGTGTTGCTGTTCTATCACATACCGGACCTATAGTACTGCTTCGACACTGCTCTCTGGTTTTCTTCACACTTCACAACACACCACACACACATTCTCATCGAAATCCATCTGGTATATATATCCGCACAAAGGATTTCAACATATTTCTAGTCGGCATTCGGAATACTCAATATTTTCCCAAACTCTGGTTTGTCGGTTGAATCCTTGCTTACCAAGTGATGCGTATCAAAGAGATGCTTATAGAAGTCATCAATCATGTCAGCCAATCATGAATAATCCCTTAAGAAACTTTATTACCATCAATATCTCATCCGGATTAAGGTCTGAAGCTCTGCCGGTTAGTTCTTCCTCAGTTTACTCTGCCAAACAGGAACCCAACACTTAGGAGTTCATATCTTTTCACTCTTACATCACCGGAGGCTCAATCTCTAGAATATATTAGTCATGGTACTCCTCTTGACTTCCCCAAGTCCGCACTTTGCTGAGATACTACCTCTAAGAGATTTGGACCTGACTGTCGGACCTTGCTACAAGCTCTATTCTTGCTTATCGAACCAAGATACACTTCAGTCTGTCTTCTGGTATGGTCATACCATGTCCTGCGGATGTGTGGGATGGACTTTGTTGACATCAATGACAACACTCATGAAGCCACAACGTGTCTCTTGCCAACAATCTCCCCCTTCGGCATTGATGGCAACACTTAGTGAAAAATGACTAAGTGTTATACTACACTCCCCCTTGGCTGATGCTTTGTTCTAATGTACATTTTTCTAGAGCTCCCCCTTAGCTATGCTCCACATTTTTCACTGCTCCTTACTCCCCCTTTGACATCAATGGAAAAGGGTAGGATCTGCATACCAAAATCTCCAAAATTAATCTATACATATCCGCATAAGTATATATACAAGTTGTACTTACATATACTTAAGTATATCTGCAAAAGTATTCTTCAACTGTACAACTTATGTCGCCCAACTCTGCTTCATCCTGTCCAAAATTGAGATGTGACCACTCAACAGGAATGCAAAAGATTCTACCTTCTTAAGATCTGTCGGATCACTGGTCCGGGCTGTGGCTTGAGCATCAGTTAGGGCCTCATGCATGGCTTCTAACTTAGGGATAATGATCCCTCTAAGTTCACTTAACCTGTTTATTCTATTTTTCTTCTCCTTTTCAAGCTTCTTTATTTCATTTATGGCTGCAATAGTCTAACACTCTTGATTTACTATCGAAGAGGAGAGAGGATCAAAACTTTGAGATAAACTTGTCAGTTTATCCTCTTGCTCTTTTACTTTCTTCTCAATATCCTTGGTCACTTTAGGCCAGGATAAACAAGATTTATATATATCTCCGCCATCTTTAAGAGCATTTTCTAAGCTCTTTATCCCAATATTCATAACTATCCTATCATTTGTTATTAGACCCTGCACCTTAGAGAATCTCTTTCCCAAAAATTCTTTTCGGACTTTATCTTCAGCTAACTTTTCCAATGAATCAAAATGTGTGCTAATTAAATTGACAAGAGATTTTAAGTTACTAGATGAAGAGGCCAAAAGATCCTTCTGGAAGGATGACATGATTTTCTCCAATGCACCGGATGTAATTTCTATTAGCTCACAGTCTTCCATGTGAGACTTCAAAAGTTTTTCTTTTGCCTTTGCATGGGCTAAGGATGATATCTTCATAGTCTAAACCGGGAGAGGGAATCAAAATTGAATGGTCCTTGAAGTAGCTTCGGTTCATCTAATTCCATCATTTCTTTTGTCAAGAAGTCTTTGACTTCTTCTATAGTGTCTCTTGCCGGAGATAGAGTTTTCTTCCCTTCAACAGCCTCAGCACTATCACTTGTGGTCTTCTCCGTTTGACCTTCTTCTCTTTCCTTCACCTCTTCTTCTTGACTGATTTTCTCTTTTGTTCTTTCTTCTCCTCTAGATTTGGAGTCTACTAGGGAAACCGGAGGAGAGATGTTTGCTTCTTTAAGGACTTCCTCTTCCGGAGGAGAGGAATCTAGATCCTTAGTTTTCTCTTCACTTGTCTTCTTTGCCTCTTCTGCCACTGTCTCAGTAGATTCTTCATTGTCATCCATGGCTGAGGGATCATCACCTAAGTCCTCTATAATAGGAAGATTAAATCTTTTAAAGGCATTTCGGAGGATATCTTCTGTTTCCTTTGCCACTTTGTTAGTTTCTCCAAGCATAAGTTGATTCATTCTAACTTTGCTCCAGAACTCATCCTTGCAGTCCTTGAAGATAATGTTCATTTGTTTAGGGGTAGTGGACGGATAGAGCTGAAAAGCAATCTGCTCCCAGATTTCTAGATCTTTTGTTTGGGCATTGTTCTTCCTTATTTCAAGTTCCTTCTCTAAGCTTTTGGGAATCAGAGATATAATTTCAATGAATGCTTTGCTGTAGATGTTTAGATACCTGACTGTGGCATCTTGCAATATTTTCTAATTAGTTTCACTATATTCATCATAAAATTCAACCATTGGTTGCAAGTTCCCATCCACAGTAACTGATTTGATGATATCATCAATGCAGAGAGTAGGTTTTTCAATGAATTCTTCTGCCTCTTCTTTCTTGTCTTGACCTGTAGAGGATTCACCGGATACTTTCTTCTTCTTCTTCATTTTCTTTACCTCCTCATCTGACTCAATCTCTTCATCATCCTTCTAACTAATGTAAGATCTTGTGGCCTTTGTCTTAGTTATCTTCTCTCCCTTTCCAAATGTCCTAACTTTCAGTTTTGATGCCTTTTAGCTCTTAGAGGTGGTAGGTGCAGAGCTCTTGGAAGATTTGGTCCGAGAGGGGGCTTGCACTGGAGTACTTACTTTTTCAGTTTCTTGCCTTTCTTTATCTGCCCTTTCCATCTTTTCTTTGTTTGCATCAAGTGCCTCCTTTGAAATTCCATGCCTCTTGGCAAATTCTTCTACTTCTCTCCTCACTTTTCTTTTCATTTCCGGTTGTCTAAGCTCTACATGAATCTTCACACTCAACTCTTCAAAGGTTCCAAAGCTTCCTTAAGGTCCTTGGGTTGACTTAGCAGGTGTTGAATATGCAGCTCTAGAATTTTCTCATCAACTTCATACCCCATTGGCATGATCCAGACTATCCTTGGCTCCATTGCCTCCATTAGGCATTGATCAGTTTCTACCATAAAGCATACTGTATCTTTATACTTTTCAACTAGAGATTGGGGGATTCTCTCTCTTGCTTACATCATACTCTGAAAGTTCTTGAAGTAGCCCCATAGTGCTATATTTTGTGCCTTGGCATCACCTATTCCATGCAAATAATCTCTGATTTGTATGGCAATAGGTCTATCATTTTGCCATATCCAGCCATTAGTTTCGGGTAGCTCATTCATATAGTAGAAGAATAGGCAAAGTATCAGGCCACCATACTTGAAAGAATTTTTTTTATCTTTCTTTATTTTCTACAAATTTTTCAATAGTTGGTTTAGGAGAAGCTCACAAAGATCATAGTCAGCATTCTTTCTTAACATTTCATAAGCAGTATATACAGCAGGTCCGGATACAAAATTCTCCCTGCTAGAGTGATATATCTTATAGCAAATTATCATAGATGCAAACTTGATATCCAGATCAGTGATATCTTCTATAGTCATTGCTCTCTTGTCAAATTTTGATCCGGTAGCCTCACTCACAATTTAGTTTTTGACAGATTTGAGAGTAGGCAACCCACTGGATGAGTGCAATCTGGTTACCGCCCTAATTGCATCTTTAGTGATCTTAAATGACCTATTCAACCACATGAAGTTGTCATGCACTCTGCTCAAAACATACCGAACCCATTCATCTTCTGCAAAACAGGGGAAATGGATGCAATGTCCAAAATGTTTGTCCTGGATAGCCTTGTACTGAGGTTTGAGTTCAAAAGCATCATCTATTAACTAATTGTGATAGATATCCATTAACTTGGATTCCCCAAATTCCTCAATGTTTGCATGAATATATGCCCTAACATCTTCTACATGCAAAACCCCATGCAGAATGCTTGAAAATGCGCCTAGGGGATCAACTTCTAGGGATTTATAGGGATGTTTCTTGAATTTAGGATGCAACCTATCAGTAATCTTCACAACATTTAGAGTAGCCATCTTTCAAAGATTCAGAGAGAGATTTCAAGATCAAAAAATACCTCTTATGCTTCTAGGGTTCACGATATGAGCCGGATCGAGTTGCTTGGATGAATCGACTTCTGCGGTTTGATCTTTGAGAGGATTGAGATAACTTGTTGCAGAGCTCCTTCTCTCTTCTTTTTGAATGCAAATGTGCAAATGATGAACCAAAGAACCCTTTTATTTTTGTGCAAACCCTAATTCCATTTTGCAATAAATGCACAACCTAAGTTATTCCGGTTGCCTTGTTTTCCTTGTTTCGAGAGAGATCTTTCTGGATCACTGGTATGCACTATTAACTGTCTATCTTTACCAAATCATTCCACTTATCCATAGATCAAGATACCTCAAATTTGAATCATACCAGATCTAACTATGAAATCCTATTCTTATCAGATGACTATTAAACTGGATTAATTTCAGATGATTAACCTCTTCAAATTCCTTGCGGATCTTCCATATCTTTACCAAGGCTCATTTATATGTTTCTCTAAGAACCCTCTAATCCGCAACCTTCCATGTGCCAATTTCAGGCACCAATTGACTAGCTGGGGGAACTTGTTTTCTTTTGAGACTCCCCCTGAGCCAGAGCTCATCTATTTAGTTTCTGGAAGGAATATCAGCACCAGATTCTGGTGTGGATCCATCCCCAACATTTTCTGTACTCCTCTTTACCCAAATCTTGTTCATCTCCCTTTGAATTTCATCCACATTTACTTTTCCTTTTCCTTTGTCTTGGTTTTGATTATGATGCACCGGACCCTTTTTGTCCTGATTTTTACTTCTATAGAATTTGGCAATATGACCGGATCTATTGCAATTGTAGCAAACAAAATTTCTTTGCATATTTGACTGATATCCTCTTGATCTACACTGATTAGCCATATGTCTCATTCTATTGCATGCAAAGCATCTACCATTAAATGAATTGTTCATTTGCATATTTCTGCACTCATGAGATTTGTGACCATACCTTTTGCATTTCAAACACTGTCCGGAGAAGGATGAATTAGTCTGATTCATTCTTCTTCTGCACTAATTTGCTTTATGACCAAAGTTATTGCAGTTGTGGCAGTATCCATTGAAGGATGGATATCTTTGAGCATTAGGTTGCCTTACCAGAGGTCTTCTAGGCCTGTTCCTTGGATTTCCTGATCTAGAGTTCTTCTGACTGGATCTGGAGCTTTCATCTTTCTCATACCCCAAGCCTTGCTTGTCATCTAATCTCTTTTGTCTTTCAAGAAGAACTTCAAGCTGAGCAGATCTTATCTTGAATTTCTTTTTGTATTCATTTGTTGTTTGAAGATCCCTTTTTAGAGTGTCAATCTAATTTTCAAGTTGTTCTTCATTATCTTTAGCTTCTTCCATATCAGATTCCAAATGTCTGATTATTCTATCCATTTTGTGGCAGTCTTCTGATTTCTCTTTGAGAGATTGTTTTAGATTATCTTCAGTTTTTCTCTTCTCTTCAATTTCTTGGGTGAATTTCATAACCCCTGATTCCATTTCATGTCTTACCATAATGACCTCTTTTGATAGCTTCTCACATAATTTGTTCTTCTCATTCAGATCTTCATTTTCATCATTGGCTTCATTTTGACTTGCTAATTGCTAAAGTAGTTCCTTTCTCTTTTTCATAGAGATACTCAGTTTCTCCTTTAGTTCATTTATGAAATCATCAGCTTGTTTTAGTCTTTCTCTTAAGTTATTGACTTCAGAGTGAGATTGCTCAAGATCATCTAAGGCAGACTGAAGTTGTTCCCTCATACCATACATATGTATTGGAATTCCCAGATCTTCCTCAATCTGTCAGGCTCTGTTTGAAGGAATTTGGCTCTGATACCAATTGTTGATAACTGAGAGGGGGGGTGAATCAGTTATCTAAATTACTTCTACTTTCTATTTTTCTTTAACAATTAGTGCAGCATCAAATCATATAAGTAAACATAACCATGAAAGCAGAAATAACATCAATACACATAACACAATGATTTTGACGTGGAAAACCCTGTTAAGGGAAAAACCACAGGGTGACTAACCCAAGATTGTATTCTCTGTTAAAAGAATAAGATAGTACAAATGGCACTTGTCAATTAGGGCTCACTACCCGAGCACACTGCTCACAAGAGGCTCACTGCCTACAAGAGACTCACTATCTACAAGGTACAAGAAAGTAAAAAGATACTTGAACTAATGAGAAGCATCCACATATGCTGAAGTTCAGTTCTAGTTAGGCTCAATACACTGATCTGCTGCACTTCATTCTTCCTCTTCTTTGGTGTTGCTATCCTGTCACATACTAGACATGTATTACTGCTTCCACACTACTCTCTACTTTTCTTCACACTTCACAACACACCACACACACCTTCTTACCGAAATCCATCTGGTATATATATCTGCACAAAGGATTTCAACATCTTTCTAGTCAGCATCTGGAATACTCAATATTTTCCTAAACTCTGGTCTTTCAGCTGAATCCTTGCTTACCAAGTGATGCGTATCAAAGAGATGCTTATATAAGTCATCAATCATGTTAGCCAATCATGCATGATCCCTTAAGAAACTTTATTACCATCAATATCTCATCTGGATTAAGGTTTGAAGCTCCGCCGGTCAGTTCTTCCTCAATTTACTCTGCCAAACAGGAACCCAACACTTAGGTGTTCATATCTTTTCACTCTTACATCACCGGAGGCTCAATCTCTAGAATATATTAGTCATGGTACTCCTCTTGACTTCCCCAAGTCCGTACTTTGTTGAGATACTTCCTCTAAGAGATCCAGACCTGACTGTCAGACCTTGCTACAAGCTTTGTTCTTGCTTACTGGACCAAGATACACTTCAGTTTGTCTTCCGGTATGGTCATACCATGTCCTGCAGATGTGTGGGATGGACTTTGTTGCCATCAATGACAACACTCATGAAGCCACAACGTGTCTCTTGCCAACATAGGCATCATACTGAGAGATTATATTAAAGGATTGAAAGAGATAAACCATGGTTTGGGTGAGAGGGAGTAATGACCTGCATCCAAACCTGACCATCCTGCACCTAGTCCTTATCTTATTTTGAGCAAAAGGTCACAATAAAAATTCCCCTAGCATAGGGATACAACTCAATCTTGTCCTCAATGAGAAGCTTCTAGGATTCCAAAATCCATTTATTCAAGGTAGGGAGGGAAGGGAAAAGATGACAGAACATGTAAATTAGGCCACAATGTTTAAATAAATCTTCATTGTCAATCACATCCTATCCACAAATGAAGACAGGAGAGGATTGTGAGCAAGCAAGTGGTTGGATTTTATGATTCTGAGCTGGACAAGAAACATCACTAGCAGGGACACTTGATCCCACCATGGTAATGTAGGATGGAGGAACATGAGCTTGAACATCCACGTCACAAGGGTCATTTGCAACCCCAGATGAAACATGACGAGAAGAGGACAAGGCATGAATAGAGCTCATTGGATCAATGCTCCTAATAGTCAAAATAGGTGAGGATGTGACAATAGTCACACAACTATTATATGCCACACTATATAATGGTGAAAAGTCATCCTCGGAGCACCGGGCAGGGATACAAGCTACATTGGGGCCAACCAACACCTCAATAGCAAGAACCACCTGCATAGGTCAAGATGAACTAGGAGGCATATGATCATGAAGAGTAGGAGCCGTTGGAGAGAGTGAGAGACTTGAAGAGCTCTCCATTTAAAAAATTCAAACCAGTTAGAAGGATTGTTGGCTGGTAGGGTACTCGAGGATTCACCCAATAACAACTTGAGCTATACATTACAATTATTGCATTTTTTGGTCTATACTAAATTATGTTTGCACAGTTTAATAATTACTCAATTTTAAAAGGAATTAATTAAATTCTATTATATGCCAAGATAAATACAACTTAGAACTAGACTCTTTTAATGACACAAAGTATATAATAAGATTTTCAATACACATTTGACCAAATTAACATGATAGTAAGACCACTAGACCATTGGATTATACATGATCAATTGGCAAAGTAGAATACCAAGCTAATGCTTTATCCATTGGGCAACATAGTTGATGAAGATTATGTACTACAATGGTGAGGAGCGCAGCAGATATCCAGCAGAAAATCAAAAATCTTGATGCCCTAACTTCATTCGATCAGCAGGACTTCACACGCGAGCTGCCGAAATTCCCATCAGCTAAAACTTTCGCCATTCTTCAATGCCCAGATGGCATCCGCCTTTCTAGGGTCACATTCCGTCAGTGAACACCAGCAATTCCTTGGCTGAATCACCAAAAACCCTCATCACACAACTTTCCTCCTGCGAACCCTAGCACATGGAAATGCTAGGTCATTTTATTGTGTGAAACCATCGATCTGGATCATCTGTAACGCTGAACAGGAAAAGAAAAACAAAGAACAAAACAAATATTGGTACATTAAAGCTATTCCACTGATTTCGATAGAAATCTCACCAGTGGAATGCTTCACAGTGACATACGACAACAATGGGAAATATACAATGAATGAAAATTACAGCTGAGTATTTTACTGATGCAAGAGAGATGAAAAACAAAATGAACAAACAGAAATGTCTTATTCTTCCTGAACACAATGCAATCACATTCGATCTAGTTGCAATCACTAC
The DNA here is from genome assembly GCA_027924645.1 of Cunninghamia lanceolata. Lineage (NCBI taxonomy): Eukaryota > Viridiplantae > Streptophyta > Pinopsida > Cupressales > Cupressaceae > Cunninghamia > Cunninghamia lanceolata. Next base: position 1,522,204 of record BSBN01000326.1, on the reverse strand, counting down.
AATACTGATCCTCATTCAGTTCATACTCTTGGGCATTTAACAATTCACCCTGAGAAGTACCACACAAGCTCCAAATGGCTGGGAGAACACTCCAAGCGGCTGGGAGTCACTATTGTCTATTTTTAGCATTATTGCTATTCTTGGCATTATTTGATTACATTTGACTAATGTCCCCTAAGTCACTTGGGACTTACCAACTAGGCCTAGTTGAAATACAAGTGCATTGGTCAAATAGACCTTATTACAAAATAAAACATGATTTTGTAGGTGCTCCGCACCATACTCCCCAGGTGAAAGTTGTCTCAAGTCCTCTTAGAGACTAACTGCTGTAAATCACCACCCTACTTTTTGATGTCTTCTTCCAGCATCCATGTAGCTTCTAAGTCTGGAAGTCCTTGCCATTTGACTAAATGCTCAAAATATTTCTCATTTCTAGTCTTCTTGGCGATCCTGCTATCTAAAATGCATTCCAGCTTTAGGGGTTCCTTAGGTGGTAAATGCTGCACCCACTCTGTAGTATCTTGAACAGTCTCTGCTGTACCCTCGCCTGTATCAGAACTCCTATATAATGTCAGATCAGCAACATTAAAGATAGATGAAATAGCAATATCATCTGGGAGTTCAATTTTGTAGGAATTAGAATCGTATTTTTCCAGAATCTGACAAGGTCCAATTTTCTTCATCATTAACTTGCTATGTTGTCCTTTGGGCAGTCGGTTCTTATTGAGATAAACCATGACCATATCTCCTACTTGGTACTACACATCCCGTCTTCTTTGATCCACTCGAGCCTTGATCTTCTGACTGTTTATGTGTAGAGTATCTCTGACTTGTTGATGGATTTCCTGCATAGCCTCTACAAATGTATCAGCATGTCCACTCCTTTTGTCCAATCCTTGAACATCTCGTAACTCAAAAATACCTCTAGGATGACTACCATAAACAATTTCAAAAGGACTTAAACCTGTACTCCTATTTGTAGAATCATTATAGGCATATTCAGCTTGTAGGAGTACCACATCCCAACTACTGCCATGTTCTCTTGTCAAACATCTTAGTAGATTGCCTAATGACCTATTCACAACCTCAGTTTGTCCATCAGTTTGAGGATGATAGGCTGAACTGAAAGACAAATTCATGCCTAATCTTTTCCACAAAGTTCTCTAGAAATGACCCACAAATTTGTTGTCTTTGTCAGATACAATACTTAATGGAAATCCATGAATCCTGACAATTTCCTTAAAGAACAAACCTGCAATGTAGCTAGCATCATTGGTTGTCTTACAAGGAATAAAGTGCACCATTTTGCTGAATCTGTCTACCACAACAAACACACTATCATGACCCATCCTTGTCTTAGGCAATCCCATCACAAAATCCATACTCAAACTATCCCAAGGTCTATTTGGTATGGGCAAAGGTTGGTACAATCTTGCATTGGTTGAGACTCCCTTTGCTCTCTGGCAAATCATACAACCCTCAACAAATTTTCTGATATCAGATTGCATTCTTGGCCAAAAGTAAAATCTTCTGACAAGATCTAAGGTCTTATTTAGCCTGAAATGTCCTCCTAAACCACCACTATGTTTTTCCTTCACAATATTATCCCTCATTGAACACTTTGGGATGCATAGTTGACTACCTTTAAACAAAAGTCCATCCTGCAATGTGTAATCTAAAAATTCACTGTGGAAAGTATTGGCAAACTTACTGCACACGCTGTAAATTGTCTTGAAATCTTGGTCCTCTACATACAATCCTTTGAGTGATTCAACACCCATACTTTGTAACTGCACTTCTTGCACTGTTAACACCCTTCTGCTTAAAGCATCAGCAACTTTATTTGTGACCCCCTTCTTATGTTTTATGATGAAGGTGTGTGCTTGAAGACTTTCCACCCATTTCATGTGTCTATGACTGAGTTTTTCTTGGCCATTCAAAAAACTTAGAGCATGGTTATCCGTATACACTATAAATTCTTTGGGAAGCAAGTAGTGCCTCCATTTCTTTAGAGCTTGTACCATAGCATACAACTCTAAATCATAAGAGGAGTATTTCCTCTTGGCTTCATTCAACTTTTCACTAAAAAAGGCTACGGGTCTGCCTTCTTGACTTAACACTGCTCCTATGGCCAACCCACTTGCATCAAATTCAATTGTGAAAACCTTATCGAAATCAGGTAACACTAAAACAGGGAATTGAGAAACTTTCTATTTCAGACTCTCAAAGCTCCTATCGGCTTCTCTTGTCCACACAAACTTCACCTTACCACCACCCTTGATGGTCTCCAACATAGGTGAGCAAATATCATTGTAGTTCTTAATGAATTTTTTGTAGAATGTGGCCAGCCCATGGAAACTTCTAACTTCTCTTGCTGTCCTGGGTGTAGGCCAATTCAAGATAGCTTCTACCTTTGAAGGATCCATTTTCAAATCACCTTTAGAGATGATAAAACCCAGGTATACCAATTCTTGCTTCACGAAGTCACACTTCTCCAAATTTATCAGTAATTTTTGATCCTGCAGCCTCTTCAAGACTGCCTCTAGATGTTTCAAGTGCTCTTCCTTGCTCTTGCTGAATACCAAAATATTGTCGAGGTAGACTACCACAAACTTGCCTATGAATTCCTATAACACCTCATTCATTAGCCTCATAAAAGTGCTAGGGGCATTTGAAAGACCAAATGGCATCACAAGCCACTCATACAACCCTTCATTGGTTTTGAAAGCTGTCTTCCACTCATCCCCTTCTCTTATCCTTATCTGATGGTATCCACTCTTCAAGTCTATTTTGGAGAAATAAGAAGCACCTCCCAAACAATCCAAAAGATCTTCAATTCTAGGAATAGGAAACCTGTATCTGATAGTTATCCTATTTATTGCCCTAGAATTAGTACACATTCTCCATTTTCCATCCTTCTTTGGTGCTAAAATAGTGGGAACTGCACATGGACTCAAACTCTTTCTTATTAGGCCCTTGCCTAAAAGTTCTTGAACTTGCTTGGCTATCTCCTCATTCTGCTAAGGCGTCATCTTGTATGCTGCCTTATTAGGAAGTACTGCTCCTATTATGAGATCTATCTAATGGCTAATGTCTTTGATTGGTGGTAGGGAATTAGGTATATCCTTTACAATCACTTCTTTGTAACTCTCAAGTAAATCTCTAACCTCTTTAGGTCCTACCTCTTTCACACTTGTTTTTCGTTCCACCTTGGGCTTCACAATCAAAGAAAAACCTACTCCATCACTTTCCTTGAGTGTATCCATGAATTCTTTTTCTCCTACCATCATTACACTAGACCCTACATGTTGTGGATCCTCTTCTACCAATGATTGTATCCTATAAGTCACACCATCCTTTTGGAATGAGTAAGCATTCCTTTCTCCATCATGCTGAGCCTTTCTATCAAATTGCCATGGTCTGCCCAATAAAAGATGGCAAGCATCCATAGGGAGGATGTCACACAAAATTTTGTCTCTATATCCCCCAATACTAAATTCTACCCATGCTTGTTCATTGATGAGTATGTGCTGCCCCTTATTCAACCAACTGACTTTATATGAACTGCTATGGGGTATCTTTTCTAGATTCAACTTATTTACTACTTCCAACAATATGATATTTTCCATCAAACCAGAGTCAATAATAACTTTGCAAACCTTACCTTGAGTTGATTCTAAATAAAGCCCTTCTTTGTGATGGTTCCGTCTGCACTGGTTCTTTGAGTAGCATCCTCTTGATCATCAAATTTTCTCCTATTTCTGATGCTAAATTCACTTCAGGAGATGTCACACTCCTTGCATCTTCTTGAATCAAAGTGGTTCTTTTCTCACCACCATGAGAGGTTGAGGCCTTCTCTGGACACTTGTATGTCGGGTGCCCTATTTGATTGCAATTATAACATCTCATATTGGAGAATTTGGATCCTCTACCTGATCCACTTGTCCCACCTCTTCCATTAGGCCTTCTTCCTCAGTAGCCTCCTCTGCTACTTGAGTCCCCAACTTGCTCTTCTTGGCTAGATTCACCAGTTGGCCTCTGGTTAGGACTTCTTCCTCCAAAACTACATCTGCCTCTAAAATTCCTTCCACCTCTACCTCTTTGGTTCTGCTCACTCTTTCTCTTTATCTTTTCTTCAGCCCTCAAGGCCATTTGGAAACACTTATTCACTATTTCTGGTGCTAAGATGCTGATCTCATCTTGGATGTTCATCCTTAGGCCATTCAAATACCTGGCCACCTTCTATGATTCTTCTTCTTGTCTTTTTGATCTGAGACTAAGTTTATGAAACTCCTGTGTATATGCATTCACATCAAGATCTCTCTGTTTGAGATTCTGCAACTTCTTATACATTTGCACATCATAGTCTAGGGGTAAAAAATGTGCTTTGAGTTTGGTCTACATCCTTTCCCAAGAAGTTATCATATTTTTCCCTTCCTTGACTCTCTCTCCTTGTATATAATTCCACCATGCAAGAGCAGATTCCTGCAACCTTGCCTTTGCCAACTTAACCCTCTTCTCATCAGGGATTTCCTTGTACTCGAAGTGATTGTTCAATGCCTCAATCCAATCAATCACCTCTTCAGCTTCCATGCTTCCACTGTACATGGGCAACCCATCAATGGTGTCCCTATTGACTGACTTCAATGCATTTAAAAATGCCCTCTGGTCTGCTGGTATCTCTTCTGCCTTTTTACTAGTTTCACCAATCTCTATATTTTCCTCCTCACTGTCACTGTTATCTTCCTTATCTTTGCTTTTGGTCTGCTTGAGTGCTTCCAACTTGGATTCAAGCATTTCCTCAATCAACTTCTTAACGGCATCCTGTAACATACTCTTGGGAGGCATCCTCTCCCCCTTTGTGCTGCTGTCTCTGTTTGACATAAACATTCACAGACAGCCCAAACGCCAATACTTTTTCAAGTCCTTAATCCGACCTACTGCCCAAATCTTTTCAAGCTCTGATACCAATATGGTGAGGAGCATAGCGGATATCCAGCAGAAAATCAAAAATCTTGATGCCCTAACTTCATTCGATCAGCAGGACTTCACGCACGGGCTGCCGAAATTCCCATCGGCCAAAACTTTTGCCATTCTTCAATGCCCAGATGGAATCTGCCTTTCTAGGGTCGTGTTCCGTTAGTGAACACCAACAATTCCTTGGCTGAATCACCAAAAACCCTTGTCACACAACTTTCCTCCTGTGAACCCTAGCCATGGAAATACTAGGTCGTTTTACTATACGAAACCGTCGATCCAGATCATCTGCAATGCTGAACAAGAAAAGAAAAACAAAGAACAAAAACATATTGGTACATTGAAGCTATTCCACTGATTTCGATAGAAATCTCACCAGTGGAATGCTTCACAGTGACATACGACAACAATGGGAAATATACAATGAATGAAAATTAGAGCTGAGTGATTTACAGATGCAAGAGAGACGAAAAACAAAATGTACAAATAGAAATGTCTTATTCTTCCTGAACACAATGCAATCACATTCGATCTGGTTGCAATCACTACAATACTGATCCTCGTTCAGTTCATACTCCTGGGCATTTAACAATTTGCCCTGAGAAGTACCACACAAGCTCCAAACGACTGGGAGAACACTCCAAGCGACTGGGAGTCACTATTGTCTATTTTTAGCATTATTGCTATTCTCGGCATTATTTGATTACATTTGACTAATGTCCCCTAAGTCACTTGGGACTTACCAACTAGACCTAGCTGAAATAAAAGTGCATTGGTCAAATAGACCTTATTACAAAATAAAACATGATTTTGTAGGTGCTCCGCACCATACAATGTCTCATTGTTGTTGGATTGATTATTTTAACCATGATTAATGTCATATGCTTTCTTTTGAAATGATGTCACATTGGGGAGTACTTTGGCCATGTGTTGAGGAATGAAAAAACAATTATATTTAAGGAGTTCTCTACTCAAGTAGTATACATTACATGTCCAAGTTGAAAAATAGGGACCATAGTTATAAAAGGCCTCCAATTGCTTTAAAATAGAGCAATTGAAGGTATTATCTCTATTTGTAAAAATAATATATAACAATTGGCATGGTCCTACATTACATGTCCAAGTTGAAAAATATAGACACCAAAATTGTAAAAGGCCTCCAATTGCTTTGAAATAGAGTGAGGGAAGGTGTTATTTCTATTTGCAAAAATAAGAGAACGATTGGCTTTATCTAGGGATGATGTCATATCCTTCGAGTAGTTAAGAGCCTAAAAAATCTTTGGATGTGTTTGCTACTTAGTAGAGAGTCTATTGTTGATTTTGGAAGACCAAGTTACGCCTTAGTATCCCAAAAATTGTGATGCAAGGTGAAAGAACCAATATCTTCTATTAAAAAATTCCTTGCAATGTGTGCCTTGGAGCAAGTCTAAAACTATTCTATTGTGTATCTTGTTAAAAGAGGTTTTGAGAATTTCAAATGTAGTGAGAAACAAAGATATGATGCAAAAATTATGGCAGAGTGTTGATAAGTTACAAAGAAAAAGTGGGCTTTAGAGAAAAAACAATGGTTTTGATCACATTTTTATTTTCAATAGAATGACAATATATAGTAGATGCATCTTTTCTACAACATATTATGTGTTTTTGAGATCAAACATTTTTCACATTTAGAAAAGTAGACTTTTTTGAGCATTTTAACTTTTTTGCTCTTGGCTCTCAAAAGCCTGCTCACTATTTAAAATGATTTTTGAGAGATAAGGTAGAGAAAGCATGTTGGTTGGATATTGAGTGATTTTATTTTTGTAATTATTGGTTTGGAGGGTGTGTGAAGCATGCTTTTGATGTTATTTGAAGAGCAAAGGGATGAAAGCTAGGTGTGATAGGGTTTTAAAATGGAGCCAAGTAGAACGGAGGTATGTGTGCAAGAAAATTGAATCTAGGTGTTGTTACTGGGACATCACATAATTTAGCACTTCTTTGTAAATGACAATAGCCTCCCTGGCCCATTACATGTGGAGAAATTGTAAATAAATTTATATTAGATCTTCATCTACGCATTTAACTTGTAAATAGTTAGGTGAGCACACATGAGGTCTCTCATTTCTGCCAAGACATCTATATTTGAGTTGCTTCATTATTAAAAACACTCAAAACCTCACATTGCTTTACATTTGAGATAATATTGTGTGTATTTTCTCAATGCATTGCATTTACCTTAGCTCAATGTTACTAATTCTACTAGGTCACCTTTATTGTAATACTTCATTTAAAGGCAGAAAATCTCTCAACCCTCAAATTTGTGGCCTCTCCTCCTCATTTGTAGTGTAAAGGATCTCCATTAGAGTTTTAGGAAAAAACTTGATAGCCATTGAAACACTCTGAACGCTAAATAATCATTGACACCCCACTTTAATGGATCAACTACTAAGGATAATAACATAGACAAAATTGTTTTGAATAGATTATTCTAGGTGATTATGCAACAAAATGCCATAATATCTCTATTCACATGAATCTCTTTGCACTCCAACCTCATCCTTGATGTGATGATGTTGAGAACCTTCCTTCACAACATTCACATGAGACACACTAGAAACCTAAATGGTATTATTCCACTTTGGAAGATGTACGTGTGGATGAACTTTCTCAAATACTTGGTGAATGCTTGTCAAGAGCATTCTTGAATAGCATTTTGTTAAAGTTTAATAGGGAACAACCACCATTTGAGCACTTCTAAACCCCTTGTGAACAAATATTATCCTACATGTTTGGGACAAAATGTGTTATTATATTTATTCAATTTTTGATACTTTTATATTGTTATGTAGTATTTCAAGTGTGCCTTTATATGTACTTGTGATAAGTAATCATCTCACTACCTCTTCACATGATTCAAGTCTACCTTGGGCCTTGTAGATTTGCCCTTCAACTATGCATCAAAGTTTTTGGGTGTTCACTATTTGTACCTTTCTAATTTAGGAGTGTAAACACATTAACTAGGTAAAATATAATTAGGGTGAATTTGGATCAAGTTTGACCTTGGTAGACAAAGTGCATAGAGTGCTTTAGAAGCCAATTTGTCTACAAGACAAAATTAACCCAAAATATTTGTTGTGTGTTTTTCATGTATTTTAAGTTGAAAGCATGTGATGATTCTCTTTTCTCTTGTTTATGATAGAAGTCGTGGCCCACACCATAGATGAAAAATTGGTTCAGACAATGGGCATGTATGATTCTGCTTAATTTTTATCAAGAAATCCCAATGGGTTGTGTCCATAAGGTTAGCACATCGGTGTCCTTAATAGGTTCAAACAAGTGATAGTTTGATGCAATTCTACACATGCCACAACTATTTCTCTCATTATAGTTTTGAATGTTTGTTGTTTCTCTATACTCGAGGACCTTGAAGAGCCCAAAGACCTCATCAAGTTGTATTTGTTACATCATTAAGTACATTAAACCCTACATGTTTATGATGTAGGTTTGCTCATGACATTATCCATTGACATTTTCCTACCTTCACTTAGAATAGGACATAAAGTAAGCCTTGTATAAAATACAATATGTTTGTTAAGATGAGAGCGATATGCCTAAAAGTTTTGAGGGTTATTCTATAATTGACCCAAAAAACGTTCTATCTATGGATAGCCTTTTGTGTACAAGATAAATGAATTTCAAATCAATATTTACCCATTAATCGCAAGCATAACAAAGAATAGTGCCCTTTACCTTACAAGGAAAAATTTATTAAGAGAAAAGTTACAAATATTTTATGCTAGTTCTATTGCTCCTTTTTTGAATACCCAAATCAAATGCATTGGTGAAATATAGAAGTTCTACAGTATTCTAGTCTCTTTTAACATATCAATATTTTTGCTTTATAGAGAGACAAAATGCTTCACATGAATTTCATTTAAGAATTGAAAAATAGTAGCCTTTTGTTTTTTATTAGAGGTTAGGAATGAATAAGGTAATTGATGAGGTTCATCAATGTACCCATTTATAGCCTTTTCCTATGCCTTTTTAATATCATATCATGTCTTTCTACCATTTTCGCTACATATGGTTGAATAAAAATAAGTGATTTAATTGTTTTGAGGGAAACTAAGAGAAAAAAAAATTATTTGTTTGTATTTATTAATACTTGTTGCCATCTTATAGCTATAGGTATTGCTAATAATATCTCTTGTAGCAACAAATATTTATTTAACCAAAGAAGTTGGACATGGATCTATAAAAAACAAAAATGCTGATATACATGTGACTATTGCTCATTCTAGCCTGTTGAATAGCAAAAGCTAATATCATGGAAGATATACCTATTCATGATGCCTACTTGTTTAGATATTATTAGATATTATCATGTTTTTTGGTTTGCAAATTCGGTCTATATTAAAAAAAAATTCGTTTCCACGATTTTCTCATTTGTAAGTTGATTTTGTGGAGAGGCAACAGGAAACAATTATTTAAATTTAAAATGCCTATTTCTTATATAGTGCCTAAAGAAATGGCATGAAAAGGAGTATGTATGAGATAAAGAAATAATATGATGCTCTTATTTTTAGAGAGAATGATATTATTTTGAAGCAAATGTAATTGTTGCATTAAACAAAGATCATTTTTAGTGCAAGAATGCAAGCCATGACCTACTTGTCAGACTTTTTCTATTGATGGTCATCTACAAGTTTATTTTTTATTGTGTGGTTTTATTTCCTTTATTATTTGTATTTGTGTTTGAATAAAATGATTAGTATAATCAACAATTATAATATATGTGCAAATCATTAAAGCATTATATTTATTTTTATTTTTATGTTCGCATCAACAGTAATCATTTTATCATTATACAAATTGTTATTTTTTGCACCTATATCATTTTCCATTCTTATAGTTGTTTTTTTGTGGTATTACAACTTCTATAACTTAGTGTAATTGTTCCTTATCATTATTTTTTCTATCTAAAATAGTTGCATTGATATCATGCTCACCTCACTACCTACAACCCTTGTGCATATTACCACTACACCTCTCACAAGATTACGCTACTAGATTGACACAACAATCAAACTAAACTTTACTTTTCTTAGACATAAATATTAAATATGTTCCATCATGTTGTCCCATAATCTACCTTAGTTTTATCCTACCATTTTTGTGTTATTGTCAGGGACACACATTAGAGGTCTAATAGCTTGGTGAGTTGAGTTAGGATTAGTGCATTAGGGAGAGAGTCTGCACAATTGTCGACCTTCCCTAGGCAGCTCTTGATTTGCACTATATGAAATCATATAGATGCATTAGTTCAGTTTGTAATGATAAGGGTAGATTTATTATTAACAACCAACTATAAGTAGTGGTGGAGATACATCTCAAAAAAGAAAAAAAGGTGTATTATTCATGTATCAACACCACATGCTATGAGTCAAGTGGTGGAAAAGAAGCAAAAATATCACATTTTCATTGTAGGTTAGACACAATAGTTTATAAAGAAAATTACTTCCACAATAAATAATTTGAAGGCAATGGAAGGAGAATGTGCTTTGCTTTGGGGGACTCCGTCCCTCGACCCCATCCTGTATCGCAATGTGGAGCATGTCATTTGTCTGGGACTCCACAAGGAGAGCCGCCCCTTGACCTCGTTGGGGGTTACTTCCCCTACACCCTAGCTTCTAAATTGCAATACCAAAGAATAAATTGGTGGGGGAATGATGTTGATGCAAGGTTAAGTTTCTATAACCCCTCTACCCAAAGGATGCAACTTACAAGTTCCTGATCCTCCATTAATAGTGTTGCAACTACCTACAAATATTATTCCCAAATCTAAGAATGAAAAGATAATTCAAGAATTTCTAGAGGGTGAATGGATTTTTGAAAAGAAATTAGAAGATCAAACTTTGACCATTTATTGCTCTAATTGTTGTAGGGAGGAAATTGAGTGTAGATGACAAGTTGTTTAATAAAATGAGGACAACATAATCAATGCTATACAAATTGAAAGTGAACCTCAAGAATATAATCATGAAAGCGAGCAAGTCTTCTTGGTAGCTCAACCACAATCTTTGACACCATATCTAGAAAATCCAAATATGCCTAATGATTTCAATATGTCTTATAATTCTATTGAATTAGGAGGATAGTATGTTCTATACAATATGATTCTCCAACTAGTAAGTGTGGTGGATGGCAACAACCTCCATACTACCATAATTCACAAAACCAATATAAACAACCTAAGTACCAACTATGGTGATAGTCATGGAAAATCACACCACCTTCACCATACCCACAATATCCATCCTATCTATTACCACATACTACATACATAAAAAAATTTCCATCTTCACCATCCCAACTAAATAATCCATGATCCACTTCAATAGGACCGCCAAGGGAAATTGCAATGTATGGAGACTCATCACCTAATTAGGTGGCTCAGGCTATATATAATAATGAGACTTTAGGATTCCCTTTGTATTCCGTTAATGTGCTTGAAACTGATAATCCCAATTAAAATTTGTCAAAACATATAAGGGTTGTGCTCCTATTATAACTAAACTAGAAGAACAACATGATCAGTTAGAAGATCCTCAACTTAGTTCTTCTCATTTGCCTATAAAATCATTAGAGAGCATTCACACACATAAAAATACACCCAAATCCAAGTCTAATTTTATTAGTGAACTTAGAAATGTGTGTTAAAATTACTCAAGGAATAAAATATGTAATATACACACTAATAGTTCAAGAATTGTGTTTAAAGAAAAATAAAAAACTACACGACCTCATGCTTAGAAATATTTTTGTCCTCAAGCATCTAGATCCTAGGAGGCCCATGGTAAAAATAAGTATTCTCCACACTCATTCATCTATGTCCAACAATAAATGTTATGATATGCACAACTAGTGAAAGTATGTGTTTGCAAGCATTAAGACCAACACCAAACATGCTACAAATAGGTGACCATTCATTAAACAAGGCTCAAGGTATTATTGAAAATGCTATCTTTATTGATTCTTTGGATTGTCCTAATGACCTCATGATTTTGTAGTCTAAAGTTAAGTTGGGGGGATATCCCTTGATTTTTTAGATGTCCTTGTTTGACTATTATTAAATCCATTATCAATTGTTTCTCTCATGCTTATAATAAAACCATGGGTGTTTCCTTTGGACAATATTAAGGTATTAGTTCTTGTGTCATTTATCACATGACAAGTATCAAGTTAAATCATATTATTTCTACAAAAAAATTCTAGCCATATGTTATTTATTCACTCATTATAACATTACATAAAAGGATAACAAGTATTTATTCATAATGATCCATCTACCCTTCATTTTCTAATGAAAAAACTAGTTATTAATGGTAGGGTTCTTAGATGCATGTTGTTTTTACTTAATAACCTTGATCATGACAATATGGTTCTAAGCTTCTTATCCACGTTACCCAACACTTTTGAACTAGTACCATTTAAAGCTACTTCTCTAGATGAGCACTTGAGTCTGCATTTTATTGGCCTTGCTAATTATATGGTGATGTTTGAATTTTCTCTATGTTTCTCTCTTGGAGATCACATGAAGCTTGTTGGGATAAGTGATCAAAAAGCATGGGTATAACTTCTCTTCCACATTGGCTTTGATATTGTCATACTTCATGTATGCCATACAAAATCATGTGGACGACAATATCTAGCTTAGTGTATGAGAACCAAGACTCTCGTCGTAGGATATTCTTTGCCAATTATTCAATAGGATTCTCAAAAGGTGACTAAATTCTTATACACATATCTTTTCATGCTTTGGTCCACCTTGGAAGATAGTCACAAATCTTGACCAATTGTTTATCTCTAATGTCATTGCTTCTATGGTTTGCAATCATGAAAACCATCATAGAAAACCTTCCTCTTATTAGTCACTCCTCCATGGACAAGTTGAAGTCATGAAAAGGGAGATCAAACACATTCTAATGTAGATTACCACAATCCATCCTAAAGTTTTGTGGGCATACTAGACAACTTGGAAGACCACCATTGGTCTTACACTACATGACTTTGTTTTGGTAAGGAAGTTGTATTATATGTACATTTTGAAATAACAAAACTATGTACAACTTTGGAATTTTGTATGGACCTTACTAGTGCCCCAAAGGCAAGGATAGTACAAATTTATTCCCTTGATGAGATGTGTTGGTAAGATTTGTTTTAAATAGAAGATATTCATCGACACTACACCTTGTGGAAAGATTGCTTCCTCTATAAGTGATCATTCCAACCAAGTGATTTAACACATCTGTATGACTCTTAGTTATAGGATTCCAAAATCAAATTCTATACATGGTAGCTTGGGTATTATGAGGTCAAGATTTTTTAGTAGCAATGGTGATCTAAAAATGTGCATGGCGAAGTTGGTAAGATTAATTTTCTTGTTGTTGATCATCATTTCAAGTTGTACAAGCAACTAATTTCAAAAGTGAATTTCATTGAAGGACTACAAAAGGAACTCAATGTTTTGAAGGGAATCAATTTGACATCCACATGAGAGCCTCTTGTTCTCTAAGTTACTATATGCAAATATTTGAAAAATAATTTAAAATTTTGAAGAAAAGAGAAAAATACAACAAAGTCTAACAATGAAAACCTTCGGGCATTGCTAGACAACTACAATTTGAAAACTCTTTTCTAGTGGATTGTAGTTGAATAAATCCTTAGTGGTAAAAATTGTTTACATAGCACCATTAAGTGGTAGATGAATGAAAATTGACTTGTTAGTAGTCACTTGTCATTATAAAAAAACTAATAATAATAACAAATCACTAAAAAACCACCATTCTATTAGGCATTATTCTTTAATTATATGAGCTAATTATGTTCCATGTACACCCAGTTGATTCCATGATTGCTTCACTTTATCTGAGTTCCTATTGCACCTCTTGTAGATCACTTATAGAAATGGTATAACTTCTTATAGAAGAAATGGTTTTGAGCACTTGTAGCAACAACTATAGCTTGCTATAAACTATTCTGTTAAGAATTCAATTAAAGTGTTACCAAAAGTGGAGGAGGTATTAGCTGCCACAAATGTGATCCATGAATTATTTAATGAGACAAAGATATTTCTTGATGAATTTTTTCATTTCTATTAGAGTTACTATTGATTTCCTTCTTGGATTTTCACATTTTTTGAGTTATTTTAGTTATAGGACCTTGGCATACATTGACACGAAGTGTTTCCTATTGGTAAAGAAATCATTTTTATTCTTCATTTTTAAGTTTTTTAATTAATATTTCTTATTCTATTTTAAATCATACAAAGAAAATTTCAAACCTATCCCCTCCTTGTTTCTCAAGGACAATCAACCTTTGAATTTGGAGGTGTTACACATATGGTTCCTAGGGCTGTCATTGATGTCAATACTGTCACAAGGTTGTCATTGATGTCAAAACTATCATCGTGGTGTGATGGTGTTCATGGTTGGATGTCATGCCCTATCCAACAAAGAAGACATAGTTTAGGGTTGGATGTCATGTGTAGAGAAGGTATAGTTCATGGTTGGATGTCATGCCCCATACAACAGAGAAGATACATTTCATGGTTGGATGTCATACCCTAATTAGTGCAGAGTTGAGTATGAAATAATATTAATATGGGAATTAGAAGAACTAAGATGATTAGATGTGTTGCTAATGTTAGAAGATGTTACTAATGGACTAAAACATGTATGTTCCAAGTTTCATGATGATTGAATTATTGGAAGAGTGTTTTGCAGTTTGAAGACAATATTGAAAATAGTTACTATATGGTAATAGAATGCTCCACATTCCTCCGCATTTGAAGATATGGCTATAAGGTTCTGGAAATATGTTTAGGGTGTATTGAAGGTGATAATTTGAAAGTTTCAGATCATTTTTCCTTCCACTGTGAAAGTTATGCATGATAGAGTATTGTCAGGTGTTCTAGCAAAGTAAACTAGTGTTGAAGGCTTGTTGGAATGCTCTGCATTCCTCCAAAAGTGAATGATTGCCTTTGAGGTTTTGTGGATAGGTTAATGGATGTGCATTACATGCTTCCTTGTAGTTTCAAGGTTATTGGTGATCCACAAGCTCAGTTTCTTAATGATGGAATGTTGCAGTGTTTTCTGGATGACAGGTTGTTCCCAGAGTTCATGGTTGATGATGTGCAACTCAAATATTTAATGTGCGGAGGTAAAGGAGTGTTTGGAGATTTTGTATGAGTCTTGTAGAATCATTTGAAAAATTTTCATGAAAATCTTTCTTGTTTCCAGTACCACACAATGTTTTCAAGTTATTGTGGCCATTATGCTTCAAGTTTCATGTCTTTGATTAAGGTTGTCCCATTTTGAAATGAGTGGAGTGTGCAGATGTAATTCCTTGATGTTTGATGCTGTGAAGGATGTCTTGGACCTAATTAAGCAACTTTTGATGTCCACAAGGCATGGGTTTTTTTGCTAGTGTAGCGTGTAGTCTTGTTTAGGACTTGTCCTCTACACGTTTCATGTTGTGTGTTGTCTGGCAAAATTGTAAATGTGTTTTTCATGTTGTCTCTAGATGAAAAGAAATGTAATCAATGTAATATTTTGTATAAATTGTAAATAAAATTGAGTTAGGTGAGGTGTGGTTGCAAAGTGATTGATAAGGCTCACATGCAAGATAAGAAGCATAATGAATGCATTATGATGTGCGATTGAAGGAGAAAGAGCATAAGTTATAGATGTTGTCCTGATTCATCTTGAAGACTTATTTGTGACAGTGATCAAGTGTAGAGTGTGTCTAATTGATATGATCATTAGAAGAAAGTGTGAAGAGGCAGAATTGCAATCATCAAAGGTGTGAGTTTCAATGTCAGTTTTCAAACAGTAGAAGGACTGTTATACTGTAATCTTTTGTAAGTGTGTTCTCAATTCAAGGAGTAGTAGCTTCCTTGGAAGTGATCCTAAAACAAAGTCTTCAAGGAGTAGTAGCTTCTGTAGACACCCTAAAATGTCCAAGTCGTCGCACTACTTGCATTTCGTCTAAATCTGTCTAATCACCTGCATTTCAACATTAATTGAATAATCTAATTATTTAATTAATTTCATTCAATTCTTCCAAATCACCTACTTTCGACATTAATTGAATAAATTCTCTTTATTTATTTAATTAAATTAAATTCCTCTATTATTCTTCCTCAAGTCTCCATTAATTAAATAAATCCTATTATTTAATTAATTCACCACAAATTCCCTCTTATCTAAAATTAAATAATTCTTAATTATTTAATTAAATCAAAAACATTCTTCCAAAATCTTGCACAACAATTAAATAAATTTATTTATTTAATTTGCTTTCAAATCTTCTAAATTAAATAATTCCAATTATTTAATTATTTCTTCCAATAATATCTTCTCTAAACTTAAAGAAATCAAATATTTATGTAAGTTACTTTTTCTTCTAAATTGAGTTATCTCTAAATATAACTCAAGCTTTCTTGCACATGCAATTAAATATTCCTAATATTTAATAAAGTAAAATATCTTCTTATTCTCATGCAAATCCCTTCTTCTTGTTTTAAATCACTTAACTGATTATTATATTCTTTTAATTGCTTTAACTCATTCTTCTATTCTTGAAAACTCCTCTCATGCAAAAGAAAGCAAGACACTTGTTTTCTTATTCGTTGCACGTTCCTCAACTTATCTCCCCCGTTGATTCTTTTGAATTATCTGGACCGTTGATTGATCTTTGTTGAAACCTATATAACCCCCCCTCATCTCCTTCATTACTCCTCTTTGATCACTTATTCTCAGGCATACTTAACAGCGCTTTGAGCATACATCGCATCGATTGAGCAACTTCACGATCTCTTAACATTGATCTTTGAGCACACTACTTACTTGTTGCAACAATGGTTTCGCAATGATAATTGAGCAATCCACATTCATCCAAAGGGAACAATACAAATCTCGGTAAAAGCTTTCATACTTCATTGATTTATTAGTTATGGCTTTTATTTAGATTCGTTTTCTTTATGTTATCAGTTTTTTGATTTTGTTAGTTTATCATAGTCGATTTTTCTCATACACATTCTGGCACGCCCGGTGGGACCCACTAATCCCTCTTTTTTCTTTAAAAAATTGATTTTTTTGAAGTACAGTACGGAATAGTGCATCTCGACACAGAAAAGCACCTTTGGTAGAGCAATACAGCGCTTTCGGGCCATCCTGCAGTGCCTTTGGTAGCACAGAACCGTGCTTTTGGTATTATAGTAAAGTGCACATGAAAAAATAGCAAAGCGCTTTTCGTATTACAGTAAAATACTTTTGGTATAAAGTAAAGTGCTATTGGTATAACAGTAAAGTGCTTTTGGTCACGATAACAGGCTTGCAAACTTCAAAACCTCATAACTTTCTCAAAACTTAATGAAATTCGATACTTTTTTTTTTAAAATTGCATAGAAAATCATAAGGAATCCATTGGTGATATTTAATCTCTTGTATCTCATCATATTTGTTACCAATTTTATGGATTTAACTTTGGTTTTCTAAGGTTTCTCACTTATTGTTAGGGTTTTGACCTGATTTTTGACATCTTGTTTGTTTTCTTTGGAACTAATATCACTTGGTGCAGCGTCTTATCACTTATCAACATCCTGGATCATCACCCAATCATTCAATCATCCTTTCTTGATGAAATATTTTTTTTTTGGTAGGCCTGTTATTAC
The DNA here is from genome assembly GCA_027924645.1 of Cunninghamia lanceolata. Lineage (NCBI taxonomy): Eukaryota > Viridiplantae > Streptophyta > Pinopsida > Cupressales > Cupressaceae > Cunninghamia > Cunninghamia lanceolata. Next base: position 1,504,512 of record BSBN01000326.1, on the reverse strand, counting down.
ACTATGCATTTCGTAGTACAGTACTACGCGTTTGGTAGTACAATAGCTCGCTTTTGGTATAATAGTACCACGCTTTTGGTAGTACATTAGCTCGCTTTTGGTAGAAAAGTAGCTTGCTTTTGGTAGCACAGTACCACGCTTCTGGTAACACAGTGCATTGCTTCTGGTCTATAACACACCGTGTCTGGTAGCACAGTGCAGTGCTTTAGGTTGATAGTACATCGATTTTGGTACGACAGTACAACGCTGTTGGTTAAATTAATTTGTTTTGCTAACTTGTGAGTTTTTGTGGAACTAACTGACTTGTTGTAGCTTCTTATCACTCACACAGAGCAAAGAGGTTTTTCTAACATGTTCATGCAGGAAGAGCGTTGAAGAAATCTTGATTTATCTCACTAAGTCTTAGACACATATTGTCTTCTTAAAAGATAATTGAACAAATCATTTCGGCAATCTAAGTCTTAGGAACATACTACTTTTCTTAAGGGACAATAGACATGTATGTGAAAACACCTCAATTTTCTAAGGGACAATGGACTTGAATGCCAAACACTTCAATTTCATAAGGGACAATTGACAACTACAAATGTGTGTGTGCCTAATTTAGTTGCACCTTATTTTTCTTATAACGGGACAATTGAACCTTTGTTTGACGTGCTTGCTCTTACATTTCAATACTTCCTTTAGAAGGGCCTACTTTTGGATTGCGTTTCATTCAAAAGGGACAACCCTCAGTGGAGTTTTCCTTTGAACCGCTATATAAGAGGGATAAGGCGATAGCCAAGTCCTAACCGACGTCAGCCTTACCTTGTGGTGCCAAACTGAAAAGAGGTGTACAAGCTCTTTGTGGAAATGATTTTCACATTGAGCGAAGTGTTTGATACTCTTAGTAGGATTAGTTAAAGCTTTTAGTAGCTTGTCACTTTGCTCGTAAGGTGTTGGTCCCTCAAAGTTACTAAGAACCATTTTAGATAGTGACTACCTGATCTACCTCCGAACATTGCGGTAATTATTAGTGCAAGGGGAATCGATTTAAGCCCTTAAGATACTCACCATTAGCTCCCTTGAGAAGAGATAGTATTCCCTTGGCCATAAAGCTCTTGTGACCTACTTGAGCTTTCTAAGGGGAGGGTGAGATATCCCTACCTATCGTCTCTCGCAAAGATACAAAATATCTGACACCTTTATGGAATGATATTTTTATCGACGTAGTATTAAGCTGTGAGCTGATCTACTACAATGAAACCTTGTCTCTAGGGATAAAAAGTGCTTGTTATTGAATTGCAATTGTCTTATACCTGTGGAAACATTGGGCTTTTTTGTGAGCCTCGAACATACACTATCTATTGTGTCACTCCATTGTTTTTTCCAACATTGTTTGATGTGTTTTCTCTCGCCAAAATAAATCCAATCAAAAACAGAACCAAATCTATCAAATTTTTCCTTTTAGAAGCATCAGATACTACTTCTGCGCCTTTGGTATTACAGCAGCTTGCCTTTGGTAGTACAGTAGATCACCTTTGGTATAGCAGTACCTCGCCTCTGGCAACCCTACTTTAGCACCCTTGGTATAACAGTAGCCCGCTTTTGGTCACCGTAGCTCACCTTTGGCATAGTAGTACCTCGCCTTTGGTAGCTTAGTCCATCACCTCTCATATTATAGTAGCACGCTTTTGGTTGCACAGTCCTGCACCTCTGGTCAAATAGTATAGCGCCTTGGGTCTAGTAAATTGTGCATCAGAGTTTGTCTTTTCTCAAAACGTAAGTAGAATCTCAGCATTACTTTTTGTCTTAGTGTGTTCCATGGTAACCACTAGGCTCCAACAAACTATGAAGTCCAAGCAAGTTGTCCCTAGGAAGCGCAAATTGCCTCCTCACACACCACAATCGGGCTGACTCAACATTACTTCCAAGGTTACTCCTAGGACACCTGCAGCAAAATCAACTAGCTATCCGAACATGCCACACCTTGACCACCCTAGCACTCCTCATGAGGGTAGGGCCCCTTTGGTAAGCACACCTCACTATACCACCGAAATTCCTCTGGATTTTGTGCCACAAGGATATACTATTGATCAAATCCCATCTCAGGAAGGAAGAGTCCCTTTGGTAAGAACACCTCACTATACCACCGGCATGCCTCCAGATTTTGTTCCACACAGTTATATCGTAGATCAACCCCCATCTCAAGAAGAGCAACACTTTGAAATAGGTCAATCCTCTCAAGAAGATGGGCAAGATCTTGATGAATTCATACAAGATCCTAGAGCCATAGCTGCCTTTGATAAAATCCTTAGTGAGAACCAAGATCATTTCTTTCGCTTGCTAGCAGAGCAAGGAGCCAAATTACCTAAAGGTTTTGATTTATCCACGCTTAGCGAGCCTAACAACACCTAAGACACCTTACAAGCAATCCAAACCATGTCAACAGTGACCACACCTTTACCTGAACAAAGATTACAAGGAAGAATGATTAAGAATCCCCTTTATCAAAAGCCAACTGGAAAGAGGGCCATATCACCACTTCTGACTCCTATGGAAATCTACAAACACCAATAGGAGACTCTACAACATCAAGCAGAACTAGCCAAGCAAGCTGCTATACCTCAATCCAACATACAACAAGCTACTAAAGTGTCCACACCAATCGTAAGTGGAATTTTGGTTACCCCATCGCGAATAGGTTTCCCACCAAATTACAATCCGGGGAACAACTATGTAGCCATGCAACAAGGGTCTCAACAAATGCCACCTCCTATATCATCAAACCTTCATGTCTCTCAACCAACTAGAGTCATGCAACCCCAACCACAACATTCTTCCACTCTCATCATCAATCCACCTCAACCATCACAAATCACATCTACCTATGTCCCTCCTCCGCTACATTCATCATCGCTCAACTTCTTTCACACATTGTCTAGCCATACTCAACATTCCCAACATCAAGTATCCCAAAGCTATGTGCCGCCATCACAACCTAATCCAACACACTTTAGCTTTCCTCCACCCAGTTCTTTTCTTCAACCATCACAAAGCCAACATTCTTACCTAGTGCCACCTCCACCTCTTCCAAATCAAACCATCCAATTTCAACCCAATCTGAACCCAACGTACAACGCATACAACCCCAACCAATCTTACAACCCTTATAACACTAGCACGCATGGATTACACTACAATCTGCCACATGGGCAACAACAACCACTTCTAGGACAACAGGAGATGTTTCCAACCCCTCCCACAACAATGGAACTCAAAATTGTGGAAGTTCAACAACAACTATCTGATCTTATGTTTGGCCACACCAAGAAGACCTTCTCTTTAGAGGAAGTGTGTCCTTATCCTTTTGATCGGTCATTACCCATGATCCCTTTTCCTCAAAATTTCACTATTCCCAAGTTTGATAAATACAAAGGAAAAGGTGACCCAAAAGACCATCTCAGGGAATTCTATCTTGCTTGCTTCAAGGTCTCACATAACGACACATATCTTATGCGTCTCTTTCCTCATAGTCTTGGAGGTCAAGCTATAGAATGGTTCTCACACTTACCCATGGGTATCAAGTCTTTCAACGAGCTAGCAGAACAATTTGCCACGCATTTTTCTTACAACACGAAGCATGAGATTTCCATGACTGATCTATGCAACAATAAACAGAAAAATGGTGAAACTTTCATTTCTTTCCTTCAACGATGGAGACAAATGGCTAGCAAATTCCCTTTCAAGATTCCTGAGAAACAGCTTGTTAGCATATTTGTGCAGAACCTCAACCAAGAGTTAGGTTTCCATTTGCAAATTCTTAGTTCTACAACCTTCAACGAAATCACATATAAGAGAATCAACATTGAAAAGGCCCTCATTGCTAAGGGTGTGGTCAAAATCTTCAAAGAAACAAAAGACAAAGCTCCTCATCAACAAACCAATGATAAACCTAAATATTGGAACAAAAACAAAAACATGGTCAATGATGGGGTGGTTGATTCTAAACATGTCCAAACATTGCAAACACCTCTTCAACTTTCCAAACCAAGTCAAGCTCCACCTCAACAACAGCAACAACAAAGACAACCTTATCAAAACCAACCACAATGACAATAGGAGCGACCTCAACAAGATTACCCTCCGTGGCGTCAATTCACTCCCTCGGGAGAGCCCATCGAATTGGTCCTACAAAAGATTTTACACAAAGGGCTCATCACCTTACCCGATGCTCCCCCATATGGCAAACCTGTTTACAAAATTGTGCGGTACAGAGAAAATGAATACTGTGAATTCCATAGGAGCAAAGGGCACAGAATTGCATCATGCATGAAACTCAAGCATCTAATCGAAAATCTCATCGAAGGCAACCAAATCTCTTTTGGAGATGAACCACCAGCTCAACACGCGAACAAGGACCTCAACATGTACAAGGAACCTTTCCCTCACCATGGTCCTCCTCCTCAGGATAAAGTTAAAGGCATCAATCATGCGTCCACTTCCTTTGACTCCATTGTGGGTCGTTTTGAAGAGAGTCGAGTGTCTACCCTCACAATCAAAGGCAAATATACAAATTGTGCTGTTACTACTCGTCGGGGTCGTGTCACCATTTGTGGTCCAACACCCAGTCCCCCAGCTCGATTTGATTATAATCTTGTTGAACATCTAGGGAATACACAAGCATAGATCTCTATCTTGGACCTCCTTCGGTCATCACTTGCACATAGAGTAGTGGTAGAAAAAGCCCTCCAAGAGTCTTCGGTTCCTAACAACATCGCAGTTGCGGATTTCCAAGCTATAGTAGGTAACATTGCTTCACTCTACAATGTTGTCTTCTCTAAAAAAGACCTCCCTTCCCATGATCCATGCCACAATGATGCCCTTCATATTGAGGTTCTCATCCATAAGCGCAAAATCAAACGTATACTCATAGATGGTGGTGCTGGTCTCAACATCTATTCTTTAAAGTTACTTAAGCAATTGGGATACTCTGAGGATCATGTCAACATTGATCAAAGTATTACAATCAAGGGATATGATGATGCTGAATGCCGCTCAGAAGGTGTTATTCACTTGCCTATACAACTGGGCCCTGTCATGCTTGAAACTCGGTGTCAAGTCCTTGATATTGAGTTACCTTACAGCATTATCCTAGGGCGCCCATGGATCCATGCAATGAAAGCTGTTCCCTCCATGTACCATTAGTCTCTAAAGTTCCCATTCAATGGTATGGAGATAACCATCCTGGGAGACCCTAATCCTTTTGAATTCTGACATGTCTTGCAAGGCAGTTATAAGAATTGCAACCAAGTGCCTAAAAATGAAAAAGCCCTTGAGTCCCCACTATATGTTGATCCTGAAACTTTGACACAAGCCTCTACACGTGAACCTAATCCTCTTCCTGAAATCAAAGCTCACATCCGCGATATAGGCTTTGGCACTTATGATATCTCAAAATCTTGTTGTGTAGGATGGATGCCTTTATCCCCTAAATCTTACGGCCAACCGCCCATTGCCAAAGTAACTAAAAAAGCAGCTATTCCTTGCCCAGCATTTCTAACCCAATTCCAATAGGGAAAGTTATTGGAAGAGGAAACTATTGAGGACATCTCTTCTTAGCTCTATAAGGAGAAAGAACCAGTCACAATACTAGTCAAGAAATATGGCAATGGCTTAAGGATAGTCAAAAACATGGGCTATAAAGGCAAAGGTGGCCTTGGGAAACAGAATCAAGGAACAATGGAGCCCATTATTGTGACAAAGAAACTAGACAAGAAGGGTTTAGGATTTGGTTGAAAGGTATCGCACGCCTTGGACATCGAGTATATCCTCGACGAGGTGGCCAAAACTTTTCCCGCCGATTCGACATCTAATGAAGATACCATCGATGACTCTTCCCTCCATATAACCAACCTATTTACAGAATCCTCCATTTTTATGCTATCATCCGTATCCCTAACCTCCACCACAAACACCCAGAATGTAACACTTGTCTACCCTGAACTTATCGATTGGGACCAACAAGGGTCCCTCGTTATAGATGTATTTCAGAATGATGAAGCTTTAGCAGAGTTCACAGGACTTCGGGAAGGTATCCCTCTTGGCGATCATAAAGTAGGTTTTGTAATGGAACCAGAGCCAACGGCTTATTTTGGTGAGAATGCCAAATCCTCTAGTCGTAAAAGTAAAAATAAAGAAAGATCTCTAGGTGAAAACCACACTGTGGCACCTCCTGATCACAAAATAGTAAAAACAAAGGATGAATCCAAAGGTGAAAACCCAACTATGGCACCTGAAGATGGAGGATTTGACCTTCCCCTACCATCTAAGTATCAAGAGAAGTCATCTCTCTTAGTGGAAGATTCTACAGAGATAAACCTTGGCACAGAGCAAAATCCAAAGACCACATTCCTGGCAGCATCATTATCAGAAATAGAGCACAGGAATCTTAACACATTCTTCTTACAGAGAACCATCAACTTTGCGTGGACCTATGTTGATATGCTGGGCTTAGACCCTAAGCTAGTGGTTCATTATCTCACAGTTGATCCGAAAGTGAAATCAGTCAAGCAAAAGCTGAGAAAGATGCACCCACATATAGCTCTCTTTGTAAAGGTGGAAATACAAAAGTTGTTAGATGCAAAGTTCATACGACCCATTGACTATTCAGATTGGGTCTCAAACATTGTACCTGTGTCTAAACCCAATGGGCGCATCCACATGTGTAATGATTTTAGAAATCTTAACAAAGCATGTCCCAAAGATGACTTTCCATTACCAAACATTGATATTATAGTAGACTTGACAACAGATCATGAAATGCTTTCCCTCATGGATGGATTCTCCGGTTACAATCAGATAAGGATAGCAGAAGAAGATCAACATAAAACAACCTTTACTTGTTCATGGGGTAATTATTGTTGGTGTGTCATGCCGTTTGGTCTAAAGAATGCAGGGGTAACCTATCAAAGAGCAATGACAGTGATATTCCATGACCTCTTTCATCATATCATGGAGGACTATGTGGATGACATACTAGCTAAATCTTCTAGGGCAGATCACATACAGGTTCTAGGACAGATCTTTGACAGGCTCAAGAAATATCAAGTGTGCCTAAATCCAAAGAAGTGTGTCTTCGGTGTAACATCAAGGAAGTTGTTGGGATATATTGTACCTCGTAGAGGCATTGAAGTCGACCCTGAAAAAGTAAAAGCTATAGTGGAGATGCCTCTACCAAAGAACCTTGAAGCCTTAAGGAGTCTTTAGGGAAGGTTGCAATCCATTAGGTTTTTCATCTCACAGCTAGCAGATAAATGCCAACCATTTCAACATTTACTCCGAAAGGATGTCTCATTTCGATGGGACGATAAGTGTCAAGCAACATTTGATCAACTTAAAGAGTATCTAGATACACCTCCTATATTGGTTCCACCAGTTGCTGATAAACTTTTGATATTATACATCTCAACTACAAATTCGGCCCTAGGGGCCCTTCTAGCACAAAATGATGAAACAGGAAAAGAGCATGCAATTTATTATATTAGTAGAACCTTGGTGGGATATGAACTCAATTATTCACCGATGGAAAGAGCTTGTTTAGCAGTAGTGTTCACTTCCCAAAAGTTGCGGCATTACATGTTGAACCAACACACAAATCTTATAGCCAAAATTGATCCATTGAAGTATCTACTAGCAACAGCAGCTCTTACAGGCAGACTAGCTAAATGGGTCATGATCCTTAGTGAGTTTGACATTGAGTATGTGGATCGCAAAGCAATCAAAGGACAAGCCCTCGCGGATCAACTAGCAGAAGCACCCATGAAAGATACACACCCTATGGTAGCAGACTTTCCAGACGAGAATCTCTTCACTCTTTCCAACTCAATAATGTGGAAATTATACTTTGATGGTTCCTACACACAACATGGATTAGGGCCTAGCATCTTATTTATCACACCTCAAAATGACTATATTCCAAAGTCATATCGGCTTGCATTCCCTTGCACCAACAACATTGCTGAGTATGAAGCACTCCTCATAGGTCTCAATATAGTAGTTCAATGGGACATCACAGAATTACAGGTATATGGAGACTCAAAACTAGTCATTCAACAAGTCACAGACGAGTACCAAACGAAAGATGAAAAGTTGGTCCCCTACAAGCAACTAGTGGATGCCTACAAACCACACTTTTCTAGCATCACATTTGAGCAAATTCCAAGAGAGCATAACAAGGCTGCAGATTCTATGGCTTCTGTAGGGTCACTAATTGACATGCCTACTAATACACAGAAATGCGAATTCTTGATCAAACAATTGTTGATACTCGCCGTCGATGTTCCTGTTACTGAAATCATCTGCGAACTTGTTGGTCCCAATTCCCCATAGTACAAAGATATCTATGAATACCTCAAGAACAAAACCTTTCTGTCTGACCTTTCATCCACCCAACGCAAAACCTTCATCTGTCGATCCTCCCGTTACACCATTCTGGGTGATACCCTATATCGCTGGAGTCTCGATGGTATCCTCTTACGATGTCTTAACACGGAAGAAGCTGAAGCTACCTTACGAGGCATACATGAAGGTGTCTGTGGCGCACATTCTACCAGTTCTAATCTCACTAAGAAGATACTCAGAACAGGTTATTACTGGCCTACAATAGAGCAAGATGTTGCACAATTTGCTAAGAAATGCCTACAATGCCAGCAGCATGGAGATTTGATTAATGCACCAGCTCATGAATTACAACATGTGACAACTCCATGGCCTTTTTCTCAATGGGGTCTTGACCTTGTAGGAGAAATCCACCCATCCTCTTCCAATGGCCACAAATTCATTATTACTGCCACTGAGTATTTCACGAAGTGGGTGGAAGCCATTCCCATGACTTATATCACCGGTAAGCAAATAGCAAAGTTTATCCTTAACTACCTCATCTGCCGGTATGGTATCACCCAAGCCATTGTCACTGATAATGGGAGACCATTCAAGAATCAAGATGTTCGTGCCTTATGCACACAATACAATATCCAACATCGCTTTTCAACTCCCTACTATCCGCAGAGTAACGGCCAAGCTAAGGCTTCCAATAAAACCATTCTCAAAATCCTCAAGAAAACAGTCAATGAAGATGGTCGTGATTGACACTTGCAACTCAATCCCGCCCTATGGGCCAACTGTACCAGTATCAAAACACCCACTGGCGCCACACCGTATGCCTTGGTTTATGGCTTTGAAGCCATCCTACCTATAGAGGTCGAGATCCCATCCCTCAGAGTATCCACGCAGGACCTGATCAGTAGAGAAGAGTATCACACTTCCAGATTAGCTGAGCTTGAACTACTAGATGAGAGGCGCCTTGCAGCGCTTAATCATCTCCATGTCTATCAAAACTACCTCCGACGTAATTACAACAAAAAGATCAAAGAAAGACGGTTTCAAGTTGGTGATCTTGTACTTAAAGAGAATTAGAGAAATCAAGTAGATCGAGAGAAGAAGGGCAAGTTCAAACCTAACTGGTTAGGTCCCTTTATTGTCACAACAACATATGGATTAGGAGCTTATACTTTAGCTACACCTGACGGCATTCCTCTGGATGAGCCACTTAACAGTGTTCATCTCAAGAAGTTCTATGCCTGATCCTCAGAGTATTCCAAAAAATAAAAAAAATAAAAAATAAAAAAAATCTATCCTCTGGTGAAAACCTGGTAAATAGGTGCCTTGGATAAGTACCATAGTGAAAACTTGGCAAACAGGTGCTATGTGTAGAGTCAACATGCATCGTCTATCAAGTCTTGTTCATTCCATTGCATAACAAGCTTCATCCATCTATCCATAATAAAACCATTGACCTGGTTTGCATTTCCATCTCCCTATCTAGTATAGCTTGGAAATTTGTCAATGTCCATCGTCGTCATCCCGCGTCTTGATCTATGTCTACAGTTAAGACTGTCTTGTCCTAGGTCAAAACTTTCTGTGTCTTCTTTGTCAGCCATCCATGCAAATTCCTCTATCGGAATGGGGGCAACTCTTTCCTTAACCTAGGTCTAGGAATGGATCCTTGTTCGTGGTTCGCAAAGCACTTCAATCTTTTCTCCTTTATGTAGATAACACCCTTTAATGGACACATCGCTCCTACGCTAAGGCTATTCTCTCTTCAATGCGCTTTTCGTACATCATCACAACCACCAGAACTACATATCATCTCGTCTCAATCTTAAGGTATCTTGATCCCATGGATATGGGTATGTAGGCAGTCTGGAATACGAAGGAAGTATCCAGTACTCAGGTACATAAGATCTCCCCCTCAACACCTTGACCCATCTCATCACGCTACCTAGAACTACATATTATCACTTTCATCTTCCATCATAAATGTGCCTTGATCCCATGGATACAGAGTATGTAGGCAGTCTAGAATACGAAGGATGTATCCAGTACTCAAGCACATACGATTCATCATTCTCCACCCATTCCAATCCATTGGCATGTCACCTTTCTGGTCTTCCATTTATCACATTCCATTCACCTAGACTTGACTAACTCAAGCAGCAAGCTAGCGCATCCTTTCAAAGCAAAAGTCCTTAACAAACCTGAAGCAAACTAGCTTTCTTCCAGAGTCGTCTACTGTCCTACTATTCTGATTGCCAGCATTAGCTAAATCCATCTTAACCAAAGCACCAGATCCACATGCGTGTCTTCTACAAAGTGTTCCATTGTCGAGACCAACACACGTGTCTCCTGCGACATGTGGCATTTCTTGCAGCAAGACATTGTCTTTCTAGGTGGATAGTCCCCTTTAACAGACACAGAGTTCCTACAATAAGGTTGTTATCTTTCCTATCCAATCTATCTTGAGCAACCTCTTTGGCAAGAGAATATGTTGGCTATATGTTTACTTTATAAGTCAGTCAGTTTGCTTTATGGTTTATCTTTTGCTCCTTTGTCCATTACCTATTCTAGGCTACCTTGATTTATCTATACTCTTGGTATGTTGCGATGCAGTATGGATTGGGGGCATAGTCATTGCTTTTTGTGTGCCGTGTTTGAGGAATGAACTTTAGTATCTTTTTTAGCATTATATTGGTCTTGTGTGTGTTACGACCTAGCATCTTACATATTAATACTCTTCTTGCATTTACATGCATTGAAGTTTATTTTATGTTCAAGACTATGGCTCATTCACATGTACCAACAAGATCATATTGTGTCTAAGGGATCTAAGTTCAAACCGTTTTCTTGCAGAGTCAATGTCCACGCACTCGGATATTACTGCACCTTGGTCTTTTATACCTTGGTGGTGAACTATCCACGTGCTATATCAAAAATAAGGATTGCTCTTTATATACAATTGTGAAACCAATGCAACAAGCTCATTCATCCATTCCCACACCATTTATATCATTTTCATTGCAATGATCGATCAACAGTCTCTGTCTTCCATCTCCTCTTGTTTCTTCTCTCTAGGGCATATCTGCAAAACCCACATGTTAGATATCACTAGTCATAGCATCTATATCATCATACATCTCTATCATCATACATCTATAAGCATCATATACGCAATAGACATTATCATATAAATCCATAATCCTACATACATATCATCACATCCATGACATCAAGAAGTGCATATACACAAACATGAACATCAATGAGCAGAATAGATCATCAGATACATAATGTGTAGGTCATCATAATACAAAATGTCTATGTCTACATCAATAGTCCATATATACATCAAGATAGTACATCAAGGCTATCAAGGGCCTACAAAATATACATCAGGATGCACGAAGGCATCAGTCCAAAATGATACAAAATGATATAAAATGATACAATATACATATATACATGCTCTAGCAGGTAGAGCTACCCTCCTGCTGTGGCCCTTGGCCTCCACCTGTGCTTGGTGTAGGTCTCCTTGTTACTCCTCCTCCCCCTGGTGGCACCCCTGGTCCTTTAAGGATAGTGATTGCCCTGTCCTGCGGGACCTGGATGCCTTGGATATGCTCCTATCTCTATAACTGGGTGCCTGCTGAGCTGCTGGTACCACACCTGCATAGAGCCCCCTATAGTACTCTACCTCTCTCCCAGCTGACACTAGCTCTCCCTGCACGCAGACGAGCTCACTATATAAGGTCCTCTTATTTGCACCTAGTGCACGATGTGCCTCATCTCTCTCCTACCTCACTCTATGGAGTGTGGCCTCTGCTGTCAGCCGTAGCTATACCTCTGCATCTCTCTCCCTTGTCACCTGGGCTAGCTACCCGTCATCTACTACTGGTGCAGCTGGCAGCTATATATGTACTTGTATCTATGCATGTGCTTGGATCTGTAGCTGTGCCTATGCATATGCCAAGGCTGTCTGTGCTACTGTTGCTACTTGTGTCTACACCTGGGCTAGGGCCTTGGCCTGTCTCACCTCGACCCTTGCCGCATCCCTGTCTCTCCTCAACCGTACCATCCAGAGCTCTAATCGAGTCCTCCGAGCTATCTCCTCTTGTAATAACCGCTCAACCCTCTCTAAATCAGTCTCTACGGCTGGCTCCCACTCCTCTGCCATCTCCACGTCTGCCTGCTGGCCGCTGGCCTCTCTGACTGCCTGCTGTCTCACCTCTCTAGCCTGTCGCCTCATCCTGGCCTCTACACCTGGGACTAGTACCTCCCCCAGTGCCCCTGCCACACCTAGTGTAGTCAATCTCACCGGCCTGTGTGTCTGCCAGTACTTGTCATACTCTGGCAATGTACCTTGATCTACCAGTCCTGTATCCCAATCCCATCTCACGGGGACAAGTCCTTATATCTCTGCCAAAGTTATAGCTACTAGAATCTCGGCATCCTAGTCCCCCACCTCTCGTCGTGTCCTGGCATGGGTCGCCTCTCCAACTGGTAACCCTTGTGGCAATCCAAACTGTCTAAGTACCTGCTCTGGCAGGTATCTCTCAATAGTGTCTATCCATCACCCAAATAGATACCGAGCCTGTCGGTAGTACATCAGCTGCTCATGCTCATCCTCCCACTCCTCGCATAGTAACCATGGCCTCCAAAAAAATAGGTCCATCTCATCGATCTGCCGCCGCCAATGGCTAATAGATCCCAACCTTTGATGTGTAATCACTCCCTCATATAGGAATGCGTATGGCTCTCCCCTATCTTGGTGACGCTGTGTCATGGGTCTGATCATTGGGATGTGCTCCCATGCCCACACTTGTAGCAGAGTCACCCCTGCTGAGAGACTCCTGCCTCTCTTGTACACGTAGTGGTGCATATCGTGGTATAATTGTCCCAGCACACATGGGCCCCATGCATACTGAATGCCATGTGTGAACATCCTAGATAGTATAGTGCCCCATCCAATAGATAACCCTCTAGATCTCCTGTCTAGGCAGAGGAAGCCGCCAATCAATGATGACACTATCCACCTGATCCTATTGCTGAGTCTCGGGACATCTGCCCATCGAATCTCTCCGTCGTCTATCTGCAAATCATCTGTGCAAAATACCTCTACCATGCCTGCCTCTCCCCGCACCAGGTCAAAGTCCACTTTCTCCCCATTAATCTGAATCCTCAAGATGCGATACACATCCTTCAAAGTCACTGTCACCTCCCCTGTCAAAAAGTGAAATGAGCCTATCTCACTGTGAAACCTCTCTACCACTGCTATCACTAGGGTGAGATTTTCCCTAATGTGGGTTAGGTGTGCAACATGCCATAATCCCACATGCTCTAGGAACACGTCCTCCTCCCACGTTAGCTATACTACCTCATGCTATCGGGTGGTGTCGCTCTCTCGACACCAATGGAGGCATAATCCTTTGCATCCACAACAAACCACTTGTCAGCCAGTTTCACCATTTCTTCCTAGTCCTACCTACACCTATCCTATGATGCAAACCTCGAGGACCAACTCTCCCCTTGCTCTAACCTAGGTGGTCCCCTCCACAGTCAACCCTAATCAGACTCTTCTTCTACCCAAACCAAGGGCGCCTTGCTTTCCGCAAGTGCGCTACACTATTCTACCATTAGCGCCTTAATGTTTCAACATAAGCGCTTTGTTTTCTTTACCAAAGGTGACCTATTTTACACAAGTGTGCTGAACTGTGTGTCCATCCGCGCCCTACTGCGCTACCCAAAGTGACTCAATTTTCTCTTTCCTCTTCCAACCGCGTTAAACTACCCTGCCATCTGCGCTACACTGCACTACCAGGTGCGCTGCGGGAATCTACCAACCATGCTGCGGTGTGGCTCCAACATAACCAAAAGTGCTGCAGCATCACCAACTGCGTTGTCTCTACCTACTAGACATGTTGCGGCATGCCAAAAGCACCTAATGCAACTACTAGTAGCGCTAACCTAGCCTACAACTCTTTTGGCTGACTAAACCCTAGCTCTAAAACCTGACCTAAAATGACAAATTCAAGAGATGTTTTTCAAACACTTACCGCTGTCGGAGCTCCTGCTGGCCTCCCGTATGTCCACACTAGCTCTGCCTGATGCCTGTGCGCTAGAATCAACATCTCTCCTCGTTGTCCGCTCCTTCCACTCCATTCTCTCACCCTAAGTTTGGAGGCTCTACTCTCTAAATTTAGAAGCTCTTAGTGTGCCAAATGAGGAGTGTGGTCCCCATGGGACCTATTTATAGTCTCCCACCCTCATTTTATTTTCCCCACCCCATTTTGCTTTTTCTACTAACTTCTCGCGCTCTCGTCTCGTTGAGCGTCAACCCAGTCCTTCTGTCGCTTCCCCGTCTTTCAGCTCGAGGGGACATATGTTGGGGCAACTACCTACATTGGGGCATCAAAAATTGTATCATATCTTCAACAATTACTTTCTTTGATGCAACGCTATAAACTACATTGCATCAAAGAGGGGCAAAATGTAGACACCCTAAAATGACCAAGTCGTCGCACTACTTGCATTTCATCTAAATCTGTCTAATCACCTGCATTTCAACATTAATTGAATAATCTAATTATTTAATTAATTTCATTCAATTCTTCCAAATCACCTACTTTCGACATTAATTGAATAAATTTTCTTTATTTAATTAATTAAATTAAATTCCTCTATTATTCTTCCTCAAGTCTCCATTAATTAAATAAATCCCATTATTTAATTAATTCACCACAAATTCCCTCTTATCTAAAATTAAATAATTCTTAATTATTTAATTAAATCAAAATCATTCTTCCAAAATCATGCACAACAATTAAATAAATTTATTTATTTAATTTGCTTTCAAATCTTCTAAATTAAATAATTCCAATTATTTAATAATTTCTTCCAATAATATCTTCTCTAAACTTAAAGAAATCAAATATTTATTTAAGTTACTTTTTCTTCTAAATTGAGTTATCTCTAAATATAACTCAAGCTTTCTTGCACATGCAATTAAATATTCCTAATATTTAATAAAGTAAAATATCTTATTATTCTCATGCAAATCCCTTCTTGTTTTAAATCACTTAACTGATTAATATATTCTTTTAATTGCTTTAACTCATTCTTCTATTCTTGAAAACTCCTCTCATGCAAAAGAAAGCAAGACACTTGTCTTCTTCTTATTCGTTGCACATTCCTCAACTTATCTCCCCCATTGATTCTTCTGAATTATTTGGACCATTGATGGATATTTGTTGAAACCTATATAAACCCCCCTCATCTCCTTCATTACTCCTCTTTGATCACTTATTCTCAGACATACTTAACATCGCTTTGAGCATACATCGCATCGATTGAGCAACTTCATGATCTCTTAACATTGATCTTTGAACACACTACTTGCTTGTTGCAACCATGGTTTCACAACGATAATTGAGCAATCCACATTCATCCAAAGGGAACAATACAAATCTCGGTAAAATCTTTCATACTTTATTGATTTATTAGTTATGGCTTTTATTTAGATTCGTTTTCTTTATGTTATCAATTTTTTGATTTTGTTAGTTTATCATAGTCAATTTTCCTCATACACAGCTTCCTTGGGAGTAACCCTAAATCAAAGTTTTCAGGGAGTAGTAGCTTCCTCGGGTTGTAGCCTTAAAACAAAGTTATTATTTTGAGCTTCATATATTGTGCGTTAATCCTCACCGTGGTTTTTCCGTTCTGGGGTTTTCCACGTATATCTAGTGTTATGTGTTGATGTGCATTGTGTTAATCTTTCATGTTCATATTAATTCTGTAATACTTAAGTTCTAACCTGCTCTAGAAAAGTTGAAGTTGTTTAGATACTGATTGACCCCCCCTCAATATCTCAGTGTATTCAATGATTGGTATCAGATCCAAGTTCCTCTAAAGGAAGCTTAACCACTTGAGGAAGGTCTAGGATGGCACATAATGGATTCAACAAGATACCTAGGTTTGATGGAACAAATTATGCTTTTTAGAAGCTAAGGATGGAAGGTTATATCAATTCTCTAGGATGTGGTGTTTGGCAATCTGCCAAGACTGGTTATAAAGTTCCTGCTACTATTCCTACAGATCTAGATGAAGTTAAGGAATATGATAACAATGCCAAGGAAAAGTTTTCTAACATTAGTGGGTTAGTTGATTTAGAAGTATCAAAGGTAATGAGTTGCAGTTCTGCTAAAGATGTTTGGGTTAAACTTGAAACCATTTATGAAGAAGATAAGAAAGTAAAGAAAGCAAAGATGCAAATCTTCAAAAACATATTTAAGAACCTAAAAATGGCAGAGGAAGAAGGCATTGTTGGATATATGCTTCAGGTGAATGAAGTGGTCAATGGCATCACATGTCTTGGTGGAGAAGTGAAAGAAGATGAGATTGTGAAGAAGGTTTTGAGATCTCTTCCTAAATCTTACAGTCATAAGGTATCTGCAATTGATGAGAATACAGACTTGGATACATACACTGTAGACAAATTTTTTAGTTCCCTTACTGCCTTTGAAATGAGAGAGTTTGGCAATGATGCTCCAAAGAAAGAAGCTTCTTTCAAAGTCAATATGAAGACAAAGGAAGAAGTTACTGATGAAGATGACAGCTCTGATGAAGTTGAAACAAATTTTGTGAGAAGACTAAAGAAAGGCATAGGCAAATACAAATGCAAGTTACCTTTCAAATGTTTCAATTGTGGTTAGGTTGGTCACTTTGCTTCTAAATGTCCTTTTAAAGAATCAAAAAGTAGTAACAAAAGAGACAAGTTCAAGAGACGTCTGTATTCTTTAGAGAGCAATGATTCTTCAGAAGATGACAATCATGATGATTCAAATGATGAAACACTTTTCATGGCCTTGAGAGTTGGTGATAAAATGGATGATGTTGGAAAATGTGAGAAGACTGATGCCTTGAAAACAAATCTAAACAATGACAGATCAATGGTTGTATGGACTACTTTTCATGCAAGAGAAGAAGCTAAGGCTTGGGTAATTTTTAGTGGTTGCTCAAATCATATGACTGGTGATAAGGAGAAGTTTATCAACCTTGAGAAGTGGGATGGTGGTGCAGTCAAGTTTGGTGGTGAAGAGTCAGTACAAATATGTGGAAAAGGTGTTATAACTATTGATGGGAAGAATAGGACTGAGGATGTCCTCTATGTCAAAGGGCTAAAACACAATCTTCTTAGTGTTAGTTAGATGTGCAGCAAAGGGTATAATCTTACCTTTCATGACAAGGGTTGTGAAATTAGGAAGGTAGGGTCCGTAAAACTAGTTGCAGAAGGAGAAGGTATCAAGACATATGGTGATATCTATCATCAGAAAGAGGTAAATGGAATGTCATGTCCCTATAATGATTTATAACCGAATCGTTTACTTAAATAATAAGTTAGCCTTATATAAACTAAATATATAATATATTTATTTAAAATATATTATTAATATGTATTATTTAATAAATAATATATTATAAATATATCTAATAATATAAATACAAATATTATTATCATTATCTTCTATTGTAATATAAATATAAATAATATAATATAAATCATATATCATTTATTATGATATAATATAAATAATATAAAATAAATAATATATCATTTATTATAATGATATAATATAAATACAAATAATATAAATAAACATCTTTTAACCTATCCTCTTATGATAAGAGAGTTACTTATGGTTAGAACTAGTTTTACCACAAAAGGGAATTAATATAAATTAATAAAAATCATAAGACGGTAAGTATGTCTTTTACCACCAAGTGCCTCTTCGAACATATCGCTTGAAAGAGAAATAAATAAAGGTTGTGAGATAGAAGGAAAACATCATCAGAAGATATCATAAATTAATATATAGAGATATGTACATCAGCAGCAAAAGGGAGAAATGATTCAAGTAAAAATAAATATATATATAGTAGATAAAGGATGTGATGTCCCGATCGAGATCGACACGATTAAACATTATTAAAATATTATAATTATACTATAATAATAATGATATAATAATAATATATATATTATATAATAATTAAATGATGTCTATATATATATTTATAATAATAATATTATAATGATAATAAATAAGTAATATATTATAAAGCTATGTTAATAATAATACAACAATAAAATTCAAGTGCTAGCAAATATATATATACATGTCTGCTAGGTGTATAGAAGAAAATAATATATTTTTGGATTTCTAAGAGTATATAGATATTCTAAAGTGAATTGTGATATTCAGATAAGAACCAAGATACAATTTGAATTAATTACAAAATCATATGGATAATGATATAATAATATTGTGATGACAATAATAATGATCATTATAATAATAGTGATTAATTATAATAATAATAATAATAATTATTATTATTATATATAAATAATATAAAATATAAATTTTGCATAGTACACACATATATAATATAATATAGAGATTATAATAAATATTATAATAGAATTATATAATTGGAATCTACATGTATGAAAATAACAATATGAGATTAGTCTTAGAACTGCATATAAGTAAGAAAAGATGATCCATTATGAATGAGATATAAAGGTAGAGGTCTTATGAACTCAAGTAAATATGAGACTAATAGATGTCCTACATAAATGCATGATTCTTGTTTAAATAAGATAATGAGTACAAGAAGGTTATAAGTACATAGTTATGAATATGAAATAGATTTTGTAAAGGCATGATTACCCAAGGGGTAGATAATAGTCCTTAAACATTAATCATCTTCACTATAGAGATGGGGTGGAAAACAAGGATTGTAGTTGACCAATTCATGGGATAAATCATAGGCCTTGATTGACGAATCAAGGAAGATAATGAGCCCTCAGTCTAGTATTGAAGGGATAGGCCTTGGTAGGAGAACCAAGGAATAATTGGCCTTGGTTAGAGAACCAAGGAAATAATAGGCCTTGCTAAGAGAACCAAGGAATAAGAGGCCTTGGTTAGAGAACCAAGGAAATAATAGTCCTTGGCTGGAGAACCAAGGACTAATAGGCCTTGGTTGATGAACCAAGGAATAATAGGCCTTTGATTGGAGAATCGAAGGATTAGGCCTTTGATGTAATAGTCAAAGGAATAATGATGGACCCATGAGAATTGGGGTGACATTACATCCTTAAGTATCTTCTCCTATAAGGTTGAAAGAATGATTAATAGGCTTAAGGTTATCTCACCCAAGGTAATTCATGAAGTATAAACAAGAAAATCATATAGTTGTGAAAGAAATAATATATAGTTAAATATTAAAAGAAAAAGATAGAATACTAATGTTCTTTTTACAAGTTGAAATTGTTTGCAAGATTGCAGAAATTTTGGCTTGCTAGAAGGGGACATTACATGGAAGAACATGTTTGTTGGCTCAATCCAGTGAGTGTTGGTTGTGGTACAAAATAATGGGACACACCAATTTTGATAACATGGTAAAGATCAGTTCTACTCATGCAATGAGATACATGCCCAAGATAATCAAGCCTGCAAACACAATATGCAAGGAATGTCAAATGGGAAAGAAAACAAAGACAAGTTTCAAAAGCAAGGAGTATTCTTCTTCAAATCCATTGGAGTTGATTCACACTTATCTATGTGGCCCTATAAGAGTAAAGAGTCAACAATGTGAGAGGTATTTTATGTTGCTTATTGATAATTATTCTAGAATGACTTAGGTTACTTTCTTAAGAGAAAAATTAGATGCCCTTGATAAATTTAAGGTGTTGAAAGATATGGTTGAAAATGAAGTGGATTCTAAGATCAAGTGCTTAAGGTCTGATAGAGGAGGTGAGTTCACTTCAAATGAATTTGAAAAATTTTGTGAAGATCGTGGTATTAGGAGACATCTATTAGCTCCTAGGACCCCTTAGAAAAATGGGGTAGTAGAAAGGAAGAATAGAACTATGCAAGAGATGGCTATGGCAATGTTGAAAGATGCAGATCTATCTGATATGTACTGGAAGGAAGTAGTTCACATTGCTGTCTATCTAATTAACAGAGTGCAACTGAGGGTCAACAACACTAAGACCCCTTATGAGCTATGGTATGTGTTGGTGCCTATTGCTGGTTTAGGTTTCAAACATTCATCTGCACGCGCTTTCATTTTAATCAAAAAAATTCTAAGTCCTTCAGCCTAAACAGTTGCATGTATCTTTGTATATCGTTGTTTGTATGTATGTTTGTATGTACAAGTGCATATGTACAAGGCCGGGCCCAAAAAGAAGTTCAATCGGCTTCAAAAAGTGCAAAAATTGGTTGTATGCTTCTTTGTATGCATATCGGGCTTGTATGTGCAATTCCGAGCATGAAAAGTGGATGTACATTTAAGATTCCATTGTAGATTCCTAGAATATTCCATGCTTGTATGTAAAGGGTTGCATGTATATGAGTTTGTATGTTTGAATATACAAGGCGGATATGCAAGGTCAATATACAATGGAAAATATACAAGAGGCCGATATACAAAGGGTCATCAGCAAGACAAGCCTCATCGGCAGCTAAGTCCAAGGCTTCTCTAATCGGTCAATAGACATACAAAGGCCAGATACAAGGGCATATACAATGTTAACATACAAGGGTCAGATGCATGTTTGCAATGTACAAATGATTGTATACAGTTCTGCTTGTATATTCACATTGTATATGTGATATACAAGGCTGATATACAAAAGGAAAAGATACAAGCCAGGTTTCAAAGGTTTTTCCAATCCGATTGATAAGTGAGCTAGAATCCGCGGTTGTATGTATGTGCGATATACATTGAGGTGTACAAAGAATGAGATGCAAGGCCCAGACCCGATTGAAGTTTCAAATTGTTTTATAAGGATTTGGGGTCCGCCTTGTATGTTGGTGATTGTATGTATATACAATCACATATACAACCTTAGGTGCAAAAGAAAAGATACAATGGCTCACTGATGAAGATGCAAGTGCTTAGCGATGGTGATCCAATCAGCGGGCGACATGTGTCCAAAAGTGATTGTATGTATATGCTTTAACATATACAAGAGATTTGAGTATGCAAAGGGCGAAAAGGCAAAATGTATGTTCGCTAGGAAAAGTCTGCAATGGCAAAAAGACACTTGCGTGGCACGTTTTCATTGGCCAATGACTTTTCAAAGCTGGTGATTGGATTGCCCGATCAAATTGGAGCCACAGATCTCAGCGGGAAGAGGGAAATCGACGGTCATTGTTCAAAATTTTTTGAGTGGGGAATTTCTGTGTTCGTTGCATCTTTTCAAGCAGGAAGAAACTTCAGAGGCACGCGAATCATTGTTGCATCTCGCGAGTAGGTTGGCCATTAATGGAAAAACTTGCAGAGGTATGGGTCGATGAATGACAGGTCAGCTACCATCTTAAAAGAGGAAAATCTTCAGTCGGCGACACACTTCCTGAATTCAATCACTCCCTTCCTCTTCTTCTCCTTGGTGCATTCAATGTTTTAGGCACCATTCTGATGGTGCATTGTATCTGGCAACTTTCTGAAAAGACCGTGTAATTAATACTGAGTGCACGTTCTTGATGTATAAGAGGACTGTGTTACTCATTTTTCTGGTTGTTGAAGACTTGGGCATTTTTTGGAGGAAATAACGAAAATAGATCATTTCTTAGTTGTTATGTCTCTTTTTGTGAGTTTATGAGTTGCATTTGAATGCACCTTGCACATATGTTTAGTTTCATGTCATTTTTATATGAAAAATGCATTATTGCATGTGTTTAGTTGTTCGTCTCCATTACTGTATGCATTGCTTCTTCTAAATCTGGTTGCTAAGGGTTCCTCAGATTCTAGAATATAGACTTTCTGTATTGAATGCTTGATCTGTGACTTCCATTCAAGGAGTGGATTAAACTGTTTTAGGTTAAGTATGAAGAAGAATGTATGTCAGCTGGGATATGTGTAAGTAGAGGTAGCTAAATACTTAGTCTTGGGTGGTGTTTGTAAGGCAAAAACCAATCCTAACTCCTTGAAACTTGAATGCCAGTGCAAATCATCCCTTGTATATGTCTAGTTGACTCCTTGCCCTGAGATAGGCACTGGTCTGCCCTTGTGTAGTAGTTATGATCTAAAACCCCCTATCTTGCATCCAAAATATAATACAAATCATTTCAAATCTTCCAACCTATTAGTTTGTAGGATTAAAAATAGGACCCCTACATACTCTCATTCTTAACTAGTTAGATATGTCCAGGAACACTGCCAAACTTGTGATTTATAATGCAAATCTTGGTCCAAACATGAGAGTATTCTGCCTATTCTGAAAAGCTAAATCTTTCTGTCATTGGGTGAGTCAAAGTTAAATCTTTAGCTATAGGGATACCCCACTTGGTGTGGCAGAACCAGAAGTGAAGGGGAGGTGGCTCACGCAATCTCCTGTATTTGTTGGCCAAATCTGCCTGTGCATTGGAACTAGCAAACCCTCTGCTAATTCGGAGAGAAAGACCTAACAGTATGGAAGACCTCCCACCGTCAGATACTTCAAGATCTTTGGTAGAAAATTCTATATCATAAGAGATGAAGAAGAGCTAGGAAAGTTTGATTCAAGAAGTGATGAAGGAATCTTTCCTGGTTACTCAACTAGAAGTAAGGCTTACAGATGCTACAACAAGAGGTTGGGAAAGATTATTGAAAGCAGAAATTTCAAGGTAGACGAAGACCTATATCAAATCTCACATAAATTAGAGGACTCTGAATATGATATCTTTTCATGCATTGAAGATGAAGATGAAGAAGTGAAAGAAAAAATGAACAAGAACTAGAGTAGATGCCTAAGACTCCAGCAAAGTATGTTTAGAAGAACCACTCAACAGATCAAATCATTTGAGATAAGGATGAAGGTGTGCATACAAGGAGAAGGCTTGCTAAGACACATGATCAAGTAAACTTGTGTTTGTTATCAAAGGTAGAACCCAAAAACTTTGTTGATTCTAGCAAAGATGATGGATGGATAAAGGCCATGGAAGAAGAATTGGATCATACTGAGAAGAATCAGACATAGGAATTAGTTCCTAGACCAACACATAAGAATGTTATAGGAACAAAGTGGGTGTTCCAGAACAAACTGAATGAAGAAGGTGAAGTTGTAAGGAACAAAGCAAGATTGGTATGCAAAGGATACACACAAGTTGAAGGTATTGATTTTAAGGAGACTTTTTCTCTGGTAGCTAGGATGGAGGCAATCAGAATGTTCCTTGCTCTTGTTGCTCATAAGAACTTCAAGGTATATTAGATGGATGTCAAATCAACATTTCTAAATGGTGATCTAGAGGAAGAGGTTTATATTGAACAACCAGATGGTTTCCAGATATTAGAATATCCAGACATGGTGTGCAGACTCAAGAAGGATCTATGTGGTCTTTATCAAGTACCTAGAGCTTGGCATGCTAGGTTGGATAAGTACTTACTTTAGTAGAGATTCAAGAAAGGTACTACAGATAGCAATCTTTACATCAAGGAAGAAAGAGACATGATATTGATAGTTGCAGTATATGTTGATGACATCATCTTTGGTGGAGATGATGATATGTGTAAGAAGTTTGCAGAGGAGATGCAAAAAGAGTTTGAGATGTCTATGATTGGTGAGATGAATTTCTTCCCTGGACTTCAAATTACTCAGCTAGATGGTGGTATCTTTATTTCTCAAGCTAAGTATGTCAAAGAGTTGTTGAAGAAGTTTGGTATAGAGAATTCAAACCTATGAGTACTCCCATGGTCGTTGGATGTCACTTGAGAAAGGATGATGAGTCTCCGAAGGTGGATCAGACTATCTATAGATCTATGATTGGAGGACTATTGTACTTGACTATTTCTAGACCTAATATTATGCATGTAGTATGTATGGTTGCCAGATGTCAAGCCAATCCCAAACAAACACATGAGAAGGTAGTGAAAAGGATATTCATATACTTGAAAGGAACTCTAGATTATGGCTTGTGGTATCCAAGAGGTGATTATGATTTGAAAGCCTACACTGATGCTGATTGGGATGGGTGTGTTGATGATAGAAGAAGTACAAGTGGTGGTGCTTTCTTTTTAGGAAGTAGATTGGTTTCATGGCAAAGCAAGAAGCAAGATTCAATGTCCATATCAACTGCAGAGGTAGAGTACATTGCAACAACATCCTACTACACACAAGTGTTATGGATGAAGCAAACCCTAGTGGATATCAAGGTATTGTATGATAAGCCTATTCCTATTTTGTTTGACAATACAAGTGCTATCAATATTTCCAAGAATCCAGTGATGCATTCTAGAACCAAGCATATAGCAATTAGCTATCACTTTTTGCGAGAGAAGGTTGAAGATAAGGAAGTGAAGTTGGAATATGTCCCAACAAAGGATCAGATGGCAGATAT
The DNA here is from genome assembly GCA_027924645.1 of Cunninghamia lanceolata. Classification (NCBI taxonomy): domain Eukaryota; kingdom Viridiplantae; phylum Streptophyta; class Pinopsida; order Cupressales; family Cupressaceae; genus Cunninghamia; species Cunninghamia lanceolata. The sequence goes on along the minus strand of BSBN01000326.1, from coordinate 1,479,754 downwards.
TTTCACAAAGGCTCTTGTAAAGGATAATTTTGAGGATATCCAACATAGGTTAGAGGTAATTTCCCCTCCTTCTTGCTATATGCATAGTGGTGCATCTGTCTAGGGGGAGTTCATGTTATATCTTGTTCTTGGATTGATGGTGGCTATCTCTCAGGGGGAGCAAGTAGTGGTTGTTGATGATAGGGAGAGTTTGTTTATTGCAAGAAGAAGTTATGCCCTAATAAAGAATGTGCAGGTGTTTGGTCACTGATGAGCAGGTAGTGGTTTTCCTTTTTCCTTGATGTCAAAGGGGGAGAAATGTGTAGGTATGTGTTACCATCAATGCCAAAGGGGGGAGATTGTTACACATATGGTTTGTAGGGTTGTCATTGATGTCAAAACTGTCACAAGGTTGTCATTGATGTCAACACTATCATGGTGGTGTGATGGTGTTCATGGTTGGATGTCATGCCCTATCCAAAAAAGAAGACATAGCTCATGGTTAGATGGCATGTGCAGAGAAGGTATAGTTCATCGTTGGATGTCATGCCCCATCCAGTAGAGAAGATACAATTCATGGTTGGATGTCATGCCCTGATCAGTGCAGAGTTGAGTATGAAGTAATATTAATATGGGAATTAGAAGCACTAAGATGATCAGACATGTTTATGATGTTAGAAGATGTTACTGATGGCCTTAAACATGTATGTTCCAATTTTCATGATGATTGGATTACTGGAAGATTATTTTGCAGTTTGAAGACAATATTGAAAATAGTTACTATACGACAATAGAATGCTCTGTATTCCTCCACATTTGTAGATATGGCTATGTGGTTCTATAAATATGTTTAGGGTGTAGTGAAGGTGATAATTCTAAAGTTTCAAATCATTTTTCCTTCCACTATGAAAGTTATGCATGATAAAGTACCTGTTGATAACTGAGAGGGGGGGTGAATCAGTTATCCTAATTATTTCCCTTATTGAACTTTCTTTTTAATTGATGCAGCATAGAATCAAACACAAAAACATTAATCATGAAATAAGAAACACATGACACAGTATTTTTGACGTGGAAACCCTGTTAAGGGAGAAAACCACGGGGTGATTAACCCAAAATTATTCTCTATTAGAAGAATAGGAAATTACAAAATGGCACTTGCCAATTAGGGCTCACTGCCCGAGCACACTGCTCACAAGAGGCCCACTGCCTACAAGAAGACACACTGTCTACAAAGTGATAAGAATCACAGTCTTGAACTGATTGGAAGCATCTGCATATGCTGGAGTTCAGTTCCGGTTAGGCTCAGTACACTGATCTGTTGCACTCCATCTTTCCTCTGTTCTTTATTCTGCTATCTTTCACATACCGGATCCTTTTTGCTACCTCTGCTCTGTTCTGGACTTATTCGCATATATCTTCACACCATCACACCCTTCACAACTAAATCCATCCTCTATATATATCCGCACAAGTAATTTCATCACCTTTCTAGTCGGCATCCGGAACAGTCTAGTTTCTTACAAACTCTTGTTCTGTCGGCTGAATCCTTCCTCACCAAGCAATGCGGATCAAGCATATACTTGTAGATATCATTAATCATGTCGGCCAAACATGATTCATGCCTTCACAACCTCTATCATCAATAGTAACACATCCGGAAAGTAGTCTGATACTCTGTCAGTCAGTTCTTCCTCTGTTTTCACTGTCTCTCAGGAATCCGGTACTCAACTATTCATATATTTTTCCTTGTCCATCACCGGAGGCTAAATCCTTGGAATATACCACTCAAGGTAGTCCTCTTGACTTCCCCAAATCCGCACTGCACCAAGACACTTCCTCTGAGAGATCCGGACCAATCTGTCGGACCTTGCCACATGCTCTGTTCTTGTTCACCGGACCTCAACATTCTTTATTCTGACTTCCGGTAGAGACACATCATGACTTGCGGATATGTGGGATGACCTTTGTTGCCATCAATGACAACAACCATGAATCCATATAGTGTCTCTTGCCAACAATCTCCCCCTTTGGCATTGATGGCAACACTTAGTGAAAAATGACTAAGTGTTTACACTATGCTCCCCCTTTGCTGATGCTCTGTCTTTATATACAATTTCCGGAACTCCCCCTTAATTGGATTCCTCATTTTTCACTGCTCCTCACTCCCCCTTTGACATCAATGGCAAAGGGTAGGGTCCGCATATCAAAATTTTCAAAAATTTTCTATACATAGCCGCATATTTACATACTCACATATACTGAAGAATGTCTGCAAAGGATGTCTGCAATTGGATCATTTCTGTAGCCCAACTTTGCTTCATTCTATCCAAAATTAAAATGTGACCACTCAACAAAAATGCAAAAGCTTCTGCCCGCTTGAGATCTGTCAGATCTTTTGTTTGGGCGGTGGTCTGAGCATCACTGATGGCCTCATGCATAGTTTCCAACTTAGGGATTATAATCCGTCTAAGTTCTCCCATCCGGTTAGTGATGTTCTTCCTTTCCTTCTCAAGATTCTTTATTTCATTCAAGACTGCAATAGTCTGACATTCTTGATTTATTATGGAGGAAGAGAGAGGATCAAAACTTTGAGATAAGCTTTGTAGCTTGTCCTGTTCCTCTTTTATTTTCTTGTCAATTGCTGCTGTTGCCTTTGGCCAGGATATGCAAAATTTGTAGATGTCACCGCCATCCTTAAGAGCATTCTCTAAGCTCTTTATTCCAATGCTCACAATCTTCCTATCTTTAGAGATTAATTCTAATACCTCTGAAAATCTTTTATCTAAAAATTCCTTCCGGACCTTTTCTTCAGCTGATTTTTCTAGAGAATCAAAATGTGTATCAACACTGCTGACTAAGGTTTTTAGATTACCGGAAGTGGAGGCTGTCGGATCTATCTGGATTGATGGCATAATCTTTACAAGTACTCTGGAAGCAGCCTCTATCAACTCACAGTCTTCCATATGAGACTTCAGGAGTTTTTCATTTGCCTTGGCATTTGCAAATGAAGCTATCTTCATTGTTTGTACCGAAGAGAGAGAGTCAAAGTCGAATGGGCCTTTTAGAAGCTCCGGTTCATCAATCTCTAAAGTTTCTTTGCTCAAAAATTGTTGAACAGTTTGTGCAGTGTCTCTTGCCGGAGACAGATGTTTCTTTTCTTCTGCAGTCTTGGAACTGTCAACCTCTTTGTCTTTAACCACTGCTTCCTTCTCCTGTAATTGCTCTTCTTCTTTGGATCCGGAGACTGTAGGGGAAACCGGAGGAGAGATGCTAGCTTGTTCATGGGCCACTTCTTCTGGAGCAGAGGGTCCCAAGTCCTCAGCTGTTTCTGTACCTAAGTCCTCTACAACAGGAAGATTGAACCTTTTGAAGGCCTTCCGGAGGATCTCTTCTGTTTCTTGGGCCACTTTGTCAGTCTCACCAAGCATGAGTTGATTCATCCTGGCTTTGCTTCTGAACTCATCTTTGCAGTCCTTGAAGATTATGTTCATTGTCTTGGGATCAATTTGAGGATATAGCTGAATAGCTATCTGCTCCCGGATCTCAAGATCTTTTGCATGAGCATTGTTCTTTCTTACTTCCAATTCCTTTTCTAGGCTTTTAGGAATAAGAGATATGATCTCAATGAAAGCCTTATTATATATGTTCAGATATTTAACTGTGGCTTCCTGCAGAGTCTTTTGGTCAGCCTCACTGAAGTCATCATAGGATTCAGTCATTGGTTGAAGGTTTCCATCCACCGTGACCGACTTGATTATGCTCTCTAGAGACAGAGTGGGCTTTTCAACAGATACCTCTGCCATTTCATCCTTGTCTTGGCCTGTGGAGGGCTTACCGGATCCTTTCTTCTTCTGTTTCTTTATTTCTTTTACTCCCTCATCTGACTCTGTTTCCTCTTCATCCTTTTGGCTTCCATAAGCCCTTGTGGCTTTTGTCTTGGATCTCTTACCGGATGCCTGGACTTCCGGTTTTGAACTTTTGGTTGTGGGAGGTGCAGATCTCTTTGATGATCTGGTCCAGGTGGGAGCTTCAACCGGAGCACTTTCTTTACTTTTCTCTTCTTCCTCAGCCTTCCTCCTCTTTTCCTGGCTGGCATCAAGTGCCTCCTTTGAGATGCCTAGGCCTTGAGCAATGTGCTCTACTTCTTTTCTAACCTTTCTTTTAATCTCAGGTTCCCTGAGTTCTACATGTATTTTTACACTCAGCTCCTCAAAGGTTCCAAACTTTTCTGCCTTAGGATCTTTGGGCTGACTTAGCATGTGTTGAACATGTAGCTCCACTATCTGTTCATCCACTTCATACCCCATGGGCATGATCCAGACAGTCCTTGGCTCCATTGCCTCCATTAGGCACTGATCAGTGTCAACCATAAAGCACACTGAGTCTTTGTATTTTTCAACAAGAGACTGGGGAATTCTCTCTCTTGCTTGCATCATGCTCTGAAAGTTTTTGAAGTATCCCCATAGAGCTATATTTCTCGCTTTTGCATCCCCAAGTCCATGCAAATAGTCTCTTATCTGGACTGCAACAGGTTTGTCATTCTGCCATACCCATCCACTTGTTCCGGGTAGCTCATTCATGAAGTAGAAGAATAGACATACAATAAGAGTACCATACTTAAAGGAATTCTTCTTATCCTTCTTGATTTTCTGTATATTTTCCATTAATTGGCTTAGCAGTAGTTCACAGAGATCATATTCTGCATTCTTTCTTAGCATTTCATAGGCAGTGTATACTGCAGTTCCGGATACAGAATTCTCCCTGCTGGAGTGATAGATCTTGTATCCTATTATCATGGATGCATATTTGATATCCGGATCCGAAATATCTTCAATGGTCATTGCCCTCTTATCAAATTTTGATCCGGTGGCCTCAGTTACAATGTTGTTCTTGACAGATTTGAGGATAGGTATCCCTCCGGAAGAGTATAGACCAGTTACTGCTCTGATTGCCTCTTTTGTGATCTTGCAGGGTCTATCCAGCCATAGAAAGTTGTCATGCATCCTGCTCAGTACATACCGGACCCATTCATCTTCTTCAAAGCAGGGGAAATGAATAAATTGCTCAAACTGTTTCTTCTGGATATCCTTATACTCTGGTTTAAGCTCAAAAGCATTGTCTATCAGTTGCTTGTGATAGAGGTCTCTTAATTTGAATTCCCCAAATTCCTCAATGCTTGCATGTATGTAAACCCTAATGTCTTCAGTATGTAAAACTCCGTGAGGAACACTAGAGAAGGCTCCTAGTGGATCTACCTCCAATGATTTGTAGGGATGTTTCTTGAATGAGGGGCGAGGTCTATCAGAGATCTTAACTATGTTTGGAGTAGCCATTCTTCAAAGATTTGCAGTGAGGTAATGAAAAACGGAGAATACCTTATGCGCCTTCGACTTGCACGGAGTGATTGGATTGATTTCTTTATGTAATGACTTCGGCAGGAGATCCTTGGTGTGCTTGATGAATCTTGTTGCAGAGCTCCACTATTCGCTTCTTCTTGAGTGCAGAATGAGCAAATGACTTTTGAGAAATCCCTTATATTGCTCCGCGAACCCTAATATCTGTCTGCAATAAATGCTTCACCTACATTATTCCGGTTCGCCTTGTCTGGATAGCTTGGAGTATCCCGGATTAGTCCTGATCTGTGAATATCATCCGGATCTTTCAATCATGAATAAATAGAGGTAACATATTACAAGAACATCCCAAACATTCTATCCAATCCGCAGAACAAGATAGTGCACTTCCGGATCTCTCCGGACCTTTTTGTAATCCTTTGTCATACCGGAGCATCTCCTGGAACAGGTCTTATTTGATCGATCACAGCTTCTCCATAACTCCATGCGGACCTCTGAAAACTTGACTAAAGCATCTCAAGACTCATATCTGCAAACCCTTTAATCCGCATCTTGTGCCACATTCGGCACCACTTGTTTGGCTGGGGGAACAGGATTTTCTTTGAGTCTCCCCCTGAGCCTGAGCTCACTTTTTAATTTCTGGAAGAAATATCAGCACCAGAGTCTGGTGCGGATCCAACCTCTACATTCTCTGAACTTTTCTTCACCCAAATCTTGCTCATCTGATTCCTAACTTCATCCGCATTCATCTTTTGTTTACCCTTGTCTTGATTCTGATTATACACCGGACCTCTTTTGTCCTGATACTTGTTTCTGCAGACTTTAGCATTATGACCGGACCTATTGCAGATTTGGCAAATAACATTTCTTTGCATATTTGACTGATATCCTCTTGATCTGCATTGATTAGCCATATGACCTACTCTATTGCATGTGAAGCATCTACCTTTGAATGATTTGTTTACTTGCATAATTCTGCATTCATGGGATTTGTGTCCATACCTTTTGCAGTTGAAGCACTGTCCGGAGAAGGATGAATTAATCTGATTCATTCTCATTCTGCACTGATTAGCTTTGTGACCAAAGTGGTTGCAGCTGTGGCAGTATCCATAGAAGGATGGATATCTTTGAGCATTTGGCTGTCTTACCGGAGGTCTTCTAGGCCTGCTCCTTGGATTTTCTGATCCAAGATTCTTCTGACTGGTTCCGGAGCTTTCTCCTTTCTCATATCCCAAACCATACTTGTCATCTGTCCTCTTTTGACTTCCAAGAAGAACTTCAAGTTGAGCAGAACTTATCTTGAATTTCTCTTTATATTCATTTGCTGTTTGAAGGTCTCTTTTGAGAGAGGCAATTTGATCCTCAAGTTTTTCTTCATTATCTTTGGCATCTTCAAGATCAGATTCAAGATGTCTGATAATCCTGTCCATCTGGTGGCATTCTTCTGATTTTTCTTTAAGAGATTGTCTTAGATTGTCTTCAGCCTTTCTTTTTTCTTCAATCTCTTGAGTAAACTTTATAGTTCCTGATTCCATTTCATGTCTTAACATAATGACTTCTTTTGATAACTTTTCACATAACTTGGTTTGCTCAGTCAATTCTTCATTTGTATTGCTTTCTTCACTTTGTCTTGCCAACTGTTGGAGCAGCTCCTTTCTCTTTTTCATAGAGAGACTTAATTTGTCTTTTAATTCTCTCATGAATTCATCAGCTTGTTTGAGTCTTTCCTTTAATTCACTGACTTCAGAATTTGACTGTTCAAGATCCTCAAGAGCAGTCTTGAGTTGCTCCCTTAAACCATATGCATCCATTTGAAATCCCAGATCTTCCTCAAGCTGTTAGGCTCTATTAGGAGGAACTTAGCTCTGATACCAATTGTTGATAACTGAGAGGGGGGGGGTGAATCAGTTATCCTAATTATTTCCCTTATTGAACTTTCTTTTTAATTGATGCAGCATAGAATCAAACACAAAAACATTAATCATGAAATAAGAAACACATGACACAGTATTTTTGACGTGGAAACCCTGTTAAGGGAGAAAACCACGGGGTGATTAACCCAAAATTATTCTCTGTTAGAAGAATAGGAAATTACAAAATGGCACTTGCCAATTAGGGCTCACTGCCCGAGCACACTGCTCACAAGAGGCCCACTGCCTACAAGAAGACACACTGTCTACAAAGTGATAAGAATCACAGTCTTGAACTGATTGGAAGCATCTGCATATGCTGGAGTTCAGTTCCGGTTAGGCTCAGTACACTGATCTGCTGCACTTCATCTTTCCTCTGTTCTTTATTCTGCTATCTTTCACATACCGGATCCTTTTTGCTACCTCTGCTCTGTTCTGGACTTATTCGCATATATCTTCACACCATCACACCCTTCACAACTAAATCCATCCTCTATATATATCCGCACAAGTAATTTCATCACCTTTCTAGTCAGCATCCGGAATAGTCTAGTTTCTTACAAACTCTTGTTCTGTCGGCTGAATCCTTCCTCACCAAGCAATGCGGATCAAGCATATACTTGTAGATATCATTAATCATGTCGGCCAAACATGATTCATGCCTTCACAACCTCTATCATCAATAGTAACACATCCGGAAAGTAGTCTGATACTCTGTCAGTCAGTTCTTCCTCTGTTTTCACTGTCTCTCAGGAATCCGGTACTCAACTATTCATATCTTTTTCCTTGTCCATCACCGGAGGCTAAATCCTTGGAATATACCACTCAAGGTAGTCCTCTTGACTTCCCCAAATCCGCACTGCACCAAGACACTTCCTCTGAGAGATCCAGACCAATCTGTCGGACCTTGCCACATGCTCTGTTCTTGTTCACCGGACCTCAACATTCTTTATTCTGACTTCCGGTAGAGACACATCATGACTTGCGGATATGTGGGATGACCTTTGTTGCCATCAATGACAACAACCATGAATCCATATAGTGTCTCTTGCCAACAGTACCGACATGTGTTCTGGCAGAGTAAGCTAGTATTGAAGGCCTATTGGAATGCTCAGCATTCCTTCGGAAGTGAATGGTTTCCTTTGTGGTTTTGTGTACATGTTAATGGATGTGCATTACATGTTTCCTTGTAGTTTCAAGGTTCTTGTGGTCCACAAGCTTAGTTTCTTAATGATAGAATGTTGCAGTGTGTTTTGGATGACAGGTTGTTCCCAGAGTTCATGGTTGAAGATGTACGACACATATATTTAATGTGTGGAGGTAAAGGAGTGTTTGGAGATGTTGTATGAGTCTTGTATACTCATATGGAAAATTTTCATGAAGATCTTTCTTGTTTCTAGTACCACACAAGGTTTTCAAGTTGTTATGGTCGTTATGCTTCAAGTTTCATATGTCTTTGCTTAAGGCTATCCCATTTTCAAATGAGCGGAGTAAGCAGATGTAATTCATTGATGTTTGATGTTGTGAAGGATGTATTGGACCTAATTAAGCAAGTGCTTATGTCTACAAGGCATGGGTTTTCTGTTGGTGTAGCGTGTAGTCTTGTTTAGGACTTGTCCTCTACACATTTCATGTTGTGTGTTGTTTGGCCAAATTGTAAATATATTTTTCATGTTGTCTTTGGTCAACAGGCAATGTAATCAATGTAATATCTTGTATAAATTATAAATCAAATTGAGTTAGGTGAGGTTTGATTGCAAAGTGATTGATAAGGCTTGCATGCAAGATAAGGAGCAGAATGAATGCATTATGATGTGTGACTGAAGGACAAAGAACAGATGTTGTAGATGTTGTCTTGATTCATCTTGAAGACTTATTTGTGACAGTGATCAAGTGTAGAGTGTGCCTAACTAATCTGATCATCAAACGAAAGTGTGAAGAGGCATAATTGCAATCATCAAAGGTGTAAGTTTCAATGTTAGTTTTTAGACAGTAGAAGGACTGTCATACTATAATCTTTTGTAAGTGTGTTCCCAATTCAAAGAGTAGTAGCTTCTTTGGGAGTGACCTTAAAACAAAGTCTTCATGGAGTAGTATCTTCCTTGGGAGTGACCCTAAATCAAAGTTTTCAAAGAGTAGTAGCTTCCTTGGGTTGTAGCCCTAAAACAAAGTTATTAATTTTGAGCTTCATATATTGTGAGTTAATCCTCACCTTGGCTTTTCCCTTCTAGGGTTTTTCACGTATATCTGGTGTTATGTATTGATGTGCATTGTTAATATTTCATGTTCATATTAATGATGTAATACTTAAGTTCTAACCTACTCTGGAAAAGTTGAAGTTGTTTAGATACTAATTCACCCCCCTCTCAGTATCTTGGTGTGTTCAACAAGAAGGAGTATATCATAGATGTACTTATTGCCTTTGTTTTCATTACCCTAATTTTCTAATTATACTTGATTATCCCTATGTAGTATCCATTGTCATTTACAATTAAGTATTTTCCATCAGCCATAATTGTTCCTATTACCTATCTTGCCACCCACTTATTTAATTCTCTTCAGCTCATGTGTGCATCTAAATATAATTGAACTGGTAAATATTTACAAACTTTGGGTTTCTTCCAAGCATTGCGTAGGCCTATTCAAAGAAATTATGAAGTTGAACCCATAGGTGTTGCTCCACTGAAATGGACATTTGTGGTACCTTCTACAGTATTTACAAAAATAAATAAATAAATAAATAAATAAAGGGAAAAATGAATAAAGAAAAAATAGAGTTCAAGCAGGTAAAAATATTTAGATAAAAAAAAAATGAAAGATGTAAACACTAAAAATAGGAAAGCCTCGGACTTGTCATGAAAAGTTGATAGCAATACCAAAGGAGGAATGATGTAATAATAATGATTTATAATAGTTGATGAAAAAAAGGGGATAAAAATTATAAATCCCAAGCCTACAAGTTCAAACCAAAAGCTTTCAATGATAAAGATTTCGTGAGGACATGCAATATGTTAAGTTGTGGGGAATGGTAAGGTTCATCAATGTACCCAATTATAAAATTTTCCTATGCCTTTTAAATATCATATCATGCCTTTCTACCATTTTTGTTGCATATGATTGAACATAAATAAGAGATATTTAATTAAGTTTTGAGGTAAAATAAGAGAAATAATTATTTGATTGCATTTACTAATACTTGTTGCCATCTTGTAACTATAGTTATTGCTACTAATAGCTCCTATAGCAGAAAATATTTATTTAACCAAGGAAGTGGGATGTGGTTTTACAAACAATAAAAATATTAATATACACGACTATTGCTCATGCTAGTTAGTTGAATAGAAAAAGCAAATATCATGGAAAACATGCCTATTCATAGTGCCTATTTGTTTAGAGATTATTATATAATATGTTATCTTTTAGTTAAGGTTGATTGGCTTACTAAACTCAATCATATTAAAAATATTTGTTTTCATGATTTTCTCATTTGTATGTTGATTTTGTGGAGAGGTTATAAGCCTAGGAAACCACTACTACTTAATTTAGTATGCATATTTCTTATATAATTCCTAAAGAAATGAGTGAAAAGGAGTATATGAGATGACGAAATAATATAACCCTGTTCTTTTTAGAGAGAATGATATTATTTTGAATCAAGTGTAGTTACTACATAAACAAAGATCATTTTCAATGCATGAATGCAAGGCAATGCCCATTTGCAAGACTATGTCTATGGATGATCATTTGCAACTTTATTTTCTATTGTGTGGTTTGATTTTCTTTATTATTTGTATTTGTGTTTGAACATAATTATTATTATAATCAACAATTATAATATATATGAAAATCATTGAAAGCATATAGTTTTTAATTTTTATGATTGCATCAATAGTAACCATTTTATCATTTTGCAAATTATTATTTTTTGCAATTGCATTATTTTCCATTCTTGTAGTTATTATTTTCTATAGCATTACAAATTCTTTAGCTTATTATAATTGTTCCTTATCATTATTTTTTCTATCTAAAATAGTTGCATGCTTATCACATTGACCTTTCTACCTGCAACTCTTGTGCATATTGCCACTATGTCTTTTGCAAGCTTATGCTCCTATATTGACACAAAGATCAAATTGAGATTTATTCTTTTAGACATAAATATTAAACCTATTCCATCATGGTGTCCCATAATCTACGTTAGTTTTGGCCTATCAGTAACATCAAAAACCATTAGGAGGATCATTTATGAATACAAGCTCTTGACAATAATTGGATTTACTAAAAGAAACATAGCATGTGAGGGAATCCTTGATGTAGGAGCATCCTCATGGAGCAGAGAAATCTTGCATCACCAGAAAATATTTTCTTTCATTTTATTTATTTATTTGTAGGTTTTTCATTTACCAATCAATTATAGAAGTCATTGCACTTTGCTGCATTTTACATTTGGGTCTTGTGGTTTTGAGATAATGCTTTATAAAGGAATTCAAGTACTATAGCCATGTTTGAAGACGATTGGACATATATAACAACATAACTTAGTTTGAAGACTTAAATTGGATAGGAAGACTATCATAGTTACAACTTTATTGCTGGCACCAAAGCATTTGAGGTTCATGGTAATTAAGGAACAATTGAAGATTCAGAGGACCCAGGAGAGCATCCACTAAGCATTGCATAAATTTATTTTTAGTTGCCTTTGTTTTTTTTGAAGAATTAGTTCTCCCAGCCAACGACATGTCTCATGGAGTATTGATCTTTGTTGAACATATCCAGAGACTGAGAGGGGGGAGGATGAATTAATCTATACAAAATTTAACTATTTCATTTTAGATTAATATCAAAATACTTGAAGAACTAAAAGTAAAGCATGCATCTTATCAAATAACACAATGACACCATGATTTTTTACGTGGAAAACCTAAAATGGGAAAAACCATGGTGAATGTTAGCTCACAATATATAATGGTCACTATTATAAAGATTTACAACTTTGTTTTAGGGATGCAACCCAATGAAGCTACTGCTCCCTAAATACATTTTTAGGGTCACTGCCAAGGAAGTTACAACTCCCTGCAGACTCATTGTCTGATGTAAGAATTATAGAGATAATAATTGCATGAGTTGTTGTATGGAAAACATCTGACTTATGCTGATACTGCAATCCTCCTTTCTTGCTCAACTTATGTCTTCAAACTGACTTCACACACTTCATACTTTTCACACCAATCTGTCGCACTCTTTTTTTCTTCACAAATGACTTAGATCTCCTATAAATACCCTCCACAACACTTCAAAACATTGACTAGGTCAGCATCATAAAAAACTTTAGATGAAACATGTAATTCTTCAAGGATTGGATTCAACATATACAATATGAAGAGGAAATGGGGTGTGGATCAACACACATCGCAATAGGACCCAAAATATATCACAACACATACTTCAATGTCAAAAAAACTAATCAAGATCCACCACATATGAAGCAAGCCAAACTGTTAGCCTAAACATCACACATACTGCTATCTGTCCATCTTTGCACCATTGGGGAGACATCAAAAACATCATGCAGACAAAGACATGAGAAATGTATCTTGTCAATACGATCCTTACACCCTTTTCCTAAACTATCTAATCATTCCATGCATTTGTAATACATGAAACATATTGAACTACTGAAAATAAAGCATTCCAGACTAATTGTGATATTTCACAACTCAGGATATTGTATTACAGTACACCAAAATGTCTAAAACACATATGGATGCACCTAGACACCATTCAAAACATATCCCCAAATCCACATAGCTATATTTATCACTTCAGTGAAATGCAAAGAAAAATGCATTCCCTTATATGACTATTTAAGCATTGAGACCTTGTTTTCCAAACTGCTAAACCAACCTTATTTTCTAAACTGCTAAACCAACCTTATTTTCTAAACTGCTAAACCAAAGATATCCTTCTGCAAGTCCAAATGATGTGAAATTTGAAACATATATGCACAATACCATTATCTTCCAATTCTCAATTCTCCAAGGTCATATCGTCAATAGTGATAAAGTGTGGAGTAGAATTCTGATCTAGAGTGACCAAAAACCTCTTATAAAAATACACTATGTATTTTGAAGTATACTGGATCATGTCCCAACGACTTGAGAATACAAAGGAGAGCATATGTAATAGTCTTCTTTAGCAATATATGTACAATACGTGTTTAGCAACATCTATATAATACTTGTTTCTAAGGCAATACTTCTTCTTGTGCATGTCATCCATACAATAAATGTAGTTGATATCAATGACAACCAAATGTATTTTCCAACCATTGTTGACATCAATGACAATCAAATTCCAACAATCTCCCCCTTTGTCATTGATGGCAACACACGTAAAAAATTCTCCTCCTTTGACATCCAGGGCAAAGGGAGCACTATATACACAGACAAAAATTTCTCCCCATGTCTCAAAATTGATCTTATCATTTACATTTGCATGCTCCCCTAAGAGGTATCCTATATTATCCTAGAATTGGATCTATGTACATAAAATTGATATCTTCTATTCTTATGCGTATGTACAATACATCAAGATATAATAAAACTAAGCCTTACTTGGCGGTAGGAAGAATGTTCTTGTATATAGCTTTTAGTTGCAGTAGCGCAGAGTCCCAATGTTTCTTGGCAGAGATAAGTATTTGCGCCTACCCAATGATCTTCAGATATAGTTGTTCTGCTTCTTCTACTGAAGATGGTGCAACAACCATTTGGAAAACCTTGTTAGCTTCTATTAGCATTCCCATCAATGCAACCATTCTCAAGCTAACAATCTCTCTCAACTGACTTATTTGGTCCTTGATTTTTTCTTTTTGATTCTAAAGTTGCTTGATAAGTGCACAAGATTTTTCAATTTCAGCCCTTAATTCTCCCTTTTTATCTTTTAAAGGTTCATATGTTGTAGAAATATTGGATATCTGCAATTCAAGGCCATCAATTTGGACCCTTTGTTATCATAGGCCATGTTAGGCAGATTTGGTATAATACTTTTGCTTCTTCCAGAGCATTTTGAATGCTCTTCATACTATTTGCCAACATATTATGTGCATTGGAACATTTTTCTGATAAATCTATCAATCTCTTATTGTTTATTTGTTCCAATGCCCTTTTCTCTGCTTCTTTCTCCAAAAGTATAGAGTGATTGTTGAAAGACTCCAATAGTTGCTTCATTTGTTGAATGGGAGTCAGGGAAGCATCCCTCTTAGCATTTGGTATTACCTTTTCAAAGGCTCTCTTTACTTCTTCCAGAAGGTCATTTTCTTCCACTTGAGATTGCAAGATTTCTTCTTGAGGAGTAGCTTGAAATATATTTCCCAGTTGAAGGTTCTGCAGAGGAGAAATACTAGACAAATTAATTTGTCCATCTTGAATAGGTAGTTGAAATAATTGCGGAGAAGCAACAGGCTGAACCTACCTTCTTTGTGCCAAGAATTGTTTGATGGAATCAATTGGGGAGTCCGCAAGGTCATGAGCAGAGCTCCCTATATCTGTACTCACTTTCTCTTCTCCTGAATCAATGATATTAAATGATTCTAGGTTCTTCGAAGGGGAATTGTTAGCAACTTTATCTCCTTTGTCCTTAGCACAATCCTCATTGTTTTTCGGAGGAGGAGTATTGTTCATAGTATTTTCAAATTGTTCATTTTTCTTAGAAGTTTCCTCACTCCATCTTCCTTCTTCTTTACCTTCTTTAACATTGTTCTACAGAGCAGACTTATCATTTTCTTCAGTAGAGGTGTTTACATCTCCTTGCACATTTTCATCTTCCTTCTCCTTTTCAACTTGTTATGTGTTCCATGGAGAAGATGTAACATCACGATGAGGTGATTGTGGTGGTGAATCAAGTGGTTGTTCCACTTTCTCTATTTCTCTTACCTCACCAAGTATTTTCTGATTAATTTCCTCAATTTCTTTTGTAATCTTTTCTATGTTTTCCTCTTTATTTTGAATAAGAGTATCTACTCTATGTTTTTTTGAGTTCTTAGGCTTGCCTTTGAATCAATTTTTCCTTTTTTTCTCAGACAGGGAAGCACCAGCTTCATCCAAAGCATCTTGTCTAAGTTTCTCCTCTAAGGCAATAGCTTCATCTCTATCCCTTCTTAGAGCTTTTTCTAAGCTTTCCAATACTTTGGGAAAGATTTCATCAAGAGACTTGTTATATATCATCATGTACATAGAAATTGCCTTTTCAATAGTAACTTGATCTTCTAGAGAAGCTCCCAGATAAATTTTTACAGTTTCATCAAACAAATTGAAACAAATAATGCCATTGTAGACTGCATCTAGAGACATAGGTTCTCTAGGAAGAGGTGTTGGTGCCTGGGTGGCACTTTTCTTTTTCTTCTTGAGTGGGGGAACTGGTTCCTCTTCTTCTTCTTCTCCTTCACCTGCTTCAATACTTTTTTTCTTCTTCCTTTTGGCCTTCACCTTAACTCTTGGTTGTTTTTTCTATTCTCCCTTCTCCTACTTCTTTGAAATTATTTCTTCTTCTTCATCACTATCAATCTCCTACACAATGGTTTCTTTCTTCTTCTTTGGTTATTTTCCTTTGGATTTTATTTCTGTTTGACCCTTAGAAACATGTCTGTCTTGTAAAGGTTGCCTTTACAGATGAGGTAGGTTGTGGACCACTGGCAGTAGATCTACTTGACCTTCTTGGCATTGAATGCACAATGGTAGGTGGCACAACATGTTCCACAGTATCCTGAGTATTTAAACCTCCAGGTGGGATACCAACTCTTTTGAACAACTTTTCTTTAATCTTCTCTACCTCTTCTTTGATGTAGGAGCATCTAGTGGTGTAAGGGAAATCTTGCATCACCCAAAAAAAATGATGATTCAAAATCATTGATGTCATTTTCATTTCTTTTCAAAATTAGTATTTCTAGTTTCATAATCTCTTGAATAATGATGTAGAACTTTCAGTTTTTCCAAACTGCTAAAAATAGCAAATTGCTATTTTTGGAAAGTTTGCATTTGGGCATGTATGGAAGTGAAAATTTATAGGAAGCTTTGTAAATGAAAAATAAGACCTTTGGTGAAGAAATCAGGCAAAGATCGATTGTGTGTTGAAAGATATTAAAGTTTTGATTTCCCAAAAAACCCTTGAAAATTATTCAAATCCAGGTTTGGGGCACTAAACAGCCCCGTACGTCCCCAAAAATGGGTAGAATCTGCAGAGCAGATTCTTAGTGCGTAGAGTACTCCATGAGATTTCCAACACTTCAAAGGGTTCATCAATTGAAAACTCAGATCAAAAGTTATGGCTCCCAGAAGTTGACCTATTTTTGGAGGGAGATGCAAAATTCAAAATTTGGTTGGAGGCTACCAAAAAGGGCTATTTATAACCATTTTTGGGAACCCTTGGTACTAGTAGAGATAAGGGGGAAAGTGTAGAGTCAAGAAAAGGTGGAAAAATAGAAACCCTAGCAGATTTGGGGCTACATAAGGCAAAAGATTCTAGAATCTAGAGATAGGAAGCTATAATGTGTTGGAACCTATGGAGGATTCATCATCTGACTGTATTTGAGCTTCAATAATGTAATGTGTTGTCCAAATCAATAGCAGAACATTCCTATTTTTCTATGTTCAATTTTTGTTGTTGTGTGTTTTGTTATTTACCTTCTTCATCAAGTGGTATCAGAGCAAGGGTTCTTGAGTGTGTAGATAGATCATCGACCGTGAGGCAGTTGGCACCAAGACCTAAGGTTGTGGGTTTGCCTCCACAGAGAAACCATGTTGGGAGAAATGCTTTGACAAAAGAGGGTTTTAGAGCCCTATAAATGCAAATCGATGCATTGCAAGAGGAGCTATGAAGAGCGTTTGAGCCAAGAACAAGAGAGGAAAGTGAAGATGAAGCTAAAGAAGATCTATCTGAGAAAGAACGAGAAGTTGCAGGAGATCCTGCAGAAGTTAGGTTGTTGAGGGTCATTTCAAAGATCAGAAAGAGGCCCAGGATTGAAGTTTCTACCTATTCTAGAGATTTGGATCTAGAACAACTTATTGATTAGATCAATGACATGGAGGAATATTTCAAGTATGAAGATGTGGAGGATCTAGATCGGGTCAAGTTTGCAAAAACAAAGTTGAAGGGCCATGCCAGTATTTGGTGGAAGGAGGTCTAGTTCGAGATGAATAGAAGAGGAAAATGAAAGATTACTAGATGGGATCAGATGGTGAAAAAAATAAAGAAGCAATTCATTCTTGTGGACTATGAGTTGGAGTTGCTGAAGAAGTTGCAAGGATTGAAGCTAGGTAACAAGTCTGTTAAGGAGTATATAGAAGAGTTTTATAAGATTACTATTAGGATAGGCCATGTAGAGGCCAACAAGGAGAAGGTAACCCATTACATTAATGGGTTGAGGCCAAGTATTCAAGAGGAGCTAAGTCTGGTCAGAATGACCACCATAGAAGATGTGTACTAGTTTTCCCTAAAGGTGGAAGAGAAGCTAAATAAAAGATTTAAAAGCAAGCAAAGGGGAAGAGGTCAAGGCGGAAGGACTGGTAAAAGATCTTATGGAGGCCTTAATGAAGATCAAAAGAAATGTGAAGAAGTTGGCACCAGTCAAAATCAGAGAGGAGATAATACCTACTGCCCTCGTAACCGAAACAATGGGCAACAAAGAGGAAGAGGAAGAGGCAGACCTAGGCAAGGACCTGGAAGAGGAGGCTTTAGAGGAACCTATTTCCAATGTGGAGAAGAAGGGCATCGATCATACAAGTGTCCGCAACATCAAGGAAGGATGAATAGAAGACCTAAAGGTAATGCACAAGTAGCACACATAGATGAAGATGCACAATCTGAGCATTTTGAAGATGCTGAAAGGGGATAAACCCTAGTTGTCAGAAGAACCTTGTTGAACGAGGAGAAAGAACCAGATTAGAGGAAGAGTTTATACTACACAAGGTGCATGTGTGAAGGTAGGTGTTGTGATATTTTTATTGATAGTGGAAGCACTGACAATTGTGTTTCAGAGGAGATGGATAACAAGTTGAAGTTGACAAGAAGAAGACATCCACATTCATATCCGATTACATGGTTACAGAAGGACCATAGAGCTTTGGTCAATAAACAATGTTTAGTCAAGTTGATGAAGGGGGTAAGTCACAAAACACACAATAACAGATATTGAATACAGAAAATAGAACTTTCTTTTATTGAACTGGGCAACTCATTACATTACAGAAGCTCAATTACAATCAGAGGATGAACCCTCTACTGGTTGCAACACATTACAGCTTTCCCCAACCTTAAGACTCTAGAATTTTCAGCCTTCTGTAACCTCAAATTAGCTAGGGTTTCTGTTTTCCCACCTATTCTTGACTCTACACTTGCTCCCTTAACTCCACTACCACCCAGGGTTCCCAAAATAGTCATAAATAGCACTTTTTGGTGGCCTCCAGCTAAATTTTAAAATTTGCAACTCCCTCCAAAAGTAGGTCAACTTCCAGGAAGCATAACTTTTGATTTGGGTGTTCGATTGACGAACCGTTTTAAGCACCGGAAAGCTCGTGATGTGAACTATCATGTCAAAAATTTGTAAATGGATTTATGTCAACTTTTTGGGATGTTATGGGATGTTTTAGTGCCTCATATCTCATTCCAAAAATTTTCAGGGGCTTTTTGGAAAACAAAAACTTTAATATCTTTCAGCTCACAAATGATCTTTACCTGATTCCTTCACCAAAGGTCTTATATTTTTGTTATGTAACTTTCTAGAAGTTTTTGCTTCATTACATGCCCAAATGCAAACTTTCCTAAAATAGCAGGTACACTTTCCAAAATAGGCAGGTCACTATTTTTAGCAGTTTTGGAAAAACTGAAAGTCCTACATCATTATTCTAGATATTATGGAACCAAAAACACTAATTATGGAAATAAATGAAAACAACTACAATGGTTTTGAATTAACTTCTTTTTGGGTGATGCAAGATTGCCCTTACACCTCTGGATGCTCCTGCATCAGACACCCAAGGTAATTTTAGAAGTGACCTTGTCACGTCTTAGGTGTTTGTGTGAGGAAAACCCAAACGGTCAACATCTGCCTTAGACAACCAAGAAGAATCTTCAACAGGCCTTCCTTTCCATTTTAACAGATATTCTTCATATTGCTTGTTCCGAGTACTTCTTCCCACATGGCTATCCAAGATCTCTTATATCTCCTCCATTGAAGTAGATGCCAGAATACTCCACTGCGCTTCTGTTGGTCCATCCTCTGTTCCACCTTCATGATATTCTGATAAATCAGAAATGTTAAAAATAGGGGAAATATTGATCCCACTCGGCAGCTCTACCTCATATGCATTTCCTGAATCATGCTTCTTCAGGATTTTGCATGGTCCAAATTTCTTCATTTTCAACTTATTGTATGTTCCAATTGGAAACCTTTCTTTTCTCAAGTGAACCATGACTTTATCTCCTACCTGGAACTCCTTATATCTCCTCTTCTGATCTGCCTTAGCCTTGTACTAAATATTCATTTTATTAATGTGCTTTCTCACCTCTTCATGCAAATTCTTTAGATGTTCTACAAAGTCTTCAGCTTCAGCACTTGTCTTTTCTCTGTTGTCCAGCTTCCATAACTCAGAAGCATTTCTTGGGCTATTGCCATATACAATCTAGAATGGTGATTTACCAATACTCCTATTGACAGAATTGTTGTAAGCAAATTCTGCCTGTGGTAAAATCAAATCCCATCCCTTGGGCTTATCTCCTACTAAGCATCGTAGCAGGTTACCCAAACTCCTATTCACCACTTTAGTCTGTCCATCAGTCTGTGGATGGTGTGCAGAACTAAACTTCAAGTCTATCTTCAACTTCTTCCACAATATCCTCCAAAAATAACCAACAAACTTGGTATCTCGGTCTGAAACTATGCTTTTTGGTAGACCATGTAGTCTCACCACTTCCCTGAAAAATAACTCTGCAATATGAATAGCATCATTAATCTTCTTACAAGGAATAAAATGTGCCATTTTCGAGAATCTGTCCACCACCACAAAAATAGAATCATGTCCTCTCTATGTCCTTGGTAAACCAAGAAAAAAATCCATACTAATATCATCCCATGGCTTCTCCGGTACAGGTAATGGTTGATGCAACCTTGTATTCTGACTTGTTCCTTTTACCATCTGACACACTCTGCAACTCTGCACAAATTTCCTCACATCTTGTTGCAACTGTGGCCAATAATAATTTTCACCGACAATGGTAATGGTCTTATCTTGACCAAAGTGTCCAGCTAATCCCCCACTATGCTTCTCCTTAATTAGGTTATGTCTCATGGAACTCCTCGGAATGCACAAGTGGCTTCCTCTAAACAACATGCCATCTTGGATTATGAAATCCAACCATTTTGTCATTTCCAAAGTAATGGGTTCCAAACAAGCTTTCCAAGCCTCTATAGAATTTGGATCTTCAAGATACAAACTTTTGAGCTCATTGAACCCAACAACCTCTATCTTCATTTCTATCAACAAATTTTGCCTTTTGCTCAAGGCATCTGCAACTCTGTTGGACTTCCCACTCCTGTGCTTCAAAACAAAAGTATAGCTCTGCAAAAACTCAACCCATTTTAAGTCCTTTGATTTAACTTTCCTTGACTATTAAGATACTACAAAGCCTGATGATCAGTATATAAAACAAACTCTTTTGGCAACAAATAATATGTCCATTTCTTCAAAGCCTAAACTATTGCATAAAACTCCTAATCATAAACAGAATACTTTTTCTTGGCATCATTAAGCTTCTCACTAAAATAGGCAATGGGCTTACCTTCTTGGCTCAAATAGCTCCTATACCACTACCACTAGCATCACAATCTACCTGAAATACCTTATTAAAATTTGGAAGTGCCAAAACAGGTTGTTCTATGACTTTCTGCTTCAATGCATCAAAGCTCTTGTCTACTCGTTTAGTCCATCTAAACTCTTTTCTATCCCCTCTCATTGTCTCAGTTAGGGGTGCACAAATGCTACTAAAATTCCTAATAAACTTTCTATAAAAACTTGCCAAACCATGAAAAGATCTTACCTCTGTTGCACTCCTTGGTGTAGGCCATTCAATGATAGCCCTTACTTTTTCTGGGTCCATCTTAAGACCTTCCTTTGAGACAACAAATCCTAGGTATACCAACTCCTTCTTTGCAAAACTACATTTCTTCAAATTAATCAACAACTTCTCTTCCCTTAGCTTCTCTAGAACTCTTCTAATATACATCAAATGCTCATCCCAAGTCTTACTAAAAATCAAAATATCATCCAAATAAATAATAACAAAACTTCCCAAAATTCTTTTAGTACCTCATTCATAAGCCGCATGAATGTGCTCAGTGCATTAGTTAGCCCAAATGGCATGACTAACCACTCATACAAACCTTCCTTTGTCTTGAAGGCTATCTTCCATTCATCTCCCTCTCTAATACGGATCTGGTGATACCCACTCTTCAGGTCAATCTTTGTGAAGTACTTGGCTCCACACAAACAACCCATGATGTCATCCATTCTTGGCAATGGAAATCTATACTTGATCATTATCTTATTGATGGCTCGAGAGTCTGTACACATCCTCCATTCTCCATCCTTTTTTGGTGCTAGTATTGTAGGTACCGCACATGGACTTAGGTTCTCCCTTATCAATCCCTTCCTCAACAACTCTTGAACTTGTCTGTTCAGCTCTTCATTCTCTGCAGGGGTCATTCTGTGGGCTGCCTTGTTTGGCAAAATGGCTCCTGGTATCAAATCCATTTGATGACTTATCTTCCTTACTGGTGGTAAACCTTCTGGTACATTATTAGAGATAATGTCCTAGAATTCTTCCAACATATCTGAAACTTCTGCTAGTACATCTTCACAGTTCTCTTGACTAATCTTAGGAATCAATGCAAAGCAATGACGCTCATGCTTCATACCCTCCAAAAATTTCCTACCATCTACCAAGCAAATTCTGACAGTACTACATACATTTTCTTCCACCTCCTTCAAGGGCTTCAACTTATGACGAACTCCATCCTTTGTTAGGGAATATGTGTTTGCACGACCATCATGGACATCGCTCCTATCATACTGCCACGGCCTCCCCAAAAGCATATGACATGCATCCATCGGTATGATATCACACACCACCTCATCATGGTAGTCACCAATCTTGAACTTCACTAAACACTGCTCATTGACCAAAGCTCGATGGTCCTTCTACAACCATGCAATCCAATATGGATGCGGATGCTTTCTTCTTGTCAACTTCAACTTGTCAACCATCTCCTCTGAAACAAGATTATCAGTGCTCCATTGTCAATAATAATATCACAACACTTACCTTCACATTTGCACCTTGTGCGGAATAAACTCTTCCTCTGATTGGGTTCTTTCTCCTCATTCAACAAGGTTCTTCTAACAACTAGGGTTTCTCCCCTTTCAGCATCTTCAGAATGCTCAGAATGTGCATCTTCATCTACATGTGCAACTTGTGCATTACCTTCAGGTCTTCTATTTGTCCTTCCTTGATGTTGTGGACAGTCATATGCTCGATGCCCTTCTTCTCCACATTGGAAATAGGTTCCTTTGAAACCTCCTCTTTCAGGTCCTTGCCCAGGTTTGCCTCTTCCTCTTCCTCTTTGCTCACCATTGTTCTGGTCACGAGGGTGGTAGGTATTATCTCCTCTTTGATTTCAATTGTTGCCTGCTTCTTCACTTTTCTTTTGATCTTCATTACGGCCTCCATAGGGTCTTCCACTAGTCCTTCCACCTTGACCTCTTCCCCTTTTCTTGCTATCAAATCTTTTGTTCAGCGTCTCTTCCACCTTCAGGGAAAATTGGTACGCATCTTCTATGGTGGTCATTCTGACCAGGCTCAACTCCTCTTGAATACTCGGCCTCAACCCATTAATGTAATGGGCTACCTTCTCCTTGTTGGGCTCTGTATGGCCTGTCCTGATAGTAATTTTATAAAACTCTTATGTATACTCCTTAACAGACTTGTTACCTTGCTTCAGTCCTTGCAGCTTCTTTAGCAACTCCATCTCATAGTCCATGGGAATGAACTGCTTCTTTAGTTTCTCCACCATCCAATCCCATTTGGTGATCTTTCATTTTCCTCTTCTGTTCCTCTCTAATTGGACCTCCTTCCACCAAATATTGGCGTGGCCCTTCAACTTTGTTTTTGCAAACTTAACTCGATCTGGGTCCTCCACATCTTCATACTCAAAATACTCCTCCATGTCATTGATCCAATCAATAAGATGTTCTGGATTCAAATCTCCAGAATATGTAGAAACTTTGATCCTGGGCCTCTTTCTGATATTTGAAATGGCCCTCAACAACCTAACTTCTGCAGGATCTCTGGCAGCTTCTTGTTCTTCCTCAGATAGCTCTTCTTCAGCTTCATCTTCACTTTCTTCTCTCATCATCGGCTCAAACCCTCTTCGTAGCTCCTCTTGCAATGCATTGATTTGCCTTTGTAGGGCTCTAAAACCCTCATCCATCAAAGCATTCCTCCCAACATGATTTCTTCGTGGAGGCATCTTGGTCTCCGCAGCAAACCCACAACCTCAGGTCTTGGTGCAAACTACCTCATGGTCGGGGATCTGTCTACACACTCAGGAACCCTTGCTCTGATACCACTTGATGAAGGGAGTAAATCAAAAAACACACAATAACAGATATTGAACACAGCAAATAGAACTTTATTTTATTGAACTGGGAAACTCATTAAATTACAGAAGCTCAATTACAATCAGAGGATGAACCCTC
The DNA here is from genome assembly GCA_027924645.1 of Cunninghamia lanceolata. NCBI lineage: Eukaryota > Viridiplantae > Streptophyta > Pinopsida > Cupressales > Cupressaceae > Cunninghamia > Cunninghamia lanceolata. The sequence goes on along the minus strand of BSBN01000326.1, from coordinate 1,455,703 downwards.
TACTGGCTGCAACACATTACAGCTTTCCCCAACCTCAAGACTCTAGAATCTTCAGCCTTATGTAACCTCAAATTAGCTAGGGTTTCTATTTTCCCACCTATTCTTGACTCTACACTTTCCCCTTTAACTCCACTACCACCCAGGGTTCCCAAAATAGTCATAAATAGCACTTTTTGGCGGCCTCTAGCTAAATTTCAAAATTTGCAACTCCCTCCAAAAGTAGGTCAACTTCCGGGAAGCATAACTTTTGATCTGGTTGTCTGATTGATGAACTGTTTTAAGCACCGGAAAGCTCGTGATGTGAAATATCATGCCAAAAATCCATAAATGGATTTTGTCAACTTTTTGGGATGTTATGGGATGTTTTAGTGCCTCATATCTCTTTCCAAAAAAATTTGGGGGCTTTTTAGAAAACAAAAACTTTAATATCTTTCATCTCACAAATGATCTTTGCCTGATTCCTTTGCCAAAGGTCTTATATTTCTGTTATGCAACTTTCTAGAAGTTTTTGCTTCATTACATGCCCAAATGCAAACTTTCCTAAAATAGTAGGTACACTTTCCAAAATAGGCAGGTCACTATTTTTAGTAGTTTTGGAAAAACTAAAAGTCCTACATCATTATTCTGGATATTATGGAACCAAAAACACTAATTATGGAAAGAAATGAAAACAACTACAATGGTTTTGAATTAACTTCTTTTTGGGTGATGCAAGATTGCCCTTACACCTTTAGATGCTCCTGCATCACAAGTTCAAGATTGGGGACTACCATGATGAGGTGTTGTGTGACATCATACCAATGGATGCATGTCATATTTTATTGGGAAGGCCATAGTAGTATGATAGGTGTGTTGTCCATGATGGCAATGCAAACACATATTCCCTAACAAAGGATGGAGTTCATCATAAGTTGAAGCCCTTGAAGGAGGTGGAAGAAAAGGTATGTAGTACTGCAAGAATTTGCTTGGTAGATGGTAGGAAATTTTTAGAGGGTATGAAGGACGAGCGTCATTGCTTTGTGTTGATTCCTAATATTAGTCAAGAGAAATGTGAAGATGTACCAGTAGAAGTCTTAGATATGTTGGAAGAATTTCATAACATTGTCTTTGATAATGTACCAAAAGGTTTACCACCGGTGAGGAAGATAAGTCATCAAATGGATTTGATACCAGGAGCTAGTTTGTCAAATAAGACAGCCCACAGAATGACTCCTACAAAGAATGAAGAGCTAAACAGACAAGTTCATGAGTTGTTAAGGAAGGGACTGATAAGGGATAGCCTAAGTCCATGTGCGGTATCTGTAGTACTAGCACCAAAGAAAGATGGAGAGTGGAGAATGTGTACAGATTCTCAAGCCATCAATAAGATCATGATCAAGTACAAATTTTTATTTCCTAGAATGTGTGACATCATGGATTGTTTGAGTGGAGCCAAGTACTTCACGAAGATTGACCTGAAGAGTGGGTATCACCAAATCCTAATTAGAGAAGGAGATGAATAGAAGACAACCTTCAAGACAAAGGAAGGTTTTTATGAGTGGTTAGTCATGCCATTTGGGCTAACCAATGCACCGAGCATATTCATGTAGCTCATGAATGAGGTATTGAAAGAGTTTTTGGGAAGTTTTGCTATTATTTATTTAGATGACATTTTGATTTTCAGTAAGACTTGGGATGAGCATTTGATGCATATCAGAAGAGTTTTAGAGAAGCTAAGGGAGGAGAAGTTGATTAATCCTAAGAAATGTAGTTTTGCAAAGGAGTTGGTATACCTGGGATTTGTTGTCTCAGAGGAAGGTCTTAAGATGGACCCAGAAAAAGTAAGGGCTATCATCGAATGGCCTACGCCAAGGAGTGCTACAGAGGTATGATCTTTTCATGGTTTGGCAAGTACAAAAGATTTATCAGGAACTTTAGTAGCATTTGTGTACCCCTAATTGAGACAATGAGAGAGGATAGAAAAGAGTTTAAATGGACTACAGGAGCAGCCAAGAGCTTTGATACATTGAAGAAGAAAGTCACATAGCAACTTATTTTGGTACTTCTAGATTTCAATAAGGTATTTCAGGTAGATTGCGATGCTAGTGGTAGTGCTATAGGAGTTGTTTTGAGTCAAGATGGTAAGCCCAATGCTTATTTCAGTGAGAAGCTTAATAATGCCAAGAAAAAGTATTATGTTTATGATCAAGAGTTTTATGCTATAGTTCAAGCTTTGAAGAAATGGAGACATTATTTGTTGCCAAAAGAGTTCATTTTATATACTGATCATCAGGCTTTGTAGTATCTTAATATAATGTTGAAAATTGTCCTCCTGTATGGAATGGTACAATTTCCCTTCGGTTTAGCTCCTCACTCTTGGTGGTCTCTCAACCTTTTCTTTTTTGGCCTTCCCGAAACCCTGATTGAATTAGTCTAGGAGCAATCTATTCACTTTTTGAAGTGACTGATTGATAAAACTCAGAAAGAGATTTGAGATTAGGGTCCCTAGGACCCCCAAAAATGCAGATCTGAGCTGAAATTAGGGGCTTGTACTTGGGTGCCCGCGCCCTAGTCCTCCCTAGTTTCACGGGATTTTGAATTTTGGTGGGGTGTCAGTTCCCACCGAGTGCCTCAGGATTTTGTTTTCAAATTCTTGGTTTTTGTGCAATATCGAGACGTTACTTCAAAATTTGAATTCCCTAAATCTTGATATAAAAAAACATTTGTAAATCATTTTATCACAGATAATTCTTATGCAAGCTTGATGCCAAAACTCTACCGCAATTGCCATTGAAGATCAGTGACTTGTTGAAGCTATTTGAAGTATTCTTTATTTTCTATTTTGGAGACAATGGATGAAGGTTAGGAATCAAGATCTTGAGGCTATCTTGCTCTTCTAAGGGTTTGTACACCCTTTGCATGATCAGGTGAAGGGTTGAAGCCTTCAACAACAAGCTTGGAGATCCTCCATAGACATTTCTGATCCGCCTTCTTATTCACGCAATTCTTCATTTGTTTCATCTCCTTGAGGTGAAGTTGTATGTATTTATTGTTGTGAAGCAAGTCGTTGATCTTCCCTTGATTGAGACATCTAGGGTTTGATTTTATGCATACACACATTGTTAGGTTTGCACACACTTCTGCAAATCTTTTCCTTTAGCTATTGTTGAGGTAGAAATACCAAAGATGGGGCTTGACTGAGGCAAGCTCCTATATAGCCACAACAATTTCCTTCTCTTGTATGTGCAAATCGTGTTTCGCAAGTTCCGACGAAAAGAAGATACAGGAAGAAGGATATTGCGGGTACAGTCGCGATAGACTTTTGGATTTTTAGATTCGGAGACTTGCGGGACATTGGAGTAGGTGCCCTAGTCCAACCAGGTGTTTCCTCGGAGATCTAGAAGCCATTTTATAGTCTCACACCCTGTTCAGAAGGTTTTTATATTTGGAAGTTTGCAGGACATTGAAGCGGGTACCCTAGTCTAGGTAGCCCTCAAAATCTAGTTATTGTGTCTCTAGAACCTCTCCTCTGCACCTCTATGATCAGTTTTATCAGATATTTCATTAGTTTCTATATATTGTTAAATTGAGGCATAATTAGAGTTTTTACTTGGTTAAAAGTACAACACTTGGCAAAATCTTAATTAGGGTCTTAGGTTTCATAACCACATGAGCAGCAAAGGGAGGCAAAGTGAATAGAATCTTGTTCCAAGCCTAATTCTTGTCTCCCCAATGCTTGCGGTGAGAAATGGTAGCATTTAACCTAGTAAACAAAACTATCATTTTTCACCCTAAACATTTTGGTGAACCCGAGCTTTAAAGAATTTACATCCTTTTAAACTTTAGATTTGAAACCATTTGCTGTTCTAGAGCATAATTGGATTGGAAAACCTCTTTAGTGAAATTGCATATGTTAAATCATGGATTACATTCTTTATCTTCTCATTAAAAGAGTTGGAAATTATCATTTATTGTTGGAAATTGTATTTCATTCAAAAAGGCCATCATTGTGCATTTAAATCTTGGTTTAAATAGAGCATGTTAGAATGTCGGATTATTTTTTGCAAGACTTTCATGCTTATGATGAGTTGTTTAGTTGTAATGACCTCGATATGTTAGATAAAGCCCTTGAGGACTTTATCTCGATTGAACATTCCACTATGGCCTCAAAGCCATCATTATTTCAAAGATTTGTGAATGCAATTTATGTTCCTAAACATAAAGAAGAGATTGAAAAACTAAAAAATTGTGCTCACTCTATGTGCAAATGTGGTTTAGCCACCTTCTAAACCTATGCTTGTTGTTAAAGGTCTTTCATCCTCTTCTCAATCTCCTGATCACATTTATTATTATGCAAAACAAATAGCGAAACAAGGCTCACAAACTAATCATAATATGATTGCTCATGCGTATAACACTCAAAATAATCAACAGAGTACAAAACAAATGAATGTTCTGACATCTTTACCAGTTTCTCAACCTATGCTTCCTCAAGCACCTCGTTTAACTTATAAAGGTGGTAAAGACTATGATCTTGTAGAACAGCTCTGTGCTACTCCTGCAAAAATATCTCTTTGGGAACTTATACAAACTTCACCTACCTACCATGGAATGCTATAAGAAGCTTTATAAAAGGTGATTGTTCCTCCTGCTGTTAAACCAAATGATGTTGCCACTTTACTAGATTGTATGAATGCAACGAAAAATAGATATTTTGTTTCAACAACATGAGTTATCATCTCTTGAGGTTTAGAAGTAGTATGATCCTTTGGTTATCTTTATTACGATCAACAAAACATTGGTTAAGAGAGTTATGATTGATAATGGGATAGCCCTTAATGTTTGTGGTATTGATTTATTGCATAAGGTTAAAGTTGATATATCTGTTATTGTATACGCCTAAAAATGACATAATTCATTCTAAATAAATATTCTAAATATTTATTCCCTTCTTCTATTAATTAAATAAATATTCTAAATTTATTTAATCGATTCACTGTTCCATAATTAAATAAATTCTATTTATTTTTCTAAATGTCTCACATAATTAAATAATCATAAATTATTTAATTAAGCCAAATTCCTCTATCCTAAGTTCTAAATTTCAAAAATCCACATCACCTTTACACCTCACCTTTTCCACCTCACCTTGTCCACCTCATCAGGTTGCACATGTAATTAAATATATTTAATATTTAATTACCTTATTTTCCCTCACCCACATGGCCTATTTCTTCTCAAATCAGAGGTTAGTTAACTAATCAATCAAAAGTGTTAACTAACCTGTCAATTGAGTCAAATCCTCAATCAATTCAGTCAGTTCCACAATTTCTTCTTCTAACTGATCAATCAAATCAGTTAACAGACCAGTCAATGGAGTTAACTCTCCAATCAATTTTGTCACATCCCCTCTTTCATGATGGAGCTGGGACACTTGTCACATTTCTACTAGTTGCACATTCCTCAACCATTCTTAGCCGTTGATCTTCATATCTCCTCTCAACCGTTGATTCCCATTCTTCCAAGTCTATAAATGAAGCTTCATCCCTCTATTCTAATCATCCAGGCTTTTGACATCGTTACTTTGCAGAAATATCACCAGCGCGCCTTTGGCACCCTTTTGTCATCTACAAGCTTGAGATCACATACTTGCATTGGAGCTCATCTTCATTGCGTATCACCATAGCCATTCACCATCGACTTCCTACGAACAGCTAAAAAGAGTGCACTCTCTGAGGGCTCACTTCATCTGCAAAAGGACGATTGTGATAGGCGAACAACAGAAGCATCAAAATGGGAGAGGTTTGCACTGTGTTTGTTCATTGCTTCGTTTATTGAATCCTTCTTGTTTCTCTATTCTGTTGATGTTTGGGTCTTCTTTAATTCCTTTGATTGATCACTATTTTACCCTTACATTTTTGGCACCCACCGTGGGGCCTTTGCCCCTTTATTTTACCATTTCTGAGCTTTTTTGAAGGCAGGTTCCGTACAGGTTACGCAAAGTCGCGCACAGATTACTTCGGTGCATCTGTTCATTGCCACGGCGCATATAAAGACTGTTACGGCGCTTTTGTTGTTTCTGCGCATTTGTATATTTTCGTTGCGCTTTTGTGCACTGTTACGGTTCTTTTATTCTTTCTGCGCATCTGTGCATTTGTGCTGCGCTTTTGAAGACTGTTACTGCGCATACATTAATATTGTGCATTCGTTCCTTTTAACCGCGCATGCATGCAATATTACGGCGCATTCATTATTGTGGCGCTTCTGTTGATCATTTCTGTGCATCTGATCACTGAAGCTGCGCATTTGTAACAGGCTGAGGTTTTAGTACTTTTCTAGGGGAAGTTGCTAATGCTAACCTTTTCGCAGGTGTTTGCTGGAGTGGTTTTGTAGGATAGGTGCAGGTTTAGTTCCATGTAGTTGCATCTAATTAGTTCACATTTCATTTTCAAAGGGAAAGTAAAATTGATGTTCATTCAAATCTTCATTTAGTTTTAATTAGGGAGGAAGTAACTAGATTATTTCTTGCTTGCATTGCAAACACCTTCCAAGTTATTGCTATCTAAGATTAAAATTGAACTCATCAATGATTTGGAAGTTAAAATGAACCATTGCTATATCGCGAGACCTGAATTTCAAAGTTAACAATCTCGTGCTACGCGGTTTAAAAATTGGACTTACCACTACTTTCTGAAGTTAAAATGAACCATTGCTATATCGTGAGACCTGAATTTCAAAGTTAACAATCTCGTGCTATGCGGTTTAAAAATTGAACTCACCACTACTTTCTAGGATTTAAAACTGAACCACTGCTATATTGCTGAAATCACTTCAAAGTTCTGTTTGAGTAGATTAGCCCATTTAGTTTTTCACTTTTAACTAGGGTGGATTAATCAGTGTATTCTGTGCTTGCGAATGACAATAGGCTTATGCTCTCCCGTCTTCTGGGTGATCAGAGTGCCAGACTTGTCATTCTATTTGTTTAACCTTTAGGAGGGGCCTGCCCTTGGATGCACGCTTGTCCAAGCGGGAACGACCCTGAGTGGTAATAGGCTAACGCCAAGCCCTACCAAGCCACTTAAAATAAATTGTGCTTGAGGTGAAAACTTCCTGCAACAAGTGCTGTTATGTTACACCGACGGCCAACCTCCCCCAAAACCCTCTCAGGCGCAACCCTGTGAGGCTGGGAGACTCCATAACGGAGAGTAGCGCCGCCGCACGTGTAACCACTTGAACGGTTGCCCGAATTAAATACCTCTTATTTTAGTGGCCCAAATCCCTTATAATCCATTTCTCGCCTAGGATTTTGTGCTTGCTTTTGTCCAAAATAGAGTCAAAAAAATTACAAAAACAATGAAAAATTACGAAATATTCTTTGTGCTTGCTGTGTTTTCTTGCTATTAAATTCATAATATCAGATCAGGAAGACCTTTTCTAGCCAAAAAATACCAAAAACAGGAGAAAAACTAAAAATTTTGCAAAAATTTTAGAGCTGTGCATTTACACATTTCTGTTGCGCATTTACAGAGACTTACTGCGCTTTTGTAACGACTTGCTGCGCATGTACCTTTTTTGCTGCGCATGTATGCACTGTTGCTGCGCATATATAATTCACCAGACCGGTGCATTTACTGCGACTTGCGGCGCATTTGTCCATTTATGCTGCTCATCTGTTTCTGCACATATGCGACAGTGAGCACTTGCCCTATTTTTGAGGAGATATTTTCACCTAATCAGAGCACCCATTTCAGCCTAGTTTCACTTTCTGAGATTAGAGTCAACCTTGCAGTCAATCTCCATCCGTTTCACCCAACTCTTTCTCTTTCGTCCATTGTCTCACTCACTTTGTGTCCAAATCACTCTTGTCCCAAAGTCAGCCTATCCCATATCGATTCGGCATACGTCCTTCTTCGTTTCCTTAGTGAATTCACGTAAGCCTAGTGGGTCATAGTACCTTTGCTAGTAGTCTTGTTGAACGACTAAGCCCTACACAGTAAGACTGGTATCGACTACCCTTGCTAGTGGCTAGAGTCTTGTGTCAACCGTCTTACTTGAAGTCATTGAGTGAGAGAACCTTTTGTCCAAGTCTTATCCTAGGTATCCCATTCATAACAGCCTCAGTCGGCACCTTGCCAGAATTTCTAGTCCTCACCCCCCCAACCCGCGTCACCTTGCATGGTTCTTACTCGATCCCAACACAACAAGCAAATAGAAATGGCCAACTCATCCGATCACCTTCTCCCACCATGTGATGGTGAAGAAGAGATTTCTCATGAAGAATTAGTGGCGCACATGCAAGATAGAAAATTCCAACACGTTGTAGAGAAGATGATCCTTGAAGACCCCCATAAGTACTTCCATCATCTTGCTAGTCTCGGAATCAAACTCCCCGCAGACTTTGACATTAGCTCCATCATGGAAAATGCAGACAATGATCATGAGAGGGGCACAAATGACACAGTCCCACATGCACATGAGAGAGGCACAAATGACACGGTCCCCCATACAAATGAGAGAGGAAAGCAACCCGTAGATCCAACTGCTCCTATGGCAGACGTGAGACAACAAATCGAAAGTCTAAAGCTCGAGATATCCAACCTTAAGACCGGTACAAGTTCTAAGAACTACTCTTTGGAAGATATCTCGAGCTTTAGACTTTCGATTTGTTGTCTCACGTCCGCCATAGGAGCAGTTGGATCTACGGGTTGCTTTCCTCTCTCATTTGTACGGGGGACCATGTCATTTGTGCCTCTCTCATGCGCATGTGGGACTGTGTCATTTGTGCCCCTCTCATGATCATTGTCTGCATTTTCCATGATGGAGCTAAAGTCAAAGTCTGCGGGGAGTTTGATTCCGAGACTAGCAAGATGATGGAAGTACTTATGGGGGTCTTCAAGGATCATCTTCTCTATGACGCGTTGGAATTTTCTATCTTGCATGTGTGCCACTAATTCTTCATGAGAAATCTCTTCTTCACCATCACGTGGTGGGAGAAGGTGATCAGATGAGTCGGCCATTTCTATTTGCTTGTTGTGTTGGGATCGAGTAAGAACCATGCAAGGTGACGCGGGATGGGGGGTGAGGACTAGAAATTCTGGCAAGGTGCCGACTGAGGCTGTTATGAATGGGATACCTAGGATAAGACTTGGACAAAAGGTTCTTGTTGTGCCTTGCACACACGCCCCATTCTAAACATGGGGGCCCTCCCCTTTGTTCTTTTTGTTTTGGCTAGTGGGTCGTTTGGTTTTGATCTCTCTCTCTCAGAGGTGGTTGTACGGTCTGAAGTGTATGTGCCCTGGATAGAATGATTGCCTTAAAAATCACTTCAAACTTGCTAAAGGAGGGTTGTTGTTTCCCCTTCTTGAGTCCTTGATTTAGTTTGTTGCGCTAAAACTGCACTTAACTGACTTTTGCGCTGAATCTGGCCTCAACCGACCTTTGCGTCAAAACTGGCTTCAACCGACCTTTGCGTCAAAATTGGCTTCAACCGACCTTTGCGCTAAAACTGCATTCAACTGACTTTGCGCTGAAGCTGGATTCAACCGACCTTTGCGTCAAAATTGGCTTCAACCGACCTTTGCGCTAAAACTGCATTCAACTGACTTTGCGCTGAAGCTGGATTCAACCGACCTTTGTGCCAATTTTTGACCTGTCAGACCTAGCGCTAAAATCCCCTCCGTCCGACCTAGCGCTAAAATTCGTTCCAAGTGACCTCGCATTATAACCGACTTGGTCGGACCCCCAAACGAACCCCGCAGGTCGGATGAGTTTGAAAGCCCCGCCAAACAGGTCAAGTCGGAAGCCTCCGGATTCCGCGCTGATTTCTCCTTCAATTGACCAGGTCGGAGACCTCTAGTTTTCCCGCTAAGTCGGAACCCCTGCGAATCCCCGCTGACTGTATGTACTCCCGAGCATTAATGGCGGATTGGCGCGGCTTAAATAGGGAAATTAGGTAAAATTAACGCATTTTAACCGCGTTTCAAAGACCGCGCATCCGGAGCTCCGATTTCCACGGACGACCTCGCCCAGGCTCGAACCCGCGACCTCACGACCAGTCGGATCTGCGCCGCCATTTACAGGTAGGGTTCTCACCCTTTGCATTTCCTGGTTTCTCTAGGGTTTTGAAGCAGGTTTAGGAGAAACTATTAGGGTTTTACCGTTTGCATAAATAACTGTTGAATCTGTGAGTCGAGCGAGGGGGTTCCGGGTTAGGGTTTGGGGAATTGACTTTTGTATTTCTTCAAACCCTAGATTTAGAAAACCGCGAGTTTTGAGGCCTTGGGCAGATCTGGATCTTTCCGGGTCGAAACCCTACAAACCCCCGCGCACGAAGACGGCGCTGGATTAACTTTCAACCGACCCCAAAGCAACTGAACCCTTCGATGTAGTCGGACACCCTTAGATCTAGCGCTAAAATCCAGCGCCCGATTGCGCTAAAAGCAACCTCCTCTGACCTTCATAACTCATATGTCACTTACAAATCGGGTCGGATGGTTTGGAAATGCCCGCAGCCCTGAAAACCATTTTTTGTGCTAAAATCCCTTCTATCCGACTTTGCGCTGCAATACCTCTTGTCCGACTAAGTCAGATGACATCCATAACCCCGCGAAGTTGGTGCTGCTCGAAAGGCCCGCTGAAAGACTTACCAAGCTATTTTGCGCTACATTTTCCTTCATCCGACCATGCGCTAAAGCACCTTGCGTCCGACTTAGTCGGACCCCCTTGAAATCCGCGCAAGTCGGACTCACCCGAATTCCGCGCAAGGGAACCACTGATATGCCAGCGATTGTTTTGCGCTAATTTATCCACCGACCGACTTGTAAACCACTGAAGGTCGGAGACCTCCAAATCTCGCGCAAGTCAGACACCCATGAAAACAGCGCAAATTCTGCAACGCACTGAACTAACCCTCATTTGAGGTCGGACCTACCTCATTTTCCCGCCAAGGTCAGACAGCCTCAATTTCAGCGCTTTTACTGCCCGGGGGTCGGATGACCTCAATTTTAGCGCAAAACTCCCTAAATGGCCGAATTTGCTAAAATTTCTTTAGGGAGGATGGTTCAAGATAAGGTTGTTAAGGTTGTAATGCTATGTTGATGATGTTTAGGTGAATCTTTTACAACATTTGATATCTTCTTGCATGCAATATGCGGTGAATGTTAGCTTAAGTCTTCTTTCAAAATGCATGTTTTTAATGAATGATGGATTTCTGATTGATTTATCTAATCCCAGGAGTATATCAAGGAACGTACGTGGTATCAAGCTTATGAGGTCTGGTTTTGCAGGTTAGATGTCTGCTCGAGCTCAAGCCATGAAGTACGAGTTCAAAGGAATCCCCCCAGAGACCAAAATCCACTCTGGGTGGAGTAACGTGGGAGACACTGATCTAGGTCATATTGACTTAGATGATTTCAGACTAAGAATCTTTGGACCCACTCCAACTCCTCAGGCCAAGAGACTAAAGGACAGTGGACTCGGACAAGCAGCTGCCTTCCCGACCTCTGTTCAGTGTGCAGAGTTAATGGCAAGCTGTGCAGATAGGTACGACATCGTATCTAGGCAAATTCAGACAGCTAGTGGAGAAGTCCTAGCTGATTTGTCCCCGCCTGCTTTGGCAGAAATGCTGGATATCCCGTGGCATAAAACCATGACTATGCCCGACAGGCAAGCATCCAAGGAGGCATATAACAAAGACGTTGAGGGATGCAGAAAACACATAAATGATCATTGGGTCAAGAGTAGGAAATCTGCTCTCGTCAAGCTCCCCATAGTGCTGTATAGAAGTGATTTCCATGATGAAATTGGAGATATATTAACATTTTTAAGCAGAGTGTATGGGCTACCTACTGCTTCCACTTTTGAAGATTGGATGTTTGTCATAATTTCGGAAGTGTTGAAGGGAACCAAGTTCCATTGGTCGCAGATCCTTAGCGACAATATGCATGAAGCCTTCAGCCACTTCAATGAAAAGAAATATTTCAAATGGACATCCTACGTCGTCTACGCATTGGCAAGAATGAATCATTACGACGGATTGTCCAAAATCGGAGAAATCAGAAATGATGAAAAGACCCAAGTCAAGGTATACGAAGGCTATCCTCAATTGACTTCATCACAATCATTGATACACTTTAAGCGGGTCAATGATGCATTTACCATGTACATAGCAAGGAAGTTACAGGGTAATACAGTCTTGAGGATTTCAGCCGAGGCTATGAACGAAATAATCCAGTATGGCCGATGGTACATACAATTTGTGAAGTTCACATACATCAGAGTACAAGGCTTCACTGGAATGGCATATAGGTTGCCAAGGTATCCTAATGATAAGACAGTGCTCTTAGAACTGTCCAGGCAATTAGTGCCGTGTGCCGAGAAACTCAAGCACCTGCACCGAACAAATGTCTAATTTCCCATCAAGTTTGGCAGAGGACTCTACGCGTGCCCTTCCCTCGCCTCAACTGAGTATTCTGATAAAGAGCTCCAGCTTCTAAACTTGCACTATTACAATGCCAGGGCTCACTTTGACCCGAATCAGGTGATGGAGAAGTTCGTAAGCAAGAAATTGTTTCATAAAGATCATATTGAGGATTTCTGGGCCAACTGCACCGACGACTACGATGTCATGAAGAGGATGCACTCGAGGCTATCCTTGGATTTTATCAAGAAGTTTCATGTAATGGCAGTACCAGATCAATTGCAGGATGATGATAATATTTTGGCTAGAGGCCCGTGGGAGACACAATACCACCTGCCCATCCCATTACCCAATTGGGCCAATGCAGAAGAAAGCTCCTTGGATGTGATCATGAAGGAGCCAGTTAGATTGAGTAAGGCTTGGGTCAGAGCACAACTGGGGATCTTAAGGGGACAAGGAGTCCAACTGACCTATACGGCAGTTGAATCAGATAAGGACTCCGACGGAGAAGAGGATGAGCCCGTACTAGGGACAGATGATACAGAGCCTATCAAGGAAAAAGATTCAGATATTGATGAACATGCCCCTTTGGCATCAAGGGCTCGAAAAGTGCAAAAACCTCCTGTGAGATCCCCTCGGAAGAAGGATCCACCTCCTAGGCCCAGAGTTACTAAGAGGAAGGACATGCCAGGCAGTACTGGGGAGGCCTCCAAGGCCAAAAAGGTAAAAACAGCAGCAGCGAGCAAGGAGAAGACTGCTACTAAAGACGATTCAACTCCTTTGGTCTCCCAAACCCCCATGCCCGATACAGGAACGACTGTCTTGGCTTCCACCTTCTCTACTTCCATCCCTCCTTCTTCTTCCGTTTCATCTACTTCTCCCACCACCTCAGCCATCATTATGCAGGAATCATCTCCTTCCGCTTCTCCTTCCTCTGGCATTACTACCACTTCCTGCCCACTGGCAATCTCCTCCGGTGATTCCAGCAGTCCTGTTTCTCCCCCTCTCGCCATTATGTACCCTACCCCTTCTTCTCCCTTACCATTGCCCGCCTTCGCTAATTTGACTCAAATTAGTACCCCTTCCTTCACAATTTCTTCTGCTGTCCCCCTTTCACAAATGCCTGCGATGACATTAGAAGTACCTTTGTTGGAAGGTATTGAGAAAGTATGCGCAGAGTTGGGATTACCAGAGCCCGAGGGAGCACTGACCAGTAAAAATGATAAAGACCCCCTCGACTCGGCTGTTGGTATAGAAATTATTGACATATCTGATAGTCCGCTGAGCAGGGACCCAACGGAGGAAGTTTTGGAAACAGCACGAGAAAATGTGCTCGAGGGCCTAAAGGAATTGGCCCAAGCGGAAAAGGAGAAGAATCTTGAGCCTGAACAGGGGCCTTCCAAAGAATTGACTATATCAGATAAGGGTGGAAACGCTGAATTGAATGAATCTTCCGCTCCAAAATGGCTGCAGGATAGGATGGTATATCCAGAGCCCCAGATTGAAATAATGAAAATTGATTTAAGCACCATCCTGTCGCAGGCTCAGAAACCTCAGAAACAAAAGAAGGCTAAGGTGCAGTCAAGAATCTACCAGAGCGAATCAGGCTCAAGGATTGCGGAGGTAGCTGTCCCTCCTGCTGACGTAACAAGAGATCAAGTCAGGGCGGATGATTATGTGATATCCACAGTTGACTTAGGCCCAACCACCCGTGCTCAAAGGGTGGATGATTTTAAAGGATCAGTTACGTCAATTTTGAAGCAGTTGGATAAGGACGAAATGTCCAAGAAGGAATTAAAATGCCAAAACGAGGAACTCAGGGCGTGTCTTCAATTTTTGGTAAAACCAATAGATGCAGGGGGTGATATAAGGACTGTGCCTACCATCCTATCTACGGATGAAATGGCAAAACTGAGTGAGGTAAGATCAAAATCCCAAGGCGTCGAGAACTGGTTGATGAGTGTGTTTGGAGCGGGATGCGATGCCATAACTGCCTCTGCTCAGATCCACCAGCGTACAGTGGAATTGATTAACAAATGGAAAGATTTGCATGATGAATGTGACGTGTTCGACGAATACTATTCTCACATGTATCCGCGAATCAAGGGTATCCGGGAGTTGCCAGCTCAAACCTTGGTCACAGAAAACATTCTGACTGGAGATAGGCTCCCAAAGGCTATTGAGTGGTACCAGCAGTTACTTCTGAGGAAAGAGACCTTCGAGCAAGTAAAGGAAGGATATAAACCCGCTGACGAAGAGCTAAGATCTATCGTATATGATATCAGCGATGCTTTGAGAAGCTGTAGAGATGAATCTTTTGATGATTATGCTCCCTTCGAGGTCAAAAAATGTAAAGGAAAACTGCATGTTATATTATTTGAAGACACTGCGCTAAGTACAGAAGAACGGTTAGACAAGGCAAGTGACCTCAGGGCAGAATTCAAAGCATTTCACAGAGCAGAGGCAGATTTTGAAAGGATATACACCAGATTCAGTCGGGAGCTAGAGGTGTTTGATTACAGAACGCATCATCTGAAAGATCCGGCCCCATCTGATATCAATCCAGCACTTGAGGCATGGCTGACCTATCGGAATAAGCTGTCCGGAGGAGATAGTATCGACCTGGATAAAGAATCTTAGTATTATTTGAATATTTTATCAATTCAAATCCTATCATTGTTGTAAATTTGATATATCTGGACAGCATGTAATTTATTTGTCTTCTTCTTGCCTCCTAAATGGGTATTTTCACCAATGTATTGGGTTGGCTAGTCAAAATGACTAGATTCAATGTATCTGGGGCTGTCTTTTCGTCTTTTTCATAAAAGACAAAATGTAATCCGGGAATTAATGTGGGCCTTTCTTGATGTAATCTGAGCCGTCGGTGTTGAGTTAATCTCCACCATTCATTTGAAGAGCTAGGGTATGCTACTTTCTATATAAAGGGCTACCATTTCCACTTTTTGTAAGAGAGATTTTGATGCCAAATTGTTGACTCTGTGCCATTTGAATTAATACAAAGCAAGTTTCTGCAGCATTTCTGAGAATTTGCATCTTGTTTCAATTCATTGTGGTTTTCATGGTTTGCTTCTTGCTCTCCCATAGTTAGATTAGTTGTGCTTTTATAATGTTAATGGTTATTGCAGTATTTGATGAATGTTCCAAGTCCATACTTTTAGTTATTTGCTGATGGTAAATAACTGTGTAAAGTTAGCCTGGGCTTATTATTTGTGCTAAAGTTCAACTTCATTTATGAGTTAAGTTGCGCCATTTATTGGGTATTTAACGAATAAATGTGGTTTGAAAATCTTTCGACTTCCATTGAAGATAGCACCGTTCTCTGCAGCACTGTAACACTCATTTCGGTTTGGTAACTCAGAAGACTGGTTTGAAGTCTGGAATATTTGTCTACTAAAGATAACCCTTGCATTGTGAATGTCACTTAGGATTCCTTCTAAACCCTTAATCTTTTGCATTTTCTTTAAAATCACTGTTTAGTTGTTAGAGTAGAAAGTTTCAGCAGCATCTCACTTTGTATATCAGCTGAAAATCATAGTAGGGTTTATGTGTATTTGTTGTCTCGGCCTTGAAGATTTGCAGACTGCATGTAAGACCCCTTGTAGGTACAGCTAGAACATAACCATTGAGAAATTCCAAGCAAGCTAAGACCTAGCTGTATTATCCTTGGAGTAGTCTTACCTAGGGTAATATACTTTTCAAGAGAGGTGTGAAACCAGCAATCACACCTGCGTTCCTGCGTGCTAAAACCACCATCAACAGTTCTCTCGCTCAATGACTTCAAGTAAGACGGTTGACATAAGACTCTAGCCACTAGCAAGGGTAGTCGATACCAGTCTTACTGTGTAGGGCTTAGTCGTTCAACAAGACTACTAGCAAAGGTACTGTTACCCACTAGGCTTACGTGAATTCACTAATGAAACGAAGAAGGACATATGCCGAATCGATATGGGATAGGCTGACTTTGGGACAAGAGTGATTTGGACAGAAAGTGAGTGAGACAATGGACGAAAGAGAAAGAGTTGGGTGAAACGGATGGAGATTCACTGCAAGGTTGACTCTGATCTCAGAAAGTGAAACTAGGCTGAAATGGGTGCTCTGATCAGGTGAAAATATCTCCTCAAAAATAGGGCAAGTGCTCACTGTTGCATATGCGCAAAAATAGATGCGCAGCATAAATGGACAAATGCGCCACAAGTCGCAGTAAATGCGCCGGTCTGGTGAATTATATATGCGCAGCAACAGTGCATACATGCGCAGCAAGTCGTTACAAAAGCGCAGTAAGTCTCTGTAAATGCGCAACAGAAATGTGTAAATGCGTAGCTTTGAAATTTTTGCAAAATTTTTAGTTTTTCTCCTGTTTTTGGTATTTTTTGGCTAGAAAAGGTCTTCCTGATCTGATATTATGAATTTAATAGCAAGAAAACACAGCAAGCACAAAGAATATTTCGTAGTTTTTCATTGTTTTTGTAATTTTTTTTGACTCTATTTTGGACAAAAGCAAGCACAAAATCCTAGGCGAGAAATAGATTATAAGGGATTTGGGCCACTAAAACAAGAGGTATTTAATTCGGGCAACCGTTCAAGTGGTTACACGTGCGGCGGTGCTACTCTCCATTATGGAGTCTCCCAGCCTCACAGGGTTGCGCCTGAGAGGGTTTTGGGGGAGGTTGGCCGTCGGTGTAACATAACAGCACTTGTTGCAGGAAGTTTTCACCTCAAGCACAATTTATTTTAAGTGGCTTGGTAGGGCTTGGTGTTAGCCTATTACCACTCAGGGTCGTTCCCGCTTGGACAATCATGCATCCAAGGAACCCCCTAATTAGATATGTTCCAGAACGATGATGCTTACATTGACTATATGGAACTTAGGGATCACTTACCAAAAGGAGATCATAAAGCTGGTTTTGCTATCGAACTCAATATCGTGGCTTACTTCGGGGAGGGTGCCAAGCCTTCTAGTCACAAAAATATCAAGATCAAAAATGGATCTGACGGTGAAAACCGCCGTGCGGTAGTGTCAGATCATAAAACAGTAAAAAGAAACGACGTATCCGAAGGTGAAAACCCAACTGTGGCACCTGACGATGGAATGCTTGACACCCTCCCTAGTGATATGTACCAGGAACGGTCACAGATTGTGGTGGAGCCAACAGAGCTAGTGAATATTGGAATCGAAGAGCAGCCCAAGATTATCCACTTTGCAAAATCTCTCACACCACCAGAGAAAACCAGGTTTGTACCATTCTTTAAGAAGAAGAGAGGCAGCTTTGCTTGGTCATATGCTGACATGCCAGGTTTAGACCCGAACCTGATTCTGCATCATTTGCCATTGGATCCAGGGGTGAAGCTCATAAAGCAAAAACTGAGAAAGATGCATCCTCATATAGCCCTTTTGGTCAAGGAAGAACTCAAGAAATTGCTAGATGTGGGGTTCATCAGAGCCATAGATTACCCCGAATGGATATCAAACATTGTGCCAGTGTCTAAACCAGATGGCAGGGTTCGACTATGCAATGATTTTTAAGACTTAAACAAAGCATGCCGCAAGGATGACTTTCCGTTGCCAAACATCAACATCATAGTCGACCTTACTGTAGGACATATAATGCTATCACTCATGGACGGATTGGCCAAGCTGAGGCATCGAATAAAACCATTCTGAAAATCCTAAAGAAAACTGTCAATGAAGCTGGTCGTGATTGGTACGTCCAATTCAATCCCGCTCTGTGGGCCTACAGAACCAGCATACGCACTCCCACAGGTGCTACACCCTACGCCCTTGTCTATGGTTCCGAAGCCATCCTTCCCATTGAGGTCGAACTACCATCCCTCAGGGTGTCATTGCAAGGTCTCATATCAGATGAAGAGTACAGAGTCTCCAGGCTACAAGAACTAGAGCTGCTAGAAGAAAGGCACCAGAAAGTTTTTGACCATCTCAAAGCCTATCAACGGATGATGTCAAGAAGCTACAACCACAAGGTTCGACCAAGATGCTTCAAGGTTGGGGACCTCGTTCTAAAAGAGAACCCTTGCAATTAGTAGGACAAAGAAAAGAAAGGTAAGTTCGAGCCTAATTGGCTTGGGCCCTATGTGATTGTAGCTGCTTACGGATCGGGGGCATATCAGTTGGCCACTTCAGAGGGTGAGTTGTTTGATGATCCAATCAACAGCATGCACCTTCGCCGCTTCTACACCTAGGAGACCCCCAATGCAAGGGGGCAAAATAAAATCAAAAATAAAAAAAATCAAAAAATATATATATATAGAAAGCATACACAAAAAATTCATCCTTTGGTGAAAACCTGGCAAACAGGTGCCTTGGATAGGTATCGTGATGAAAACCTGGCAAACAGGCATCATGTTACTCTCTAGCTCCTCGTGCAAATAAAAGCAAGTGATGAAAACCTGGTAAACAGGCGTTACTTGTGATAAACCACCTTCTCCATCTTTGAGAATCCAATCACCTTGAGTCCATTCTTCCTTCACTCGTTTTCCATTCGACCCATATCTGTCCCACAATAAACACTTGACAGTTACCTATCATGGCTTGATACTCACCTTGTGGCCTTGTCAACCAAGGTTTTGTCCCATATCGTCTCCTCAATGTGAGCCTAGTATAGTGTCTCTCGTCGGTGTCCATGGTCCAAGTCCGTGAACTATGTTGCCTCTGCGCTGTCACGTAGGCAAGGCCATTATTCTAATGCGCCCCCGAGGCTTCCATTTCTCCCACAGTCCCATTCATCCCCTTTCTTGTCTTCATTCTTGTCGTCTTTCTTCTAGTCCATCCATGGTCCATTAGGGTTTACCCTGAACTACGTTGCCTCTGCGTCGTCACGTAGGCAAGGCCATTTAGCAATGAGCCCCCGAGGCACTAGGTTAGTCCATTAGGGTCCTTCTCCCCAATAAGGATTGTGCAATCTTCTCACCAAGCAAACAAATGCAAGCAGAACCTGCGCCTCAAGCAGAAATCTTGACAATGAGCATCTTAACCTATCCAATGCAAAGAAAATCCCCAAGGTCTTCTAACTGATTTTATCTAAATTATGGCAAGAAAAAACACATCTAAATGCAAGAATGTTTTGTGGATTGGAACCATGGTTAAGTTACAGAGTTTGGATTTTTGTTATCATGTCTTTCTACGGTACTCAAGGATGCCAAAAGCTAGAGATGCTATGATGGGGGTATGATTATTTTCTTTGTTTGCTATTTGTGGATTAAACTTTAGTAATGTGAAGCCTTGTCTAAGGACATGATCGGAAAAAGATCATCAAGGACATCAAAGGTATAACACGAACGGGGGCAATCCTTGCTTGTTGAAATGCAGGAAGTACTCCGGTCATCTAGATTCAATTTTGACTAGATGCTTGTTTTAGCTTGCTAAATCACAATCCATGTAAGCGATACTTAGGTCATCTCGGTTCAATTATACCTCAATGCTTGTATTCACTTACAACATTTCAGAAAATGTACCAAAAACAAATCGCCCAATGATGAAATAAAGCACTCCAATAGCAAAGCATCCATCCTATATCCATTTATACATCCATAACATACCCCATGCAATAAAGATCCAACAATGCAGAGTATCAATACACATCCATGCAATCCTCATTATCCAAACTATGCAGAGTAACGATACCAAGTAAAGTTTCTAAGTCATCTTATCACAACCATTCTTCTATCTATCTATCATGTCATTCTTGTGTCGATAAAGTACATTTGGACTTCACAAAAACAAAGCATATAGGAGCATATCATATCATTCGTAGGACTAGTCATGCACATGCTTCGGTTTGTAGAATACACCATCCAATGCATTAGGTCACCAATACATTTGCATCACATCACATCTTAAAGCACAGATAATCACATCAAACTCATATCACATACGCATACATTTGCATTAGATCATATAGATGTCCCATAACACAGTTGCATCATCACATAGAAATCATAACACATATGCATACATTTGCATTAGAACATATACACCTCCCATAACAAAGTTACCTCTAACATAGAAATCATATTACATTTTGCATTCATTTGACAACATTAAATCACATAGACATCATATAGCAGCATATCACAAAGCATCACATATAGCATCAGATAGACCATCTAACTATGCACATACATCACATCATACAGTAGAAGTAAATCTTCATCGCATAGCACATGCAATAGATACACAAAGCTACATCCTCATATATACTATCATATAAAAGAGGTCCAAATGTACAAAATCGTCATCTATCTCTGGAATAAAAGTGTCATATACAATATGCATCCAAATGGATGGTGATACATGTCCCAAAATGTACAAAATCTGGTCTGTGTCTATCCCTGCTGCTGTGGGCCACCACTGCCAGCTCCTGATTGCTGAGGACCCATCACGGAGGCCCCTGACTGTGATGGACCTGCTCTATGAGTCGCCCCAGACTGACTCCTGAAGCTCCTTGCCCTCTGGCTCGATGCCACGGTACCTGGTATAACCCTCGGTAATACTGAGCCTGGGACTGTGCTCTGGCTAGATCTGTCTATGCCTGTGCCAACTGCGTCTGCAACTGGCCAACCTGTGCCTGTGCCTGCTGCACCTGCCCAACCAAAAATGAACTCGCTGCATCTATCCCCATAGCAGCCACAGCAGTGTCCCGCTCTACACGGATAATACGTACCCGTGCGTCTGCCATGTCTCTCTCGCGAGTCAACCCAGTGATCACCACTGCATCTATATCTCACCTCCTCTCTACCCTCCTCAGTTGTGCCTGCAGCTCTTGCACCTGTCCCCTCAGGCTGGCTATAGTCCTCTCATGAGCCTCTCCCTGTACTGGCCCCTGTGCTGCCTCTGCCTGTTCTGGCCCCTGTGGCTGGGGCACCTACTGCTGTGGTACCTGCTGGGGTGGTGGCATCTGTGCCTGCTGAGGTATCTGCTGATGTGCCTCTACCTGCCCTGGCACTACCTGCTCAGCTTGAACTATCCTCCTCTGCTGTCTCAGCCTCTCTCCGGCTCTACCACCCCGTCGTCCTCGTCCTCCTCTAACTCCCCTCCGCTCGGGGCCAGCCTCTCCCTCCTCCTCTGAGTCCGCCTTATCAATACGAGGCACCAGCATGCCAGGTCTTCAATATCTTGGGAAAGGATGTGTAGTGATCCAATCCTCGTACTCCTGTGTCACCCCCGCATCTGCTATCTCTCTCCTCATGTCCCATGCCACATACGGCGTCTGCTAGAACTCTGCCAGAGCCTCCTCGTACGAAGCCATCGGCCCCCATCGGACCCTCTCTGCATGTGTCCGTGCGAACATAGCCTGCCCCTGTGGCATGCCCTGCCTCCTGCCGAACTGTCTCAACACTCAGCCCACCATTTGCCTCTCCAGTATATGCCGTGTCCGGCCTATCAGCCACCTGGTCTGAAAGCAGTATGGCAGCTCATCTCCCTCGTCGTCCCAAGGCTCACAATCCAGATATGGTCACCAGACGACCACATCCACTCCGTCCAAGGTGTGTCTCCAATACTCTAGCTTCCCCAGCCTGTGCTGGGAAATCACTCCTGCATAGCCATAACTGTATGGCTCTCTGCGCTGCCTCGCGAAGACACATATTAGCCTAGTCACCGCTATGTGCTCCCACAGCTAGAACTATAACAGCAACACCCCAGCTGATAGACTCGTGCTGCGGTGATACACCACCTGATGCATGTCATGGTATAAATGGGCCAGTACGTAGACTCCCCATGCATATCGAGTGCCCTCAGTCAGCATCCGCTCCATGATCCTGCCCCATCCAATGGGGAACCCATGCGATCTCCTGTCCAGGCACACAACACCCCCGATCAGTCCAGCCACAATCCCAGGGAAGTAGTCATAGTAGTCGTATATATCCTACCACGAGATAACCTGTCCAGCTAGCTCAGGATCATCAAACACCCGCCAAATTACATAAGCGCAGTTTTCATGTATGCGCCGCCGAAACCGGCATATGCACCGCGCAACGACAAAAGCGCCGCTTCGCGAGACATATGTGCCGTTCTACGTTTCGGTGCATGCATTCAACCTATTTTCTACGTGCATTTATGACACCTAAAGTCGACCCTAGGAGAATTTTTTTGAAGCACATACCGGGGGTCCTACCTCTGCTGGCTGCCCGAATCGACGGACTCGCTCAAATCGATGCTCCTTGTGCGGAATGTCTGCTGCTCTAGCTGCCATGCTGCTCCAAGTTTGCTCTAGGCTCTCTCAATCCAATCCAGAGTAAATAAGTGTACAAATGACTATTCTTGTGGACCCAGCTCCTATTTATAGCCTCCAAACCCTAATTTTGGCTAGGTGATGACTGTGACTACTTCCTGTGCCCTTTTTCTTCCCGTTTTCTTCTTGCATCCCTGACCGCATCCCTTTTCCTCCAACCTATCCTAACCCCTTCGTCTTCATGAGATTGTCTGTCTCCATTTCTTTCACCCTTTTCCCATCCAATCTCCCAAGGGGGCATCCTATTGTCATTGAACCTGTACCAGGGGCAAACTGGGGCATGTATCATCATTCAGACTATCGAATTTTTTGAAGCAATGCTGTAAACTGCATTGCATCAAAGAGGGGCAAAATGTATACGCCTAAAAATGACACGATTCATCCTAAATAAATATTCTAAATATTTCTTCCCTTCTTCTATTAATTAAATAAATATTCTAAATTTATTTAATCGATTCACTGTTCCATAATTAAATAAATTCTATTTATTTTTCTAAATGTCTCACATAATTAAATAATCATAAATTATTTAATTAAGCCAAATTCCTCTATCCTAAGTTCTAAATTCCAAAAATCCACATCACCTTTACACCTCACCTTTTCCACCTCACCTTGTCCACCTCATCAGGTTGCACATGTAATTAAATATATTTAATATTTAATTACCTTATTTTCCCTCACCCACATGGCCTATTTCTTCTCAAATCAGAGGTTAGTTAACTAATCAATCAAAAGTGTTAACTAACCTGTCAATTGAGTCAAATCCTCAATCAATTCAGTCAGTTCCACAATTTCTTCTTCTAACTGATCAATCAAATCAGTTAACAGACCAGTCAATGGAGTTAACTCTCCAATCAATTTTGTCACATCCCCTCTTTCATGATGGAGCTGGGACACTTGTCACATTTCTACTGGTTGCACATTCCTCAACCATTCTTAGCCGTTGATCTTCATATCTCCTCTCAACCATTGATTCCCATTCTTCCAAGTCTATAAATGAAGCTTCATCCCTCCATTCTAATCATCCAGGCTTTTGACATCATTACTCTGCAGAATTATCACCAGCGCGCCTTTGGCACCCTTTTGTCATCTACAAGCTTGAGATCACATACTTGCATTGGAGCTCATCTTCATTGCGTATCACCACAACCATTCACCATCGACTTCCTACGAACAGCTAAAAAGAGTGCACTCTCTGAGGGCTCACTTCATCTGCAAAAGGATGATTGTGATAGGCGAACAATAGAAGCATCGAAACGGGAGAGGTTTGCACTGTGTTTGTTCATTGCTTCGTTTATTGAATCCTTCTTGTTTCTCTATTCTGTTGATGTTTGGGTCTTGTTTAATTCCTTTGATTGATCACTATTTTACCCTTACAGTTATCAAACCAAAATCATTAAGTATCCTGGCTTTGATAATGTTGGACAACAATCTGTGGGCACTATAACTTTACCTATACAAGTGGGACCTATGATGGTGCCTACCTTGATTCATGTAATGCCTTGTTCTCTATCTTATAACATGATTCTGGGTAGACCTTGGATACATGCATTAGGAGCAGTTCCTTCTACTTTACACCATTCAATTAAGTTTATATTTAAAGGAAAATTGCATACTATCCATTTAGATCCTGAACCTGATAATTGTTTGTAAATGGAAGTGCACAAACATGTTGTTGGTCCTAAGATTTTGAAAAATTTGAAAGCCAAGTTATCAGCTCCTCTTGCCTCTAAAAATGTTAGGCAAGAGTCCAAACAATCAAATACATTTGTTGGTCATGACTGGGGTTCGTTAGATTTCGCATCCTCCTCCATAGGAGAGTATAAACTTAAAAACCTCATCCCTGAGACATCAAAGATTGCATCAATCATATCACATGCTTTGAAGGATAAACATAAGATCTCTTTGTTGACAAATAAGGATAATACTCTTAGTTATACTACTGATTATGAGACTTATGAAGCTTCTCCTTCCTCTAAAGAAATGGTCTCTCTTTATGGCAGAGGATTCCGAATCCTTTACAAAAATTGTGACTATATAGGTAAGGGTTGTGGCATAAATCAACAAGGAATCAAAGTCCCTATAGAATCTGCTTGGCAACATTACTCCAGTGGCATTGGATATAATCCTTTCAAGGAATCTAAAGCCTGCAAATGCCCTACTCTAAATGTGAATACAATATCAACACTTAGTTTGATATACCTTGAGATGATTAACGCCAATTGTCCTCCAGGATCACTTCCTTTAGATATGTTTACGACGGATGAAGGGATAATGGAATTCTTAGGTACCTATGATAGTAATCCTCGTTATCACCATAAATGTGGCCTACCTTATTGTTTGAACAATGATGCATACTTTGGAAGATACTAGCACAATAGTTGTTATAATAGAACATAGCGAAGAACTTAAAGAACAATTACAATCCTAGAATCCCCCTGACCATAGTATTTGCCTTAATAGAAAGATTATTGATGTTGTCATGGATAAAGATAATCTTGAAAAAGTTATTCCTATTGGTGATTGTTTAGATATGGAAGAAAAAGAAGAAATGACTAAATTGTTGAATCAATTCTCAGAATTGTTTGCTTGGAATTACTCAGACATGCCTGGTGTAGATCCTCAGATTGTAACACATAACATCATGTTGAAACCAGATGTTAAACCTTTTAAACAAAAGATTCGTAAGATGAATCCTAAGATTGCTTTGCGTGTTAAAGCTGAAATAGAAAAACTCCTACAAGCTAGCTTTATTCGACCTATTAATTACTCTCTATGGATCTCAAATATTGTCGCCATTGCTAAACCTGATGGTCGTATAAGAATGTGCATAGATTTCCAAGATTTAAATTTGGCATCGTTAAAAGATGATTTTTTGCTCCCTAATATCGATATGATTGTTGATTCCATCGCCAGACATGAGTTGCTATCTTTTATGGATGGATTTTCGGGATATAATCAAATCCTTATAAATCCTCTTGATCAGTATAAAACAACCTTTATAACACCTTGGGGTACATTTTGTTGAGTAGTCATGCCATTTGGACTTAAGAATGTAGGAGCTACTTACCAATGTGCGATGACTCTTATATTTCACAACTATACGCACAATATTTTAGAAGACTACATTGATGACATCCTAGCGAAGTTTATCCATCGTAAGGATCATGTTACAAATCTTTGGCATATATTTGAGCGCATACGAAAATATAATATGCGATTGAATCCCCGTAAGTGTGTTTTTGGAGTGGATAGTGGAAAGCTACTTGAATTTATCATTTCAAATCGAGGTATAGAAGTTCACATGAAAAAGATAGATGCAATTGTTAACATTCCAATACCTAAGAATATATCTCAACTTTGTAGTTTGCAGGGAAAGATACATGCCATTCACTGATTTGTTTCACAACTCGCAGATAGGACTTGCCCCTTTACGCAACTACTGAAGAAAGATTCTTGCTTCCAATGGAATTCTGACTGTCAAAAATCTTTCGATGATCTAAAGGTTTACTTAGCTAATCTACCTGTTTTACAACCCGCTATTTCCAACAAACCATTCTTGTTATACATTTCATCATCTAACAATGCCCTAGAAGCCTTGTCAGTGCAACATAATTTTGAAGGCAAAGAATGCGTTGTCTATTATATCAGTCATACTTTGCTTGATTATGAAGTGCCATACACAGTCATAGAGAAACAGTGCCTAGCTTTAGTGTTTGCCACTCAAAAGCTTAGACATTACCTCTTAAATGATGAAGTGCACATGATGGTAAAATTTGACCCTTCGAAACATCTCTTTGCAATAACAGATCTATCAGGTCGTCTTGCCAAATGGGTTATGTTAACAAAATTTGATCTTAAATTTATTTCTCAAAAAGTGATTAAAGGGCAGGTGATAGCTGATCAGTTAGCCAAAGCTCCCTCACCCTTTTCTATACAAAATGTTGATGCTTTTCCTGATAAACAGATTCTAACAATCTCTACGGAAGAAAAATGGGAGTTATACTTCGATGTATCAAAATGTCGAACTGGCTCAGGAGCTGGTGTTATATTAATACCTCCCATGGGAAAGTCGATTCCTTTATCTTACCGTTTAGATTTCTTATGTACAAACAACATAGTCGAATATGAAGCTCTTATAGCTGGACTTCATGCAGCTTTGGCTCTTAGTATCAAGAATATTACAATATACGAAGATTCTCAATTAATTGTTAAGCAGATAACAAGATCGTATCAAACTAAGCATGATAAGCTATCTCAGTATCATGAATTTGTACTATCTCTCTTAAGAGAATCTGAATCATATAGGATCGATACCATTCCTAGGAAAGATAACTGACATGCGGATGCAATGGCAAGTGCAGCTTCCCTTATATCCCCTGATGGTTCTCCTAAAGATTTTCCCTTGTTGTTCATAATCTTAAGACACCGGTAATTGAAAGCAATATAGTGGCAAATTTAGAACTTTGTGGTAATACATACACCAATGAATGGTTCTCCTATATATTGAACTATTTACACAATGGAACCATTCTGGACTTGACTTCTAAGAATGCCCGAATCCGTTTATGCAAACTAGCAATGTGATACATCATATTATTGAACGTCTTGTATCGACGAAGTTATAATGGTGTTTTACTACGATGTTTAAGTAATATAGACATTTTGATAGCTTTAGAAGAAGATCACTCTAGTGCTTGTGGGGGGCATTTTGGTGGAAAATCATTGGTGCAAAAGTTTTTACGTATGGGGTATTATTGGTAGCATATGGAACAAGATTCCTTCACTACATCAAGAGATGCCCACAATGTCAACAACATAAACACCTAATCCATGCTCCTGCTCAAGAGCTTCATGCCCAGGTGTCACCTTGGCCATTTTCTATCTGGGGCTTGGATCTAGTTCGTAAAATTTCCCCATCCTCTTCTCAAGGACATACGTTCATAATTACTACTACTAATTATTTTATAAAATGGGTCGAAGCGGTCCCTTTACGATCCATGACCGCCGATGTAATCTGTCGATTCATACAAGATAACATAATTTCTCGATTTGGAATACCTTCCTCCTTAGTGTCATACAATGGTATGCCATTCAAGAACAAGGATGCAAAAAATATCCTTGAAAAATATCATATACAACATCACTTCTCTATGCCTTATTTGTTGGGAATTAAGGTGTCTCAACCTTTGCAAATTCCTAATGTTGTATTTATTTATCCCATGTTGAGTTAGCATAGTCAGCACCTTGTGTATATGCAGCAGGGTAAATTTTGGTGACTTTGGTAGCTGCAGTTTGCCCCTTGAATAATTAATGGGGGTTTGGGGGTAGCGCCCTCAAACAATTTTTAATTAATGACAAGTGTTGGTGAGTATCTCTGCATGAGAGAAAGGCATCTTTGGGCGGTCAAGGGAGGTTATGAGATGTAAGAGGAATATGATATTTTTAGTCAGTGTATGATGGATTCTATGACAGCTGTAAGGTGCGTAAGAGCATCTGTTGTAACCTATCTTGGGACCAGGTGCCCACATTGAGATGGGATGTTGGACAAGTGTCCTTAGGAGTGGGTTTTGGGGCATGAGTCCAAGATTGACGCCCATCTCTAGAAGGTTCCATATTTGCCTTGTAAACTCTATATAAACAGGTGCTTGGATGGGAGATAGATAACTTTTGTACAAGTACTGTTATGCTGCCAGAATATCTCTAGATTCGATATTCGAAGACTCCTGAAAGAGCATTGGCTTTGAAACTGTATTGTAATCTGTTATTGTTTACTGTAATACATTTGAGCTATGTTTTGGAGTGTGGGGATTTTCACCCGTAAGGGTTTTCCCCACGCATATCTTGTCTCTCTTCTTCTGTCTTCTTTCTGGTTCTTGTGTTTTGCTGCAATATCTCATGTTAATGGTTTAACTTTGCTGTAATAGTTAGGATAAAGTTGAATTTGCATAGCCCTCTCCTCATTAGATTAGTGTAGGAAGCATTTTCCGCACACCTAGCTTCCTTTCATTATTATCCTCAATCAAACGGCCAAGCAGAAGCTTCAAACAAAGTTATTGGATAGATTCTAAGGAAAACTGTTAATAAACATCAAAAAGATTGGCATACACAATTATCCTATGCACTATGGGCTTATAGAACAAGTATTCGAATAGCTACGGGTAACACACTGTATAATCTTGTATATGGCGTAGACGTAATAATGCCCTTGGAGTTAGAAATTCATTCCTTGTGAATTTCCCTAAGAGACATCATGGATGATGACATAGAATGAGAGAAAAGATTACAGGAACTTGAGATGCTTGATGAAAGACGGGTTAACGCTCTTGAACATCTGAAGGCTTATAAAAAAGGAATACAACAAGCCTATAATGTGCAAGTCATACAACATTCATTTAATGTTGGAGACTTGGTTCTTTATGAAAATCAAAGCAATGTAAACGCACCACCTGGTGAAAAAGGTAAGTTTAGTTCTAATTGGCTTGGATCATATATAATCACTGAAACCTTCAAATCCAGATCGTATAAATTAGCCAATGAACAAGGTACGCCACTTAAAGAGCCTATTAATGCAACGCACCTCAAAAGGTTCTATGCTTAAAAGATCTAATGTTAATTGTTCATAAGCTAACTTAGTACATCGATTAGCTTCAATTTTGACAAGCTATTATTGTTTTGTCTTAATTAATTTTGCATTATATCTTTGTTTAGTTAGTCATTGTTGCATCATGTTTAAGTAGTCATTGCTTATATCACTTTCACATTAACTGAATATAGCATGGAAATTAAAGTTGTGTAAAATAATTAATCATTGTGTTTGTTACTACATGTTCTTTTTAGAATTATTAGTATATCACAATAGCATTAGTTATAGCATTTAGACATCATCACCAGTTGCATTTTACAAAAATCACATGTGATAGATCAAAAGCCATTACACATAGATCAAAAGAAATAATCATATATATATATATCAGTTTCATGTATACATCTGAGTCGACTATCCCTCAAAACAAAATGGGATGTCATAGTGCCTAAAGTCTATGAATCACATAGTAGAACCTTGATCTCCAGTACCCTCAGGCCCTCATGGTGTGCGAGTGACAAAAGCCTAACCATGAGTGGCTACGGACCATGAATGACTCCTAGAGACACTTCACGATTGTAACCCCCTGATCTTACATCTCATCTCTATCATCAGCTCACGTGCCTCCTGGTACATCCTCTAGTACTGGTCTCTCTCAGCCCGAGCACTGTCTTTGTTAGCTCTTGCCTGCTAGACCTCCCACAGAAAGAACTCATTGACAGCTAGCTCTCCCCCCGATGTAGGAACTGTTACTGTCTGCTCTTGCTGTGCCCTAAGCTCAACCTCAGCATGCTCAGCTCTCTTTCAAAACTCCTCTCTCTTGTGCAGACTACTCTAGCATGGCCTCTGTAGCAGTCCTATATCTGATGATAGGCATAAATATCTCAGCATGCCGCTCAATGGATGATCATGGCAAATAATCTGCCTACACCCACTACTCTGAGGCATCTGTCGGTAATATGTCTCTTATGACGTGACTCACAAAGTCCCACCATGCGTCTGTCCTAACTGCAAGATAGAGAATGAGATAGATGTTAGACTCCCATATAAAAATCATAAATAATAAACTATACCAAAACACAATAAATCAAACTTTACCTGGATCTCCATCTCGCTAGGATGGATCTCGAATCGCCGATGCTATGATGAGCTTTCTTGTTTGATCTGCGGCTAGGGACATAGGCCTGCTACTCTCCGCTCACTCTATCTGACTAGGCCTCACATCATCTATAGGAGTAGAACCACGAGCCTTGGACCGTGGCCTCAACTCAGTCTCCTCATCAGTGTTCGCCTCCTACTGGCTCTGTCATGATCTCGCTCTGAAGACATACTGTGATGGGACCTCCTTGGACTCATCCTCATCCTCCTCCATACCCTCCTCGAGATCATAGTATTCTGTGAAGTCACTGACGTCATCCTCCACCCCTATGTCACTAGCATGACCGGCCCAAGGTTGGGCATCTCCTGTAGGATGCCCAGGTGGAAAGATAGGTGTAGGTCATGCTGTGTGCCACTAGGTCTGATATGCTTGAGTACACCCAACATCATCTACACCTGATACCAGCTCTACATCATCAGGACCCTCATCATCGCTAAGTGGTACATCTGCTATAGTTAGCCATTGGACAGTATTGGCTTTGATTGCACTTCGAGCTGCATGTGCATAGCTCAGATGAACTACAGGAACATCCTGTACCTGCCTGAACTGTTGTGCCACCCTATCATAGTAAAACTAAGATACAACATGATTGAGGCAATTGGCCATCAACCAATCCCTCTGCATCTGAGCTAACTACCTCTGCTCGCCAGGTCGTCTGATGAATCCACGATATGGTCTCCAGACGATGTCACCAGGCTGCAATCTATCAAATATTACTCTCCAGTATAATAGGTTGTTGTGCCTCTAACACCTGACTAGTGGGTAGGCATAGACACGTGGATGTGTGAACACTACCTCTATGGGATAACCCATCATCCATGTGCACCTGATGTGCTCAAAGGTCCAAACCTATAATAATGTTCAAACCATCAGACTCTGCATCTCATAGTGGACATATTTCCCTAAGTCGCGATATAGGTGCGCAAACATACTACGCCTCTATGAATAGACAATCTGATGCATCTCCATCACTTTGATAGTATGAAAAAGACCCCCGTGAAGGTGAGTTCTCATCCATCTGGTGTGATAGCTAGTGCGACTGTGACAATCATGATCCTTTGTAGTAAGGGAATGTCTCTGCATCCCTACTCTAGCAAATAGAGCTGAATGTGTCCTTGCTCTATCTGTGACATGGTGCAACCCAAGCAGTATAATTGACTCTCTTGAGTATACTCCTCTGAGTGATGTCCAACAACCCTCACTACCTCTCCTTAGATAGGCAGTCGAAGGATCCTAAATACATCCTCTAGTGTGATGGTAACCTCACTAGTCGGTAAATGGAATGTGAAGGTATCTGTATCCCATCTCTCCATCAGTGTCATAAGCATTGTGCAATGGAATTTGATTGTGGGCATCTCAAACACCCACCATAGGCCCACCATCTGTAAGTTCTCTCTCTTTGTGGTTGTCAAAGCACTAGCATGCTCTGACAGAAGTGCCATCAGATGACCACCTGTGTGCTCCCCCATCTCAGGGACATCCTACAGATCAGAAAGAAAGCAAGAGTATCAGAATCCCCACTAGAAACCAAAATAAGCTATCAAAGATTGAATACAATGCATGTGCCTAGGACCTATGTCCTCTGAGGACCAGGGTGCCCCAGGAAGACTAGGGTGCCCCAGGGGGACACTGGCGCTCTTGTGGGACTAGGGCACCCCCAGGAAAACTCTGGCGCCCTAGGTGGACTTGGGCACCCCTATTTGGGAACCCTGTCCACCTTCCCCTCTTGGCACAAAAATTGATAAATGTGAAAGCAAAATATGATGAAAGATGACAAAAGGATACCTTAGCCTCGAAGCGTCTCTCTGCCACTCGGGCTTGGAGCATCTCTATTTGTGGTGGATGTTATGGACATTGACTCGACATGGCCGTTACCCTATTCTCCTTCTCTCTCTCTCTCTCTGCAATAACAAAAAACAAGAATGAGTAAGTGATAAGTGACAACTCCTTTTACATAAAGTAAGTGACAAATCCTATTCCTAACTAGGTGCAAAAGTGTGCTCTTTCACTCTGGAGTCCCTTTCTTGAGCTGTCGAACTCTGATCTCCGTGCCGTTTGTTGCATTGGAATCTTGGTTCCACTCTTTTTCTTACCCAATGTGTTGTGTTGAGCGTTGTCTCTTCAAATAACCCTCACAACATATTTCCCTTGAAATCGACGCGTGATATCTCCTTGTTTCTACTCTTAGACTAAGCAAGAAGAAACAAGGGGGGCATATATCTCCCTCAATTTCCTCCCTCACCATGTTTCATCACTCAACCCCCTTAGCATTTTAATATTGACTCATTGGTGGTGGGTGCAGGTTGATTTGATTTTGATTTTTTTGACAAGTGTTCCTTTGCAGGATGCGGTTCCTGACTTTGTGGTCTTACAGAATTGCAGACTTGGGGGCTTCTTCTTGTTCATCAACAATGCTTCAACTTCCTCTATAGTATCCTTTTGGGTATCCTTTTCATGATTGATGTATTTACTTCCTTTAGTTGCATATGCACGTAGTGTCATATGGCCACTAAACTGGGGGCTAAATGTAACGTCAAAATTTGTCCTCCCGTATGAAAAGGTACAATTTCCCTTGGTTTAGCTCCTCACTCTTGGTGGTTTCTCAACCTTTTCTTTTTCATACTTCCTGAAACCCTGATTGACTTAGTCTAGGAGCAATCTATTCACTTTTTGAAGTAACTGATTGATAAAACTCGGAAAGAGATTTGAGATTAGGGTCCCTAGGACCCCCAAAAATGCAGATCTGTGCTGAAATTAGGGGCTTGGACTTGGGCACCTGCACCCTAGTCCTCCCTAGTTTCACGGGATTTTGAATTTTGGTAGGGTGTCGGTTCCCTCCGAGTGCCTCGGGATTTTGTTTTCAAATTCTTAGTTTTCGCACGATATCGAGATGTTACTTCAAAATTTGAATTCCCTAAAGCTTGATATAAAAAGACATTTGTGAATCATTTTATCACACACAATTCTTATGTAAGCTTGATGCCAAAACTCTGCCGCAATTGCCATTGAAGATCAGTGACTTGTTGAAGCTATTCAAAGTATTCTTTATTTGCTATCTTGGAGACAATGGATGAAGGTTAGGAATCAAGATCTTGAGTCTATCTTTCTCTTCCTAGGGTTTGTACACCCTTTGCATGATCGGGAGAAGGGTTGAAGCTCGAACAACAAGCTTGAAGATCCTCTACGGACATTGTTGATTCACCTTCTTGTTCATGCAATTCTTCATTTGTTTCATCTCCTTGAGGTGAAGTTGTATGTATTTATTGTTGTGAAGCAAGTTGTTGATCTTCTCTTGCTTGAGACATCTAGGGTTTGATTTTATGCATACACACATTGTTAGGTTTGCACACACTTCTCTAAATCTTTTCCTTTGGCTATTGTTGAGGTAGAAATACCAAAGATGGGGCTTTACTAAAGCAAGCTCCTATATAGCCGTAACAATTTCCTTCTTTTGTATGTGCAGATCATGTTTCACAGGTTCTGACAAAAAGAAGCTACAGGAAGAAGGATATTGCGGGTACAGTCATGACAAAGTTTTAGATTTTTAGATTCTGAGACTTGTGGGACATTGGAGTGAGCACCCTACTCCAACCAGGTGTTTCCTCTGAGATCTGGAAGCCATTTTATAGTCTTAGACACCCTGGTCAGAAGGTTTTTCTATTTAGAAGTTTACAGGAGATTAGAGCAGGCGCCCTAGTCTAGGTAGCCCTCAAAATCTAGGTACTGTGTCTTTGGAACCTCTCCTCTACACCTCCATGATCAATTTTATCAAATATTTTATCAGTTTCTGTATATTGTTAAATTTAGGCATAATTAGGGTTTTTACTTGGTTAAAAGTACAACACTTGGCAAAATCTTGATTAGGGCCTTAGGTTTCATAACCATGCGAGCATCAAAGGGAGACAAAGTGAATAGAAGCTTGTTCCAAGCTCGATTCTTGTCTCCCCAATGTGTAGTGGTGAGAAATGGTAGCATTTAACCTAGTAAACAAAACTATCATTTTTCACCCCAAACACTTAATAGTCAAGGAAAGTTAAATCAAAGACACTTAAAATGGGTTGAGTTTTTGCAAAGTTATACTTTTGTTTTGAAGCACATAAGTGGGAAGTCCAATAGAGTTGCAGATGCCTTGAGCATAAGGCAAATTTTATTGATAGAAATGAAGATAGAGGTTGTTGGGTTTGATGAGCTCAAAAGTTTGTATCCTAAAGATCTAGATTTTGCAGAGGCTTGGAAAGCTTTTTTGGAACCTATTACTTTGGATAGGACAAAATGGTTGGATTTCATAATCCAAGATGGTATGTTGTTTAGGGGAAGCCAGTTGTGCATTCTAAAGAGTTCCATGAGAGAGAACCTGATTAAGGAGAAGCATAGTGGGGAATTAGCTGGACACTTTGGTCAAGATAAGACCATTGCTATTGTTGGTGAGCATTATTAGTGGCCACAATTGTAGCAAGATGTGAGGAAATTTGTGCAAATTTGCAGAGTGTGTCAGATGGCAAAAGGAACAAGTCAGAATACATGGCTATATTAGCTATTACGTATACCAGAGAAGCCATGGGATGATATTAGTATGGATTTTGTTCTTGGTTTACTAGGGACACAGAGAGGACATGATTCCATTTTTGTGGTGGTTGATAGATTCTCGAAGATGGTGTATTTTATTCCTTGTAACAAGAATAATGATGATGTTCATATTCCAGAGTTATTTTTTAGAGAGGTGGTGAGACTACATGGTCTACCTAAGAGCATAGTTTTAGATCGAGGTACCAAGTTTGTTGGTTATTTTTGGAAGACATTGTGGAAGAAGTTGAAGACAAATTTGAAGTTTAGTTCTACACACCATCCATAGATTGATGGATAGATTGAAGTAGTGAATAGGAGTTTGGGTAACCTGCTATGATGCTTAGTAGGAGATAAGCCCAAGGGATGGGATTTGATTTTATCACAAGTCAAATTTTCTTACAACAATTCTATCAATAGGAGTATAGGTAAATCACCATTCCAGATTGTATATGGGAGTAATCTAAGAAATGATTTAGAGTTAAGCAAGATGGGCAAGGGAGAAAATATAAGTGTCAAAGCTAAAGACTTTGCAAAAAACTTGAAGAATTTGCATGAAGAGGTGAGAAAGCACATTAATAAGATGAATATTTAGTACAAGGTTAAGGTAGATCAGAAGAGGAGATATAAGGAATTTTAGGTAGGAGATGAATTCATGGTTCACTTGAGAAAAGAGAGGTTTCTAGTTGACACATATAATAAGTTGAAAATGAAGAAATTTGGACCATGCAGGATTATGAAAAAGCATGATTTAGGAAATGAATATGAAGTAGAGTTGGCGAATGGGATCAACATTTCCCCTATGTTCAACATTTCTGATTTAATAGAATATCATGAAGGTGGATCAGAGGACGGGCCAATGGAAGAACAGTGGAGTATTCCGGCACCTAATTCAAAGGAGGAGATAGAAGAGGTCTTAGATAGCCATGTGGGAAGGAGTACTCAGAATAGGCAATATGAAGAATATCTGGTGAAGTGGAAAGGAAGGCCTGTTAAAGATTCTTCCTGGTTATCTAAGGCATAAGTGGACCATTTTAAGTTTTCCTCAAACACCTAAGATGTGACAAGGTCACTTCTCAAAATTAGCCTAGGTGTCTGATGTAGGAGTATCTAGTAGTGTAAGGGCAATCTTTCATCACCCAAAAAAAGATGATGATTCAAAATCATTGATGTTGTTTTCATTTCTTTTCAAAACTAGTATTTTTGGTTTCATAATCGCTTGAATAATGATGTAGAACTTTCATTTTTTTCAAACTGCTAAAAATAGCAAACTGCCATTTTTGGAAAGTTTACATTTATGGAAGTGAAAATTTATAGGAAACTTCATAAATAAAAAAATAAGACCTTTGGCAAAGGAATCGGACAAAGATCATTTGTGGGATGAAAGATATTAAAGTTTTTGTTTCCCAAAAAACCCCTAAAAATTATTCAAATCCAGGTTTGAGGCACTAAATAACCCCGTACAGCCCCAAAAATGGGCAGAATTAGTAGAGCCGTTCAATTATTAGCACGTAGAGCACTCCATGAGCTTTCTAGTGCTTCAAATGGTTCATCAATCAAACACCCAGATCAAAATTTATGGCTCCCAGAAGATGACCTATTTTTGGAGGGAGATGCAAAATTTAAAATTTGGCTGGAGGTTGCCAAAAAGGGCTATTTATAACCATTTTTGGGAACCCTTGGCAGTAGTAGAGATAAGGGAGAAAGTATAGAGTCAATAAAAGGTAGGAAAATAGAAACCCTAGCAGATTTGGGGCTACAGAAGGTAGAATATTCTAGAGTCTAGAGATAGGAAATTGTAATGTGTTGCAGCCTATGGAGGATTCATCCTCTAATTGTATTTGAGCTTTTGTAATGTAATGTGTTGTCCAAATCAATAAAAGAACATTCTTATTTTTGTGTGCAATTTCTATTGTTGTGTGTTTTGTGATTTACCCCCTTCATCATTCTTCAGCCCTTTTCTTGCATAATTTGTCCTTAATTTCTTCATATGTTCCAAATCTCTCACCTTTAGGGTCTTTAGGTTGCCCTAGCAAGATCCTTGCATAAGCCTTAACTTCTTCATCTGGTACTTCATATGGAAGTTTGGGAATCCATGAAGTCCTCAGATCAACTGCTACCATGTAGCAAAAATCCTTATCAACAAGAAATGTTATATCACCTTTGTATTTCCTAACCAAATCAAAGGAGATTCTATGCCTTTTATGTATTTCAGTTTGAAAATTTTGAAAAATCCCTAGAAAATAGTATTATAGTTTTGTGAATCAAAGCTTCTCATGTACTCTTTGATTTGAGCTGCTATAGGCCTATCTTGTTGCCATATTTTTCCTTTATATCCTAGCAACTCGTTCATGAAATAAAATGTTAGGCAAATGATCAGGGAACCATACTTAAATTTGTATCCTGTCTCCTTTGTTCTTAGGTTTTCTAGCAGTTGATCCTTCATAACTTCACATAAATCAAGGTCCTTACCCTCCTTAGCCATCTGATAGGTAGTGTGTATTGCTGTGGCTGTTGTATATCCCTCTTTGTTGGAGTAATACACTTTGTATACAATGCCCATTGCTACATATCTAACACTAGGGTCAATGATATCATCAATTGTTAGGGCCCTCTTGTCAAATTTGGCACCTGTCAATTTAGTGACCTTTTCATTCTTGATTGATTTTAATTGTGGTATGGGTCCGGTGGAACTGTTACATCCCTAATATCTTCTTTTGTTATTTGATGGAGTTTATCAAGGTACATGAATCATCATGAATTCTGCTGAGGATATACCTAACCCAGTAGTTCTCATTACAAAAATCTAAAATATCTTTCTACTCCAACCGTGTTGCTTCAATGTTGGCATACTCAGGTTTGTAATGAATATCATCATCATCAAATAGTTCATGTCTTAGGGTTTCAAACTTGCCATGGTTTATCTCTTCCAATTTTGTGTGAATATGTATCCTAACATCTTTTGTTTATAGCACAAATGCAGGAACACTAGATAACGCTATGTTACAGTCAACTTCCATTGCCTTATATGAATGTTTCTTAAATTTTGGTCATGGTTCATCAGCAATATTGATCAATTGAGGGGTAAAACAGGCAGCCATCATAAACAATTGTGACAATAGGAATTAGGGTTAAGTAGTATGAATAATACCTCTAAAATTTGTTGCTAGGGTTTCACTTTTATGCTTTGCTGCTCCAAGATATCAAATGCTTCAAGTGCACCTTTTCTCCTTGGCAAAGGTCTTTCAAAAACTTCAAATGCAAAATGAGGCTGAATAACATGACAATCACATAAATAGATCCACTTTTTGCCATAAATGCACTTCCTTTTTGGTAGATGCTCTTATCACTAAAACCCTAAATTATTTTGTAATCTACCGCATTAAAAGATTTTTCTATAGAGTTTTGGGGAAATGGAACTCTATTTCCTTTCCTGTGTCCTCCCTAGAGGCTTTCATGTTAGTCATTTTGTATGACCTGCTTTTGTTAAGATAAGCCTTAGCAAATCAAGGGATTAAGTTGATATACACTGAATTTCTCCCCCTAACCCAAGCCATTTCCTTTTAATCAACAATGAAATCTTCTGCCCCAGGCATAAGCAATATGTCTTCCAATCTTGTGTCATGAGTCTTCTCTAGTTTCTTTCTCCATACCTATTTGACTTTCTTTTCTTTTCCCATCTCCTGATACTGACCAGATGATTTCTTGAAACTATTTTTGTAGAATTTTGTTGTGTTCAAAACTATCACACTTGTAGCACACCTCATTATTTTGATGATGTACTGGTATTTTTCTTCCCCTAATTATTGTACTTTGCCTTGGATTGACATTCAATAGCCTTGTGACCAAACTTGTTGCATACAAAGCAGTATCCATAAATGGAATGAGAGAATCTAGCATTATGCTTGGGAGATATGAAGGAATTCTTTCTCATGATGTTGTTTCTTCTTTTCTTAGATCTACAGTTAGCAACCTTGTGTCCATATTTATTGTAGGAAAAATAATAACCATGAAATAAATGAGAGTCCATTGCATTGTACCTAGGGGGTCTAAATGAATTCTAATTCATCTTGTTCCTACATTCAATAACCTTGTGACCATCCTTACTACAAGCATAGAAATTACCATTGAAATCTTGAGAGCACCTGATAGGAGTAGGTTGTCTTGCAGGTGGAGGACTTATGAATCTTCTGTCTCAGGATAGGACTAAATCCATCTTATTTTGCATCTCTGAAGGCATTCTTCTTAGGATCTCAAAGCAAGTTTTTTCTTCCTTTATTTGAGATTTCCCTTCTTATTTGAAATTATCATATAAGTTTGTAGATGTACTGGTTATAGGATTTTTCCCCTTTCAAAACCAAGACCAAATTTTTCTTTTGATGACCTTTGAGAGTTAATCAATTCATCAAGAATTACAGAACCTCCTTTTAGTTTTAACTCCTTATCAATTTGTTTTTTTTCTTTTTCCAGTTCTTTTCTTAGTGTGACAACTTCTTCCTCAAGTTTTGAACATTGATTTACTTTCTCAATGAGCTTGTTATTCAGGAAATCTTCAATCCTCTTGTCTTCTTCAATTTTGACTTTCATATCAAAGATCATTTCTTCTACCTTTTTGAGGTTAACCCCACATTCTTTTTCTTCTTCTATCTGAGCTTTCAGTTTGCTAATTTCCTCCTTTAGTTTCCCAGCTTGTGACTTTAGTTTGTCAATTTTCTCCTTTAATTTTTCAAGCATAACCTCATATTTCATATTCATTTCTCTTGCTTCATCCAAATCATTAAGAGCTTAATAGAGTTCTCCTTCAAGGTCTACCTCATCTAGATCCAAGTACCAACCTTTAGGTTCAATAGACTCTAGATCCAGTTTTGGAGTAAATATATCATTAGGCACTACTTTAGGTTCCATATGTTCAAATGCAGGATCTACCTTAGCTATTATGCTTCTAAAAGGAACTTAGCTTTGATACCAATTGTTGAACACATCTGGAGACTGAGAGGGGGGTGAATTAGTCTATACAAAATTTAACTACTTCATTTTATATTAATATCAAAGCATGCATCTTATCAAATAACATAATGACACTAGGATTTTTTTACATGGAAAACCCAAAATGGGAAAAACCACAGTGAGTGTTAGCTCACAGTATATAATGCTCACTGTTATAAAGATTTACAACTTTGTTTTAGGGCTACAACCCAAGGAAGCTACTACTCCCTCAATACAATTTTTAGGGTCACTCCCAAGGAAGATACAACTCCCTGCAGACTCACTGTCTAATGTAAGAATTACAGAGATAATAATTGCATGAACTGTTGTATGGAAAACATCTAACTTATGTTGATATTGCAGTCCTCCTTTCTTTCTCAACTTATGTCTTCAAACTAACTTCACATACTCCATACTTTTCACACCAATCTGTTGCACTCTTTTTTTTTTCACAAATGACTTAGATCTCCTATAAATACCCTCCACAACACTTCAAAACATTGACTAGGTTGGCATTATAAACACCTTTAGATGAAACATGTAATTCTTCAAGGGTCAGCTTCAAAATATACAATATGAGGAGGAAATAGGGTGTGGATAAACACACATAACAATAGGACCCAAAACATATCACAACACATCCTTCAATGTCAAAATAATTGATCAGGATCCAGCGCATATGAAGCAAGCCAGACTGTCAACCTAAACATCACACATACTGCTATCTGTCCATATTTGCACCATTGGGGAGACATCAATAACATCATGCAGACCAAGGCATGAGAAATGTATCTTGTCAATACCATTCTTACATCCTTTTCCTAAGTATCTAATCATTCCATGCATCCAGAAGACATGAAACATATTGAACTACTAAAAACAAAGCATTTCAGACTAACTATGATATTCCATAACTCAGGATATTGTATTGCGGTACACCAAAATGTCTAAAACACATATGGATGCACCTATATACCATTCAAAACATATCCAAATCTGCATAGCTATATTTATCATTCTAGCGGAATGCGGAGCAAAATACATTCTCTTTTATGATTGTTTAAGCATTGAGACCTTGTTTTCTAAATTGCTAAACCAAAGATATTCTTTTGACAAGTCCAAATGATGTGAAATTTGAAACATATATGCATAATACCATTATCTTCCAGTCCTTAATTTTGCAAGTTCATATCTTTGATAGCAGTAAAGTGCGGAGTAGAATTCTGATTCAGAGTGACCAAAAACCTCTTATAAAAATACACTATGTATTCTGAAGTATATTGGATCATGTCCCAATGACTTGAGAGTGCAAATAAGAGCATATGTAATAGTCTTCTTCAACAATATCTGTACAATACTTGTTCAACAACATCTCTATAATACTTGTGTCTAAGGTAATACTTATTCTTGTGCATGTCATCCATACAATAAACATAGTTGATATCAATGACAACCAAATGCATTCTCTAACCATTGTTGAAATTAATGACAATCAAATGCCAATAATCTTTACACCAGCTTGTAGTTGACACAAATCATTTTAGAAGTTTGTGATCACTATATATATGTTATATACACTCATTAGAGATCATCAAGAATAATTAAAAGGAATTTGGGCAAGGAGTTGGAGGTTTGAGCATGAACAAAAGGATGAAGGTTCAAAATGGCATTTGAGGATGAGGATACAAATGCCACTAAATGTATTAAGTCTCATGTAGTAAATTGTAGATTAGTAAACATGCAGCTATGACCTCCATTATAGCGAATTTTAATAATTTATAGTTTTTATTAAATAAAAGATCAAGTCACTATTCCATTAATTGTTGTGAGAATTGAGTGATTGTTTTTGTTGCGTGGTTGGATTGTCCTTCATTGGACCCTCCATCAATGAATATAATAAGTGTTATCAAAGCATAAGGTTTGAATCTTGAGGAGAGTAAGCAATGTTTCAAAGGTTCTTCTAGTGGACAGAAAACCAAATTTGAGGTAGATTACAAGAGGATTGTCAATAGATTACCAAGGAGAGATAGTACAAGGAGTGATTATAGGTAGACCACCAACTTGAGGCAATTTACACCAGACTATAGGAAAGATTCCACCATGAAGAGCTTAGGGTATTGTTAACATTGTTGGAAAGTTGGATAAGGTGTTGAAAGAAGCAAGGGAGAACAAGATTTGATTGGAAGCTTTAGAGGAGGATAGAAAAGGGGCCAAAGCCCAAGGGATGATGATGGGAGAAATGTGGAGGAAGAGGCTAGAGAAGATGTACAAGATCTAGAGGACCAAGAAGAAGAATCAAAGTAGGTGAAGATGTTAAAGGCCATCTCAAAAATTGGTAAGAGACCTAAGATGGAGATTTCTAACTACTACAATTATTTGAACCATGAAGAGCTAACTGATTGATTGGATAAATGAGATGGATGAATATTTTAAGTATGAGGAAATTGAAAACCCTAAGATAGTTAGGTTTGTGAAGATCAGGTTGAAGGGACATGCTTCTATTTGTTGGAAGGAAGTGCAATTGGAAATAAACAAGAGGAGAAAGGAAAAATAAAAAAATAGGATAGGATGGTTGCAAAATTGAAGAGGCAATTCATACCAATGGACTATGAAATAGAATTAGTAAAGAAGTTATAGAGTTTGAGGTAAAGGGATAAGACTATGAAGGAGCACATTGAAGAATTTCATAAGTTGACTATTAAGATGGGGCATAGTAAGATAGGAAAAGGAAAAGTTGCAAGGTACATCAATAGATTGAGAGAAAGCATCCAAGAAAAGTTAAGTCTAGCTAGATTGACCACTATAGAGGAAGCATACCAATTTACGATCAAGGCAGAAGATAATTTGAACAAGCCATTTGAGAATTGACAAAATTGACAAAGAGGAAAATAAGGGAGATCTCATAGGGAGAGATCATGGTGCAATGATAGAAGAGCATACTAAAAAGATTGGAGAACTAACAATTACTACCATAGAGATGGTGGCACCTACTACAATGAAGAGAGGAGTTGTGATGCTCATCATAAGGGCCATAAAGATAACAAATATTATCACAAAGAAAAGGAGAAGGTGATACTTACCATAGAGATGGATACTAGAAAGGAAGAGGAGGATGTGGGAGGAATGAGAAGAGACCCTTTAGGGGGACATGTTTCAAGTGTGTGAAAGAGGGGCACAAAGTGTTTGAATGTTTCCAAGGTCAAGGAAAGTGGTTAAAAGGTAGTGCTAGAGCTGTGTTTGGGGAAGAAGAGCCCTAGAGATCGTATGGATCAAATGATGAACCTAAACATGGAGAGTCACTAATGATGAGAAGAGATTTGTTGAAGCATCATGAGGAAGAAGGACTGGTGTAGAGAAAGAACTTGTTTAGAACTAGATGCAAATCTATAGGGAAGTGTTGTAAAGTTATCATTGATAGTGAAAGTACACATAATTTGATATCAGAGAGAATGGTTGAAAATTTAAACTTGAAGAGATAAAAATATCCAAACCCCTATGCGATCACTTGTCGACGAAAGGATCATAAGGTAATGGTCAATGAGTAGTGTTGATTATAATTCAAGATAGGAGGGTACCATGATGAAGTCTTATGTGACATAATGTTGATGGATGTGTGTCATCTACTATTAGGAAGGCCATGGTAGTTTGACTAGTAGGTAAATAGATGATGGAAAGGCAAACACATATATTGTAACAAGAGATGGATAGAGGCATAGGTTGATACTACTAGGATATATTTAGTAGATGGAAGGAAGCTCTTGGATGGACTAAGGCATGAGAATGTCTATTTCACATTCATTTCCAAGGTGTGTAGCACCATAGATATAGAAAACAATTACAAATGATGAGGAAGCATTGCAAGAGATTTTAGAGTTATTAATAGAGTACAAAGACATCATATTAGATAACATGTCAGAAGTGTTAGCCCTTGTGTGTTCACCTGTGAATTATGCCTTGTAAGTGGCCATGTGTTTTTCCCCCATGTGCATGCTTTCATCATTGTTGGTTTCATTTATGTTCCCAAGGTTTTCCCATCTATTATAAATTTCCACAATATCCAAATATTCCCAAAAAATCCTAAAAATGGTTAAGTTTTTCTCTTTGTCACAAATCTAGGCCCTTGTTACATATTTCAGAATTGTTCAATAGACCCTGAAAAGTCTAAAATCCTAAAATGAAATATAAATGACATAGTTTAAATGAGTTTCTCAGTGGGATGCAGTCGACCTGCATATATTTGAAATGTTGGCAAGGCAAAGGAGGAACCAAGAGTCTTAAAGGGTTTGTCAGCAATGTGTAGTTGGCTTACATTTCACCAAAATGTTGAAGGAAAGATAAAAGGTCATAAAGTTTTGTCAATGATGTGAAAAGGTGTTGCATATCACTAAAATGCCAAAGCAATGAGTCTTTGGTGGGGTGTAGTCAACCTGCATTTTGCCAAAATGCTGAAGAGTAAAGAACAAAGCGTTAGAAGTGTTGTTAGGTAGGTGCAACAGGGTTGCAAGTTGTCGACAAGTTCATTGGAAGGGTACATATGTGTTGCACATCACCGAAACTTTGATGGGATAGAAAGGAAGTGAAAGGTAAGACATAATTCAGTAGGAAAGATAAAGAGGTTGGATTTCAGTAATGTGCAAAGGTGTTTCTAGTTATGCCATTTTAACATGTTTTTTCATGTTTTCTTCTATTTTGAACACCATTGCGTCCATGGATGCACAATAGAGATGAAATTGTAGGTAGTTTTGGTTTAATGGAGATGGTATAG
The DNA here is from genome assembly GCA_027924645.1 of Cunninghamia lanceolata. Taxonomy (NCBI): domain Eukaryota; kingdom Viridiplantae; phylum Streptophyta; class Pinopsida; order Cupressales; family Cupressaceae; genus Cunninghamia; species Cunninghamia lanceolata. The sequence continues at coordinate 1,410,979 of BSBN01000326.1, read as the reverse complement.
AGGTAGGTGGGTGATGCATGAGGTTGGTGGGGTTTGGTAAAATTATTTTCCCACCCAAAACAACAAGCCAATTTAAATGAAGACGCTATATATTCACGAAACAAGAAGTAATTTTGGGAGATTTTTGTAGTTTTCCAAGTGCTAGAAGTGTAGAAAACATTCTAGGGTTTCAATAAATGTCAAGTCTAGTTCATCAAGGTGCTATTGATGGTGGCTTTAGTGTTAGAAATAAAACATAAATCGACGAGGAATAATTTCTTAGAATCGTAACAACAAGGATTATGAAGAGAGATAAATAAAGATCAAAAATAAAAATTGCACAATATGAAGACAAGATTTAACATGGTTCACCCAATGTGGGCTATGTCCACCAAGAAACACTTGCTCAGATTACTCTTCTCACAATTACAATGCACAAATATTGTTTGGAGTTGCACTCAACAAACTCTCCTAAATTCACACACTCTATTCACCTTCTCAATTCTTCCTATATTTTATCTACTATATGTCTGTCTATTTACAATTACATCAATAGGTAATTGACATAGTGGTTTTACAAAACAATGGGTACCAAACCATGGACCAAGTCAACCCATAATAGTTCTCATTAATCATGGGTGATGACTCCACCCATATACAAGTATAAATCAAACACATAACTATACTCATGGAAAAAGGGGGATCCGCACATATCTATACCCATGAAAAAAGGGGGATTACATTAAGAGTGTACAGTATTTGAAATACACTGTAATTTGGAAATAGGCTCCATAACATAACAATCTCCCACTTGGAGACTGATTTCCTCTGAGAAAGCTTCTCAACCCTTCACTGTCATTTTTGAAGGCCAACCAAAGCTGAGCATAGCTTTAGTTTCTCCCTTGTGACCACATTGGTCATCATGTCTATAGGATTCTAACTGGTATGAATCTTCTCTAGCTTCAACTTCTCTTCTTCCATAGTTGTCCTGATGAAATGGTTCCTCAATTGTATATGCTTCATCCTCGAGTGGAAGGCAAAGTTCTTTGCTAGGTGTATAGCACTCTGACTATCACTATACAACTTCCCTTCCTCCTTCTTATGCCCCAACTCCTCAAGAAATTGATGTAACCAAATCATCTCTTTGCTTGCCTCTGTGGCAGCAACATACTCAGTCTCTGTGGTTGACAAAGCCACAAGTTTCTGTAGTCGTGAAATCTAGCTCACCGTTGTGTCACCTACAGTAAATACATAACCTGTCATACTCCTCTTGCTATCTAAATCTCTAGCCATATCTAAATCTACATAACCATGCAAAGTGGTGTCCAATCCACTATAGCACATAACTGTCTCTATGGTCCCTCTCAAATACTGAAGGATCCACTTCACTGCCTACCAGTTCTCTTTACCAGGATCTCTCATGTACCTACTCATTACTCCTACTGCATGAGAAATATTAGGCCTAGTGCACACCATCGCATACATCAAGCTGCCAACTGTTGATGAGTAAGGTACCTTGGACATCTAAATTTTCTCCTCCTCTGTCTTGGGACACTGCTCCTTTGATAACTTGAAATGGATTGCTAAAGGAGTCCCAATCGGTTTAGCATCCTTCCTACTAAATCCCTCCAAGACCTTCTTAATGTATGATTCCTAAGATAAATAAAGATTTCTTTCCTTCCTATCCTGAGATATTCTCATTCCAAGGATTTGTTTTGCTGCCCCCAAATCCTTCATAGTAAAGGAATTACTAAGTTGTTCCTTGAGTACCATTATTTCTTGCATGTTCTTACATGCAACCAACATGTCATCCACATACAAATATAGAATAATATAACTACCATCATCAAATTTCTTATTATACATTCAATGGTCTAAATGACATCTGGAGTAACTCTGCTCCATCATAAAACTGTCAAATTTCTTGTACCACTACCGTGGAGCTTGTTTCAAGCTATACAAGCTCTTCTTTAGTTTGCACACCATGTTCTCCTTCCCTGTGACCTCATATCCCTATGGCTACTCCATGTATAAGTCCTCCTCCAAATCACCATGAAGGAATGCATTCTTCACATCTAGCTGCTCTGAGTGCAAATCTCCCACTACCACTATCCCAAGAATAGTGCTAATAGAAGTCATTTTAACCACTGGAGAAAAATCTCATCGAAATAAATACCTTTTTTCTTTGCAAACCCCTTGACCACCAACCGGGCCTTGTACCTTTTTTTTCCTCCATCCTCCTCTTTGACTCTATACACCCACTTGTTCTACAATTCTTTCTTACCTTTAGGTGGGTTTACCAAATCCCAAGTTTGATTTTGCATGAGAGATTGATGCTCCTCATCCATGGCTTGTTCCCACTTCTTCCTGGCATCTACCTACATTGCTTCCTCAAAGCATTCTGGATCTCCATTATCAATGAGTAATAAATAATTAAGAGATGGAGAAAAATGTTCATGTTCCCTTCTTACCCTAGAAGATCTCCTTACCTTAGGAGTTTGAGATTCCTGTAGAATAGGTGCCTGAACTATTTTCTTGGACACTTTGCTATCTATAATGTCCTCCAACACTGCGCACTCTTTTCTAGATTCTTCTCTCTGATCCTACAACTATTGTTTGTACATGACTTTTTGATTAAAGACCACATCCCTAGACAGAATGATTTTCTTGTCCTTAAGACTCCAAATTTGGAAACCAAAATCATCCTCACCATAACCAATAAAGGTGCATTTTTTAGATTTAGCCTCTAACTTGGTCCTATCATCTTTATCAATATGAATAAAGGCTTCACAACCAAATACTCTAAGAAATTAATAATCAACCTTCTTACCAGACCAAGCTTCCTCAGGTATGCCTCCATCCAAGGCCATTGAAGGTCCTCTATTGATTAGATATACAACAATGTTCACTGTTTCTGCCGAAAACTCAAAAGGCAATCTTGCATGCAACCTCATGCTCCTAGCATGCTCCATGATAGTCTTGTTCATTCTTTATGACACTCCATTTTTCTCTAGAGTTCCTGGAACTGTCCGCTATCTATGAATTCCATTTCTAGAAAAATAATAAAAAATTCATTGTTGTAATATTCTCCACCATTATTTGACCTGAGACATTTTAACTTGAGACCTGTTTCATTCTCAACCATGGCTTTCCATCTTGTAAATGTATCAAACACATCAGATTTTCTCCTAATACCATACACCCAAACTTTCCTAGTTGCATCATCTCTAAATGTTACATAATAAGATGAACCACTGATAGAAGATGCCTAAGCCACCCCCCATACATCTGAATGAACTAGCTTCAACTTATTCTTCTTTCTCTATGGTCCAATTTTGAGAAAATTTACCCTTTTCTATTTTCCATACACACAATCTTCACATAAATCTAAATCATCTTCTTTCAATTCAAGCAATCTATCCTTCAAACTATTCATGCCCTTTTAGCTCATGTGATCAAGCCTATAGTGCCACAAAGTTGCATATGCTTTTGCAGCAACTAAATTAACATAATCAGCATTACTAGATAAATACAAGGTACCAACCTTCTTACCTCTTGCTACCACAAGAGCACCCTTGGTCACCTTCCAAGAATTTGCTGTGAAAGTCATCATACAACCTTCACTACCTAGCTGCCCTGCGGATACCAAATTCCATCTCAACTTGGGCACATGCCTGACATCCTTCAGTAGCCAAGTGTTCCCATTTTGCATCTTGACCTAAACACATCCTTTTCCTACTATGCTGTAAGGCTCATCATCACCAAGATAAACATGTCCAAAATCTCCTTGAACATAATCAATAAAATAATACATATGCGGTGTAGCATGAAAAGAAGCCCCTGAATCTAAAACCCAAGACTCAACAATATTATCCATGGAGAGAATGAATGCATCCTAAAAAATATTACCTGCTGCCACATTTACCTCCTTAGAGTCTTCTTGATTGTTCTTCTTTCCATGAAGAGCCCAACAATCTTTCTTCGCATGCCTAATCTTTCCACAGTGCCATCATTCCATCTTGATCTTTGATTTTGACCTTCCAAGACCATTTGACTTTCCATGGTTTCCTTTTCCTCTAGATTTTTGTCTCCCTCTTCTCTCCACTGCCAAAGCATTCCCTGAATTAGAAGACTCTCTAGAGCTTTTCCATCACATTTCCTCATTAAGGATTACTCCTAAAACATCCTCAAACTTCAACTGGGCATTGTTAGAGACTGAGTTTCTTACAACCATCACTAGACCATTTCAACTCTCTAGTAAGGAGCACAAAATAAGTAGAGCCCTAACTTCATTATCAAAGTTAATTTTTACAGAGTTCAACATACTCATAACCATATTAAATTCATTTAAATGATCAGTAACTAAAGCATTTTCAGACATCTTCATATTAAATAATGTTTTCATCAAAAATATTTTATTAGAAGCAAAGGGTTTCTCATATAACTTCCCTAACACGCTCATGAGACCATCCATAGTTTTCTCTTGTGATATATTAAAAGCGATCGAAGATGCAAGGAATAAGTGGATGGCCTTGAGTGCTTTCCTATCAAGCAACTCCTGATCCTCATCTAACATACTCACTGGTTTCTTTCCTTTTCCTCCCAACGAAGCATGGAGGTCCTTCTGATAGAGGTAATCCTCCATTTGCATCTTCCATAGACCAAAATTCTACCCATTAAACTTTTCAACCTTTGATCTACTATCATCAGCCATAGCTCCCACTCAAGCTGAAATCCCTTCATGCGATTCAACACTTCAGTAAATCCAACCTGAAGCTCTGATACCAATTGTTAGAAATAAAACAAAAATCAATGCAAAATAATTTCTTGGAATCATAGCAACAAGGATTATGAAGAGAGATAAATAAAGAAACAAAATAAAAATTGCACAATATGAAGACAGGGTTTAACATGGTTCACCCAATGTGGGATACGTCCACCAAGAAACACTTGCTCAGATTACTCTTCTCACAATTACAATGCACAAATATTGTTTGGAGCTGTGCTCAACAAACTCTCCCAAATTCACACTTGAATTCACACACTCTATTTACCTTCTCAATTCTTCCTGTATTTTACCTACTGTATATCCGTCTATTTATAATTACATCAATAGGTAACCGACTAGCAGTTTTACAAAACAATGGGTACCAAACCATGGGCCAAGTCAACCCATAACAGTTCCCATTAATCATGGGTGATGACTCCACCCATATACAAGTATAAATCAAACACATAACTATACTTGCAGAAAAAGGGCGATCCGCACATATCTATACCCCCAAAAAAGGGGGATTACATTAAGAGTGTACAGTATTTGAAATACATTATTTGAAATACATTGTAATATGGAAATAGGCTCCATAACATAACATTTAGCATGCAGTAACATAGGTAAGATACAAGATATGGGTGTGTGCAAGAAGTTGTGTCCACTTTTTGGCCAAAAAGTGGAAGTGTTTTTCCTGATTTTCAGAATTTGTCACATTTGACCTAAAAATTTGAAGCACTTAAAGGTGGAATCTTGTAAAAAGTCACTAAATATGAAATGTAGTACTCGGAGTCTAGTTTCCAAATATGTAATTTTTTTCAATACCCAGATGATAGAAATTGATTTTGAATAGGCGTTTCTAAAAACCACTGTTTAAAAGTCACTTTTTTTTTACTATACCATGTACGTGTACGTCATCCATATTTTGACCTAAATAATCATATTTTTCAAAATCCTTTTGGGAAAAGCTTTGTAACTCACTGAAGCATGTTTTCCATATTTATTTGTAATTTTTTATTGAATAATTTTTTTTTATTAATTTTTTATTGGTCATTTTTTGTCTTTTAAAAAATCATCGTGTACGTCACGCATAAGATGACCTAAACTTAACATTTTTTGAAATTTTTTTTTTAAAATTGAAAAGAATTGTCTAAAGTACGTTTTCATACAATTTTTTTTACAAAAAAATATTTTAATAAAAAGTTATTAAAATATTAAAAAACCCTGATAATTCAAGGTTATGAACCTATTTCATCATAAATTGATTAAAAAATTAAAAAAATAATTTAATTGTAAAAAAAATTACATATTTAGAATCTATATTGTCTCCTCTATAATGGGTTTTAATTTCGTCAAAATATTCTGCAAAATAGACCTTTAAATATATGCCCAAAGTCACTATTTTGTTGTAACATTGACAGGGCCTTCAAGGTGCAGGTCAAACTAGGACCAGAGGTCAGGGTCGGGTCCCCAAAGCATTTTCCGAAGCGGGTTACAAAGCAAAACCCGAGCCTAAAATTCAAATTTTGAATAACGGGATCCCGTTTATAGAACGCGATCCCATTTATAGAACGCGATCCCGTTTATAAAACGGGATCCCGTTTACTACTCCATCGGTCGTGAATAAAATGGGATCCCGTTTAATAAATGGGATCGCATAGTAAACGGGATCCCGTTTATTAAACGGGATCCCGTTTTATATAACGGGATCCCATTTTTTATTTGCCCATTTTTTTAATAAGACTGTACTATGACTGTCATTTCTGCAACTTGCCCTACAGTACGGCCGACAGCGACTCTTGCAGCATTCTTTGGCATATTTTTTTCTTTTGCAGGTCCATCAACTTGAAGTATTGTTGGTATTTTGATAGAAGCCATCATGGAGACGTTATTTGAGTGGAATTTTGTTGAATTGGTACTTGTTTGAAGGATTTGAAACACATTCAAGTTTTTGACATTACATGCTTCATAAATTTTTTAATCATGGGATCACAAAGTCATAATAAGAGGAAAGATAGGAAGCTATTAACCCCTGAAGAAATTGAAGCAAAGAGAGTGAAGGAGGCAAAAAGGCAAAGAGATAGAAGAGTAAAGATTCAATCAATGAACAATGCTGAAGCATCCAATTCCACAACTATTGAAGATAAAAACATTGAGGAGACCATGGATATAGATGATGCAAGTTTGCAAGAGGTGAATGTGGAAACTAATACGATTATGCAAACTACTCCTGGTATGTCTTCAAATCCCTCTATTAATGCTATGGAGAATGTTTCAATGGGCACAAATCCAGGTACTTCTTCAAATCCACTTTTGAATGAAATGGAAATAGTGTTGATAGGAGATTTAAAACAAGCTGGATATAACAATGTTGAGATTGATAATATTCGTAGAGATCAAAATTTGAAACAAATTGTAGTTGAAAATGAAAATGAAAATCCTTTTGTTGAAAATGAAAATAAAAATCCTTTTGTTGTTGAAAATGAAAATGAAAACCGTTTTGTTGTTGAAAATGAAAATGAAAACCGTTTTGTTGTTGAAAATGAAAACGAAAATCCTTTTGTTGAAAATGAAAATGAAAACCGTTTTGTTGTTGAAAATGAAAACGAAAATCCTTTTGTTGAAAATGAAAATGAAAACCGTTTTGTTGTTGAAAATGAAAACGAAAATCCTTTTGTTGAAAATGAAAATGAAAACCGTTTTGTTGTTGAAAATGAAAATCGTTTTGAAGTTGAAAATAAAAATGAAAATCTAGGAAGTGATGTTGAAAATGAGAAATATTTTTTCAAAATTGAAAGAGATGTTTTGGATAATCTTCCTGGTAAAATTTCTTGGAGACAAATAAGAACACATGCCAATAGATTATATAAGGAATTTTTTTATCGTAAAAAACTATCATTTCAATGTCAACTAATGATGCAATTAATGAGAATGTGGAAAATGAGAAAAGTAATGAAAATGTTAGGCATTTTTGTTAAACCAAGAAAAAAAGATCAATCACTAAAACATGCTATGTCTACTGTTGCTAGTGCCATTGAGTCTATTGGAAGTAATAGTCGATCCAAAGATAAAAATGCAGCAAGACGAGCTATAACAACTGCTATAGTGAATAAAACAACTTTGAATAGAAGAATGGTAAGCAATATTAGTGGAATTCTAAAAATACATCCTAAAACATTGGTAAGAGCAGCAAAAAGAAGAGAAAGTATAGAAAATGATCCAATTAACCAATGTTGGAGTTTTAGTGGTCGACTCCCGAGATCTGACATGAAACTAAATGTTGAAATCAGATCTTTGATCGAAAAATATTGGCATGATAATACTAGGATATCGTCTAATGCTAGAGATGTTTTAAAATTAAGAGTGGGGTCCAAAGTTTGCGATCCTCATCCAAAACACCTATTAGATACAACGCAAACTGAATTTTATAGAAAATTTTGTGATGAATTAGTGTTACCTGGTAATATTAAAATAAGTCAAAGATCTTTTGAAAAATGCAAACCATGGTATGTAAAGATTAATAAGGAACGAATATCTTGTTGTTGTAAAACGCATGTTTAATTTCGTTATTATTATGATGTGTTTCAATATATACGTTGTACTTTACATCGTAACATGATTATACAGGAATGTGATATTAATATGCCAACTGAAGCAATAAAAGAGTTTATATCAAGTTTGTTTTGTGAAAGATCTAATGAAAAAGGTTTTTATTTAAGTTCATGTATTTCTGGACAATGCACTAGTTGTGGCAATCTTTCTTTGTTAAGAGTTTGTATGCATGAAAGTGTTGAAAATGATTTTGGACAACAATTAGTGGATGTTAAAAGATTTAACAATGTTGAATATTCTTTAAAAGATGGAAAATTTGGAAAGCGTTGTGATTTAATTACAGAAAAGGTTAGTGTGCATGCATTCATATCAGAATTTAAAAGTAAAATTGTATCAAAATATGTCAAGCACTCTCAACAAGCTCGATGGCTTGATGGACAATTTCGTGAATGTAGAAACATATTTCCAGTTGGTACTATACTATCAGTGGTTGATTTTGCGGAAAATTATACTTTAGCTCCGCAAGAGGAAATTTAATCACAATATTACAATTCAGTGCAGGTTGCTATGTTTGTTCATATTGTTTATAGACATGCAGATAATAGCACAGAGAATGATAGAAAAGTTTTGAGGGAGTATCATTTCTATTTGAGTGACAACCGGTTACACTCGTCAGAGTTTGTTCAATATTGTTTCAATATATTTTATACAAATTTAAGAGAAAGAGGAATCCAGATGACTGAACATCTTATATGGTCAGATAATTGTACGGGGCAGTTCAAGAATGCTTGAATGTTCTATTGGTTATGTAGGGTTCACAAGGAGAATAATGTCCAACATATGTGGAATTTTTTTGAAGTTGGACATGGTAAAGGAGAACATGATGGAGCTGGTGCATGTGTTAAAAGAATTCTTGCTAGACAACAATTAAAATTTGAGGATGCAGTAAAATTTAAAGATGCACGTGGGATTGTAGATTGGTACAATACAAGATTATGTACACCTGGATCAAGCGAGTACTCTACAGTTCATCGATTCTTTTGGTTGGTTGAAGAAGAAAATATTCTACCTAGACTTGATTGCCAAACAATCAGTGGATCTACTAAATGGCATTCATTTAGGAGTTCGAATGCAAGTACATGGACTATCTGGACAAGGGAGCTTGCATGTTTTTGTCAGTTTTGTATTTCAGGAGATTGGGAAGCATGTGAGAATACAGAATGGGTTGAGGAGTGGAAACAAAGACCATTGACACTTGCACAAGCACATAATCAAAGTGAAACAACAATTAAAGACAATGATCAACTGTTTGTATCAGACGATTATGACCGTGTTTCAGACCTTGTACAAGAAAGTAATTTAATTCAAATCATTTCATTTTATTTCACTTTGATTACTAATTTGTAGTGCTTTTATTTATTTATGTGTACATATGAATGCATGTATGTTGATTGGTCAAATTTTATGGACATGTGCAAGTTATTGAATCAAAATTTGTTTTGCAGGACATGTGTATGATGTTGTTGCACCAAAGAATAATGAAGAGGAAACTGAATATTGGTTGGCTCGTTGTGTGGAGACTAAACATAAGTTAACAGCACCTCGAGAAGATGATGATGGCTTTCCTTATCCAACAGGTTTGATGATCCCCTTAAGACATCCCCTTAAGCATATTTTAAGAACTTCTTTGATCCCCTTAAGCAAATTTTAATTATTTCTTTGATGATGCCTATCATTATCCAATAGGTTCGGTGGTGGTTGTTGGCACTTGGCTACGGAAATACCTAATAAGGAAGAATGGTTTGCCTGCATTCGAAGATTATGAAACACATAAGAAGATTATACACTACTCACATTTGGTGTTGGCAACAAATATAAAACTGGAGAGGTATCACAGAAAACCTACAAATAAAGAGTTATGGAACATTTCTATGGAAGACCATGAGACAATCATCGATGCGTTGGAAAAAAGAGAGGATGGAGATGGTACAATGGAATAAGTAAATACAGGTAAATATAGTTAAATAGATTTATATTGTTGTTTTAAATATGTATTAAATACATGTTTTGATATTTCTTGTGCGTTATTAGTTGAAATTGATTTAATTTATCCTTTTATATCCTCAGGCCATCATCACAAATTCATCAAATACTTTGAAACAAAAACTTGAGAGGCACTCGTAAATACAGGTACAAATTGTGTATATCTAGATAGTTTTATATAAATTAAAATACATGTTTTGATTCAGATATATTGATAAATTGCTTGTATTATTTTTATATCAGGTGGCATGAAGACCTGCTACATTCTCCTCAAGTTTTAGATTTTCTTGAGATGGCATATAACGACATTTTGTATTTACATTATTTTGAGTTGGCATATATGTACATACACAATTACATTATTACACATTTTGTTCAGAAATTTGTATACATGTGTATGTACACAATTTTATACTCTACAGTATTAAATTTATCAAAATTATTATTTTATGTATTTTATTTGTTAAATGTCCATGTTTTTCTACTTAGAATTTACTTTAAATTTGATTTATTATATTGTTCAATTTGGTTGCCTTGGGCAACTTCACCAAATTTTGAGAACTTAAGACGTCCCCTTAAGACATCGTAAATTAGGACCCCTTAAGACATTCAAAAAGTTAGCATAGCTTCTCTCATTAAGGTTATGTGGAATTAGTATTTGTGGCTTGAAACTCCTAACATTTGGTATCTATAAGTAGTAAAATCACATCAAGCCTACATGACAATTTGATGATGATAAATAAGTCCTAATCATAGTCATGTAGGTGTGAATTACACTCCTACCAGTAGTTTCACTCTTGGTGGCATGTCCTGTGTGTTCTTCCCCCTCTTGAGCATCTTTTTCAACCCCAAAATTGACCTTCCCTACCTCACATTTTTACCTAGTGCCCCCTTCATTTTTCCTACTTAGGGTCACCTCTTTGTGTCTTAGGGTTGCCCCTAGTGTCTCTAGGTTACTTGAGTGACCTTAATTAGTAAAAGTGGTGACCTTATTCCTAAAATGGGTGACCTTGTGGTTTTTAATGCATGAAATAACTCATATTTTTATCTTTTCTTCTTGATTTTTAACCCATTTTAACTCCCATTTTTTGTGCTAACTTGTGCTTTTCCTCACTTTATTTCTATTTTGAACTCATCATATTTTTGAGGGGTCCACCGATGTTAAGAGGAATTTTGAGGAAATATTACATCATATCATGTCCATTGAAAGTCATTAATGGTGGTCCTAAGTCATGCAGGGGAGTACTTGGGGTGGGTGGAATCTTTTGAAGAAGTTGTAAAAATTTGACTTGGGACAGGGTATATGAACTTGGCAAACTTTTGCAAAAAATGTTACAAAACTTCAAGTGGGAATTGGATGAAATGAATTGAAGAAAGGAATGATTTCTTCAAGGTAGTTAGGCTTCTACAATTAGGAAGAAATGAGTGTTTCGATGTTATGGGGAAATGATGTAAAACTAGACAATAGGATAGGAAGTGGGATGGGATAAATCATATCCTAAAGTTAATCTAGCTTTCACAAAGTGGAGGAAAGGGAAGATACAAAGGAATATAAATTGTGGGAGAACCATATGGGACCATAGCTAGGAAGTGGAGGGGAGAAATAGATGAGATCCAGGGCCTTTTGTCTAAAAATGTAAAGTATTAAGATCTTATAAGTTCCTGCAGATCTAAACTTATTTTAAAATTTGATTCACATCCTGAGTTTGTGTTCATAGGATGAAACATGTCAAGCACAAGATTTCCTTGAGTCCTAATGGACACTAAAGATCGTATTAAAAGGACTAAGGGAAGTTCTCATTTTAGTAGTTACACTAAGATTTGAAATTAAAGTTGACAAATCCTAATTAAAGTTACACTAAGGTTTCATTTTGTAAAATATTGGAATATCCCATCAATTTTCTTTGCATTAATGAAGTAAATCTATGATGAAATCTTTTGTCTTGTAAATTAAGTTGTTTATTAATCAACTTATCAAATCAAGTGATTTCTCATGATTATTTCTCAAATACATGTATATGAATCTTATTGTGGAGAAGACTGTGAAACAAAATAAGAAGTCAACTAGAACCAAAGTGATGAGAGTTTATTCAACTATAAATAGTTTGTGTAGAAGCATAAATGGAATCTAAGTTACTAGATTGCAAGGATACTCCATGATACCCACATAAGGCCTTGGGATTTAATTTAATATAATATTTCTTCATAGATTAGCTAGAGGACAAAGGAGATGTAGTCACAAATGTTGGTAGGTTAGAGCATCCTACTTACATAGGCTGGATAGAAAATTTGATGTGTTTAACTTTTTAGATATCTTGCTAGATACTTTTAGGCATTGTACCATAAATGTAGACTATATCAATAATGTAGAAAATTAGACTATAATAATGGTGAGAGAAGTAGTTTTCAAATAAATGTTGAATTCACTTGAACCCACTTTGAGGTACAATGTTATAGTTGCAAGGTAATGGTCTCAAGAGTATAATGTAATTGAAGTGTTAAAAGATTGGGCTAGTCCTTATGTGGATTTAAAAAGTTAAGGAATGTGGAGGATTACACAATTGTAAGTTTTCCTAGTGAAATGAAAGAGGCCATGATTATGATGTGCAAACTATTTGGGAACAAAGACTCAATACATTTAAATGCTAGATGGGTGTCATTATTAGACATGTGATTTTGGAAAGGCTAATGATTCATAACTATGGGGAGTTGAGATCATTGTAGATCTCTAAATAGGTTATTTTTGTAGGCTACCAAAGGGGAAGATTTCTACTAACTTCATTCCTAATTTGTGTCATTTATGCTACAATGAAATTCCCACCTCCACTAATAAATTGTAGGCCTAGTTCCAAAGTTATAGTTCACATGTTTTTTTAGCAACAATTATCCTTGTAGGCACTCCTCCACCCATTTGGTGAAGAAGTTGTGTCCACTTAAGACATCGTAAATTAGGACCCCTTAAGACATCTTAAATTACATGATCAACACAAGATGTTCAAGCACCAAGGCACTTGGATAAATATAACTATAACCATGCTAGGATCATTTAATATAACTTAGTTGATCTCTAGATGAGAAGATGTGAGAGATTGATCCCTCCTAGTAGGCAAGAGATCCTCATGAACTTATCTCACTTTTTAATGCTTTGTTTTGATTTGCTTACCATTTTATTGCTTAAAATTTGACCAGGACCTAAATATGCATACCGTGAATGAATGGAGGAACTTTATTAGGACCTCATCACTACATAAATTCTTTCAATTCAATTTCTTCATTAAGCGCAAATCTAGATCAACACTCTGACACTTGTAGATTTATATATGACAATTGATTATTTCTATTGATGTCAATCTATATATCTTATTATGGTTGATCTCAAATGTTTACATTTCTTTTCCTTCATGCACATGGTTCTAGATTAGTGTTTGATTTATGATTAAATTTAGGGATGCTTGTATATACATATGTATGTGATGTTATGCTTTTATAGTTTATGATGTATATGCAATGTATGTATGCATGGATAACATATATATAAATATGGATGCACCTAAACTAACATGATGGTTTTACATGATTATTACTTTGACATGTGTATGATTTTGAACTACGACAAGATTGCATTTATTGCGTGACATGTAAAAATATATAGTCCAAGTTCAACAATATATATATAAAGTCCAGGTCCATGTTCAAAAAATATATAAAGTCCACATGTTCAACAATATATATATAAAGTCCATGACAAACAGTATATAACAAATAGTCCATGAAATAGTCAAATATATAAAGTCCAGGTCCATGTTCAAAAAAATATATAAAGTCCATGTGTTCAACAATATATATATAAAGTCCATGACAAACAGTATATAACAAATAGTCCATGAAATAGTCAAATTATACATCTAGCCTATGTTTGAAATAACCTATCACATACTATCTCTATCATCAAGAGTCCTCTTCACACCATGCGAACTACTCAGATGACCTGAATCACTCTGCAAAAGAGAAAGATTTATATGAAATTAGATGTAAGATGATAAGGAAATAGATAATTTAATGACAATTTTTAAATTTATAATTTATATCATAAAATTAAATTACCGTGTGAGGCTGAGAGGCATGCTCTGGTGCACTTGGACCTATGTCTCCATGCTCTGAATCAATCTATTTAATACAAGAGAAAGTTCAAGTTGAAATTAGATATACTTGACGGTTTTAAAAATGATTTAATTGAATTTAATTTATAAGAACTATCATATTTAAAAATTATTATACCGTAAGAGGAACTTGTTGTGAATCCTCTATTCCAGGACCTGTCTCTACAGGCTTAGCTCCATGACATGTATCGAGCTATAATTTAAGAATTTTTTTTTTTTAATGTACATGTCAACATATATATATATATATATATATATATATATATATCTATCAAGAAATTTACTTTAAGTTCACAACGTATATTTTAATTGTTCAATTTAAATCTAATCTAAATTTTAAATTATACCATATCAGGTTGCCCATCTCCTCTGTCCTCCTGCTCTGCATGTGCTGTGTGTTGCTCATGAAACGTGTCACTAACAAGCTCCTACAATATCATTTATATTTAAGTTAGCACATGTGTGTACAAATCAGGTTTTAAAACATATATATAATTGACTTACAGTGTACATGTTATTAAATACGTTTTTCAACAACCTGAAATGCAGTCGACTCCTGATATAAACTTGGATTATCCAAGTGTGCTACAATGCCCATCCTCATAGTTGTGTCAACCTGCATAGACATATTTATAAAATATAAAATAGTACATGTGCACATTTTTAGATACACTGATATCAAAATAGAAAAATTTAAGTATATATATACAGTTTTTTAAAACAATATGTGTACATACTGTAAGAGTGTCATGTGAGATGCCCAATGATGGAGGAGCGCTCGAGACACCCTGAGATGGAGGATTCAATGTGGAAGAACCCTGAACCAGTTCATAAATAAGTTCATAAATATTTAAATGTGTGTATCTATCAAAATAGAAAAATTTAAGTATATATATACAGTTTTTTAAAACAATATGTGTACATACTGTAAGAGTGTCATGTGAGATGCCCAATGATGGAGGAGCGCTCGAGACACCCTGAGATGGAGGATTCAATGTGGAAGAACCCTGAACCAGTTCATAAATAAGTTCATAAATATTTAATTGTACACACATTCAAGACTGAATTTTACAAAATTACAAATCATTGAAAATGTACCCCAAATGAGTGCCCGAGATGAACAGGTGTCGATGAAAAATTAATTCGATCAATTGTGACCCCTGTTGCCATCATCTACACCAAACAAACCAAACAATTCGATTGTTAAAATATTACAATTTAATTGATCATCTATATGTTGATTAAAAACACGTGGTTAAAAAATTATTTTAAATTCAACATGTGTACATAACCTATATATACCTGTGTCGAATGATCAGTGGGATGATCCTCAGCAATAGATAATCAACAAATGATTCAGTGCCCACATTATCAGATGATGCATGTGTAGCTGAAGTGGGTGCAACTGCCTGATCAGGTCCATAACACAACTGATTGCAACTCGTACATGTATGAGGCATCGACACATGTGGAGTGGCACTAGGACCACTTCCATCATCAACTCCTCCATGCTCTCTAACTCGAGCTACCATCATAGAAGTCTGCTCATGTAGGCTACCTGAGAGTGCACTCAATGTGCCTAGTGTGGATACCACTGCACGATGCTCGAAGGGCGAAGGAATGGCAGCAACAGGAGGGTCAATAAGAGGTTGAATAGGCACCGGTCGTTGGGGATCAACCCGTGCCCCAACCTCTGTTGTGGCATGCCACCACCAACACCCTGGAATGATCTAAAATCAAAGTAGTTGGGTTTTTTATTCATAACAAACTCTACATATAATTTTCTCAAAAAATATAAAGGAACCTCACAATTAGCATGAGGGTGGATAATCAAACACCATCCACCATCTATCCCAAAAATTAGCAGACATTCCTTCATGCCTACACCACCTGATTGATATTCTTTTCTTATTTGCAGGAATAGGTTCATTTGTAATGGGATGTCTAAAATATTGTGCTAAATGAGCTTTTGTGATTTTAAGATCCAAAATAGTCTTATAGGAGAGGCCATCAACATAAAATTGGCGCCGCTCCTCTCTCCATTTTCGGAATCCATCAAAATCTGAGTCAATAGACCTCACAGAATCTACAATGTTTTGCATCAAAGATGCAAAACGTACTACGTGAGGTGGCATGAATTGTTCACTGCGAATGGAATTCAGTTTTTCTTGTATCGAATCCACATTTTCATTTATTATGGCTCGCAAGCGAGCCTGGTCAGTTCCAGGTGGGGGTGGAGGTGGAGGTGGAGGCGGGTCATCTGCAGGTGGGGCATCTAGAGGTGGGGCATTTGGCGCTGGGGGTGGGGGGTGGGGGTGGGGGTGGGGGTGGAGGTGCGGCCAAATCATCTTGTGCATTAAGAAAGTCCTCAACATCAAAGTGAATATCATCTAGATTCATGATGTATATATAAAAATCTAGATATGAACCTGCATATATATACATATAAACATACAAACTTCAGTACAAATTTAAAATTAAATCAAGAATATATATATATATGTTTCAAGAAATTACACTTGAAATAAATTTAAATTAAAAACATACAAATAATGTATACATGCATGTACAAATTTCAAATGTAAGCGAGCTATTAGGACTACCATAATGATTGATACAATGGGCAATATATATTTCAAAATTTCAATGTGCATTTAAGTAAGGAAACTTCTCTGGACAATCATCATGTAATTCTTAAATGTGAATATGCATCCCAAATTTTGGACTATTTTAAAGAAATATGGTGCATTTAGGAACTTGGTGATTGTTGGGGTAAAGAGGGATATATGATCATGCTAGAAGAGGCACTGATTAGGCTCATAATTGGCCAAGGTTGCTTTGAATAAGGTTAAAACAAGGAGATACCCATGTTGATATTCACACCCTTTGGTCCACACCTACATTGGGATGGATTAAGCTTGAAATTTTGATGGGTAGCCAAGGGTAATCCTAGTGAAGTAGGAGGAGTATGTTATTAAGAGATGATAAGGGAAAACCTCTACCTATCTTAAAGCTTATGATTTTGGTGTCAAGAACACTAATATGGTAGATTCTAGGGCCATGATATCCAGGGCCTCAAGATGACTTGGAAACTAAACAAGATATCCCTTAGTGTGGAAGGAGATTCCAAGATCAACATTGATCATATGAAAAAGCATAGATGAAGCTTGTGGTTATTGGAAACTATTATATATTGGACCCTAGAAACTTGGTGAATACTTGTTTAAATCTATCTCCTTCAAACATATCAAAAGAAAAGGTAATTATATTCTAGACTAGGCAGATAATGGAAGAAATCATTAAATTGCTCCTAGACATCTAGCATTTGTTGGGAAGAATATTTTTTTTACATTCAACTTGAAATCCCTAAGTTGTGCCTCCATGCTATCAAATGTTACTTGTATCTACCTTCTATACAATGATATTGAAGGGGTAGAAGGTTAGGCTAAGGATTTCTATATTGCTACTTAGATAAATTCCACATCTTCAATGTGTGGCATGAGCATATGCACAAAGCCTTGGAGGATATTTCTAAGATAATGAAGATAAACCTTCATGTCTTGATGCTAAATTGGATGATTCTATCCACTATGGGAATTAAGATGAGGAGGAGGTGACATAAATCCCTCCTATCAAATTCGAACAATGTTAAAAATGTCAAGGAAGTGGTAGAGGCTTTGTAAGGCTTGTGTAATTTGTCCCACCACCCTAGGATAAAGTTTTTTAGTTTATTAGTAATTCTAACACTACTTCAACTTATTACTCTACTAGGGTTAGGGCCACTATAATTTTCCCTACCACTAATATATCTTAAGACACCTATTGGTTTATGTTTCATGTCATTGTAGTATATTAATTTTCCCTACCACTATTGATTGAACAAAACTATACCATATATATTAAGTACTCTAGCTCAATGATCTTAAGATTAATGAAATCAAGACTAACTATATCATCATTATGCTTAGATACACCCAACATGCTAATCAAGAACTTAATTACCTTCACAACCCTATTAGCATTGTATCACTCCTATTAGGGAGTGGACTTGAATGGGGCCAAAAGATTCTTTACCTCTTACGATTGTGACTTTGGGTTTGGCATGGTCAACTTGGAGAGGTTGTGTGGCATATCCCTATAAGAGGATGAAGGGTGATAGGAGGTTGTAGGATGGCTAAAAGCATTCACATGACGATAATGTTCAAGTTTAAATTTCAAGATATGCATCATGGTCTACAAGGTTCTCTTGTTCAAAAGGTTCATCATATTCTAGACAAGGAACTCACAATCATTGGTACCAAATTCAAGACCTCCTATTACAAGTCTCCATATAGCTTTAAACATAACACCTATAAACACAAAATTTATAGGGCTTGAATACAAGCCTGCCTCCCAGTTAGGAGACTTCCAAATAATTGGTGAACTCACATGCAATAAGGGAATAACACATGCATACAAAATATGTCGAAGAAATCCCTGTAGCATGACTCGTGATTAATTAAAGTTAGGGTTAGGGTTTCAATTAGGATCAGGCTTAGGGTTAGAATTGAGGTTAGGGTTAGAATTAGAATTCAAGGGTTGCTAAATTAGGGTAAGTATTAGAGCTACAATTATGGTTTGGGTTACGGCTAGAGTTAGGGTTACAATTACAATTACAAGTAGCTCGTTAGGGTTAGGGTTAGGGCTAGAGTTAGAGTTACAATTACAATTACAAGTAGAGTTAGGGTTAGGGTTATGATTAGGGTTATAATAAGGGTTAGGGTTTGAATTGCATATAGAATTAGGGTTAGGATTAGGGTTAGAATTAGTGTTAGGGTTAGGGTTGGAATTGCATATAGAATTAGGGTTCAATCTAGCTAGAAATAGATAAATTAGTCAAGATGGTTCTAGCTCAATTTTGTTTCCTATTTCCTAGAAAATGCAAAACTAGTTATTGTTTTCTATTTAGTTGTTAGTCCCAACTCTTTCCTTTTAAGAAGTATATCAAATCTAATGTAGTAGTAGATACTTCTACATTTACAAGTTTCTGTTAGGAGAAAATATATTTTGCCAAATTTGTATAGAGTTGTCTATATAGTGTGTTCCAGGGTAATCAAATGATGTAAGTCACAATTTAGAGGGTTGAGGGATAAGTTTGTGTTGAGTCTATAAGAGGTGTTTTCTTACATAGACCGAGCTCCATAATCTAGGTGTCTCCATGTCTAACTCAAATGTTTCAACTTGGTCCATATTATATCCAGATTAATGATAAAATTTTATATATATGGCTATGCACAAGATCCACAACCATATCAATGTTTGGTAGAGAAAAGTTATCTAAGTTGGGGTAGATCCTTTTTTGATGTCTCAAAAGTTAGTGCAAACATGAATTCCCTTAGTTTTCTTGTTAACTAAGACCACATTAGATCTACCCATTTAGGAAAAGTAATAGTCTGAATGAACCCTGGACATCCAAGAGTTTATACAATTCTTCTATGACCACGAGGGCTACTTGGGGGTGCATTTTGCGTAGCTTTTATTGAATAGGTTTGGCATTGAGGTGAACCACAAGATGATGCATGACTTTAAAGATGGAGTCTCAAGGCATATCACCATAAGACCACATGAAGAAATCAACGTAATATTTAACATGGTGACATGGTTATATATGCCTTCTTTGATGTCAAGGTCCAGTGGAGCTACTATCTTAGAGAGTTTAGGGTCCAAGCTTCTATTCACAGGTTGATGTTTATAGCATGTCCTCAACAAGGAGAGGGGAGTCATGTCTTGTATCTAAGTGGTATCTAATGGAAGGTGAAGTTTGTCAAATTGAGGAGCTCTTGGGAAGTGTCCATTTTTATTATATCATTTTAATCGATCACAAGTTTCTTCTTATATAGATTGTTGCTATTCTGCCTAGACTAGGGTGCCTCAGGACTGAAGGGTTCTTTCTTTCTCTCCAAAATAAGCATATATGTAGGTGTTAAGTATGGTGGAAAAGTCTTTCTTATGATTACAATGGGGATGTGGTCTTGACACTTGATAAGTTTCAAGATGGCTTCATCATTTTGGAAAACATCAAATCATAAAGGGTCGTGTTGGTCCCAATCGATAAGCTCAAGGTATTCTAGGTCTAAGGAGATGGTGAGGATAGTGACCTATCATGAAAGAGGTTAGTGGTGGAAAGATCTTCGTAAGGATCATGAGTGGAGCCTACATCAATGTCATTAAGATTAGGGAAAGCATTACCAATGAGGTTTCAAGCTCGTATCACAATTAACATCACGATGTTCATTCCAGGGGCATAACCTAGCTAGTGAGGACAGCTACTTGAGTATATCAAAAGTTACATAAATGTTGGCTTCATTTCATTCTTAATTAGTTGGCTATCACAAAAACTGTAAAATTTTCTCAATTCTTGATTAGTTCTAGTTGTCTCTAAATGTTTGATTATGAAGGATGTGATAACTTGGTTTTATTATGGTTTGTTGTAATTTTTTTACATGATAGTTAGCTATTCAATAATGCCTTTAAAATACATTGACATACATTGTTATAAGTAAATTTTATAAAAACCAAATATACATATCATCCCAATTTGCTATATAATTTTTGACAGTTTGTTCAAAATCTCTCCTTTCATATGATACAATCGTTTCAAAATTTCAATTGCATTTTCTAGCTAAAATGTTTAAATACAGCTATTCAACACTCAAATTGAACTCAAATTTTGACAGTTTGTTCAAAATCTCTCCTTTCATATGATACAGTATTTTCAAAATTTCAATTCTATTTTACAGCTAAAATGTTTAAATAGAACTATTCAACACTCAAATTGAACTCAAATTTTGACAGTTTGTTCAAAATCTCTCCTTTCATATGATACAGTATTTTCAAAATTTCAATTGTATTTTACAGCTAAAATGCCTAAATATATCTATTCAATTCTCAATTTTAAACATAATTTTGACAGTTTGTTCAAATTCTAACATTTTATATGATATAGTCTTTCAAAATTTCAATTGTATTTTACATCTAAATTGTCAAAAATCAACTACTGATTTTATAAACCCTAAACCCTAAATAACAATTCAAAATTTAAATTTTGATTGTATTTTACATCAAAACAAACAATGGAAGGTATAAACAATTGATGGGTAATTTTTACAAGTGGAAAAATCCACTTACCTGGCTGGATGCTCTGAGAACTCGGGATCCCGTTTCCCTCTGTCGCCTGTCGCTGTTGAAAATGGGGTCTCTGCTATTTTTTAAAAAATTTAATACTTTTCACAAATGGGATCCCGTTTTATATAACGGGATCTCGTTTATGGCCTCTAGGTTCGGGATCCCGGGAAAAACGGGATCGCGTTTTTGGTTCTAGGCTCGGGATCCCGAGGCAAAACGGGATCGCGTTTTATATAAACGGGATCTCGTTTTTGTTCCCCGATTTTGGATTTTTTTCTAACTCCGAAACTTCCACCTTAAGTGGACACAACTTCTTGCATCTACCCATATCTTACCTCTCTTGAAAGGAATCTTATCCTATAAAAGACTTCCCTAAGGTTTATACAGCTAGGTCTTAGCTTGTAGGAATAACTTCAATGGAAATGTTTTAGTTGTACCAACAAGGGGAAGTTACATGCAATGCAAACAAACTTTAGTGCACTAGGGTTTGATTACACATGGCCTTGATCAGTTTTCTTATTTCTCAATACATGAACAAACTGATATATACTCAGATTGCTACAAAATGTGTGATTCCAGCATGCAATCAACAATATGGCAACTTGCATTCACTCAACATAAATTCTGTGACAACACTTTACAAGTTTATGAAACCTAACCTAATAAGATATGATAAAGAAAATGCAAAAGAAAAAGGGAAAGAGATAAGGGATAGAGATCCTATATACAATTGTAGAAATGATCAACACATAGATAGATAGATTCCCAACAACAATCAAATCTCTACTTAACCAGGCAACCCACAATGCCACATAGACTGTGCAATCTTCTAAGGAAACACAAGGGTTTTCAAATTGTGAAAGATTCATCAAACATCCAATCCCTAGTGCAGTTTAATAAACTCACACAATCAAACTTATCTCATATAAAATATGTCCAAACTAACCATGCACAATAACATACAATCAGCAAGCCATCAATGGTATGGACAAGAAATCCATCAAATATCTGAATAATTAATCACAAATGCAACTAAATAACTAATTAGAAAGGTGAAGAAGAACAATGATAACCATATCCAATCAACAAAATGAACTCAAATGGCAGAGGAAAATGAAATTTTGTTTATATTGATTAAGAAAAAAGGCAAAGTTTCAACAATCCTTTCTTCAGTGCTTCCCCTTATTACTTTTACAATGAGAGAGGTTGCCTTTATATAGAGAGGCAAGCATACCGAGTTTTTCAATGAACAATGGAGATTAATTCAACACCAAGGGTCCAGATTACACAAAATCTAATTTTGGTCGATGGGTAGTTACAATCCTGGATTTGCTTTTGTCTTGTAGGAAAAAGACGAAATTACAACTTTTTAGCTCATTAGAACAAGACAAAATAACAACTTTTTGAGTTGTCTAGTGGGACAAATGACTTTTCCAATGTGTTGACTTAGCTAGAGGAGTATCTGGCACATTTTTTATGAAGGCATGCCCAAGTGGATGCTTGCTGGATCGAACATTTGATGACCGGACTGCTGGAACAACTATGAACTTGTTGATGAGTGTCAGGTAGCACCCAGAACAATACACCTTTTTACCTTCCTTTTCTACCCCTTTTATTTTGTTGTCATGGTAATTGCACCATAATAGATTGATAAGATTTGTTTTAATTATATTAATGAGGGATGAATTGTTGAAGTTCATGATTTTTGATTGAAGGACTAATGTGCAACAAACTAATGAAAATGTGTAGAAAAGTCTCTTTTTTTATGTCTATAGGTGCGGTTGTACGGGCAAAGGCAATTTTGAGCATATCCAGAGATGGTCCTAATAATATCCAAAGCTAACATGAAGGATACTACACCAGACTCCAATGTTTTCCCAACGTGTTGGAGGTATTTTGAAGCAGTGGAGCCAAGGGTGGATCATCTCCGAAGTCATATAGGAGTCATGGGTGCATCTCTAGAGCTCCTAGCGACAGTGCAGTCTCTGGGGCCGCTATCAATCTACAAATCTGGAGGAAACTACAGTGCTCCAGAGGTTACTTAGCCAACACCAAAATGATCGGGCGAAGACTCTAGTTGACTGCTAGGGATCTAATTTCTCTTCTATTGATTTTGCATGGGTTCTTAAAGACTTATTAAAAATACCTACATTTCAGGGCCTCGTTGCCCAGTTGTTATTTAAGTTAAGACTCCAGATTTAGTGGGACTACTATACCACTAAAATAGATTTTAGTTTGCATGATTTTACTTTGTAGTTAAATGGTTGTTAAAATAAGAGAAAGATGATATCTCTTAGATAAATTGATAGTTAGAACATATAGATATCTCATAGCTTGATTTGATAAATGTTAAGGTAGAAGCAATAGAAAGATAGACAGATTATTATTTTTAGATTATTGTAATCTCCATTTTCCAGATTCTACATACTTTTTGAATACAAGCATACTAATGGAATTAGACTGAAGAAAGATTGTGTTATTATATTTCTATACTAAGTTTTTGCTTTAGTCTTCAGTCCTGAGGGTGAGGAGCAAGGGCCCACTCCTGCCATTAAGACAGGAGGCTAGTATTTATTTGTTTCATTGTCTTGTTTCAGATTCTATTAGGATGATAGTTTACTGCTTTCATAAAGATAGATATATTTCTGTTTAATAGTTGTTTCCAGTAAATGCATATTTTCAGTTGTATGGATTAGACTAGGTCAATTTCAATAATTTACTGTTTCAACATTGTTTTAGTATTTTTAGAATTTCCTTTCACAACAAGCAAATTGGCAGTGTTAATCTTTGAAATGGTTAGATTAGTAGAAGTAATTGGTGAACTGTAACTATGAAACCCCTTATTGCAGATAGCCTAGGACATAGCCTTAGATTTGACACATGAAAAACATGATTAAATGCCAAGGTCTAACAACCCTCATCATTTTTGGCATCATTGCCAGGGATAGGTGTCATTAGGGAGTTACTATTGATCTGGTGACAATAGGTCAAAAAGAGGGTTAAATTAGTTTGGTAGTCTTTTTAGGTTTATTGTTTTGAAGTCTAGTTTCAGCATAGGTAGATAAAATAAGTTCCCCAAGATAGATATGTATGCCAAAAACCTTCCCAAACAACAGATCCAAATCATAAGGTTCTTGCATGCAAAGAAGTTAAAACCTTGTTTTGTAATTTTAGCTCTTGTGTGGTGGCTTCAACTAGATGACCATGACTCCAATATCTAGCAAGGAAAAATGCATTTTAGAAGGAGATATTGATGCCCTATTGCTTGCAATAGGTAATGAGTATAATGAAGAAATCTTGTCTCCACTGCAGGAGCTTGTATGGTAAAGTATTATTTGGATGCCTTCAACATCCAAGGAGGGTTGCCCGATTAGATATTTGAAGAACAACAAGGAGCTACCTCTAATCATGCATGTACCAAAATATGAGGAAGGGTTTCAAGATCTCTCCAATCGGCCCATGAAGAGAAAAGAGCTACTTCTAATCATGCATGCACTAGAATGTAAGGAAGGGTTGCAAGATCTCTCCAATTAGCCCATGCATGTGCTAGAATTAGAAATTGTGGAGAAGGTTGTTATTTCAAAAGAAGGTGAAGCATCAAAGTTTAAATTTTCAGTCATCTTCTTCTCATGGTTTTCCTTTTCTTTTAAAAAGTTGAATGCATGGATCCATATTTTGAGGAAAGGAAGTTATTTTCCACAACCAATCAATGGTTTTGTGTAACCTATCTCTACATCACTAAGTAGAGTAGGTTAGGGTAGGTTTGTTTTATGCAAATAAGTTCTTTACACATGCACTTTTGTATACAAGTTGCTACTCACCAGAATAAGGTTGATACAAATGTTATTCAACATAAATGGTCATGTTACTGTTAGTTTCAAGACAGACAACTGAGAGGGGGGTGAATTAGTTGTCCCAAAACTTTCTCTTATTAACCACTTAAATATTTCTTGTAATTCAGCAACATAATAATAAATCAATCATGGAAACATAATGCAACAATTCAAGAGAAGAAACATATTAACACCTATGACACCAAGATTTTAACGTAGAAAACCCGGTTAAGGAAAAAACTATGGGGTGACTAACCCAAGATTGTATTCTCTGTTAGAAGAATAAGAAGAACAAAATGGCACATACCAATTAGGGCTCACTGCCCGAACACACTGCTCACAAGAGGCCATTGCCTACATGAGACACATTGTCTACAGAATGATAAATATTACATACTTGAACTGGAGAATAGCATCTTCACTATGCTTGAGTCAGTTCCATTTAAGCCCAATACTTCTGCTCTACCTTTCACTTTCCTCCTCTCTACCACACTCTCATCTCTGCCAAGATGCCTTTGAAATGACTTCACAACTCTTATTTATACAAGACATCAACTTTGGGATAATTATCAAAGTTAGCATACTTTACAGAGCAAATACACAAATACAACTTGACTAATTACAAAAAGACTTCATGCGGATCATCACACTGTCAGCCACACAGATCTAAGACTTCAATCTTCTTTGAGGAACACGCCATGCTTTGTAGAACATCTTCAAGATCATCTGCAAGATGTGTAACTCATCCGGTCGGCCAAGTTTAGGAAGAACATCCTCATCCGGAAGTAATTCTTCAATTACAAGCTCAATCTTCAATGCGGACCACCAACATGAACTAGACATAATCCAGAGACCCCCACAAGATTTCCTGAATCACCAAGAACATCCACACTACTTCTGCTTACTAAAATCATTCTCTCCTTCATCCAGAACCTCAAGGACACAGTCTGTCATCATTATCATATTGGAATAGATGCTTGTGGACCTCCAGACCATGAACCAATTGAGTTGTCAATTCACATTGAGTTCCTAAACACTCCACCAAATCCACAAAACAAGATATTGCATTTCCGGATCTCACCGGACCTATTTGTGTTACTCTGTCACCTTTGAACATCTGCTAGAACCAGTTTTATTCCAGTGGCCATAACTTCTTCAAATCTTCATGCAGACCTCTCAAATCTTTACTGGATCATCTTTAGATGCATATGTACAAACCCTTTGATGCACATCCTCTAATTTTCATCTTATATGGGATCTTCACTTCACTATCTTCACTTTTCTTCTCTGTTCCTGATAGGACTAATTTTCTCAATATCCTCAGCATACAACTCATCCAATCCTTGTCATCAATGCAACAGGAGTATGTTGACATCAATGACAACACCGGTTAGGCTCATACTTGCAACAATCTCCCCCTTTGTCATTGATGGTAACATATGATGTGAAAAACTATTTTAACCATCAAGACAAGAACTTCTCCTCATTGACTGACATAACTCCCCCTATCAACAACAACCATTCACATGTCTTCTCTTCCTTTACTGCTCCCCCTTTTATCAGCAACCACTTTTTGTTTTTCACATGTCTTCTCTCCCCCTTTAACATCAATGGAAAAGGGCACATACTTGCATCACTCAGAATCATACCAACTGCTCCCCTTGAGTAGCAGCTTCCCATCATCAATCCAGACCACAAGATATGGCTGTGAGATTCACCAGACTGGTGCACATCAGTGCACCTTAATTTAGAACCGGAGGGGTAATAACCCCTAACTTCTCCCTGAGATACTCAAAAGAGTCCTTAGGTAGAGGTTTAGTAAAAATGTCTGCAATCTGATCCTTGGAGGGCACAAATTCCAATCTGACTTCATTCTTGTTCACCTGCTCTCTCAAAAAGTGAAACTTGATGGATATATGTTTTGTCTTTGAATGTAACACTAGATTTTTTGATATATTTATTGCACTTGAATTATCACAGAAGATTGCGATAGGTTCCTCATACTCCACTCTGATGTCTCTTAGCATTTGCTTCATTCACAATACTTGAGTGCAACTACCTACTGCTGCAATATATTCTACTTCTGTAGTGGACAGGAATATTGACTCTTGTTTCTTGCTCAGCCAAGAAACCAATCTTTTCCCTAAAAAGAATGCTCCACCACTGGTACGCTTCCAGTCATCCACATCTCTTGCCCAATCCGCATTTGTATATGCATGAAGAGAGAAATCATGATCTCTAAGATACCATAAACCATACTCAACTATCCCTTTTAGATATCTAAGAATCCTCTTGATTGCCATGACATGAGATTCTCTAGGCTCAGCTTGGAATCTAGCAACAAGACCAACAATATTCATAATGTCAGGTCTAGTTTGTGTAAGCTACAATAGTCCTCCAATTATTGACCTATACTTTTTCTGATCAGCCTTAGGAGAGTCATCATCTTTGCTCAATTTACATCCAGTTGCCATGGGAGTATTCATTGGTTTTGAGTCTTCCATCCCAAATTTCTTCAACAATTCTTTCAAATATTTGGTCTGTGAAATGAAGATTCATTTCTTTGTTTGAATGATTTGCAGACCCAAGAAGAAATTCATTTCCCCAAACATGGACATCTCAAATTCACTTTTCATTTGATTTGCAAAAGTTTTGCACATACTATCTCTTCCTCCAAAAATGATATCATCAACAAATACTTCAACAATCAAGATATTTTCATAATCAATTTTGTAGTACAAGTTACTGTCAGCAGTACCTTTATTGAAACCAATCTTTAAAAGATGCTTATCCAGTCTTTCATACTAGGCTCTTGGGGCTTGTTTGAGTCCATACAGTGCTTTCTTCAACTTGCAGACCATATCACCATGATCAGACAATTGGAATCCATCCGGTTGCTCAATGTAAACTTCTTCTTCCAAGTCACCATTTAGGAAGGTAGACTTGACATCCATCTGATATACTTTGAAGTCCTTGAAGGCAGGAAAGGCAAGAAATAATCTAACTGCTTCAATTCTTGCCACTGGAGCAAAAGTCTCTTCAAAATCAACTCCTTCTACTTAGGAATAACCCTTGTAGACCAATTTGGCTTTGTTTCTGACTACTTCACCATCTTCATTTAGTTTATTCTGGAAGACCCATTTGGTTCCAATCACATTTTTGTTTCTAGGTTTGGGAACAAGATCCCAAGTGTGATTTTTCTCAATTTGCATTAGCTCTTCCTTCATTGCTTTAGTCTAGCATTCATCATTGCATGCTTCACTCACAGTTTTTGGGTCAAACTTTGAAATCAGATAATACTTTTCTGAGTCTCGAGCAATCTTTCTTCTTGTTTGAACACATTTACTTTTATCACCTATGATTTGATCTTTAGAGTGATTCAGTCTTACATACCTGGGAGTTTTGGGAATTTCTTGCACTTTTGTTTCTTAAACAGGTTCATCCAAACTTATCTCTTCTTCCTAATTCTTCGGATTAGTTTGGATCTGAATTTCAGAAGGGGCTTGGACTTCTTGGACCAAACATCATTCTGATCATCTTCATCATATTCATAAAACCTTGAGGGTTTTTCAATACCTTCATCAACCTTCACATTTGTACTTTCTATAATCTTTCTCAATCTCTTGTTCTAACACCGATATGCTTTGCTTTGAGTAGAACAACCCAAGAATATTCTTTCATCACTTCTAGTATCAAATTTACCAAGGTCTTCATCTCTTCTAATGCAACATTTGCTACCAAAGACTCTGAAATACTTCACAATGGGAGTGATGCCAAACCAGAGTTCATAAGGGGTCTTACCAGTATTGCTTTGTACTTGATTAAGAGTATAGACAGCAGTGCTTACAACTTCTCTCCAATAGATCTGATGAACATTTGCTTCCATCATCATGGTTCTGGATGCTTCCTAGATGGTCCGGTTCTTTCTCTCCACTACTCCATCCTGCTGTGGAGTCCGTGGAGTAGACAACTATCTTTTTATCCTATGTTTCTCAAAGAATTCTATGAACTCTCTGGATGTGAATTCTCCACCTCTATCAGACTTAAGACATTTTATGTTTAATCCAGTTTCATTCTCTACCATAGCTTTGAATATTTTTAATTTCTCAAGAGCCTCAGATTTTTCTTTCAGAAAAGTCACCCACGTCATTCGAGAGTGGTCATCAATTAATAACATGAAGTATCTATCACCTTGCAAACTCCTGATTCTTACCGAACCACATAGATCAGTATGTACTAAGTCCAACAATCTGGTAGAAGACTGTTCCTTACTTTTGAATGTGACTCTGCTCTACTTACCCAACTAACATTCTTTGCACAAACTATTAGTAGGTTTCACCAATCTTGGAAGATCTCTTATAGCCTGAGTGTTACTTATTTTGATGATATTATCAAAATTCACATGACACATTCTCCTATGCCACAACCAACTCTAATCAATTTGAACAAATAAACAACTTTTGCCAGTACCTACCAAGTGGAAGATGTTACCTTTTGTTTGAGTATCGGAAGCAATCTTTGTTCTAGAACTTTCAAAGATCTTACATTTTCTATTTTTGAATTGGAGATCATAGCCTTTGTCCACCAACTGTCCAACAATGAGAAGATTGTGCTTTAGACCTTCAACATACAGTACATTACTAGTTTTGTTCTTTCCATCAAAAGAAATAGTTCCTCTACCTATGATTCTGCCAGTAGAATTATCACCAAATTTTATAACTCCTCCTTCATATCTTTCCAAATCTATAAACTTATTTTTGTCACCTGTCATATTGTGGGATCATCCACTATCAATGACCCAATCATCCTTTTCTTCAACTTGGGTAGCCAGAGCTCTTTCTATTATTTTATGATTGACAGATTCAGAGGGCATTGGATCTTCTTCCTTGATGGCAATAAACACCCAGTCACTTCTAGATTTATTTCCTGTCTCTAATTCATCATCTGTTACTCCATCATCATCATCTTCATGAACATAGTAACATTTCTTTTGGAATCTTGATCTGTTTGTATTTGCTCTTGAAAATATTTCCGGACACCTTGAGGCAAAATGACCAATCTTATTGCAGTTGAAACATTTGAAGGGCAATTTTCCTTCATACTTATCGGATCCTCTTGGCAGTCTTTTTGCAATAAGGGATTCAAGTTGAGCAGCTTTTGCTTCATCTTCTTCCAAATCTTTTCTTGTTTTTTCATACCATGATAGTTTCTTTGAAGAGTTCTCTCCCAGATCAAACTTTTGTTTGCCTTTTATAGAGGCACTAGCTTTGAATGCAGATTCAGTCTTGGGGGGTGCATCTCCAAACTCAGCCAATTCAAATGCAGCTAATTTTACAACCAATTGATCTCTTGTGATATTTGAAAAAGATCTGAATTCTTCAATAGTAGCAACCTTGTATTTGTAAGAAGGAGGTAGGGATCTAAGAACTTTGGCAGCAATCTCATCTTCATTTAAGATTCCACCAGCACACCTAATGCCACGAACAAGCTCATTTATTTTTGGCATAAATGTAGTGATATTCTCATCTTCATTCATCTTTAGGTTTTCAAATTTTCCTTTCAGACTCTATAGCTTGGCACATTTAACATATTTGTCTCCTTCATGCAGAAGTTCCAGTTTTTCCCAAATTTCATATGCAATTTTAAGATCTATAACATTTGTCAGCTCTGAATCAGATAAGGCGCTTAGTAGAGCTTCTTTAGCCTAAAGATTGTTTTCAGCATCTTTAATTTCATCTACATTTCTCAGACCATTTTGTGGAGGAACATACTTCTTTGAAGCCATGATCCAATATTGCATTCCCATACATTGCAAGTGACATTCCATGCAGCTTTTCCAAAGAGTGTAATTGGTTCCATCAAACCTCGGACTATCCTTCTTGTAGGAAGACATTCTGGATCTCCTCAAGTAGTTAAGCTCTTTTAAAGGAACTTAGCTCTGATACCAATTGTTAGTTTCAAGATAGGCAACTGAGAGGGGGGGTGAATTAGTTGTCCCAAAACTTTCTCTTATTAACCACTTAAATATTTCTTGTAATTCAGCAGCATAATAATAAATCAATCATGGAAACATAATGCAACAATTCAAGAGAAGAAACATATTAACACATATGGCACCAAGATTTTAACGTAGAAAACCCGGTTAAGGAAAAAACCACGGGGTGACTAACCCAAGATTGTATTCTCTGTTAGAAGAATAAGAAGAACAAAATGGCACATGCCAATTAGGGCTCACTACCCGAGCACACTGCTCATAAGAGGCCCACTGCCTACAGGAGACCCATTGCCTACAGAATGATAAATATTACATACTTGAACTAGAGAATAGCATCTTCACCATGCTTGAGTTAGTTCCATTTAAGCTCAATACTTTTGCTCTACCTTTCACTTTCCTCCTCTCTACCACACTCTCATCTCCACCAAGATGCCTTTGAAATGACTTCACAACTCTTATTTATACAAGACATTGACTTTGGGATAATCATCAAAGTTGGCATACTTTACAAAGCAAATACAAAAATACAACTTGACTAATTACAAAAAGACTTCATGCGGATCATCACACTGTCAGCCACACAAATCTAAGACTTCAATCTTCTTTGAGGAACACTCCATGCTTCACAGAACATCTTTAAGATCATCTGCAAGATGTGTAACTCATCCGATCAGCCAAGTTTAGGAAGAACATCCTCATCTGGAATTAATTCTTCAATTACAAGCTCAATCTTCAATGCAGACCACCAACACAAATTGGACATAATCCAGAGACCCCCACAAGCTTGCTTGAATCACTAAGAACATCCACACTACTTCTGCTTACTGAAATCATTATCTCCTTCATCTGGAACCTCAAGAACATAGTCTGTCATCACTGTCATATTGGAATAGATGCTTGTGGACCTCCAGACCACGAACCAATTGAGTTGTCAATTCACATTGACTTCCTAAACACTCCACCAAATCCGTAGAACAAGATATTGCATTTCTGGTTCTCACCGGACCTATTTGTGTTACTCTATCACCTCTGAACATCTGCCAAAACCGGTTTTACTCAAGTGGCCATAACTTCTTCAAATCTTCATACAAACCTCTCAAATCTTTACTGGATCATCTTTAGACACATATCTACAAACCTTTTGTTGCGCATCCTCTGATTTTCATCTTATCTGGGATCTTCACTTCACTGTCTTCATTGTTCTTCTCTCTTCCTAATAGGACTAATTTTCTCAATATACTCAGCATACAACTCATCCAATCCTTGTCATCAATGCAACAGGAGTATGTTGACATCAATGACAACACTGGTTAGGCCCATACTTGCAATAGTTACAGCTCTCAGAATTTGAAGACCTCTTTGCATGCGTCATGGGAAACATGGGCTAAAAAGGTAGAGAATGAACTGGTGCATGATGGTCACATGGAAAACTAAGATGGACTCAGATATTTGCTTTATTATTTTACTCTTATTCAGTTAGAAATTTATTTCATTATGCTTAGTTCACTTTAAAAAAAGAAATTGAGCATCTATAGAACAACTCCCAAGCTATCAGAATAATAACTCTAGAGCTCTTAGGATAGCATCTCCAGAGCACTCAGAACAACAGCTCTAGAGATCAACAGAACAACATCTCCAGAGATGGAAAAAAGGCTATCAACTCTGGAGATTAGAAGAATAAAAGCTCTGAAGATTAGCAAAACAACATATCCAAAGATGCACAATAGGGTATCAGATCTGGATATGTACAATAGGGTATCAGTTCTGGAGGTCATCAAAACATTAGCTCCAGAGGTTAGCAAAACAACAACTTTGGAGCATCTTTGACGCTCATAATTTTGCAAGCTAGAGGAAGCTACAAAACTTCAAATGAAAAAGTGAGAGGTTTTTTTTCCCCTTAGCCTTATGATGAAAAACCTCTCTCTATTTTTACACAGCAGCAATGGTCAAAGAGATATAAGTGTTGAAGTTCTCAGCTCTATGTGGAAATTTTAGATGAAGGAAGAAGAAAATAGCTTGTAGGAGGACCTATAAGGACTTAAGTGTGGGGGAGATGATGAGACCATAAACTATCTCATATTTTAATCCAAATAATGCATCTCTTTCTTATTAATAAATAAGTTTTAAAGTAGATTTGAGTATAATTTGAGAGATTTATAACTTGTTTAAGGTAGAATGTAAAGTAGATATTTGGTTTGTTTTTAGTACAAATGTGATCCGAATTGCTTCTTAGTTTCTAATATTTCTTGATGAATATGTGCAAGATGCTATGATGTAGGTGAATGAGTTATTGAGGACTAAAACTCATGCCAAGTTGGAGCTCCACAGATGTAGAGTTTCAGAGATGCAGAGTGCCGGAGATGTAGAAGTTAAAAATATAGTTTCAGTAAAACTGCAATATCCAACTCATTTCTTAATGAAAATCAGAATTTCAAAATGATCTAGAAAGATTAAAGAGAGAGGAACAAATCCATAAAGGTGTTTTGAGAAGATTCATTAAAATTAATAAATGGTTAATGACAGAAATTAACTATTACAGAGCACCAAAGAAAAAATTAGAAAAAATAGTTTTAGTAAAAATTCAATCTCTCTCTCATTTCTTAATGAAATTTAGAATTTCAAAATGATCTAGAAATATGAAAGTGAGGGGACCAAAACTCAGAAATCATTTGAGGATATCTATTAAAACAAATGAGCAGTTAATGATAGAAGTTGACTATTCTACAAGCTCCAGAGATGTTCCAGAAATACTTTACGAAGTTGTTGCATATTCTTCCAATCTACCAACATGCACTCCAAGGTTTTTGAGGGATATATTGACTATAATTACTCCTAAATTAATGGATTTAATTATAAGTAATTATTCCATGCAAAGAGTACACATTTAGTGTTGCATGTCTTTCTAAAAGATCTTGCATGTCTTCCTTGTAATCAACAGTTGTATAATCAATTAACTAAATGAATAAGTTTATTTAACTAGATAAATAAGTTTAGTTAGCTACATGAACAAGTTCTCTACTCTAGAGAGACTCTCAATTAGAATTTAATAACCATATATATATATGGCATAGAATAGAGAAAATGAAGTTGTAAAAGAATTAATTGAAGAAAAACAACTATGTTATTTACAGCAGCATGTACTCTAGATCTTAAAGGTTTTTGAATAAAGAAAGTTATTCTACCCATTTGCTGATTGTTGGAATTGATTAGTCTCTCTCTAGAGGAAGGAGCAGAGGCCCACTCCAACTGAAGGGCAGAGACTACATTTCTTAGTTTGTTTAGTTGCTTTGCTGTTATACAATTCTTTTATTCAGAATTCCTTTAGTTGTTTCAATTTTGCTTTCCATAGATTAAATTATTTTTTTGTTGTGGAGTTCCTTTATTCTAGAATTAGATCAGTTGCCCAAGTTATTGCTTTCCTTAGATTAGGTTATCTTTCTCAGCAGATTTTAAACCCTAGTTTGCTTCATGCAATTGTTGTCAATTCCCTTTTGTAGAAAGGATTGTGATGAAGGGGGTAAATCATAAAACACACAATAACAGAAATGACACACAGAAAATAGAATATTTTTTTATTGATTTGGACAACTTATTACATTACAGAAGCTCAATTACAATCGGGGGAATCAATCCTCTGCAATCTACAACACACTATAGCTACCATCATTAGGCTCTGGAATCTTCTACCTTTTGTAACCCCAAATCAGTTAGGGTTTCTATTTTCCCACCTATTCTTGACTCTAAACTTTCCCCCTTGATTCTACTATTGTCTAGGGTTCCCAAATTAGTCATAAATAGCACTTTTTGGCGGCCTCCAGCTAAATTTCAAAATTTGCAACTCCCTGCAAAAGTAGGTCAACTTCCAGGAAGCATAACTTTTGATCTGGGTGTCTGATTGATGAACCGTTCTAAGCACCAGAAAGCTCACAATGTGAACTATCATGCCAAAAATTTATAAACGGATTTCCATCAACTTTTCAGGACATTATGGGATGTTTTAGTTCCTCATATCTCCTTTCAAAAATTTTCAGGGGCTTTTCAGAAAACAAAAACTTTAAAATCTTTCAGCTCACAAATGATCTTTGCCTGATTCCTTTGCCAAAGGTCTTATATTTTAGTTATGAAGATTTTTGTAACTTTTTGTTTAAATCCGTGCCCAAATGCAAACTTTCCTAAAATGGCAGTTAAACTTTCCAAAACTGGCAGTTTGCTATTTTTAGTAGTTTGAAAAAACTGAAAGTCCTACATCAATATTCAGAAGATTATGGAACCAGAAACACTAATTATGGAAAGAAATGAAAAAAACTACAATGATTTTGAATTAACTTCTTTTTGGGTGATGCAAGATTGCCCTTACACCACTAGATGCTCTTGCATTAGACACCCAGGGTAATTTGAGAAGTGACCCTGTCACATCTCAAGTGTTTGTGTGAGGAAAACCCAAACGGTCAACCTATGCCTTAGACAACCAATAAGAATCTTCAACAGGTCTTCTTTTCCATTTCACCAGATATTCTTCATATTGCCTATTCTGAGTACTTCTTCCCACACGGCTATCCAAGATCTCTATCTCCTCCATTGAAGTAGATGTTGGAATACTCCACTGTTCTTGTGTCGGTCCATCCTCTGTGCCACATTTATAATATTCTATTAAATTAGCAATGTTGAACATAGGGAAAATATTGATCCCACTCGACAGCTCTACCTCATGCATTTCCTGAATCATGCTTCTTCAAGATTCTACATGGTCCAAATTTCTTCATTTTCAACTTATTATATGTTCCAATTAGAAACCTTTCTTTTCTCAAGTGAACCATGACTTCATCTCCTACTTGGAACTCCTTATATCTCCTCCTCTGATCTACCTTAGCCTTATACTAAATATTCATCTTATTAATGTGCTTTCTCACTTCTTCATGCAAATTCTTCAAGTGTTCTGCAG
The DNA here is from genome assembly GCA_027924645.1 of Cunninghamia lanceolata. Classification (NCBI taxonomy): domain Eukaryota; kingdom Viridiplantae; phylum Streptophyta; class Pinopsida; order Cupressales; family Cupressaceae; genus Cunninghamia; species Cunninghamia lanceolata. Next base: position 1,374,540 of record BSBN01000326.1, on the reverse strand, counting down.
GGTCTTCGACCTCGACACTTGTCTTTTCTCCTTTGTCTAGCTTCCTTAACTCTGAAGCCTTTCTTGTACTATTGCCATATATAATATGGAATGGTGATTTACTAGTACTCCTATTGACAGAATTGTTGTAGGTGAATTCCACCTGTGGCAAAATCAAATCCCATCCCTTGGGCTTATCTCCTACTAAGCATCGTAGTAGGTTACCCAAACTCCTATTCACCACTTATGTCTGTCCATCAGTCTTTGGATGGTGTGAAGAACTAAACTTCAAATATGTTTTCAACTTCTTCCACAATGTCCTCCAGAAATAACCAACAAACTTGGTATCTCGATCTGAAACTATGCTCTTAGGTAGACCATGTAGTCTCACCACTTCCTTGAAAAATAACTCTGCAATATGAATAGCATCATTAGTCTTCTTACAAGGAATAAAATGTGCCATCTTCGAGAATCTATCCACCACCATAAAAATGGAATCATGCCCTCTCTGTGTCCTTGGTAAACCAAGAACAAAATCCATACTAATATCATCCCATGGCTTCTCCAGTACAGGTAATGGTTGATATAGCCCTATATTTTGACTTGTTCCTTTTGCCATCTGACACACTCTGCAACACTACACAAATTTCCTCACATTTTGCTGCAACTGTGGCCAATAATAATTCTCACCAACAATAGAAATGGTCTTATCTCGACCAAAGTGTCCAGCCAATCACCCACTATGCTTCTCCTTAATCAAGTTTTCTCTCATGGAACTCCTCAGAATGCACAACTAGCTTCCTCTAAACAACATGCTATCCTGGATTATGAAATCTAACCATTTTGTCCTATCTAAAGTAATAGGTTCCAAACAAGCTTTCCAAGCCTCTACAAAATCTGGATCTTCTAGATACAAACTCTTGAGCTCATCGAACCCAACAACCTCTATCTTCATTTCTATCAGCAAATTTTGCCTTCTGCTCAAGGCATCTGCAACTCTATTGGACTTCCCACTCCTATGCTTCAAAACAAAAGTATAACTCTGCAAAAACTCAACCTATTTTAAATGCCTTTGGTTCAAATTTCCTTGACTATTAAGATACTACAAAGCCTGATGATCAGTATATAAAACAAACTCTTTTAGAAACAAATAATGTCTCCATTTCTTCAAAGCCTGAACTATTGCATAAAATTCCTAATAATAAACATAATATTTTTTCTTGGCATCATTAAGCTTCTCACTAAAATAGGCAATTCAAGCTTACCTTCTTGACTCAAAACAGCTCCTATAGCACTACCACTTGCATCGCAATCTACCTAAAATACCTTATTGAAATTTGGAAGTGCCAAAATAGGTTGCTTTGTGACTTTCTGCTTTAATGTATCAAAGCTTTTGTCTGCTCCTTTAGTCCATTTAAACTCTTTTCTATCCCCTCTCATTGTCTGAGTTAGGGGTGAACAAATGCTACTAAAATTCCTGATAAACTCTTTGTAAAAACTTGCCAAACCATGAAAAGATCTTACCTCTGTGGCACTCCTTGGCATAGGCCATTCAATGATAGCTCTCACCTTCTCTGAGTCCATCTTAAGAACTTCCTCTGAGATAACAAATCCCAGGTATACCAACTCCTTCTTTGCCAAACTACATTTCTTCAGATTAATCAACAACTTCTCCTCCTTCAGCTTCTCTAAAACTCTTCTGATATGAATCAGATGCTCATCCCAAGTCTCACTAAAAATTAAAATGTCATCCAAATAAACAATAACAAAACTTCCCAAAAATTCTTTCAGTACCTCGTTCATGAGCCACATGAATGTGCTCGGTGTGTTGGTTAGCCCAAATGGCATGACTAACCACTCATACAAACCCTCCTTTGTCTTGAAGGCTATCTTCCATTCATCTCCTTCTCTGATTCAGATCTAGTGATACCCACTCTTCAGGTCAATCTTCATGAAGTACTTGGCTCCACTCAAACAATCCATTATGTCATCCATTCTTGGCAATGGAAACTTGTACTTGATCATGATCTTATTTATGGCTCGAGAATCTGTACACATTCTCCACTCTCCATCTTTCTTTGGTGCTAGTATTACAGGTACCGCACATGGACTCAAGCTCTCCCTTATCAGTCCCTTCCTTAACAACTCGTGAACTTGTCTATTCAACTCTTCATTCTCTGCTGGAGTCATTCTGTGGGCTGCCTTATTTGGCAAACTAACTCTTGGTATCAAATCTTTTTGATGATGTATCTTCCTCACTGGTGGTAAACCTTCTGGTACATTATCAAAGATAATGTCTTAAAATTCTTCCAACATATCTGAAACTTCTACTGGTACATCTTCACATTTCTCTTGACTCATCTTAGGAATCAATGCAAAGCAATGTCGTTCATGCTTCATACCTTCCAAAAATTTCCTACCATCTACCAAGTAAATTCTGGTAGTACTACATACCTTTTCTTCCACCTCCTTCAAGGGCTTCAACTTATGACAAACTCCATCCTTTGTTAGGGAATATGTGTTTGCACAACCATCATGGACAGCGCTCCTATCATACTACCACAGCCTCCCTAAAAGCATATGAAATGCATCCATCGGTATGATATCACATAGCACCTCATCATGGTAGTCCCCAATCTTGAACTTCACTAAACACTGCTCATTGACCAAAGCTCTATGGTCCTTCTGCAACCATGCGATCCGATATGGATGTAGATGCTTTCTTCTTTTCAACTTCAACTTGTCAACCATCTCTGAAACAAGATTGTTATTACTTCCACTGTCAATAATAATATCACAACACTTACCTTCACATTTGCAGCTTGTGTGGAATAAACTCTTCCTCTAGTTGGGTTCTTTCTCCTCATTCAACAAAGTTCTTCTGACAACTAGGGTTTCTCCCCTTTCAACATCTTCAGAACGCTCAGATTGTGCATCTTCATCTACATGTGCAACTCGTGCATTACCTTCAAGTCTTTTATTTGTCCTTCCTTGATGTTGCGGACACTTGTATGCTCGATTCCCTTCTTCTCCACATTGGAAATAGGTTCCTCTGAAATCTCCTCTTCTGGGTCCTTGCCTAGGTTAGCCTCTTCCTCTTCCTCTTTTCTCACCATTTTACTTGTCACGAGGGTGGTAGGCATTATCCCCTCTCTGATTTTGACTAGTGCCAGGTTCTTCACTTTTCTTCTGATCTTCATTATGGCCTCCATAGGGTCTTCCACTAGTCCTTCTACCTTGACCTCTTCCCCTTTGCTTGTTGTTGAATCTTTTATTCAGCTTCTCTTCCAGCTTCAGGGAAAACTGATACGCATCTTCTATGGTGGTCATTTTGACTAAGCTCAACTCCTCTTGCATACTTGGCCTCAACCCATTAATGTAATGGGCTACCTTCTCCTTGTTGGCCTTTGCATGGCCTATCCTGATAGTAATCTTATATAACTCTTCTGTATATTCCTTAACAGACTTGTTACCTTGCTTCTGACCTTGCAGCTTCTTCAGTTTCTCCACCATCCGATCCCATCTAGTGATCTTTCCTTTTCCTCTTCTATTCCTCTCTAAGTGGACCTCCTTCAACCAAATACTAGCATGGCCCTTCAACTTTGTTTTTACAAATTTGACCCAATCTGGGTCCTCCATATATTCATAATTGAAATACTCCTCCATGTCATTGATCTAATCAATAAGTTGTTCCGGATTCAAATCTCTAGAATATGTAGAAACTTTGATCCTGGGTCTCTTTTCGATCTTCAAAATGGGCCTCAACAACCTAACTTGTGTAGGATCTACTATAGCTTCTTGTTCTTCCTTAGATAGCTCTTCTTCAGCTCTATCTTCTCTTGTTCTTGGCTAAAACCCTCTTCGTAGCTCCTCTTGCAATGCATCAATTTGCCTTTGTAGGGCTCTAAAATCCTCTTCCATCAAAGCATTCCTCCCAATACGATTTCTTCGTGGAGGTATCTTGATCTCCGTAGCAAACCCACAACCTTAGGTCCTGGTGCAAACTGCCTCACGATCAGCGATCTGTCTACACACTCAGGAACCCTTTCTCTGATACCACTTGATGAAGGGGGTAAATCATAAAACACACAACAATAGAAATGGCACATAGAAAATAGAATATTTCTTTATTGATTTGGACAACTTATTACATTACAGAAGCACAATTACAATAAGGGGAATCAATCCTCTACAGATTGCAACACACTACAGCTACCATCACCAGGCTCTGGAATCTTCTACCTTATGTAACCCCAAATCAGCTAGGGTTTATATTTTCCCACCTATTCTTGACTCTACACTTTCCCCCTTAACTCTAATACTACCCAAGGTTCCCAAAATAGTCATAAATAGCACTTTTTGGTGGCCTCTAGATAAATTTCAAAATTTACAACTCCCTCCAAAAGTAGGTCAACTTCCGGGAAGCATAACTTTTGATCCAGGTGTCTGATTGATGAACCATTTTAAGCACTGGAAAGATCACAATGTGAAATATGGCACCATAAATTTGTAAATAGATTTCCATCAAATTTTTAGGATGTTATGGGATGTTTTAGTGCCTCATATCTCCTTTAGAAAATTTTAGGGGCTTTTCTGAAAACAAAAACTTTAATATATTTCAACTCACAAATGATCTTTGCCTGATTCCTTTGCCAAAGGTCTTATATTTCAGTTATGAATCTTTCTGTAGCTTTTCACTTCAATCCGTGCCAAAATGCAAACTTTCCTAAAATGGCAGTTAAACTTTCCAAAACTGGCAGTTTGTCATTTTTAGCAGTTTGGAAAAAATTGAAAGTCCTACATCATTATTCAGGAGATTATGGAACCAGAAACACTAACTATGGAAAGAAATGAAAATAACTGCAATAATTTTGAATTAACTTCTTTTTCGGTGATGCAAGATTGCCCTTACACCACTGGATGCTCCTACATCAAATTGCCATGCAAGTTATTCCTCTTCCCTTTTGCATACAGCCATGGACTCTGCCTTGGATTGATATTTATTAAAATTAAATGATAAGGAATGCAATGACCCTCGTCATTTTTGGATGAGGGTCTTTGCAGTCCTCATCATTTAATTTTAATAAATATCAATCTAAGGCAGTGTCCATGGCTGTATGCAAAAGGGAAGAGGAATAACTTGCACGGTAATCCTTTCTACAAAAGGGAATTGACAACAATTGCATGAAACAAACTAGGGTTTAAAATCTGCTAAAAAAACAACCTAATCTAAGGAAAGCAATAACTTGAGCAGCCAATTTAAATCTAGAATAAAGGAATTGCACAATAGAAAAATAATTTAATCTATGGAAAGCAAAACTGGAACAACTAAAGGAATTCTAAATAAAGGAATTGCATAACAGCAAAGCAACTAAACAAACTAAGAAATGTAGTCTCTACCCTTCAGTTGGAGTGGGCCCTTGCTCCTTCCTCAAGAGATACTAATCAATTCCAGCAATCAACAAATGGGTAGAACAACTTTCTTTATTCAAAAACCTTTAAGATCAAGAGTACATGTTGCTGTAAAATATCAGAGTTCTTCTTTTTCTTCAATTAATTCTTTTACAACTTCCTTTTCTCTATTCTATGCCATAGTTCTCTATATATAACTATGGTTATTAAATTCTAATTGAGAGTCTCTCTAGAGTAGAGAACTTATTCATGCAGTTAACTAAACTTATTTATCTAGTTAACTAAACATATTCATTTAGTTAACTAATTATACAACTGTTGATTACAAGGAAGACATACAATATCTTTTAGAAAGACATGCAACACTAAATGTGTATTCTTTGCATGGAATAATTACTCATAATTAGATCCATTAATTTAGGAGTAATTATAGTCAATATATCCCTCAAAAACCTCGAAGTGCATGTTGGTTAATTGGAAGAATCCGCAGCAACTTCATAAAGTATTTCTGGAACATCTCTAAAACTTGTAGAATAGTCAACTTATGTCATTAACTACTCATTTGTTTTACTAGATCTCCTCAAATGATATCTAGGTTTTGTTCCCTTCACTTTCAACTTTCCAGATCATTTTGAAATTCTAAATTTCATTAAGAAATGAGAGAGATATTGTATTTTTACTAAAACTTCTTTTTCTATTTTTTTCTCTGGCACTCTGTAAGAGTCAATTTCTATCATTAACCATTTATTTAGTTTAATGAATCTTCTCAAAATGCCTTCATGGATTTGTTCCTCTCTCTTTAATCTTTTTGGATCATTTTGAAATTCTGATTTTCATTAGAAATCAGTGAGATATTACATTTTTACTGAAACTGTATTTTTAACTTCTGCATCTCTGACACTCTGCATCTTTGAAACTCTGCATCTCTGGAACTTCAACTTGGCATGAGTTTTAGTCTTCAATAACTCATTCACCTACATTATAGTGTCTTGCACATACTCATCAAGAAATATTAGAAACTAAAAAGCAATTCGGATCACATTTATACTAAAAACAAACCAAATATCTACTTTACATTCTACCTTAGAAAAGATAGAAATCTCCCAAATTATACTCAAATCCACTTTAAAACTTATTTATTAAGAAGAAAGAGATGCTTTATTTGGATTAAAATATGAAACAATTTATGGTCTCATCACATGTCCTGAACATTGAACTAGATCTGTAAGAACAACAGTGATGTATACTTGATCTTCTATGTCTTCAAGTTGTTGGGACTTATCTCCATCACCATTGACATCATACTAACTTCTTTTAGCATATACAATACCAATTTGGTTGATAAAATGATGATTTTGCATATTTGGGTTAGCAGGGTATCCCTGTGTGTTCATCCTTCCAAGACAACTCCAACTAGCTCCTTTGTCCTCTCAGACCTGCAATTGACAATGCCAAGCATCAATTTTATCATAAACAAGTCATTTTACATCAATTTGAATCAAAATATGTCTATTTGCAGCCATGGATCCATCCGAAACAACTCAAAATCAATGTTGCTTCCTTATGAAGAACTTCACAAATCTGGCATTTTCCAGTTATTTTCTAAGTTTTTTCATCATTTTTGACTACTCATTTCATGTTTATTTTGATCTGGGATGCTTTTGTGCTCATTTGGATCTATTTGGAGACATTTATTTTGTATTTTTATAGCCCTTTTTGCAAAAAAGGGATTTTTGGGGGTCACTGGATATTCATGTGTAGTGACACTAATTAATGCAAAACATGCCCAAAATCCACACTAACATGATAAAAATGTTGATCATGATGTAATAGAAGGATGTGTAGATCAAATTCACCAATAAAATCTAACTTGCACCTTTGAAAAATGAGTTTCCCAAGCCAAATTGTCAAAAAGCAGGGGTTTTGGCTCTCACTAGATATATCTAGTGGAGGTCATTTTTAGCACTAGCCTTCACAAATGCTCTTGGCAGGGATTTTGATGTCAACGTGAGCGGTGGGGATTTGGGTCATGACTGGACATATCAGGTTGGAAGAGATTTTAGCGCAAGGTTCTTTTATACCCTTGGCAGATTTTTTTATGTCAACATGATCGGCGGGGATTTCAAGCACTACTGGATATATCCGATTGGACCAAAATATAGCACATATCCTGTTGAAATGCATATTAGTGCTAGAAGTGTTAAAAAATGCCTGACAGGGACTTTCTCATGCACCGGACATGTCTGGTTACAACCCATTTTAGCACAAATCATGTTGGTCGAGATTTTAGCACTAAGTGCAGAAAGGGGTCCAGCGTTGATATCCAGTGACACATGATATAAGCGCTAACTACAGTAGGAGGCATTTTAGCACTAGATTTTGAAAGTCCCTGCCTAACAATATATTTAAAAATATATTTAAGTATATGTTTAACTTTAAATATTTTGAAATATACTGTCAGGATGTTTGAGATAGGTCTGTATCCATGGGATTTAACATGTAGATTCTAGATTTTTGAGGATCCACCAGATTTACGACTTAGCCAGTTTTTCAGGGTTTCAGGACATTAGACTAGCTAATTTTAGGGCTTCAAGGCTATGTATCAGGATGAAAGCACAAGGACCCTTACTGAAATGTTGTGAAATTTGACATGATTTTGCAACTCTAAAGCATGAAAACTAGGAATTCCAACATGACACACCCTGCAGTAGTAGTTTTAAGAACTATACCTAGTGACACAAAATTTTAGCACAAACTTCATTAACACCCAATTTCAATACAAAAGACAACAAATGGCTCTTTCTTAAGCACAAAATCAGTTAAGACTCCTCCAAATCAATCCTGAAAGGCATCAAATGACTTCAACATACTAGATACTCAAATTTGGAACAAATCTTGCATTCTAAGCATCACTTCACTTTCTCATCATCGTAAGGAAGAAAGGTCGAGACTCCAAGCCAAAGAAAAAAGAGGGGGTCCACATTTGGTGAAATGAGGCATGTGTGCAAGGCACAATAAATGGTGACTCTATTGGAGAAATGCTCCAGAGCATTTCAAGGATAATCAACAGTCAAAAACCCAAAATCTCCAGTTTCACACTCACATACTAGGTAGAAGAAACATGAAAATCCAGATCAAAGAATTAGAATTAGAAACTTAACAAAATCATCCATGTCCCAAAGATCTAAGTGTGTGTAAATGAGTTCATTCCCATCCCTTCGAAACCAAGATCATCTAAGTTCTCTTACATTAATCCATGTGAATGATACACACCTTTTGAACTACATTGGACATTGGCTCACTTCTAGTCAAGCGTTTATAGCCCTGATGAGGTTGTCTCTATGATTCCGCTCAAGCATTTCTCTACTACCCGTTAGACGTCCATAACCCTTGGTAGATTTAGTTGAATCCTCCAATTGATTGAATGATTTATGAGAGTACTATGACATACCGCTTTGAGTGAGTTGCTTAATGGATTATTCAATTAGCTTTGCTTATGATATGAGTACTAGAAAGTAATGCATACCCTTGCAGCACATGATAAATATCACATGGGCTACAAATTTGAGTTCAACTTTGCTGGGCTGGGAATCATAGTGGTGGCAAATGTGGATCTTAAGATTTTTCACTTAACCCAAGATTACAAAGACTTACTCAAAAACTTCAAGATTATTAAAGTGTGAAAAGTATATGATCTTAGAAAACTTCAAGTTAAGCTAAACAATGGATTCATCTCCTAAGAACTAGCATCACGCCATCCAACACCAATAATGGGACTCACCATTGACCCATGACTAATGACCAAAGTTTCTCCAATAAAGACATAGAAGCATAACCTAGAAAGTGACATCGCATGCACCACAAACAAGCCTGTCCTTCACCAAAAAAAGAAAAACCCAAAGCAAACAGAAAGCAAGGAAACCAAAACCTAAAGCAAACTAACAAGCTAAATCAAAGCGAAAGCAACAACCAACAACTAACAACCAAAGAAAATAGAAAAACATAAAGTAAAAACTAAACTAAAACAATAGACAACTAACTGAAACCTAACTAAAAACATGCAAAACTATGTACAAAGGATCTGGACAGCAAGTATTTACACTTCCCCATGATTTATTTCTTAGGACATGTAGAAGTAACAAGTTGCAGTTCAATGTCCTAAGTCTGGCAAATTCATCTTTGTATTTTGAACAATAGGGTATAGGCATGTTGGGTTCATGTTCAGGGTACCAGTCACATAAGATTAGCAGTTGGGGCAATTCATTTGGGCCATGATCAATCCAAATGCAAGTCATCTTACCCATGTTACCATAATCAAACTAAAAATTATTGAAATTAAGTGAAGAAAGGGAAGATACAACCTGATTTGTAGTACCATCCGTTGAGAATGTAAATTCATCACCTTGTTGCATCATACTGAATGTCTTCTCATCTTCAGGTGGTCTCAGTTCATCATGGATCATGTCTGGTGCATTAGATACCTTTGGATCATTGAATGTTGCAACAATCTCCCAAGCAAACAGAAAGTCTGGACAACATTTTTTAGGATACAGATTATTTGGATGAATTATGCATGAATTAGTCAAAGCAAAGTTTGTCATGTGCGGTGAATTCCCATGCAGTAGCATATCCTTATACTCATTGTTGATACCAACTCGATTATGTGACCAAGTGATTGACATGAAAAAGAATCCAAGCCATCACTCTGCATGACTGTTTAATTTTTATTCTTAGATTGCATACTTCTTTCAGTTGTTGTCAGTAGATCAACATTAGTCAAGTGAGAATGTCCTTTACTAAAAGTATGAACAGGATCAGCATGGGGAACACATGATATACTTGAATCTACTTTATCAGAATTAGTCATATATTCTAAGAAAACTTCCTCTATACGAATTAGCAACCTTCCTATTTGGACTACACATCCATTGTCTACAACAACAAGGTCTCCTTCTTCTTGCATAACTTGATTCCTAATGTCAGTATTATCTTGGAGTGATGCATCATCGTGCTCTTCTTCATTTGACTCAGCTTGAGACTCTTATACAACAACTGTATTGGCTTGATATGATTGATTATGATGATATACTAGGTTGATACAGTCAAGAACTTGATCACTTTTCACCAAACAATATGATTGTAGCTCTTCTTGCATTGTTATCCATAATTTTTATTCATCTGAGTGACTGATTTCTTCTTGCTCTTGCACATATATGATCTAATCAAGCTACTATTCAAACTTAGAATTTTCAATTAACTAAAATGAATTGTTGTTCTCCACCTCTTCAGAAGCAAATTTAGGCTTAAAACTTGATATTTGTGAAGCATCTAGTTGTTGATCTGGATCCTCAACATGATTGTTCATCAAATATGATTTATTATCCCTCTTATCAACATCCTTAATAGCAAAAATGTGACTCTATATAGTGCTATGTTCATTGTCTTGTGCCTAAGAACTAGATTTTAACCAAGATGGGATGGCATATCCTATGACTGATTGAACTTGCTAATTTTGGTTGGAGAAAAACTATGGAGGAGGCAAGCTTTCTTTACTATCTAGGTGAGACGGTTCGATTAGTGGGCCTTCAATGTCCTCCATCCAATGCTTCTTTACAACCTTATATACTTCTAAGTAAGGGAATTCCCCATGCAGAGCCATATCCACCCTTCGGATGAAGGTGTGACAATCAATCTTAGTATGTCGATCTGTGGCATGGATCTTGCATTCCCTGGATGAAGCTATATCACACAGTGTTAGTGGATACCATTGCTTTGCTATATTTTTGTCCACTACCTCCTTAAAAAGTGATAAATATTCATAACTATGAAGCTCAGACAACTTAAAGAGAGACCTTTGAGGCAGATATGACAGACTTCCCATCTCCTTGGCACTCAAATCCTTGAAAGATTACATTGAAAAGTTCTCGCCCTCCTATCGCCAAATTTTGTTGATGGTGGTTTTAGCATGCAGCAACGCAGGTAAGATACAAGATATCTCACCTCTCTTGAAAGGAATCTTATCCTAGAAAAGACTTCCCCAAGGTTTATACAAGTAGGTCTTAGCTTAGAGGAATAACTTTAGTGGATATGTTTTAGTTATACCAATAAGGGGAACTTACATGCAATGCAAATAAACTTTAGTGCACTAGGGTTTGATTACACATGGCCTTGATCGGTTTTTTGATTTGACAATGCATGAACAAACTGATATATACTCAGATTGTTACAAAATGTGTGATTCTAGCATGCAATCAACAATCTGTCAACTTGCATTCACTAAACATAAATTTTGTGACAACACTTTGTAAGTTTATGAAACCTAACCTAATAGGATTTGAAAAGAAAATGCAAAAGGAAAAGGGAGAGAGATAATGGATAGCGATCCTATAGACAATTGTAGAAATGATCAACAAATAGATAGATAGATTCCTGACAACAAAAAAATCTCTACTTAACCAGGCAGCCCATAATGCCACAAAGACTGCGCAATCTTCTAAGGAAACACAAGGGTTTTCAAATTGTGAAAGATTCATCAAACAACCAATCCCTAGTGTAGTTCAATAAACTCACACAATCAAACTTAGCTCATATAGAATATGTCCAGACTAACCATGCACAATGACATACAATCAACAAGCCATTAATGGTATGGACAGGAAATCCATCAAATATCTAAATAATTAATCACAAATGCAACTGAATAACTAATTGGAAAGGTGAAGAAGAACCATGCTAATGATATCCAATCAACAAAATAAACTCAAATGGTAGAGGCAAATGAAATTCTGTTTATATTGATCTAGAAAAAAAGGCAGAGTTTTAACAATCCTTTCTTCAGTGCTTCCCCTTATTACTTTTACAATGAGAGAGGCTGCCTTTATATAGAGAGGCAAGCATACCAAGTTTTTCAATGAACGGTGGAGATTAATTCAACACCAAGGGTCTAGATTACAAAACATTTAATTTTGGTTAGTGGGTAGTTGCAATCCCGGATTTGCTTTTATCTTGTAGGAAAAAGATGAAATTACAACTTTTTAGCTCATGAGAACAAGACAAAATAGTAACTTTTTGAGTTGTCTAATGGGACAAATGAATTTTCCAATGTGTTTACTTAGCTAGAGGAGTATGTCGCACATTTTTTATGAAGGCGTGCCTAAGTGGATGCTTGTTGGATCAAACATTTGATGACTGGACTGCTGGAACAACTATGAACATGTCCTGAACATTGAATTGGATCTGTAGGAACACCAGTGATGTAGACTTGATCTTCTATGTCTTCAAGCTCCTAGGACTTATCTCCATCACCTTTGACATCATACTAACTTTCTTTAGCATACACAACAACAATTTGGTTGATAAAATGATGATTCTACATATCTGGATCAGCAAGGTATCCCTGTGTGTTCATCCTTCCAAGGTAGCTCCAACTAGCTCCTTTGTCCTCTTAGACCTATAATTAACAATGCCAAGCATCAATTTAATCAGAAAAAAGTCATTTTACATCAAATTTGAATCAAAATATGTCCATTTGCAGCCATGGATCCATCCGGAATAGCTCAAAATCAATGTTGCTTCCTTATGAAGAACTTCACAAATCTAGCATTTTCCAATGATTTTCTGAGTTTTTTCATCATTTTCGACTACCTATTTCATGTTTATAGTGATCTAGGATGTTTTTGTGCTCATTTGGATCTATTTGGAGACATTTATTTTGCATTTTTATAGCTCTTTTTGCAAAAAGCGAGATTTTTGGGGCTCACTGGATATTTATGTGCAGTGACATTAATTAATGCAAAACATGCCCAAAATCCACAGTAACATGATAAAAATGTTGATCATGATGTAATAGAAGGATGTGCAAATCAAATTCACTAATAAAATCCAATTTGCACCTTTGAAAAATGAGTTTTCCAAGCCAAATTGTCAAAAACAGGGTTTTTGACTCTCACTGGATATATCCAGTGGAGGTCATTTTTAGCGCTAGCCTTCATAAATGCTCTTGGTGGGGATTTTGATGTCAATGTGATCGGAGGGGATTTGGGTCATGACTAGACATATTAGGTTGGAAGAGATTTTAGCGCAGGCTTCTTTTATACCCTTGGCAGAGTTTTTATGTCAATGTGATCGGCGGGGATTTCAAGCACTACTAGATATATTCAATTGAACAAAAATATAGTGCAGATCCTGTTGAAATGCATATTAGCACTAAGTGTTAAAAAATGCCCAATTGGGACTTTCTGATGCACCAGACATGTCTGGTTACAACCCATTTTAGTGCAAATCCTGTTGGTCAAGATTTTAGCACTAAGTGTAGAAAGGGATCCAGCGCTGATATCTAATGACATAGGATATTAGCGCTAACTACAGTAGGAGGCATTTTTAGCACCAGATTTTGAAAGTCCCTGCCTGATAGTATATTTAAGTATATGTTTAAATTTAAATTTAAACATTTTGAAATATACTGTCAGGATGTTTGAGATAGGTCCCAGATCCATGGGATTTAACATGTAGATTCTAGATTTTTGAGGATCCACCCGATTTCAGACTTAGCCAGTTTTTCAAGGTTTCAAGACATCAGACTTAGCCAATTTCAGGGATTCAAGGCTATGCACCAGGATGAAAGCACAAGGACCCTTAGTGAAATGTTTTGAAATTTGACATGATTTTGCAACTCTAAAGCATGAAAACTAGGAATTCCAACATGACACACCCTGCAGTAGCAGTTTTAAGCACTAAATTCAGTGACACAAGATTTTAGCACAAACTTCAATAACACTCAATTTTAGTACAAAAGGTAACAAATGGCTATTTCTTAAGAACAACATCAATTAAGACTCCTCCAAATCAATCCTGAAAGGCATCAAATGACTTCAACATACCAGATACTCAAATTTGGAACAAATCCTGCATTCTAAGCATCACTTCACTTTCTCGTCATCATAAGGAAGAAAGGTCGAAACTCCAAGCCAAAGCAAAAAGATGGGGTCCCGATTTGGTGAAATGGGGCATGTGTGCAAGGCACAACATGTGCAACAATATGGAATGTATGAAGATTATGAGGGTGTAATTTGATACCAGTTGTGACCTTCTCCATTTCTATTTGTGTTTCTTCAAGGAGTCCCTAGGATTCCTCCTGCCATGTTTAGTGTTATGAATGTGACAAATTTGATGAATATGACAAATTCTTAAAACACTACTTGCTTGGTGGTGATAAATTTTAAATTACATGTGGATGAATGCAATATAGCAAGGGATAACTAAGCATATTCAGTGTTTGATATCACTTTATTGTGTATCTAAGTTTTTAGTTAGTTGTTGAATAGAAATAGGTTTTAATCAATATGCATTTCTGTGGTTCAACATTTTAACCATGGAAAATCCTTAGCAAACTCATCAAGTTTCCATCTAAATGAACTATACATGTATAATTGCATCTTGTATTGCTTGAAAGATGCCCTTATCAACTTAATGAGAGATTTTTAGTGAAGTTAGTTAGCTTTTGATCTAGTGAGAACCTTTGGGGTCAAAACTACCATCTGGGTTGTACTGCAATGTTATTATTTTGTGCATTTTATGTTGTAGTCAATCCTTGTTGAGGGATACCTCTAGGAACACCCTCCTAGGTTTAGATGAGCTTGAAGAGAAGAGGAGATTACCCACTCCTAAAAATTGGCACTTAATCATCCTCATCCTATTATTGAGTCCCTTTTAGGAAATACTCTAAGGTCTTGGATTTTGTATTTTGGGAACCAACATCTTAGCACCATCGCGGAGGATAGTCTAATTCTGGATATAAATTTTGTATCTCTACAACCCAGTGAAATTTTTGTTTCAAAGTAATATCTTCCAAGTGGGGAGTGGTGACTTTGTTCAGGTCAACCCAGTTCAATCAGTTTTCAGTTAAAAAGATTTATCATGGAATGAAGAAGATAGTGCCAAGAGAAGCTTGGTCATGATAATTCCCTAGATTGCACAAGAAATCAAAGAAATATATGGAGGGCCATAAATGTTGGTGAGTATTCTAGACTAAATGCTCAAGATCAAGTAGGAACATCTGGAAGAAATGATACATTCATAGATTCAAGAAACCAATAATATTATACTTTAGAGGATTCTACTGATAATATGCTCAAAACAAATAGAATAATGAATAGAGATGAATTGGAGGTTAGAAGAAATAAAAACATCATTGGTAGGGGGAGTAGAGACAGGTCTACATAACCACAAAGAGGAACATTTGGTGTGCAAAATGAAGAGGCGGATCAAGAAACCCAACATCCTACTTCTCCCACTAGGTCACTAAGGAATGAATGTGAGAACTTTCCCCATGATGATGATAATTAGTCAAGGCATTCAAATGCTAAAGAAATGGAAAGTACCTTATACAAAGAATTAGAACTACTAGATCATGTTAGACAAAGAAGGAAAGAGCTGATAGAAAAAAATGAGTTGTTAAAAGCTACCCATAAAATACAATCTCAAGCCCAAGCAGCCCAAAAATAGGTCAACAATTAGTATCATGATCAAATTCTTCCTAATCAGGATCAATATCAACAACAAATGGGTCAATAATTTGGAAACATTCTAAATCCTAGAGTTGCAATTTGAAGACAAGCTCAATAGTTCTCTCCAGTAAGGAACCCTTTGGGAGTAGAAAGGTATAAACAACTGGACTTCTTTGGTATCCATGATTTCCGAAATCCTATTCCAAATGAAATAAGAGGAAAGATCCCTATATTTTAGGGTAATAATGTAGTCACTAGGGAAGAAGACTTGAGACACTTTATCAATGTCATAGATGAGTATGAGATAGATCATGGAGATGTGATGATGAAGTTATTTGTTAATTAATTAGAGGAAAGTGCCAAGGAATGATACATAAGTCTCCCTAAAAATAGTGTTGATTCATGGGAGGAGTTCATGAGGGTTTCAGGTTGCAATATGGGGATAGGATTGATCCCAAGTGATAGGCCGAAACTGAGGTGCAATATAAAATGGATTTAATGTTTAATAAGATTTCAATTTGGTCTACGTGTCAATCCACAGGCATAAACTTGTGAAAGGAATCATGGCTATATGCACAAGGGTTGTAGGTAGTGAGGTGATTATGGATGAAATAGAACTAGAAAATAAATTTACTCTTTAAAACTGCTATAGGGATTCTAAATAATACTACTATAGAACTAAAAATAAAATTTCTACACAGACTATTTAAACTACTTTAAAAACTATATACAAATAACACACTCTATGTATTAAAATCAATCCAACAGTTTGACAAATTATTAATCACACAACAAAATATGAAATAATATAAAATAACAAATTATTAATCACACAACAAAATATAAAATAATATAAAATAAAACACAGACTAAAGAACATCAAATTAATGTCACCGCCATTTTATGAGAGTGGGCCCTCCTCTCAATCCACGGGGTGGCTAAAATGCTCTGCTACAAACTTAGATCATGAATTGCATACAATATGATATATTTTAGAAAATATTGCATACTCTCTATTACATTTCTTCCATGTTGTTACATTTCTATTTTATGCGCCATTCCTACTCTATTTTGCACTAAATTTGTACGTTGCACTCTCTCTTACTTCCTATGCTATTACATTGCTAGTCTCTTTTTCACGCCATTTCTATAACATTATATAAGAAATGGTGAAATAACAATTTTTACATTGCTCATGACTTAGAATAAATCTAGCCACAAATATAGGAGTTGGTTTGGCTTGTGGTGAAACATAGAACCACCACATTGTTAATTGCAACAAAAAATTATTATTGGGTGCAATAACAAAACTATATGAATAATTATTTTTGGCACATAGCCATTACATAATAAAATTGGTTATAACAAAATGAACTATTATTAGAGAGAAAGAAACAATAAATTATTAACAACAATGTTGGTAAATGTAGTCCACATGCTACACAAACTACAAGAAGTCCATTGTCAAGTCTATTGGCTCCACCTTAATTAGCATGTTGTAGGGTTTATTTTCTAGTGCTTATTAGTAAATACAATCTAATTAGTTTTCATATATTTACCTCAAAACTATATTAAATATCACTTATTTGTATTTAATCATATGTATGCATCGGAAATATTAACAATGCTAGGATATGATATGGAAATGGAGCACAAAATGTGGGGATTATGGTATAATAAAATGGCTAAAATGTGGATAAATGAAACATATATGCCTCTCATCACTAATTTTGTCATACATAAACTCGCAACCATCAAGAAAGGGATTAATAAAATAGTGGTGGATTTCAACAACAGGTTCATCATGACCATGAGAAAGGTACCTCCAAACTTGAGACCAAATGAATCAATGTGTTTAGTGTTGTATAGTGGTGTATTTGATTCTAAGATTGGCTATTGTTTAAGGGATAAGAATTGATGAAGGGCTACTCCACCCAAAAGTCACACATGAATCAACAACAGAGATATTCAAAAAAATGTGAGGAATGAAATCAAGCAACTTTCATTTCTTCAGTAAAATGGAGTACAAAATCTAGTATTAAATGCTACAACAACATTGGTTGTTTCACAACAAAGATAATCCTACTCTATCAGAGATTTCTATAATCTAGAGCCACAACTGCACATATGGAATTGTCCTTCGTAACCTTTTCGTTTCCCCTTTTTATTTGGCACCAATAACTTCCACACCACTTCTCCACTACCTTCCTAAATGTTCTAGAAGGTGTAACTCCTCTTTTTGGGAACCAAGCCCAGTTGTCCATTTTCCCGCCCAAGAAATTGGCAATTTGAAATTTTTAAAGTTTTTGAAATTTTGTAACAACTTTTGGGGGCTATAACTTTTGAACTGAGCGTCCGATTGACAAAAATAAGTAGGCATTGGAAATCTCGTGAAGAGGCCTGCAACACACAAAACGATCTAAAGATCATTTTGTCCACTTCTCAAACCCAATGAGGCTTCTAAAGGCCTCAAGTTCAAATATGAAGTTCATTAGGAGCAATTTTCCAAGATGAAAACCTTAATACCTCCCAAACTATAAATAATATTCAGATGATTTCTTCACCATTTGCTTATTTTTACAATTCTACTTCTTGGGGTAAATTTCCAGGTCCATACGTACCCAAATAGGCCAACTTACTAAATAGCAGGTTACTATTTTTAACCTTTCTAAACTTCTAACAGTCCTGAACCACTAAAGTGTCAACATAGACTCCAACACAACTAATGAAACCTACAAAAGCAAACAAATTTACAATAAATTCAAATATTTTTTGGTTGATGCAAGATTGCCCTTACACCATTGGGTGCTCTTGCATCAAGAATCCTCAAACATTGAGGGAGGCACATGCTGCAACCATAAACAAAAAAAAGTAACACGAGAGATTTAGGTAAGCATGTTAAGAGGTTAGATGTAAATATCTCCCAACCAGATAGGGAAACTTTGAATAAGCTTCTCACAACTAAAGACAAATCGAATAATCTTATGGTAGATATGAAGGATTTGTCTTATAAGCTAGAAATAAATGAAAATGGATTGTCACCTCAAGGTGTAGAAACACACTTTAATGAAGGCTAATGGTTACATAATAGGCCTTATAACATTGACTGGTCAAAGAGACCACAACAGAATGATAGGTAGGTAGCCTCCAAGTACGTAAACTTCAATCTACCTAAGGACACATCAGATCCATTGAGAAGGGATCAAGTCAACTTCCAAGAGGTTTCATCATTGTGCAAGGCCTACTATCTTCCACATGATTCAACCAATTATGTAGTTGTTCACTTGATTAGTAGAGAAGAATTTCCCAATGAAGAGAGTAGTGCTGAGTACTACGATGATGAGATCAATTAGTTTGATACTGAAGATTATGAACAAATGAATGAGGATGCTAATTATGATAGTTTTGACAAAGACGATCATGTTCTTCAATATGATTATAGTGTAGGCCCTAAAAGGTATGAATTGCTAGCTCATGATTTTGAGCATTTAAGAGACATCATGCACAAAAAGTATCAATAATTAAAATTATCAAGGGAATACATAAGGCACTAACTAATGCAACTATACTGCAAGTTCAAGGTGGGTACTAATTGAGAAATGTTCCTGTACAAAATATTCCTATTGCAAAATCAACTAGAAATGAAGTAGATACTAAAAGTTAAAAGTAGAAAGGGAATGTTGAAAGAAAGATCAACAATTTCCAAAAGAAGGTTCTTGAAAGGAAGAAGGTCCCAATGCAAAAACCAACAAAAAAAGAAATATGTACAAAAATCCCTAGTACATGTGGTACAATCAATTACTGTACTAGTCCTAGAACCTCATAGTTCAAAGAATGATGCCAAGCAAGATCAACCCCAAATACCAAAAGAATACTTAGATAAGATCAAGGATAAGAATAAAGAGTTGAAAGATGTGGATATTTCTTCTAACCAATTGATACCTTTCATTGTTGATGCAAATGATGTTACTATCTCATGTCACACTTCTACCAAATTATAACCCTATAGCTATGGCCCAAGTTTTTAATCAATTCAAGATTTCATTACCAATAGGGGAAGCCCTTAGAAGTCACACCTGAGTGATTATGCAGGATATGACACTCCTACTTGAATAATATCTAGGCTTGTGCAAGAGTTTTTGGCATGTTTTCTTGTTATCTAATAGTATACACCATTTGTTATTCATGGAGGTTAATAGCCTTTCATACCCAACCGTTAAGAGTCAACACCATTATGTCTATTGTTTGATATCTCTTACCAAAAATTTGCCTAATTAAATCTATAAACCATCCCTAACCATTTCCAATCACCTCCAAACCACTTCAACATCAAACTCTAAACCATTTCTAACCATCCCTAATCACCTCCAAACCACTTCAACATCAAACCCTAACCATTTCCTATCATTCCCAAAACCAATACTAAGATATTGTTGGAAGTAAGCCACACCTAGACCTACAATGGACTAGCCACAAGGGGTTAGTAGTTTAGTTGGTAGAACACTCCAACAACAAATAGAAGTTCCTAGGTTCAACTAGCTAGTCTATATTTAGAACTTCTTTGTTGCTCCATTCGTTGCTCCATTCATGGAACAAAACATTTAAAGTATTTCTTTGAACATTGTACTCTTTATTTACCCTTGTATAAAATAATGCAGAGGCTATTGATTAGTGAATTCTGATGCAACTCTTACAGAATTTTAGATAGAAGTTTGTATATTTTCAATGATGTTAGTTAAATTTAAACATAATTAGCATTGATTCTAAGACTTCTTCTAGGTCAGAAATATTTTCCAAATTTGTACAAGAGCCATATACTCAGAATATTTAGGCCGCAAGCAATGGTTTCACATTGCGATTACAGAGAAATAAAAAAATAGATTGCATAGCTATGGCTGGTGCAAAGATACTGATTTTTTCCTACACAGAAGTTGAAATGGAATATGTAGGATGTCCAGGGCTAAAACAAAATAAGCTAAGCAGACACAGAACATCTTACTCTGAGTTATTGTATTGAGGATTCTTTGATTTGTACACTTCTGATAAGATTTTCATTCAATCGGCAGCTCTTGAATACCGAATTGAGCTAGTAGGCACAATTATAATCCAGAAAAACTAAAAATCTGGTAGACAAATTTTGTGAGGATGGCATTACAATGCCAATGGTTATTCACTATCAACAGCAACAGTAGTATTAGGGGTGAGGGGAAAGCAAACAGAGGAAAAGAAAAGAGGCATGAAATCCTTGCAGATATCAGTAGACTGTGCAGACAAGGACGATTAAAAGAGGCGTTGAGCATTCTGCGTGGGATGCAGGGGAAAGGTATTCAACTCCACCCCAATGTATATGTCCAGCTGGCAGAGGAGTGCGCTTCCAGTAATTCACTCTCCATGGGCAAGCAACTCCATGCCTCCATTCCCATCTCCACACTCCGCCATGATCCACGCTTAAATGCCAAACTCCTTTCTATGTATCTTTCCTGTTCAAGTTTGCCAGATGCACGCCAATTGTTTGACAAAATGCCTAGTCCAAATACATTCTTGTATACTCAAATGATTAAGGGGTATGTTAACAATAGGTTATATCAGCAGGCTCTTGATCTGTACGATCAAATGAAGTGGGCAGGCGTTGAATCTGATTCTTTCACCTATCCCTTACTTCTCAATGCTTGTGCTGGTTTGTCCGATCTGCAACGAGGAAAACAGATTCATGACTGCATTAGTAGAGATGGACTGGATACAAATGATTATGTGGTTAGCTCTCTTATAAACATGTATATACAATGTGGGAGGATTGATGTTGCGCGCCAAATGTTTGGAAAAAATTCTGGAAAAAATGTGACTTCTTGGAATGCAATGATTGCAGGATGTGCCAAGAATAGGCGTGCAAATGAGTCATTGAGAGTTTTTGGTAGCATGCTGTTGGATGGTGTGAAGCCAAATTTGGTCACTGTTTTGAGCATTTTGCCTGCTTGTACTCAGTTAGAAGCAATCCAACAGGGCAGGCAAATCCACAACTATGTACTCAAAGCTGGGTTTGAGTCAGACCTTTCTGTAGGAAATGCTCTTATATTTCTGTATGCCAAATGCAAAAGAATGGATGTGGCATGCCATGTGTTTGAGAGAATGGTTGATAAAGATGTTATCTCGTGGACATCAATGATTTCGGGATATGCACAGAGTAAGGATGCTAATCAAGCCTTTCAACTCTTTTCCCAAATGCATCTTGCAGGTGCAAAGCTTGATGTTCTCACCATCCTTTCTATTCTAGCTGCATGTACACACATTTCCTTCTTGCAAAAGGGTAAGGAGATTCATGCTCATGCTATTAGAATGGGATTTGCGTTTGATGTTCTTGTAGCAAATGCCCTCATAGACATGTATGCCAAATGCAGCGTTATACATATTGCACGCAAAGTGTTTGACAAAATGCCTGATAGAAATGTGGTTTCTTGGACTGCAATGGTTGCTGGGTATGTCAAGAATAGGTATGATAATGAAGCCTTGAATCTTTTTCGGCAAATACAATTGAAAGTTGATCCTGTAACCATTGCCAGTGTACTTCCAGCGTCTGCACACTTGGCATCTCTAGAGCACGGGAAAGAGCTCCATGGTTATGCAATAAAAAATGGATTTGAATCTGACATTTTTGTGGGAAGTGCCCTTATAGACATGTATGCCAAATGTGGTAGCATAGAGCTTTCACGACAAGTTTTTGATAGAATCTCTCCCAAGAATGTGGTCTCATGGAATGCAATGATTACTGGATATGGATTGCATGGGATGGGCAAGGAGATGCTTGCCCTATTTGTTGAAATGAATCGGATAGGTATGCAGCCAACCTATGTTACTTTTGTTTCTGTGCTATTTGCCTGCAGCCATACAGGTTTGGTGGACCAAGGCTGGAAGTACTTCAATTCTATGACTAAAGATTATGGCATAACACCCAGGGTGGAGCACTATGCATGCATGGTGGACCTTCTATCCCGGGCTGGCCATCTGGATGAGGCACTTGACTTTATTCAAAAAATGCCTTTGCAACCTGATGCTAGCGTATGGGGAGCATTGCTGGCTGCATGTAGAGTTTATTGCAATATTGAACTAGCAGAATATGCTGCAGAACAACTTCTTTACTTGGAGCCTGAAAATCCTGCAAATAGAATACTTCTATCCAACATCTATGCTGCATCTGGCAGGTGGGACGATGTTGCAAAGGTGAGAGCAGGGCTGAAAGATATGAGGTCGAAAAAGATGCCAGGATGTAGCTGGATCAGTGTGAAAAGCAGGATCCACACTTTCCTTGTAAATGACAGGTCGCATCCACAATCAGAGAACATCTACGAAACACTGGAAGTCTTGAAATGGCTGATGCAAAATGCAGGATACGATGAAAGTCTGGCACGGCATACCATGTATGAGGAATAAAGTACTACATGTTCCAATTCTCATCATTTGTCTCTATCAATCATACAGTGTGATCCAAAAAGTTGAGACAAAAATTTAACACAGTTTTTTCTAAAAGCTCATGAATTGAAAACTTAATATTTATCATTAACAAGAACTATTCTAAATAGGGTTTTGATGATCCTTTTTCCTGATGTTTTTGATATAGATAAGTGGCAAAAACAAGGGTACCGATCCCATTACAAAGTAGCCCAGAGGGCACTCAAAAAAGACACAGAGTGCCAGACCAAAAAGACTAAACCTTTAGAGACAATGGACTGACAACAGACAGACAGGCCATGAACCACCAAAAAACAACACAGAACAAAACACAGAAGACTAATTGAACAATTGACCCCAATCTTCTGTGAGGGAGTTGTACATTTCTTTGTAGTCTTTCAGTTTCTTCTTTCCAATGCCATGCTTGTTCATTTCCAAAGTCCTGAAGCATGGCTAAGGTGGTGGCCGAGTGATGCATCACCTTAGAAGTAAACCGAGTGAGAGTTTTGAAGTTTTTCTCCAACTCAGTAATTCTAGCATTCATAGCAGCAATCACAGATGCTTCCTTGGAGTTGGTTTCACTGTTGATTGGGGCTTCTTCCATCTGTTTGGTCGACGTCTTGAACTCCGAACCAAACAAGATCATTTCTAGGAAAAGGCTGGGGCCTTCCACATCCATAACACCACCAACATCCGAACCAGTAGTCTCCTCCACCTTCTCAGTATTATCCTGACTGTCAATAGTTTCCTCTTTCTTCTGAGACTCACTAGAGGCCGCCAACTCCTTGAGGGAGGAGGTGGGCTTCCCAGCAAGCCTACTGGACCTCTGGGTAGTAGGCTTTCTCAGCTTCCCTCGAGGAGTAACCTTACCCTCCTCATGGGTGTCATCACTATCCTTATCGTCACCCACTAAAACAACAATCTCATTACCTTTCTCCATATTAGAACCCTCCTTGAGCAATTCACCAACATTCACAAATCTGCATGTGTCTTCCTTTCCATCCCTGGCCCTCTTTAGCTTATTGTCTCCCTTGTCATCAAATATCACCAATTTCCTCTTAGAAGACTTCTTACTCGGGCTAAGAACTTCATCTTTTAGAGCAATGTTGGCCTCATCCTAGCTGAGAGGGGTTTTTGCCAACTTTAGGGGTTTTCGTAGGGCTGGGCTTTTTCTTAGAGGTTGAAACCCTAGGGTCAATAGGACTTTCCAGAGGCGTCTTGGGAGTGATTTCCCTTATCACCAGCCTGTGTCCCGGTTTACCTTTAGCATGCTTAGGAGTGCTAGTAGAGGGGCTATCAATCAAATTGGTCGTAAGCTGCTTGGGGGGGCATAATGCTAGATGAAAATTGTATAAACGAAAGATCGGGTCTTGGTGCAAAGGAATCATCGAATTCTTAGGGTTCTGGGCATGCAAATCAGTAACAGCCTTGACCGAAGTTTCATGGGATGAAAGAAGGTAAAAGGGAAAGCTTAGCAATTAGTTCCTCCTAAAGTGATTAAGAAGCACAAAATGATTAATGATAAAAACTCCTAAATCTGCCTTCCAGACTTCATAACGATGTAGCATACCTCGTCCCAGGGTTTGGGGAGTTTTTCGCGGCCAAAACTGCCTTGCAGGTTGAAGAGCTCCTCACCATCTTTCAGAAATATGGCCATGTTCTCCGAGTCGGAAATTTTACTCTACCTTTTTTGCTTCATTCCCTTAATGGACATGCCCATGGCAAAGCCTATGACCTCTGATATCTCAAACCCAACCCCCCTATCTGAACTCTTCTATTGTTCCATGAGGCCACACATTGTCTAGACAAGTTTTCATCGTGCTCTTTCAAACATTCTAGGTAGGATGCAACCCACCCTCACAACAAATATGCCACAACATCTCGTTTCTTTTAAACTCTTCACACAAGATAGGTTTGGTTCTCGTTCTCTCTCCACCCATTGTAGCAAAGGCCTATCGCTTAGTAGTGAGTAGAACAATAAGAGTAAGACTGTGAATAAGCAAACACTGTAAAAGATGGTTCTTGTTTCTTATGAATATACAGCTATGCATTTCATGAAATCGAGAAACTTATTCGTCATCTCGTCGTCTCATGATATCACCAAGTAATAAGTTCAGCCTACGTGAACTAAATTTAGTGTACCAACTATGATGGGCGATATCATAATAATCAGTAAACCGAGTATTCTGCGGGGAAAAAAATCTCCTCCCCATCATCTTCACATCCACGTGACTGACCACATGATAAAAGGGCTAAATCAGCCCCATAGTTATGCTGACTCATCTCCAAGTCATGCCACCTTGGCCCCAAAAAAGCACGTGCCAAGGGTTTGAATACAAATTCTCAACTTTACAAGACATAACAAGCAACAAAGAGGGTTACAACAACTCCTTAAGGAGGAGATCTTGCACATGCTTAGGGAGTATATCCAAGCTCCTCCAGCGCCTCCAATTAGTGAGATTCTGACCAAGGTTGGCTAAACTATCTGCCACCTTATGGCCATCCCTGTATGTGTGGGCTATTTCCTTTTCCTTAAAGCCAACCAAGAGGCCTTTTATGTCCCTAGTAATATCACTAAGCATCCATCCAGTGTCAACTTTACCTAAAACATCAATTATAATTTTGGAGTCACCTTCAATTTGGATTTTGTCAATTCTCAAAGTGAGGGCAATTTTTAGGCCCCAAAACAAGGCCAATCCTTCTACCACATTGTTAGTCTAGCTGTTAATACCTCCCGCATAGGTTGCAATAAGTTGCCCATTGCAACTTCTGGTTATACCCCCACCACTAGTCACTCTCGAGTTGCTTTTAGCCACTCCATCAAAGTTCAACTTAAACCAATCTTGCGGAGGGGGGGGGGGGGGCGTTTCCAAGTAGTGTTATGGCGAGCAACCTTTTTGGAGTTATCAAAAGTGGAGATGTCTGAGGATATTCCCTAGCTTTTAGCCAACTACAACTCTATAGGGGTGGGGCGTTTTTAGCAGTGTTCAAACTGTTGTTAGAGATATTTTCAGACACCAGTTTAAAGAATGAGAAAAAGAGCTCTTTAGGGCTTCTGATAGAATCTCTAAAGATTCTATTGTTTCTCTCCTTCCAAATGCTCCATCCTAAGTGGGGGAGGGGATCTGCCTCCAGAGTTCCCTGATCCTTGGGTGGTTGAAGGGGGCTTTCCAACTCTCCACAAACTCAACAAGATTTTCGTTCATGATCTAGTCTAAGCCAAGCTTACTCAATATCATACTCCAATTTTCTTTCGTAAAATCACAGTGGAATATCAAATGGGAAATGGATTCTTCTTCCTTGTGACAGAGGACACATCTATTGGGTAGCTGAAAGCCCCTTTTCTTAAGATTATCCAAGGTAAGGATTTTGTAGTGGGCCATAGACCACCAAAAAAAATGATTTTGGGAGTCAAGTGACTATTCCAAATTAAGTGTCAAACCCCTCGCATTGACCACTGTTAGACATGAGATTGTAAGTAGTGTTAACAATGAAGAGCCCCTGGTTATTTTGAGCCCATACCATTTCATCCTGTCTAGGGAAAATGGGAATTCTGAAGTTGCTCAGTCTTTGCTGCAAGGAGCTAAGAATCTGATCCAAGTTGTTATTTGGCCAACAATTGGTAATGTTTTTCCACTGTCTATGCCCTTGAAAATGATCAGCATAGTTAATCACCTTTTCACCAAAAAACCTGCTCACTTTGCATATCAGACTGTCATAATTTCCCTGATTTATGAGAGGTTTGTCTTGCAGCGAGGAATCCTTCCAGAATCTAATCCTATTCCCATTACCAAACTTCCATTTCAAGCCTTGAGAAAGGAGATTTCTAGTTTTCATCATTTTGTTCTAGATTATGGAACCTTGGGAAGGCCTTCCTGGTCTATAAATCCCCCTTTCTCCTCATTGTGTAGATATTTGGCTTTCATAATATCTCCCCAATCTTTATCATCCTTCATGAAGCTCCAACCAACCTTAGCAAGTAGGTCTTTGTTCATCAACTAGATCTTCTTGATGCCCAGGCCCCCCCTGAGATTTGGGGAGATAGACTTTGTCCCAACTGATGAGTGAGATTCTCTTCTTCTCTTCTACCCCTGTCTAGAGCAAAGTTCTCTGAATTTTCTCAAATTTATCAGCTATGTACCTAGGCATTTTAAACAATGTGAGAAAATAAGTGGTAATACCTTGTAGGGAAGCTTTCAGGGGTTGATAATTACTGCCTTGACTTAGTAACTTACCCTTCCATCCTTCCAACTTCTTTTGAATTCTCTCCAGAACAAAATTCCAATATGAAGGGGTCACTTCTTTAACAGTGAGGGGGAACCCAAGATAGGTAGAAGGCAAAGCAGCATCAATACAATTAATAATGGTTTTAATCTTCTGCTGGAGGTCAAGGTTAGTGTTGAGGAAGAATATGTTACTCTTATCATAAATGATACAATGTCTTAAGGCCATGGCATAGCTATTAAGTGTTTCCACTTCCTAGATTTCACCATTGAGGCAACTCCAAACAGGATGGTGCCATCAGCAAATTGTTGTATAGCCAAGGGGTCCACCTTAGAAGCAGCTCTTATTCCTTTCAATTCTTGGCTTCTCAAAAGGTTCAAAATGTTCCTCCCCAGAACCTCTACCATGATAATGAACAGGTAGGGGGATAAGATCCCATGTCTAATTCCTCTTCTAGGGTTAAAAAATCCACAGGGGATACCATTAACAAGCACCAAATACTTAATAGTGGTCACACTTTCTTTTATCAGCCTAATGATGATGTCCTAGAACCCAAATTTCCTCAGAACTTTGAACAGGAAATCCCAAGATATTCTGTCATAGGCTTTGGAGATATCTAGTTTAAAATCCATACCAAGGATATTACTTTTGTCCATAGAGTGGATTAACTCATGAGTAGAACTGGTTGCATCAACAATTTGTCTCCTAGGGACAAATCCCTTTTGATAGCCAATGATGAGACCATCCAGAAGGGGTTGTACTCTGAACACCAAAGTCTTAGATATGATCTTATAGATAGTATTGCATAGACTAATAGGGCAATAATCAGCCATAGTCTCAAGAATTGGCTTTTTGGGGACCAAGGCAATAAAAGTATTGTTAATCTATTTGAGAATCTTACCCGTTCTGAAGAAGTCTCTGATAGTAGGCGTGACATCAAACCCCACTATGTCCCAAAAGTCCTGGAAGAAGGCCGGAGGAAAACCATCTGGCCCAAGAGCCTTGAATGCTCCCATGGAGAAGACAACAACCCTAACCTCATCTTTAGTAATCAGCTTCAGCAAGGCACAATTGTCCTCATCAGTGAGCAGAGTTGGGATGTTGTCCAACAACTTCTCAACTATATCCGGGTGAGAATTATCAGTCTGTTTCGAGAGGAAGGTTCTGAAGTAATTAGCAGCGAGCTGACCAATCTCCTCATCAATGTTGGCTTCACGATTGCTATCATCCAAGAGCTTAGTAATCCTATTCCTTTTCTTGTGTCTCATAGTCGATTGGTGAAAGAAGTATTCCTGTCTCCCTCAGTCAGCCATTGGACCCTAGATTTTTGCTTCTAGAATATTTTTTCCTTTTTCATCAAATCTTTTCATTCTTGAAGCAGAGAATTTCCCCATTGGATATTGGAATCACTCCTGTCCCCCTTAGCTATTTTGTTTTGAATATTCACCAGGCTGGCCGAGATGTGTTTCTTTTGATTCATAACATTATCACAACAAAATTTATTCCAACCTTTGACCTTATGTTTGACATGCAGGAGTTTTTAGGCTAACCTGAACATAGGGGAACCCTGGATCATGATGCTCCACCAGTTGGCAATACAATCCTTGAAGTCTGGGTGTGAAGCCTACATAATCTGATATCTGGCAGGGAAAGGGCCTTTGAGAGATCCTTCCCACCAGGTGAATAACAAAGGATTGTGATCAGAAATAGTTCTAGGTAGAGCTGCTAGTTTAGAGTGAGAGATGATGTCCCAATTAGAAGAGAAGAAAAACCTATCAAGCTTAACCTGAATAAGTTGGTCCCCTCTCCTTCTATTGGTCTAGGTGTAGAGTTGGTCATTCAAATCCATGTCCATTAGGTTGGTAAAATTGAGAAAGTCGACAAGATCAACCATGCTATCTGAATAGTCCATAATGCCCCCAGATTTTTCCGAGGGGAACAAGGGAGTGTTGAAATCCCCAGCCAGCAACCATTTGGCTCCTTTTTCAACCGTCAACTGAGGGGCCATCTCCTCCCAAAGCTCTTTCCTATAATTCCTAGAATTGGGAGCATAAATGTTCATAAGACTCCAAACTTTTTTATTTAGGGTAAACTTCACTTCCAAGCTATTCCTACTATGGGATCTATAGACTCCATTGAGACGATGTTTATTCCACATAGTAACCAGACCCCTAGAGGCTCCGAAGGAGGGGTTGATGAAGTAATCCCCAGTGGGCCATAATTTAATGACACTCTTTAAAACTCTCCTCAAACATTTTGACTTCTTGGAGCAGAAGACTATCAATCTTGTTTTCATAGCTGCAGTTTTTGACCAAAAACTACTTTTGAGGACTGTTCAGTCCCCTTATATTCCAAGAGAGGATCTTCATTTACAACCTCTCTTGGAATAAGTCTCTAGGGTACTCTGTCTCCCATTAGCAATTTCCTTTGCTACTTCCTTTGTTTGGTTCTTTTTTGTGAAGGTCTTCCAGATTTTCCATCTATTCCCACATCTATCGATTTCTTCATGTGGCATTTACCTTTTCTCTTGGAAGTAACCCAGCCCTCCTGGATACTCCAAGTAGTACTTGGTCCCACCTCAGGGGTTAATTCTTTAGGGGAAGTCAGCCCCACACTTTTCCCCTTCCCTTCTCCTCCCATAGTAGCAGGAGATCTCTAGGGGGAAGACTTACTCTCATGGGTTTGCCTTTGCACCACCACAGTAGCCTTCGCCTTGTGGGGGTCATTTGTTTTTGGGAAGTAATCCTGAATCTCTCCCTCTTCCTTATCTTCTAGCCTTGTAGGAGGATCCTCTGGCTGAGTGTTCAAAAGTGCTTCAAACTATTGTTCAAGCCCTGGATCTGAGCTATTAGGATTATTCTGAGTGGCCTTCTCTTTTATTCCTTCCGAGTAAGAAGGTTTAAGAGGGGATCTTATGATATTTAGGATATCCTCTTTAAAGGGATACTCTTCAGCTTCTAAGTCCTCTTCCCCCACTTCCTTAGGTTTAGGGGCTTGGTTCTTTAGGGATTTACATTTAGTGACCAAATGTCCTTTTCTAAAATAGTTTTGGCAAAATATAGTAGCATCTTCATAGACCAACTGTTGCTCCCAACTCCCATACTTAGATTCAATGTTAATAGAAGTAGGGAGTGTTTTATGAATATCCACATTAACACAAAAATGAGAAAACACTAACCTCGATTTGTTTCTAGTAGTGTTGTCCAGAGCTATGAATTGGCCAAAGGAGTTAGCAATCAATGTGAAAATTTCTTCATCCCAGTACTCCAATAGCAGTCCGGGTAGCCTTACCCAAACTGGGGCAGATTTATTCAGTTCCATTGCTGCATCAAATCCAGGTTTCCAATGACCTAGACATATGCCTATGCTTACCATACAACCAAGGGCCTCCAACAAGCACATCAGTAAGATCCTCCTTAGATGTGAACTTGAACAGAAAAAGTCCTCCCACCATAGCACTAGTTGATATGCTACCCTTCAGGTGCCATCTACTAGAAACCCACCTACGGACCATGTCTATATTGGTTTTGAAAGAGAAAAACTTTCCAACCAAAGATAGCTCCATTGACGAAACTATCTTTTCCATTCTGGGGTACGGGATTTGTAGGGTTGTTCCTTTATCTGACTCTGATAGCACGGGAATAGCGGAGTCCACCCTGTTCTGTTTGTCCTCACCAAGAAGGGCCTTTTTTTGAGCTTTAGGACCTAAATCCAAAGCTGGAATCACGGGCTCTAAAGGATTGTCTGAGGTAGTACTTATTATAGCCTATTCAATCAAGGGACCCAAAGGGGGAATAGGGCCTCCCCCACGAACTAATGGATTCCATGACCTAAGTAAGTTCAAACCAGGTGCAAAGTGGGAAAGTTGTAGAGCTCTTCTATTCTTTTTAGTTGTAAGTTAACTTACTATGTGGGTTTGTTTTTTTCCTAATGTTAGAAAGAGCATGTGTAAGAGATTTGGGCTTTAGTATTTGCAATTGCAGCAAACACATATAGTAAAAAGGCTCATTGGTATTATGACTACTCAACATCAGTTTCCACTCCAAAACCAAAGATTACTTTACTATACTAAGAAGCAGCACATGAGCCACTTGCATCGACTCAATACACCACACACCATACTGAATGGTGCAGATCCATAGCCTTATCAATCTAGGTGAAAATTTCTTCATCCCAGTATTCTAGTAGCATTCCGAGTAGCCTTACCCAAACCAGGGCAGATTTATTTAGTTCCATCGTTGCATCAAATCTAGGTTTCCAATGACCTAGACACAGGCTATGCTTACCATACAACCAAGGGCCTCTAGCAAGCACAGCAATAAGATCCTCCTTAGATGTGAACTTGAACAGAAAAAGTCCTCCCACCGTAGCACTAGTCGATACGCTACCCTTCAGGTGCCATCTACTAGAAACCCACCTATGGACCATGTCTATATTGGTTCTGAAAGAGAAAAACTTTCCAACCAAAGATAGCTCCATTGACGAAACTATCTTTTCCATTATGGGGTATGAGATTTGTAGGGTTGTTCCTTTATCTGACTCTGATAGCATAGGAATAGCGGAGTCCGCTCTGTTCCGTTTGTCCTCACCAAGAAGGGTCTTTTTATGAGCTTTAAGACCTAAATCCAAAGCTAGAATCATGGGCTCTGAAGGACTGCCCGAGGTAGTACTTACTATAGCTTGTTCAATTAAGGGACTCAAAAGGGGAGCAAGGCCTCCCCCCCGGGTTGATGTGTTACATCCCCAACTTACAACTAGACTTAATCATTAACTTAGTTTGATAATCAGGAGGATTAGACATAGTTAACTGATTCGATATTGTGGAAATATCTGATTTAACTCTTGATTATGAAATAGTTATTGATGATGATTTGTTTTATAAATTGATTAAATTAAGTTATGAAACATGATGATGATGATGATACAACACTGATCATGATCTTGTGGTCCTGAGTGTGAACAGAAAAATGAATGTCCTTCGAAGAAGGAAGGAGAGTATCATCCTAGAGGAAAGGTTAGAAGTCGTGAAAGCAAAGGGTTGAATAGCCATCTGAGTATCAACTTTTACGTCCATCTTTGCTATGCGTAAGTTGACACGTGTCAAGCCTCTTTTCTTAGTGCTCATGTCCTCTGAAAGTTATTTTGTCTTTGATGTCATTTAGACTAGTCGCAAAGACTAGTCGATGTTCTTGAAGCATCATCTTTTGTCAAGGGGACAATTACATTGAGAGAGATGGAAGTCTCTTGTAATCTTTTGTTCTCAAGGATAATGTTCCTTAGTCTCTCGACTAAGGATGATAGTTGAATTTAGAGGAGAATCTCTCGACCGACATTCGACAATTGTGATGTGTTCTTTTGTGCTTCCTAGTTTTCTATTTTTTTAATCCTATTAGTAAGGATTGCAAACCCTACTATAGGTTATATTGCCATGATAATAATAATATTATTCTCTTATGTCATTTTATTAGATCATAGTCAAATGCTTTTAATTTGATATTGGTTGGTTTAGTCGAGGGAGAGCTTTAAGCTCATCCACCTTCAAGCATGATGCCTAATTGTAGCCACCTTATGAGGAACCGATCAGGTGGGGAAAGGTGGTTACCTTTCTTTTTGGCATGCGTAGAGTCGAAGGGGGTTGGGAGGCAAAAGGGAGTACTTTGGCAAAAGCGGAAGTTAGTTTTGTTTTGGGGTTTTGGCTTTTTAGTGGGGAAGAAACTACAGAGAGTGGAGAGCTAGTTTTAGAGCTGAGTGCGCTTGCAAGAGTGTCAAACTGGTACGATGACTCATTTGCTATCGTTACTCAGGTATTACAAGGATGTAATCCTACTCCTCTTTATCAATTTAAACATTTAAACTAAAAATTGTGTTTAATACTGTTTAAAATCCTTATCTGGATGAAGCTTGAGGCTGTTACAGCCGAGCCTTTAAATTTCTATGTGTTATCATTCAATGGCTCCAAGCCTTAAGGATGAGCGTACCAAATCTATTCCTATAACATGATTGAGCTCGTAGCCTCAATGGTTGAGCTATCATTACCAGCTTAACGTCGACTGTGGAGTCAAGTTTTGAATCTTTAGAAATCTTTATATATTTTGCAGGCTGTAAGGCAGAAGCTTAACATGTTATATTGCTATTGATGGGAAGGCTAGAGGCTGGAAGCTGAGCTACGATAGCTTTCTTTTAAAAGACTATTTTCTACCCAAGGCCGAGTGGCCAAGTTATTTATAAAAACTGTGTATTATACTCTAGGCCGTGTGGCCAAGTTATTTATAAAGACTGTGTTTTATACTCTAGGCCGTGAGGCTGAGTTATTTATAAAGACTGTGTTTTACACTCAAGGCCATAAGGCCGAGTCATTTGAGATGACTGCGTTCTTGCTCAAGGCCGTATGGCTGAGTTTTTAATAAGAAATTCTTTCTGTGTCGGTGTTAAGGTCGCACGACCCGACTGTGATGCTTTTACATCATATACTATGTAAATAATAACCTCAGCCCGAGCCGTATCGGCTGGGTTGGTGAAGAAATGATATCTCACATCATTTACTAACTTGGATAGAGTATTAAACTCTCATGTAGAGTAGGCAATAGCTCCAAATCGATTATTAACATAAGATAATGATACAATCTTATGACAGTGATTTCAGCCGTGAAGGCATTATTGATTCATGATATGGACATCTGACTGTGATGATAGTCGGGATAACATTTTGAATAATAGTGTGTTTATAACACCACAATTGACACCAATCAAGCTTAAATGAGAAGCCGATTGTGAAACACTTTCTAAATTATCTTAACTATTAAAATTATATACTTATACCCTTGAGTATGGAGGAGGAAGAACCATTATGAACATGGTCTTGTTATGAAATCATTGAAATGAATTTATATAAGAATATTTATACAATCATTATGGGTCTACATGTAAGACTTTTTTCTTATGATATAAGTTATGAATATTATTCTTTTACTCTATCTAGGGCAGGGTATGCCTTGAGTACATGTATACAATTTTGTCATATGAGATGACTTATTTCTGAAAATGTGAACCATATGTGGCCTAGGGGTCAAATGGTCAAACTTATGTGAAATGAAACAAACTGTGTGACGAGGAGTCACTAGAATCTTGTAACCAAACTATGGAGGGAGTTGAATGTTCGAGCATGGGTAATGATTCAAATTGATCCCACTTATACAAGACCTAAGGAATTGGGTCATTAAGAACAACTGTAGGACATGACAACTCATAAGTCGAGTTAGGGTGGTGGACATACAATGACGTTCATGGTGTAATGTATTGTATGAAAACTTTGGCCAAAGTGATGCATCTGTCTCTGCATGCATCATCGATCCACAATGTTCCAGATGGCCTATTGTCTCTAGTAGTGTCATACAAGTTAGAGGGGATCTATAGTGTGTGACCGTGAGACATTAGGAAGGACAGAACACCAGATACTTAGATGGCTAACCTATTGGGTTCTAATGTCTAACCTTTCCGTGAAGGGTAGGGCCTCTTCCAGTTAGGAAGATGAGCGGGGGACCACAGGTCTGTGGTTGGAGGAAAAACACTAGGATGATGCTCTCCTTCCCAAGCATGAGACAAGCTGAGGCATATGGAGACATATGTCATTGGTTCCAGATACAGTAATTACATATTGTGACTAGTTGGTCTATTGTGATGTAAAAACTTATTTGTAATGCCTAGAGCATATTTTGTATTGGATTAGTGATGGTTACTCACTAAAAATTGTAATGGTTTACTGGATTGTAAGTTATGTTATATCTTGATTTGGTTAACATGCTTAATGGATGGAAAATATTATGATTCTTTGATTCAAATTTGATTATCTCTATCAATTCTTAATTAATGACTTGATTAAGTTACATGTTTTAAGTTTCTTCTTGAGCATTATGGAAAGTGATGTTACATATGGTATCAGAGCTACCAAGTTCAACACATGGACCTAATGAGCTCACTACTTGATGATTAATGCATCCAACATTAAGTATGCTAATGTTTGGTTGTGCTATGCTAGAATGGTAAAAATTAGAACCACACCTCGCAAGAAGGTAATGGAACATGGACGTTACCTACACCATCAAAAGATCTTAAAGGCATGAGCCTTCATGAAAGAGAAACTAGAACAGACAGGATGCTTGGTAGGTGCATGGTTATCTGATGAGGAAACTTTCATTAATGCCGTGAAATGCATCAAGCAGGAGTTAAGGAAAGCTGAATGGATGGCTGCCCCTAACTCTACTAGAGCATCAGTGACACCCTCTATCCCTAAAGCATCAGCTGAGGGAAATATCCCTAAGGACTGTAATGTATTTAAGGAGGATGTGAACGAATACCAGTGTGTATCCTCACCTCCTGAGATTGAAAGGAAAAAATGATTATGGGAAGTTATCCCACATTGTAAATAATTTGTAGGAGCAAAATGTAAACACAATTTTGTAATTTTATGGATTATATGTAATCCAATGGAAACTGTAATGCAATGGCAAATTTTAACAATCTTTCCTTTCTTGTTAAAGATTACATGAATGTGAACAGATTTGTAAATAAATAAATTGCATAGCATGGAAAACTAATCCGTGATTAATTTCCAAACTTTAGGAAGAAGTAGATTGTAGTAAAGGTTTGAGTTGGAACCAGAATGGAGGATAGCTGAGATGAAGGAGCACCTTCAGGGTAATCTGAGTCTAAATTAGACCAAATTTTGACCTTGTTGAGAGAAACAAGGGCGAGGGTGGAAACTCTCAAACACAAAGTGGAAGGCCAGTTAGAAGATAGGCAAGGTAATTATGATGGGGGTGATGGCGAGGAATTCCATAATGACACCACCCAAATCCAGCATGGAGAAAATAACTTTGTAGCTAAGAAGGATGGGGATAAGAGGAGCCGAATGGCTATGGAACTATCTCATGACATGAAAAAGGTCATGCCACCTAAATTTGATGGATCCGTAAGCAGAGATGCCGCAGAGGCATGGCTTATGGAGATGGAGAAGTATTTTGAAATTAGAAATTACAATAAGGTTACCAAAGCTATTTGGGGAGCATTTCAGCTAGTGGGTGAAGCATCCACATGGTGGATGAACAAAAAGATGGAGCTAGGCTTGAGGTCTACAAGCCTTACTTGGCATAGGTTCGGAGAATTGTTTAGGCAAAGATGGTTGCCTCAACTATTCTATGATCAGAAACTCATAGATTTCTAATTGAAATATGTGCCACAGTATCAGCATGATGAGAAATTTCATGTTTGGAAGTTTATCATGGGGCTAAACACCCAAATTGGGGGCAAGGTTAATGTTCATGGTCCATCAACCATGGAACAGGTTTATGAGAAGGCCGTTAGATAAGAAAAGAACCTGAAGGCTATGTCAGCCTATACTGAAAGAAACAGAAAGACATATAATTGGTCTCAATCTTCTCAAACCTTAAAGAAAAAGGGGAAGAAATAGGATTATACCGAGAAGAATGATAAAGGGGCCAAAAATAAACAAAATGAGTCCAGGGGAGAGAAAAAGGGGAACAACCACTCCAAGAAGAATGGGAATAATTCAGGTAAACCTCAGGAGAGGCAAGGACCAGTTGGGGGATGTTTCACATGCGGTGGAGATCACTATGCCAATCAGTGTCCCAACAAATCATAGGGAGTGCAACTAAGAGGGAATTCTCTACCTTCCCAGCAAGTGGCGTTCCAACAACATATCCATGCGGCCTTGGACAACTGTCAAGCTGCGTATCAAATAACCCCAGTAGAAACAACAGGTATTTTATTTGGATTTCCAATTTTAGTTTTAGTTGATACAGGAGCTATGGAATGTTTCATTTCTTCCAAAATTGTAAATAAGATACCTAGAAAAGCAAGATTCATGGAAAATACTTGGTCTGTAGAGTATGAAAATCACACCAAGGCTCAAGTAGAGCAATACCTGTTTGAAGCTCGGGTTGAACTTCCAAACTTTTCCACAGAAGTAAATCTATATGTAGCCCCACTTGGCTCGTATGATGTTATCCTAGGAATAAATTGGCTATGGAGACATCGAGCCAAAGTAGACTGTTATGCCAAGACAGTAGATTGTTTGGATGATCTAGGAAACCAAGTCCATATTCAAGGGAAACCTAGGAAAATTAAACTAAGGCAAATTTCTGCCTTACAAATGAATAAAATAGATGAATCTAAGGAAAACTACTTCCAAGATGACTTGATCTTTTATGAATCCCCAAAAATTAACGAAGTAGGGATGAAGGAGTCCATAGGTCAGGAAAGACCAAATATGGTCAAGTATCTCCTCAGAGAATTTGAGGATGTCTTTCCGGATGATCTTCTAGGATTACCCCCTAAGAGAGCTTTTGATTTTACCATTGATATTATACCTGGGTCAGAACCTATTTCTAAAGCCCCTTATAGGATGACCACAACTAAACTAATGGAGTTAAAGGCTCAACTGCAAGAGCTGTTGTATAAAGGGTTGATTAGACCCAGTGTGTCGCCATGGGGAGCACCTATCATTTTTATGAAAAAGAAAGATGACACTTTGCAGTTGTGTATAGATTACCGCATGCTAAACAAAGCAACCATCAAGAACAAGTATCCTCTACCTCGCATCGATGATCTTTTTGATCAGATGAGAGGTGCGGCAATATTTTCCAAGATTGATCTTTGATCAGGATATCACCAATTGAGGGTGAAGGATGAAGACATTCATAAGACAACCTTTAGAACCAAATATGAACACTATGAATTCATTGTCCTACCTTTTGGGTTGACAAACGCACCTGCAACATTTATGAATCTTATGAACAATGTGTTCAGAGATTGCTTGAACAAGTTTGTCTTGGTATTTCTTGATGACATTTTAATCTACTCTAAGAATGAAGAGAAACATATACACCATTTGAGAATTGTTCTTTAGAGACTAAGAGAGCATAAACTTTATGGCAAGCTCTCTAAGTGTACCTTTATCAGAAAGAAGTACAGTATTTGGGTCATATAATTTCAGCTAAGGGAATAGCTAGAGACCCAGCTAAGATTAAGGCTATTTCTAAATGTCCTGAACCGAGAAATGTTCATGAGATCCAAAGCTTTATGGCCCTTGCTGGTTGTTACAAGAAGTTTGTGAAAAACTTCTCTAAAATTGCACATCCTATAACTTCATTGCAAATAAAGGGCAAGAAGTTTGAATGGTTAGAAAAGTGCCACGAGGCCTTTGATCTGTTGAAGAAAAAATTGACTTCAGCTCCGATTATGAAAGTACATGACCTGGAAGGTCAATTTAAAGTCATTATCAATGCCTCAGGAGAAGGCTTAGGTGGTGTACCAGTCCAAGATGGACATGTTATTGCGCATGAATCGCGTAAACTGAAAAACTATGCCCCACATGATTTAGAACTGGCATCAGTCATGCATGCACTCCAAATGTGGAGACATTATCTGTTTGGAAAACCTTTTAAGTTGAAAATGGATCACTAGGGACTTAAATGTCTATTCACTCAACCCCATCTTAATGCTCGTCAATGAAGATGGTTAGAATTTATCTCAGATTATGATTTCAAGATTAAATATATTCAGGGAAAAGAGAATCGAGTAGTAGATGCTTTAAGTAGGAGAAGGCATATCTCCTCTATGGTCTCTATACATTCTGATTTTCGAAATCAGGTGTTACTAAGGGAGATGAGTTTTATGAGCAAGTAAAATAGGCCCTTGAAAAAGATCCACAAAATCCAAAATATGAAGGATTCAACCTTGAACCAGATGGATTATTAAGGTTCAAAGGAAGGATGTATGTACCTAACTCAGCAAAGTTAAGGAATATGGTTTGGAAAGAGGTTCATTCTACACCATAT
This sequence comes from Cunninghamia lanceolata, assembly GCA_027924645.1. Classification (NCBI taxonomy): domain Eukaryota; kingdom Viridiplantae; phylum Streptophyta; class Pinopsida; order Cupressales; family Cupressaceae; genus Cunninghamia; species Cunninghamia lanceolata. The sequence goes on along the minus strand of BSBN01000326.1, from coordinate 1,335,122 downwards.
TTTGGGCATCCTGGAGTAACCAAGTTACTCACTGATGTGAAACCTTTATACTTTTGGAAAGGAATGAAAATGGATGCTGCAAATTTTGAGCTACTTGTATTGAATGCCAAAGGGTGAAGGCAGAACACCAACACCTGACAAGATTATTATACCCTCATGAAATTCCAGAATGGAAATGGCAGATTATAAGCATGGACTTTGTGCAAGGGCTTCTTGTGTCAAGGAACAAGCACAATGTTATTTTAGTTGTGGTGGATAGACTCACCAAAGCAACCCATTTTATTCCAGGAAACTTGACAGATGGGGCACCCATCGTTGCTCAGAAATTTGTTCAAGAGATTTTCAGGCTCCACGACATTCCTGAGAAGATTATCTTAGATAGGGATGCACGGATGACATCTACGTTTTGGAAAACCTTATTCTCTTCACTTGGAACATAGTTGAACATAAGCTCTGCTTATCATCCTGAAATGGATGGACAAACAGAAAGGGTGAACCAAGTGTTGGAGGATTTACTAAGGATGTATTGCATGGATCAACAATACAAGTGGGAGGATTATCTTCCTCTAGTGGAATTTGCCTACAATAACTATTACCATTTAGCTATTAAGATGGCACTATTTGAGGCATTGAATGGACGAAAGTGCTGAACCCCTAGAAGCTGGGATAAGCTTGAAGATAGGGTTAGCCTTGGTCCTAAAATGCTATTTGAAATGGAAGAACAAGTCCATTTAATTAAAAAGAGGCTAGCGGAAACCAATGATAGACAAAAGAGTTACGCAGATGCTAAGCATGTTGAAAGGCATTTCATTGTGGGAGATAAAGTTCTCCTAAGGGTAAAACCCCAAAAAAGTTCCATCAAATTTGGAAAAATGTTTAAACTGGCACCAAGATATGTGGGTCCGTTTAAAGTTCTAGAAGAAGTCAACCCAGTGGCATACATAATTGCTCTACCACCAGCACTTGCCATGATGCATAATGTGTTTCATGTTTCTTATTTGAAAAAGTTCAGTTCTACTGATAATCAAATTCCTATGCTTGATTGGAACCTTCTACAGGTGAAAGACCCAGGAGTGGTGATAATCAAGCCCATCAAGGTGCTCGAAATGCGTAAGCTACGCTTACATAATAAGGAAATAACATAGTGAAAGGTCCAGTGGGACCAATATTCGGTGGAAAATGCCACCTGGGAAAATTATGATGACTTCCATGCTAGATTTCCTCATCTTTTCTAAGACATTTGTTATTATGCTTTTGGAAACATTTTCATGTTATGTTGGTTTATTTAAAGACAATTGTTCATCGGGGATGATGATTCTTATGAGGGGAGATATGTTACATCCCCAACTTACAACTAGACTTAATAATTAACTTAGTTTGATAATCAGGAGGATTAGACATAGTTAATTGATTCGATATTGTGGAAATATCTAATTTAACTCTTGATTATGAAATAGTTATTGATGATGATTTGTTTTATAAATTGATTAAATTAAGTTATGAAACATGATGATGATGATACACTGATCATGATCTTGTGGTCCTGAGTGTGAATAGGAAAATGAACATCCTTTGAAGAAGGAAGGAGAGTATCGGGTAAAAGCACAAAGCTGTGTCAAACTTTGGGCCAACAAAATAGTTCAGAGTGAGTTGTTTTTGCGCGAGTCAATCTGGGGGCGAGATTGTTTTGCCCAAATACATGTAGCCATTGTGTGGCGCATATGTGGCAAGCTATTTTGGGCGAGTTGATCTGGGGGCGCGATTATTTCACTTGAAATCATGTTGTTAAAAAAAATTGCCACATTTCACGACAACCATTTTCTGACAGCGACATGGTAGGGTTTGAAAGTTTTTCGCGCGAAGGGCATCCCCGCCACCTTTTGCAATAGTAATCTTCACCTTGGCATGCATTTTATGTCAAAAAAATTTTATGGCACGATGTATAGATCTTCACCTTGGCATTTTCTATCAAACATTTTGTATGGCACAATGTATAGTTCAGTGTTTGAAATAAACCTGCACCTTCTATGATTGTATGTAAGTAAAATGGGTTTGTAAAATTTCATCCACACAATATAAGCTAAAAAAATATATCAAAATTTGAAATCATTCTAGAGAGAATTTGTGCATAAATTCTTCTTTATTGAATTTTGTGCATAAGTTTTTATCAAGGTTGTGGTGATGGAAAATTAATCACAATTTGAAACCATTCAGGAAAGAATTTGTGCACAAGTTATTGGAAAGGTTGTGGCACAATCAGAAGTAGCAAGTGGCTGATGGTTGCTGGGTGGGAGTCAATTCACACATAAAATAGGTCAAATCAAGTGCTACAGCAATGTAGGACATGCACTTTTATCCCTTGTAAGGTTATCCATTCAAATTTGACCATCAAATGCTAGGGAAGATGGCTTAAATACTATGACAGTTATCTATTCAATACTGCCTTTAAAATACTATGACATACCTTAGTATAAATAGATTATATAAATAACCACATATATATATCAACATAATCCCATATAAATTTTGACAGTTTGTCCAAAATCTCTCCTTTCATATGATATAATCTTTTTAAAATTTTGATTGTATTTTACAGTAAAAATGCCTAAATACAACTAAAAATAGGTCAAATCAAGTGGCTGATGGCTGTTGGGTGGGAGTCAGTTCACACATAAAATAGGTCAAATCAAGTGCTACAACAATCTCCTTCAAAGATTGTTTCCTTGAGAACATGAACACAAACATCTGGTAGCATCTCATCTTCTTCTGACATGTATGCAGGATCAATCATGAATTCTTCTAAGCTTTGTGTTTCTTCTTCTGTTGCTTGAATGATCTCACACACGGCATATCTCACAACACCCTTGTCAAGAATTTCTGACTTCTTCATATGATTCTCTTTGGTGATCAATACTGAATATTCCATGAGCTCTTTGTCTACATGAGCCTCTTCATTTGCTGCTTCTTGTGTTGATTTTATCACATCGATGATGTCCTTTTCTTGCATAGGTTCATGAATAACTTCAGAAGGCTTAGCATCATTTTCTTCAACGGTGTGTATGAAATTCTTTGGTGATAAAGATGAAGATGGACTACACTGCAAAAGAAAGCTTACAGTATCTTCAACTGAAGATTCACTCTCCAAGTGATGTAGAAAACTGTCAAGATCCAATGATGAATCTTCCATATGATCTCCTGATTTGATAAATGCCTCCAAGGATGAATCATCTTCAAAATGAAGATCTCATTCTTGCTCCAATTGCAATGCTTCCTTGGTCTTTTCTCCTTTGAGTGTATCTGACATAGGCTCTTCAAACCATCCTTCAAATGATGATAGGAACAAACTAGATTCACCATCGCTCTCTGCAACATATTTGATCTCTTCTCTTTTGCAATTTTGCTCTTGAGAGATGTGGTGCACTTCTTCCTCCTTAGAGAAAGTATGCAAGTTATGCATTTCTTCAGGTTCTTCCATCAACGATCCTTCTTCGTGCTCGAAGAAATTATGCAAATTTTTAGCTTCATTTTCAGCCATCATCATGTAAGTGCTCGAACTAGTCTCTTGATATAGAATCTGGGCTTTTGGGTTTTGAGACTTCACTATTGTAAAACGAGACTTGGGCTCAAGTTCCAACTTGATCTTACCACCCTTGACGGGGATGGTCATCAAGGACCAATCCAATTGGATTTCTCCGCCTAAGTCTTTGCAAAAACTTCGGCTTAGCAACATTCCATAGCTAGCTGGAATATCAGCTACCAGGATGGTCATCATGATTCTCTTCTCTGGATAGGCTGCTAAAGCAACTTGTACGTCTTTCAACTGTCCAACTAGTGGCACTGATTTTGATTCAAGTGAATAACACTTGCCTTGGGTTTTGGTGCATGAGAGTCCCAATGCATTCATCACCCGCAACGGCATGACGTTGTCTGAAGCACCGGAATCTATGATGCAATTGCTCAACTTGAAGCCGCCAATGTATAGAGATATGTAGAAAGGCTTTGGCTTCTCTCCTGCTACTGCAGAAGATTCAAGAAGAGTAGGCTGGATAGGAGTCTCTTTCCTTACGAACTTGACAATTCTGTCCAGCTGATCGGGGTGATTTTGGAGGTATTCTAGTTGAGAAATTTGGACCTTCGTCTTCATCATGGAATCAACAATATCAAAATTTGTCATGGATGAATTTGAAGTGCTAACTTTGACGTCCTCTTGAGGTAACTTGGCCGCTTTTCTAGACTTCTCCTTTGCTTTCAACTTTTCTTCTTCTTCCTTTTGAGCTTTCAGGTGCTGTGCCCGAGTGAAGACTGGCATGGAGTAATGTTCAGCATTGACGACAAGAGAATATTGTGAAGTATTGTCATGGTCTTCTTCTTCAAATGTGGATTCATCTTGAATGTATCCTGTAGTAGAGTCGCCATCAAGGTCATCCATCTCAGGATAAATAACACTTGAACTTGAGGGTCCAGCATCAGCAAAGCCCATGATTTGATTCATTCTTTGGCTTTCAGGACAAGTAGCTCCATTATGCTCGTTGGTTTCATGGAAGGAGCAAAAATATGCTCTTGGTGGTGGAGCTTTAGCTACTGGCTTTGCTGGAATTGCTGGTAACCTTGGCCTATAATTGTTATTATAGGGCTGGAAATTATTTCTTCTATGTGGTGGCTGGTATTGCTGCGGAGGTGGTACCTGCTGCGGCATTTGCCTCTTCATGATTGTGACATCATTCGCCACCTTTTGAAGTAGTGGATCTGCAGAATTCTAGATTAGAGGCCTGATGGAATCCTTCTTCATTTTACCTGAAGTGATCATATGATCCTCTAGTTCTATGGCGTGCTCTTGTGCAACTGTCAATTCTGTCTCATGAGCTGATTTGAGAAGAAAGGAAATTTTAGAAGGCAAAGCATTGATGAAGCTGCTCAACAGGATCTCAGGTGACGGATTCAAAGTAACTGATAGCCTTGTGACAAGACGATTAAATCTTGCGACGAATTCTCTCATTGGCTCATGAGACTCCATCTTTGAATTTGATAGTTGGGCAAACAACAAGTGGCTATCCTCAGTAGGCTTGAATCTAGCCAAGAATTTCTCACTCATAGTATTCCAGTTCGTGATGCTACGTGCTTCAAGATGGTTGAACCAATCTACTGCATTACTGGTCAAGGTCTCAACAAAGAGACGCACTGCAACATCTTCATGAGCCACGCTCAAAACAGCACAAGCCGTAGTGAATGCTGAAATATGTTTGTCAGGGTGTTGGCTTCCATCTCCATGAAACTTTGGAAAGTGCTTTCTCGACCCCTTTGGAAGATCATGATTTTCGGTGAGTGCAAGGGGACCAATCGCATTTCCCCATGGCAAAGGAGGTGCGCGCCTATTGTTGACGTTGTTGTCGTTGTTACCATTGTTAGCATTGTTGCCAACTCCTACATTGTTGTCACCCATGTCTTCTCCTGTCAGATCTAGTATATCAAGATTGGTAGAAGATGAGCCTTCAACGTTTGCAGTACCAAAAGTTGAAGCAAGTGGATCAGCAAGACTCCTTCTATTCCACCTCTGGTATACTTGATACGCCAGATTGCTTAATTCCACGCAAGTGGGGGTAACACTAGTCTTCTTGCTGCAAGATCTGCCTTTCTTTGTTCTTTGTCAAGGATTGTGGCAGCAGCTCTCCAATGTGCAGGATTCTTTCTTTCAACGAACACAAATCTCCTCAAGCTATCAACAATATCTTCTTGCTCCTGTTGAACTAGAGTTGTATGCGGCTGCAAAACAGGTGCAATAGGTCTCCAGATGGTCATATATGCAAAAAGACAAAGCGCTAGATTCAAAAAAAAAATCTCGTGCCCCACGGTGGGCGCCAAAAACTGTTAGCGTTTAATTTCGCACCTTTTGGTGAGAAAGAAAAAGGGACAGCGTGTACAGTAGGACTGTTCTTCGAATTAGGAGGGGAAGCTCCCTCAACAAGAAAATTAAAAGACGTTTACAAAATAACCTATCTTTTTGTTTCTCAAGGCACGAGCACAAGGCAATGAAGCTCTTCTGCAAGGCTATAAGATTTTCTAAAGCTTTCTAGAAGAAAATAACTAACTTTATCTTTTAAAACAATTCTAATTTCTTTAAGTAAATACAGAGCATAAAGAAATCAGAAGGACAACTTGGAGGTTTTCAAAACAAAAGAACAAATACAACTCAACAATAATTGCTCATGCATAAGTCATGAACAATTTACACAACTCTTGACAACAAGATAGATCCTGAAACCATGATTTGTATTCTCATTAATCAAAAAGCAAGAATCAACAACAATGCTTGAACAATAAAATGCAAGCAAAAATTAGTCTCAGCATTTACCATTTCAGAAATTAAGTGTGTAGAATACACTTATTTATACCTAAAAAGCAAAGATGCAAGGAAATAAAAGGAAGAGTTAACTAACACTCTTCACTCTAGATCTAATGCTGCATGGGAAGCATGCAAGCTTATTAGCAATTAAAACTAAAAGTATCTTGTCATGCAAATTTTAGTTAACTGAACTTGCATGTTATTACACAATGAGTTCCAACTCAAAGATATTTTGCATGATTTCCAAAAGCAAATTCCAAAAACAAATTTAACTTCAGTTAACAAAGACAGTTCTCAAAATAGAAGCTGCTTTGGAAATCTCTCCTACTGCCAAAAATAATTCCCTCCTGCAAAATGTGAAAAATTGGCTGAGTCTGAGAATTGAGATTTCTCTCAAATTCCTCAACTTTGGCTTCATCTGGTATGATCATGGACTTAAGGTGAATTGTCCTCATTTGCAGGTCTATGGCAGCATCCTCGTGAATTTCTCGAACACTTCAAAGTCTTTCTCAGCCTTGGCACACTTTGATGCAATATCAACTAGGAGGTACATTTCGTCTACGTGAGGATCACCACAAAACTTTCCATGGATCAACTAAATGAACTCCTCCTGTAAAACATGAATGAGGCAATTTACGCCTTCCTCACAGAAATACCTGCATGGAATGTTTTGGACAAAATCATGTTTGACCAAAGATTTGGCCTCGATGGTGACTGACGAATATTGCATGATGACTTGAAGAGGCTTTCTCCGATGACCTTTATGCACTGAAAATGACCAATTTGGACTCCTGTGTGTTCGCTGCCCAAGAAAAACAAGTTTTCTTTTCGTTGTCCAAACTTTAATTTTTGTGAAAAAAATAAAATTTTGCCCTTGGAAAATGAGATTTTGGAGCTACACCCTCAAAGATTTTATAGATCTGAGCTCAAACTGGTCTAGGATGATGGAAAATGCCTTTTGCCGAGGTGGGTATGTGTCAGAAATGAGAAATTTTGGACAAATAAGTCTCAAAAGTCAATTTTATCTTGGCTGTAGGTGGTGATTTTGCCTTCGAAAAAAACCATGACCAGCGGTGAAAATCCTTGAAAATTTGCCACAAATGGCCTCTTGGGTTTGGACGTTGCCTTGGGAACATGCAAATGGACCTTGTGAAAGAAGAGAATGAAGAAAAAGAAGGAAAGAATTGATCGAATTGCCTTCTTTATGCTTTGCTGATCTGAAAAAAAACTTCAAAAACCTTGGAAAACCCTCAACAATGGCCACCAGTGCAAGAAAGAGGCCTTCCAGTGGATAAATTTTCCTTTGAGTGTGATAGAAAGAAGTAGAATGGCGCAAGAATGAGTAGCCTTTGCCCTGTATGTGAAGATCAACTCCTCAATGCCTTTCAATCTGCCCTTTGCAAGCTTTCAATCCTCCATTAATGGCTGCCTAGCTTTGAACGCTGCCTTTACTCCTTTGCTATGCCTTTGAAAATAACAATAATAGTGAATAGAAGCCTCCTTTATAGTGAATGCCACCTTTTAGGGTTTCCAATGTGCCTTACTCTAAAAATAGAGTGCTTTTTTATTCTCCTCTATGCAAAAAAGAATAAGTGAAATAAGAAAAGGATTGCATTTTGGCAAAAAGGCTCGCCTTTTTGGAGTTAGGCAAAAAGGAGTGCAAATGATCAAAAAGGGGCGCTTTTTGCATGTGTTAAAAAGGCGTGGGAAATGGACAAATGAAGCGCTTTTTTAGGAGTGTTGAAAAAGGCGTGAGTTTTGGGCTTTTTAGGCACCTTTTTGGTGTGAGGGAAAAGGCGTGGGTTTTGGCTATAATGCATGCCTTTTGGAAGGCAAGGAATGGCGTGGGTTTTGGCCAAATAGAGCGCCTTTTTGATGGGTGAGAAATGGCATGGAAAATAGACATTTTGAGCGCCTTTGTTGGAGACCAAAAAGGTGTGAGATTTGCTTGAAATGGGCGCCTATTTGAAAGTGGTCAAAAGGCGTGGGATTTTCTTGAAATGAGCGCCTTTTGGAGGTGACTTGGGTGGAAGTATATTTCAAAATATATTTAATTATATGCTCAGATATTGAATTTCCTATACTTTAAATATTTTGAAATATACTTCCAGGATGTTTGAGATAGGTCCTGGATCCATGGGATTTAACATACAGATTCTAGATTTTTGAGGATCCACCAGATTTCAGACTTAGACAGATTTCAGGATCTCAGAACATCAGGTTTCAGGACACTAGACTTAGTCAATTTCAGGGCTCAAATTTATGATTTTTGATCTTGAAAAACTTTGAAGTTGGCCTTGACCATTTTGATGGAGGCTACCTGGATCACTGCCATTGCAAGCCTCTGCCTCTGCCTCTAGAGCTTATTTTTGCCGTAACTTCTTCATCTGATGACGGAATGTCTTGAAGTTTGGAAACCAAGCTCATATGATCTGAAACTATCATTGAAGCTCTTCCTCCATGGATGATACTCAAAAATGGTGCTCATTCAAGGCAAGAACGCCCAAAAATGCCTTAGAAAAATTTTCAAAAATTTTAAAATTTTCATAATTGAATTTCGACTTGCCAGATGTATTTGCGTTGCTTCCCTTGGTTCCTTTATGTCATTTTGGCTTCCAATTCACCACTTTGACCTCCTCTTTTTGACATTCTTTCAATGCTCCATGCCTGATTAGCTTGTCAGAATTTCCCTCCATTCGAGCCTTGGATCGCCATCTTTTGATATGTCTTGTACCTGCAGGGTTAGCGCAGTAATGACAAGGCTACATGGTGCTTGGGAGGTGTGTTTGGACACATATACGAAAAATTTTGTATGGGTACAACAAAAGTCACATGTAGCATGTAGCATATTGACATAAAAGCCATATAGGAATTTATATAAATCAGATTTTATCATAATTCATAAAAATTAAATTTTATCCTATAGTAGTTGGACTCATAAGACTATATATTTCCAATCTAGAAAAAAAGCATTCGATAGTCTAGAAAAGGCAGACTCTATTTAACATTCTAGAGTATTATATATGTATATATATCTAGTGTATGTTGTTTCCTTCTTTAACCATGTTATTCCCTAGAATTTGATGGGAAAATTTGAATGGGTAACCTTACAAGGGATAAAAGTGCATGTTCTGCATTGTTGTAGCACTTGATTTGACCTGTTTTATGTGTGAACTGACTCCCACCTAGCAGTGATCAGCTACTTGCTACTTTTGATCACCACAACCTTTCCAATAACTTATGCTCAAATTCTTTCTTGAATGGTTTCAAATTGTGATTAATTTTCCATCACTACAACCGTGATAAAAACTTATGCACAAAATTCAATAAAGAAGAATTTATGCACAAATTCTCTCTGGAATGATTTCAAATTTTGATATATTTTTTTAGCTTATATTGTGTGGATGAAACTTGATGTTCCTTGTAGTTTCCTATTGCGTCATGGTATAGGGTAGGTGTGGCTCTGTTAACTCCCTCATATTGATGGATATGAGGGAGGATGCTGGCAAAGGTTGTGGAATTTGGCTTTACACCAGCCAATTGCATTTGCTTTAAAATTTCTAAAATAGGCTTACATAGATCTAGTGTATGTTGTTTCCTTCTTTAACCATGTTATTCCCTAGCATTTGATGGGCAAATTTGAATGGATAACCTTACAAGGAATAAAAGTGCATGTCTTGCATTGCTATAGCACTTGATTTGACCTATTTTATGTGTGAACTGACTCCCACCTAGCAGCCATCAGCCACTTGCTACTTCTGATAACCATAACCTTTCCAATAACTTATGCACAAATTCTTTCTTGAATGGTTTCAAATTGTGATTAATTTTCCATCACCACAATCTTGATAAAAACTTACGCACAAAATTCAATAAAGAAGAATTTATCCACAAATTCTCTCTGGAATGATTTCAAATTTTGATATTTTTTTTAGCTTATATTGTGTGGATGAAATTTGATGTTCCTTGTAGTTTCCTATTGCATCATTGTATAGGGTAGGTGTGACTCTATTAACTCCCTTATATCCATTCAGATTCATAGATGTATTGATGGATATGAGGAAGGATGCTAGCAAAGGATGTGGAATTTAGCTTTACACCAACCAATTGCATTTGCTTTAAAATTTCTAAAATAGGCTTACATAGATCTAGTGTATGTTGTTTCCTTCTTTAACCATGTTATTCCCTAGCATTTGATGGGCAAATTTGAATGGATAACCTTACAAGGGATAAAAGTGCATGTCCTACATTGCTGTAGCACTTGATTTGACCTATTTTATGTGTGAACTGACTCCCACCCAACAGCCGTCAACCACTTGATTTGACCTATTTTTTGTATCATATGAAAGGAGAGATTCTGGACAAACTGTCAAAATTTATATGGGATTATGTTAATATATATATTTGGTTATTTATATAATCTATTTATACTAAGGTATGTCAGTATTTTAAAGGCAGTATTGAATAGATAACTATCATAGTATTTAAGCCATGTTCCCTAGCATTTGATGGGCAAATTTGAATTGATAACCTTACAAGGGATAAAAGTGCATGTCATGCATTGCTCCATGGAAGCTGACGAGACTCAAAATGATGGATGGCGAAGTGAGCTACCAAGTGAAGATGTTTTTCAGCAAGTGTACTTTGATGATGATCAGGAGCTCGAAGGTTCAGATCTTGATGATTTATCACATTCAGATTCTAAGGAGTGGATGGATGAAGATATGACTAATGAGAATGAAGAAGCGCCTGAATCACTAGATAAATTGATGATAACAGTTGTGAATCCGATAAGCCAAGAACCAGTGATGGACATTCTGTATGAGCAGCTTCAACCTTTTCCAAAGGATGACTCATGGACTAAATTTAAAGTTGCATATGTTGAAGACATAAATGAAGAACATCAAGTCCTATATGTGGTGGTTACCATTCCCACAAGCATACTTTGCCCACAAGATCTTGCTTCATACCTTCAAAAGGAGGTTCTGTTCCTTCACCTGTTGCAAAGATTTTTCACTATGGAAGAAGATGATTCAATAGAGCTCATGCGCATCAATCAATTCATCATGAACTTCTCATGGCCTGATCATGTCTACCCACCTGAATCATGGCTCTTCGAGAAGGTGTTGCAGAGGAAGAAAGACTATGTGCTACCAAGACAAATTTCCCAGCTCACGAGAAGAGGTTCTTATTTTTCTAAACCTGTGGATGGTTTTGTGTAACAGTTTTTGTTTTCCTTGTCATCACTCGAGAAAAGAGCGTTTTGTGTGTCGAATTGTTTTGTATTGTGTTTCCCCTTTCAGTGATGTAATTGTTATGTAGTTTTGTGTTTCCCTTTCACGTTTTGTTTATTCGTCGTGTTTCGTTAGGTAGACTAGAGTTCCACTCTTAAGTGATTTTAAGAAGTCCAGTCCTAGGTGATTTTAGGGAAAAAGTCTTGTTATAGGTGATTAGGAAAATGTACTGACTCTATTGCCCAATGAATAAGACACTGGTCTGCACTATAAACCCAGAGATTCAGAGGTCCTCCTATGCTACAAGTATACACCATGGTCACCAGACAGAGCCTAATGTTGTACCCATACGAAATTTTTCATATATGTGTCCAAACGCACCTCCCAAGCACCATGTAGCCTTGTCATTACTGCGCTAACCCTGCAGGTACAAGACATATCAAAAGATGGCAATCCAAGGCTTGAATGGAGGGAAATTCTGACAAGCTAATCAGGCACGGAGCATTGAAAGAACATCAAAAAGAGGAGGTCAAAGTGGTGAATTGGAAGCCAAAATGACAAAGGAACCAAGGGAAGCAACGCAAATACATCTGGCAAGTCAAAATTCAATTTTGAAAATTTTGAAATTTTCAAAAAATTTTCTAAGGCATTTTTGGGCGTTCTTGACTTGAATGAGCACCATTTTTGAGTATCATCCATGGAGGAAGAGCTTCAGATAGTTTCAGATCATATGAGCTTGGTTTCCAAACTTCAAGACATTCTGTCATCAGATGAAAAAGTTACGGCAAAAATAAGCTCTAGAAGCAGAGGCAGAGGCTTGCAATGGCAGTGATCCAGGTAGCCTCCATCAAAATGGTCAAGGCCAACTTCAAAGTTTTTCAAGATCAAGAATCATAAATTTGAGCCCTGAAATTGACTAAGTCTGGTGTCCTGAAACCTGATGTTCTGAGATCCTGAAATCTGTCTAAGTCTGAAATCTGGTGGATCCTCAAAAATCTAGAATCTGTATGTTAAATCCCATGGATCCGGGACCTATCTCAAACATCCTGGAAGTATATTTCAAAATATTTAAAGTATAGGAAATTCAATATCTGAGCATATACTTAAATATATTTTGAAATATACTTCCACCCAAGTCACCTCCAAAAGGCGCTCATTTCAAGAAAATCCCACGCCTTTTGACCACTTTCAAATAGGCGCCCATTTCAAGCAAATCTCACGCCTTTTTGGTCTCCAACAAAGGCGGTCAAAATGTCTATTTTCCACGCCATTTCTCACCCATCAAAAGTGCTCTATTTGGCCAAAACCCACGCCATTCCTTGCCTTCCAAAAGGCGTGCATTATAGCCAAAACCCACGCCTTTTCCCTCACACCAAAAAGGTGCCTAAAAAGCCCAAAACTCATGCCTTTTTCAACACTCCTAAAAAAGCACTTCATTTGTCCATTTCCCACGCCTTTTTAACACATGCAAAAAGTGCCCCTTTTTGATCATTTGCACTCCTTTTTGCCTAACTCCAAAAAGGCGAGCCTTTTTGCCAAAATGCACTCCTTTTGCAAAACTTCAAAAGGCGAGCCTTTTTGCCAAAATGCAATCCTTTTCTTATTTCACTTATTCTTTTTTGCATAGAGGAGAATAAAAAAGCACTCTATTTTTAGAGTAAGGCACATTGGAAACCCTAAAAGGTGGCATTCACTATAAAGGAGGCTCCTATTCACTATTATTGTTATTTTCAAAGGCATAGCAAAGGAGTAAAGGTAGCGTTCAAAGCTAGGCAGCCATTAATGGAGGATTGAAAGCTTGCAAAGGGCAGATTGAAAGGCATTGAGGAGTTGATCTTCACATACAGGGCAAAGGCTACTCATTCTTGTGCCATTCTACTTCTTTCTATCACACTCAAAGGAAAATTTGTCCACTGGAAGGCCTCTTTCTTGCACTGGTGGCCATTGTTGAGGGTTTTCCAAGGTTTTTGAAATTTTTTTTCAGATCAGCAAAGCATAAAGAAGGCAATTCGATCAATTCTTTCCTTCTTTTTCTTCATTCTCTTCTTTCACAGGGTCCATTTGCATGTTCCCAAGGCAACGTCCAAACCCAGGAGGCCATTTGTGGCAAATTTACAAGGATTTTCACTGCTGGTCATGGTTTTTTTCGAAGGCAAAATCACCACCTACAGCCAAGATAAAATTGATTTTTGAGACTTATTTGTCCAAAATTTCTCATTTCTGACACATACCCACCTCGGCAAAAGGCATTTTCCATCATCCTGGACCAGTTTGAGCTCAGATCTATAAAATCTTTGAGGGTGTAGCTCCAAAATCTCATTTTCCAAGGGCAAAATTTTAATTTTTTCACAAAAATTAAAGTTTGGACAACGAAAAGAAAACTTGTTTTTCTTGGGCAGCGAACACACAAGAGTCCAAATTCTTCATTTTCAGTGCATAAAGGTCATCAGAGAAAGCCTCTTCAAGTCATCATGCAATATTCGTCAGTCACCATCGAGGCCAAATCTTTGGTCAAACATGATTTTGTCCAAAACATTCCATGCAGGTATTTCTGTGAGGAAGGCGTAAATTGCCTCATTCATGTTTTACAGGAGGAGTTCATTTAGCTGATCCGTGGAAAGTTTTGTGGTGATCCTCACGTAGATGAAATGTACCTCCTGGTTGATATTGCATCAAAGTGTGCCAAGGCTGAGAAAGACTTTGAAGTGTTCGATAAATTCACGAGGATGCTGCCATAGACCTGCAAATGAGGACAATTCACCTTGAGTCCATGATCATACCAGATGAAGCCAAAGTTGAGGAATTTGAGAGAAATCTCAATTCTCAGACTCAGCCAATTTTGCACATTTTGCAGGAGGGAATTATTTTTGGCAGCAGGAAAGATTTCCAAAGCAGCTTCTATTTTGAGAACTGTCTTTGTTAACTGAAGTTAAATTTATTTTTGGAATTTGCTTTTAGAAATCATGCAAAATATCTTTGAGTTGGAACTCATTGTGTAATAACATGCAAGTTCAGTTAACTAAAATTTGCATGACAAGATACTTTTAGTTTTAATTGCTAATAAGCTTGCATGCTTCCCATGCAGCATTAGATCTAGAGTGAAGAGTGTTAGTTAACTCTTCCTTTTATTTCCTTGCATCTTTGCTTTTTAGGTATAAATAAGTGTATTCTACACACTTAATTTCTGAAATGGTAAATGCTGAGACTAATTTTTGCTCGCATTTTATTGTTCAAGCACTGTTGTTGATTCTTGCTTTTTGATTAATGAGAATACAAATCATGGTTTCAGGATCTATCTTGTTGTCAAGAGTTGTGTAAATTGTTCATGACTTTGTGCATGAGCAATTATTGTTGAGTTGTATTTGTTCTTTTGTTTTGAAAACCTCCAAGTTGTCCTTCTGATTTCTTTATGCTCTGAATTTACTTAAAGAAATCAGAATTGTTTTAAAAGATAAAGTTAGTTATTTTCTTCTGGAAAGCTTTAGAAAATCTTATAGCCTTGCAGAAGAGCTTCATTGCCTTGTGCTCGTGCCTTGAGAAACAAAAAGATAGGTTATTTTGTAAATGTCTTTTAATTTTCTTATTGATGGAGCTTCCCCTCCTAATTCGAAGAACAGTCCTACTGTACACGCTGTTCATTTTTCTTTCTCACCGAAAGGTGCGAAATTAAACGCTAACAACTTTAAATTTAGATTTTCTATGCATGCCTAGTTTTGTGTTTTATGGTTGATTTAGATTTGGTTGATAGGCCTATTATTTATGTATTTGTAAGCATCTAAGGTGCAAGTTTATTTGAGAAGCACGTGTGCATTTATATCATAGATTTTTTAAAGATGTATGTAGTAGTTGGAAAATTTATATGCATGTTTATTTACATTGTGATATACAATATGTTTGACAGAAAATTTAATTATCATACTATAGATAAATTTAGGTCCACATGGATGACCAATCATCACATCAATCACATCAGTCAGGTCAGCCTGACGATAGTGATAATTCTATATTAAATGCTGAGACCATTCAGAGGTTTCAAAGAGCTTTGGATGAACTAAATAGTTCTATTCACAATACACCAAACCTATCAGGTAGAGACAGGTTGGTTAGGATTAGGGATGAGATCACACGTATGATCCAAGTTGTTTGATCATACAATCCCTAAGATGACATTAGTGTTGACAAGTTCTATGCATCACTTTCTCAGAGTGTTGTCAACCAGGAGAAATGGCCATCTATTTCTAGGTTGGTTTCAGTAGATAATGTTCTCAGCATGTTCCCTTCTTATAGGGGAAAAGAGAGAGTGAGAGGCTATTCTCCCACCAAGTGTGTGGATGCAGTAGTCGATCCTTTCATCTATCCTAGGTTTTTGGCAGCTCATCACAAATGGCCAAACAATGATGAGTTGCCATTATATTTTTGTAGATAATTATATGTAGAGTTCCATTTAGATTTATCTGTCAATTATACATCTTTCCCTAAACATGTTGGTCAGGGGAAAGGGAGGTTTGTAGAGAGACCTGAGTATAGAAGAGTATATGCGCCACCTCTTCAGAACAAGAGGTCCTTAGTTGGCCCACATCTTTTGGTTCTTCCAGAACATGTGGAACTAGAAAATGTCGCCCAACTAGCATTGACCCCCTCGAGATGCACATTTTTTGAGAGCATAGTGACTATTACCACTGAGATTGATCAGTTGTCATCCGATCATGTTGGTAGATATTTGTTATGCCTAAGGATTGACATGCCATCCACTGATGCCACATGGACCAGCTGTTCAGATCGTTACATTCATGTTGATATACCTTCACCACATGATGTGGCATAGATTAGTGGAGAGAGTGCATTGTAGAATATGACTAGATGCCTAGCTAGTGATTTATTTGATTCATACCAGTTCATCAGCAATTAATATGGGATTCCACTTGATGCTATATCCTCACATCTCAAGCGATATTTTGGTAGACAGAGGAGCCATGGTGAGTCAGGTTCACAGGGTTTGGGGGGACACCAGGATGTTCCAGTTGGTCCTACAGGCTCCACCCCTCCTCATGTTCTAGTTGGTCCTGAGGTTGAGGTTACTGCACATGATGTTATGGGAGGTGAGTATAGCAGGCTTCTTTTCGGCACTGAGATTGCACCATCTACTTGTGTATCATTGTCTCTCCATGATTTTGACCTTAGTGGGATTGGGAGGGCCTTTCCTGGTATAGTTGAGGTACAATTTATTTAAAAATTATAATCTAAATTCATAAATTATATATTTAAAAATTATAAGTTTAATTTTAAATAAAACCACATACATTGAAGCTTTGACTCTTGATTGCAATCTTAAATGTATATGTGTATTAGACACAAGCTACTGTTTTACAACCTGTATATGGAGATTGACATCATGCTGGCGATCCTAGTCATCATCATGAGGTATTTAAAAACCAGGTCTATATATCACATGTACATATAAGTTTGATTTAAGTGTACACACACACACACATATATATCAAGTTAAGTTTCTACATACAGACATCAAGTGTACAAGTTTTCTAACTAAATACACATATGCTTATTTATTGTATGAACACATGTCATATATAGGTTGCAGGATCAGGTCATGCTTCTTTTGAGACTCCTCTACATGATGCAGACCGTGTATGTCAAGTAATTTAGATTTCTCAAGTATTATTTATTTATTTAAAATCAAAACAAATTATATTTGTACATGTATATATATAGAATTTAAAACTTTTATGGTGTTTCATGTGTAGACCCCGATGCACAACTCAACACAACACTCAGGTCACTGATTAGTCGAGGGCTCCAATCAGGGATTAGGATGTCATAGCTCAAGACAAAGTGAAACTCAATCCAGTTGTAGAATGAGACATTTATGAGTTGTTATTATGATTCAGATGTTTTATATTTACAGTACATTTGGATATTATGACTTACATGTTATTATATTTTATCTAGACATTTTTATGAGTCACATGAACTTTTATATCTAGACGTTATTACGAGTCACATGTTTTATATTTGGACATTATATGTACACTTATGTTTTATATCTTAGAGACGTTCTTATTATGAGTCACATGCTTTATATTTACATTTTGAAATTTATATTATGAGTTACATGCTTTATATTAATTATTTGGACATTTGGATGTCCATTGTTTATTTTGTGAAGAAATTTAATTACTTTCCCCTTTATGAATAAATTTAATGCATTGATGTAATATAGATATAATTGCTTGGTATTATTCAATCCAAGGATAACCAAGTGCCATGTTTAATCTACTTGACATAATGTTTTCAATGGTTGAATAGGTATCAAAGTAATCACATTGTCCCCTAAAATAGAAGATTAAGTTCACAATATTTCACATGAAAAAATAAATCTATAAATGATGCATAATGTTTGTGTGAATGGGAAAAGGTAAAATACTTATTTTTATGTGGTAAATTATTTTCAATTACCTACCCTAATGTTCCCCTATAAATCTAACATAAAAAGAGTTTTATTTAGTTAAAGAAAACATAAGTAACTATTATACCCAATAAGTTAGTGTTGTTTTTCCTTTTATCTAAATTTCTAAATGTGTCCTAATTAGGCTATATTCCTAATCTAAAATAAGATTAAGTTGGGAAATAGAAAATGAACATAGGAATATATCTAAGCAAATGAAGTAGTACATATTTAAACCTAGTAAAATTAGAAACTATCTAGAATTTAGCTAAAGTTGCTAGATTTAACAAATTTAAACTATTTTTAAAAACCGTAAATCTAACAAAACATATCTATTAATAAATATCCTTTATCACACAAGTTCACTCTTTTATTTGTCATTTTTATTTTTATTTTGTAAGTTGCTTGAACTCCTCTATTTTTTGCTAGATTTACAAAATGATAAATTGTGACTCGCTAATGCTTAAAAAAGATTTGTTATTTGCTTGGTGACCTCTACTTCCCAATCACACCCCAAAACAAGAACATTAGGACTTTCAAGCAAATAAGAATTTTTTACAAATTGATTTTAGGATTTATTTCTTAACTCAAAATATAAAGTGGGATTTTAGAGACATAAGGCATCTTTTTAGTTATTACAAACTTATTCCCAATTTCTAGTTCTTGGTGTAAATTACAAATGGGGATTTTGGTGGTAATTTATAAAAGTGTAAATTTATAGTTAAAATTGCATATTAGTTCTACACCTCTATTTCCATCTTGAAGTGGAACTTTAGAACAATCATGCAATCCATCAAAATTGAAAAATTTCAATTAATCTCCACACTTATAACAATTGATCATTTAATGCAACTTTTCCCACGTGTATGCAAGAATCTATATATATCCTGTCACATTATCATTTTCAATACTTTAATTATCAATTAAATTCATATCAAGTTGAAGAGAGTTTAGTATGATTGAAAAATGAGCCCACTGTTGTGAAATATATGCCTTCATTGTGTTGAATTGAACCCCTTCAAAGGTTATTTATCAACTTTAGAGATCACTTGAATGCTTTTAGACAAATTATACCAATCTTGGGCTTGGGAGTCATTATTGGTTTACTACGATGTCATTCCCACATAGTTCAAGGTGTTTTAATTGTTTGTTGAAGAGATTGTCTAGTATTAGTGCCATTTGAAGTTGTGTAGCCTTGTTACTTGGTCATATCAAGTTGAAGAGAGTTTATTATGATTGAAAAATGAGCCCATTGTTGTGAAATATGCTTGCATTCAAAGGTTATTTATCAACTTTAGAGATCACTTGAATACTTTTAGACAAATTATACTAATCTCGGGCTTGGGAGTTGAATTATTGGTTTACTCATGTCATTCCCACATAGTTCAAGGTGTTTCAATTCTTTGTTGAAGAGATTGGAGTGTTAGTGCCATTTGAAGCTGTGTAGCCTTGTTAAGGTCATATCAAGTTGAAGAGAGTTTACTATGATTGAAAAATGAGCCCATTGTTGTGAAATATGCCTCCATTGTGTTGAATTGAACCCCTTCAAAGGTTATTTATCAACTTTAGAGATCACTTGAATACTTTTAGACAAATTATACTAATCTTGGGCTTGGGCATCATTATTGGTTTACTATGATGTCATTCCCACATAGTTCAGGATGTTTCAATTGTTTGTTGAAGAGATTATCCAATGTTAGTGCCATTTGAAGCTATGTAGCCTTGTTACTTGGTCATATCAAGTTGAAGAGAGTTTAGTATGATTGAAAAATGAGCCCATTGTTGTGAAATATGCCTGCATTCAAAGGTTATTTATCAACTTTAGAGATCACTTGAATACTTTTAGACAAATTATACTAATCTCGGGCTTGGGAGTTGAATTATTGGTTTACTCATGTCATTCCCACATACTTCAAGGTGTTTCAATTGTTTGTTGAAGAGATTGGAGTGTTAGTTCCATTTGAAGCTATGTAGCCTTGTTAAGGTCATATCAAGTTGAAGAGAGTTTAGTATGATTGAAAAATGAGCCCATTGTTGTGAAATATGCCTCCATTGTGTTGAATTGAACCCCTTCAAAGGTTATTTATCAACTTTAGAGATCACCTGAATATTTTTAGAAAAATTATACTAATCTTGGGCTTGGGAGTCATTATTGGTTTACTATGATGTCATTCCCACATAGTTCAAGGTGTTTCAATTGTTTATTGAAGAGATTGTCCAGTGCTAATGCCATTTGAAGCTACGTAGCCTTGTTACTTGGTCATATCAAGTTGAAGAGAGTTTAGTATGATTGAAAAATGAGCCCATTATTGTGAAATATGCCTGGATTCAAAGGTTATTTATCAACTTTAGAGATCACTTGAATACTTTTAGACAAATTATACTAATCTCGGGCTTGGGAGTTGAATTATTGGTTTACTCATGTCATTCCCACATAGTTCAAGGTGTTTCAATTGTTTGTTGAAGAGATTGGAGTGTTAGTGCCATTTGAAGTTGTGTAGCCTTGTTAAGGTCATATCAAGTTGAAGAGAGTTTAGTATGATTGAAAAATGAGCCCATTGTTGTGAAATATGCCTCCATTGTGTCGAATTGAACTCATTCAAAGGTTATTTATCAACTTTAGAGATCACTCAAGAATACTTTTAGACAAATTATACTAATCTTGGGCATGTTAATGTATTAAAAAAATTATTCACAAAGTCAACAAGGAATATAAATATTTTGAAGTAGTACATAGCAAATTCAAAGATATCTCAATGCTTAAATGTTTTAAGTAATAAATGAAATGTAATCAAATATTAAAGAATTTTGTACATATTTTAAAAAGCTAGAGCATATAAATACCATTAAAGATCTACCTAAACTTTAGTTAAAATAACAATCATCATGTTAAAATCCAAAATACAAAAGAACTCTTAGAAGAAAACTCATAAGCACATCATCTTTGAACATGTAAATTATGAACTAGATAGATCTATCTAATGTACCTGTTTGTTAAGTCTGAGACCCCTGCATGATAAGGATAAAAAAAAAGAGCTTCCGTTAGCTTCAAGAAATATTTATTCTATACTGACAAGGCCAACCATGTGAAAGTGGAAGCTCAGTGACCTCACCTAAGACCTAAGACCTATCTAAACACAACTAAGACCTAGAAGACACCTTTAAGACAATTAAGACATACATTAAGACAACTAAGACCTTTAAGACACTTTTAAGACATACACTAAGACACCTAAGACCTTTAAGACACTTAGAAGACATACCTACTTGACACATTTAAGACACCTAGACACCTAAGTCTTAAAAGACATAAGAAACCTAAGATCTATAAGACACCATAGTACACCTCTAAAACACCTAAGAATTAAAAGACTTATCTAAGACACCTAAGGAACTTAAGACATACAGTAAGACACCTAAGACCTTTAAGACACTTACTTGACATATCTACTTGACACATTTAAGACACCTAAGACACCTAAAACACCTAAGAAAGGTCTAAGATGCCTAGTCTACCTTTAAGACACTTAAGACATATATCTAAGACACGTAAGACCTAAGATAGGTCTAGAAGACATATTTAAGACACATTTAAGACACATAGACACCTAAAACCTAAAACACCTAAGAAACTGTAAGACCTTTAAGACACCTCTAGACACCTAAGACACCTAAGACTATCTATATATAGTTTAGAGATCACACTTGCACAACATGAAGTTCAATTTTATAACTTGAAATCCTTATAGGTATAGACCTACATAATTGCAAAAACAAAAATCTATGTAAATAAATTTATAGCTCATTTGTAGCTTGATTACGTTTGATTATAATAAAATTTGAACTAAGAACCATTGAAATTAAAATTTGAAAGGAAAAAACTATCAAGAATCATGTACATTTTAAAATAAATCAATAGATCAATAGATAATTCAAGTGTGCATATACCTTCATACCATGTATCGATTGGTTCAACTCCCTCTTCAATAATGTAAATTTAGCGCTCTTGGTACATATAATTTGGATCTTCTCTATCTTTTATTATCTCTAAAATCTTTTCGTGATCTTCAATAGACAACCTCCACTTTTTTTGGCCATGTCCTCTTTTTTGTAAAGTCTTCAAACTTAATCTTGTTGCTATAACTAAGTGACTGTACTGTAGAACCTTTTGAACTAGCATATAATTAATAAATATAATACTATGTTTATCTATCTTTACTTGTTGATAATAGGTGCCTTCAACAACAACTGGTCCAATGGGATATGATTGTTCATCACCATCTATCATTGATTCTAAAAATTTTGATTTTGCTTGTGTGCATCTTAGTAGATAGTAATCTACACCTTCTGTATTGTCAGGATCTGCAACCACAACAAAAATATCTCCCGTACACACCACAAGTAAACATGTTTGTACATTTGTGTTGAACAATGTAAATCAAATGTTCAAAACTTTATTACAATCTAGAATATAAATCAATTCTGTAACTTACCTATAACAACTAAATTTGATACGCATTCGTAATCAGCTGAATATATAGGATCATATATATCTACAATGTCACTATCTTCAAAAGGAGGCATTGATACTATTTGTTTCATTTTCCATTGTGAAACATATCCATCCCTTACATTTGTACATTGTAGAATATTTGCATTGTTCTCAATGCAATCAACACAAAAACAAGATTTTTCTCTCACTTGAATAGTAAGAGGCTTGCTATGTCCTGTAGTCATGACTTGATGCAAACTTCTAACACCATTAATATCTTGACAATTATATGGATTCGATCGATCAATATTTGCACGTATGAACAAATTCTTGAGCATCTCAATTAAAACTATTTAAATTCAATTAAATCACATGTGGACTTAAATTTAAATATTAAAGTTTTCAAATAACATAAATTCAATTAACATACCTTTAACTTCCCAAAAATAGCATTTGTTGTATATTGAGTCACGGGCACCAAAATGGCTTTTGTACCATTCAACAATTTGACTTGCATTTCGTATGGTGTTACCTGTAGTTTCATGTTGGTGTTCAGTGCCCAAGTAAGAGGTTTAAGAATTTAAAAAATTTCACATGTACATCCAACTATTACAACACATGTAGATCAATTACATAAATCATTGTCAAAGTAAATTCAACAATTTTAAATTTTGTAAATTCCGTATCTAGTATGTATTACCTGCAAGCTCATATTGGCGAAGTGCACACTTTACACATGCTCCTGCTCCATCATGCTCTCCTTTTCCATGTCCACTCTCAAAAAAATTCCACAAAAACTTTATGCCAAATCTAGCATGTTGTTGTGTTAACCAATTAAATGTTTTTGTAGACTTAAATTGCCTTGTATAAATAGTTATATATAAACAATGATTTGAAAACCAAAAATTAGTTAAAAATTCAAGTCTTAAAATTTTATAAATTTTTAAATTAAAAATTAAAAATTAAAAAATAATAATAAAATCAACACTTACCAGCACATCCATTAGACTGAATCTAGTGTTGTAATGCAGTAATGCCACGTTGTCTCAAATCTTTAAAAAACATTCAAAAGCAATGTGCTACATAGCTTCTATCATGACCCTATCATCACTGATATAAAAGTGAACCTCCTTGATGATAATTCATTCATCTTCAGTACTCTCTACCTCATCTACAAATAACTCAGCATGTCTATAGAAAACTTGTACAAAGATTGCGACTTGCTTTGAATGATAATATTGACTTTGAATCTCAGTTTTAGGACTAAATGTATAATTTTTAGAAAAATCTACAATAGAGAGAATACAACCCGGTGGAAAATAATTCTTTGAGTTATGAAATTGCTTAGCCTGCCATCTTGCGCCATGACAATGTTGGATATGTAGGTATACAATGTTACAAAATTTGTTCATAAACTTGTTGCAAGGCAATTCACTCTCTCAAAACAAATTTTCTGGATTCAACTCCTGACTTCGTTGAGTATTTGTCATATTCAAATCTCTTCCAAACAACTGACATTGAATGATCAATATTCTCAAATGGTAAAAATTTTGTCAAATTTCCACAATCTACACATATACTTCTTATATATTGTACGTTGAATTTATCTAAATCTTCTAATTTTTCACATAAGATAGACTTCACAAATTGTGTTGTACTTCCAAAGATAGCTACATTTTGATTAACTACTGCCATAAGTTTTTTATATGACTGTAGGTGTAGATCAAATTCAACATGATTTCAACAGCAACAAGTTTCACGTACTTTATTTATACGTACAAAACATGGTCGTAAATTCTCAAACATCCTTTGAGAAATCTTCGCCAGTGAAAATTCTTCCTTGAATGCTTAAAAAAATTTACTTTGTGTTGTATCTATAAAATGCTTTGGATGAGAAAATTTTTTACCATCTTTGTCTTTTATTTATATAGTGTCCCCTCTATTGGAAGAAACACGGGAGTGCTCAGTCTAATATCCAATTACTTTTTGTTTTACATCTTCTGAAATTATATCTCTCTGAGGACTCGACAAATATTTACCCAATTATTTTCAATATTTTCATCTAATCTGTTTCTCTTATTGATATATCTTTGAACAGTTCTCCTAGATACATTTACTAATTGGGTAGTTTCTTTAACTTGTCTTCTATGTGATAATTTCTTACTAGAAATTACAGTCATCAATGCTCTACGTGCAACACTTAAATCAGAACTTTGACTCTTGGTTTGAATAGAATCCAATGTTGTTTGCAAGTTTTCAATTACTGTCTGATTTACTAAATTTAAAGATTTTTTCTTGTTATCAACTCCTAACAACTCCCAAATAGGGGTAATTTCTTTTCACCTAAATAACTTTGCACATAATTGTGCTCTTCCAATTAGAGATTTATCTTCAAAAAATTCATCCCAAATTCTTTTAGAGTGCAATTTTATTGTGCTTTCAGGTAACATATGTTTAGGTGAAATGTTTTTGAAAAGAGTATCCTCATCCATCTCCATAAGATTTTTCATTCCATGCAAAATTTTTCTATCACTACTACCAATTTTATCTTGTACTTGTTCATTAACATGCCCTTCAACTTGTTCATCAATAATTTCAATGGGTTGTTCTTGACTAGATGTTCCTAGGGTTTTTTCATCTCTTTTTCAGTCATACAACCTTGATCTAGTTCTTTTATTCCCCATCACAAATTGCTTGTTTTAATTCACCTACACACACATATACATCCTAATAAATAACTCATGAAGTTCAATTTCTACATGGTGAAATGAGTAAATAAGTTGGGAATCATGTTACATACCTTAAAAATTTGTAGCCTCTCTTGCCAAAAAAACTCCTTTTGTGTGGTTTCTCCAAATGCTTAAATTGAAATTTTTTTTAAAAAAAAATTTAGCATCTATTGCAAAAAATTATGCTTCTTCTATTTTCTCATTGATGCTTGAATAATCATCCTGGAGGAAAGGTTATATGTCATGAAAGTATAGGGTTGAATAGCCATCTAAGTATCAACTTTTATGTCCTTCATCTTCGCTATGCGTAAGTTGACACACGTCAATCCTCTTTTCTTAGTGCTCATGTCCTCTAAAAGTTGTTGTCTTTGATTCCATTTAGACTAGTCGCGAAGACCAATCGATGTTCTTGAAGCATCATCTTTTGTCGAGGAGACAATTACGTTGAGAGAGATGGAAGTCTCTCGTAATCTTTTGTTCTCAAGGATAATGTTCCTTAGTCTCTCGACTAAGGATGATAGTCAAATTTGGAGGAGAATCTCTCGACCGATATTCGACGATTTTGATGTGTTCTTTTGTACTTCCTAGTTTTCTATTTTTTTTAATCCTATTAGTAAGGATTGCAAACCCTATTGTAGGTTATATTGCCATGATAATAATAATATTATTATCTCTTATGTCATTTTATTGGATCATAGTTGAATGCTTTTAATTTGAAGTTGGTCGGTTTAGTGAAGGAGGGAGAGCTTTAATCTCATCCACCTTCGAGCATGATGACCGATTGTAGCCACCTTATGAGGAACCAATCGGGTGGGGAAAGGTGGATACCTTTCTTTTTGGCATGCGTAGAGTTGAAGGGGGTTGGGAGGAAAAAGGGAGTGCTTTGGCAGAAGTGGGAGTTAGTTTTGTTTTGGGGTTTTACCTTTTTCAGTGGGGAAGAAACTGTAAAGAGTGGAGAGTTGGTTTTAGAGTTGAGTGCACTTGCAAGAGTGTCAAACTGGTACAACAACTCACTTGCTATCATTACTCAGGTATTACAAGGATGTAATCCTACTCCTCTTTATCGATTTAAACATTTAAACTAAAAACTGTGTTTAATACTATTTAAAATCCTTATCTAGATGAAGCTTGAGGCTGTTACAGCTGAGCCTTTAGATTTCTATGTGTTGTCATTTAATGGCTCCAAGCCTTAAGGCTGAGTGTACCAAATCTATTCTTATAACATGATTGAGCTCGTAGCCTCAATGGATGAGCTATCATTGCCATCTTAACGTCAGCTATGGAGTTGAGTTTTGAATCTTTAGAAATCTTTATATATTTTGCAGGCCATAAGACTAATTATTTACCATTGAACTCTTGTTAAGATTGCATTCAAGGCCGTAAGGCTGAAGCATTAACATGTTATATTGCTATCGATGGGAAGGCTCGAGGCTGGAAGCTGAGCTACGATAGATTTCTTTTAAAAGACTATGTTTTAAACCTAAGAACGGGTGGCCGAGTTATTTATAAAGAATGTGCATTATATTCTAGGCCATGTGGCTGAGTTATTTATAAAGACTGTGTTTTATACTCTAGGCCGTGAGGCTGAGTTATTTATAGAGACTGTGTTTTACACTCAAAGCTGTAAGGCCAAGTCATTTGAGATGACTATGTTCTTGCTCAAGGCCGTATGGCCAAACTTTTAATAAGAAATTCTTTCTGTGTTGGTGTTAAGGTTGCATGACTTGACTGTGATGCTTTTACATCATATACTATGTAAATAATAACCATAGCCTGAGCCGTATTGGGTTGGTGAAGAAATGATATCTCACATCATTTACTGACTTGGATAGAGTATTAAACTCTTGAGTGGAGTAGGTAATAGATCCAAATTAATTATTAACATAAGATAATGATATAGTCTTATGACTGTAATTTCATCCATGAAGGCATTATCGATTCATGATATGGACATTCGACTGTGATGATAGTCGGGATAATGTTTCGAATAACAGTGTGTTTATAACACCACAATTAACACCAATCGAGCTTAAATGAGAAGCTGACTGTGAAACACTTTCTGAATTATCTTAACTATCAAAATTATATACTTATACCCTCAAGTATAGAGGAGGAACCATTGTGAACATGGTCTCGTTATGAAATCATCGGTCTCGTGAAGATGATGTTCATGGTGTTCCAGATGGCCTAGTGTCTCCAGTAGTGTCATACAAGTTAGAGGGGATCTATAGTGTGTGACCATGAGACATTAGGAAGGACAGAACACTAGATACTCATATGGCTAACCTATTGGGTTCTAATGTCTAACCTTTTCGTGAAGGGTAGGGCCTCTTTTAGTTAGGAAGATGAGTAGGGGACCACAGGTCCGTGGTTGGGGGAAAAGTGCCAGGGTGATGCTCTCCTTCCCAAGCATGAGACAAGCCGAGGCATATGGAGACAGATGTTATTGGTTCTAGATACAGTAATTACACATTGTGACCAATTGGTCTATTGTTATGTAAAAACTTATTTGTAATGACTAGAGCATATGTTGTATTGGATTAGTGGTGGTTACTCACTAAAAATTGTAATGGTTTACTAGATTGTAAGTTATGTTATATCTTGATTTGGTTAACATGCTTAATGGATGGAAAATATTATGATTCTTTGATTCAAATTTGATTATCTCTATTAATTCTTAATTAATGACTTGATTAAGTTACATGTTTTAAGTTTATTCTTGAGCATTATGGAAAGTAATGTTACATGATGCAATCCATGGCCTAAGTAAGTTCAAACCAGGGGCAAAGTGGGAAAGTTGTAGATCTCTTCTATTCTTGTTAGTTGTAAGTTAACTTACTACATGGGTTTGTATTTTTTCCTGATGTTAGAAAGAGCATGTGTAAGTGATTTGGGCTTTAGTATTTGCAATTGCACCAAACACATATAGTAAAAAGGCTCATTGGTATTATGAATACTCAACACTATTTTCCACTCCAAAACCAAAGATTACTTTACTATACTAAGAAGTAACACATGAGCCACCTGTCTCGACTCAATACACCACACACCATACTGAATGATGCAGATCCATCACCATGTGCTTGGATTAATTGGTGAGTTTTTATGAATGTTTCCCTACAAAAGATACATGGGTAAGATGATGGTTGTTTTCACAAAAGACAATGTGGACTGAAACAACCAAAAGTATGGCCACTCAGATATCAGTTTCTTTAAACAAACTCAACTAATTGAGGAAGCTTTTAAGCAAATCTAAGAAGATATGATATTTCCACATTCCATGACATGAGATTGTAGAGTTTTCAGAAAACAACTGTGTAATTTTTTTGCCTCGACATTTCAGATCATACTCCGTGCTCCATCATCCAAAAACTATAGTTGTTTTATAGAAGCTCTACAATCTCAAATCTAAGTTTGTGAATGACATTAATCAAAAGATAAAATAAGAATGACTTTGAACATAAAAATGGTCAAATCTGAAAAGAGAATTGAGCGCAACCAACCCAAAAAATATCTTATATTTAGGGAAACAACTTATTATCTATCTTCATATAGCTGTCATAGATCCCTAAAGCCTATATAATCCTCTCATATTGGTTAAATTTTCTTGGTGGATTATTTACCTTTGTTGTCACAACAAGGTACTCTAAATTTTCCAACTTGTTAGTCGATCTTCTTTCATAACAATAATATTTGTCTTTAATTTGTCTTGTCCTTGATGACAGGCCACAATGGATAAAAATATTTATGTATTATCTATTTTATACATATTTTTTAGATTTAAAAGTGATTCATGAATTAGTGTATATACTCCGCAAAATAGTTTTCAACCATACATATGAAACTACTAGCACACTAACAATCTTTCTATGACTATAATTATGTAACAACCACCAAAATGCAACTTCAAAATTCTTAAGTATTAACAAAAAGAAACAACACAATACTAACAAAATGGTACAAGATAAACTTCCAACAACTTCCATTAAATTCCATGATACAGTATTATGTAACAATGTGCAAAATATAAAGGAGATGTCGAAATAATATCCACAAAACATATAACTGCAACTCATTAAATATAATAAGTACAACAATAAGTACATCTAAAATAATATGAAAGTCTCCCAAGGACATATCTAGTACTTATCAATGAAGATAACGTCTTTACATAGCCAAAAATTATGAGGGGTCAAATACTACAACCCTCATCAATGATAATGAATACAATAAGCCATGAAATAACCACCACAAATACAAGTGGCCATATACAATATTCACCATGAACAATATCTAAAGAACTCCAAGCTCAATGCTACAGGCTAATCCTCCAATCTCCCATACTCTTGTTGTTGATCAGGGAAGGGTTTGAACCCACCTTGAGGATGTCCCTTTCCTCCCCATCCATTAGTCAAGGAAAAGAAGCACCATTCATAATAAAAATGTGTGGTACAATATAATACTAATGATTATCTAATTTAATTCATTTCCTTATTAATACATAAGCATACACATGAAACCATAGATCCAAAAAATATTAAATACAAGAAATAGATTTCTCATCACACATCAACACATCCTTTCTAGAATCTAATACCCATATGAATGCAATCATATGAACAAGCTAAATATGACCATCAATAGTAACCACAAGCCCCTTTAAACTTACAAGGTTTGACTTAGAACTATACATCCAAGACCATATCCAACATCCACATGAATTGCTACTCGCATCCCATACTAAGAAATCTCTCTTCACGTGATGCTATGTCTTACTAGGAACACATGCCTAAGGTAGAACTACATGCATCCTAACCTCAATGCAACACAAGTATCCAAACATACATAAAACAACAATTTGAATATGCAAACATACATAAATCAATAGCATACAACAACATACAATCCAAACATCCATAACTAAAATACACAAGTCACACACATAAAGAAAGCACATAAGACAAGCATAGAATACAAACACATCATACACAAACACCCTCATATAAGTAAAAAGAACACACATAATCCACAACCACGACACACACACACACACACATGGTCCCCACTACCTATCAAGAGGACAGCTCCTAACTGTACAATGTACCCAAGTACCACTAACTCACATAAAACAAGAAGGTTAATTATACCGCCATAGAGCACCCTACCCCAACCCCACATGTCTTATCCTCAGAAATCTCCTAGCTACTACTGATGGATGGCAAAAAAATGCATAAATAACATGTGGACCTTCTACCATCAAGAGCACTAGAGCTTCATGTGATGTGGTGCCTATAGAGAGAAAGAGCAAGCTCAATTTCTTGACCAACTTTCTTAAGGGTACAATGTCTTGATGTGTTGGGACTGAAGTAGAGAAGATGATGCCATGATGTATCTACCCATGACTAGGACATCCAACCTCTCCTACTCCTTTAATCTTGTCACCTCCAACAGAAGTCAAGATATCAATCATCCTAACCCATAGGATAATTAGGTATCGAGAAGCTCAGGGATCACTCCCATAAACCGCTTACTCATAAAAACACATCTCTAATCTCATGGGTAGAAGCATGATACAAATGATGCCACATATACATATAATAAATAATGACATAAATTACGTCACATAAATATATAATATATCATGACACAAAGGATGTCATATAATAAATAGAATTATTAATAAGACTTCATTCTTATAATATCAACAAAGAGAGACAATCACTAATATACTCATATCTCAAGATTTACAATCTAAGTATGGCTAATGTTTTTTGAAGATTTAATAAACTAAATTACACGCCTTTCCTGAAATTTTTTGAGAAACCTAGATCATAAAATTAAAGCTATTGGTGTTGCAACAAACTATTTTTCCCATCACAGTTTTACTAATTTTTTAAAAAAGTCAACTTGTTTTAATAATAGAAAATAAAAGATAAAAGATAAAATTACAAAAATTTAAGGTAAATTTTATCCCCGAATTTAAAACCATATATAAAAAAATAGAAATATTCAATCACTATTTAAGAGATATGTCTAAATTAAACTGGGTTTCTATTTTCTTTTTAGCCTCTTTCCAAGTTTTCTATTATGTTTTTTTCCTATACAAGAAATTAATATTTTTAATATTTTAAAGACCATATTCAAATCAAATAACCTATCAAATCTTCCTACTAATTTTTAAAAATTCCTAACAAGTCTAATTCAACAAAATTCCTTTCCAAATCTTCTAAATCAATGAATCTACATTTTGTTTAAATCTTTCTTTTGGCATAAGAAATATACAATCACAATTTCTTCACAAAAAATCCTATATTCAATTATTAACCAAAGTAAATCATTATTAAAGTTTTTCATGACAAGAATCCTACCTCAATCTTTGTAGAAATTTGGTAAAAACAATGGAGATGAACCAATCAATTTAGAAACCACAACAATCTTTCAATTCTTTAAAAAAAACATTTTCAAGCTCTTAAAAACTAATATTAGAAAATATAATTTTCTAATTCACAAGTATGATAAATATAATAATTAATTTTCTAAATCCTTAAAATAGACATGCACATTCAATAATTAAATAAATTAACAAATTAAAACAATTAAACTTATTTCTTTTCCCAAAAGAAATTAATTACAAAAATAAATAAATAATATAATGCTCACATAATTAACCAATTTAAAATAAATTAATTCTTCTTATATTAATTAGTCTCTTCCCAAATTAAAATAAAAAATGCACACAAAAATCCATTTCAATTATAATAATTAAATAATTGAAATACAAATTGCATTAATTTTTATTTCTAAAAATACTAGAAACTATAATTATCTAACTAGATAATTAATTTAAAATAAAAACTAAGTATCAAATAAATAATTAGCTCTATCTTTTTTTTTTTTTTTGCTAACTTTAAGAATTAATTATCAAATAAATAAATAAATAGAATTACTTCTATGCTCCCAAATAAATTAATTAAGCCACTAATTAATTTATTACCAATTAATTATTTATCTTAATTTAATTTATCATTTAATTGCCCACATCATGACCTAGTTCACCTTCTCTGATACCTATACCCATTGCATATCATAATCTTTCCACACATACCTTAGTAGTATTGTTAGAAAATAATATAATCATACAATCACCTTTATACAATTAAATATGGTAATAAAATCACACAATGCATACAATGCATTAAATTGACACTTTACACAAGTAACATAAGTCAATAGAGCTTATCTAATTTTACCATAGAAATAAAACATCATAGACTCACAAAGAAACTAGAAATGAGAGATGTTACAAATTAGTAGAATATTTTTTAAATTCTTCATATTAGTTTGTTAGAAAATTAATTGGAACAAATAAGCAAATGAGGAAAATTGAGAACACCTTATAATATGCATGACAATGAGAGATATAGTGTTTCCATAGTCCATGATCTTGATTAAGAGTACTTTTGGATTTAATTGCGTAGGAGTTTCTTGACATCCATAATCAAAATGAAGGAAAATTATAGATAGATTGCAAACTTCCTCTTTGAAAAAGGAGAAAAAAAAGAAAACAAAAAACTAGGGAGGGAAAGAGACTAACAACTTAATAAGGTTGAATAAATAATAATTAAGAATTATAAATTTTAAAAACTACTAACATTCAATGGCAAGAACAAACATAATTTTTTATTAAATATTAAAAATAGTTACAATTAAAACACAATAACATATATTTAAAAAAAGCAAGAGGATGTCAGAGAAGAGTGGAGGTTTGAGTGGGAAGCATTCTAAATTGGCTAATGGAGACAATGACCTAGACGAAGATGGCAAAGATGACAATGAAAAAGAGGCGATGATGGAGATTTGGTCAACAATGAAGATGTAGATGAGTGGGGTGAGGCATATGATAGAGAATGATGTTTTCCTTCTAGATTTATGGTTGGACACGTGCCAAAGTGTTGGCTCAATTGTTGATCCTAGGAAATCTCACATCTTTAATGGTCTGAATTCCCCTTTTGATTCTTTGCAAGTGGCTGGTGTGAAGAGGTATTTAGGTGATAGTGCTTTGTGGCATGGACTATGCAAGGGTTTCCTGCTTCCTCCATCCCATGCATGTGTGGTTGATGTTTGTGTGGGGGTGTTTAACATGTTGTACAAGGGTGGAAGCCTACATGACTCTTATGTGATTTATAGAGATGGATTGTCTCCTTTTGGATGCTCTCTAGGGCTCTTGGGAGTGAGCATCTTAGGTGAGATTATCGAATGGATCTTGCCTCCCATTAGAGATGTAGACCTGCATTTGGATGGACTTTTGGGGTTGGTCTCTTTGCCTTACTCTATGGATTTTGGTAGTACTTCACCAGTTTTGGGGGTTGGGACTGATGGCACATCTTCTTCACTGCCTATGAAGGGGACTACTTTTGAGATCACTTCTCCCCCCTTGAGAATCTAGGATAATGTTGTCAAGGGTTTTGAATCCTCTCACAACCTTTTTATCTCTCCTCTAGTCCCTGAGGTTGTTGGATAGGAATGAAGGCTTGTTGTCCTTGACACTAGATTGTTGATAGGTCATCTTCAAGGTTGGCCAATGCTCTAGTGGGAAATCTTTTAGGGGCTAGGCCCAATGTGGATAGTATAAAAACTTGGGCTAAGAGAAAATGGAAGCTTAAAGGTTCATTGGAAATTTCTATTTTTTTGAAGGGATTCTTCCTTCCTTTGTTCTCCCTTTAAGAAGATTACTCCCAGACTTTGATGGGTGGCTCATGGTTCCTTGGTAAGTCCTGCCTATTCCTTAAGAAGTGGGAACTAGGATTAGATTTGGGTAAAGTTTGCATCAAAAGAGTCCTTATTTGGGTTAAACTCTCTAGATTACCTTTTGTAGTTTTGTGGTGAGGAAGTTTGGTCGGCTATTGCTTGCTTTCTTAGGGACCTTATTGCGGTTGATGAAGTGACCAAATCTAGGAAGTGGTTTCTTTTTGTTAGGTTCTATGTCAATGTTGATGTTGACAAGATGCTCCCCACTTCTATTACATTATCCTCAAAACTTGGCAATTGGGTGCAGCAAATCAAGTATGAGGAGTCTTTGGTGATGCGTCTCAATTACCACATCAAGTCATGCTTCAACTGGGTGTGGGGCTACAAAAAGAAGATAGGTGTGCAAGAATAACAAGGATTAGTAGGATCCTTCCCTCCTTCAAGATGTGACCATTCCCTCGGAGGGCTTTGGTGTGCCAGTTAGTCCTCTTGTGGACAAAACTAACTCAAAGAATCTTGGTGCTATCCCTTTGGTGAAGAAGTGTAAATAGATTCATGACGTCTCTCCTAGTCCTTGGCACTCATCCCCCAACAAGGAAAATCATTTAGTAGAGTCTTTTGACAAGAATGATTGTTGTCCTCTTATTTTGACCCCTACTCTTTAGGTTGTGAATCTTCCTAGTAAGGGACCTGGTTCAATCAAGTCTTGGGATGACAAAATGAAACAAAGTTCCTTGAAGC
This sequence comes from Cunninghamia lanceolata, assembly GCA_027924645.1. Lineage (NCBI taxonomy): Eukaryota > Viridiplantae > Streptophyta > Pinopsida > Cupressales > Cupressaceae > Cunninghamia > Cunninghamia lanceolata. Next base: position 1,300,375 of record BSBN01000326.1, on the reverse strand, counting down.
ATTTTAGCTTCAAACCTCCTTGAGGATGGTTTTGTTGGTTTTGGGTGTAGTACACCCTTTATTTTATTTCTCTCCCCAAGTGAGGGGTTTTGTTTGCTATACTATTTTTTGTCTTAGTGCTTTGGATCTTTTGCCACTCCTTGACATTGTTTGGGTGTCATTAGTCTTTTGTTTAACTCTTTGCAAAGGGTGAGACCCTTTTTTTTCTCCCTGGTTCATAGCTTTAGTCAAAAGCATTTACCTTAATAAAAAATATATATATAATATTTTTTAATAAATCAACAATTATATGTACTGATCTTTAAGCAAAAGGAATGGACTAAAATTACCAAAAGAAAATATCTTTATCACAATGGGCAAGTAGTGAAATGTTTGTCCTGTAATTATCTACCCCAAGGACCTTTTCTGTGTAAAAATATGATGGAAAACAAGTTCATTCTCAATAAAGGCACTAAATGGAAACTTGGTAGTGGGGCCAATTTTAGCTTGGGAAGATACTTGGATAAATGACAAAAGTGTGATTGGGTGAAAGCTATTATGGATCCTTGTATTAGGGGCATTGGGGTCAAAGTACCTAACTATATAAGAGAAGAAAATTGTATTAAATTTTGGAAGTCTTTATCTACTATTATACCCTCTCCTAAGTTTGTTTGACCCTTTTAGGCTATAAACTATGCTTTCATGTACTCATATCCTATAATTTACTAGAAGAGATGATTTAGTGTGGAAGGGGTCTACCATAGGTAGCTACTCCATTACCATGAGATTTAAATATTTAGGAAATCAAAATGAACCTATTTCAATGTGGGCTAAGGTATATGGATTCCTCAACTGATTCCAAAAATTAATATTTTCCATTGGATCTTGGCACAAAATAAAATTCTTACTCTTGATAATATAATGAGGAGAGGGTTTAGTTTTCCTAATAGGTGTGCTCTTTGTGAAATGGCGAAAGAAAGTGTCATACACATATTGTTGGACTACAATTTCTCAAGGGAGGTATGTGAACTCCTTTTTCTTCTTCAGAAAGTCATTTTGGTTTTCCAAACTCTATTCGGGACTTGATGGAACAATGGGTTTCTCCCTCACATAATCCATCTTTGAAATTATTATGGGCCATTATGCTTCCCCACGCTACCTGGGGTATTTGGAAAGAAATAAATAATTAGATATTATAGGAGATGAAGGTTGAAGCTAGGAGAGTGGTGGATATAATTGTAATTACCATCAAGGAAAACTTTCTTATTGGGATAAAAGAGAAGAGATCTAATGCACCAAAGATTGGAGTTCCCAAATTAAATATGGAGATAGTGACAACATGGAACCTAAACTTTGATATATCCACTCCCCTTGAAGAGTTGAAAAAGACAAGAATAAGTGTGGTTTGGATTCCCCTTCTGCATGAGTTAAGTAAATTGAACTTTGACAAGGCTTCAAAGGGTGGCCTGGGTTTGGCTAGGGGTTAGGGGGTTCTTAGAAATCATAAAAGAGAGTTGATAGTCACTTATGCTTTACACTTAGGTCTTCAAACCAACCACTATGCAAAAGTAGATGTTGCATTCAATGCTATCCATATGGCTGAAAAAAATCTCCATTCCATTAATCTTTGATGAATGATGACACCCTGTCTAAAATCACCCATTTGGATGAAAACTGAGTGGATGCTGGTAAAGGTAGTGGCAGCTAACTTTACAATTGGTGAATGGCATTTGATTGAAAGTTTCTAATGTCTTTTCCACAAATCCATTTTATGAACATCCTACATTCATGGTGGCCTATGAGATCACATTTCTTTGATACATCTTTATAAATAGTTCATATGCCTTGTTTGAAAGCTCCTATTTATGCACAGGCCGTGTGAATGCTAGAAAAGATTGTGGGATGGCTTTACACTCGCCAATGCATTCGTATAAAATTTTAGTGTTTGTGCTTTGTCAATACCTCCTCGGGTAGTTATAACTACCTTTTATTGCTCTGAAATACACAGCTTATCCGTCCAAAACAAGTTATTGCAATATAATCATTCTTCATCGGTGATTTAAGGTACTCACAAAACTTTAATCGGCAGCAGGTGAAAGTTCTAAAACCAAGTTATACATCTGACAGAGGAAGAGATCACCTTTTGAAAGGATTTGTCGGCACTTTAGAAAGGTTTTAAAAAACTTTAGTGGAGGTTTAGAGTACTTTCGAAAGTGGAGTGGAGATATATTGCACTTTTGAAAGTTGCATGGGAGGTTTGGAGGACTTTCAAAAGTTCATCGGAGGTTTACAACACTTTTGAAAGTGATTTTGTGAGCCAATAAAGAAAGAAGTTTTTTTTAACAAATCTTAATCGGGTAATTTGAGCGACTTTTAAAACATTGGCAGAGTAAGGAAGCCTTTTGAAAGTAACTTTAAGAAATTTAATATCTTTGGATTAAGAGAATATACTGGCTTGAAAATTGGCCAAATAACCAAGAATAATGTCATGAAATTCTCCATTAAATCATTTCTCTCTAGCCTCCCTGAAATTCTAGTTTTAATTGTTTTCGTAAACTGGTGACAAAAAATCAAAAGATTAATTTCTCCCAAACGGTAAGGTATATGCATTTGAAAAATTGCCATATTAGGTGAAATACAATCACTGATGCCCCCCCGTAAAAGGATTTGTTCCCATGACTTACAGATTTTGAGATTTAATTGTTTATGTGAATCTTGTTGAATTGGACAACCACCTTCGGGATTTTAACTGAAATGATATATGATTCTCATCTGATTTTATGTACTTGTATTAGTTTCAATGGAAGGAAATGGCATGAACCAGGTCAAACATGAAATTTAAATGATGGGTACTCATGAAGATTGGCGCAAAAAACATGCGATGCTATCGATTTACGAGAAAAGGGAATTGATGAAAGAATTTGATGTGTGACAACATTTGTCATTTCAACACAAAAAAGTTCATATTTTGAAGTGTTGAAATGAGGTCAACAAGATGCAAGGTATAAGTGTGTACATATTTATACAGGGATTCATCCTTAGTGATTGAAATTGATCATATCTTTGGGTGCACTTATATGCTTGTTTGTTATTTGTTATTAGTGAGGTCTAGTGAGCTTGTCGCTAACTGCCATTTGGGCATGATATTTAAAGCTCTGTCCCAACTATTTCCATGTGCTCAAACCTCAAGGGAATTCCCCCTTGGTTTTGTAAAGCTTTAAGAAGAAGAGGTTATTCCCTATGGTCCAAAACCACCTTTTCCTTGTTGATATATCACTCTCCCTATTTGTGATATATGGTTCCCTTTTGTGTCATCTTGGTAGTGGTGTTAGAGGAGATGATGTCTAGTTTTGGAAACCAAACAAGTGGCTACTATGTTGGGGAATGTCTGGAAGGTTTTTTTATCAAATTGTTGGTTAGAGTTAGAATAATTTCAAAAGTTTATTTCCTGTGAAGGGTAGTGACTCTATTGATTTAATCCTAGAAATACTTTGTGAGAAACTATCATGGACAAAATAAGGTCATTATTCAGGGGTAATCTTGAGAAGAAGTTGGCTGGTGGTGCAAATAAGAAAGAACAAGCTGCATGGAGAGAAAAAAATCTAGATAAGTTTTCTATTGATAACTCTGACCAAGTTGGAGATAATGTGGTAATTTAGAAAATAATGGGTACTGACAAAATCTATTTTTGGATCCCCAAGACATGGAAATGAGATTGAATGACATGGTCCTATTAGATAATTTTAGATGATATTGATAAAGCTAAGGAGCAAAGAGAAGTAGAAACATGTATTAATGAAGCATTAAGGGAAAAGATGATCATGAGAAATAGTTGCACTTTTTGATGAACCACCACTTCCCCCTCTTAATAGAAATGATAGGACGTATTGGTATACAAATAATCTAGCCTATGAGGAAAATCTAGCACATGAAGAGTATGATGAATCTGAAGAAGATCAACCTAGGGTGTAACAAGACCCAAGGAACAAAAATGAGAATGTGGACCTAAAATTGGTTGGTCTAAGAGAACAATTAGCTAGACTTGAGGTTGAAAAGGAGATGAATGACATAAGAGCTAGGATTGATAAATTAAGAAACATTGATGGGAGAGTTGTAGGAAGACCATGTGGAAATGTTAGAAATAATAGACAACATGTCCTTATGAGGCCTCCATTGAATTTGGATAGGTATAGACAATTGAACTTCATAGGTATACCTAGGTATCCAAATGAAGTTCTAAATGATGTCAAATCCAAGCTTTCAAGATTCCAAGGAAATAATGCAATTTTAGGAGAAGACCATTGAAGGATTTTAATAATTTAATTAATGATTATGAGATTGAAGACGAAGATGTATTGATGAAATTATTTGTTCAATATTTATATGACATTCCTAGATAATAGTACAAAAGTTTACTTGATGCAAGTATTGAGTCTTGGGATAAATTCTAGAGGATATTTAGAGAGTAGTATGGTGACTTGAGATAGATCCACAATTTATCATTAATGAATTTATGAATATTGTAAAGGGGTCAAATGAGTCTATTTCAGATTTCAATGCTAGATTTGTTAGGCTAATGTCAAAGACTCCAACATACATGAGGTCGAATGAACCCATGTGTTTAGTATTGTACTGTAATGCATATGATGCTTAGATGGGGGCACTTGTTACATGATAAGGATCCCCATACATTAAGAGAAGCATACAAGATGGTTGGAAATATTGAAACTAATCAAAGATCTTTTGTAAAGGATTAGAAAAGAAGTGATGTGAGGATTTTGCCTTATGACAAGGGTCAAAATAGTAAAGCCCCAATACAAGGGGATAAGTTAGATTAGGTAATCCCTGCTCTCAAAGAATTGAATTACAAGGTAGAAATAAATGAAAGAGGCATTACTAAAAAAAGAGAAAATCAAGGAAGACAATCTAGAAAATGCCTAGATTATCCAATCAACCCTACAATACTACATGGAATAATGGGAGACATGTTGCACAAAACCCTAGAGGACTAGTAAGTAAAGAAACCCCCAGACCCTTTGAAGAAATTTGGAGTTAATAATGTGGAATCTACTTCATGGTGCCTTGCATGTCAAATGCCTCATTCTCTATTACAGTGCTTTGTAGCTTTGGAGGTTTTGAATAATAATGAAGAACGTGAGGAGAATGAATATGTTGTTCATGAGGATCACTAGGAAATAAATGTTATTTTCAAGGGGGTGTTATAGCAGGGATGCTCATACTATTTTGAGAATGACTATCAAAATGAGTTAGATGTTGAAAGCAGGAGGTATGTATCATATTATTATCATCAATAAGTTTTCTCAGATAGTGAAGAAGAAGATTCACATGTGCATAATGTGAGTTTATATAGGAGTAAGATTTAGTTAAGGAGACCTTCTGATGAAGAAATGAGAGAGATAATTGTAGCAACTATTGCTAAAGTTAGGAGTGAGTATAACCTAAGAAGCAAAGTAGGTTAGAAAGGAAGTATTGGGTTAGAAAATATCAGGGGTATCTTCATCAAAGATAAACTAGTGGACCCAAATATCCAACATGGTGCTAAGAATCAAAATTTAAATGAAGTTAGCAACAATAAGATATTGGGCAAGAGTATGAACAAATAGAACCAACAAAATGGTAAGAAGGCTCAAATTTTCCAAGATGCATCAGTTGGGAAGGAGCATGATAAACAAGGTACTGCTGGTCATATTCATTTTTTATCTGGTACTAATATGATGCCACTAAATTTTCCTTTTACTAAATATGTTCCAATAGACATGGCCCAAATGTTAAATAAGATAAAATTTTAGGTTCCTTTAATGGAAAAGATGAGGATAAATGAACATAGGAATAGAGATTTATCTCTCACTTATGGCATTTCTTCTGATCAAGTGGATATGGATAAGGAGTGTAACACCAAACAAAAAATAGATAACTAGATGACAAGGAAGAATAATAGGGTAGACAATGTTGAAAGGCTTGAGGTGTATTTGTGACTAAAATTGAGCAAAATTCCATCCTAGGTTGATCCTTTCTATGTAACATTGTTGATAAATGATATGTTAGTAAGGAAATGCATGATAGACTCAAGTGCATCTACTAATATCATGTCTCTTCAAGTCATGAGACAATTTGGTATGCAAGTCGTAAAGTCATTTGGTAAATGCTTTGCCATGGACTCTAGAGAAGTCCCAGTTATAGGGATAATGAAAAATGTAAATTTCAAGATAGTTGTGTACTCTAAGAAAGAGTATAAAATGAATATAACAGTGATACAAATATTCCTCCACAATATGGTATGCTTTTGTCAAGAAAATGATCTACTACCATAGATGGAAGCATTCAAATGGATGCTTCATATGTCATGATACCAATAAATAGAAGGATGTGAGGTTGAACAAAGAACAGAGAGATTCAGACAGGATTGATGATCCTCTTGATCTAAGGCAAGAAGTGTTGTTTGTCGGTACAGATATGGACAATTTTTGATGTGAAGTGAATGACCTAGAAGATGAAGGCAGTCTACTAGAGAATCTAGAAGGCCAAAAACAAAGTGTAAATGAGGTATGGAATATGTCTTTTGATGGAGATTTTTCCAAGATTGGAGCAAGGGCTAGACTTGTGATAACATCCCCTGATAACAAGACTTTTAGGTTCTCTTTCAAATTGGGTTTTGACTACACACATAATGCAGCAAAGTATGAGGCTTTGCTATTGGTTTTGAATTTATCTTTGAAGCATAAGGTGAAAAAACTCAAGGTTAAAGGTGATTCTAAATTAGTTATCTTGCAAGTAAAAGGGAAATATGCCTCAAAGAATAAAACACTGAAGAAATATAAAAAGATTGTCTTAGATACTATCAAGTTATTTGATGCTTTTGCCATTCAATGAGTAGAAAAGGAAAGAAATATAGTTTCATATTTATTAGCAATTGCAGCTATTGGATCATAGGATCAATCTTTAATAAGCATTACCAAAGGTGGTGCTTTTGATGAGACCTTTAGTTCTAGATAACATCTATCACTAGTAGGTATATATGATGACGAGGACATTTTTAAATTTCTAAATTTTATTGATGAATATGATAGTCATTAGATTGAATTTTAGCATTTTGTAGAAAATGTGGATGGAAAATAAACTCTATTTGGGAATAGAATTATTCAATTAAAAACTAATATAATTCCCAAAGGGTTAGTAGATTTGAAAAGGGTATTTGATGGAGTAGATAGAAGCTTAATTAAACTTACTACTGTGAAAGAGAGTGATTTAGAAGAAATCAATTTAGGTACATGGTCCTTTCCCAAATGTATGTATATTGGGAAAGGATCGGATCCTACGATCAGAGTATTGTTAATTGCATTATTAAGGAAGTATAGTAGGGTATTTGCATGGTGATATGATGACTTGAAAGGATACAGACAAGATTTATTTTAGCATGAGATACCCCTCAAACCTGATGCTAAACCATTTAGACAAAGGCATAGACCAAGAGATCCTACTTTAGTGCCTAAAATGTAGCAAGAGTTGTCCAAGCTTAGAGAAAGAGGAATTATCAAGCCCATTAGGAATTCTAAATGGGTATCAAATTTATTTCATGTTAGGAATAAAAATGGGGATATCAGGTTATGTGTAGATTATAGGAATTTGAACATTTCTTCTCTAAAGGATAACTATCCATTGCCAGATATGGAGGCATTGTTGCAAAAGGTGACTAGCTGTGTGTTGTTATCCATGATGGATGGCTTCTAAAGATATAATAAAGTTAAGTTCAAGGAATCAAAGTAGTACAAGATAAATTTTACAACTCGTTAGGGTACATATTTGTATGTTAGAATGCTATTTGTACTCACAAATGTTGGAGCAAAATTTCAAAGGGCAATGGATGTAGCCTTTAAAAATATATTAAATGATATATTGGTTGTATATTAGGATGATCTAACAAATTTCTCAAAGAAAGAAGAGGAACACCGTGGTCATTTGGAGCAAATTTTTAAGAGGTGTCTAGAGTATGGAATTTCCTTGAATCCCAAGAAGTGTATGTTTGGGGTCATGGAATGAAATTTACTAGAGCATATAGTTCATCTAGAAAGGGTGGATACAATTGACAAAATTCCTTAGCCTAAAATAATCAAACGTATCCAATCTTTTTTTCGGCAAATCAATTTTGTTAGAAGATTTATTCCTAATTTTTCTAGGAAAGAAAAAGCTATACCTAAGATGTTGAAGAAATGGAAAAGTATAGAATGGGAAGGTGAACAAACTCAATCATTTTAGGACATCAAATATGCAATGAAACAGGATCTAATGTTAGCCTCACCTATTTTTTCTAAGACTTTCTAATTTTTTTCATTTCCTTCATATCATACTATTGTAGTTGTGTTGTTACAAAAGAATCAAGATGAATATGAATGGCTCATTTTATTTTTTAGCAAGTCGATTCAACATGTTGAATTGAACTATGATATTATGGAGAAATAAGATTATGATCTAGTGAAGGATGTGAAGAATTTTAGACCATATTTGATAGGTGCTAAAATTATTGCTTTTGTACCACATGTTGTTGAAGATATTTTTACACAGCAAGAAGTGTCAGGTAGAAGGTGTAGGTGGATCAATAAAATTCAATAATTTAATATTGAACTACAAATCATAAATCTGGTTAGAGGATAAGGATTAGCTAAGTTAATGACTGAATAAAATCTGAATGCTACATAGATAAATCAAGTGGAGGAAGAAGTTGAAGAAAAAAAGTGCAAACTAGAACATTCTCTTTGGTATTAGGATATAATTTACTACTTGATTCATATGAATTGTCCTATTGGTCTAAATGATAATTAGAAAAGGACATTAAAGTTGCATGCTTTGAAGTATGTGATAGTTGATGGAAATTTGATGTGGAGAAATAATGATGGAGTATTTGTTAGGTGCCTTGATGAAGAAGAAGATGAGAAGGTGTCATAAGAGATGCACAATGGTGTATGTGGTGGTCATTTATAGCAAAGACTATAGCTCATAGGATTCTCAGGGCTAGATATTGGTGGCCCACTTTATTTGTTGATGCACACAATCTGGTAAGAAAATGTGATACCTGCCAAAAATTTGCAAACAAACTGAGAGGATTAGGTGCATTGCCCTTAAGGCCTATGGTAGTAGAGGCTCCATTTAAGCAATGCAGAATTGATTTTATTGGTGAGATTATTGAAAAATCTAGTGGAGGGCATAATTGGATTCTAGTAGCAACTAATTACTTTACTAAGTGCATTGAGGCTATTCCCACTAGGAGAGATACTAGTAGAGTGGTTACTTATTTCATACCGGATCACATTGTGAGTAGATTTGGTGTTCCTAATAAGATTATTGTTGATAATGCAATGTGTTTCAAGTCTAATTTTGTCAAGGTGTGTTTTGAATATGGAATTGCAACAGTCCATCCATATCCATACCATCCACAAGGGAACAAACAAGTTGAATCCAATAACAAAAAATGATGAAGGTGATCAAAAGATTATTGGGTCAAAATAAAAGAGCATGGGATTCCAAGCTTAATCTTGCACTTTGGGCAAATAGGATTAATCCCAAGAAGTCTATAGGTAAATCACCTTTTGAATTGGTTTATGGAGCTAATGCCATAATGCTTATTAACAATTTGTTGCTAGTGTATAAGTTCATTCAAGAGGCAGATGTAGTTGAAAATGATGCAATGACTTGTAAAGTCAATCAATTGATTGAGCTAGATAAAAGTAGGAGGAATGCTCAAAAGAACAATACAAAGATATAGCAATAGATGGAATATATATTTGATAAGAGAGAAATCCTGAGGAAGTTTGAAATAGGAGACACGGTCTTGGTGTGGAATACAAGATCAATGGATAAAGGGAAACATGGGTATTTTGATCACTTTTGGCTAGGCCCTTTTATTATAAATAATCTGTATGGTGAGGATTCTTTCTTCATCAAAAGTTTGACTGGAGAGTTTTCAAAAATGCTAGTGCATGGAGAAATATTATTTCTCCTAAGATTGGCTCATCCTCCATGCATATACTTAGTTTTAGGTTTCATTTCCCTTGTGTCTTATGTTGTGCATCCATGGTTGTCTATGATCCATGGTGAATAATTTATTTGTACCATGTTGTGTGTGGCCCTATGCATATTTTATTTTGTTTTCCCTTGTTTCTTTTTTCCTTGGTATGCTCCCAGAGATAAGTTAGATCCTCAATGTGCCTGCAAGAAGCACGTGTCCCTAACTAGAGCTAATGTTGGCACCAAATCCTAAAAATATTAAAAATCTTAAGTCATGTGCTTCATTCTATTTTTCCCCTTCCTCATGCCTTGGATGTCTTCCAAAGTTGACAAAAAACTAAAGAAAACCCAAGTTGGGCCTTCCCTCGGCCATTTTGGGCCTTCCCAGGTTTTTAGGTTTTTTCAAGATAAAGGAAAGTTCTGAGCCCAGGAATTTTTCCCACTTGCAACCCTTTGGTCCTCATGTCCTGAGGTTCCCCATTTTATTTATTTCCCTCTTCTCCTTTTTCTTTTCAAGTTTTTGGGAACTTGGGGGTTCTTGGAACCTTTGCACCTAGTTCCTTTATCCTTGAGTTCCCCAGCTCCCTGCCCCCTTTGCTCTGAACCTAGTCCCCATCCATTTCTTAGATCTAGTCCCTCTCCACTTTTTGATCCTAATTCTAATCCCCATCTTGATCCAAGACCCATTCCCATTCCCGATCCCTGTCTCTTTCCTCTTCTTAGTCTTGTGTCCCTCCCAGACCCTGAATCCTAGTCTTCCCTACATCCTCTATTCTTGAGTTCCCTGGCTCCCCAAAACATTGGTTCCCCACTCCCTTCACTCCAAACATAGTCCCCATCCATTTCCCAAATTCAATCCTTCTCCACTATTTGATCCCAATTGTGACCCTAATCTTGATCCTAGACCTAGTCTCAATTTCTATCCCTTTCCTCTTCTCGGTCTTGTGTCCCTTCTAGACCTTGGATCCAAGTCTTTCCCATGTCCTCTATTCCTAAATTCCCAATTCCTCCCAACTCCTAGTTCCCACTCCTATGTTAATCCTTCTTTCTCCTCATGGGTTTCAAGACTCCCTTAGGTCCTTTGCACCTCATCCCTAGGTCCCTCTCCCTCTATTCCCTAGATTCTTGTGTTCCCTTTCCCTCATCCTTGGTCCCTCCCAGACCCCGATTCTCGACCTTCCCAATTTCAAAGTCCATAGGTCCATGTGTCCCTCGAAAACCTGAAACCCCATCATGGAAATGCCATTAATGATCAAATTCAACCCCTACAACTTCTCAAAGGCTATTTTCCCACCCAAATGCATTAAATCTTTTCTAGGCATGATTTCATATGCATTTCTCAAGTGGTTATTGGTAAAACTCATGAGCTTCGTGGGTTTTCTTCTTCCCTATATTCATGGTGGTTGGTGAATTTAATGTTCATGGAACTCATGAGTTTCCCTCCCATAGATTAGAGCACATGACTAGCAAATATAAATACCAGTTTTCTTCTCATTGCATGGGTTGATAACTAAACTATGTTCCAGATACCTTTAGGTGCTAAGAATCATTTAGGGTTTCAAATATTTCTAATCTAGTTCAGTCTAGTTGGAGCAAAAGGCTGCAATCACAAAGGTTAATATTGTAAATTTGTCATTTACCCTTTTAATTAATTTCATTTGGAGCACCCAATAGTCCAATTCCATATTTTTTGTGGGCTAAGGTAAGAAATAAGGGAAGTAATCAATTTAATATTTAATTTTGGACCCATAATATTTTATATCTTTTGAAGATATTTTAGTGAGCCAATTAAATATTATTATTATTATATTTCCTCCAATATGGGGTGTGGGATTTGAAAAGATGCTCTTAGAACATCCAAGGCTTAAATTTAGGAGATTCTATGTCAATGGTGAAGTTATTTAGGAAAAAATTTAATGGGGGAGTTACAAGCTAAATTTTAACCAATGGTTATGGAAGTGGAAGAGGTGATAATTAATAATTTTTTTTGTATTTTCTCTTCAAGAGAGGTGTTTAGTTTTAGAATATGCCAAAATAACTCCTAAAATCTAATCGGCAAGAATCTATGACAAGATCAATCACAAGTTGTACATGCAATTGACGATTGTTGGTGATAGGTTATTTTTGGCATGCAAGGTAGAGTGGGAAATTAAAAATTCTTTTTAATTGATTTTTCCCACCAAATGAGGCATGGGAATTTAGGTACCCATTTTAGCCTTGGTGACTATAAATATTTTGGTATTTGCATGTTGCAAGGTCTTTTGTCATTTCAACTTCTCAACTTTATTGAATGAACACTTGTGTTCTGCAATTTGTGACATGTGGATGAAAACCCATTGGTTTATGGGACTAGAAGATGAAAAATCTTTGGTTCTCAACGGAATTCTCATCTAGGGAGTGCATTGGAGATTTAGAGTTTGGCAGTTTCAACTAGTATTTAGTATTATGTGTGTTTTACTAGTTATGGTTGAAGTATTGGGTTTCTATGTGCTATAGGGTGAATTTTTTTTGTGATAGATGTATTTTATATTATTTTTCTATTCTTGTTCATTTCCAAGAGCTAGAGATATTATCTTTTCATTTTGTCAAAGTTTGACTATGTTTGGGTGAAATGCACAGTGTGCATTTAAACATTTTGTGATGAATATACAATATATGTTTCAGATTTGTCTTTGCTATTGCTGGAGGTGTTATGACTATTGTATCAGTCCATATTGATGTTAAAATCAGATTTATATCAATAATATCATGTGTGGGAGTTTTTGGTATATTTGTTACAATTCTGGTGTTGACTAGTTGTTATCTTGTGTTGAGTTTGTGAAGCATTTTGGTGAAAATTGTCTATGCAATTTTTAGATTTGAAATAAAATAGAAAATTTATAGTTGGGAAATTACAAAATGGTATATAATAGAATCTCTCCATGTCTATTTATATATTTCTCATGGAAACCTTTAGTCACAACTATGTGTTTCCTCTTGCCACATTTGTTGGCATGATTGGAATGGGGATTTGATAAATGTCGTAGCATTTTAATTCATTACAAGATTTGTAATGGTCATTTCTACATCTCATATGGATTTATGTAGTAGGGGAATGGATTATTAAGTATGCTCTATTATTTGGTTCCATATTTATGATGTATGTTCATGCATAACACATTTTCCTTTTTATTTCAAATTATTGTTTCCTACTTGCAACTTGGACTCTATTATCCAATAGATAGGCACTAGTCTTGGAGGTTCATGATCAATCCCATTCATTAAAAACAAAAATATCTTTATCCAGTAAGTTTAGGTTTTGTCTAGGCCACCGTTCTTCCTGCATCCACAATCCATTATTTTTTATTGTGTCATATTCTGGGAGATCTGTTGTTAGATAGATATTCAGAGGAATGTAGTAATTTGGATATAAGGTATAAGTGTGTACATAGTTATAAAGGGATTCATCCTTAGTGATTGAAATTGATCATATCTTTGGTGCACTTATATGTTTGTTTGTTATCCGTTGTTAGTGATGTCTAGTGAGTTATCCTTGACTACCATTTGGGCATGGTAGTTAAAGATCTACCCCAACTATTTTTATGTGCTCAGACCTCAAGGGAATCCCCCCTAGGTTTTATAGAGCTTGAAGAAGAAGAGGATCTGCCCTATCCTATGTATTGGTCTGCAACCACCCTTTCCTTGTTGATATATCACTCTCCCTGCTTGTGATATCTAGTTCCCCTTTGTGTCATCTTGGTGGTGGTGTTAGAGGAGAGGACCTACGGTTTTGGGAACCAACAACTTGTTCCTTGGACCTATTACCCTTACCAAGATGCCAAAATGTGTCTTCTATCTAACTTAATATCTTTTCAGAGTTCAATTTCATCTTCATACCATGTTGACACTAACACAATCACAATAGAGTCCTAGTCTCTACTATAATCATGATAGCATCCCCAATATTTAAACTTATTGTACAACATCCAAGATATAATGTTATTACCTTCCAATAGATAAAATCTAAATTATATGGATTTTTTTGGGATTTCTCAATGACCTATTCAAATATCTTTAAAAAGAAAATCCCTTAGCCATTTAAACAATCTATTGGTTGGTTGTCATCAAATCATTATCATCTTCCTCCAAAAAATTAGAAGCATCATATGCTTCTTCCAGTGAATATTCTTTGCAACATCTTCTACGATTATTCCCTAAAAGCTATGCCACTCATTAACCCTTTTAGCTCCATGTTATAGTCTTAAAATATGTATGCCTTCTACACTTGGAATAACTTAGTGATTTTATTTACTCAAAACCTCTGACACACAAACACTTCAAAAATCGTGTAGGCTTTTATAATATACGAAGATCTTATTTAATTTCTTAGGTAGAGCACTCTAGGTAAAGCACACACATCCAAAATATCTTAGAATATAGTAGATATGAAATATATTCCAAACAAGGGCCTAATTTATGTGGGCTCCCATATAGTCACAAATATTTTCCTATCCTTTTTACATAGGTTGAATCCTATATTCTCCTAATAGGTGCATATAAATCTAGATTTGCAAGCATAAGGAGGACCTCCAAGGAAATGCACAACTTCTCTAGAAGTTTGATAGTCTTCTACTAAAAGGTTTCCACTTCACTAATAACATCAGTATTGTAATCTATATGCCACCATAAACATAATTTTGTGTCTCACACAACAAGTCACATTTTGCCTTAGAAAAATGTGGACCCCCATTTTTTCTCTTTGAATTTTGAGTTAGGAGTTTCTCTAGTTTCTATATTTTGAGTCCGAGTCATAAAAATCCCTTATTTAAAATCTTGTCCTTGCTTTGGGGGAAAAATGTTTGTGTCATCCTTAGGGTCTTGGAATTTAGTCTAAATATTGAAAAAAATGAATCTCAAGGGTCAAATTTGAATTTCTTTTGTTATGGAAAAGTTTCAAACATTTCAAGCAAATATGCATTTTTTAAAAATTGCATCTCAACCTCTACCTCCCACCAAAATACACTACAAAGTTTATTCATCACTTTGGAAACTTGCAAATTGCATTTCAAACTCTAATTTCCACTATCTTGACAAAACATCAAACTTTTTCAAAAAATTATAAAATTTGCATAGTTGTCTCTAAACTCAATTTATCCACCAAATTTAACTAAGCAAAATTTTGGACCTTTTGTGCAAATATGTAATTTTTCAAATTTTTCGAAGGTGGATTAAAAATCTATAGATGTGACTCATATCTTTGACACCTTACCAAAGTAGAGATTTAGAGGTTCACAACAAGTTTACAACTTAAAAAAAAAAACATCTAACTTCCGCTTTACCTTATGACTAAGAATTTAAAAATGAATCTCAAGGGTCAAATTTGAATTTCTTTTGTTATGGAAAAGTTTCAAACATTTCAAGCAAATATGTATTTTTTAAAAATTGCATCTCAACCTCTACCTCCCACCAAAACACAATACAGAGTTTCTTCATCACTTTGGAAACTTGCAAATTGCATTTCAAACTCTAATTTCCACTATCTTGAAAAAAACATCAAACTTTTTCAAAAAATTATAAAATTTGCATAGTTGTCTCAAAACTCAATTTATCCACCAAATTTAACTAAGCAAAATTTTGGACCTTTTGTGCAAATATGTAATTTTTTCAAATTTTTAGAAGGTGGATTAAAAATCTATAGATGTGACTTACATCTTTGACATCTTACCAAAGTAGAGATTTAGAGGTTCACAACAAGTTTACAACTTTTCAAAAAAACATCTAACTTCTGCTTTACCTTGTGATTAAGAATTTAATGCAATTTTCCCGTATGTGTGAAGGCCTTTTGTAACTCTATCATCTTTTGTCA
The DNA here is from genome assembly GCA_027924645.1 of Cunninghamia lanceolata. Lineage (NCBI taxonomy): Eukaryota > Viridiplantae > Streptophyta > Pinopsida > Cupressales > Cupressaceae > Cunninghamia > Cunninghamia lanceolata. The sequence goes on along the minus strand of BSBN01000326.1, from coordinate 1,284,531 downwards.
TTTTTAATCATTTTTTTGCAATAAAATTCTTTATATCTCCTTTGTACCTAGAAAACCATTAATGCCCTTTGCATGCACTTTAATTATTGTTCTTGGTTGATTCCATATGGCCAACACACCTATGAGTTTCTAGAAAAGGGAGTTTTGTTTCTCAAAGGGCTGAGATGGGGTTTCATAATATTTGTGCTTGATTCATAAAATGTTTGAATCTGTTTATAAACCCTCATTTTTCAAACCCACTTAGGGCTATTTTTCTTATTTCCTGCATTCATACACTTGATCTTTGCCTTGGTTTTTTTCAATGTATTATCCCCATTTTGTTAATGTTGAAAATAAGAAAAGATTTTAAATATTCAAACAAATTTTGCATTTTGTAATGATGCTAAAATCTTACTTACTAAAACTAGGAAAAAGAAAATGCAATTCTAAAATTGGAAAGAAAAATGATTCAATACTCAAATATTCATAGTTGCATAAAGATAGCAAGTTCCAATAATGAAGTACAAATTTAATCAATAAATAAATTACATTTCCATATACTTTCACCAAAAAGGGTGTTTCAAGACATTTGATTCCATGTTACAAGAGATTGTATCAATATTTCAGTTACTTCAATAAAAGTACAATTACAATTGGGCTTGAGCAAGCCATACAAAATTAATACAAGTATATCCATAAGAATCACATATATATAAAGAATCCTCTGATCTCAACCGCCATGACCCCAATGGTCTTCCGCAAGTTGAGGTCAAGAATGTGGTCAAGGTGCTTTTTCCACCCAGCCACGAAGTACTAGACTTCCCCGGTTTCCTTCCTAACTCGAAGGAAGCAGCGACCTTGCAAGAGGAGCCTAGCAACCTAGAATGGTAAAGGCAGGAGGGAACTCTCGATGCATGCCTAGTGCCTGTATGCATTCCTAAACTATACTAGAAATGACATAACTCTCGCAATAGGATGTGGCAGAGACATATAATTCTAGGCTTTTCAAATCCATCTTTTTCAATGGTCTAACAACTTGGCCAAGCTTAACAAAACAAAATGGTAATCTAGAAAAAGTAGATTACCGTCTCTGGAGCCCACATTCGGCATCCTGTCCCAGAAGTAAAGTAACTCTCTGATATAACACATAATTTATCCAGACAGAAGGAATAAATCAATTTCCAAAGTTTAAAGTAATGCTTCATAGTTTTTTTAGTTTAAAAAAAAATCCTAAAGGGTTATAATGATCTTTCAAAAAATAGACGTTTTCTAATTTAGTAAGAAATTATTGTTGAAACAAAAGTTAATTCTATTGCTTTACTTTGGTACTGGTCCATTTTCATCCTATTGGGTTCAGTATATTTTCAGATAAAACGTTGGACAATATGATCCCACTAACATGTTTTTCTACAAAACTAACATAGAAAGTTTTTAATCAATTATATTCATTTATTGTCCAATTTTTGAAAGAAACAATAAATTCATTTATATTCCATGAAAAATTTCAAGTAAAACATTTATATTTTTGATAAAATCAAATAACTGAATTAAATATATGTTAATATAATTCCATAGATATAATCATTTAAATATATATATATCCCATTATAAAAATAGAGTAAAATAAATATATTTCTATAGAAATCAATTAAACCGAATATATACTAATTTAATTCCAAATACATATAGATTAAATAATATGTATATATATCAACGAATGATTCTAACTCAGAATTTCTAGCAAATATTATAGATAGAAGTTTCCGCGAATGATAAAAGACTAGCAAATAGTATAATTTCCAGCAAATAATCCTCATAGAAAAACTAACATTCGGCATATGAAAGCATGTTGAAACAAAATTTAACTTAATGTACAATATTAAATAACTTTAGTGGGAGCAACAGTAAAAATCATTCAATAATAAATTATAATGCGCAACATGTAAAATTTGTAAGTGATTTTATTATATGAATCGGATGTTCTATATATATATATATATTGCATAAAAATTAATATTTTATATATATAATATTATAATTTTACTACAATCACCATTACATATATGAGAAAATGCTTTCTCAATAACTTCAGATCTATGTGATAGATAAAAATAATAATATAAATACAACAGTGATATTAAGTTTATAAATATATGAATATATAAAATTAAAATTTGATAAAAGAAAATGATTTTAAGTTTTCACAGAAAAATGATCGAATATATATATAAATAAATTATGCATAGGAACCTGGTTTGCTATTCTTCTGTTGATCTCTTGATATTCCTCTTTTCCTCTATTTTTTTCCTCTTCTTTGTTCTCTCTTCTTGCACTAATTTTCTCTTTGGCTTCCAAATTCCTGTCAATATTTTCTGTGTGTGAATAATGAGACTTAAATCTTTAATTAAATTCCTTTATTTCCTTTTTCCAATTTCCTTACTATATTTCCCAGTTCCTGATTTTTGTATAGATTTTGTCTTTTTCTAAATCTGTGTCTTTTTCCATTTTTCTAATTGTTTCTATCTTTTTTACTTTTTTATTTTTTTTTATTTTCTAATTTTGTTTTCTTTTTCTAATTTCTTTATTTCTAATTGTCAATTAAAACAGATTTTTCTAATCTTGTAACTCACATATAGGACTAACTTAATTTATTACTAAATCTTGGAATAAATATAGATAATAATTCTAATTTCGAAAAAGGCATAATTTTAATAACTAATGTGATTCTAATAATAAATTTGCCACATAACTTATTTCTAAAATAATAATAATAATAATAATTATTATTATTATTATTTTCCCACATACAATTTAAATAAAATATATAAATATATCTATATAATTATATAATTTAATTTACTTTATAACTCACATATCATTTAAAATTAAATGTATAAATATATATCTATAAAAAATATATAATTTAATTTTACTTTATAATATTTTTAATATAAATAAAATAATAACTAGAAAATACAAAGAATCTTTTTTAATAAAATACTAAGGAACAACATTGCATCTACATGACATCTACATGCCATCTACATGTGTGTGTGTGTGTGTATTCGAGAGTATCCCCTCCATCCTAACCCTGCCAGGGAGCTAACCACCTCAACCTTGACCACACCCTTGTCTTCGACAACCTGCAACTCATGAAACTCGAATTTTCATTAATAGGTTAGTGACCAATAGCCTAAGCATAACAATTTATTTAATAAAATAATATTCACTTTATCATTTCAAATAATATTCACTTATTCCATCTTTCAAATTAAAATAAAATACCATCTATTTAATTCAAATTGGCATAAAATAAGTGTCTATCTATTTAATTCAAGTCCATTAACTAACATTTATTTAATCCACACATAATTATCCATAAATAGTTCTAAATATAGTAAGTTCATAATGTATCAGAATTTGAGACGTGACACATTTTTACAATTTGAGCCCCAATCTCTACCCATTGTATATCACAAACATTTCAAGGTCCAAAATAAACTTGTAAGTTTACAAATAATATCTCTACTTTTTATCGCTGCCAACTTATAATGGCAGAGTTTCAAAGATCTCTGACACTAAATCATAAATTACAAATTACATCCAAAACCCTAGATCCTACCTACTATTGAACTAGTAGAGTTTTGAAAGTTCAAAAGAAACTATGCATAAATTGCAAGTTACTTCAGAAACTTTGATTTCTTCTATCTTGGTGGAACTTCAATATTTTTTAACAAATGAGCACAATTGCAAGTTGCACCTAAAGCTCTGATTCCCACTAGCCTAGTATAGTCTCTCACCAAACTTTTAGATTTTTCACCAAACTTTTAGATTTTTCAAACAAGTTTGCAAATTTTTCACCAACACCAAAACCCCACCTTATTAAAAGACCTTACATTGCATATTGCCTACTTAGCACCTTGTTTTTGCTTTTTTCGTAGAATATCCACTATTCAAATAACCTGAAAACTTCTTTTGCTGTAACTTATAGTTTCCATTACTTCCTCAAAGATCAAGCCAACCAAAGAAATGGAGTATGATTTTAAAGGTTACCTCCCTCCATCAAAGTTCACTTAACTAATTTTAGAAGTTGCATATACTAACTTAGGACATGTGAACATTACAAAATTCCTTCAAAGAGTCAACATGGTAGATGGAAGGTCACGTTGGGCTTGCTACATAGAAAATAATGGCATTATACAAGCTACAACATTTCCAATTTTATTACAATCCCCTAAACTTATCTTGGCATGTGCACAAAACTATGAAGTAGAAAAGAGGAGAATCTTTGGGCCTATAAATGAGCTAGTTATGGATATTACTATAGAATCCATTGAAGAGACATTTGGGATTCACACCTATGTCAAGTATGCCCCTATGAATATGAAAACTACTAACAACTACTATGAAAAATGCACAACTCTTTGTGTGAAATTCCTAAATGACAACTAGTCATACAAGAGAAGATATTCCATTACTATAATTCCCAAGATCATGCGCAAGATAAAATTCAATGAGTACATAAGTGATTTAGTCACTCTTTTGAAAAGGATAGTGGGAAATCCTATATCCAAAAACTTCTATCCATGGATGTGCTACTTCATACTCACCATCATGGATGATACAAACAAGATCAATTGGGGAACTCTAATTAGTGATCTTCTACATGATCAACTATGTAAGGTGAAAAACAAAAAGAAGATCCATTAGACTTATTATCTTATATAACTATTGGTAAGAAGAGCTATCTTTCCAAGATTAACCAAAGTAGATAAGATGGGTCTGGGAGAGAACAAGGTTTATGAGAATTACGCTCAACTAGAGCTAAAAGAAAGGAACAAACACTACAATAGGGTAAATGATGCCTTTATCTTGTATATAATTAGACTTTTGGATAATGAGTTCAATAATTAGATCTCATTGGGAGATACTGCCATTGTCATTAAGTGGGGAAACTAGTATATACAATTCTTTACATTCACTTATATCAGAGTTGGGGGATTTACTATTACTTCATACAAGATACCAAAATACCCCAACAATAAAATTATCTTATTAGAATTTTGTAGGTAGTTAGCTAAATTTCACAATTTACTTTCTATTAAGCATAAGATAGGTGTTCTCTTCTCCATCATAATTGGTAAGTACACCTATGCCTCCTATATCCATGCCAAGATTGTTGAGAAGGAAATAGTAGAGATCAATCTACATCAATATGAGAGAAAATGGAAATTTGAAGATTGAGGATTAACTGGATCTCTTTACATACATCAACCTAATCTAGAACACTTCTAGGTTGATTGCATGGATGAACATGAAATTAGAATGATAGATTATTCAAAGATCAAATGCATATCAAATTTAAGCATTTAAAATTATCAAAGTACCAAAGGGGATCTCAAATGATGGGGAAGTGTTGGACCCATATTACAAGCTAGGAAAGGTTTATACCCAACAAATTCTAAAAGTGGATTGGTCCATTATTGAAGACACCTCAATCAAGAACAAGACTTAGTAATTAATTTCAAGAAATCTAGAGTTCTTGAGGAAGGTGTTACAGAAAAGTGGTAAATGAAAGAAGAAGATCCCAAAGAAAGATAAGTCTCATAAAACCTCCACCAAAATAAAAGAGACAACTCCTTCTCAAACCTCCACACAAGCCATCCCATCTCAAGGGATCAATATTGATGAGGAACAAGAGTCATTTGAAGAGCATGTACCCTTGATCAAGAAAAAGTAAAAAATTTAGTTCAAAACAAGAGGTACAAAGAGACAAGATGATGGTGCTACAACTACTATCTCTACTATGGAAGCTCATGTCCCTACTCCTTCCTCTCCTTAATAACCACCTCAACATTTGGAAATAGATACTACTTCTACTTAGAAATATATCCCAAAATAATCACAATAGAATACTTAGTTTCCTTTTGATGAAATTTCTCTCAAGAATCCTTAAGATCAACAAGGAGATCCCATTCTTGAAGAGGAACTAGCTATTATAATATTATTGTACAATAAATCTTTGAGCATGAAAAAACTTCCATTCTCAAGGAGGCCCCTTCTTTAGAAGAGATTCCTACATAAATGAAGACTCCCATGCCACATGGATCCCCTTCTTCTCATGAGTCCATACCATCTCGGAGGTCTCCTCCTCAACACACTCTTCCTCCAAGTCCTCCACCCCAAAGAATAGAAAATATAGCTATTGAAGGGGAGTCATCTCAACAAGTCAAGGCATTAGATATGGGAATGCTTGTAAGGTTGAATAGCACTTTGAAGAAAAGAAAAAGAGAAGTTGTCCCAATTACTAATGATTTTCTAGTTGTTGTGTCATTGTTCAAAGCACCTCCACACTCCAAAAAGGCAAGAGTTATCTCTTATATCTCTACAAATGCTCAAGGATTGAGAATAGTAGAGATAGCTCTACCCCATTTGTGATAAGGAAGAGAAATATATGCAAGCAATTGACTGTCCAATTACAAGGGTTTATCTCAATCAATAAACAAGGGAGATGGAGAAAGAGAATATGCAAATAGTTGTATCCACCATTCTAAGTAGGATGGAAAAATATGAAGAAACTAAAGAATAACTAAAAACCCAAGTGGGATAGTTGATTGCCTACATCTAATACCTTGTTGGCCTAGTAGATTCATCTTCACCTACACCAACTTTTTTTGTTACATTAGATAAAAGTCTACTAGTTAGTAAAAAATTGGAGGTATCATACAAGCAACTAGTACATGGAAAGAGCAAATCCTAGCACAAGGTCTGAAGATTATTAAAGGATAAATTAAATTGTATCATAAGATCAAAGACAATCTTAGATCCTTTGATGAATTGGAGGAAAATTTTGATGAAGAATTTTTATTATTAGAGGACAACTTACCATAGCTTTATCAAATAACAAAAGTGGATTTCTCCATATTGATGTCAGGTGGTATACTTGAAAATAATGATCTTAGACTCCTCCTTGAATGGTTCAAATCAACCAAACAAAGAATCAAATTTTAAAAGAAAATTTCAAAGGTGAAAGACCTTGACAATGGTACACTAGCAAACATTAAAGAATTCATGAAGGAAATTACTAGTTACTTTTTTAATTATTATCAAATTGTAAATTCAATCAACTTCATGGTTCAGGAGTTATCAAGTTTGACCAAGTAGAGCATGATTGAAGATACCATCAATAAGCTTGTCAAGATGAAGAATTTGTTCGATACATACGAAGGACAACTTCTAGTACATAATAAAGTTCCCAAGAAGAATTCAAATACTATTATTTCAAGGGATGTCCATTTTAGATACTCACATGGACTAAATTTTAGTAAGGTGAAAAAAGATTTGACCAATTTGTAAGAATATTTACTAGGCGATCATTTAGAAAAGGAAGAGGAAATAATTCAAATTAACAATGATAGCGTAGAAAAAATAGTATGAACAAAAATGAAAATTATTTGCAAGTCAAATTTAAGTTGAGATGTAATGATTAGGTATTTTGTGTCAAAATTTATACTTCATAAACTTTAATATTGTAATACAAAAATGACACATTGAACTTGGAGAGTGTTTGAGAATTAAAAAATATTTTATTTTGTAAAAGTTGTTTCAAAAGGTTATGGGAAAATATCAAGAAAGGTGCTAAAGTGACCATGGAAATTGTGCCAATGTGTTGTACACATGGAGATGAGGAGAGTGAAAACTTTTAAATGATGGAGATTCACTATTATAAATATTAAATGTGTCTTGTTTTAGACCCTAGGATTTTTCAATCATAGACATTGATGTAAAACTCAAATTTAATATTTTCCTAAGTTGTTGGGATAGAAAGAATGTTATTTTGAGTTGTTTTTATAAATGTACAACTAAAAATTTGTACAAGGGTTGGAAACTCTTTGATTTAATAAAATTTTAGACTTTTCATTTGTTTTTCCTTTGGTTTTTGAGTTTTCCAAACACGGGTTATGTTGTTATGATGAATTTATGTACTCTAATTGAATATTGATGAATTCTAATAAGTGCTTAATGAAATATTTCAATAATTAGAGGTTGTGAGGGTTCTATGCACCTAATTTGCACATGTTATGGTAGTTAATGTATCATCTTTCATTGATAATTGTCCTCAGACTCTTGCACCATTCTTGTCACCTTGCTTGTGTATAAACTGACCATGCAAGGAATTTATCTCTTCAACAAGGGGAGATTTGTCATCTCAACAAAATAGGCTCATCTTCTTTCTTCAAACCCTTACTTCTTTTGGAATGCTTTATATATCTAATTAGAATAAGATTAGTTTTAGGTTTGAAACCTGCAAATTGGTGTTATAAAGTTGAATCTTATGCATGTAAGTGTGTGTTTATTGATGATCTATAAACTTAAAGTGATATTTGAGTGTCATGAATGTTTTGGATCGATTTGTAGATTCATGTTAGATTTGAAAAGACTATGTTGTTACAATTACAAAAGTACATTAACTAAACTAAACACACCACTAGCCCCTTTAATTGGAACAACTTACAATAGTCACTAAGTTATCCTACATGATTATGACCTAGTAATATAGACTTTGGAGATAGTTTATTTCCTTATAGGAGATTGATTTTATTTTAGGAGAGGTGAGATACACTTAGTGATTTACCTAAGTTGTTGAGTGTGTCAAATCACCCATCAACACATCCTAATTTTGTTTTTGTTTAAACATTATAATTTTATCCTAGGTCATTATCACAACTCTGTGTTTTCATACCAAAACCAAAACAAGTCACTTGTTTTTTTATACCTATTTGTGAGTTCATCTACTAGTTTGCCTCAACCTTTTAGCCTTTTAAATCAAGGACATGATCTCTTTTCCTTTTATCTTTATTAGTTTATTTCATTAAAAAAATGAAAGATGTATTTTAAACCTTTTAATACTATGAAAGTACATAAAATAAATCTAACCTTTCTAACAAAGAAATAAAAAAAGGTTTAAACTACATTTATTGCATGTATTTACCTAGATGTATTGCGTTCATTACTAAACAAATATACTATGATTTGTGTATACACGTAGATCACCCAACTACTAGTATAGGTCCCATATGTTCCAAATTGGCGTTATTGTAATGTTCATACCCTATTCCACTCCTCTTCCTGCTCTCCTTTGCCACCCAATTGTTCTCCCCTCTCTCTTACCCTTCCTCTTCTAATCTCTCTGCATGCCACCTCTCCTCATTACTAAATAAATATACTATGATTTTTGTATACACATAGATCACCCAACTACTAGTATAGGTCCCCTATGCTCCAAAGTAGTTTTGTTGAATGGGCATACCCTATGCCACTCCTCCCACCCTCCTCCTGCTCTCCTCTACCACCCAATTGTTCTCCCCTCTCTCTTATCCTTCCTCTTCTCATCTCTCCGCTCATCCCTCCTCTCCTATTTATGATCCCCCTATTGTGTATCCACCATCTCTATACATTCCACAATACGTCCCACCCATCTCCTCCTCCTCCTGGTCCTATAAATATTGGTGCTAGCAATTATTAGGCCCATTAGGCCATATGCTCATTAGCAACCCCCACATCATCAATATCCATGATAGTGACAACCTCATCCTATTTGTCATTTTTATGGTTTCTTAGTCTCCAAAATTTTTCCTTCTAATCTCATCATATTATTTTGCACTCTACTATGTGCACCTATACATGGGTCATGGCAATAACAACCCTATATCTAGTTTAATTATTGCATAACACAGTCAAACTAAATTTATCTAAAACTATGTCTTGTTGAACCCTATACAACTAGAAAGTCCTCATAATCTGAGATAGATACCCTACACCTCCTTTCCACCCAAACATTTGTCTATATGGTAACCATATCACTACATTCTCATTTAGTCTATCAAATACTAATCTCCAATATACTAGAGACATTGTATATCCAATTGATTCTACTAGTGCCTTAGGCATATGGTTGTAAGTCATTCGCTCCAATGGCTTATGAAAACCACACTAGTCATTTGATCCTAATGTGCTTAAAATCCCATGTCTAGAGAAATGTCATAGCCATTGGATTAGACCCTTCTCCAAGTACACCTCTACTAATCATGGTATAATATTTTAATCATGCACTTCCACCCAAAAAAAAATCTCCTATCTACCTCTATCTCCTCTATGCAATGAGATATACCCCTTTGCAATTGACCTTTCATGCTTTAGGTACATCAAGCACCATAATCTGATTCAAGGGGATAGTCTTGGTGCCTCTCATAAGAAATCAACTTGTAAAAAACTAGTAGACATCCCTCCTCTACCTAATGTTCATCTCTCAAGGCCTCTACATGTTGGCCCCTAATAAAAAATCTCAATATCCTCTAGACATCCTTTAATTCCACTAACATATATCCAATGGGCAATCTAAGTACCGTAGCATCTAAATCCCATCCCTCCATTAGTGCCATGAGTATCCTAACATTATAGTTAATATTTGGTAGCTAATAAACATGTCATACCACCTCTCTCAACAATTTCCTATCACCATTTATCAAATATAAGCACCTAAATAAAATCAAGACCACATTATGTGGCCTCTCTTAACTCAATTAATGCTTGCAGAAATATAGAATAAATCTTATGTTAGTCTTCATATATATCAATAACACTAATCAAAGTGAAATAATTCTACATCTAGCTTTATGCTTATGCTATAATTAGACTCATGATTCTCTCTATTCCCCTATTTAGGACACAACCTATGAGTTTCCATTGCAAGTCTTAGGTCTTTAATCTGTCATGGCCGAAAACCCCTTGTTTCAACTGTAACTCTATAGTTGGGACCGTAACTCTTCCATAAAATCTCAAAAAAAGTTAAAAATGACAAAATTATAAGTTTTTGAGCTTACCTCATTAATTCATATGTTAGATGCCACCTAGACCATCAACCAATCCAATCAAATCCCCTCAAATCTTGTAGCATTCTCACTTGGTAAGTGATTTGTGCTCTCTCTCTCTCTCTCTAATATAATAAATGTCATTTATTAGAAAATAGTTTCCAAATATAGCTCTAAAGAGAAACAATTTGACCAATCATAACAAATCAATAACTATTAAGGAGTAGAGTGTGACAAATATAATAGGCATAATATATATTAAATTTGAAAAGATAGTTATATAATATAATAGACTATATAAAGTATCAACATGTGTTAACCAAGATCAAAACAATATCCAATATAAAAAAATTGAGCAACATCTTTCTCTTTAGTAGCTACAACCCTTTCCTCAACTCCTATGATACATTTTACTTTCTTCTCTAAGTCTTGCATAGTGTAAAGCATGAATTTCCTAAGCCACCATTCAAGAAAAGCAAAAATAGGAATATGATCATAATTGCCTAGCTAGAGCTAGATTATGAATTAGTAGCACCACCAAAACCATCTTTATCAACAAAAATTGTCACAAACCCTTATTTTCCCTAATATTTAATTTGAATTTCAAATAATATTATTAAATAGTATTGGGATTAATTAATTGACTTGATGTGGAAAGTGTCAACAAAGAGATAGTATCATGGAGGAGGGGGAGTCTAATTAATTGCATACACCACATAAAAATTTCATTTAGATAAAAATATTTACATTTAAGAGTATGTTTGAATTGCAATTTATTTGCACAATAGATTAAACAAAATATTTATTAGCAATAGATTTATTAAATTGAAAATTGCTTGCATTTGATTCTTATGCATCTTCATAGCTAGATTTTATCTAATTTTAGTCACAAGGATGATGTGGAGGTTTCAAAAAGGAATCTTGGGAGCTATTTCAAAAAAAAAAATATAATAGAAATTGTGAAGAGAGTGGAGTTATTTGAATTTATTTCTTTTTCTATTTTATTTTTGAGCATGCATTCTTTGATGGGGTAGCAAGATTATCTATAGAGAATTTGAGTCTATAAAAACTACAAAAAAGAATTAACACAAAAATGGAAAATCTAGAATTGCTTTCTTCATGAAGCTGCCTGCAAAAAAAAAACATAAGTAAAAGATCTGTCACATGGGAACTATTTCAAAAAATCTTATAATAGAAACTGTGTAGAGAGTGGAGTTATTTGAATTAATTTCCTTTTCTATTTTATTTTTGAGCGTGCATTCTTTGATGGGGTAGCAAGATTATCTATAGAGAATTTGAGTCTATAAAAACTACAAAAAAGAAAAGATTTAATACAAAAATGGAAAATCTAGAATTGCTTTCTTCATGAGGTTGCCTGCAAAAAAAACATAAGAAAAAGTTCTCTGTCACATGGGAGCTATTTCAAAAAATCTTATAATAGAAACTGTGAAGAGAGTGGAGTTATTTGAATTTATTTCCTTTTCTATTTTATTTTTGAGCGTGTATTCTTTGATGGGGTAGCAAGATTATCTATAGAGAATTTGAGTCTATAAAAACTAAAAAAAGAAAAGATTTAACACAAAAATGGAAAATCTAGAATTGCTTTCTTTATGAGGTTGCCTGCAAAAAAAAACATAAGCAAAAGATCTCTGTCACATGGAGTATGAAAAGAATGGATCTCCATGGCTTGGTGTATGAGAAGAAGAGAGAATTTGGGAATACCCATCAATCTGTCAAATTTTTCATGGATCAGTCAAGAGTTGAACCTAAGACCTTCAATTTACATGTTGGAGTGCTCTACCCATTAAACTATTGGCCCTTAGTTGATCAATCATATAGATTATTTCCAACACAATCTTGCATTCCACGGGATGACATCTCTATGAGGCATCTGTCCATCAGTTCTCATGTCTTGTCTGTGCTGCAACATCTTTTTGCATACATGTCTAGCGGGCACTTGCATCTGCAACATTTGACAAGTTTACCCTTTACAAAGCCCCCTTATTGCTTAGGCTAGGCAGATGCTGACAAAGATTGTGGTGTCTGGTTTTACTCATACCAATTGCTTTTTCTTGAAGGTTTTAAAAGCCTTTTCAACAAATCCATTTTGTGCGTAACCTGTGCAAGTGCGCATCATTATACCACAAGTTTTTTTAGATTGTTTCTTTTAGCATCACCAATAATCCACTTTCATTTATGCTTTGATGAATGCCCTTTCACTATTGCTGGAGACTTGACGCTGTGAACAATATTGAAGTGCAAGCCTTTTATTCAGATTGCCTTATTTAGCTTATTGTTGTGTTTAACTTGAATACAATCAAAATTTTAATAAGATCGTATCATATGAAAGGAGAGATTTTGGGCAATACATCAAATTTATATAGGATTATGCTTATATATCTGGTTTTAAATTAATTAATGTCACAGTTTTTAGAGGACACCTTTGAATAGATTTTTGTCATAGAAATTGCCTAAAGCAAGGTCGATTGCCTTAGGCGCCTTTTAGCTGTGACGCTGCCTCAATCTCTTCTGTCTTTTCTGCTTACACTTTCCAATTGATTTTACTTAAAAGATTTTAAATTTTCAGTTTAGTGTGTAATCTACTATCTCGTAGTATCTCCAATTTAATAAATTTTCTTTGTTGGATGTCAATACCCTTTTCCAAAGCTCTCCCTCTAGCACATATAGAAAATATGTTGGTTAAGGTTGTGGAAATTGGCTTCACACTTGCTAGCGACTTTTGCTTGAAAGTTTACGAAGCCTTGCAAACTTTAATTTTGCACTTATCCAGCTATCGTTTACGTCTCTAAGATATCTAATCAACTTATTGTTATCATCCTTATCACACTTTGCATGGTGTAAGTGAAATAAAATTTTCTAAAGATAACTTTGTTTTTTTAGCACTTCAGTATTATGGCGTTTCAAGATTAGAAATCTATCATAGCACTGCCTTCTTTATACAAGTGAATCATTATTATTTTATCTATATTGGCTTTTCTTAGCTGAAAGATGTTGAATGATATTATTTATAGTTTATATATTTGAATATGCCCTTTAAATTTTTTTGTTAAGCCTTAGAATTTATTTCAGATAGAAGTAACCATTATATTTAATGCTAGGTATAATGTGATATCTAGTAAGTGCATGATTATTTTTCTTGGAAATTAAATGCTTTTGTTAGTCTTAGAGTTTGTAACTAACTCATCCTAGAATGGAAGATGTGATCTTTTGGAAGTAGTTCTAATAGGTTTTCACCTTTGAGGAATTATGACTATTAGTTTGAAAAACCTTGTGTAAGCTAGGTCTTCTCCTATAGTAGACTTGTGAAAACCTATAAGGTAGTTAGACCTTAGTTATTGTCTCCTTTAATATGAGGTATATTTGTGAAAATAAATTTTGAGAATGTTAAATCTTAGTTTGTAATTATGAAGTTGCATCAATGTATATAAAGATATATTTAGGGCTCTTGGATTTAAGACAAAGAGAAGGGTAGGTCTATGTTCCTCCAGCCTATCTATCTTCAATGATATGAAAGATGCTTTGACCAAAGATTTTATAAATCAAAATGAGTATTTGTATTGGTTTGATTTAATTACTCTCTATTATATCATGATATATGTTCATTTGCAATTGTTTTCTATTGTTAAATGTTAGAGATATCATGTTGCACCAGATTCTTTCACACATGTTGGGTTCAGTTTGCTAGACCTCTCATGAAGGGTCAAGTTGCTCCTAATATTTTGGAGTAAGACTGAGGAAGCGTAAGCCTTATGGTTGGGTAGTAAATCACCTCGTTGATGCTCTCTCTCCACTAGGTTCAATGGTGATATTGTATTGTGTGACTCATTATTGTATAATGATGTAAAAGGACATAGTCCTATTTGTACTCTAAGCTAATGTTGAGTAGCTTCTATAATATTCTTTTATTTGAATATACATGATGAGATACTTGTTTCATGACTTATTGTATTTGACAGGGAAATATTTAATTTCTTCCCTTTTCGACATTATTTTATTTAGAATAATATTATTTTATTTAGAATAATATTATTTTATTCTGATCTATTGATGAGGTCTTTACATGTGGTGTGAGAGCATTTTATGTTCATCACTCAGGCCTCGAGTCACCTACACTTAAGGTTTCATTGTATTAATGTGAACATGTTAAATGGACTGATTGTACATGTGCATTGGATAATTTGAAGACCCTAGTTTTGGGGTCAAAGATTTCTTAGATGTGTTAGAATCTTGGATGGTTTAGTTTGGAAAGGAATAGACTTTGTGGACTAATTTTGAAAGCACTCTAGGTTCAATTATAGGACCTTGAGTCTTTTCGCTTAGAGTGCTTATACTTGAGCAAAAACATTAAATCTTGATGAAAGCTAAGATGGAGAAATCCGAGTTAAAAATAATGGTGTTGATTGGATTGTACAACCATAGGAGAATGTGTGGAATCATGGTGAAATGTTGAGTTGATAGATCTCTCTAAGAAAGATGTGAAAGAACAATGGACTAAAAGAAAGATAAGGTTGTTATTAAACAACCTTATGGAATGAAGAATATTTGAGGGTCTTTTGTCGATGAACTAGAATTAACAGTTGATTGGATGAGTGTTCTCCTTTTGTCTTGTAGATAAGGTAGAAAATCTTGATGTTTGTATGTTGTGATTGCATTGTTCTCACTTACTTGAATAATGATTATTTTCATATTTTGTGATGTACTTGTGTGAGTGAAGAACTTTATGTATTCCTACTTTATGCTACTAATGCATTTTATATAATGATTAATTCATGTGTTTTATATGAATGGAATTATTGAAGTAGACTTGGCATATTTATATGTATCATATTTGGAAAAAAATTTGAATTATGTGTGATGTGAATGAGATTTGATAATTGACTACTTTTATTCAAAAGGATATTAAGTTTTTTTCTTATAAATGTCCTAACAACCTGTACAAGTGTTTGATTGCTAGACACAGGGACTATGTTGAACAAATAGGTACATTGGAGTAATCAACATCTTGGTTAACGTTAAGGTACAACGGGTTGGAAAAAGGTATGGAACTTTCTTATGAGCTCAATATGTACTTAATTTGATTTGATTTTTAGATCATCCGGACGATGATTCTTCCAAGAAGGGAAGGATGTCATAAGTCTTGTTTTCCCTAATATTTAATTTGAATTTAAATAATATTATTAAATATTATTGGGATTAATTAATTGACTTGATGTGGAAATAGCATGAACGACACTCTCTCAACGGAGAGAAAGTATCATCGAGGAGGGGGTGTCTAGCTAATTGACAACAAATTGTACTGCATGGATCTTTGCACACACCACATAAAAAATTCATTTAGATTAAAATATTTTCATTTAAGAGTATGTTTGAATTGCAATTTATTTGTAGAATAGATTAAACAAAATATTTATTAGCAATAGATTTATTAAATTGTAAATTGCTTTCATTTGATTCTTATGCATCTTCATTACTAGATTTTATCTAATTTTGGTCACAAGGATGATGTGAAACTTTCAAGAAGGAATCTTGGGAGTTATTAAAAAATCTTATAATAGAAATTGTGAAGAGAGTGGAGTTATTTGAATTTATTGCCTTTTCTATTTTATTTTTGAGTGTGCATTCTTTGATGGGGTAGAAAGATTCTCTATCTAGAGAATTTGAGTCTGTAAAAACTAAAAAAAAAAGAAAAGATCTTTGTCGCATGGAGTATGAGAAGAATGGATCTGCACCACTTGGTGTATGAGAAGAAGGGAGAATTCTTGGGTGAGGAGAAAATGGTGATTCCTGGATAGATTATGTCACAGTCGCAACATTCTATTTCTACACATGTGCACTAAGAGTTCACGACCAGACTGGTATGAATGCCTTTTTACTTCTTCCATTTGGTGCATATCAGGAATCCATTACAGGTAATTCTGAGAATCAAAATTATTTTTGTTCTTCTCTTTTCATCTAATTAGAAGAGTGTAAGTTTGGCGAGGTTCCTTTGGTTGTGTGTCTAATTGATAAGATTATTTTCTTAATTGGAATGAAAACATGTCTACGCTATCATAGTGAAAATTTGGGGATCACTTTCTTCTAATAGTTGTAATTTCTTAAAGAGAAGTAATGCCTCTATGGTATGTCCATTTTGGGCATATCCAACAATATTTCATTCTAGGAGATGACATCGCTATGAGTCATATGTCCATCAGTTCTCATAGCTTGTCTGTACTACAACATCTTTTTGCATACATGTCTAGCCAACAATTGCATCTGCAACATTTGACAAGTTTACCCTTTACAAAGCCCCCTTATTGCTTAGGCTGGGTGGATGCTGGCAAAGTTTGTGGTGTCTATTTTTACTCATACCAATTGATTTTTCTTGAATTTTTTAAAAGACTTTTCAACAAATCCATTTTGTGCATAACCTGTGCAAGTGTACATAATTATAGCACAGGTTTTTTTGGTTGCTTCTTTTAGCATCACCAATAATCCATTTTGATTTATGCTTTGATGAATGTCCTTTCATTATTGCTGGAGATCTGACACTGTGATCATTATTAAAGCACAATCCTTTTATTCAAATTGCCTTATTAGCTTATTGTTGTGTTTAACTTTTCGTTGTAGAATACAATCAAAATTTTAATAAGACCATATCATATGAAAGGAGAGATTTTGGGCAATACATCAAATTTATATATGATTATGCTTATATATCTAGTTTTAAATTAATTAATGTCACAATTTTTAGAGGACACCTTTGAATAGATTTTGTCATTTGCCTAAAGCAAGGTTGATTCCCTTATGCGCCTTTTAGCTTTGATGTTGCCTCAATCTCTTATGTGTCTTTTTTTTTTAGAGAAAAGGGGGAGTAACCCCAGACTTATATTTATAATAAGTATACTAAAAGATACAAAAGGGAGTGGGGATCAGTATTTCCTTGCCCCTCTAGGCAGCCAAAAAAGGGAAAAACTGCACAACAGGAACCACTGAGAAATGAGAGACCAAAAAGTAAAACATACAAAACCATACTCCATCTATGCCGAGCATAGGAAGATAGAAATTTTAACAAAAAACACCAAATTCAACATACACCTCACCATAGAAGAGAAATAGAACACATTTAATCATCATCACCAGCCACTGCACCCAGAACCCTGCTTTCCACTGCTACCATCTCCTCATCTTCATTCTAGACAGGGGAATCCGCCATGTTTGAAACATCCTCTACATCATTAGGGATCCTATGGTGCTGAGGAGCAAGGTTTGCAGCATGAAATCTTAGAAACTAGATGGCTATAAACATATCCTTGCACTTAAGCCTTACAGATTTGGGAACTGAATGGGCATGTCCCCTAAGAGCCCTCTCCAGTAGGCATATGCACCCACAACTCAGCCCATGTTGCATTTTTTTATAAATGCATTCGTAAGATCTCCTGGTTTGTAGCTTGTGGGAAGGGAAGAGACCACCAACTTGAGCGTCCCCAACCATCAAGTCGTAGTTAGCCACCGCATCATTCCACCTTTCCACAGAGAAGAGGTGCTAGTTTATGACACCCATCACAAATTGGAAGGATGAAATGTGAATCCTGCACAATATCCATTAGATTCGACAGGAATATTGAAACAACCTCTGACCATTTTACCTCCCTATCCAATGTGCCTTGCAACCATTTGTGATTGCACACAGTCTAGACTACGAATTGAGCCAGCGTGCAATCCAACTGGAAGACGTTGTTGAGCTCCACAATTCCCATGTTGCGTCTGATAGTCGGTTCCCATTGAAAGGGAGAGAAGTAGATTCTAAAATTTGCAGCCTCCCCCTCCATTCGCAAAAATCCTATAAGACAAAGAAGACTACAAAGAAAAAGCACGGAAGCAAGAAGCAAGCGAAGAGAAGCTTTGAAAGTGATGAAAAAGAGGAGGAGAGCCATATTTAAAAAGAGATGACGTCAGGAAATAAATGAGAGCATTAAAAAGACATGAATGGAGGGGATATCTAATGCCATCCTTCCCCTTTGCAAGAAGGATTTTAAGAGCAACTCTCAAAATGAAGAAATGACAGTACTGTATGGGTGACTATGGGTCCTAATCCCTGAGGAGGGAATGACAGCAAGGGACAAGTACCAAAAATTATTAAAAGGCCATGCAAGGGATGGGAGTGATGTGGCAAGCGCACCCAGAAAATAGCACAAAGTACCAAGAAGCAGGTGGAGAAGAGAGGAGATCTAGAAAAGATCTTCCTTCTGGTGGGAATAACTAGGGGAAAAGACCCAATAGGTGTGCACCTTAACTTCGTGCCTCTCAAAAACATACTTGTCGATGTCAAATACGTTTAAAAACTTTATAACAACTTCATTGCTTAGTCAACTGCTTATAACTAAGGTTTCAGGACCACACGATCAATTTTGATGCCAAATCTATACGTAATCGTAAAAAGTGTCAAAAACAACACTTTTTGAACCCCTACCTTATGATGGTCAATTCTCACCTCCCTTCATCGCACACATTTGTGCCAATGAGTGAACAATTTTCCCCCTATATTATAGACATTAGTACTCAAATCCATAATAGAATCCTCTGAAAAATAAATCTAAACTCATATCTTATGTGCATATTTATATATAAACCTAAACAACATTATACTATTAACTAATTAGAAAATTACCAAAAAATATTCTATAAAACACCCTAAACTTCATATAATAACATGCTATTTTGAATCAAACTTAACCCTAATCTAATAATAAATTATCCTATTGTTGAATAACCCTAAACCTAAAATGAATCTCACTTCTCACACTCAACCCTATTTCTCACTTTGCCGCTACCGCTGCTCCAGCCCACAGCTTCCATGGAGGCCGCCGACGTGGGAAGCATAGAGATCACCAGGTGTGGGAAGCAGTGAGGCCATTGACGTGGAAGTGGATGGAGGCAATAGGTTTGGTTTTTAAACAGTAGCCAAAGGACTTCTCAGACTCATGGAGTTTTTAGTGTTTGGCTATTTTCTTTTGGTTTTTCTTCACCCATTTTGCTGTTTCTTTGGTGGGTTTTCAGGCATAGATGGACCAGTTGGTGTGAAGCTCACCTTTTCTGATCTTATTGTTTCCCGGTTCTCCGCTCCCTCAGGTTCCCCATCTCCTCCTAGCTGGCTCCCTTGAATTGAATCTAGGGCAAATCTCTCTCTGTTCAGGTAGAGGGGTAATTAATTGTTGAGTAGGAGACCTTGCCTCTAGGCCCTAGCCTTCGCCAACTGATGCTCTTCTCAGCCTCTGGTGAATATGCAGTCCTTGTGAAACAATGAACAATGATTTCAGTCTACCTGGGTACGTCTGGTGTCACAATTTTTGTATTCAAAGATTTATTGGTGTGAGCATTATTTAAGCAATCTGAAAGAAATTAGTTATTATTGTTGTCATGTTTAAAAATGGCTCTAAATATTACTTTCCTTATTTATGTTATAGGAGGATATGACAAGGAAGAGAAGGTGTGGGAAGCAGGGAGGCCGTTAATGGAAATGCCTAGCCACACACTTCTAACATTCTCATAGCTCTAGCCCAAGACTCACAACAATCCACTCCTCAGCCACATTCAGTCACAGAAATTGTGTCTTTTGACACAATAGATTTAAAGGGTTTTTGTAACCAGGGTTTGCAGGAGAACCAATAGGTAAGGTCATTTTTGACCTTACTAGGGCAATGACCCATTTTTTTTGTATTGCATAAGTTGTTTTTTGTATTGCATAAGCTTTTTTTTCTATTGCATAAGTTTTTAAGGTGTTTGCTAGTCTTTCAAAATGTGACAGAGGTTTAGAAGGTCTGTCAACATGGTCTATGAGGTTTGTGTATATAAGGTCAATGTCACAAGTCTAGAAAGCCTATGAAATTATTTACCAAGGTCTACCATAATTTTTTAGGGTTTGTGTAGTGTTTTATGGGATGTATTGGTAGAATCTTTTTGAATAAAAGAGTGCAAACTGGAACCATCACAAAGAAAAAGAGCCTAGTAGAGCACCTGTTGAATGAACTGCCAGTTCAACCTTACAAAGGCAATAGAACTGTAGGATTGTTCCAGGGGATGCTACCAATGCTTACATAGCAGGCAACTGTAGGATTGGAAATATGCATTGCTTTGTACCCTTCATACCAAGTAACTAAGGTCCCTAATTGCCGGCAAGAATAAATGTCTCTACATTGACATAATGATAAATTTAGAAGATATGCTTATTGAGTCATTTCGCAGAGGATCTTGTTGGCATGCATAATAAGCTTGTATTCTAAGTTTGCCATTTAATTGCTGACTAACTAACAACACAAATGCCCTCCTGAATCATTCAGACTAGTTGTAGCTAAAACAACAGATCTCCTAAACATTTCTCAAAAAACTTTAGATCAAGAAGAATCTCAATTACAGCTATCTAATTAGTTTACTAAAAAAAACCTTTTACATATTGCCTGAAGGCTAAAGTGCTACCCTGATCATACTCGAGAAGACCTTTTAAATATTACTTGAAGGCTTTAGTTTTTCAAGACAAACCCAATTGGAATCTCCGATTAGCCAGAAGTATAAAGAAACATAAATTTGGAAAATTTTAGAGCTTAGAAAATTCATAGAAGGTAGGCATCAATTGCAGCTATCTCCATTTCAAAGCATATGTATTTTTACTATGCATTTCAATCTAACACTACAAATTTTTGCATCAATTACATTTTCTATTTTTGAACAGAAGAGTGGTTGGCATGAGAAGCCCCAGGCAAGGAGATTAATTCAATCAAACTTACAAGTCTACAACCCCTAATGTATGCATAAATAAAGCCTTCAATCCTATAAGACCTGCATTATAGGCCTCTTGCCAAGTCTCTTACAGTACTCTGCTCAATAGCAATTTTGTAAAATGGACCATCAAAAACATGATATCTGCACAAGCATTGGAAACCAATGACTTTTAGAGGTAAGAATGTCATAGTAAAGCATTATTTTATCATTCTTAAAATGCAGTAGATTGTTATCATTTGTATGCAAACAAGATTATGTTCTCTTAGAATTATATGTAAAGAGTATTCTTAGTTGAGAACGTAGTTTGAAGGAAATAGTGTTATGTCTTTTATACAGTAGCATGAAACTGTAGAGTTTAGCAATCCAACATTGTCATTCTCTAGAAACATCTGTAGAGGATAACTCTCTCTCTCATGCTATCTTTTGTCATCAAACCTATAGGATCATTAGGTTGTCAACTCAATAGATGAACGACACCAATTTGTGGGAAAATGAGTTTGAATAACTCTATTTCCACAGAGGTTATCAGGATATGTAGGAAGACATGTCTTATACTAAGTCTACACCTGAGAAACTGTAGTTTTTCCTCTAGCTAAGAAACATCCTATGTGAGGAGAAAGTTTATTCATGCAGAGATAAATTGATACTTATTCTCATCTATGAATGCATGCTATTGTGGCTTTATCTTTTAAGGGCACAATGTAAAACTAGGAGAAGTTATGTATGCTTTTGTAGAGACCGAGCCTTACCAGAACTATAAATTTTAAAACCTAGAAATAGTTAAGAGTAGGAATGCATAAGTTTTATTTCTTTTCAATCAAATGATTTTATGTTTGATTTACACCTATTGTAGAATATATAGAATGTTACAAAACATCTTTCGAAACATCTACGATAGTTATAAATCATCACATAAGAAGTCTACAACAATGACAAGTATCATCATGATATTTAGAATAGTAGTTGGACTGAATAATATTAAGTCCTTAATGATCATTAGTTAATTTCTGTCAATTTCAATTCACTAAGGTCCCCTTGTGGATTCAATTTCACAACATTTCTCTTGTATACTCATTAGGCAAAATGGCTAAATTATTGGCTAAGAAGTTGGGAGTTTTTGTGCACATGTTTGGATTCAATTTTGGAATTCAACATGTCTACTAGGGCCCACCTATATGTGGATCTCTTTGATCCATTACCATGTGTTCTCAACTTACAACTTTTCATTGAAGCTTGGTTAGAGTATGTGGATTTTGAAGGTCTACCTATGAGATGCTCTCATTGCAATCAAATTGTTTCAAAACAAGGGCCACCTTCTAAGGAGTTTAAATGGAGAATTCAGGAGACTTTCTTACCCAATCAATTTAATGCTTTGACTAGACAACACTCAAAGGAGTCTAACTAACATATGCGTCTTGCTTCTCCTTAATTTTTATTATTGTCTTTTATATATCCTACACACAACTATAGAGAGATTAGTATAAATACATTGTTTTATACTTCTACAAATTATTTCATATGTAGAAATATGTATCTATACTAATCTAATGTATCTAATATGTATATATATAAATCTAATGTATTTAAGATGAACTTTTTATAATAGAGAAATAAAAATACATAAAACTTATTTACTTATATTATATAGTAAAGTATATTTAGTATATTTAAAATTTTACTTAAGATGAGCTTTGAATGTGATTGCTCAAGATACTTTGTTGCTGCAATGCTTTGTGGCTGTTTAACAACAAATAAAATAGTAGGCATAAGTTTTCCACAGCCGAGAGTGTTTTTAGATTCAACTACCAATTTCAGAAAATATTTTATGTTTTAACCATTGACATGATTAACACCAAGGTTCATCTTCTTAACATCTCAATTTTTTTATTGTTCCTAATCTTTTTAAATTTCAATGTTCTCTATCGAAATTTACAGTTCAAACTTGACTTCCAAAAAGATAACATTTATTGTTCCTAATCTTTTTAAATACTTTAACAGTTTGCTCCATTTTTGCAATACAAAATACATATCACATTGAGTTTGTAATGGGCTCTGGTTTTTTCAGTTTGAGGTTCCTATGAACACACTTTCACAGGCCATTGAGCAGAGGTAGTGATACATTTTCACTATTTTGTAATTCCTTGTCCTCAAAGTCAACAATGGGCACCATACAAGGCTTGCTTTGAAATAGTCTCTGCAATGCAATCTTTTTCAAACTCATCTTTGTTTATTTTCAAGGATGTTTGTTTTGGTGACCATAGTCACTAGGAAAATTGGATATTACATTACATTGCTGATGAAAATAACAAAAACAACAAAACATTATATTGCTAGTTGCATAATACGGTAAGACAGTCTTTGACAAAACATTACAAAATTGTCAGCTTTTACTTACAATGTCCAAAATGCATTGCTAACTAGATGTTTCAAAAAACTTATAGCAATAACTTGACATCAAATCCTGATTTTCTAGTTTACCAGTGATACAGCTTCGAGAAAAGATTACAAAATTGTCAGCATTTACGTACAATGTCCCAAATGCATTGCTGACTATATGATTCAAAAAAATTATAGCAATAACTCGACATCAAGTCTTAATTTTCTAGTTTACCATAAATCCAGGGAATGGCTCTGGCTCTCTATAGGACTATTTGTTGAAGTATTTTTTGGAGGAGCTGATTCCACATGAGGTGTGATAGGAACAAGATGACCAAACATTGTTTCATCTAAAAGCCCAGAAAATTGGAATTGCTTTATAAGAGAATGAGGGGGACTGTGACTAGTCACTTGGAAGTTGTTAATGGCAGTATAAGCAGGGCTCAATATGCTATACATATCCCTCAAAATTTGATGATGTTCAGGTAGAGGGGTTGATGGAGTACTCAAACACCTTGAACTACTTCCCTCATGTGTTGAATTTGTTTTACTAGTCACTTGTTGTTTTCTAAGGGTAGTAAGCAGGGCTTAATATGTTGTACATATCCCTTATAATATGATGTTGTTCAGGTAGAGGGGTTGATGGAGTACTCAAATGCCCTGAATTGCTTGCAACATGTTTTGAATTCGTATCCTTGACCATTTGCCTTTGTTCATTCTTCAATTCTCTTGCCCTTCGTTGCTGCAACTTTTCTTCTTCCTTCTTTTGTCTCTTCAATTGTCTTTCAAGCTTTTGCTCTTCCCTCCTTTTCTTTTCTTCAATTAGACGGATTTTCTTTGCCTCTGCCTATTGTTTCTTTCTTGCTTTTAGTTCCTCAAGTTCTATTTTCCTTGCTTCTTGTTGCTCATGCAGGATTAGATAATCATCTGTGGTAAGAATTTGGGATTGCCTACCTAGCCTCAGTGCACTGTCATCCAGGGGATTGGGTCTCTTACGAACCGTTTCAATTGGTAGCTTGAGAAAGTTCTTTAATGAGCCTTGACTACATCTCACTTGTTGGTCTGCTATTTCATTACCTTCAGAGTTCTATAATGAACCTTCATTACATTTCACTTGCTGCAATGTTGTATCAGTAGCATCTAAATCTATAGTTTCCCAATCTGTGGTATCTGCATAATAATGAATAACCTCAGTTGTTGGAAGTGGAGGAGGGGAAGGCATAGATAATGACACTTCTTCATTTTCAAAATCAATCTGCATTCTAAGGTTGTTGGCAGCTTCTTTAACCCAATTTAGTGGGTTAACTTATGTTGGCAAGCTCATGGCATCTTCTTCTTCATTTGACTATTGTGTTTGGCTGACATGAGTAGCTAAACTTATGCTGTCATTCACTTCATTTGTTAGTGTTGATTGCTCCCTTGCCATTTGTACCAAACAATTTTGCACTTCAACCTCTTCATATCTAGCCAACCTTAATATGCTTGCAATACCTGTAATCTCATTTTCTCCTTCAACAAAGAAGGATTCACTTGTTCTCATGTCATTACAAAGAGCATCACTATTTAGTGGCCAAATTCCAGTCCTTCAAAAACTTGATATGATATTTTCAGATGTAAGGGCAAGCTTGAAAGCTTTGCTACTTAGTTCAGCCAATTCTGCCCTCCTTATTTCAATGTGGGGGTTTTTTGCCATCCACTTGGACCTTTCAGTTTTGAAGTATGACTTGAATGGTGCAAAGACACTAAAATCCAAAGGCTGAAGTTTGTGGCTGGTATGTGCAGGCAAAGTAAGAAGATCAATGCCCAAAGATCTAGCTTCTTGAATTGTACTGTAAGCCACATGGCTTCCATGTCCATCAAAAATGAGTAGATGTCTATTTGTGGTTGAAGCTCCACTAGGGACTGATCTAGAAAAATGGTGCAGCCAATTCAAGAAGAGCTCTTTGGTCATCCAAGCATGTGGTTGGGTTGCCATGCACGCCCCTGGTTCACAATTTGCTATATAGTTTTTTAGCTACCTTTTACCTTTGAAAAGATAAAACCCTGGTATACTATGCCCTGCTGCATTAATACAACATAAAATGGTTATCCACTCTCTACTTTTTGATAGAATTTGTGGCACACTTCTGCTACCCAACTTTGCAATAACTCGCATCCCACAATTTCTGCCTACTTGAACACCTGTTTCATCATAGTTCCATATCTTTGTTGGGCCATAATGATTAGCATTATAAAGTTTTTCCAAGTTGTCATAAAAATTTGCCACAATGCTCAGACGCAACATCGCTGCTCTATCCCAGTCAAGACCCTCAACAATCCTTATTGTCAAATCTAAATGACGTCTATGGAAACCAGCCCACCCTGATCTACCTGGCAAACTATTCGTGAAAGGATTTGGCCTTCCTTGACAAATTTGTGCAATGTGTGGCTTCAACTGAGTAACCTCCATACCATGACCAAGTTGAGCCAAATCTTTGCACCATTCGACAACTTCCAACTCTTCTTCCATTGACAAAATCGTTGGTGGTCCCTTTATTTTCGTGGTTGTTTTTCCGGCCAACCAATTTGTCAAACTAGTGCAAGGGATACCCCACTTTTTTCTAGCTGCTCTTATGGAGTACTTATTGTCCTCAACATCCTTGATCACACCATCCATATCTTGTTTTGTCCATTCCCCTCTCTTCATCTTTGCCTTCAATCCATGTTTTTGAGTAGAACTAGTAGAAACATCAATGTTAATTGCATTGTCATTAACTGGACTACAATCAGTGTTATTTTCAGGTGGGTTGATTGAAGTCTCAGCATCATCTGAGTCAATTACATTCAATTTGACTCCCCTTGGCAACCTGGTCCTAGGCCTTCGACTTGTTCTTCTGGATCTTCTCTTTCCTGCTGCCATAATGCCTAAATAAAATGATGTCATTTAATAATTATTAGCAAGAAAATGTAATGAAAATGTAATCGATCTTTTCATAACCTATCTGTTAAATGTTATAGCTCTGTTAAATATATATATATATATGTCTATTAAATTTTATAGCTCTGTTAAATGTTTGGGTGCATCTAATGCTCAGAATGGCACTTTTGAGGTGTCTTGGCATATCTGATGCTCATAATGGTGTTTCTAGTGGTCAAAATGTAGAGTGACGCTAATGAGGTGCAGAGTGGCACTTGTGATATGCAGAATGGAGCTAATGAGGCACATAATGGTGCTTGTGATGTGTAGAAGGAAAAATGACACCTGTAACTAGCTAAATGTAGAATGGTGCTTATGATGTGTTGAGTGGAGCTAATGAAGAGTAGATTTGCACATATGATGTACAGAATGGTGCAAATGATTGAGAGATTGGCACTTTGATGTTTTGATGGCTCCTATGGTTGGTAGAGGGTGGAATGACAACTGTGAGTGGCTAGGTACATAATGATGCTTGTGATTGATAGGTAGGTGCTACTAATGAGAAGATTGGCACATATGATATACAGAATGCTGGTCCTACAAAGCTGATCCTTATCAAGTTTCCACTCTTCATTATCTTTTTCTTAATATCCAACTTTTTTTGTCTGCCCATCGGATGTGCCCATCCACAATCTAGTGCAAATATAAGTTTATATGAGAACACAGAGATTTCGTAAGGAAACATGTACATGAAAAAATCTATTTTATTTTACAGGTACTGAAATGTCAAAATCTGCTGATGTTTCTTTTCATAGCTTAAGATTTTGTATATACAAATTTGCTGAATCTCTTGCTTTACATATGATATACAGAATGCTTTACATATGATATACAGAATGCTTTACATGTGCATTTTGCTGTTAGGGTACTTCTAGGGAAAGCTATAACATTTAACAGAGCTATAACATATAACATTTAACAGAGCTATAACATTTAACAGACATATAATGTTTAACATTTAACAGAGCTATAACAATTAACAGAGATATAACATTTAACAGACATATAACATTTAAATATTTTTGTCTACCAAGAAGCTAATATTACTTGGTAACGAATCAATATAAGAACATACTATAGAAATAAATAAAAAAACCTGATTTGAGAAGAAGACAATGTGCCACCTAAGCCTTGTAGCAGTTTGCAGGTCTGATATTCTAATACTTGTTGTAGTTCTGATATTCTTTCTGACTCGTTATAATGAAAATGATACATATGAATCATTGGTTCATTTTATAGATTAATTCCCTCTAGTTTTTTGAAATTCAGCGTTCCACGGATGGAGAGCCAATTTTCAAATTTGATCTATTTATTGTGTTCACATTTGATTTTCATTTGAAATGGGCATGGATGCATTTTTTAAATTTGGTGTCATTAATTTTGTGATTTGATTTTTTAAATGGTGAGCCTCACATCTGTTTATTTATTTTACAGGTACTCTGAATCTGGTTGTTGAAGTCTCCAAGTTGGGCATTTATTGCTCAATATTTGGGAGAGATGGACTGATTTATTAGAAATAAAATTTTGTAACTATGTCAAGTTGGGTACCTGTCATTGTTCATTACAATACCGGATTAATTGGTGGAGGACCAATAGTTGTACATTTAGTATTTTATATAGAGTAAGAAGCATGTATTGACGTTGACAAGAATGTGTCTATAGGTGGACAAAGTAATTGGAAGACTATACAAATTTGAACATAATATTTTAATATAGTTTTGTTATAAGTTCAGATGTGTTTTTTATTTGGAATAAATTATATTATCTTTTGTTCCATTTAGAGCTAAAAGTTGAAAAGGGATGTTTGTTCATTTTGTACTATTGAATGGGCAGTTTGACAGGGTTAAAAGCAATAGTTATTAATACAAAAAGTTACTTTTATTGATATTTTTATATTCAAGCAATAATGAAAATATGTTCTACTAATGGATCAAACTATGACAGTTACCCTCCCAACCATTGGAACTATCACACCTATTGGGTCTTTTCCCCTACTGCAATTAATTCTCTTCCATACCGTTTGAAAAGGAGGCGCATAGGATGAGATAAAGGTTGGGCCCAGCTTGAAACACGTGTCATGGAGTACATGTAGACATTGGAGGTCTACGTGTCCCGTCCATGTAGAAAACATCTCTTCTATGTCTTTTGCGCTTATACTTTCCAATTGATTTTTCTTGAAAGATTTTAAGTTTTTAGTTCAGTGTGTAATCTGCTATCTTGTAGTATCTCCAATTTAATAAATTTGCTTTGTTGGATGTCAATACCCTTTTCCAAAGATCTCATTCTAGCATAGATAGAAAATATGTCAGTTAAGGTTGTGGAAATTGGCTTCACACCTGCTAGCGACTTTTGCTTGAAAGTTTATGAAGCCTTGCAAACTTTAATTTTTCACTTATCCTACTATCATTGACGTCTCTAAGATATCTAGTCAATTTATTTTTATCATCCTTATCACTCTTTGCATGGTGTGAGTGAAATAGAATTTTCTAAAGATAACTTTGGTTTTTTAGTGCTTCGGTATTATGGCATTTCAAAATTAGAAAGCCATCAGAGAACTGCCTTCTTTACGCAAGTGAATCATTATTATTTTATCTATATTGGCTTTCCTAAGCTAAAAAATGTTGAATGATATTATTTATACTTTATATATATTGAGTATACCCTTTTAAAAAAAATGTTAAGCCGAAGAATTTATTTGCTAGGTATAATGTGATATCTAGTAAGTGCATGATTATTGTATTGGAAATTAAATTCTTTTGTTAGTCTTATAGTTTGCAACTAACTCATCCTTGAATGGAAGATGTGATCTTTTGGAAGTAGTTCTAATAGGTTTGCACCTTTGAGGAATTATGACTATTAGTTTGAAAAACCTTGTGTATTCTAGGTCTTCTCCTATAGTAGACTTGTGAAAACCTATAAGGCAATTAGACCTTAGTTATTGTCTCTTTTAATATGGGGCAAATTTGTGAAAATAAAATTTGAGAATGTTATATCTTAGTTTATAACTATGAAGCTACATAATGTATATGAAGATATATTTAGGGCTCTTCGATTTAAGACAAACTATTCTCTGTTGAGACTTGTCTTTTGAAATAATATTATTTACCTTCATTATATGATATTTGTTGATTGCATCATTATTGGATGTTGAATAGTTATGTATGTTATTGTATGATGCATCTTTTATTTTGTGAGTTAAGTTAGAGATAGAGCATGGATGGGTGTTGAATATGGGATAACATAGAAGGGTAGGTATGTGTTCCTCTAGCCTATTTGTCATCAACGACATAAAAGATGCTTTGACCAAAGATTTTATAAATCAAATTAAGTATTTGTATTGGTTTGATTAAATTACTCTCTGTCATATCATGATATATGTTCATTTGCAATTATTTTTCTATTGTTAAATGTTAGAGATATCATGTTGCACCAGATTCCTTCATGCATGTTGGCTTCAGTTTGCTAGACCTCTCATGAAGGGTCAAGTTGCTCCTATTTTGGAGTAAGATTAGGGAGGCGTAAGCCTTGTGGCTGGGCGGTAAATCACCTCGATGATGCTCTCTCTCCACTAGGTTCAATGGTGATATTGTATTGTACGACTCATTATTATATAATGTTGTAAAAGGACATAGTCCTATTTGTACTTAAAGCTAATGTCGAGAAGCTTCTATAATATTCTTTTATTTGAATATACATGATGAGATACTTGTTTCATGACTTATTGTATTTGATTGGGAAATATTTAATTTATTCCCTTTTTGGCATTATTTTATTTAGAATAATATTATTTTATTATGATCTATTGATGAGGTCTTTACATGTGGTATCAGAGCATTCTAGGTTCATCACTAGGGCCTCGAGTCTTCTACACTTAAGGTTGCATTGTATTAATGTGAACCTGTTAGATGGCCTGATTGTACAAGGTGCTACCACAATAATGGGTTACACTTTCTGGGACATTCTAATTTTTGTTGAAATCACATATTTTTAGAAAATATAATGATTTAATCCTTGAAAGGTTCCATTTAAAGGATTTTAATAGAAGAGGGTTTGATCAAACTCCCTTGGATAGAACCCTGCTAGTTTTAAGCCATACCTATAATGGAGTCTCCTCTACACCTATCAAAATACTTATAAAAACTACATTTGATTTACCTTTTGGGGGATCAAATGAATTCTTTAAAATTTATGTTTTGTACAAGTATGTAGTTCTTATTATAAGCTTCCCAAAAAGTATAATTTTATATATATTTAATTTGATTATTATATTTATTTTTTATCTCTTGTGAATATATGTTTTTCACCGAACATCAAGTTCTGTGTTCTACACACATGGAAAATTAGTAAATTAGTTAAAAAAATCTAAAAAATATCTATGCCCTAGGTATTGATGTCCTTGTTTCAACAAAAAAAAGAATTTAGGTACATATAGAAAAAGTTATGTTTTACGGAATATGCCTATGTCTAAATTATAATTGGTTTGACTTCAAAAATTAATTTAAAAATAAATATTCAACAAAATATTATAAAACCAAATGCATGCCCTATATATCGGTGTTACCAATCTAAATTCAAAAGAATTAGAATTTTATCCTTTGTAGAAAAAAAGTTATGTGCTACAGAATACACATCACTTTAAAAAAATATTGTTTACTATTAAAAACTAGTTATCAAGGGAGATGCAAAAAAAATTTATAATTTAACTCCAATTTTTTTAAAAAATATATATTTAGAATCTACAAACAAAATCTCACAAATCACTAGTTCACATCATTTTCAAGTTCCTAACGGTTTAGTGGCTATAGGTGTCAGAAAGTGAAGATTTAGTTCAAAATGTTGATTTCAATGTCAAGTTTGGCCAAAAAGTGTAACCCATTATTGTGGGATAACCCTATAGGTGCATCAGATAATTTGAAGACCCTAGTTTTGGGGTCAAAGATTTCTTAGATGTGTTGGATTCTTGGATGGTTTAGTTTGGAAAGGAATAGACTTTGTTAACTAATTTTGAAAGCACTCTAGGTTCAGCTCTAGGAACTCGAGTCTTTTCACTTAGAGTTCTATACTTGAGCAAAAGCATTAAACCTTGATGGAAGCTAAGATGGAGAAATCTAAGTTAGAAATAATGGTGTTGATTGGATTGCACAACCATAGGAGAATGTGTGGAAGCATGGTGAAACGTTGAGTTGAGAGATCTCTCTAAGAAAGATATGAAAGTAGAATGGACTAAAAGAAATATAAGGATATTATCAAACAACCTTGTCGAATGAAGAATATTTGCGGGTCTTTTGTCGTCAAACTAGAATTAGGAGTTGCTTGGATGAGTCTTCTCCTTTTGTCTTGTAGATAAGGCACAAAATCTTGATGTTTGTATGTTGTGATTGCATTGTTCTCACTTGAATAATGATTATTTTTATATTTTTTGATGCACTTGTGTGAGTGAAGAACTTTGTGTATTCCTACTTTATGCTAGTAATGCATTTTATATAATGGCGAATTCATGTGTTTTATATGAATGGAATTGTTGAAGTAGACTTGGCACATTTACATGTATCATATCTAGAAAAAAAATTGAATTATGTGTGATGTGAATGAGATTTGATAATTGACTACCTTTATTCAAAAGGATATTAAAATTTTTCTTATAAATGTCCTAACAACTTGTACAAGTGTTTGATTGCTAGACACAAGGACTATTTTGAACAAATAGGTACATTGGAGTAATCAACATCTTGGTTAATGTTAAGTAAAACAGGGTGAAAAAGGTATTGAACTTTCTTATGAGTTCAATATGTACTTAATTTGATTTGATTTTTAGATCATCCAGATGATGATTCTTCCAAGAAGGGAAGGATGTCATAACTCTTGT
The DNA here is from genome assembly GCA_027924645.1 of Cunninghamia lanceolata. Classification (NCBI taxonomy): domain Eukaryota; kingdom Viridiplantae; phylum Streptophyta; class Pinopsida; order Cupressales; family Cupressaceae; genus Cunninghamia; species Cunninghamia lanceolata. The sequence goes on along the minus strand of BSBN01000326.1, from coordinate 1,251,704 downwards.
TTTCCCTAATATTTAATTTGAATTTAAAATAATATTATAAATATTATTGGGATTAATTAATTGACTTGATGTAAAAATGGCAGGAATGACACTCTCTCAATGGAGAGAGAATATCATAAAGGAGTGGGTGTCTATAGTGAATTGTATTGAAGGGATCTATGCACACACCACATAAAAATTTCATTTAGATTAAAATATTTTCATTTAAGAGTATGTTTGAATTGCAATTTATTTGTAGAATAGATTAAATAAAATATTTATTAGCAATAGATTTATTAAATTGTAAATTGCTTTCATTTGATTAGTATGCATCTTCATTATGGATTTATCTAAGTTTGGTTACAAGGATGATGTGGAAGTTTCAAGAAGGAATCTTCGGAGTTATTTCAAAAAAATCTTATAATAGAAATTGTGGCGTAGAGTTATTGAATTTATTGCCTTTTCTATTTTATTTTTGAGTGTGCATTCTTTGATGGGGTAGCAAGATTCTATGTAGAGAATTTGAGTCTATAAAAGCTACAAAAAGAAAAGATTTAACACAAAAATGGAAAATCTAGAATTACTTTCTTCATGAGGTTGCTTTCAAATAACACATAAGCAAAAGATCTCTATTGCATGGAGTATGAGAAGAATGGATCTCCACCGCTTGGTGTATGAGAAAAAGGGAGAACTCTTGGGTGAGGAGAAAATGGTGATTTCTGGATAGATTATGTCACAGTCACAACACTCTATTTCTACACATGTGCACTAAGATTTTGCGACCAGACTGGTATGAGTTGTGCCTTTTTACTTCTTCCATTTGGTGCATATCAGGAAGCCATTACAGGTAATTCTGAGAATCAAATTTATTTTTGTTCTTCTCTTTTCATCTAATCACAAGAGTGCAAGTTTGGTGAGGTTCCTTAGGTTATGTGTCTAATTGATAAGATTCTTTTCTTTATTGGAATGAAAACCTGTCTACGCTATCATAGTGAAAAGTTGGTGATCACTTTCTTCTGATAGTTACAATTTCTTAAAGAGAATTAACGCCTCTATGGCATGTCCATTCTGGGCATACCCAACAATCTTGCATTCCAAGAGATGGCATCTCTATGAGGCATCTGTCCATCAATTCCCATGTCTTGTCTGCGCTGCAACATCTTTTTGCATACATGTCTAGCGGGCACTTGTATCTGCAACATTTGACAAATTTACCCTTTACAAATCCCCCTTATTGCTTAGTCTGGGCGCCGAATGCTAGCAAAGGTTGCGCTGTCTAGTTTGACTCATACCAATTGCTTTTGCTTGAAGTTTTTAAAAGCCTTTTCAACAAATCCATTTTGTGTATAACCTGCGCAAGTGCACATCATTATAGCGCAAGTTTTTTAAGGTTGCTTCTTTTAGCATCACCAATAATCCACTTTCATTTATGCTTTGATGAATGTCCTTTCATTATTGCTGGAGATTGCTGGAGATCTGATGTTGTGATCAATATAAAGCACAATCCTTTTATCCAAATCACCTTTTTTTATCTTATTGTTGTGTTTTAACTTTTCGTTGTAGAATACAATCAAAATTTTAATAAGACCATATCATATGAAAGGAGAGATTTTGGGCAATACATCAAATTTATATAGGATAATGCTTATATATCTGGTTTTAAATTAATTAATGTTGCAATTTTTAGAGGACACCTTTGAATAGATTTTTGTCATAGAAATTGCCTGAAGCAAGGTCGATTGCCTTAGGCACCTTTTAGCTGTGACGATACCTCAATCTCTTCTGCGTCTTTTGCGCTTACACTTTCCAATTGATTTTGCTTGAAAGTTTTTAAATTTTTGGTTTAGTGTGTAATATGCTATCTTGTAGTATCTCCAATTTAATAAACTTGCTTTGTTGGATGTCAATACCCTTTTCCAAAGCTCTCATTCTAGCACAGATAAAAAATATGTCGGTTAAGGTTGTGGAAATCGACTTCACACCTGCTAGCAACTTTTTCTTGAAAGTTTACAAATCCTTGCAAACTTTAATTTTGCACTTATCCTGCTATCATTGACGTCTCTGAGATATCTAGTCAACTTATTTTTATCATCCTTATCACTCTTTGCATGGTGTGAGTGAAATAAAATTTTCTAAAGATAACTTCGTTTTTTCAGCGCTCTGGTATTATGGCATTTCAAGATTAGAAATCCATGAGAGCTTTGCCTTCTTTATGCAAGTGAATCATTATTATTTTATCTACATTGGCTTTTCTTAGCTAAAAGATGTTGAGTTATATTATTTATACTTTATATATATTGAGTGTGCCCTTTTAAAAAAATTGTTAAGCATTAGATTTTATATCAGATAGAAGTAACGATTATATTTAGTGCTAGGTGTAATGTGATATGTGGTAAGTGCATGATTATTTGTCTTGAAAATTAAATGCTTTTGTTAGTCTTAGAGTTTCTAAGTAACTCATCTTTGAATGGAAGATGTGACTTTTGGAAGTAGTTCTAATAGGTTTGCACCTTTGAGGAATTATAACTATCCGTTTGAAATACCTTGTGTAAGCTAGGTCTTCTCCTGTAGTAGTCTTGTGAAAACCTATAAGGTAGTTAGAACTTAGTTATTGTCTCCTTTAATATGGGGCACATTCATGAAAATAAATATTTGCTGTAGTAGTCTTGTGAAAACCTATAAGATAGATAGAACTTAGTTATTGTCTCCTTTAATATGGGGCATATTTATGAAAATAAATATTTGAGAATGGTATATCTTAGTTTGTAACTATGAAAACTAAGTCAATGTATATGAAGATATCTTTAGGGCTCCTGGATTTAAGACAAACTATTTTCTATTGAGACTTGTCTTTTGAAATAATATTGTTTCCCTTTGTTCTATGAAATTTGTTGATTGCATCATTATTAGATGTTGAATGGTTATGTATGTTATTGTATGATGCATCTTTTATTTTATGAGTTGAGTTCGAGATAAAGCATGGACGGGTGCTGAATATAGGGTAACAGAGAATGGTAGGTCTATGTTCCTCCAGCCTATCTATCATCAACGGTGTAAGAGATGCTTTAAACAAAGCTTTTATAAATCAAATTAAGTATTTGCATTGGTTTGATTTAATTACTCTCTGCCATATCATGATATATGTTCATTTGCAATTATTTTTCTATTGTTAAATGTTAGAGATATCATGTTGCACCAGATTTCTTCACACATGTTAACTTTAGTTTGCTAGACCCCTCGTGAAGGGTTGAGCTGCTCCTATTTTGGAGTAAGACCAGGGAGGCATTAGCCTTGTGACTAGGTGGTAAATCGCCTCGATGATGTTCTCTCTCCACTAGGTTCAATGGTGATATTATATTATGTGACTCATTATTGTATAATGTTGTAAAAGGACAGTCCTATTTGTACTCTAAGATAATGTCGAGTAGCTTCTGCAATATTATTCTATTTGAATCTACATGATGAGAGATACTTGTCTCATGACTTATTGTATTTTATTGGGAAAGATTTAATTTGTTCCCTTTTCGGTATTATTTTATTTAGAATAATATTATTTTATTTTGATCTATTGATGAGGTCTTTACAAAAATAGAGCCTTCTTTACCAACTTTGTTACTAGAAATATCACCATCAAAAACCCCTTTATCTTTTCCTTTATTCTTCAAATATCCTTTAATTATTTGTTTTATTTCATCTTAAATTGTATCCACCTATGAATGAATGTGCAAGGAAATAATGCACATGGTGACTTCCCTATAGAAGCTTTTAATTTTTAAGCCAAAAAAACCAAAACACCTTAGTTGATAAAACAAGCCAAACATTATCAAAAATTTGGAATACTAATTATTGGATTTCACAACATGACCAAAAATAATATTCTACCATGAAATTGACATTTTTCCTACTCATTTTTCCCAAGAAAAAAGAAAATAACTCAAAAAATGCATTGCATAAAGATAGTCTAAAAATAAGTGTTCAAAAGACTCTGTCATACCACACACAAGACAGACACCATGCCTAGCAAAGAAGAATTCACCAATATCTAACTTTTTGCATAAAAAAACCACCTAAAAAAGACATTTTAGGTTCTAACTCTTTAGACAAAACATAGCTTAATAAGTGTTTAAAAGACTCTCTCATACCACACACAAGACAAACACCATGCCTAGCAAAGAAGAATTCACCAATATCTAACTTTTTGCATAAAAAAACCACCTAAAAAAGACATTTTAGGTTCTAACTCTTTAGACAAAACATAGCTTAATCTATTCATCCGCAAAGCTTACAAATTGTTTAAACCCCAAAGAGACTTAAAATGCATATGAAATTTATCAATTTTGGAAAGAATATGATAAACATTTTTGTTGTCACATCAAGGAGTTTTTCATGACAAGCCCATGAAAAAAATCTACCAAGGACTAATATCATAGTTTTTTCTAAAATAGGACAATTGTACCTTTGATCATTGAATAGGTTCTTTTTTGTGAATCTAGTAGCACAAATCTAACTCTAAGAATCTCCCAAGGGATAATTCCATTGTCATTTATAACCTACCCAATTATTTTGATACCTTTATCATTCCAACTAATAGCAAAGTAACCTCTATGAAGAGATAGAGGCTTGTTATTAATTTCAAACAACCACTAAATGGATCTAAAAGGATAGAAAATATCATTTTAATATCATTAACATCTGAATTTAAATCATACTTCATTGAACGTGTTCCAATGCCTTCCATAAAGTACCAAAATAACAATACCACTAGTGTGAAATTCAAAAGTTTTCAAAAATAATATTAAGCCAAAACTAGCCCACTTTAAATTCCCTTTGGAATAGCCCCTAGAAATATTATGCCTAAAAAGAACTTACCAGGGTTCACAGTCATATAAAAATTTAAGTATCCATTTAACAGGTAAGGTAACCCCCTACAAATATAAGTTCTTGAGCTCCATGCCCTCAAACCTCATCTTGCAACATATTTCCTAGCTGACAACATCTCTTTTCCTATCCCCTTTACCATCTAAACGCAAAAAAATCCATAATCAACTTCTTAAATTGTTTCAAATGAGAACATGCTATCCAAGAAGAGGAATAATAAATTGAGAATAAAGAAAAAACCTTTTGGCATACTTGACACCTCCTGACACTAGAAAAAAATTATCTTGCCACTTAGAAATTTTTCTAGCCACCTTAATAATGACCCAAGCCCACATATTTTTCAAATAAAGGGATAAAGAAAAAAGTGTATTCCAATGTATCTTACCTATCTACTAGGACCTCCCCACTCCCAACGCATATTGACCAACCAATCTAGGGGATAATCTTTCCAAATTAGAATCAAAGATTTGTGAATAGCTCTCTTAGACCAAACACAACAGTAATATTCAACCCTTTTTCCAAAGTATCAAAATTTTCTTCCTCTAAAATATGAAATAATGTCATGTCATTAGCATGCTATAATTCAAGCAAACAATTTTGATTAAGAAGGACCAAACCTTTCAAAGGGGTGCTCAAGGAGGAATGCCTTAAGACATAGTGCAAATCTTCTATAATTGTCATAAAAGAGAAGGGGTAAGTGGACCCCCTTACTTTATTGGCCTCTATAAAGTGAAAGGAGAAGATAGGACGCCATTTACACACACCTAAGTAGAAGTTCCATTAAAAATTATGTCAATATATCTATAGAACACCTCACCAAAACCAAGGGCTCTCCTAACATCAATGATAAATTTTCATTCAAATCTATCATAGACCTTCTAAAAATTAGTTAAGGTCATGAAAACATCATTATTTGAGTCTTTCACCCATTGCATTCCTTCCTAACTAGTGACCAAATTTTCAAGGATATATCTACCTTTGACAAATCTAGTTTGTGTAGGGGATGTAATGATAGGAAGAAGATCTTCTAGCCTATTAGGAATCATTTTTACAGAGATTTTGTATGATATATTTAGAAAGATAATTTACATCCAATTCTTAATATGAGAAGTATCGCCATCCTTGGGAAACAACATAATTGTACCTCTATCAATTTCTTACCCAAGAGTGCCAACATCAATTGCTTCCTAATATAATTTCAATAATAATGGAGCAATCCATGCTTTGTTAACTTTGTATAATTCCAATAAAAAACCATCTACACCAAGAGACTATTAAATTTCTCCAAGGAGAAGGTTTTCTCTAGTTTCAAGGCCATACAATCATTAATCATTTTTAGAAAAATCTTCTATATAATCTCCCTATTTTGAGAAACAATGATACTTCCCATTTTGAAGTGAAAAAATCTTTGTAAAAGTTTATAAAGGAATTTTTTATTTGTTTTATCATTCCCAAAAGTATCATTATTAGTAATTCCAGATATTTTCTTTTTATAGTACTTAAACCTCAAGAAATTAAAGATGAATTTGTACCCTTTCTACCCTAACTTGAGTCAATTCAATCTGAACCTAATTTTAGCCCCTTTAGCTTTAAAAAGAATTTTATGTACCTCAATTTGTGCTTCAATTCATCCACCTTATTTTGAAGGAAGGGAATACAAGGATGACATTGAAGTTCTTTCTCAACAAATAACAGGTTTTGCTAAATATTCCAAAAAAAGGATGCCCTCTTTTTAGCTTTGTCTTTCCCAAAAATCCTCAAGAATTTATGGAAATAGTAGACCAATTTGAGATTTTGGACTTCCCTTTCCACCAATTTGACATGTATTCTAGAATCTTTGAATGCCATATAAACAAGAACTATCCTTTAGTAGAGAAACATTAAGCTTAAATAGTTCATGAAAATCAAACTTTATCTATACAACATTAACAACATTCTTATCAATACAAGGAAAATGAGATAAAAAATCTTTCCAAAATATAACCTATCCATCCTAGCCTAGAAAATATCCTTTTGATATCTTTATACATATTCCTACTATCTTTTCTACATCCTCCAACTAAGTCAATTAAATTAAATTTCCACTTAAAGTTAACCCAAAAAATAACTCATTCCCTTTCCATTCAAATTTATTTGTCCTTGACCATATTATCAAAGTCACCTCCCATAACTCAGAAACTTTAGGAAGATTAGAGTATATCCATTTCTAAGGTTATACCTTTCTTTACAATTATTTGGAGCATATATAGAGTAAAAACCAATTTTTTACCATTAACAAACAAAATAATCCAAGAATCCCTAGAACATGTACAGGTTCCATTTTCCACAACACAATTAGCCAAGTGACTATTTATCAAGATTATTGATCCTCTTTTCCCTTAATTATGAGTTGAGGCAAAAAATGCCTCAAGCCAAATAAATTTGAGAGCTCATTCTAGGGTAAAACCCACAAATTTAACTTCTTGCAATAAAATAGCATCTAGGTTAATTTTAGATCTACAAAAGACCTATTAGTAAACCTTCTATCATAAGCCTCCAAACCCCTCATATTCAAACGTACAATCCTTACAATCTATCAAATGAAGGGTAATCTTACTAAGGGGGAGAACCCCTTCCTCTACATAAATTTTCAAAACTATATGTTAGTTTAAACCCTTTTTTAATCACACCAATCACACAAGCAAGAGTACGGGATTGTTTTTCTTATTCTTCACATGCCATATGCCTAGGCCCATCATTATTTGAGATATTTTGAATATATCTATGGATCTTAGTAGAGGATCATTTAGAAAATTTATTCTCTTTCACACTAGGGGTACTCTAATTAAGGACCAAGCTAGAGGGCTCTAGGCTTTTTTTAAATTTTTAGAGACTCCTCATCCAACCCAATTCAATTGCCTTGACAAGTTAGGTTATCACTTTGAATATTGTCAAAGGTAGAATCAAGGTTAAAAGGCACAACTCTTATCACTTTATCCTCAACATTATCCCACTCTTTAGATTTATCAACAAATGGAACAATAGCTAATGGGCTTGCAATCTCACCCTCCGTTAGACTAGCCACTTTACTAACATTATCTCCTTCCTTAGCAAATATTTTTTACTTTGAACATTATGGTATTTAATGCTAACATGACCATATTTTTTACACAAAAATAAGAACCCAAACCACCCAGTCCACATATTTTACAAGAAACCATTTTTTCAAGCAATAGAAATTCAATATATTTCATGTAATCCTTCAAATGATCCAAAGATATCAAAACCATAGCATTCATGTAGGGAAGTGAGGATTTATTATCCTCAAATTTTATTGCTTCCCCTAAAGGCTTGAGAAATTGAGATAGAAGAAACCAAACATAAGGGATATGCTAAAAATTTCAATCCATCTGAGAGAGGAATAAAAAATGATCTCATGTCTAGGTAAATAACAAAGTTCCAAGGTAGAGCCCTAAAATGGATTTACCAACATTCCAAAAAACTTGTGATAACCCTTTTTTCCATACTATTACTCTTAACTAAAATTAAGAAAATCCCTTTTTGTATCATTCTACACATGGTTACATACAATCCCAATTTTTTACCCCAAATGGTCATTATCCAATCATTAAAGAATTTACAAGAAGTAGAAAATATTTACTCAAGAACAAAAACAATATACCAACACTTTTAGCCTTTTTCCTCATTTTCTATATCTTTTAGCATTGCATCGTTAAGGATGATTTTTGAATAAGTAGTAGGTATGTTACCTTCACCATCGCATCTCTACTTGAGCCTTCCATCTTCAACAAACATGGCACCTTATAGAATGGAAATGTTCTCATCAAACACCAAAGAATTCTTGTAAGGTTTTCCATCCTTACTTTTACCAAAACTGGTTACAATTTCACTACAACCACCATTGGGATGTGACATCCCTACAAACAATGTACCACCACCCTTACAGCTTCCCCCAGGGGAAATGTGGAGAATATTGTGGTCAAACCAACCCTTAGAAAAGACCCATGACAAGTAGAATAAAAAAGACAAAACCTAAAACTAAAACAATAAATATCACCTAAACACATAATACTAAAACCTAACCAAATATAATAAAAAAATAACACATGGAACACACAATATAACTAAGAAAACCAATGGAATCTCCCAAAGAAGAAGAGAGCATGATTTGTGGAGGGTAACATTTTGTTTCCCCTAGTAGCAGATTTATCCTTCCCTCATAAAGCACCATATTTGAGAAAATCCTTCAACTAGTAACTTTGAAAACTCAACCCCCTCTTTATAAGTTTCTAAAATTTGATTTTTTTATTTTTTATTTAGATTTCAACTCCTCCAAACCTCCTTTCATTCACACTACCATAACTATCAAACCATGTCTCCTTTTTTAGTGATTCCTCCTCTATACAAATCATCTCTATGTCCTTTTTGTATGATACAAAACATTTTCCTACCCCTTTCTTTAGGTACACTCTTTCATTAATTTATAGACAAATTGCTCTATAGTTCACTTTACTCTTTCCTACTTCTATGGCTCTCTTTTTCTATTTCTCATTTCTTGGGGGAAACCACCTTGTTTTGTATTATATTTCATTTAATATTTTTATATATTCCCATCTTGGCTTTGCTTCTATCACTCTCCCATTTACAATGTTTTTCCCCACCTTTATTCTAAGGGTATACACTTCTCTAATTTAGGTTCAAACTATCTTTTCTTGTTCCCTCACTCTTTTTCTCCTTCTCTACATTGACTCTTATAATTGACTACCTCTTCTACCCAATCAATTATAGGGAGAATACATTCTTCCTCACTATTCAATTTACATAAACTCCTACCAGTACATTTGTTTGCCCTAGTCTAGCCCCCTATTTTTCTAGCTTGATTGGTCTCTCAGACAATTTTATGATGGTCCTTAAATTAGTTTGGTCCTTAAGCCAATTTATTTTTTAGTTTTTATTCCCTACACTAATTGTTACCCAATTTAATTGGCCTAGCCTTTCCCCTTGTTTGTACATTTGTTTATCATTTCAAGTGTCTATCTATTTTCTTGGTCTAGCCTAGCCACCATGTTGTCTTGTTTTCAATTTAACATAGACAATTTCGATATCATTTTTTCTAGTTACAAGTAATTAATTACATATATCGAACATTAAGTTCTTTTTGTGTGAACATGCCTTTTACAAATGATGAGAATGCACCAAAATACAAGACAAAGAAGTGAAGGTAGAGAACACTAGTTCTCCTATATATATCATTTGTGTATCTTTATATTTTAAAATTTTATATTTGCATTATTTTACTTTACCATACTATATAACCTAGCGACATGAGCTCACAAAGTGGGGGCACAATGTAGAATTAGAAATTACCTTCTTTATAATTTCTCCTCTTTGTAGTGCACTCATTTTATTGTGTATTCATCTAGTATGTTATAGGGCTCATTTAGAATGTTACTTGTACCTATTACCCTCACCAAGATGCCAAAATGTGTCTTATATCTAACTTAAACCCTTTTATAAGGTTAAAAATTGCCTACTTTACAGTCTTTGCCTTACATTTCTATGCTCATTTTGGTGCCCACTCCCCTAATATATCTTAATTTCTATTTTACATGTTTTTAGCCTTTCCCATGATCAATGAAAGATCATGCAAACATTCTCAACCTTAGAAACATATTACTAGACACCCTAGAAAGTTTGACAGAAATTTGAACTATAGAGTCATCAAAGAATCCTATGTCCCCCAATGCATGTGTCTAGGTCACCTAGCCCAGAAAAGGAGTGACATGTTAAAGCCTCAAAAAAAGTGTTTCCCACCCCTTTGTGCCCTAAAATTTACCATGATTTTGATGGTCATTTGCCCAAAAACCTAGTATTGACCTATTTGTAAACCTCTTTTCTATTTTCCCTCATTATTCACTCCTAGAGAAAAATTAGTACATCTCTCCCCATAACATAATAAATAGAAGAATCGCCATTAGAGAGAGAAAGGGTAACAAATTGTAGGTCTAAAATGTATATGTTTGGGGGCATCTTCACCATATTTTTACCATGATTCCTATATAATTTCCTTTGTCTTTCAGCCTTACATAGTTTTGTCTTTTTTGAATGCACAAGACAACTGAGAGGGGGGTGAATTAGTTGTAACATAAATCTTTAGAACCCTCACACACATTCAAATCCACATTGATTCAATTAATCCCTTGAACTATTAATATGATTAAGCATGAAACAAAATAATAGAAACTAAATAAAATCAACATCAAACAGAAGAGAACACCAGATTTACGTGGAAAATCCAAGAAGGGAGAAACCACGGTGAGGATTAGCTCACAATATAAAGTAATATCAACACTGAAATACAACAGGCTTACTACCAAAAGGGTCACTGCCAGAGGGCTCACTACCCAAAACAAAGAAAGGCTCACTACCAGAATAGAGAAGAAGATAGAGAAGATTATTACAAGGAGAAAACTATCTCAATGCAATAGAGAAGTCCACCATAATGCCATCATCACCTCTATAGTCTCAGTAAAGAATTGTAGATACCTTCTGCTCACTGCATCCACTAATCTAACACATGAAAGCTCACACTGTACTACACAAATTCACAATCTATAAATCTGTAATTCACATCTCACATCTCATACGCATCTATCTTACCATCCTTTAACAACTCAACAATTATTTATACCATCTTCAATCTTAAGAACATTCTCCAAATTCAACAAAACACCTTAATCTTACAAATTCAAATTAGGTTAGCACCAAAATATTTCCACGGTGGAAAGGAATGAAGGCGGACCAAAACACACCTCATCTTGGACCTAAATCCACTCATATACATCACACCATGATTCCACAATTATCAAAACAACTTTGTAATTAGTGTAAACACCCAAGGTCAACCGAACCTATGTTAACACCATAAACAATTATGTACATGCTTCTTCAAAACTAAAGATGACTCACATACCACACACCATGCTTGAACATGATCTAGACTATTCCAAAATCATCTTGAAATCCAATAAATTCCTCCACAACAACTTTCACCTACCGAACAAACTTATTTTGTTTACCCATCATGCTCAATTATCTTTGTTATGCACTGTAACTCAAGAAACCAACTTGTGGAGCACCAAACCACGAATAAATTTAACTGAAGATAGCTATTAAATTTATAAGCACACTTCCAGAACCGCAAGACCTGAAACCACTCCACGGAGAAATGTGGAGTAAATACTTTTCTCTCATACACCTCTGTAATACACAGTTCATACACTGGTGAACACATCTTCCTTTGCACATTGATCTAGCATGCCAAATTTTGAATGTAGCATCTCTAAACACCTCTAAACAACATATCCAAACCACATAAACATATCTTCAATATAAAAGAAATGTGGAGCAAAACTAGAACACAACTCTGTATGCCAAAATATCTTTACAAAACATTGTTTCCTCTATTATTCAATTTTTCTCAAAAGCACTTGTAAACCAAGCACCAGAAACATATCATCATCATCTTCAACACTTCCTCATCATTAGAGACAACATCCACTCAACACCCTCTTGCTCATACAGTTGACATCAATGACAACACAAGCTTGTTGACATCAATGACAACACTAACTGCACATACTTGCAACAATCTCCCCCTTTGTCATTGATGGCAATGCAACAGTTCTAAATATTATGCTTCACACTAACTCTTTTCCTTTTTCTTTCTCTCCCTATCATCTTATTACTCTCTTCTTGACAACTAACTCTTTCCTTTTTCACATTGTTCTCTCTCCCCCTTTGACATCAATGGCAAAGGGTGACACATCTCTCTTTCATTCTCACCTTTAGACAACTGCTCAAACTTGTACGTTCTCACTACTACTTTGCAACATATTTTCTTTTATAACTCTTCATACTCCCCTTGACTACATCAACCAACATGACCACTACCTACTCCCCCTAAGAGGTAACCTCCAATATCAATCTAGAATAAAGAATGAATCTTGAAATCCACTAGACTGATACATCTCATTATGCATCTAGTTCAAAGGAGGGGCAATAATCCCTAGCTTCTCCCAGAGATACTCAAATGTATCCTTAGGAAGAGCCTTATTAAATATATCAGCAACCCGATCCTTTGTAGGCACATACTCAAGCTTCACTTCATTCTCTACAACCTTCTCTCTCAGAAAGAGATACCGGATTGAGATATGTTTTATCCTTGAGTGCATCACCAGATTAGTTGAAATGTTAATAGAACTTATATTATCACAGAAGATAGGAATAGGTTCATCATATACAACTCCAATATCCTTCAAGGTTTGCCTCATCCACAACAATCATGTGCAACAAGATGCTACTGCAATGTATTCTACCTCTATAGTAGATAAAGACACTGAGTCTTGCTTCTTACTTAGCCATGACACCAATCTACTTCCAAGAAAGAATGCACAACCACTTGTACTTTTCATGTCATCTACACAACCAACCCAATCTGCATCTGTATAAGCACTTAGAGTAAAGTTAGTATCCTTTGGATGCCACAAGCCATGATCCAAAGTGCCCTTTAAATATCTAAATATCCTCTTCACTACTGCAACATGTGACTCCCTAGGATCTTCTTGAAATCTAGCCACAAGACAAATTACATTCATAATAACTAGTCTAGTAGTAGTTAAATATAGCAATCCTCCAATCATTGATCAATAACTGCTCTGATCAGCCTTAAGAGATTCATCATTCTTGCTTAGCTTGCAACCAGTAACCATAGGAGTACATACTGGTTTAGAATCTTCCATTCCAAACTTCTTTAACATCTCCTTGACATACTTTGATTGTGAAATGAAAATACCTTTATCTGTTTGATTGATTTGTAACCCAAGGAAGAAGTTCATTTCACCATACATTGACATTTCAAATTCTTTTTGTATTTCATCTGCAAAATTCTCAAAAGATTATATCATCTACATACACTTCCACAATCAGAATTTGATCTTCCCCTACTTTGATGTATAGATTGCTATCTGTAGAACCTTTATTGAATCCTTGCTATAATAGGTACCTGTCTAACCTTGCATACCAAGCTCTAGGGGCTTGCTTCAATCCATATAGTGCCTTCTTCAATCTGCAAACATGTTTGGTTTGTCTGATAACTAAAAATCATCCAATTTTTCTATGTATACTTCTTCCAAATCACCATTCAAGAAAGCAGACTTCAGATCCATTTGATATACTTTGAAATCCTTATGTGCTACAAAATCCAAAAACATCCTAATGGCCTCCATTCTAGCCACCAGAGCATATGTTTCCTCATAGTCTATTCCTTCTACTTGTGAGTAGCCTTTACACACAAGTCTTGCCTTGTTTCTTACTACTTCTTCATTCTCATTTAGTTTATTTTAGAATACCCACTTAGTTCCAATCACATTTTTATTCTTTGGTCTTGGGACAAGTTGCCAAGTCTGATTCTTTTTAATCCACATTAGTTCTTCTTCCATAGCGTTGATCCAATACTCATCCTTGCATGCTTCAATCACTGTTTTAGGTTCAACTTCAAAAAGTAAACATAGATTTACCTATTCTTTAACAACTTTCCTTCTTATCAGCACACCTTTGCTCTTATCACCGATTATCTAATCTTTAGAATGATACTTCTGCACATACTTGGGAGTTTTAGGAATCTTTTCCAAAGCTTCTTTTTCTTCAATTTGCACTTCCTTTTCCTTAGCATTTTCTTCTTCTCTGTAAGAAGACTCATTTGATTCATATCTATTTACTTCTAAATTCTTCTATAGATCTTCATCAACTTTGACATTTGCACTTTCAACAATCTTTCTTAGTCTCTTGTTGTAGCATTGGTAAGCTTTGCTTTTAGTAGAATATCAAAGGAAGATACCTTCATCAAACCTTGCATCAAACTTTCCTAGGTTTTCTTCATCCCTTCTAATATAGAATTTCCTTTCAAACACTCTGACGTATTTGACAGTAGGAATCCTTCCATACCATAGCTCATAAGGAGTCTTTGTACTGTTTTCCCTTTCTTGCACTCTATTTAGTATATAAACAATAGTATGAATTGATTCTCCCTAGTAGAACTCTAGTAGATTTGCTTCTTTTATCATTGTCCTTGCAACTTCTTGAATAGTCCTATTCTTTCCTTCAACCACTCCATTCTGTTGAGGAGTCCTAGGGGAAGATAAATGCCTCTTTATTACATGATTCTCACAGAACATGTTAAACTCATTGAAGATGAACTCTCCACCTCTATTAGACCTCAAACATTTTATTCTCATATCCATTTCATTTTCAACCATGACTTTGAATGCTTTAAACTTATCTAGAGATTCTGATGTTTCTTTGAGAAAAGTAACCCATGTCATTCTAGAATAATCATCAATCAGTAGCATGAAATACCTATCACCTTGAAAACTCATTACTCTAGTAGGACCACAAAGATTTGTATGCACCAATTCCAGTAGTCTAGTAGAAGATTGATCCTTGACTTTGAAACTTCTTTCTTTCTTTCCAACTTGACGTTCCTTACAGATAGCATTGATAGGCTTTGTAATCTTTGGTAGATCTCTCACATCTTAAACTGAACTTATTCTTACTAGGCTATCAAAATTGATGTGACATAATCTTCTATGCCATAGCCAACTCTTACTGATCTAAGTCATGAAACAATAACCATCACCACCTTTAAGATGATAGACATTTCCATCTGTCGTCCTTCCAACAGTAATTATAGTTCCAAAATCCTTTTTGATCTCACAACCATCATCCTAAAACATAATATTGTATCCTTTGCTACACATTTGTCCAACACTCAAGAGGTTATGTTTTAAGCCCTTGACATAAAGGACATCATCAGTATTATGCTTCCCATCACAACTGATTAAACCTCTTCCACATATCTTAGTAGATGTATCATCACCAAATCTAGCTAGTCCTCCATCATATTTTTCAAGTTTAACAAACTTACTCTTATCACCAATCATATGATTTGAGCATCCACTATCAATGACCTAGTAGTTCTTTTCCTATCTAGTATGAAAAGCAGACATCAAAGTGTCTTTAGCATTAATACTTACTTTCGGAGCCCTTTCCTTCACACATTCCTCAGAGTTAGCAACAACAGTATCATCTTTTAAAGCTATGAACATACATTCATTATCCTCATCATTTTCATAATCAGATTCATCATCAGATATACTTGCATCTTCTCTAACATAATAGCTTTTCTTAAACACTTTACTTTTGCTCTCCCTATTTTTGCTTCTCATTCTTTTTGGACATCTTGAAGCATAATGACCTATCTTGCCACAGCTGAAACACTTGAAAGGCAACTTACTACTATACTTACCAATACCCTTTTTCATTCTTCTCACAAAGTTATCTTTCATATCATTAGAATCCTCCTGATCTAACTCCACAGTCTTCTTTAATTTGCCAGCCTTAAAGGTAGTCTCAAATTTTGCACTACTTGTACCAAATTCTCTCATTTGAAAAGTGGTTAAAGTGCCATATAACTGATCTCTGGTTAATTGATCCAGATTTTGCAATTCTTCAATAGAAGAAACTTTATGATTGTAAGCTTTGGGAAGAGTTCTAAGTACCTTCATTTTACCACTTCTTTTTCTTCTAGTTCTCCACCAAGACCTCTGATGTTGTTGACAAGTTCATCCACCTTCTATAAGTAACTTGTAATGTTTTCATCTTCAAACATTCGCATGGTTTCAAACACAATCTTCAGATTCTACATCTTAGCTTGCTTGACCTTATCATCTCCTTCATAAATACTTTTTAACTTTTTCCAAATTTCATTAGCAGTTTTCAGATTCATAACATTTACCAATTCAGAATTAGTAAGACCACTTAAAATAGCATACCTTTTTCTACCTTTGGTTTCATAAACCTTGATCTCACTTGTAGTACTCAGACCATTTTCAAGTATAGTATATGCAGTCACTGTAGACTTATAAATTTCATATCCAAGAGAAATCAGATAACCTTCCATCCTTATTTTCTAAAATACATAGTCTGATCCATTGATGTAGAGGAAAAAAGGACTGTTTAACACAACTGTACTACCCTCATACCCTTCACACAATGACTCATTTCAGCCAATGCCTAAAAGCTTTTGAATACACATGAAAACATGGGACATCAACCTAATGGCATTCCATCATTGAGGACATAATGAAATAAGAGAAACTTTGTGTATTTAGACATGTTTTCAACATACTTTATGGTTTTCCAAACATGCATGACCCTTACACTTATTTGACACAATGTTCCAAACAACAATGGATTGTTGTCACTAGGTGCAACAAATAAGACCTTTTGGTCATAAATTTTTAAAAAGAACTGCAAATGGAAATGTAAAACCTATTTTGTATACCCTTTTGACCTTTATTAAGTAAATGTCAAAATAGGCTAGGGTTTCTTTGTATAGACTAGGGCAAAAACAAGACTATTCCTATGCAAACCCTAGGACTGTTACAGAACTACTCTCACCAAAAATGTCATAACTCATTCAAAACTTAATCAAATTTGCTCAAACCAAAAGCATATGAAACTAGACTCATGCCTTCAACTTTTAGAATTGTTTTTAGGCCTGTATTGTACCATACATGGCCATACTAGTACATTTTCATACTGCAAATTCTGGAAAACTTTGTTAGATTAGGGCAACATTCACCAAAATGGCCATAACTTTCACAAATCTCAATAAAAATTGATACAACAAAAATACAAATGAATTAGATTCACATGCCCACATGATACAATTGAATTTAGGTCATTACTATTGCACATGCCTAATCGGTGTTGTCATTGATGTCAACATATCTTTGTTGCCATTGGTGTCAATTGTATCCTATTTTGTTGCCTGTGTAGAAGACTGGATTGTTGAGGATATTGAGAAAATTAATAAGGATCAATGTATGCAAACCATATAGCTGAGTAGAGGACTATCTGAAGAAGCTCCAGTTAAGACTTGAAGGGTTTGCATGAAGATTTGAAGAAGCTATGGACATCTGAGTAGAACCAGTTTTGCAGTGTTCAGAAGAGACAGAGTAACAGGAAAGAGGTCTGGATTGTTCCGGATATGTCAAATGATACTCTGCAGATCTAGAGGCATATTTGGAAAGTCAGTGTGTTTCATCCATTCAAGTGGTTTGTGGTTTGGAGGTCTGCAAGCAATCTTTCTAGTGTGATAGTAACGACAGATAGTGTTCTTGAGGTTCCGAAGGAAGATGCAAGTGATTCTGATGATTTGGAGGAGTGCTAATGTTTTTGTTGAATTCAATGTGCTTTTGGAGGTCTTTGGATTGTGTGACTACTATTGTGGAGGTCCACATTGAAGTTTGAGCTTGTCAAAGAAGATTTCCTTCTTGGTGTTGCTACTCTTCCCAGTCTTAGCCGACCAGATGATTCAAGTGTGTTGCGGATGATCTAAGAGCAATTCTATGAAGTGTGGCATGTTGATCAAGGAAGATTTGAGTCCCAGTTATGTCTATCTAATAGCTTAGCGATTCGTATTAAGTCAGATGTCTATAGTGCCAACCTTGATGTTCATTCCAAGGTTGATGAAGCATATAAATACTTGTCGATGAGTTGTGGAAAATTATCCTTGTGCGAAAATAATAAAATCCAAAGAAAGGATCAAAGATAGAGTAGAGCAAAGGAGAAGCAAAAGGACAAGAGATGTCTAGATGAAGAGCTAGAGAAGAAGTATTTGGAGAAAAGCAGAAGTTATGTGAGCTTTCAAAGGAAATGAACCAAGCATAAAGAACATGCTATTTCATAGTTTGATTTTTCTGTATTAAACATAAATTTTGTAGGCAGTGAGCCTCTCTTAAGCAGTGAGCTCTGGGTAGTGAGCCCGAAGGCATGTGCCTTCCCTTTTTCTAAGTAATTTTAACAGGGTACAAATCTTATGGGTTAACTCGCATCATGGTTTTCCCTTAATCGGGTTTCCTCATAAAAATTATCGTGTTATGTGTGCTCAATTTATTTCTTCTCTTATGTTATTGATTCATGCTTTAATGTTTATCTGATTAAAATTTGTTAAAGAAGATTAAATGTAGAAAAGTTTAATACTGTGAGACAACTAATTCACTCCCCCCCTCAGTTGTTTGGACTATTTCTAACAATTCATATTAGAGCTAAGTTCCTCTAAAAGGAGCTTAACCACCCGAGGAGATCTAGGATGTCGACCTACAAAAAGGATAGTCTAAGATTTGATGGAATGAATTAATATGTTTGGAAGAGTCACATGGAGTGCCACTTGCAATGCATGGGTGATGATTAATGGGTGATAACTAAGGAAGGGTATAATCCTCTGGAGAAAGGTCCATCAACTCCAGATGAACTCAAGGATGCTGAAAATAACCTTCAAGCTGAAGAAGCCTTGTTGAGTGCCTTGACTGATTCAGAAATGACAAATGTCTTTGGACTAAAAACTGCCCATGAAATTTGGAAGAAGTTGGAGAATCTATATGAAGGCAATGAATATGTCAAATGTGCCAAACTACAAAGTCTGAGAGGAAAATTTGAAAATTTGAGGATGAGTGAAGATGAAAACATCACAATCTACATGCAAAAGATAAATAAACTTGTGTGTGGTATCAGGTGTTACAAAAGTTACAGAAGTTACAAAAGATCACCTGGTTGGCAAATTTTTAGCTTTTAAATTAAGTGAATTTGGTGATTCTCTTCCTAAGTCTAAACCTACATTTAAGGCCAGTATATATGGAAAACAAAGATATGATCTGGGTGAAATCTCTTTAGCAAGATCAAACAGATTTGTGAAGGCAAGGAAGGACCTTGAAGATGATGAAATTGAGACTGCAAATCTTGAAGCTCTTATTGCTAAAAGAATTCCAAGAGGATCCAGTAAGTATGAAGGAAAGTTGTCACTCAAATGTTTTGCTTGTAATAAGATTGGTCATTTTGCCTCAAGATGTCCAGAGAGATTTTCAAAACCAAACCCTAACAAATTTAAATGTCAGAAGAAATACTACTATGTCCAAGAAGCTAGAGAAGGAGTCACAGATGATGAATCTGATCATGGAGGTTCCACTAAAAATGATTGGGTGTTCATTGCTATCAAAGAAGAAGATTTGATCTCTACTGAATCTGCTAGCTATACAAATATGGAAAGTGCCTTGGCTACTCAAGTTGTTGAGAAGGATGAATGGGTGATTGATAGTGGATGTTCTCATCATATGACTGGTAATAAAAGTAAGTTTGTAAGATTTGAAAAATATGAAGGTGGGCTTGTGAAATTTGGAGATAATTTAGCTGGTAGAATCTGTGGCAGAGGATCCATCTCTTTTGATGGTAAGAATAACACCAATGATGTTTTGTATGTGGAAGGACTAAAGCATAATCTTCTTAGTGTTGGACAGTTGGTTGACAAGGGTTATGATCTCGGATTCAAGGATGGCAAATACAGAATTCTGGAAAGCTCTAGAACAGAAATTGCATCTGGTACACAAACTAGAGGTAACATCTTTCAATTAAGTAGCTTTGGTAAAAGTTGTTTGATTACACAAACAGATCAGAGTTGGTTGTGGCATAGAAGAATGTGTCATGTGAATATTGACAACATTGTCAAGATAAGTTTTACTCAGGCTGTGAGAGATCTTCCAAGAATTGTGAAACCTAATAGCATGTGTAGAGAATGTCAATTGGGTAAACAGAACAAAACATCATTCAAAAGTAAAGAACAATTCTCAAGTGGGCAATTGGAACTTTTGCATACTAATCTATGTGGTCCTGCTAGAATTAGGAGTGTGCAAGGAGATAGATATTTAATGTTGCTGATTGATGATTACTCTCGGATGATGTGGGTAACTTTCTTAAAAGAAAACTCAAAAGCTCTTGACAAATTCAAAGTGTTCAAAATTATGCTGGAAAATGAGATTGGTATGAAGATAAAGTGTCTAAGATACGACAGAGGTGGAGAATTTACCTCCGGTGAGTTTGATGCATTTTGTGAAAAGCATGGAATAAAAAGATAGTTATCTACTCCTAGGACTCCTCAGCAAAATGGAGTTGTGGAGAGAAAGAACTGGACCATTCAAGAATTTGTCAAGACCATGATGATGGAATCAAATGTTCCCCAAGTTTATTGGAGAGAAACCGTAAGTACTGTTGTCTACACTCTTAACCAGGTGCAGATCAAAGGCAATTCTGATAAGACTCCTTATGAACTCTAGTTTGGTCATCCTCCTACTATGAGATATTTCAAATTTTTTGGTAGTAAATGTTATATCAAAAGAGATCAGGATCTAGGCAAGTTTGAAGTTAGAAGTGATGAAGGAATTTTTCTGGGTTACTCTACTCAAATCAAAGCATACCGGTGGTTTAACAAGATGTTGAAAAATATTGTTGAAAGTGCTAATGTCAGAGTTGATGAGAGCAAGGAAGGACATTCAAGGTCTTTCAGATATGATTCCAATGATCAAGATGAAAATCCAAGTCAAGAAAGGCAAGTGTAAACTCGGATTCAGATCCAGGTTGATCCAGAAAAATTAGTAATTCAAGAAGATAGTGCAGAAGTTGAGGAACAAGCTCAAGAAATAGAAGCCCAAGCAATTCCCAAAACTCCCAGGTATGTAAGGATGAATCATTCTAAAGATCAAATCATAGGAGATAGAAATAAAGGTGTTTGAACTAGGAGAAGAGTTGTTGAAGATCAAGAAGAGATTTGTTTGATTTCAAAGACTGAACCAAAATTAGTAAATGACACCTGTAATGATGAAAATTGGGTAAAAGCAATGGAGGAAGAACTAATGCAAATTGAAGAGAATCACACTTAGGATCTTGTTTCTAGACCTGAGGACAAAAATGTGATTGGAACTAAATGGGTCTTCCGGAATAAACTAAATGAAGATGGTTAAGTTGTAAGAAATAAAGAAAGGTTGGTATGCAAAGGATATTCTCTAGTGGAAGGAATTGATTTTGAAGAAACTTTTGCTATGGTGGCAAGAATAGAGGCAGTCATATTATTTCTTGCTTTTGTTGCCTATAAAGATTTCAAAGTCTATCAGATGGATGTCAAGTCAGCATTTCTAAATGAATAGTTAGAAGAAGAAGTCTACATTGAGCAATCGGAAGGATTTCAGTTGTCTGATCAGAAAGACATGGTCTGCAGATTAAGGAAAGTATTATATGGAATCAAACAAGACCCAAGAGCCTAGTATGCAAAATTAGATAAGTATCTGCTAAAGCTAGGATATAACAAAGGCACTACTGATAGTAATCTTTACTTCAAGATTGATCATGAGAATATTCTAATTGTTGAGGTATTTGTTGATGATATCATTTTTAGTGGAAATGAGAGCATGTGAAAAACATTTGTTGATTAGATGCAAAGTGAATTTGAGATGTCCATGTTTGGTGAGATGAATTTCTTCTTAGGTCTGCAAATCACTCAATCAGATAAAGGTATCTTTATATCTCAGTCTAAGTATGTGTAAGAATTGTTGAAGAAGTTTGGAATGGAAGATTCAAAGCTAGTAGGTACGCCTCTAGTAATCAGATATAAGTTGAGTAAAGATGATGACTCTCCTAAGCCAAATCAGAAAAGGTATAGATCAATGATTGGAGGACTTCTCTATCTGACTCAAACTAGACTTGATATCATGAATGCAGTTGGGCTTGTTGCTAGATTCCAAGTTGATCCTAAGGAATCCCATGTTGTAACAGTCAAAAGAATCTTTAGATATCTCAAAGGAACACTTGATTATGGATTGTGGTATCCAAAATATAATGACTTCACTCTTCATGCATATACAGATGCTGATTGGGTAGGAGATGTGGATGACAAGAAAAGTACTAGTGGTGGTGCATTCTCCTTGGGAAGTAGATTGGTTTCCTATTTAAGAAAAAAATAGGAGGCAGAGTATATAGAAGCAACAAACAATTGCACTCAAGTTTTGTGGATGAAGCAAATGTTGAAGGACATCAGAATTGTGTTTGAGAAGCCTATCACAAGTTTTTGTGATAATTCAAGTGCAATAAGTATCTCAAAGAATTCGGTGTTGCATTCAAAGACAAAGCACATATCCATCAAGTTTCATTTCTTGAGAAAGAAGGTAAATGAGAATGAAGTCAAGTTGGATTTTGTGTCTTCAAAGGATCAAATTGTGGATATTTTCACTAAGCCTCTTCCCAAGGATACTTTTGAGTATCTCAGAGAGAAGTTGGGGGTCATTACCCTTCCTAATCAGAATTAAGATGCATTAGAGTGCATCAGTCTGGTGAAATTCATAGCCATATCTTGTGATTCGAATTGATATCAAGAAGGCACTACTTAGGGGGAGTAGTTTTCATGCAATTTTTAAGTTTGGTCTAAAACACAAATAAGGAGAAAAGACTGCAAATATGTGCCCTTTGCCATTGATGTCAAAGGAGGAGAGAAATCATGTGAAAAACTAGTTGCTGATGAAAGGTGGAGCAGTGAAGAAAGTAGTTGCAGAAATGATAAGAGAAAGGGGGAGAAGTTATTGTCTTGATGGTTGAATCAGTTTTTCACATCGTATGTTGCCATCAATGACAAAGGGGGAGATTGTTGCAAATATGTGCCCAATCGGCATTGTCATTGATGTCAACATATCCTTGTTACCATTGGTGTCAATCGTATCCTAGAAGACTGGATTGTTGAGGATATTGAGAAAATTAATAAGGATCAATGTATGCAGACCATATGACTAAGTAGAGGACTGTCTAAAGAAGCTCCAGTTAAGACTTGAAGGGTTCGCATGAAGATTTGAAGAAGTTATGGACATCTGAGTAGAACCAATTTTACAGTCTTCAGAAGAGATAGAGTAACAGGAAAGAGGTCCAGATTGTTCTGGATATGTCAAATGATGATCTGTAGATCTAGAGGCATGTTTGGGAAGTCAGTGTGTATCATCCATTCAAGTGGTTCATGGTTTGGAGGTCCACAAGTAATCTTTCTAATGTGACAATAATGGCAGACAGTGTTCTTGAGGTTCTGGAGGAAGATGCAAGTGATTTTAATGATTTGAAGGAGTGCTGATGTTTTTGATGAATTCAATGTGCTTGTGGAGGTCTTTGGATTGTGTGACTGCTATGGTGGAGGTTTGCATTGAAGTTTGAGCTTGTCAAAGAAGATTTCCTTCTTGGTATTGCTACTCTTCCTAGTCTTGGTTGACTTGATGATTCAAGCGTGTTGTTGATGATCTAAGAGCAATTCTATGAAGTGTGGCATGTTGATCAAGGAAGATTTGAGTCTTAGTTATGTTTGGCAGACATCTTAGAGATTTGAATTAAGTCAAATGTATGTATTGCCGACCTTGATGTTCATTCCAAGGTTGATGAAGCGTATAAATACTTGTTGATGAGTTGTGGAAAATTATCCTTGTGCAAAAATAATAAAATTCAAAGAAAGGGTCAAAGATAGAGCAGAGTAAAGGAGAAGTAAAAGGACAAGAGATGTTTAGATGAAGAGCTAGAGAAGAAGTATTTGGAGAAAAGAAAAAGTTCTGTGAGCTTTCAAAGGAACTAAACCAGGCATAAAGAAGATGTTATTTCACAGTTCATTCTTTATGTATTAAACATAAATTCTATAGGCAGTGAGCTCTGGGTAGTGAGCCCGAAATGTGCCTTCCCTTTTTCTATGTACTTTCAATAGGGTACAAATCTTGTGGGTTAACCCCCACCATGGTTTTTCCTTAACCAGGTTTCCATGTAAACATTCTGGTGTGTTATATGTGCTCAATTTATTTTTGCTCTTGTGTTATTGATTCAATCTTTAATGTTTATCTAATTGAAAGTTGTTAAAGAAGATTAAAAATAGAAAAGTTTAATATTGTGAGAGAACTGATTCACCCCCCCTCTCAGTTGTCTGGACTATTTCTAATAATTACATGGGTTGTACAGGCTGTACATAGCAACATAACAAGACTGCAACGTTAAAAACCACAGAAAAACTTGCTTCTATTCACCAAAATCACAAAAATCTATTCTTCTCTCCCTTTATTCAACTTTTGAGGGTGTATTTATGTATTTACAATCAATCCCAATGGTTTGTAACCGTTCCTTGCTTGCATGTAACCATTTTCTTTCCTTTTTGACCACTTGTCCAAGTTGCATGACAACTTTTAGCAACATTTGGCAATTTTTACACTTTTAAATCAAAGATCCTATTAACACTCCAAAAATGGATTAACATGATACACTAAAACACACCATCAACCTAAAAACCCAAAAATGTCAAAATTAAGCTTAAGAGGCTCCTGATGCCCCTGCACCATCCCTCAAACAAGGGAACATCCTTCTTGTGTGCCATCCCAGATCCACCTCAAGTGGTTAAGCTTTCTTCCAAGGAACCTTGCTCTGATACCAATTGTTGAATGCACAAGACAACTGAGAGGGGGCTGAATCAATTGTAACATAGAACTTTAGAACCCTCATACACATTCAAATCCACATTGATTCAATTAATCCCTTGAATTGTTAAGATAACTAAGCATGAAATCAAATAACACAAAACTGAATCAAATCAACATCAAACACAAGAGAACACCAGATTTATGTGGAAAACCCAAGAATGGAAAAACCACAGTGAGGATTAGCTCACAATATAAAGTAATATCAACATTGAAATATAATAGGCTCACTACTGAAAGGCTCACTGCTAGAGGGCTCACTGCCCAAAAGAAAGAAAGGCTCATTGCCAAAGGCTCACTACCAGAATAGAGAAGAAGATAGAGAAGATTGTTACAAGGAGAAAACTATCTCAATGCAACAGAGAAGTCCACCAAAACACCATCATCACCTTTGCAGTCTTACTAAAGAATTGTAGACACCTTCTGCTCACTGCATCCATTAATCTAACACATGAAATCTCACACTACATTGCACAAATTTGCACTCTATAACTCTGTAATTCATAGATCTCACATCTCCTATGCATCTATCTTACCATCCTTCAACAAATCAACACGTACTTATACCATCTTCAATCTTAAGAACATTCTCCAAAGTCAGCAAAGCACCTTAATCTTGCAAATTCAAATTAGGTCGGCACCAAAATATTCCCATGGTGGAAAGGAATGAAGGTGGACCACAACACACCTTAGCTTGGACCTAAATCCACTCATACACATCACACCACACTTCCACAATCATTGAAGTAACTCCGCAATTAGTGTAAACACCCAAGGTTAGCCGAACTTGTGTTAACACCATAAACAATTATGTACACACTTATTCAAAACTAAAGATGACTCACAGACCACACACCATGCTTGAAAATGATCTAGAGTATTCCAAAAACATCCTAAAATCCAACAAATTCCTCTGCAATAAATTTCACCTACCGAACAAACTTATTTTGTTTACCCAGTATGCTCAAATATCTCTATTATGTACTATAACTCAAGAAACCAACTTGCGGAGCACCAAACCACAAACAACTTCAACTAAAGATAGATATTAAACTTATAAGCACACTTCCAAAACTACAATACTTGAAACCACTCTGCGAAGAAATGTGAAGTAAATACATTTCTCCCATACACCTCTACAATACATAGTTCATACACTGGTGAACACATCTTCCTCTACACATCGATCTAGCATGACAAACTCTAAATGTAACATCTCTAAACACCTCTAAATAACATATCCAAATTGCATAAACACATCTTTAATATAAAATAAATGCAGAGAAAAACCAAAACATTGTGCTATGTATGCTAGAATATCTTTACAACACACTGTTTCCTCTATTATTCAAATTTTCTCAAAAGCACTTGGAAACCAAGCACTAGAAACATATTATTGTCATCTTTAGCACTTCCTCATCATCAGAGATAGCATCCACTCAACACCCTCTTGCTCATACAGTTGACATCAATGACAACACAAGCTTGTTGACATCAATGACAACACTAGAACTACACATACTTGCAACAGTCTTTCCATTTCCTCATTTGGAATCCATAGACCTTCGTTGGCCAACACCCTTTCCATAGTTTCCCACCTCAAATCTACAACTTATCCTTTATTTATTTTCTATTATTTGCATCCCTTTATTATTTATGTCACCCTTTTGAATCCCATCACATTATACACACCACTTATGGTAGCTTTTCCCTAAGGTTTTGACATTGGGCCACCATTATTGTACACACCACTATCACATAAACATTATTTCTGCAAATAATAAATATTTTCAAATAGTTCTATTGTGGATGTTGATATAGACCAAACAAGGAATAACCAAGGTATTCTCCTATACAACACACCAGCTAGTCCTTGTCCCCAAACTTAATCTCACGTATTCACATTATCTATAGCTAATGTCATCATTCTACAAGTAGCAAAAATGTCAAGAGAGAAAAGTGAGAAAATGTAGAAAGTTGAAGATCTCTTGAAGCAAAGGAAATTTGCACCCAAGAGAGATAGAAATGCCTTATAACATAGAAGAAATGCCTAGTTCTAATAAATTCACGCAATAAATATTATAACTTCATCAAATCAATATTTTACTTCCTAAATACATTGTTTCCTCCAAATCAACCATTGTCTAGGTGCACATTTTCCATTTTTAGTTTTTCTTTCAATAAGCATTTCAAGTTGCACCTTTCCATTTCCCAACTCATTACTTTCTATCATAGACCATATTAGGTTGATTTAAATTCTATATTTATAATATTAATTTAATTTATAGTTAGAGTACATAGAAAGAATCTAGCGAACTCCTAGGGAAAACTACACACTTAGGAAGTAGGGGTTAGTTTAATTTTTTATCTTTCATTTAGTGAACCTAACAATCCTACCCACCCATTTCTGATTTATGAGCCAAAAACTAGCATCCTAAAACCTCTCTTTTATTTTCTTCATTTACATAACATGTTCTCTTCTTTCCTTGATCTAGTCTTCACATAATTCTATCTACTCATCTTAACAACTTCCCTAGTCTTCACAACATTTAATTCTTCCTTCCCCATACCAAGTTTTTTTATGCTAACATGCCTCCCTTTACATTATATCTTAAAATTTCTCCTTGAACCACTCACAAGATCACTTCTACTCATTCCAACACCTACTTTGCATATTTCAAATCCCTTCTCCTCACTCTCTATCTTCACAACACTCTCTCAAACTTCCCCAAGCCACTTTTTCCTTTTTTAACACCTACAAATACCTTCCCTACACCTTGTTTTCCCTCTTTCCCTTTACAACCTATGCTCACCTTTTCCAAAAACCACTTTGCACTTTCCCAACACTTATTACCACCTCTCTAATACCTTATCTTTCCCTCCCTTTATCTCTAATTACCCATCCCTTTCTTGATTGAGATCCATTCTAGTGCAGGAGCACCAAGGAGACCATATGGATTTATGTATTGTCTTCATGTTGTTCATGTTGTCTTGTTGATTCAATAAGGTCTTGAAGACCATTTTCATGCATTGTAATAAGGGCCATTGCAAATGGATGCCATGTTGCTGTCATAGTTGAGGTAGTCATAAAGATTCATGGTTGTAAGCCTTTCTAAGGCATGTAGGGAGGTGTCAAGAGGTCAAATGCCTTGTCCAAGGATTATTTTTTTTGTAATGGTGTTTGAATATTTTGTTTGTTATGCCACCCCACATTACATATGACAAATCATTGTCATTAGTTGCAGTCCATAACACAACAAGGTAGTTCGATGGTTGAAGAACAGTTATAATCCTTCCCATCAACCAAAACTATCTTCCAAAAGGTTTGTCAAGATGTGTGCAGACTTAAAAATCCTTGAACATGATCATTGCAATGTAGAAGGGGAGTTTGATGTGGTTGGAAAGAGAAAATAAACAAAGAAGTTCAGTTTTCTGCCCAAATTACTGTGTAATTCGCTGCTACAGGTCGTACCCTGTTCTTGTACAGACAGATTGTGAAAAGTCACGATGATGGCATGATAGTAGGGTGAGTTGGCTTCCTTTTGCATTTGGTTTGGGTTCTCTAAACATTTCTAGAGCATAAATAATTGCATTTTTTTGAAAACGGTTTGAAAAACCCTCATCTAGGGTTTCTAATAGAAGTTATGTCTTTTCCCTCCATTCCACTGGTTTGACTCATTCCTGATCAGTGCGATGGATTGTTTTAAGTCTATTTTCATATGTTATGACAAGGTTTGGGAAGGGGATCTAAGAAGGAGGAGGTTTTATTGAAGAAACCTAACATCCTCATGTGTTAGGTGTTGCATAGAAGCCTAGAAAGGGAACATCATAAGACCAATCAGTTGCAGTCCATTTTGGAGACCCAAACTAAAGAATCCTTGGTTTTATCATTCCCTTGAGATGTCCAAATGATTGGTTGAGTACTGTAATCAAAATGGAGGTTGGTTGCTTCACAAAATAGGGCTAATTGGGGCTCTAGGCTACTAGGAGGGGCTATACGTTAGACTATATTGTCCAAAACAACCCATACCCAATTTGGTATATGTTGTAGGGAATCCAAAAGGGTATCTTAGGATTATCTAAGATTTGAGTTTGCAGACCTGTATCAAGAGTTATTGTTGATTGTTCCTATTTCATGGGCTACAAGGAGTTTAGTGGCTTAAAGAAGGAAGTCCCAATTCAAAGCTTGTATAGCCTTAACAAATGGTTTGAATGTGTCATATAGAATGCCAAACAAGCCTCAACATGATGATTTCAAGAAAACTAACCGTTGTTCCCACTTTTGCATGATGATCCTTGAATTTGGTTTTTTAGTGTGAGAAGAAAACCTTGTCAAACTGTGGAATCATCAACCTATTCTAAGTCCTCTACAACACATTATTACATCCTTTACCATGGATTGCATCAAGAAAAGAATGGACTAAAAACAAAATTAAAAAATGAATGAAAGTGAAAACCCAAAAGATTGGTTTCATTGAATGAAAATTAGTATACAAATAGATCAACAAAGTGACCTTTCAGTTCAGCTTCATATGACTGCTCAAATCATCTTCAAGATGACTATTCAGATTCTACAATAACCCAAGGATTAATTATAAAATATTTACATAATACAACATCCCCTCTTATTACAACATTGTAAAATACACTATCTCAAAGAGGGGCAAAATGTAGACACCTAAAATGACCTTTGCATTATTCACCTTGCATACAGCAGACTCTTCCAAATCACTTGCATCCAATGTTAATTAAATAACTTGATTATTTAATTAATTTTATCAATTTCTTCTAATTCCCCTAATTCTAACATTAATTTAATAAATCCTATTTATTTAATTAATTTCATTAAATCACCACTTTATTCTTCTAAATTAAATAATTTTTATTATTTAATTAAGTTATCCTCTTTCAATCTTCAAATCCACATTAATTAAATAAATCAATTATTTAATTAATTCATCATCTTAATTCCTCTTATCCACAACAATTAAATAATTTTAATTATTTAATTAGCTAATTATTCTTCCAAAATTGAATAAATTATTTCAATTTATTTAAGTTGGCTTTTCCAAATCTTCTAAAATAAATATTTTATTTATATCTTATCCTTTCGTCCATCATGCACAATAAATTAAATAAATTTATTTATTTAATTTCTAATTATCTTCTCAAATCTTCTAAAAATAATATTTTTCCTCTATGCACACAAATTAAATAATTTATTAAATAATTTTATTCAAAGCATGTCAAAAAGCAAATCTAAAGTTGATTTAATTGGCTTTAAATCTTTGTTTTTATCAATCAACTCATAAAATAGAAAAAAAAACTTTCTATTTTTATGAAAAACATCTTATTTTTATCCAACAAAGAAATTAACTCAATAAAATATCTTTTTGCATGTACACATGTCGTGTGCACGTTCCTTCATGTCTTCTAAATTTATCTCATCCATCCATATCATTGATTTATCTCCACCATTGATCGATCTTCCCATGAAACCTATAAATATGTCCATTCATCTCTTCACAAATCCTCTTTGATCATTAAGCTTTGGGCATTCATATAGTGCTTTGAGCATACTTCACATCATTGAGCACACTTATTGCATCTTTGAGCACATCACCTACGTCTGCTTGTTGCAACCATGGTTATGTAATTTGAAGAGCAATCCACAAAAAACCAAGGAATACATACAATCTAGGTGATTTCATTCTTTGTTTGATTTGCATTGAATTATTGTTATTGTTTAGATCTATTTCTTGAAGGTTGTAGGGTTGGGTTTTGATATTCATGCTTGATCTATTGAACTCGATTTTCCTCATACATAGTTATATGCAAACTCCACAAGTGGTAGATATTCTTCCCACTTGTATTGTTGATCCATGCAATACATCTGTAACAAATCTTCTAGAAATTGATTTACCCTCTCAGTTTGACCATCTGTCTCAGGGTGATAATTCAAGCATATATTGATTTTAGTTCCTAGCGCTAAGAACAAAGTTTGCCAAAATCTTGATGTCATACACGCATCTTTGTCTGAGATAATTTTCTCAGGATCTCCATGTAACCTAAACACTTCTTGCACAAACTTGCAAGCTAAAACTAGTGCTCTGTTCCTTAGATTCCCAAGTATAAAATGATCTTGTTACATCCCTAATTTTGTCTTTGTTTTTACTATTTAATTTTACATGAATCGAAGTGAATTTATGGAAAAATGTTTTGATGTTATGATCTAATTGGAAATCATTGATTTTATTGCATACCAATTTATGTGATTAAGCATAATGCATATGATTGAATGATTCAGCAAATTATATTATGAGAATTTGATTTGTTATTCATAAGGTTTATGAATGGACTAATGATGCACTGATCATGATCTAGTGATTGCAAGATATATGCAGGGAAATAGGTTTTTGATGACTCTCTGAGAAAGAGAGAGTATCTTCTAAGGAGAGGAGAATAGACCTTGGGTTATAAACAGTCATTTGCCAACTAAGTATAGTGTACCACAGTTAGTTAACTCTTGTTGATTGAGGTAAGTCACGTTTTAGTGGTTATTTTGTTGATCGACTTTATAGGTTGTTGATGTCTTTTAGAATCTTTTTGAGTTATTGTTGTGTCGATCTTGTCGTTTTAAGAAAATGACATTGACGAGGAAGAACAATAGTCGTGTGTGACTAACGCGACCTTCCGTCGATCATGTCGTAAGTAGTTTTTTGTCTATGTCTTCAAGGTGTAGTTGGTTAAATTGTGGGCATAGTTATGGGTTTTTAACATCTCATGTTTCATTCTTGACAAAGCAAAATCGACAAGAATTGCGTGTGTCCGTGAAGGGGAGATGAACTTGACCCAATCACATTTTTACATAATTCTTTTGACACATTATTATATTACTCTATTTTGAAGTTATATATATATATATGGTCTAAGACTATTATTCTTTTGCTTATTATTTTGGAAAAGTTTGTTATTCAGAGTTGCTTATGGTCCTTAATGATAATCACCTTTTCTTTTAGAGAAGCTTGCACCTCTTAACCAATTTTGATATGTAATATTTACCCTTTTGAGAGCTGTTGGTGGTGTGTTGAGTGGTAATTAATATACCACAATACCTTTTAATCCACATGCTCAAATGAAGGGAGGCCCATAGGCATGTTTAGTGGAGTTCTAGCGACACATGTGAAATTGTTTAAACGAACACTTAGTGATGATTTAATAAAAATTACGAGGTGTGTTCAATAGGGTGTCGATCTTTATGAAAGAAAGTAGTGTGTTTTACCACGTACCCCCCTCATGTTTGCATGATCTAGTCTCATAGTTCTATTAAGTGGAGTTTCCATGGTTTAAAGGAGATCTATTTACAACTAGTTTGTAGTGGAGTCATTATGGCAGTTAGTCGTGGGTAAGGATGACTCACAATTAGAGTCATGAGGAATGTTTTTTAGAAGAAAATGGAGGCACTTTTGTTAGAGATACCATGGTCTTGAGGATGTTGATTAACTATTTTAGAGGAAGATCTTAATGATAGATGGTGGTGGTTGATGTAGATAGCAACAGGTTTTTAGTTATAAGTATGTTGTGTTAGTTAAATCGGGGGGATATAGAAGGGAAGAGTTTGGCTCTTGGAAGAAAATGAGAGAGAGAGCATTAACATAGAACAGATAAGGAAACCATGGAATACATAGTTGGTTTGGAGTCGTTTACCCAGCTAAGCTAGTGTCGATTCAAGGAAAGGAAGTAAGTCGACACAGAAGGAAGATATAGCGAGTAGCAGTGAAAGAAAGAGAACTCCATGAGATGATCTTAGACTATCGAAGTGTATTATTAGGTTCTTTCTTTTTGTGAAGTTGTATATGTTTTATGTATTTGTAAAGCCACTCAAACCATCACAAAAGTAAAACAAAGTAAATAATCCATTTAAATTACAACATCACAATAAAGAAAATAAAATGAGGTAATTAATCCACTTAATTACAACTTCACAAGTAAAGGGTAAATCTCATAAATATGAATCAATATAAGTCATTAAATCTCACAAAATCGCGTGCTCAATCTAGGTGATAGCACTATAAAATAATATACAAAGCCATTGGCATTCATGCCATATTACATCCAATTACAAGTTACAATAATCATGTACAACAAGTATAATAAATCAAAACACTCTCCAGTCGCCATGAACTAAATGGTTCTCCTATGAGCCAAGAGACGGGAACATGGCTCAAGTGCTTTTCCACCGAACCATGAAGCAATTACATTTCCCCGGATCCCTTCATGACATGAAGGAAACTTAGCCCTTCACGGAATGTCTAGCTACTTGGAACAATTGGCAAGTGGAAACACCCGATGCAACTTGATGTCTAATGTGCAATTCTAAATAATGAAATGCAGATTGTCTTACAATAGGATGTGGCAGACATATATATCAATAAATTTGCTAGACAAAATATTCATCTTTTTCAATGACAGCTCGTTTAGATCTAAACCTTTAAAACATAGTAATCAATCAATTCCTGAAAAGAGGAAAATCCATCTCTGATAATCCACATTCAGCATCCTAGCCCAAAAGTAACCCAAACACATTCTTAAATAAAAATCTACTTCTTTCCCCAAGAAATAAATAAAAAGGATAAAATAAATAAAGAGAAAAATATCAACCCAATTCACCTATAAACTATCTGTAAATTCCCCCTCTAAAGCAACAACCATGAAAACACACTTTTAATAAACAATAAGTAGAACATCATTCATTCATTTATTTATTCAAGTATAAATATGGAGTCTATAATCTGGTTATAATCTTTAACATAAATTCGTTATCAAAAGATTTGAAGATTCTAGGTTAACTCTTTCCAATCCAATATCAGTTTATGATTTAACAGTTTAGAGAGTCTTTAAATAAGAGTTTAAGACTAGTTTCAACATTAAATAAGCGTAGATAATAATCAAGAAATTAATTGTCTTTGTTTTGTGGAATAACATAATTGTTTTAAAGAGTTTTAAACAAAACTACAAAAGCAAATCATTCAATCTATAAGAGCTTATACCAAGCTATAGAAAACACATATGTCTGCTATAGGAACTAGAATATGGTGATAGTGATAAAAAGAAGCTACAAAAACTTTAAAATTTAGACTACAGGAACAAATCTTTTCTGCTACAAGAACTCACACAAGTCCAATACAGAAATTTAAAGACTGTGATAGGCACTAAACAAGTCTAAACAACAATAAAATAGATAAAAGACAACTACATGAACAAAGATCAAATTCCCTCTATCAAGATGATAATCTATTATGGAAAAATAAAAACAAACTACAACATGGATCGAATAAAATTTAGAATAGCATTGATTCAAAGGTAAAATAGTAGCTACAGGTTAAAGACTGTGACAAAGATAATCTTAATAGCGACTAAAAAAGAACAGGTTGTTACCCACAGTCAGGTCACTCAAGTCAGGTTGAAAAAACAAGGAACATGCCAAGAATACTTAGGCTGACGTCAAATAAGAAGAGACCAACCTAAAAATAAAATCTCAGAGGAATGTATGTTGGTGACAGGGACAAAAGCTAAGGCATGTCGAGCTAAAGGAAGGTAAGTCATTCCATAAGTAGGCTAACATTTTTTTTACAGATAGTGGTTAAATAGAGCAGGTCAACAACATAAAAGGGGTCGATCCAAATAAAATACAGAGAAAGGAATGCAGTTCGATGGGGAAGTTCAAGAGCTGGTGACAAAAAATAGATAAAGAGTTTTAAGCAATGGTCAACACAAGTCGTCCAAGGGATTAAATACAATCTGTAATTTTAAGAAATACACTGCAACTCTAAGCATGAAAAACTCAAGAGTAATACACAGTTACTCTGTTGTATAAGGGTCAATTCCACTCCTACAATCATGCTTTCACTTTTCCCTGTCGTTGGTTTACCTTGCTTCCTATCACTACTCAAAATAATAGTGACATCCCCTTTCTCTGTTGTAAATCGTGGTGTTGTTCTCCTTTGGTAGCTCAGAAAAAGAATGATCATTATTCCTTCTTTTGTCCCCCATTTCTATCAAAAATCTATGCTAATATTGGCATTTCATATTTAGGTTTTTTATTGCTTTTTGATAACTGGAGTTGGTTTTTAGTTTGCATGAGATTTGGCTTTTTAAATCCTCCAAAATTAAATAAAATAAATTTACTTATTCATGTCGCTTGCATGACAGAATATTATTCTTTTAATTGCTCTATTTAGATTTCTAATTATATATATATATATATATATATTTTTTTTTAATATAGTTTATTTATTTTTAAAATAAATAATCACTTAAAACAAACAAGAAGTATATATATATATATATATATTGTAATTTAAATATTATTGTTTAAGTCTAATTTAGATATTGTCTTCCAAACATCCATATTTGTATAAATAGGAAAACATTATTTATTATTTTTAAATAATATAAAACACACAATTGAAATATAAATCAAAAGAATCATTAATATTTATGATTAAATCATACATTCGAAATAGACTCACTGTAATGATTAAAATACAATATTTTTCTTAGTATCTAACCATCAATCACATTTTATTATCCATACAATAATGCATAATAATCCATTCAAAAATGCAATATTAGACTATGTGAGTGTGTGAGTGCATCAGGGTTAACCATCCCAAATAGTTCTTGCCAAGTGGCTGGAACATCTCTAACTCAACCATCTTCTCGTATGCAATGAGTACCTGCATTCATTCACACTCAATTCGACATCAATAGGTTAGTTCCCCAAAACATAGCCGAAGCAAAACATTATAATCACATTGATAATATTTAATATTTAAATCAACTTTCCAATTTACACAATTTTAACTCATGATAATTACCTTCACACACGTGGAATTTACTCAAAGTAAAACAATCAAAGTAAATGTTCACTAATCTAGAATAATTATATAGTCCATAAAAATGAGACGTGACAGTATTGCATGAAGTTTTATTCATTCCTTTGAATGATTTCTAAGTCAAAATCTCTGCATCTTTTGTGTAAGAGAAATATATATATATATATATATGCAAGTATTAAAAATATAGTCAGTGCCTTTGTGAATGTAGTGTCACCAAGAGTTTGAAATGTTGCATGCACATATGCTCATATAGAATATGTTGTGTATGACTATGTCCAGTTAGATTATTATGTCTTTATGTTTTATTCATGTTGTAGATTTCAATGTGGAATAGTGCAAGTAAATATAATAGATTTAGCAAGTCATAGGGTATTTTGATATTGAATTTGTATGTTCTTTTA
The DNA here is from genome assembly GCA_027924645.1 of Cunninghamia lanceolata. NCBI lineage: Eukaryota > Viridiplantae > Streptophyta > Pinopsida > Cupressales > Cupressaceae > Cunninghamia > Cunninghamia lanceolata. Next base: position 1,215,116 of record BSBN01000326.1, on the reverse strand, counting down.
GAACCATGAATTTATTTATACTTGATATGTGATATAGCATTCCCATAGTTTCGAGTAAACATATGTTGAATAGTGTTGTCAACACTAGTAGAACTTTATTATAGTCTTTTAGAAGCTCAAAGAGAATAGATAACATTGTTCGAATGATGACATTGGATATATAAATATATATATTTATATATTTGAATAGAGAAACATTACACATTACAACTTATGTTAATAGCATCTTGATAAAGTCTTTTTACATCCTTTGGAATCAATCGATCTTATTGAAAGTTTAAACTTGTTGAGAACCTTTAGTTTAGCTATAACTGAGGATTACTCATATTTGAAACTATTTAAGGGTGGAGAAACTTAAAACAACCTCGTAGTCAGAAGAAGACTAAGAGGTTAACCTTTTTCTTATGATATTCTTACTTTCAAGAATAAGTATGTTTGTTATCCCATTGATTTGGAATAGGGTAAATAAACCTATGCTCAATGGAATTTAGTGCATAAGACATTGTCTAAACATTTGTCAAGCTTAAGGACTTATATTATAGTTTCCTTAAATTGATCAAAATAGATAGCAAAGTTCATTGACTTCATAGAATATGGTTGAAAGAGTAACCTTTCGATATTGATTAATAATGGATAGCAAACTTGAAATAGACTTATCCACCTTTTGGTATTAAATCAATCATAGTCGATGTATAAACTTGATTGGAACCTTTTGGTTAGATATAACTAAGGTTTTCTTGTAAATAAGAAATGGTCTTGTTTAGAAAGTTTGAAACGACTTTATGTTTTAGTCAAAAGAAGACTAGGGGGTAATCGATTACTTAAAACCCCTTTTGAACTTGAAATAGAATGTTTGTTTTTCCATCATTATGGAAAAAGGGAAGACTAAACCCGAGTTTAGACCCAGTTGGGTTAATAATATTTAATATACCTTTATGGTTACATCTTGTCTTAATAGATCGACAATGAAGAGGCGAGTACCTTATTTATGATTGTTTATTTTTACTTGACAAATAGGAAATACCTCCTAAATGATAATGTTATTCTTGGTGTAAAAACCTATTTGACTAAATTTCAAGTCGACTTAAGTTATAAATCAATCATAGTCGATGTATAAACTTGATTGGAACCTTTTGGTTAGATATAACTAAGGTTTTCTTGTAAATAAGAAATGGTCTTGTTTAGAAAGTTTGAAACGACTTTATGTTTTAGTCAAAAGAAGACTAGGGGGTAATCGATTACTTAAAACCCCTTTTGAACTTGAAATAGAATGTTTGTTTTTCCATCATTATGGAAAAAGGGAAGACTAAACCCGAGTTTAGACCCAGTTGGGTTAATAATATTTAATATACCTTTATGGTTACATCTTGTCTTAATAGATCGACAATGAAGAGGCGAGTACCTTATTTATGATTGTTTATTTTTACTTGACAAATAGGAAATACCTCCTAAATGATAATGTTATTCTTGGTGTAAAAACCTATTTGACTAAATTTCAAGTCGACTTAAGTTATAAGGGTCAATAAATTTTACACCTTGAATTTTGCAAGGATGCAAAGAGGTACCTATGAGTAGATAGTCATACCATAAGGTTTATGGAGTAATGATAGTGTCATAAGAATCTATGTAAGTCGGGAAGACTATTTTTGAGTTAAATAAAACTCTATAGTTAAACCTAGTTGATCAAGTCTAAATGCAAGATGTGATAGTATCCAAGTCAAGTTGCATTGGGTGAACATTACAATGACATTCATTACGAATGTCTATTTATATTGAATCTTTGGCCAAAGTAATGCATATGTTTCTACATGCATTGTCAGTTCACCATATCTAGATTGCATAACCTATTGGAATGATAATACTTAGCTAGAGGGTATCTAGGATTGTATGATCAATAGTGTTAAATAGGATACAACACCAGTACTTAGATGACAAATTACCATTGGTCACATTAGGTCTATACTCTTCATGAACGGTAGGGCCACTTCTAATTGGAAGATGTGTGGGAGATCATCGATCTGTGGTTGGAGGAAAAGCACTGGGAAGATGCTCTCTCTCTCTAGCAGAAGACATACTGAGGCTAGTGATAAGGATGTCAGAATTCCAGATGTAGCATATCCATTGGATATGTAACTTGTGTTACTTAAACTATGTAAAACTTTATCTATTTCAATTTATTGTAATTGAAAAGAGAGAATGATATTATTGTAATTTGTCACATGTTGTAGATTTCAGAAAAGAAATTATGATTATTTGATGTATCTTGACTCCTTGATATTATTTCAAAAAAAAAAAGTACAATCTTTTTCACCTTATGTGTTTTTATCTCATGGTTGATATATGATTTTAGTCTTGTTGGAGAATTTGGTTGTTACAGATCTACTTTGATGAGCTTGTCTACCACCACTAAAATAACATCATGTCTATTCCAAGACATTGGGAGACCTTGCACAAAGTCCATACTAATGACCTACCACTTCCACTCTGAAATATCGTGTGGATATAGAAGTCTGTCTATATGTTGATGCTTGACTCTCTGGCACTCTAGGCAACTTGCTACAAAACTTACAGCATTATTCTTCATTCCTTTCCATAAATAAAGAGGCTTTACATTGGCTAGGAGTTTGGTTACTCTACAATGACTTGAATATGGTGCGGAATGAAATTCCTTCCACACAAGGTTTCTTAAATATGTAGAGTTTGGAACATACATCCTTCCTCTATATCTTAAAATCCCATTTGATTCAAAATAGAACCCATTGTACCTCAAGTCTTGAGGATTTATTGTGAGATCCTGCTTAACTTGATCATAGTACTCATCACCTACAAAATTTTATAACACTAAATCCTTGAAGTTTGAGTGGATAGAGACAATTGATAGGATATGCCTCCATCGACTCAGAGCATCTTCTACTTGGTTCTCTTTACCTTTGATATAACTTATCTCAAAGTCATAGTTGGATATCAATTCCAACCATCTTCTTTGTTGAGCATTTAGATGAGGTTGGGAAAATATATACTTAAGACCTTGATGGTCTGACTTAAATTCAAAAGGCTTTTGTAGTAAATAGTGTCACCACAGTTGCAAAGCATGCACAATTGTTGCTAACTCTAAGTCATGAGGAGCATAATTCTACTCATATGCTCTCAAATTTCTAGATTCATAGGCTACCACTTGCCCATTCTGCATAAGCACTCCTAAACCTTCACCTGAGGCATCAGTGATTACAACAAATTGTCCTTCCAAATGAAGAACTTTCAATATTGGTGCAGTTGTCAACCTCTCTTTTAACTGATTAAATGCCTCCTAACATTTTTCTGACCAGTCAAAATGCTTTCCTTTTCTCTGAAGTGAAGTGATTGGGTTTGTAGTCTTAGAAAAGTTCAATACAAACTTCCTATAATATCCAGCTAACCCCATGAAACTATGCACTTCATGCACATTCTTTGGTGTAGGCCACTCAAGTATAGATTTGATCTTTGTAGGATCTACTGAAATCCTTTCAGCTGATATTATATGCCCTAGGTATTGTATATCTTTCTAAATGAAAGTACACTTAGAAAGATTCCCATACAACTTATGTTCCCTCAGCCACTGTAGAACTAACTATAGATGTTGCAATTGCTCTTCCTCATTCTTAGAATATATAAGAATGTCGTATAGAAACACTAGAACAAATTTATCCAAGCAATCTCGGAAAACATTGTTCATCAAATTCATGAATGCTACACCTGGGGGCATTCATAAGTCCAAATGGTAAAACTGTGAACTCATAATGTCCATACCTTGTTATAAAATTTATTTTATGAATATCTTCATCTTTTATTCTCAGCTGATGATATCCAGATCACAGATCGATCTTTGAGAATACTATTGCACCCCACATTTGATCAAAAAGATCATCAATAAGTGGTAAAGGATACTTATTCTTTATCATTGCTATGTTGATCATATGATAGTCTATACACCAATCAAGGTTTCATCCTTCTTTTTGACAAAGATCATAGGTACTCCCCAAGGTGAAACATTGGGTCTAATCAAACATTTAGCCAACAGCTCCTGAAGTTGGGCTTTAAATTCCATCAACTCTGTAGTAGTCATATGGTATGGCACCTTTGATATCAGTTCAGATCTAGGTATTATATCAATAGAGAAATCAAAAGCTCTCTTCAAAGGTAACCTTGGAAGTTCATCTAGAAAGACATCCTAAAAATCTTGAAAGAAAGGATAGTTCTCTAAGGGTACCTTTTATTTAATAGGAGCCTCTTCTACTTGTTCCTTTTTTACTACAAAAAGTTGACATCCTTTTCACCTAGCCCTCTTCAATTGCGTAGCTGAGATTGGTCTGATCTTGACTTCTATTTGTGTGCCTTGTAGATAGACTTTGTTTCCTACATCATCTAGACACCCCATTATTTTTGCAAAACAGTCAATATTGGCACTATGTCTCCATAACAAATTTATTACTAAGATAACATCACAGGAACCTAGCAGGGCTATAAACAAATTCATCTTAGTTGAAAAACTAGGAAAATTAATTTTGGCTTCAAATACGCATTGCTCTACCTGAGCTTTAGTCTGGTTAGCATATTCAATTGACCACGGTTTAGCCATATATCCATCTCTTCTAGGAAATCTATTTAATACTCTGAGATAAATAAAACTTTTTATTGCTCCAGTATCAATTAAAATAGAAATAAGAACTCCAAACAAATTACCTGACATCTCTATGGGAGTAATCTAGTACTCCACCTAATGATTGTCCAATGCCACATGGATCATCTATTGAAAAGTTACTTGTTGGGTAGGTAATGCATTACTACACTATTGAACTCCTTGGTTTTGGTTGGACATTGATTTGCATAATGATCTCCACCACAAGAGAAACATCCTCTAGGATGTCGTCACTTTTTAGTAGGTTTGCCTGTATTATTATCCTTCCATAAATTGCCATTGTTTCTCTACTAATTTATGGGTCCATTCCTGTTATTTCTAAAACCCTTGTCACTTTTCATATTCACGTCCTATTTATCATTCCTTTTCTTGAAAGGTTGAGAATCTTGTGACTTATTAAACCTCTTGCGATTCTTCTCATGAAATGCAAAAATTGACTTCAATTTTTGCTCTTGTTTGATTGCCTTCTCAAAAACTTGGTCCATAGTGGTAGGACCATGCACATCCACTTCTCCACCTATCTGGGCATTCAAACCCATGATGGATTTTCTAATTTGGGACCTTTCATCCTTCTAATATTGTGGCACAAATATTGTGGCACATACTTCAAGAGACAGGTGAACTTTTCCCCATATTTAACCACTAATGTTTCTCCTTGTCACAGATTCTAAAAATATGTTAGCTTTTGTTCAAAGAAAACTGTGGTAACCACCTCTATTGAAATATGACCATAAACTAATCCTAGATTAATCTTAGAGAACTTAGCCCCAATTCCATTTTCTTGTTCATCCACCACATGGACGCTTCACCTGCCAACTGATAGGCACCCCAAAGTGCATTGGTTATCTCAAAGTAGTTTCTAATCTCAAAATATCTTTCTATCTCTGTCAACCAAGCTTCTGTAGCATCACCACTTACTGTTCCATCGAACTTGGGTGGAGTCACTTTCTTCATGTCTCTTGACAGCTCTAAGGAAAGTCTATTTCTCCATTCTTCTTGAGACTTAGTCTTATCAATATCCTCCCTTCATTCACTATGAGAACTAGGTTCATGGGCATAATCATAATCCCCTACATGTGAGTCCTCTTTTTCTCCTTCAAGTCTGCCTTGGCCCCTAACTTCCTGTTCCAAGTTTCCAAGCCTTTCCTTGGTTTCATTCAACATGGTCAATATCTGATCCAGCTTAGTCATTGGGCTTTCGGAAGGATTCGACTCTCCTTGACTATCTCCAAGATTTGTTCAAGTTTGAAGCACGATGATACTCTATATCACACCTGATATTCATATTAAGTTATAGATTAGAATTTAGAAATAATGCATCTCATTAATTCAAAATTCATCATTAAATCTATTCACAAAACTCAAATTTGTGCAAAACAATCTCATCCTTGTTATAGTTTTATCTAGGTATAAATACATCCTTATTTAGATAAATAACACAACAAGACTACATGTCACTATCGGTTAAAGAAAATTCCTCAAGTTCCTCTTCCCCATCAGAATCTAGTAAAACAAACTTAGAGGGTGGATGTACACATAGGTACTCCTCCAACACCTATTTTACTAATGCAGGGGCATCATGACCACACCCAAATGGCATGTCACAACTAGCAAATAGTTTACTCAGTTTAACTACACGAGTAGGAATAATGGGTTTCTTATCCAATTCGTTGTGTTGTTTCTTTTCTAGTCGAAAATGCTTAAGAGTGTGATGCCCCGTCATGCAACCCTAGAGAATTAGGCTAAAAAGTGATAGAATTATAGAAAATTTTTTTTTTGAAACAAGTAAATGCATTAGAATTAGATAAAATTAACATCTGATGATCAACTAACACCTCTAGGGAAAACATTGTTAGACTTAGGGTAGACAACTAAGCTGGGGGGGTGAATCAGTTGTCCAAAACTTTCTTCCAAATCAAATACTTAACTCCACACAAGCATAATAGTAAATCAATCATGAAAGCATAATGGAACAAATTAAGAGCAGATACATATTAACACACATAACTCCAAGATTTTTGACGTGGAAAACCCGGTTAAGGGAAAAGCCACGGGGTGATTAACCCAAGATAATATTCTCTGTTAGAAGAATAGAAAGAACAAAATGGCACATGCCAATTAGGGCTCACTGCCCAAGCACACTGCTCACAAGAGGCTCACTGCCTACAAGAGACACACTATCTACAAAAGAATAAGTATCACATACTTGAACTAGTAAATAGCATCTTCACCATGCTTGAGTTAGTTCCATTTAAGCCCAAACTTTTGCTCTGCCTTTCGCTCTTCTCCTCGCTACCACACACTCATCTCCACAAGTCCACACTAAAATGACTTCGTAATCCCTTATTTATACATGACATCAACTTAGGAACAAACATCTAAGTCGGCAAATATCCACAAGAACATCTGCAAGATGTATAATTCATCCGGTCGGCCAGTCACATAAAGAACACCATCATCTAGAAGTTCTTCTTCATTTCCAAGACCCCAATTCTAATGTGGACCATAAACACAAACTGAGCATGATCCAAGGACCTCTACAAACTTTCCTAAAACACCAAGAACATCTACACTTCCTCTACTTACTGAAATCCTTCTCTCCTTCATCCGGAACCTCAAGAACACAGTCTGCCATTACTATCACAAAGGAATAGATACTTGCAGACCTTCAAACCATGAGCCAATTAAGTTAACACACCACACAGACTTCCCAAACACTTCCTCAAATCCTTAGAACTGGAGAATGCATCAGATCTCACCAAACCTATATGTATCACTCTGTCATCACTGAACATCTATCGGAACCGGTTTCACTTGAACTACCATAACTTCTTCATATCTTCATGCGGACCTCTAAAATCTCTACTACAACATCTTAAGACACATATCTACAAACCCTTTAATCTGCATCCTCTAATCCTCATCCTATCTTGGACTTTTACCTTATGTCATCATTGTTCTTCACTGTTCCTAATTGAGACTAATTTTCTCAATATCCTCAACACACAACTCATCCAACCTTATCATTAATGTAATAGGAGTATGTTGACATCAATGACAACACCAGTTAGGTCCATACTTGCAACAGTCTCCCCCTTTGTCATTGATGGCAACATATGATGTGAAAAACTGTTTTAACAATCAAGACAAGAAAATCACCTTACTGTCACAACTCCCCCTATCAGCAATAACCATTCACATGTCTTCTCTCCCTTTACTGATCCCCTTTGACATCAATGGCAAAGGGCACATACTTGTAGTTCCACTACTTCATAACCATGCATGTTGCTCCCCCTAAGTAGCATCTTCCCATCATCAGTCCGGACCACAAGATGTGACTGTGATATCCACCGGACTGATGCACATCAGTGCACTTTAGTTCACCACCGGAGGGGCAATAACCCCTAACTTCTCCCTGAGATACTCAAAAGAGTCCTTAGGTAGAGGTTTAGTAAAGATGTCTCCATGTGAAGGCACAAACTCTAATCTAACTTCATTCTTGTTCACTTTCTCTCTCAAAAAGTGAAACTTGATGGATATATGTTTAGTCTTTGAATGCAACACTAGATTCTTGGATATGTTTATTGCACTTGAATTATCACAGAAAATTTTTGGTGCAGGAGCACCCGGACATGATCAGGATATAGGTCCGCATGATGACATACATGATCAGGATATAGGATAATTATCAGCATGATGACAGCATAGTCTATTTTTAGTATGTTTGACTTTATCATGTAATAAGGTCCATTGGACCGATGCTATGTATTAGATCAGCATAGGAGTATGTGTAGGCAGTTAGAGATCAGAATAAAGTTATCTGAGCTGTCCTCTCTCCCAGCCGCTTGGAAGCTCCCAGCCGCTGGGAAGTGAGTTGGTAGTACTCGAAGGATTTGTTATATATACCTTCGATCTGTTAGGGTTTAGACACAGTTCATATTGATATTGAGATTGATGTTGATAGATGTATTGGTGTTGTGTTGAGTTGAGAGCAGTTCAGACATTGTGAATCTGTATTCAGGACTTTTGAATTTCAATTGAATAAGATCTCATCTTTTGCAGTATCTGGTTGTATCAGTTGTATCTGTGTTGATTTCCTTTCTGTTTGCAAGTTGATGGGTACTTTCAACCCTTCCACCGGTTGATCCTGCGAATCGGTGGAATGGTCCTGTATCATAGTTTAGTTTGCATTTGTGTTTTCTGTTTATGCATTGCATTGTTCAAGAGATCTGTTAGGAGCATGCTGTGAATCAACCTAGCATCCTCATGTGCTAGGTATAGAAAGATAAGTTGTTAGACTTTGGTTTGAAGGTGATCCGGCCCGGTCGTCACATTGTCTTTGTGAAATTGAGCGGATCTGAGTGTTTACATGCAGCGGACGGATACACAGGAGTCTGCATGTGCGTTTCCAGCCGGAGCAAGCCGCATCGTCATCTGCGAATGCATCGTCATCAGGATCGGGTCGTGAAACTGTTGAAGTGTGCAAGTTACAAGTGCATCAGGATGTTTTGAGTTGGATATATACTCAGTGTATATATCGCAGTCAGGATCATCTCTCGGAGACACTCATCATCCGCGTATCGCTAGCTGATGCGGGTGTGAAAGTTCAGTTTTTGTCTAAGTATTGAAGAGTTCATCAGGATGATGTGTGACGTCATCGTCATCAGGATATGACGTCATCGTCATCAGGATATTGAGATATCCCCCTATGCATATTGATCCTGTCGTCGCTAAGGGTTTAGGTATCGGCGAAGGCTCTCGGCAGAAAGTTGTGAAACATCATCAGGAGGTGTATCGGCGTAGGCAGAAAGTTGTTAAGCATCATCAGGAGGTTCCAAGACAACCGGATAAATTAGATCATGATGCTGTTTCTTGTATCGTCGGGTAGCGGGGCATCGAAGGGAAGGTGTTAAGTTGTCGTCATCAGGATATCGGGAGCAACCGGATATTTGGATATCCTGCTGACGAAGGTGGTGTTGAATATCATGATGATGCCGCTAGTGTTGGGCACCCGATGAATAGTGCAACCGGAGGATGTTTGCACCCGTTGATTATCATGATGATGATGATAGGCGACAGGCGGAGGAGATGAACAGTAGCCGGCAGGAGGATAAGTGTGAGCGTCCGAAATGTGATGATGCTGTTGGTGTTTCTAGGAAATATGATGATGATGTTGAGCCGATAAGGATTTTTATCAGGTTGTTTGTATTGTTGGCAGCTCCTTCCTGTTAGTTAGCTTCCGTTGCGTTTCGCTCTGCATCATAGTGGTATCAGAGCAAAGGTTTAGGATCTTCTGGAAAAGATAAGCAGGATGTCAGACGAAGAAGGAACATCTGAGGTTCCAGCAAGGATGACCAACGCTGAGTTGGCAGTTCTGGTGAAGAAACAGATTGCAGAAAGCAAGGCCGTGAAGGCTCAGAATCAGGAGTTGAAAGATGAGTTAGCAAAGTTGAGGAGCAGAGTAGGTTCTGGTAGAGAAGATGATAGGGAAGAAGAAGAGATCCCTAGTTGGAGCGAGGAGGTCGTTCCTGCAGACCAGAGGCCACTGTTGAACGCCCTCAAGGCCATGGAGAGGAGAACCATGGATGTGAAGCTGGATTTGCCAGTGTTTACAGGTAAGATGGACCCTGATTCAGTGATGGAATGGATAGACTGTTTGAACAATTTCTTTGTAACAGAGGAGATACCAGAATAGCAGAGAGTGAAGATAGCACAGTCAAAGATGAAAGAAGCTGCCTTGACATGGTGGAACTTTGTTCAAGATGATAGAGTGCAGGAAGGAAAACGTAGAGTTGCCACATGGAAGAAGATGATGGAATTGGTAAAGGAAGCTTATATTCCATTGGATTACAGTATCCAGTTACACAAGAGGAAGCAAAACCTGAAGCAGAAGGAGCTAGATGTCAGCTCATATACAGAAGAGTTCATGAAACTCTGTATGAAGACAAAGGTGAAAGAAAGTGAAGAAGAAAAGGTAGCCAGATACCTTAATGGATTGAGGTTTAATATTCAGGAAGATCTGAGTCTGCATAATCCAGATACAGTGCAGAAAAGCTTTCAGTTGGCATTAAAAGTGGAAGAAAAGTTGAAGAGAAAACAAGAACAGAACAATAGAGGAAGAGGAAGACAACAAAGAGGTGGAAGAGGTCCCTTTAGAGGCAGAGGACAAGGACAGGGATATCAAGGAGAATCCAGTCAAGACAATAGTAAGGGCAACGATAGTCAGAATCAGAGAGAGAATTACAGTCAGCAAGGAAACTTCAGAGGTAGAAGACCTTACAGAGGAAGATCCCAGGGCAGAGGATCCATCAGGTGTTACAACTGTAACAAAGAAGGCCATATAGCCAGCAGATGTCCAGACAAGGCCACAAGCTCAGCAGGAGAAAGGAGGACAAATCTGGTCAAAGAACCTGATAATCAAAGTAGGACAAGCTCTAATGAATTTCAGAGTGTGAATGGTCCTGAGAATTATGGATATCCAGAAAGTGGAGAGTCCCTGATGATGAGAAGAACAGTAACTACCATGAAGGTACCTGACAAAGAAGCCCCTCAAAGGAAGTCTCTTTTCAGAACCATTTGCAAAGCAGGAGGTAAGGCATGTAAGGTTTTGATTGATTCTGGTTCTACTGAGAACTTTGTGTCTGAAGAAATGGTGGTAAAGCTGAAGCTTAGGAGATTGCCTCACCCATCACCCTATAAAGTCTCATGGCTTACTCAAGGTCAGCAGACAACTGTAGAAGAGCAGGCTTGGGTAGAATTTCAGATTGGTGGATATAAGGATAGGTTGTTGTTTGATATCACCAAGATGGATGCTTGCAACCTTTTGTTTGGTAGACCATGGCAGTATGATCTGAAGGCACAGCATGATGGTGTTAAAAACACCTATAAAATCACTAAAGATGGTATAGATGTAACACTATTCCCATTGAAGGAGAAAGAGGAGAAGTCTAAAGGAAAAGAGGTGAAGGTCATGCTGATGGAAGGCAAACAGTTCATGAAAGAAGTAGCAGCAGAAGGTGTAGTTGCATATGCCCTGATCCCCTGTATGAGTGTGAATAAGGAACAACAGCAGGCAGGCAAGAAAGAGAAGAAGCCAAGGTTGATAGACCCAGCTGTCCAAGAGTTATTGGATAAGTACAAAGGTGTCATCTCAGAGGGAATGCCAAGATCCCTACCACCTGTCAGAGATATCAGTCATTGCATAGACTTGATTCCAGGGTCTACACTCCCAAATAAAGCAGCTTATAAGCTTACCCCAGAACAGAATGCAGAAGTAGCCAGACAGATTGAAGAATTGATGAATTCAGGTCTGATTGGAAAGAGTTTGAGTCCATGTGCAGTACCAGCTGTAGTAGCACCAAAGAAGGAAGGCACTTGGAGGCTTTGCACAGATTCCAGAGCCATCAACAAGATCACAATCAGGTATAGGTTTCCAATCCCCAGAATTGAGGATTTACTTGATTGTTTGGGAAGTGCCAAGTACTTTACAAAAATAGATTTGAAGAGTGGATACCATCAGATAAGGATTAGACCAGGTGACGAGTGGAAGACAGCATTCAAAACAAATGAAGGGTTATATGAATGGAAGGTTATGCCTTTTGGTTTGTCTAATGCCCCTAGTACTTTCATGAGGCTGATGAATGAGGTTCTGAAGGAATTCATTGGTAAGTTTGTCATAGTCTATTTAGATGACATTCTGATTTTCAGTAACACCAAAGAAGAACATCTCAGACATATAGATCTGGTTCTCAAGAGGTTACATGAAGAGAAGCTGATGATAAACTTGGACAAGTGCTTGTTCATGAAAAAGGAGATCACCTATTTAGGTTTTGTCATTTCACAAGGAAGGCTACAGATGGATAAGGAAAAGGTGAGTGCCATATTGAATTGGCCAACTCCACAGACCATGAATGATGTCAGGAGTTTCCATGGGTTAGCAACCTTCTACAGAAAGTTTATAAGAGGGTTTAGTCATATTTGTGCACCCATGCTGGATACCATCAAAGGAGGACAGAAGTGCAGGTTTGTTTGGACTCAAGGAGCAGATGATTCCTTTGAGGCATTGAAGAGGAAGGTGGCACAGCAGCCAGTCCTTGCACTTCCAGATTTCAACAAGATCTTTCAGGTAGAGTGTGATGCCAGTCACATGGCCATTGGAGCAGTACTCAGTCAAGAGGGTAGACCAATTGCATTTTTCAGTGAAAAGCTCAATGATGCTAAGAAAAGGTATTCATCATATGATCTGGAAATGTATGCTTTAGTTCAGTCCCTAAAGAAATGGAGGCATTACCTGATGCCAAAGGAATTTATAGTCTTCACAGATAACCAGGCTCTGAGCTTCATCAACAACCAGGAGAAGCTGAACCACAGACATATGAAGTGGGTAGAAACCTTACAGGCTTTCACTTTTACCTTGAAGCATAAGAAAGGGGTTAAGAACAAAGTTGCAGATGCTTTGAGCAGGAGAGTTCTCACCGTCAATCAGATTCAGTTAGAGAGTGTTGGTATTGATTCACTCAAGACCACGTATGAGTCTGATGCAGATTTTGGAGAAATATATCAGGTCTGTACTTCTTTTGGGGAGAAATACCATGCTGAGTTCTCTGAATTCTTGATCCAGGATGGATTGTTGTTCAAGGGTGGACAGTTGTGTATCCCAAGGTGTTCTATGAGGGTGAATATAATCAAGGAGAAACATAGTGGAGCTATGGCAGGTCATTTTGGTCTAGATAAGACCCTTGATCTGGTCAGGAGGCATTATTTCTGGCCTAAGTTGCAATCAGATGTCAGGAAATTTGTGGAGACATGTGTCATATGCCAGAAAGCTAAAGGCAGGTCAACTAATGCAGGGTTATATCAGCCCTTACCCATTCCTTCCAGACCATGGGAAAGCATCAGTATGGATTTTGTCTTGGGTTTACCAAGGACCAGGAGAGGATTTGACAGTGTTTTTGTTGTAGTGGATAGATTCAGTAAAATGGCACATTTCTTGCCATGCAAAACCACTGCTGATGCCTCATACATTGCAGATTTATTCTTCAGGGAGATTGTCCGAATTCATGGATTGCCTTTGAGCATAGTTTCAGACAGGAATGTGAAGTTTGTGGGTCACTTCTGGAGAACCCTTTGGAGGAAACTGGGAACCAATTTGTCTTTTTCCTCTGCATATCATCCTCAAACGGATGGTCAGACTGAAGTAGTGAACCGTTCCTTGGGGAATCTGCTTAGATGCTTGACGAAACAGCATGGAGAGAAGTGGGACAATATTCTGTCTCAAGCTGAGTTTTCATATAATGATACTGTCAATAGGAGCACAGGGAAATCGCCTTTTCAGGTAGTGTATGGAATGCATCCCAGGGGAATTTTGGAGTTGCGAGATCTACCTACACCAGATCCTGTTAGTGCAGATGGAGAAGCTTTTGCTGAAGCCATCAAGGAAGTTCATGATCAGGTCAAGACCCAACTCCAGCAAACCACTTTGAAATATAAGGAATATGCTGATAAGAAAAAAAAGGATGTTCAATTTGCTGTTGGAGATTTGGTTTGGGTTCACTTGAAGAAAGACAGGCTCCCTAAGGGGAAGTATACTAAGCTCATGCAAAAGAAAGTTGGACCATGTCAGATTTTGCAAAAGCATGGACAAAATGCTTATGAGATCCAACTCCCACCTGATCTTGGTTTGTCTCCTATCTTCAATGTATGTGATTTAACTCCATACAAGGCTAATTCAGATGCCGATCAGGATATCCTCTAGGATACAGTTGCTGAAGACATTCCTCAACATGATCCCCCACAGTTACAGAAAGTTTTGGATACCAGAGTGGTCAAACAGACCAGGAACAAAAAGTACTTGGAGTACCTCGTCTCTTGGAAGGGACAGCCGGATTCTGAAGCAGTATGGATGACTGCAGAACAGATACAGAAACATGGTGCCGACCTTGATACTCTCATCTCAAGTGGACTTGAGATTTCTTCTTTTGGGGAGTATGGTGCAGGAGCACCCGGACATGATCAGGATATAGGTCCGCATGATGACATACATGATCAGGATATAGGATAATTATCAGCATGATGACAGCATAGTCTATTTTTAGTATGTTTGACTTTATCATGTAATAAGGTCCATTGGACCGATGCTATGTATTAGATCAGCATAGGAGTATGTGTAGGCAGTTAGAGATCAGAATAAAGTTATCTGAGCTGTCCTCTCTCCCAGCCGCTTGGAAGCTCCCAGCCGCTGGGAAGTGAGTTGGTAGTACTCGAAGGATTTGTTATATATACCTTCGATCTGTTAGGGTTTAGACACAGTTCATATTGATATTGAGATTGATGTTGATAGATGTATTGGTGTTGTGTTGAGTTGAGAGCAGTTCAGACATTGTGAATCTGTATTCAGGACTTTTGAATTTCAATTGAATAAGATCTCATCTTTTGCAGTATCTGGTTGTATCAGTTGTATCTGTGTTGATTTCCTTTCTGTTTGCAAGTTGATGGGTACTTTCAACCCTTCCACCGGTTGATCCTGCGAATCGGTGGAATGGTCCTGTATCATAGTTTAGTTTGCATTTGTGTTTTCTGTTTATGCATTGCATTGTTCAAGAGATCTGTTAGGAGCATGCTGTGAATCAGCCTAGCATCCTCATGTGCTAGGTATAGAAAGATAAGTTGTTAGACTTTGGTTTGAAGGTGATCCGGCCCGGTCGTCACATTGTCTTTGTGAAATTGAGCGGATCTGAGTGTTTACATGCAGCGGACGGATACACAGGAGTCTGCATGTGCGTTTCCAGCCGGAGCAAGCCGCATCGTCATCTGCGAATGCATCATCATCAGGATCGGGTCGTGAAACTGTTGAAGTGTGCAAGTTACAAGTGCATCAGGATGTTTTGAGTTGGATATATACTCAGTGTATATATCGCAGTCAGGATCATCTCTCGGAGACACTCATCATCCACGTATCGCTAGCTGATGCGGGTGTGAAAGTTCAGTTTTTGTCTAAGTATTGAAGAGTTCATCAGGATGATGTGTGACGTCATCGTCATCAGGATATGACGTCATCGTCATCAGGATATTGAGATATCCCCCTATGCATATTGATCATGTCGTCGCTAAGGGTTTAGGTATCGGCGAAGGCTCTCGGCAAAAAGTTGTGAAACATCATCAGGAGGTGTATCGGCGTAGGCAGAAAGTTGTTAAGCATCATCAGGAGGTTCCAAGACAACCGGATAAATTAGATCATGATGTTGTTGCTTGTATCGTCGGGTAGCGGGGCATCGAAGGGAAGGTGTTAAGTTGTCGTCATCAGGATATCGGGAGCAACCGGATATTTGGATATCCTGCTGACGAAGGTGGTGTTGAATATCATGATGATGCCGCTAGTGTTGGGCACCCGATGAACAGTGCAACCGGAGGATGTTTGCGCCCGTTGATTATCATGATGATGATGATAGGCGACAGGCGGAGGAGATGAACAGTAGCCGGCAGGAGGATAAGTGTGAGCGTCCGAAATGTGATGATGCTGTTGGTGTTTCTAGGAAATATGATGATGATGCTGAGCCGATAAGGATTTTTATCAGGTTGTTTGTATTGTTGGCAGCTCCTTCCTGTTAGTTAGCTTCCGTTGCGTTTCGCTCTGCATCAATTTTGATGGGCTCCTCATACTCTACTCTGATGTCTCTTAACATCTGTTTCATCCACAAAAATTAAGTACAACTACCTGCTGCAGCAATATATTCTGCTTCTGCAGTGGACAGAGATATTGCTTCTTGTTTCTTGCTTAACCAAGAAACCAATCTCTTCCCCAAAAAGAATGCTCCACCACTGGTACTCTTCCGGTCATCCACATCTCCTACCTAATCAGCATCTGTATATGCATGAAGAGAGAAATCATGATCTCTAGGATACCACAACCCATACTCAATTGTCCCCTTTAGATATCTAAAAATCCTCTTGATTGCCATAACATGAGATTCTCTACGATCAGCTTGGAATCTAGCAACAAGACCAATAGCCTACATAATATCTAGTCTAGTTTGAGTGAGATACAACAGTCCTCCAATCATTGACCTATATTTTGTTTGATCAACCTTGGGAGAGTCATCATTTTTCTCAACATACATCCGGTTGCCATTGGAGTGTTCATTGGCTTGGAGTCTTCCATCCCAAATTTCCTCAACAATTCTTTCACATATTTTGATTGAGAAATGAAGATTCCTTTCTTTGTTTGAGTAATTTGTAGACCCAAAAAGAAATTCATTTCTCCAAGCATGAACATCTCAAACTCACTTTTTATTTGACTTGCAAAAGTTTTACACATACTATCTCTTCCTCCAAAAATGATATCATCAACAAATACTTCAACAATTAAGATATTTTCATGATCAATTTTGAAATACAAATTACTGTCAGCAATACCTTTGTTGAAATCAATCTTCAAGAGATGCTTATCCAATCTTTCATACCAGGCTCTTGGGGCTTGCTTCAGTCCATACAGTGCCTTTTTCAATTTGCAGACCATGTCACCATGATCAGACAATTGAAATCCATCCGGTTGCTCAATGTACACTTCTTCCAAATTACCATTTAGGAAGGCAGATTTGACATCTATTTGATACACCTTGAAATCCTTAAAGGCAGCAAATGCAAGAAATAATCTGACTGCTTCAATTCTTGCCACCAGAGCAAAAGTCTCTTCAAAATCAACTCCTTCAATCTGAGAGTAACCCTTGCAGACCAATCTAGCTTTATTTCTTATTACTTCACCAGCTTCATTCAATTTGTTCCGGAAGACCCATTTGGTTCCAATCACATTCTTGTTTCTAGGTCTGGGAACAAGATCCCAAGTGTGATTTTTCTCAATTTGCATTAGTTCTTCCTCCATTGCTTTTGACCAATTTTCATCATTGCAAGCTTCATTCACTGTCTTAGGTTCAATTTTTGAAATTAGACAATTCTCATCTGAATTTTGAGCAATTCTCCTCCTTGTTTGCACTCCTTTGCTTTTGTCACCTATGATCTGATCTTTAAAGTGGTTTAGAGTTACATACCTTAGAACTTTGGGAGCTTCTTGCACCTCTAACTCTTGATCAGTCTCATTGAGACTTATCTCTTCTTCTTGACTTACCGGATCAACTTGACTTTGTTTCTTAGAAGAGGCTTGGATACTTTGAATCTGAACACCATTCTGATCATCTTCATCACACTCATGAATTCTTGAGGGTCTTTCAATTTCTTCATCAAACTTCACATTTACACTTTCTACAATCTTTCTCAGTCTCTTGTTGTAACACCGGTATGCTTTGCTTTGAGTAGAGTAACCCAAGAATATTCCTTCATCACTTCTAGCATCAAACTTTCCTAGATCTTCATCCCTTTTAATGTAACATTTGCTACCCAAAACTCTGAAATATCTCACAGTGGGAGTAATGCCAAACCAAAGTTTATAAGGAGTCTTACCAGTATTGTTTCTAATTTGAACTCGATTGAGAGTGTAGATTGCAGTGCTGACAGCTTCTCTCCAATAGATTTGAGGAACATTTACTTCCATCATCATGGTCCTGGATGCTTCCTGGATGGTCTAGTTCTTTCTCTCAACTACTCCATTCTACTATGGAGTTCTAGGGGCAGACAACTGTCTCTTTATTCCATGTTTCTCATAGAAGTCTATGAACTCACCGGATGTGAATTCTCCACATCTATCAGACCTCAGACATTTCAATTTTAATCTGGTTTCATTCTCCACCATGGCCTTGAATATTTTGAATTTCTCAAGTGCTTCTAATTTTTCTTTCAGAAAGGTTACCCACATCATCTGGGAATAGTCATCAATTAGCAACATGAAGTATCTATCACCTTGGATACTCCTAACTCTTGCCAGACCACAAAGATTAGTATGAACTAAGTCCAACAGTTTGGTAGAAGACAATTCCTTACTTTTGAATGTGACTCTGCACAGTTTGCCCAACTGACATTCTTTGCATAAGCTATTAGTAGGTTTCACTAATTTTGGAAGATCTCTTATAGCTTGAGTATTGCTTATCTTGATGATATTATCAAAATTCACATGACACATCCTCCTATGCCATAACCAACTCTGATCAATTTCAGCAAATAAGCAACTTTTACCAGTACCAACCAAGTGGAAGATATTACCTTTAGTTTGAGTACCGGATGCAATCTCTATTCTAGAACTTTCAAAGATCTTGCATTTTCCATTCCTGAATCTAAGATCATAGCCTTTGTCCACCAGCTGTCCAACACTAAGAAGATTGTGCTTTAATCCTTCAACATACAGTACATTACCGGTTTTGTTCTTTCCATCAAGAGAAATAGTTCATCTACCTCTGATTCTGCCAGCAGAATTATCTCCAAACTTTACAATTCCTCCTTCATACTTTTCCAAATTTAAGAACTTATTCTTGTCACCTGTCATATGGTGAGAGCATCCAATATCAATGACCCAATCATCCTTTGCTTCAACTTGGGCAGCCAAAGCTTTTTCTTCAACTTTATGATTGACAGATATAGAGGATATTGGTTCCTCTTCTTTGATGGCAATAAACACCCATTCATTACCGGATTTGTTTCCTGTCTTTGATTTATCATCTGTTACTCCTTCATTATCATCTTCTTCATGAACATAGTAACAACTCTTTTGAAACCTTGGTCTGTTAAGATTTGGTCTTGAAAATCTTTCCAGACATCTTGAGGCAAAATGACCAATTTTATTGCAGTTAAAACACTTAAAAGGTAATTTCCCTTCATACTTGCCAGATCCTCTTAGCAGTCTTTTTGCAATAAGAGCTTCAAGATGAGCAGTTTCAGCTTCTTCTTCTTCCAAGTCTTTTCTTGCTTTTTCATACCATGATAGGTTCCTTGAAGAGTTTTCTTCTGGATCAAAACTTTGTTTCCCTTTTACAGAGGCACTGGCTTTGAATGCAGATTCAGTCTTTGGAGGATCATCTCCAAACTCAGCCATTTCAAAACCAACCAACTTACCAACCAATTGATCTCTTGTGACTATTGTGTGAGCTCTGAATTCTTCGATTGCAAAAGCATTGATTTTATAAGTAGGAAGGGATCTAAGAACTTTGCCAATGATCTCTTCTTCACTCAGGGTTCCACCTGCATTTCTAATTCCACAAACTAGCTCATTCACTCTTGGCATAAAAGAGGTAATATTTTCATCATCTCTCATCTTCAATTTTTCAAATTTCCCTTTTAGACTTTGTAACCTTGCACATTTAACATACTGGTCGCCTTCATGCAAAAGTTCCAGTTTATTCCAAATCTCAAAGGTAGTTGGTAGATCAATAACATTTGAGAGCTCTGAATCAGATAAAGTGCTTAGAAGAGCCTCTTTGGTCCGTAGATTGTTTTCAGCATCTATGATTTCATTTAGGGTTGTCAGACCACCCTGTAGAGGTACATACTATTTTGTAACCATGGACCAATACGCCATTCTCATACACTGCAAGTGACATTTCATGTGACCTTTCCAAAGAGCAAAGTTAGTTCCATCAAACTTCGGACTATCCTTCTTATAGGACAACATCTTGGATCTCCTCAAGCAGTTAAGCTCCTTTTAGAGGAACTTAGCTCTGATACCAATTGTTAGACTTAGGGTAGACAACTGAGAGGGGGGGTGAATCGGTTGTCCAAAACTTTCTTCCAAATCAAATACTTAACTCCACAAGAGCATAATAGTAAATCAATCATGAAAGCATAATGCAACAAATTAAGAGCAGATACATATTAACACACATAACACCAAGATTTTTGATGTGGAAAACCAGGTTAAGGGAAAAACCACGGGGTGATTAACCTAAGATAATTCTCTGTTAGAAGAATAGAAAGAACAAAATGGCACATGCCAATTAGGGCTCACTGCCCGAGCACACTACTCACAAGAGGCTCACTGCCTACAAGAGGCACACTGTCTACAAAAGAATAAGTATCACATACTTGAACTGGTAAATAGCATCTTCACCATGCTTGAGTCAGTTCCATTTAAGCCCAAACGTTTTGCTCTGCCTTTCGCTCTTCTCCTCGCTACCACATACTTATCTCCACAAGTCCACATTGAAATGACTTCACAATCCCTTATTTATACATGACATCAACTTAGGAACAAACATCTAAGTCGGCAAATATCCACAAGATGTATAATTCATCCGGTCGGCCAGTCACATAAAGAACACCATCATCCAGAAGTTATTCTTAATTTTCGGGACCCCAATTCTAATGCAAACCATAAACATGAACTGATCATGATCCAAGGACCTCCACAAACTTGCCTGAAACACCAAGAACATCTGCACTTCCTCTACTTACTGAAATCCTTCTCTCCTTCATCCGGAACCTCAAGAACACAGTCTGCCATTACTGTCACAAAGGAATAGATACTTGCAGACCTTTAAACGATGAACCAATCAAGTTAACACACCACACAGACTTCCCAAACACTTCCTCAAATCTGCAAAACTAGAGAATGCATTTCTGGATCTCACCGGACCTATCTGTATCACTCTGTCATCACTGAACATCTGCCAGAACCAGTTTCACTTGAACTGCCATAACTTCTTCATATCTTCATGTAAACCTCTAAAATCTCTACTGTAACATCTTAAGACACATATCTACAAACCCTTTAATCCGCATCCTCTAATCCTCATCCTATCTTGGACTTTTACCTTATGTCATCATTGTTCTTCATTGTTCCTGATTGAGACTAATTTTCTCAATATCCTCAACACACAACTCATCCAACCTTATCATTAATATAACAGGAGTATGTTGACATCAATGACAACACTGGTTAGGCCCATACTTGCAACAAACATAACTACATCAGAAAAATATAGATTCGTAACAATACAAGAATATACATTTTGATGCAACATTACAATATTCATTTACAATATATGAACAGTTACAAAAGATCAAACACAAGATTACAAGATTCATGACTGATTACATTGGTTTACAAAATACAACAAGATTATATAATTCTAAAAGTAATATATAGCTCGAAGGATGCAAGTGCAAATCTAGAACTAGAAGCACATCTGTAGTGGACACGAATCAGGTTTTCCAAGAAAAAATAATGGATTAAGCTCTTCCACCCAACCATGTGGAACCCTGATGTCCACCCCCTAAGATAGGAGATAACAATGAGGTTCCACTAAGTCAAAGGATACATGCAAGCAGATACAGACTTGACACAAACAACTCAAATCATCAAGACTACACAAATCATCAAGACAAGATAGTACTCTAGAGGCAACAACAAAAGATAAGGAGGAAGTAACTAGACTGCAGTAGGGAGAGTTTCATTGCATGGTCCTAGCATGGGTTATCCAGGCTATCTCTCTTTAGAAACTGGCCCCCATCTATGGTTATCCTGGCAGCCTCTCTCTAGGCACCGGCCCCATAGGGTGACACATGCGGAACTGACACATTCTCTCATGGAGACAAGGAGATTGATCTTGCCAACCAAGCCTTCTCATCCCATCCTTAGCCTGTGAGAGCACTCAAGGCATGTGTGAGGCATCATACTTATCTTTTTATGTGAATTACTACCCAACCCACTTAGATAAATTATTAAGTTATCATTTGATTACAACTTCCATGGGGTTATCTAGTCAGCCACTTTAGGCACTAGCCCCACCATGAAAGCCACTCTCCTTCATGCAACTAGCAACCTCTAACCAACATCCAAAAACCAATTAAATGGCATGCATGGACAAGGGACTGTAAAGCATCTATCTTTTTACATACCAATAGTACATAGACAATTTCCAATCCAACACCTCAAACAACAAATCTTTCCCCTATCCACTTCAAAATCTCAAATCAATTAAAACATTTAAAATGACATGATACAATGTTGTACTAAAACCCAAGTAGCCTAACCTCTGGAGTCGGGTAAATTGAAACTCAATACCACTATTAATACATCCATTTCTCGAGATGGAAAAATTGAAGATTTAAACTACTTGACATTTAATAACCCTGACATTCCATAAACTAATTTCTTCATTACTACTAGTCGATACTAACTCACAATGGAATTAAAAGACCATGTAATATATCTAAATTTAACTCAAATCTTTCACCTTCAAACAATTTAAACATGGAAGCACTATCAAGTTTTTAAATCAATATTTAATTCTAGAATTTTCATACCATCTAACATTTGTTTAAACACTAGCATTACCATTTAATTTATTAATTCTCTAATTCATTTAACAATCTTACATCTACTACTTCTATTCTATTCTTAATAAGGTAATTACTAAAGAAAATATTACAATTCTATCCTAGCAAATATATAAGTTATACTAAAATTAATTTCATCACTTTTATTTCTAATGAGTTGTTTAAAATCTATTTAATAAGTTAACTAATCACTTAAGTAGGATTTACTAACATTCATGGAGTTTCTTATTAGAAACTTTCTAAATCATTTTCTTTGACAATCCTCCTACTCTATTTAAATGGACTCTTGCTAAAATTTCATCATAAGGAAAGAAACATTAATAATGTAATTATAATTGAGAGTCTTTAAATCCAAAGAGAAGAAATTGGAAGAAGACTTCTGAGGTTTTTTAATAAAAATGGAGAATGGTCTACCAGAAGAAGCCATGAGAGCAAGATGGAAATACATATTGCAGAGGCTCGGGATGAATCCAATATAAATTTTTAGAGATTTCATTGAAAGGAAGAAACCACAAATTGCAAGAAAGAAGAAATTCACAAAGAAATAAGAGATCATTAAAAAAATGTCTAGCAGAGGAGGATTTGCAAAAAGATTCAGGTAAAAGTGTCCCCAAGAAGTACGAACCTCAGGCAAGATTCAAAATTTTATTTTTATTGGATGATAAGGCCCCACAAAACGTCATATGATAACTTCCAAGAAGGTTCAGAAATTCTTTTTTTTCAGAGATTGCTCAGGCCTCTCCTTTCTCACGCCGTACAGCTAAATAGGAAACTTGCAAGGTAAAAAAAATAAAATTAAAACTAGAAAGAATTCAAAGGAGGCAAGGGATGAGGTCGTATGACGGTGACAGGTAGAGAAGGTAGCAGCCATTTGAAGTTTTAAACAAAATTGACCCAATCAACTCTAATATCAGCTGACAAAAATAAGGGAATGGGTTTTCAGGGTAGGCAGAGGTAATAAGTTAGATAAGATTTCATTGAAAATTCAATTCAAAACATGGTTTTAAATCCTCATTTTCTGGCAGTAGAGTTTGAGATACAAAAGCAGAGCAATTTTCTCTCGACCCAAATACATCAAATAGTCTATTGTTTTATATGATTTGTAGATTAAATAATAGATAAACCGAGGCTTCAACAAGACAAATGAAAAGAACCAACCTATATTTCATAAGAATCTCAGGCAAAAATGCAAAACTATCAAGTTCAGAGTTACAGGAAACTTTCGGAGACATGATCAAATTTTATACAAGAAATTCAACAGAGACATAACTAGTTTTATCAAATTGCTCAAAAGTACAAGTAAGCATACCCGAACTTCAATTCTAGCTTCCAAATTTCTTCGGCTCCCAACTTCTTCAGCTTCCCGTAACAACTTTTTTCCCCCAAATTTTCTCTATCCTTCTCCCAGGAAAACTTCCCACAAATAACTTCCCATAAACCAAAAATAGGCAAACTCTGGATTAAATTTCCACTACCTAAAATCTGTTACAGAATCCCACTAACCCCTTAAAAAGAAAGCAATTATTATTTTTCTTTATGAGAGGGATTCTCCAGGTCAGGAATCCTCATACGACAGCTCACATGAAATAAATTATTAACTAATATTATTTTTTTAAATTACCATATACTATTTTAATAATTAAACAATATTAAATACTTATGACTCAAATCTTATTAAAATCATTAAAATAATTAATTTAATCTCATTTAAAAATTACTTAAATAATATTCCCAATTATCATTAATATTCTATGACTAAGAAAATACTTTTATATTTAACTTATTAATAATATTATTATTATTATTATTATTCATTTCCAATCATTTCATAAAGACAGAAACCATCAACTTCAAGAAAAGACAATTATATACCAGTGATGACCATAAACCTGAGGCAAGGACCAAAGAGTGACATCTAGACTCACAACCACAAACTAAAGATGAAAACTGACCTGGGGAAACCCCATGCTATCTCCCATCCACATTATCCATTGGTGCAAGGGCACACTCAAACTTGCTAAGTCAAGTGGAGTCGATGCCCAGTACCTACAACCTACATCAAAATGATAGGTTGTATACAAACATATACATATATATCAAACACATGGAGTCAGGGAATCACAGCGTAGTAGGGTGCTCGAAATGAGTAATACTACACCGTCCCTGCTCTAAAGCATAACAATAAACATAAACATCCCTAACTAACAATCAAATAACATTCAATCCATAAAGCATAGTAACATTATTCTGCATTATCAATTAACCATCAACTAATCATGTCAAAATACAACATAAACTATAATATCAATAATGTCATCATACTGCTCATAACACATTTCAATAACCACATTAGTCCACCATAGTCCATCATGATCATAATAAGCATAAACCATAAGTCTATCAACCATATGTCTTAAAACTGTCTAAGTGCAATAGAAAAACTATCAACTGTCACAAGACAAAAATGAGGGGCATTACAAAGAGCACCAGCCAAAGTTTCAAAGTCTTCCATCCATGCACCCTCAGCATAGTTAATATGTTCTTGGAGTTTTACCTCCTCAATTGGTTATTTCTTAACCACTATCTTGGGTAAGTTCAAGGGAATAGACTTCATGGTAGTTTTCTCAGTTCTTCTCCATGTCATTCTGGCATAAAACCAATTTTCAAACATCAGCCAATTTGCTAAATATTGACTAGTTTTCTCATAGTAAGCTCCTAGGTCCATGTGTTGAACTTGGTAGCTCTGATACCATATGTAACATATCAACTCATACAACTAGGAAATACTCGTAAAATTTACTAAGAAAGTAAATGAACATGTTTAACCATGAGTGAAATTTTTCTTTTTTTTAAACATTTGCATAATCACATAGAATTAAATGCATATCTTTTCTAAATAGATTTCAACCTTGAAATTACAATATATTCAAAGATAAAATCATAGTGAAATCATTTCACTTTACAATTACAAATAATTTGCACTTGGAAATATGAGTACTGCATTTGGATTCTAGTATTTGTCTCATAAGTCTTGGCGAGTCTTCTACTGTAGAGGGAGAGCATCATCCAAGTGCTTTTCCCCCAACCACAGACCATCAGTCCCCCTCTCATTTTCCATCTAGAAGTGGCCCTACCCTTCACAAAGAGTATAGACATAAGGAACTAATTGGTTTCCATCTAAGTTCTAGTTCGGTGTCTTATGTAACTCAATCAACCATACAACTCTAGAAAATCTTCTAGCTAACTATGATCATTTTGATAGGTTACACAATCTAGACACGGTGAACCGACTAATGCATGCAGAGACAAATGCATCACTTTGGCTAAAATTTCTCTATAAATAGACATTTACAATAAACATAGTCATGTGTTCACACACCTCTAACTTGACTTGGAAACTACCACATCCTACAGTTTGACTTGCTTGACTAGTAACTCTAGACATAAATTGTCTTAACTAAACTCAAATTCTAGTCAATCTGACTTAGAATTTGATCCTTAATCTAGGATATACGTAATATATGAGTTTAGGTAACTTTAACCTTTCAGAGAGCCCATCTTTGCATACTTTCAAATACTAGGGTCTATGACTTCCTGTCATTCTACTCAATGACCCAAAGATTTGAGCACTCTTGTGTAATATATCAAGTTTCTGACTCTATCATGAAATCATTTGTTTATCATAAGTGCTTCATAGACTCTTCCTAAACTATACTTGTCTTGATCTTTGGTTTCTCAACTATTCAGTGTCGACCATAATAAACAATAGACTAATTCAATATTATAACCGGTTGAAGAGTTTTCAAGTTTTCTTAACCCTTCTGGGTCGAATCTAGGTATTTAACTTCTCTATCTCACCACATTGAAAAATCAAATACTCTTGTTTTCCAAAGGTAAAAATTTATAATAATATAATTTGGAAATGATAACCTCTAGTCTTCTCTTGACCACTTGGGCATTGTTCGAATTCACAATTCTCATAACAAGTAAAAACATAGCACACAAGGTATATCCTCATTCATATAAGATCTTAATGAATACTATCATTATCATAACTAATCTTTTGACTAAGTTCAATCTTTCAACCTAAATAGGTTTGAGTATAAAATAATAATATAATATTTTAGACCTCTTGGTCTTCTTAAGTCCACCGACTCTTGATAAAGGATAAGTTATGAAATCATATTTAACATCCTTTGCATATCATGGTAACGCTTATCATTACTTGTCTAATGCAATAGTGATATTATATCTCTATACTTAGGTGTTTTGATTGATATCAATATCAATATCATATATTCTATAAAAGTGAATATCTATCACCATGTCTTGCGATTATAACATTAAAGAGTATACATATAAAACATTGTGAAATGTGAATCTATCACTATATAAACTTACTCAACTCAGCTCCTAGGTTTATATATGAGTTCTCATAAAGTTCAATCACAATGTTATTCATAACAATCTTCCATAACCCTATGTCTAACAAAGCAACAGAGTTCTCTATGAGTTCAATGATATAGAACAATGCCATGAAATGTTATCTTCTATAGTATCCTAGTTGTAAACTAAAACATTCTATTGCTTATCCTCTATGGTTTTAAACTGTTATTCAATGGCATTTACTCTATCATAAATTTGGACTCTATTGTCACATGCACTCTGAGTGCAGTTTCATAGCTTGAAAAAATAGTATTTCTCTAACTCATATGTATCTATGTTTACATAGTTGTTGTGACCATAACATCGTTGTTTTGTGAAACTTTATATTCTTTACTAGATGAAAACATATCTCTGTATGCTCATACAAAATAGAAATATTACAGTTTAATATTGGATTTAATTGATTATAAGAGATAACCTTACCTCAAGCATTGACGGTTTCCACAACTACCTGAGCTATCTTATCCCTTCCTCTACATTTGTCTGTCTCTACAGATTCTATAAGATAATAGAGCTCTCTCTCTATGGATTCTATAAGATAACAAAGCTCTCTCTCTCTCTGTAGATTCTATAAGATATCAAAGCTCTATATGTCTCACCAAAACTCTCACCCCTATGGATTCTTGCTTAGTATAAAGCTCTGTGTCTAACACAATCCTTCACTTCTCTATGCACTTGGAGTTGCACCCATACAGACCCCACCCAATGCATTCTATTTCACTCCATGATATATCCTTTTAAAAGGCTTAACTCTCCCCATAACTATAGAGATTCTGCCCACATCTACATTTATAATCACTCTCAAAAGGCCTGCAAAAAACATGGAGTTACTAGTCATAAAGACCACTCCCAAATCTATTTGAAACTCCTCCTTTCTCTCCATAATCAACATGGAGTAAAGGAGTTGAGTGTCCATAAGATCATGTAGTGGTTTGCATTAAATTTGCAACTATACCATGTTCCCCTAAAAAGCTCAATGACTACATACTATGGGTTTAAACTTATAGATCATATTAAATAGATATTTAACAACATAATATAGGTGCATATAATGTATACTTACATTGTCTCTAACATACAATATGCTATGAGAATGGGGTCAAGGTATTTTCCCCTCTCAAAATTACATAAACATCAAAATAAGTAAATTATCATAATAGAATTCCAATCAGGAATTACCAATAATAAAGTAGTTTAAGTGCTAGTATTAATTTTCTCTAGTAATATAATCTATATTACTTTACACAAAGAAATAACAACTACCGACCATTTCCTTGTCGACGGTCATATTCTATCCTTAGTTTTTTGACAATAACCTCAGCATAATGAAACTAGTTGATAATCGACGATTTGTCAAGTCAGAACCAAACTTAGACCAATTGGTCAAACATAACTTACCATACTCAATGAAGGTTCACTAAACTATGAAAGCATGAGACTTAGATGGTAAACAATTCGTTCTTATCCATACATCAATTCTCTTCTCTCTGATAATGCTCTCCCTCTCTTTCTTAGAGGATGGAAAAACTTATTTCCTAGTTACTGTTGGCAAGAGACACTATGTGGCTTCATTGGTGTTGTCATTGATGGCAACAAAGATCATCCCACACATCTGCAGGACATGGTGTGTCCTTACCGAAAGTCAGATTGAAGAGATGTGGTCTGGTAAGCAAGAACAGAGCAGGCAGCAAGGTTAGACAGTTAGGTCTAGATCTCTTAGAGGAGGTATCTCAGTAAAGTGTGGATTTGGGGAAGTCAAGAGGAGTACCTTGACTAATAGATTCCAAGGATTTAGCCTCTGGTGATAGAAGAGTGAAATGATATGAGCACTTGAGTGTTGGGTTCTTGTTTGACAGAGTAGATAGAGGAAGAACTGACCGACAGAGCATCAGACCTAAATCTGGATGAGATATTGATGGTGATTAAGTTTCTTGAGGTATCATTCATGACTGGCCGACATAATTGAAGACTTCTACAAGCATATCCTTGATCCGCATTACTTGGTATGCAAGGATTCAGCCGACAGACCAGAGTTTGGGATAATATTGACAATTCCAGATGCCAACTAGAAAAGTGTTGAAATCACTTGTGCATATATATATATACAAGATGGATTTAGATGTGAAGGTGTGTGTGCATTGTGTGGTGTGAAGAAAAGTAGAAAAGCAGAGTGAAAATAGTAAGACAGGTCCGGAATGTGACAGTACAGCAGCATGAAAAGAAAGAATGAAGTGCAGCAGATCAATTTATTGAGCTCAACCAGAACTGAACCTCAGCATGAGTAGATGCTTCTCATCAATTCAAACATTGAGTCACCTTCCTTTCTTGTAGACAGTGAGTCTCTTGTAGGCATGAGCCTCTTGTGAGCAGTGTGCTCGGGCAGTGAGCCCTAATTGGCAAGTGCCATTTTGTTCTATCTATTCTTCTAACAGAGAATAATATCTTGGGTTAATCACCCCATAGTTTTTTCCCTTAACAGGGTTTCCGTGTCAAAATCATTGTGTCATGTGTATTGGTATTATTTCCATTTCATGATTATGCGTGCTTATTTGATTTGATGTTGCATTAACTATTAAGAAAGTTTAGAAAGTTGAAATATTAGGATAACTGATTCACCCCCCCTCTCAGTTATCAACAATTGGTATCAAAGCCAAGGTCCTCTAAACAGAGCCTAACAACTTGAGGAAGATCTGGAAATTCAAATGGATATGTATGGTTTGAGGGAACAACTTCAGTCTGCCCTAGATGATCTTGAACAGTCCAACTCTGAAGTTAATGAATTGAAGGAAAGACTTAAACAGGCTGATGATTTCATAAATGAATTAAAAGGGAAACTAAGCATCTCTATGAAGAAGAGAAAGGAACTACTTCAGCAATTAGCAAGTCGAGGTGAAGCAAATGATACAAATGAAGACCTGAAGGAGAAAACTAAGTTATGTAAATAATTGTCAAAAGAGGTCATTATGGTAAGACATGAAATAGAATCAGTAGTTATGAAATTCACCCAAGAAATTAAAGAAAAAAGAAAGACTGAAGATCATCTAAGACAATCTCTCAAGGAGAAATCAGAAGACTGCCACAAGATGGATAGAATAATCAGACATCTTGAATCTGATCTTGAAGATGCTAGAGATAATGAAGAAAAACTTGAGGATCAAATTGACACTCTTAAAAAGGATCTTCAAACAGCAAATGAATACAAAGAGAAATTCAAGATAAGTTCTACTCAACTTGAAGTTCTTCTTGAAAGCCAAAAGAGAGTAGATGACAAGCGTGGTTTAGGATATGAGAAAAGTGAAAGCTCTGGATATGGTCAGAAGAATTTTGAATCAAGAAATCCAAGGAACAAGTCAAGAAGACCTCCGGTAAGGCAACCTAATGCTCAAAGATATCCATCTTTCAATGGATACTGCCACAACTGCAATAACTTTGGTCATAAAGCTAATCAGTGTAAAAAGAGAATGAATCAAACTAATTCATCCTTCTCCAAATAGTGTTTCAACTACAAAAGGTATGGTCACAAATCTCATGAATGTAGAAATATGCAAATGAACAATTCATTCAATGGTAGATGCTTTGCATGCAATAGAGTGGGTCATATGGCTAATCAGTGTAGATCAAGAGGATATCAGTCAAATATGCAAAGAAATGTTGTTTGTTACAATTACAATAGATCTGGTCATATTGCCAAATTCTGTAGAAGCAAGAATCAGGACAAAAGGGGTCCGGTACATCGTAATCAAAATCAAGACAAAGGAAAAGGAAAAGTGAATGTGGATGAAGTTAAAAGTGAGATGAACAAGATTTGGGTAAAGAGAAGTACAGAGAATGTAGGGAATGGATCCGCACTAGAATCTGGTGCTGATATTCCTTCCAGAAATTAAAAAGTGAGCTCTGGCTCAGGGGGAGACACAAGGAAAAATATTTTCCCCTAGCCAATCAATTAGTGCCTGAAATTGGCACTTGAAAGATTGTGGATCAAAAGGGTTTTCAGAGAAACATCAAAAGAAGGCTTGGTTAAGATTGGGAAGATCCGCAACAAGATTTGAAAAGTCTAATCTATCAAGATTGATCTGGTTTAACAATCATCTGCTATGAACAAGATTTTCATAGTTAGATCCGATACGATTCAAAATTTGAGATACCTTGATCTGTGGATAGATCAAATGTTTG
Source organism: Cunninghamia lanceolata (assembly GCA_027924645.1). NCBI lineage: Eukaryota > Viridiplantae > Streptophyta > Pinopsida > Cupressales > Cupressaceae > Cunninghamia > Cunninghamia lanceolata. The sequence goes on along the minus strand of BSBN01000326.1, from coordinate 1,183,606 downwards.
GGGAAAGGAAGATAGATTGTCATCAACCACCAAGAATAACTCTAAGTACATCTTAGTGATCTAGAAAAGACTTTTCTCAGAATAAGGAGAACATGGCAACCGGAATAACTTAAGTTGCGCATTTATTGCAATGGGGAATTAGGTTTCTTTTTCAGAAATAAAAGGGTTCATTCACACGACATTTGCATATTTGCATATTTACACTCGAGAAGAAGAAGAAAAGAGCTCTACAAACAAGTTTGCTTCATCTCTCTCAAGGATCATTCGCAGAATTCAAGTCAATCAGAGATCTTTTTAGCTCACTCCGTAAACCCTAAAGGCGTAAGAGATATTTTCTGTCCTTGAAATCTATTTCTGAATCTTCTGTAAAATGGGGACTCCAAATGTTGTAAAGATTTTTGATAGACCGCATCCTAAATTTAAAAAGTATCCCTACAAATCCTTAGAAGTGGGTCCCTTAGGAGCATTCTCCAGTATTCCGCATGGGGTTTTACATGTAGAAGATGTTAGGGCATATATTCATGCAAGCATTGAAGAATTTGGGGAATCAAAGTTGATGGATATTTATCACAAATAGTTGTTAGATGATTCCTTTGAACTTAAACCACAGTACAAGGCCATTCAGGACAAGCACTTTGCACAATGCATCCATTTCCCCTATTTTGTTGAAGATGAATGGGTTCGGTGTGTCTTGAGCAGAATGCATTGCAACCTCATATGGTTGAACAGGCCATTTAAGATCACCAAGGATGTCATTAGGGTAGTAACTAGATTACACTCAACCAGAGGAATGCCTACTCTCAAATCTATCAAAAACCAAATTGTGAGTGAGGCTACCAGATCAAAATTTGATAAAAGAGCCATGACAATTGAGGACATAACAAATCCGGATATCAAGTTTGCATCAATGATAATTGGCTATAAGATATATCACTCCAGTAGGGAGAATTCAGTAGCTGGAACTGCTATATATACTACCTATGAAATGTTAAGGAAGAATGCTGACTATGATCTTTGTGAACTTCTTCTAAGCCAACTGATGGAAAATCTTCAAAAGATCAAGAAGGACAAAAATAACTCCTTCAAGTATGGTGGGCTGATACTGTGTTTGTTCTTCTACTTCATGAATGAACTTCCTGGATCCAGTGGTTGGGTGTGGTAGAATGATAGACCAGTGGCCATCCAAATTAGAGATTATATACATGGGCTTGGTGATGCCAAGGCACAGATTACAGCACTCTGGGGCTATTTCAAGAATTTTTAGAGTATGATGCAAGCAAGAGAGCAAATTCCCCAATCTTTAGTTGAAAAGTATAAAGATACAGTTTGCTTTATGGTAGAAACTGATCAGTGCCTAATGGAGGCAGTGGAGCTAAGAGTAGTCTGGATCATGCCTATGGGGTATGAAGTTGATGAGAAAATTATAGAGTTGCATGTTCAACACATGCTAAGTCAGCCAAAGGATCCTAAGGCAGAAATGTTTGGAACCTTTGAAGAGTTGAGTGTGAAAATCCATGTGGAGCTTCGACAACCAGAAATGAAGAGAAAAGTGAGAAAAGAAGTTGAGAATATTGCCAAAAGTTATAGCATCTCAAAAGAAGCACTTGATGCCAACAGAGAAAAGGTGGAAAGAATAAAAAAAGAAAAAGTAGAAAAAGAAAGTGCTCCGGTAGAAGCCCCCTCCTGGACTAGATCCTCTAAAAGTTCTACTCCTAAAACCTCAAAGGCATCAAAATTGGAAGCAAAATCATCCGGTAAAGGAGTAAAGAGAACCAAGATAAAGGCAACAAGGTCTTACACAAGCCAAAAGGATGAAGAGGAGACAGAATCAGATGAGGAAGTAAAGAAGATGAAGAAGAAGAAGAAAGTATCCAGTGAAACCAAGGAGGCAGAAGCAGAAGAGTTTGTGGAAAGGGCCACCCTGTCCTTAGATGATGTAGTTAAGGCAATCACTATGGATGGAAACCTGAAGCCATTAACAGAATTCTATGATGAATGCAGTGAAGCTAATCAGAAGATTCTGCAGGATGCCACAAAGGATATAGAGATCTGGGAACAGATAGCTATTCATCTCTATCCCTCCATCACTCCCAAGCAGAAGAGCATGATCTTCAAAGATTGTAAGGATGAATTCTGGAGCAAAGCTAGAATGAATTAGCTTATGCTCAAAGAAACTGATGAAGTAGCAAAAGAGACATAATAGATCCTCCGGAATGCATACAAAAGATTCAACATTCCTATTATAGAGGACTTAGGTGAATATCCCTTGGCTACAGATATTGAAGAAGAATCTACTGAGATAGTAGCAGAAGAGGTTAAGGAGACAAGGGAAGATAAAGCTAAGGATTGGAATTCTCTGCTCCAGAAGAGGTGGCCCATGAACAAACAAACATCACTCCTCTAGTTTCCCCTACTGACTTTGGATCCAAAGGAGAAGAAAGAATAGAGGAGAAAGAAAAAGAAGTGAAGGAAAAAGAAGATGACAGTACTAAGGTTGCAGAAGGAAAGAAGACTTCAACAGAGAAGACCACAGTTGTTAGTGGTAAGAGTGTAGAAGAGAAAGCTCCAAGAGACAGCTCTAAGGCTGTAGAAGAGAAGAAGAATCTGTCTCCGGCAAGAGACACTGCAGAAATTGTCAAATGATTCTTAAACAAAGAGACAATGGAGATTGATGAACCGGAACTTCTACAAGGACCATTTGATTTTGATTCTCTTTCCCCAGTACAAACAATGAAGATAGCTTCATTTGCTAATGCAAAGGCAAAAGAAAAACTCCTGAAGTCTCACATGGAAGACTGTGAGCTAATAGAAGTTGCATCCGGAGTATTAGAAAAGATCATGCCATCTTTTTAGAAGGATCCCTCAGCCTCCTCATCTGGTAATCTCAAATCTCTAGTCAATAGTGTTAGCACACATTTTGATTCCCTAGAGAAGTCAGCGGAAGATAAGGTCCGGAAGGAATTTTTGGCAAAAAGATTATCAAAGGTACAAGGGTTAATAACTAATGATAGGAGGAATATGAATATTGGGATAAAGAGCTTAGAAAATACTCTTAATGATGGCAGAGAAATGTACGAATTTTGTTTATCATGGTCCAAAGTAGCATTGGATATTGAGAAGAAAGTGAAAGAACAGGAGGACAAACTGACTAAATTCTCTAAGAATTTTGATCCTCTCTCCTCTTCCATAAGAAATAAAGAATGTCAAACTATTGCAGTCTTGAATGAAATCAAGAAGCTTGAGAAGGAAAAGAAAAATAGAATAAGCAGGTTGGGTGAACTTAGAGGGATAATTGTCCCTAAGTTAGAGGCCATGCACGAGGCCATAAAAGAAGCTCAAACCACAGCCCAGACCAATGATCAAATAGACCTAAAAAGGGAAGACGCATTTGCATTCCTATTAAGTGGTCACATCTCAATTTTGGACAGGATGAAGCAAAGTTGGGCAACAGAACTCATCCAATTGAAGACAACTTTTGCAGACATACTTCAGTATATGTAAGTATGCTATATGCATATACTTATGTAGCTAAGTATAGTTGATTTTTTTTTAAGATTTTGGTGTGCGTACCCTACCCTTTTCCATTGATGTCAAAGGGGGAGTGAGAAGCAGTGAAAAATGTGGAATCCAGCTAAGGGGGAGCTCCGGTAAAGTGTACATTAGAATAGAGCCTCAGCCAAGCGGGAGTGCAGTGTGACAGTCATTTTTCACTAAGTGTTGCCATCAATGCCAAAGGGGGAGATTGTTGGCAAGAGACATTGTGTGGCTTCATTGGTGTTGTCATTGATGGCAACAAAGATCATCCCACACATCCGCAGGACATGGTGTGTCCTTACCGGAAGTCAGATTGAAGAGATGTTGTGGTCTGATAAGCAAGAACAGAGCAGGCAGCAAGGTCAGACAGTCAGGTCTGGATCTCTCAGAGGAGGTATCTCATTAAAGTGCAGATTTGGGGAAGTCAATAGGAGTACCTTGACTAATAGATTCCAAGGATTTAGCCTCTAGTGATAGAAGAGTGAAATGATATGAGCACTTGAGTGTTGGGTTCCTGTTTGATAGAGTAGACAGAGCAAGAACTGACTGGCAGAGCATCAGACCTAAATCTAGATGAGATATTGATGGTGATTAAGTTTCTTGAGGTATCATTCATGATTGCCCAACATGATTGAAGACTTCTACAAGCATATCCTTGATCCGCATTACTTGGTATGCAAGGATTCAGCCGACAGACCAGAGTTTGGGATAATATTGACTATTCTGGATGTCGACTAGAAAAGTGTTGAAATTACTTGTGCGGATATATATACAAGATGGATTTAGATGTGAAGGTGTGTGTGTGCATTGTGTGGTGTGAAGAAAAGCATAAAAACAGAGTGAAAATAGTAAGACAGGTCTGGAATGTGATAGTACAGTAGCATCAAAAGAAAGTAAGAACGAAGTGCAGCAAATCAGTTTATTGAGCTCAACCGGAACTGAACCTCAGCATGAGTAGATGCTTCTCATGAGTTCAAACATTGAGTCACCTTCCTTTCTTGTAGACAGTGAGTCTCTTGTAGGCGGTGAACCTCTTGTGAGTAGTGTGCTCAGGCAATGAGCCCTAATTGGCAAGTGCCATTTTGTTCTATCTATTCTTCTAATAGAGAATAATTTCTTGGGTTAATCACCCCGTGGTTTTTTCCACTAACAGGGTTTCCATGTCAAAATCATTATGTCATGTGTATTGGTATTATTTCCATTTCATGATTATGCTTGCTTATTTGATTTGATGTTGCATTAACTGTTAAGAAAGTTCAGAAAGTTGAAATATTAGGATAACTGATTCACCCCCCCCCCTCTCAGTTATCAACAGTTACAACTTGAAATCACCAAACTAGGATTAGCGCATCATTAGTCAATCCATAAACCTAATAAATAAATAATCATGACATCTTATAATCACATGTCTAAATTCTAATCATATAAACATAAACTCATGATTTCATTGATTTATCCTGACATTTTCACATAATGTCAAATCATTAATTCATGCATAATTAACTACTAATTATGTGTAAGTAAAAAGTAAATCATAGTCAAAATTTTGGGTGTGACATTAGCTCCAATTGTGAGTTAGAGATGGGAAGGTGAAGTGGTGGAGAGGTTGTGATGGGAATGAGTAGTTTTTTTTTTGGCCAAGAAATTTTTGATTTCTTACAGAAGATTAGGTGGTGGTGAGGTGGAGGTCTAGATGGGGAATTTTTTTGTGGTGATTAGGACTTTAGGGTAAGTTTTTCTTGTTGTGTTTCTTCTTGTATTTCTTGTTTCTTGTTGATCTCCTATTTTACTTCATTTTCTCCTTCTTTTTGCTCTTTCAATTCTTACTTTTGCATTTATTTTTCTATTTCTAGTAAGATCTTGTAGGCTTTTTATGTAGCCTCCAAGGTCCCCTACCTAACCTTTTCTTTTGCATATTTTTATTGTGTTAGGAGGGTGTCCACCCTTTTCTTTGATTAAACTTCCACTTTCTGTAAGTTTATAATTTTTCCTTTTTTTAGGTGACAAATCCACTACCACTCTTTTCAACTCTTCTATTCTTATTTGTTCCTCTAGGACCACTACTTCTCTTCTTTTATTAACTTAACTGTGGTCAATTTCTCTGGAAAACCCTTACTTATCTCTATGAATGTACAAGGTGTACCTAAGATAAAATTCAACATAGCTTATTCAATTATCTTTTTATTTTCCTCTCCTACCAAGGGATACATTTGTGCAGTTGTAAGGAGGATACCTAGGGTGAATAATGACCTATACAATTTTTTGACATCTATTAATTCCTTTGTCTCCTCTTCTTATAATTTTTCCTCTCTTACTTCCTACTTTTCTTTCTACTCTATCTTCTCCTCTTCTATCTCCTTTTCTTCTATTTTCTCTTATGCTACTTCTTGTTCAAGTTGTGATTTTTTGCCTTATTGTTCTTATTTTCTTGGGTGGTGGAATTTCTCTCTTTCCACTTCCTTGTGTTCCTTCCTCCTCCTTGGAGTCCAAGATCTGTAGCAAGGTGTATTTCCTTTTTCATTTCTATTTTTTTCTTTCATGTTGTGATTCTAACTGCTTCTTCTAGGTGCTCATTTGTAATAGGGCCTTTGTAGCTTCTTTAGTAGGGGATTTTGGTCTTGTCTTTTTTGTTTGTTCTTTTTGTAATGTGGAGGTAGACAATTTTTTTCATGTAGTTACCTAAAATTACCTTTTCTCCAACTCTTCAATGCTTAGGGATTGATGTGTTTGAGAGTCTCAAATTTCAAATCTCAGAGACAAAGATTGTACCCTCCCTGACCTCCCTGATCAACTAATAGAGGTGATGTGAGTGCTTCTTCCTATGTGGAGATTTCCTTGGATATACCCCACTACTTTTATAACTTTTGTTTGTGTTTCTTTATATGTTATGTAGCCCTTTGTTTTGTTTTTTATCAGTGAATTCCTTTTAGGTGCCAAATCTCTTTACCTTTGGATCTATTGGGTGAGTTAGAAGTTCTTTTATGTTTTCCTTTGCAACCTAATCTTCTACTTCATAGGGAATAGGAGGTATCCATGAATTCCTAGGTTCAACTGCCTCTATGAACATGTGGTCCTTGTCCACAACAAAATTTATTTTATCTACATATTTCTTAACTATTTTGTAAGATATTCTATGTCTCTCCTGCATCTATTTTTGGAATGATTTGAATAACCCTCAAAATACTTTAGTGTAGGAGGCACTATCTTTGAAATGTTTTACAAAGTCATTGATTTGTGTGGCCATAGTGGTGTCTTAATTTCAATTTTTTCTGGAAAAGATAGGTAATCTAGAAGTAGAATCTAAGATATATGATAAGTGAGTCATACTGAAATAGGTAGAATTGGTAGTCTTTGTGCATTGGATGTTCTCTAGTAGTTGGTCTCTCAACACCTCACTCAAATCTATCTCCTTTCCTTGGACTAGCATTCGATAGGTGGTAAATATGGTGGTGTCAATTGTAGAGCCCTCCTTGTTTGTGTAGTAGATCTTGTGTGTGATACCTAAGGTTACATAATATATGGCAGGGTTTGTAATTTTTGACACATCTAGATTTTTCACATCCATCATGGCACTAGTTAGATTAGAGAATTTTACATTGTTAACATTCTTCTTTGATAGTATATCTCCCTTATTATATAACCATATTACAACATGTATCACATCCTTTTTAATCATATAGGGTTTGTCAAGATATATGTAGTCATCATGGATATGACTAAGGACTATACATACCCATGCATGCTCCACTATGAAGTCAAGGAAATTCTTCCATATATATAAATTCAAGTTAGGAATTTGTTGATATTGTGGAAGTATTCTTGTGTCCTAGTTTTAATAGTGTCCTATGGAGAGGCTTGAAGGACATGTGATCTATTTCAATTAGTGAAGTATGAATATACTTCCTCACATCTTCTACATAAAGGACATCAACTGGAATGAAAGAGAATGCACCTTCAAGATTCACCTCCATAGATTTAAATGGGCACTTTTTATATTTAAGGCACAAGTTTTGCATAGCATTGATGAGATTTGGAGTTGCCATCTCTATGTCTCTTCAACTATTTCTTCCTTCCATATTTTAGCTTGTACTTTTTCTTTCAACTAGTATCTCACAAACTGCTTTATTTTCTTTACAGTGCATACTTAGAAAATTTCTACAAGTGAGTTTTTCCTTCATTTTGTACTAGTTGTATAGATGTTCAACAATGTGTTTTTGCATTTATTTCTTTTCACCTACCCAATCATTCTCACCAACCTTCCCATTGGAGTATTTTTACATCCTATGTTTTATGTTTATGTTATAATATAGTACAAAATATAATACCATTTTCTAATTTTTAGTTCTTACTTGTCCCTTTGTGATAATATTTTAGTCATGCATCACTTACACATCCATTTAATAGTTCATATTGTAGTGTTTCTAACTTGACAGTTACAAAATTAGATATTTCCATAATTTTATATGGGCCTAGCCATCACATCTTCAATTTCCCTTAATTTTAAATTTGTTGTAAATAAAAGAATTATATTTCCAGTTTGGAAATTCTTGTTCTACAAATTCCTATGATGTCATGATTTTTGGAACTTTTTCTCTAGACTTTGATGATAAGCTGCTAATAACCTTTTCTCATCTAAATTTTCCAATTCTCTTAATCTCTCCTATAGAGAGTCTTCCTTATTCAATCGCAACTTAGTATCCAGCCTTAAGTTTGGTATAATATATTACATGGGTAGTGATGCATTAGTTCCATATACTATTTCATATGGGCAAAATTTACTTAATCTTTGGTAAGTTGTTATGTAAGCCCATAAAACTATCACTATTTTAATATCCAATCAGTAGTATTTCTATTGCACATATTAGTAAGTTTTGTAGACACCCTAAAATGACCAAGTCATCACATCACTTGCATTTCTGTCTAATCACCTGCATTCAGTGCTAATTAAATAATCTAATTATTTAATTAATTTCATCGATTTCTTCTAAATCACATACTTTCAACATTAATTAAATAAATCCTCTTTATTTAATTAATTTCATTAAATTCAACTATATTCTTCAAAAATTAAATATTTTTTATTATTTAATTAAATCATTATCCTCTTTCAAATTTCAAATCCACATTAATTAAATAAATCCAATTATTTAAATAATTCATCACAAATTCTCTCTTATCTACAATTAAATAATTTACATTATTTAATTAAATCAATTGTTCTTCTAAATTTAAATAAATCATGCAAATTTATTTAAATTATGTCAATCCTCTAAAAATAAATAAAATCAAGTATTTTATTTATAATCTTCATATCTTCATATTCCTCTATCATGCACAAACAATTAAATAAATAAATTTATTTAATTTCAATTATCTTTCTAATTCCTCTAAAAATATCATGATAACTCATGTGCACAATCAGTCTTATTTTTAGAACTCTAAAAAAGGCAAATCTAAAGTTAAGTTAATTGGCTTTAATTTATCTTATTTTCAACTCATGAATTAGAAGAAAAAGCATTCTAATTTATGAAATCAAATCTATCGTTATCAAAAAAGTAATTATCTTAATAAAAATACCTTTTTGGAGTGACACATGTTGTGTGTGTTGAGTACTAGTGACTCATATTACAGGTTCATTGGTTCCTTGGTTATCCTGTGTTATCAGCTTGACAGAGCACTATCGGCGAGAGTGAGAAGCCGTTGAGTAATATGCAAGGTTTCATATTCATATCGGTGAGAGAACTATTGTCGGCTTAGCATTCAGAAGTCCCTTCGATGTTACTCGTCATTCCGATGGTGTTTCATCGATGACATATGAGAAGTCCATCGGCATGAGGGTGGTCATCGGTGGAGCATGTGAATGTCACTCCGATATTAACTGTCTGTCCGATGAAGTGTTGGCGAGACTTGTCATCGGCATGAGACCTGCTATCGGCAAAGGCTGTGAATGTCACTCCGAGCTATGTGTTACTCCGATAGAGTCGGGCGTCGGCGAGAGGACATCTATCGGTCGAGGCTTGTGAAGTCTTCCCAATGGGAACGGTCTCACCGATGGTGGAGTCCCAGTCGTCGGCAAGAGGTCCTTTTATCGACATACCTTTAAGTTTTCTGGCCGATGAATGGTGGTCACCCCGATGGGAGTTGGCGTTGGTAAGAGTTTTGGTGTCGGCGTGAGCTTTGCTATCGGCCAAACTTGGAGGAGTCGCTCCAATGTAGATTGTCTCCCCGATGGCGTTTGGCGAAGCTTTGGGCGTCAGCAAGAGAATCACTGTCGGCCAAGCCTTGAGTCCTCTCTCCAATGGACCTCGTTACTCCGATGGAAGATGTTCGGCGAGAGTCTCCACGATAGGGTGGATAAATGGTCTTGTCGGCAACAAAATTGCTCGACACTTATATACCCTGTGGTCTTGTATATAACACAATAAAAGTTTCTCTGACTGATGAATGTGGGATAATGTAGATCTCACGAATTTGTATAGTCGTGGAAACGGTTACGAGACAGTGGTGACGTGGCTCTTTAACGTGGCAGAAAATGTTGTTTGGTGGGTTATGACAGTTGAACAGATTACTCTCTTGGGTGAGAGTTAATTGGTGAGTGAGAGAATCTGTGAGATAGAGAGTTCAATCCGATGGAACTCTGTTCTTCTTCTTTTGTAAAGTCCTATGTTGTATGTTGTATGCAACATGTGAACGACATGTGAAGGGACTGAGAAGAGGATGAAAACAGAATTCAGATGAAGGAAGTTCTGGCTGAGAAGGTTATACTGTCAGTTATTCTTCTGAAGGAACAAGATGTAAATCTTCATGAAAGGCTTATTGCCAGTTTTGTATTATAACTGTCTTTCTGTTGCTAAATAATACAATGGTGATCTGGGCTTTTGGAGTGTGGGGTTTTTTACCCGTAAGGGTTTTCCCCACGTAAATCTGTGTTCTTGTTCTATCTTTCATGTTTAATATTTCTGCTGTTGAAACTAGTTAATGTTCGCTTGTGCTTTCCTCTAAGGGTCAATGTAGGAAATGTTCTATGTCAGTTTCCGCTTTAATGGCATAGTTGTGTGTGTTTTTGAAGAAATTGAAAAGAATTTAAATCTGTCGAAGACACCACTGTTCTTAGAAATACGTTCTGAGATGCCCTCATTTCCTTACAAGTGGTATCAGAGCTTTCTTCTGGGATATGCTTTGTTGCTCACATATGTACATTTGTGTGCTGCATGTGTTTGCATGTAAGAGTTCCTGGTGTATAAGGTCTGGGTATTCCTTCTGTGATGATTTCTTAGTGTGACAGGCTTGAGGAAATCTGAAGGAAATGTCTGTTTGTTTGATCCTTGTTTGAGTGAAAGTCTGGCAGTTGATCTTGTGTTTCTGTTTCAGCAGTGCTTGAAGGATGGTGAAGAGACTGGAGCTGGTCATGATGTGGCCTGAGGCTCTTAATTGACAGTATTTAATCTTGTTGCATGGGGTTTGCTTTGAGGCTGTGCTGCTGCAGTAACTTTCATATTGGGTGTCTGTGTGAGAGGCTCTCTGATGATATGGAGAAGTTTGTGTTACTGCTCAGCCATGGAGTATTGTACCTATGCTGGGTGTTCTGTTCCTGGTATTGGAAGGCATAATTTTTCTGTTACCCTGATTGCATGCAGGCTTTGGAGTTGATCATTGGATGATCTGAGAGCTTCTGTAATATCCTGATTCTCTCAGATGCATGTGCATGTTGGTGGTTTGAGAGATTGGTCTAAAAGTGGGCCTGAAGCTCTTGAACTGTTGTTTCCTTAAATGGATATTTTGTACTTGCATGACTCAGATTCATGATTATTGGATTTGAGGGGTTTTATAGTTTTTCCTTAAAATCTATGGTTATGCATATTCATGATGATACATTATTTTGGTTTAACTGTTATGGAGTTTGTGCTACAAACTTTTGGGTTTTCCAGATGTGAAGTGGATATGGATGTGCATGGGTGTGTTTCAAACACAGTGGTTTTGCAGGTTTTACACGATCAAAAGAAAAACTTGTGGTTTTGTGAAGCTGCAGTTAAGCTATTTCTAGACCCTGGCTTTTGGGATGTTACTGGATGATATAGCTGCAGTTTTGCATGCATGCTCTGTGCATGGTGTGAGGAGGTGAAATGCTTTCTCTGCATGGGAGTGCTGGTATGTGATTTGTCACTCAGCATTTCTATGGTAATGCTTCTAGTTTCTTGACTAATGGTGCTCAGGTTGTGGACATGTTGGGCGAATCAGTGAAAAGTAAGTTTTCTGATGTTTGAGTCATGTTGTCTACATTGTTATCTATTCCTTGAAATCTCAGTTGTGTAGTTTCCAGTGTGATAATGAGTTTGCATGGTACATTGGTTGGATCTACGAGTTATGTAGTTTTGTGGGCTGATCACCTATTAAGCTACAGTGAGATGACTCGAATGTGGACTGTCTTTATCCACAAGATTGTTTCAGTGTTTATGCAGATTTGTTAGCTGGCCTTGTCTTTGGTCACTTGTGCATTGGTGTGATTGTTTCAGGATGAGAGGATGGATGTTGTTGAGTATCCGAATAGTTGGTTATGGAGACTTGTAGTATGTATATCATGGTGTCATGTACAGCTTGAATACACAGGTTTGTGTAAGCTATTGACAGTGATAGTTTATTTCCTTGGTTTGGAGATCTTGGTGTCACTTGGTTTTATAGTCACATGGACATATTAATTTGTGGACCTGGAAGATTTTCAAATTAGGAGATGTTTGGTCAGGATGCTTGGAAAGCTCTGTTGTTACAGTTCAGTGGGAGCTTTAGCATTGACTGTGTGTTTCATCACTTAGTGGTGAATGATCTTCTTTAGTGTTGCAGATGTTACTAGGAGGAGCTCTTTGATCCTGTTGCTGCAGAAGGGTTCTTTCGCATTTGCAGGGGCACTATTTGAGGATGAGTAACATCTTGGAGTCATGGAGGATTCATGAAATTCTTGGCTGAGGTGTTGGTGGTGCTTGACAGGTGATGTTGGTTTAGAATTTTAGTTTGTTTCATATCATGATTTCTGCTTTTGAATTTTGGTATGATACATTGATCTAGAGACCATGGTTATGTTCACCTGAAGCATGGAATCTCCTAAAGGAGATGGTAAGATCATGACGTCATGATAAGCTCTTGATTCAGATGATTGGACTTTTGATAGTGGTCTGGTTACTTCTCTATGTTTGGGTACATCTATCATTTGCTTGATTACTTCATAGTGTTGTAGTGATGCAGTTGGAGTTTAGCATGAGGTGATTGTTCAAAGGTACTCATGGATACATGGAGAATAAGGTGAGACTGTATATGTTGTGCTAAATCAGAGTTTACAGCTGGAAGTTCGAGGAGTCTTTACCTTGGTTGAATGTGAATTCAACAAAAAGATCTAGAGGAGATTGTTCTTGGAGAAAGTCATTGGGACTTGGGTATCTTGGAAGAACATTCTCTTTCCCCACTCTTGGTCTACTCGACAAGTTTCACTTGAGAGGTATAGCCCATTGTTTCTCTCAGGTGTTTTATGCTTTCTTTCATAGATATGGTTCTGGAGGATTCATTGTGAGAGATGGATAGCATGTTTATCTCCTTTTGTATTTGAGTTTAGAGATATCATTCATTGATGAGGACTGTTAGGAGATGGTTAATGGGCTGATTTCCTGAAATGGGAAATAAATTAGTTTGATCTTCTTTGGTTTGTGAGGCTTACATCCATGTTAGTTGATCTTGGAGATTGAATGTTTGTTTGGATGCTTCTTTGGGGTGTTTTGAAGGAGATCATATTTGACACAGTTGGCATTCAGAGGTGTATGTAAAAGGATTGTCTACAGGTATATGATGTGCAGTGTTTCTCTTGGTCTCAGTTAGTTTCTCTGATGGTGTGTTTCACATTACATTGTTTTGAGATTTGATTGGAGCTGAAGTGATCACTAGTTTGTGGTCATGTGTCTTCACTTATACTTTTGGGTGATGACAAGGAAGTTCTGTTATCTCTTTCTTTTGTTGGATGTGGAGAACTTGGGGAACTTTGGACTGGTGGTGAGGGGTTGTTCTTGCAGGTTACTGATTTGCATATCATGGTGGATGTTTCCTTGGTACTACATGATATTTACACTTTCTATGTAATGCTATTGGTGGATTTTGTATGCCATGATCTTTTTCAGATCTGCATTATCCATGCAGTGGGAGTTCTTGATGTGTCTGGTCTTCGTTGACTAGTTGACATATGGAGCTTGTATTTGCAGTTGATGGGTGTATATGTAGGTGGCTTGAGTCTACTGATGTTCATACCTCTAAGGTATGAGTGATTGGATGTTTTAGCACTGGATGTGTGTGCTATTTTCAGTCATGTGGGTTTTATGTGCAGTTGGATGGGTACAATCAGCTTTCTGATTGTTGTTCTAGCTGATGGTTTATCTTGTTTATGGAGGATGTTTTCATGGCTATGTTCTGGAAGCTTTGAAGTTTGTTATGTTGGAGCTTCTGTGGAGCTTGTGAGTACAGTGGAGTGAAGGCAGTGTTAACTTTGATTCTGTTGACTTGGAGCATTGATGGTTTCCTGTAATTCCTTCGTCAAGTGGGAGAATGTTGAGTACTAGTGACTCAAATTACAGGTTCATTGGTTCCTTGGTTATCCTGTGTTATCGGCTTGACAGAGCACTATCAGCGAGAGTGAGAAGCCGTTGAGTAATATGCAAGGTTTCATATTCATATCGGTGAGAGAACTATTGTCGGCTTAGCATTCAGAAGTCCCTCTGATGTTACTCGTCATTCCGATGGTGTTTCATCGATGACATATGAGAAGTCCATCGGCATGAGGGTGGTCATCGGTGGAGCATGTGGATGTCACTCCGATATTAACTATCTGTCTGATGAAGTGTTGGCGAGACTTGTCATCGGCATGAGACCTGCTATCGGCGAAGGCTGTGAATGTCACTCCGAGCTATGTGTTACTCCGATAGAGTCGAGCGTCGGTGAGAGGACATCTATCGGTCGAGGCTTGTGAAGTCTTCCCGATGGGAACGGTCACACCGATGGTGGAGTCCCAGTCATCGGCAAGAGGTCCTTTTATCGACATACCTTTAAGTTTTCTGGCTGACGAATGGTGGTCACCCCGATGGGAGTTGGCGTTGGTAAGAGTTTTGGTGTCAGCGTGAGCTTTGCTATCGGCCAAACTTGGAGGAGTCGCTCTGATGTAGATTGTCTCCCCGATGGCGTTTGGTGAAGCTTTGGGCATCGGCAAGAGAATCACTGTCGGCCAAGCCTTGAGTCCTCTCTCCGATGGACCTCGTTACTCCGATGGAAGATGTTCGGCGAGAGTCTCCACGATAGGGTGGATAAATGGTCTTGTCGGCAACAAAATTGCTCGACACTTATATACCCTATGGTCTTGTATATAACACAATAAAAGTTTCTCTGACTGATGAATGTGGGATAATGTAGATCTCACGAATTTGTATAGTCGTGGAAACGGTTACAAGACAGTGGTGACGTGGCTCTTTAACGTGGCAGAAAATGTTGTTTGGTGGGTTATGACAGTTGAACAAATTACTCTCTTGGGTGAGAGTTAATTGGTGAGTGAGAGAATCTGTGAGATAGAGAGTTCAATCCGATGGAACTCTATTCTTCTTCTTTTTTGAAGTCCTATGTTGTATGTTGTATGCAACATGTGAACGGCATGTGAAGGGACTGAGAAGAGGATGAAAACAAAATTCAGATGAAGGAAGTTCTGGCTGAGAAGGTTATACTGTCAGTTATTCTTCTGAAGGAACAAGATGTAAATCTTCATGAAAGGCTTATTGCCAGTTTTGTATTGTAACTGTCTTTCTGTTGCTGAATAATACAATGGTGATCTGGGCTTTTGGAGTGTGGGGTTTTTTACCTGTAAGGGTTTTCCCCACGTAAATCTGTGTTCTTGTTCTGTCTTTCATGTTTAATATTTCTACTGTTGAAACTAGTTAATGTTCACTTGTGCTTTCCTCTAAGGGTCAATGTAGGAAATGTTCTATGTTAGTTTCCGCTTTAATGGCATAGTTGTGTGTGTTTTTGAAGAAATTGAAAAGAATTTAAATCTGTCGAAGACACCACTGTTCTTAGAAATACGTTCTGAGATGCCCTCATTTCCTTACAATGTGGACATTTAGCATGAGTTATTTGATTTATCTCAACCATTCATTCTATGGATTTATTTTATCTATTGATCAATCATATTTGAAACCTATATAAACCCCCCTCATCTCCTTCAAAAATCCTCTTCGATCATTTATTCTTAGGCATTCCTTAACAGTGAATTGAGCATACATCGCATCGTTGAGCACACATCAACCTTTTGAGCACCTACATCTGCTTGTTGCAAACATGGTTTCGCAACGTTATTGAGAAATCTACATTCATACAAAGAGAACTATACAATCTAGGTGAAGGTTTTCTTGTTTTATTTGATTTATTCATTGATATTGGCTTTTTACTTAGATCGATCTCTTTATGTTATGGGTAATTGAGTTGTTATTATCATTGCTTTGATTTTATCACTCAACCTCTCGATTTTCCTCATACACATTTTGGCACGCCCAGTGGGACCCAACAAGCATCTCAACAAGCATCTCAAACAAAGTATCCTCGTGCACCCCATGGTAACCACTAGACTCCAACAAACTATGAAGGCTAAACAAGTTGTCCCAAGGAAGCACAAATCACCTCCTCATACACCTTAACCAAGCCAATCCAACATGACTCCAAATGGTACTCCAAAAACACCAATGGAAGGAACAACCAATTTTCAAAACATGTCGCAACATGACCAACCAAATCCTCAAGAAGGTAATGTCCCTTTGATTGATGTAACTCAATTCACTATCGGCATACCTCATGATTTTGCCACACCCAGTTATACCACGGTTCAAGTCCCATCTCAAGAAGAGGGACACTTTGAAGAAGGTCAATCCTCTCAAGCAGATAGATATGACCTTGATGAAATAATACAAGATCCTAGAGCCATGGCTGCCTTTAACAAATCCTTAGTGAGAACCAAGATCACTTTTTTCTGCTTACTAGCTGAACAAGGAACATAATTACCCCAAGCTTTTGACCTATCCAATCTTAAAAAGACAAACAAAACACATGAAGCCATAACTGTAGTCCAAACCATGTCAACTGTGACCACTCCTATACCCAAAAAAAGATCACAAGGGAGAATGTCTACGCCTTTTTCTGCTCAATATGAGAATCCACTTTATCAAGAGACTCTACAATGTCAAGTAGAACAAGCCAAACAAGCTGCTATAGCTCAATCAAACATACAAAAAACTCCTAAAATGCCCACCTCAATCACAAGTGGAACATTGGCTACCCCATCGCAAGAAGGTTTCCCACCAAATTACAATCTGAGAAACACTTATGTAGCCATATAACAAGGGTCTCAACAAACACCACCCCCAACATCATCAACCCTCCGTATCATTAACCCAAACAATGTCATGCAACCCCAACTATCACAAAACGTCAACACCACCTGTGTCCCTCCTCTACACTCAATCTTAATCAACCTCAACCATTACAAAACACATCTACCTATGTCCCTCCGCCACAACGCTCATTGACACTAACCTTTTTCAACACATTTCCCAATCAACCTCCACCATAGAAAAACACATCTACCTATGTCCCTCCACCACAACAATCTTTCACCCTCAACCTAACCCACACCTATCTCGATCCTCAATATTCCCAAAACCAAACTTCCCAAAGCTATGTTCCACCACCTCAACTAAACCCAACATACTTTAGCTTTCCTCCACCAATTTCTTTCATCACACCACCTCCGCAATACCAACAACAGAACTCTTATCTACAACCATCACAAAGCCTACATTCTTACCTATCACCACCCCCACCTCCCCAAAATCAAAGCACCCAAATCCAACCCAATCCAAACCCAACATAAAACACATATGACCCTAACCAATCATATGACCCTTATAACACCAATGCCAATGGCTTCCACTACAATCTTCCATATGGGCAACAACAACCACCTCTAGTTCAACAAGAGATGTTTCCAACACCACCAACTATGGAGCTAAAACTTGCGGAGGTTCAACAACAATTATCTGATCTTACATTTGGCCACACCAAGAAAACCTTCTCTTTGGAAGAAGTTTCTCCTTATCCATTTGATCAGTCATTACCCATGATCCCTTTTCCTCATAACTTCACTATTCCCAAATTTGATAAATACAAAGGAAAAGGAGACCCAAAAGACCATCTTAGAGAATTCTATCTTGCTTTCTTCGAGGTCTCACATAATGACACATATTTTATGTGCCTCTTTCCTCACAATCTTGGAGGTCAAGCTATAGAATGGTTCTCACACATACCCACGAGTATCAAATCTTTTAATGAGCTTGCAGATAAATTTGCCACTCATTTCTCTTACAACACAAAACATGAGATCTCCATGATCGACCTATGCAACAATAAATAGAAAAATGGAGAAATTCTCATTTCTTTCCTTCAAAGATGGAGAGAAATGGCTAGAAAATTCCCATTCAAGATACCTAAAAAGCATCTTGTTAGCATATTTGTGCATAACCTCAACCAAGAATTGGGTTTCCATTTACAAATCCTTAGTGCTACAACCTTCGATGAAATTACCTACAAGGGCATCAACATTGAAAAGGCCCTCATCGCTAAAGGCGTAGTCAAAATCTTCAAAGACAACAAAGACAATGCTCCCCAATAGCAATCAAATAACAAACCAAAGTTTTGGAACAAAAATAAAAATGTGGTCAATGATGGTGTGGTAGATTCTAAATATGTTCAAACACTGCAAACACCCCTGCATCTTTCAAAACCAAGTCAACCTTTGCCTCAAAAAAACCAACAACAACAAAGACAACCAAACCAAAACCAACAACAATGACAACAAGAGCGACCTCAACAAGATTACCCTTCGCAACATCAATTCACACCCTTGGGAGAACCTACAGAGACTGTATTACAAAAACTTATAAACAATGGACTTGTCACCTTACCAGATGCTCCCCCATATGATGAACCTATTTACAAAACTACACGGTACAGAGAAAATGAATATTGTGAGTTCCATAGATCCAAAGGACACAAGACCTCATCATGCATGAAACTCAAGCACGTGATCCAAAACCTTATTGATGGAAACCTAATATCCTTTGAGGATGAACCACCAAATCAAAACACCAATAAAGACCTCAACATGTACAAGGAGCCATTCCCTAACCATGGTCAAGGTCAAAATCCTGACAAAGGTAAAGGTGTTCACAAAGCTTCAACTTCCTATGACTCTATTGTGGGTCATTTTGAAGAAAGTCATGTATCTACCCTCACAAGGCAAATCTACGGATTGCATTGTTACAACTCGTCGTGGTCGTGTCACCATTCATGGTCCTACACCAAGTCTCACAACTCAATCCAACTACAATCTCGTTGAACATCTAGGGAAAACCCCTGCACAGATCTCTATTTTAGATCTTCTAAGGTCATCACCTGCACATAAATCTGTGCTCAAAAAATCCCTACAAGAGTCTTTAGTTCCTAACAACATAGCAGTCACAGATTTCCAAGCTATAATAGGTAACATTGCCTCACCTTACAATGTGATCTTCTATGAAAAGGAACTTCCATCCCATGATCCATGTCAAAATGATGCCCTTCACATTGAAGTCTTCATCCATAAACACAAGATCAAACGCATACTTATAGATGGTGGTGTTGGTCTCAATATTTGGTCACTAAAGATACTCAAACTATTGGGATACTTTGAGGATCAAGTCAACATTGATCAAAGTATTACAATCAAGGGATATGATGATGCTGAACGCTGGTCAAAAGGTGTTATCCACTTCCCTATACAAGTAGGCCCTGTCATGCTTGAAACTCGGTGCCAAGTCCTTGACATTGAGCCACCCTACAACATTATCCTTGGATGCCCATGGATCCATGCTATGAAAGTTGTTCCATCCACATACCATCAGTCTCTCAGGTTCCCATTTATTGGTACGAAGATCACTATCCCAGGAGATCCTAATCCCTTCAAATTCTATCATGTCTTAAGGTAGTTATAAGAATTCCAACAAAGTGCCCAATAATGACAAAGCCCTTGAATCCCCATTATATGTTGATTCTAAATCTCTGACACAAGCCTCTGCAAGTGAACCTAATCCTCATCTTATTCCTAAAATCAAAGCTCACATCCGTGATATAGGCTTTGGTGAATATGATATCTCAAAATCTTGTTGTGTAGGGCAGATGCCCCTATCTCCTAAATCCTACGACCAACCGCCCATTGCCAAAGCAACTAAGAAAGAAGTTATTCCTCCCCTAGCATCCCTAACTCAATTCCAAGAGGGAAAATTATTGGTAAAGGAAACAATTGAAGACATCTCTTCTTGGCTCTACAAGGAGAAAGAACTAGTCACAATACCAGTCAAGCAATATGGCAATGGCTTAAGGATAGTCAAAAACATGGGCTATAAAGGCAAAGAGGGCCTTGGCAAGAATAATCAAGGTGAAATGGAACCCATTATTGTGAAGAAGAAACTAGACAAGAAGGGGTTAGGATTTGGTAGGAAGGTACCACGCACCTTGGACATCAAGGGTATTCTTGACAAGGTGGCAAAAGCTTTTCCCACCGATTCAACATCTAACGAGGATATCATCGATGACTTATCCCTCCATATGACTGACCTATTCACTGAATCCTCCATATTTATGATATCATCTGTATCCTTAACATACACCACCAACACCCATATTGTAACACTTGTCTACCCTAAACTTATTGATTGGGACCAACAAGGGGCCCCCATTCTAGATGTATTTTAGAATGACGAAGCTATTGTAGAGTTCATGGGACTCCAGGATGGTATCCCTCTTGGTGATCACAAAGCTATTTTTGTAATGGAACTAGAGCAAACTGCTTATTTTGGTGAGAATGCCAAATCCTCTAGTCGCAAAAGTAAAAATAAAGAAAGATCTCTAGGTGAAAACCACACTATATATGGAGATTCACAACTAGTCATTTGACAGGTCACTTATGAGTACCAAACAAAGGATGAAAAGTTGGTCCCCTACAAGCAATTAGTGGATGCCTACAAACCACTCTTTTTTAGCATCACATTTGAGCAGATTCCTAGAGAACATAACAAGGCTACAGACTCTATGGCCTCTGTGGGGTCACTTATAGACATGCCTGCAAACACATAGAAATGTGAGTTCTTGATCAAGCAATTGTTGATACCAGCCATCGATGTTCCAACTACTGAAATTATCTGCAAACTTGTTGGTCCCAATTCCCCATGGTACAAAGATATCTATGAATACCTTAAACATGAAACCTTTCCCTTTGAGCTATCTACAACCCAGCGCAAAACATTTATCTGTCGATCCTCCTGTTACACTATTCTGGGTGAGACACTATATCGTCAAAGTCTCGATGGTATCCTCTTACAATGTCTTAACACAAAAGAAGATGATGTTACCTTATGAGACATACACAAAGGTGTCTATGGCACACATTCTATCGGTCCTAATCTCACCAAGAAGATACTCAGAATAGGTTATTACTAACCTACAATAGAACAAGATGCTTTGTAGTTTGTTAAGAAGTGTCTACAATGCCAGCAGCATGGAGATTTGATTCACGCACCATCTCATGAACTACAACCTGTGACTACTCCGTGGCCTTTTTCACAATGGGGTCTCGACCTCGTAGGACAAATATACCCATCCCCATCCAATAGACACAAATTTATCATTACCGCCACTGAGTACTTCACAAAGTGGTTTGAAGCCATTCCCATGACTTATATCACTGCCAAGCAAATAGCCAAGTTTATCCTTAACTACCTCATTTACCGGTATGGTATCCCCCAAGCCATTATCACTGATAGTGTGAGACCATTCAAGAATCAAGATGTCCGTGCCTTGTACACCCAATACAATATCCAACATCACTTTCCCACTCCCTACTATCCACAAAGTAATGGCCAAGCTAAGGCTTCCAACAAAACCATTCTCAAAACCCTCAAGAAAATGGTCAATGATGTTGGTCGTGATTAGCACCTGCAACTTAATCATGTCTTATGGGCCTACCACACTAGTATCAAAACACCAACCGGTGCCACACCCTATGCCTTGGTCTATGGCTCTGAATCCATCCTACCTATAAAGGTCGAGATCCCATCCCTCAGAGTATCCATGCAGCACCTGATTGATGGAGAGGAGTATCGCACTTCCAGACTAGATGAGAGGTACATTGTCACGCTTAATCATCTCCATGTCTATCAAAACCACCTCTGGCATAACTATAACAAGAAAATCAAAGAAAGATAGTTTCAAGTTGGGGATCTTGTCTTAAAAGAAAATTAGAGAAATCAAGCAGATCGAGAAAAGAAGGGCAAGTTCGAACATAACTGGTTAGGGCCCTTTATTGTCACAACAGCATATGGATTAGGAGCTTATACTTTAGCTACACCTGAAGGCATTCCTCTAGATGAGCCACTTAATAGTGTTCATCTTAAGAATTTCTATGCCTAATCCTTAGAGTATCCAAATAATAATAATAATAATAATCCGTCCTATGGTGAAAACCTAGTAAACAGGCACCTTGGTTAAGTACCATAGTGAAAACTTGGCAAATAGACGCTGTGTAGACTAAGCATCCATCATCTATCAAGTCTTGTTCATTTCATCTCTCTTTCATAACAAACTTCATCCATCCATCCATAATAAAAACCATTGAACTTGTTTGCATTTCCATCTCCCTATCTAGAATAGCTTGGAAATTTCTAAATGTCCATCGTCATCATCCCACGTCTCAATCTATGTCAATAGTTATCACTGTCTTGTCCTAGGTAAAACTTTCCATGTCTTCTCCATCAGTCATTCATGCAAACACCTCTACTAGAATGGGGGCAACTCTTTCCTCCACCTAGGTCTTGGAATGGCTCCTTGTTCGTGGTTCATCAACAAATACACGATAACACAAACACTTCAACCATCTCCCCACAACCACAACACTTTTCCTACATCATCACACAAACCAAAACTACATATCATCATCTCCATCTTAAGGTAGCTTGATCCCATGGATATGGGTATGTAGGCAATATGGATTACGAAGGAAATATCCAGTACTCAGGCACATAAGATCTCATCATTTCACCTACCCAAGCTCAAACACCTTGACCCACTCGTCAATCTACCCAGAACTACATATTTATCATTTTTATCTTTCATGGTAATGTGCTTTTATCCTGTGGATATAGGGAATGTAGGCAGTCTGGCATATGAAGGAAGTATCTAGTACTCAGGCACATACGATTCATCATTCTTCACCCATTTCAATCCATTGACGTTCCACCTTTCTAGCCTTCCATTTATCAAAATCCATCCACCTCAACTTGATTAACTCAAGAAGCAAAACAACAAACAAACACATCCTTTCAAAGAAAAAGTCCTTAAACAACCTGAAGAAAAGAAACCTACTTATAGAGCCATATATTGTCCTACATATCAATTGCCAACATCATCTAAATCAATTTCAACCAAGCAACAGATCAACAAACTTGTCTTATACAGGATGTTCCATGATCGAAACCAAACTAAATGTCTTATATGATGTGTTGCATTTCCTGAAACCAAACATTATCCTTGCAACAGATAACACCCTTTAATAGACACATCGTTCCTACGACAAAACTATTATCTACCCAACCAATCCAATCTATTCTGAGCAACCTCTCTGGCAAGAGAATATGTTGGTTGTATGTTTACTTTGTAAGTCAGTCAATTTGCTTTATGGTTTGTCTTTTGTCCCTTTCCCATTACCAATTCAAGACTACCTTGATTTATCTATTTCTTGCTATATTGCAATGTCGTACGGATTGGGGGCATAGTCATTTCTTTTGTGTGCCGTGTTTGAGGAATGATCTTTAGCATCTTTCTTAGCAGCATATTTATCTTGTGTGTGTTATGACCTAGCATCTTACATATTAATATTCTTATTACATTTATGTATTGAAGTTTATTTTATGTTCAATACTATGGCTCATTCACATGTACAACAAGGTTATATTATGTCTAAGGGATCTAAGTTCAAACCGCTTGCTTGCAGAGTCAACATCCATGCACTCGAATATCACTGCACCTTTGTCTTTTATACCTTAGTGGCAAAATATCCGCATGCTATATCAAAAATAAAGATTTCTCTTCATCAACATTTGTGAAACTGTTGCAACAAGCTTATCCATCTACTCATCCATTTGTCCATGGCCTTATATAGTTTTCAAGCAACGATTGATCAATAGTCTTTCTCTCATACTCTCTTCTATCTCCTTTCTTCTACCTCCATCACCATCTAGTGCCTATCTACGAAAACCACATGTTAGATATCACATGTCATAACATCTATATCATCATCATGTCATCATGTGTCACACATCTATAAGCATCATATAAGCATAAACATCATCACATAAATCCATAATCATACATACATGTCATCACATCCATATCATAAGAAAATTCATAAACAAAAGCATGAACATTAGTGAGCATAACATGTCATTATATATCATCATGTAAAGGTCTTCAAGATACAAGTATACGTGTCTACATCAATAGTCCATATGTATACATCCAAATATACATCAATAAGTACATCATGGCTATCAAGAGCCTGCAAAATATACATCAAATGCACACAGGCATTAGTCAAAATATACAATGTCCATCATGATACAAAAATGATACAATATACAAAATACATGCTCTACTAGGTAGAGTTGCCCTCTTGTCGTGATCCCTGTCCTCCACCTGTATTTGGCGCAGGTCCCCCTGCTGGTCCTCCTCCCCCTAGCAGCACAAAGGGTCCTCTAACTGACATTGACTACCCTATCCTACATGACATAGATGCCCCTGACCTGCTCTGCTCTTGATAGTTAGGTGCCTACTGATCTGTTGGTACTACCCCAATGTAGAGACCCCTATAATACTCAGCTTCTCTACCTGCTAAAACTAGCTCTCCCTATACACGGATGAGCTCTCTATACAATGTCGTCTAGTCAGCACCCAATGTACGGCATGCCTCATCTCTCTCCTGCCTAACCCTCTGTAGGGTGGCCTCTGTTGTCAAACATAGTTATACTATTGTGTCTCTCTCTAAATTCAACTAGGCAATCTGTCCATCATCTACTGTTGGTGCTGGCACAGCCTGTGCCGCTGCCAATGCTCTCTGTACTACTGTTGCTACCTGTGAATGTACCTAGGCTTGGGCCTCGGCCTATCTAGCCTCTTCCCTTGCTGCATCTTTGTCCCTCCTTAATCTCACCATTTGGAGCTCCAGGTGAGTCCTATGTGCTATCTCCTTCTATAGCAACTATTGTGCCTACTACAGCTCAGTCTCTACGACTGGATCCTCCTCCTCAGCCATCTATACATCAGCGTGCTGGCCTTTGTCATCTCCAACTGCCTATTGTCTGGCCTACTCTCTGGCCTCTTGTCTAACCCTCACCTCTCCACTAGGCACTAGCACCTCTCACACTACCCCTGCCACTCCTAGTGTGGTTAGTCTCACTGGCTTGTGTGTCTACCAATACCTGTTATACTTTGGTAGTGTACTTGGATATACCAATCCTGAATCCCAATCTCATCTAACTAGGGCAAGTCCCCACAACTCTGCCAAAGCTGTCACCACTAGAATCTCAGCATCTTAGTTCCCAACCTCCCACTGTGTCCATGCATGTGTTGCCTCTCCAACGAGCAATCCATCTCATCAATCTATCGCCTTCAGAAGCTCATAGATCCCAGCCGCCTGTGTGTGATGACTCCATCATATAGAAATACATATGGCTCTCCCCTCTCATGGTGATGCTGAGTCATTGGTCTGATAACTGGGATGTGCTCCCAAGCCCATACCTGTAACAAAGTAACACCAGCTGATAGGCTCCGTCCTCTCCTGTATACACAATCGTGTAAATCTTAGTATAGCTACCCCAAAACACAAGGACCCCATACATAATAGATGCCATGTGTAAACATCCCTGATAGTACCGTGCCCCATCCTATAGATAACCCTCGTGATCGCCTATCTGGGTAGAGGAAGCCACCAACCAAAGTAGCCACAATCCATCTAATCCTGTCACATAGTCTCAGAACATTAGCCCAACAGATCTCACCATCCTCTATCTAGAGATCGTGTGTATAGAATACCTCTCTCATGTCAGCCTCACCATGCCCTAGGTCAAAGTCAACTCTATCTCCATCAATCAGGATCTTGAGGATACGATACACATCCTCAAGTGTCACGGTAGCCTCCCCTATCAAAAAGTGAAATGAGCAAGTCTCACTGTGGTATCTCTCAATAATGGTTGTCAACAGGGTGAGATTCATCCTAATGTGTGTCAAATGCACCACATGTCATAATCCCATGTATTCCAAGAATGCATCCTCCTCCCAAGTAATCTATACCACCTCGTCTACAATGATGTGGTGTTGCTCCCTCGACATCAGAGGAGGAAGGACTCTTTGCATCCACAAAACCACTTATCAGCCCCTTTGCAAACTTTCTAAGTCTACTCAAGTCACTAAGGACATCTACAAACACAACACTGTGACACAAACCCTAGGTCAAACCCTGTACATGTCTAACCTAAGTGGTCAACTCCTAGGTCAACCCTAGCAACTTATGTTCAAGTCCACCTAGGTCAAACTATCTTCCAAGCCAAAAGTGCCCTATTTTTACCAAGAGCACTTCATTGTTCTACCCTAAGTGCTTTACTGTTGGCACATACGTGCTTTGCTATCTAAACCAAAAGTGACTTGTTTTTCCCAAGTGTGCTTTACTGCTATAACTACCGCGCCTTACTGCGCTGCATTTTTTTGTAAACCCTAAAGGATAGCACCTAACTACCTGCCCAATAGCACCTTACTGAACTACCAAACACACTTTGGCGATATACCAACCATGCTACGGCATGCTACCTAAAAACCAAAGGTGCTGAGTTCTTACCAAATGTGCTTCACTAAACTACCAACTACTTTTTAGCGCGTCAAAAGTGCTTTGCCCAACCACTAAAGGCGCATTGGCATTGCGTAGCACTTTTGGCTGACCTAAACTAAAACCTAGAAAACACCATAGAAATGACCTAAAAAATCAACACAAAGAGGTTATTGAGCACTTACCACTGTCGGTGCTCCCGCTGGTCTCCCGTACATCTATTCCTGCTTTGCCCGATGCTTATGCGCAGGGATTGACATCTCTCCAAGGTGCAAACTCTCTCCACTCAAAGCTCTCACAAACTAAGCAAGGAGGCTACAAGCTCTAACTTTGATAACTCTAAGTGTGAAAATGAGGGATGTTGATCCCTTAGGACCTATTTATAGTGCCCCTCCCCTTTTTCTTCCCACCCCATGCTATTTTCTACATCATCACGCCATCTTCTAGTCGATCATCAATCCAGTCCTTTTGTCACTTCCTTGTCTTTCCTCTCAAGGGGGCATACTATGCTAGATACACAGAGGCAACTAGCTACACTGGGGCATCAAAATTGTATCATGTCTTCAACAATCGATTTCTTTGAAGCAACGTTGTAAACTACATTGCATCAAAGAGTGGCAAAATGTAGACACCCTAAAATGACCAAGTCATCACATCACTTGCATTTCTGTCTAATCACCTGCATTCAACATTAATTAAATAATCTTATTATTTATTTAATTTCATCTATTTGTTCTAAATCACATACTTTCAACATTAATTAAATAAATCCTCTTTATTTAATTAATTTCATTAAATTCAACTATATTCTTCCAAAATTAAATAATTTTTATTATTTAATTAAATCATTATCCTCTTTCAAATTTCAAATCCACATTAATTAAATAAATCCAATTATTTAATTAATTCGTCACAAATTCTCTCTTATCTACAATTAAATAATTTACATTATTTAATTAAATCAACTGTTCTTCTAAATTTAAATAAATCATGCAAATTTATTTAAATTATCTCAATCCTCTAAAAATAAATAAAATCAAGTATTTTATTTATAATCTTCATATCTTCTTATTCCTCTATCATGCACAAACAATTAAATAGATTTATTTATTTAATTTCAATTATCTTTCCAATTCCTCTAAAAATATCATGATAACTCGTGCACAATTAGTCTTATTTTTAGAACTCTAAAAAAGACAAATCTAAAGTTAAGTTAATTGGCTTTAATTTATCTTATTTTCATCAACTCATGAATAAGAAGAAAAAGTATTCTAATTTATGAAATCAAATCTATCTTTATCAAAAAAGCAATTATTTTAATAAAAATACCTTTTTGGAGTGACACGTGTTGTGTGCACATTCAACATGAGTTATTTGATTTATCTCAATCATTCATTCTATGTATTTATTTCATGCATTGATTGATCATGTTTGAAACCTATATAAACCCCCATCATCTCCTTCACAAATCCTCTTTGATCATTTATTCTTAGGCATTCCTTAACAGCAAATTGAGCATACATCGCATCGTTGAGAACACATCGACCTTTTTGAGCACCTACATCCGCTTGTTGCAAACATGGTTTCGCAATGTTATTGAGCAATCTACATTCATGCAAAGAGAACTATACAATCTAGGTGAAGGATTTCTGTTTTATTTGATTTATTCATTGATATTGGCTTTTTACTTAGATCGATCTCTTTATGTTATGGGTAATTGAGTTGTTATTATCATTAGTTTGTTTTTATCATTTGAGCTCTCAATTTTCCTCATACACAAGTTTAGTGCCTATAATTTTATTTAGAACCTCACTTGGTCCCTTTACTTGAGGCTAGTAGAGGCTACTTATGTTGTGTGTGATCATAAAGGTGTCCAATAGCTCTATAATTGTTTTGTTCACAAAGTGTTTTCCCTAGTCATTGTTTATGCTAAGGGGAAAACCAACTCTTGTTATGATATTCTGGTAGATGAATCTTGTTGTATCTTGACTAGTACAATATTTTGTTGCTTCTACTCCATTCTATTTTGTAAGATATTCAATCCCTATTATGATAAATCTTGCTTTTGACTTCTTTAGGGGGATTAATAGGCCCAATGAAATCAATTACCCTTTTCTCAAATGGGGCTTGTTCTAGTATTGTCCACAAAGGCTTCAATAAATATATTTCAGTATATTCTAATCTCCTTCTCAATCTATTTCCCTACACAACACACACACTTAAAATTATATAATATTTACTTACATTATGAAAAGTTGCAACTGTATTAGTATTTATAATATATTAATTTGATTTATTGCTTTAATATGAAGGAATGTAGAAGATTTAGAATAGGAAATAAAATTTAAAGGATTTGTTTTATTGTTTCCAACATAGAATAAAACCAATAAATATATTTTAAAATGGAAAAAGAATTTTAGATTAGAAAGAAAACAAAAAGGTAAGTTTATGTTTATTTATTATTTTGAAAAGAAAATTTTAGTTATTTTATTAAATTATTAAGAAGGAATTCAAAATTAGTCATATCTTACATATATTAAGAAAAGGTGTTGTTTTATTGAGTCAACAAGGAAAAAGATTCTTTTTCTTTTTTTATAGCTTCCACATCTTGTGCAAGAAGAGTTTCAATCCTCTATTTGGACCACAGCTCCATATTTTGCAATTGTTGAAATTTTTCTCTTCTCTCCATGGATAAATCTACCAAAATCTTATCTAGGGCCTCTTTTCTCATATATTCTATCACTTTATATTTTGTTTATTTATCCATAAATTCCTTGTACGTGTCATAGTGTTCTACCTTAGGATCCTTTGGGAGGGCCAAGAGTTCCTTGCATTAGCATGTGTTAATTCATCACCAGTCTCGTAGGGTAGTTGTGGTACCTAGGACGTATGTGGTTCTATTTCCTCCATGAAAATGTGGTCTTTGTCTACCACTAATGTGATACCATTCACATATATTCTCACAATATCATATGAAATCATGTCTCTTTCATGCATTTAGGCTTGAAAGTTTTTAAAGAATCCCTAGTAAAGTTTAGTGTAGGATGTGTCATCTTTGAAGTGTTTAACATGGTCATTTATTTGGACTGCTACTAGAATATCTTGTATCCACACCTTTCTAGGGAATCCAAGTAGTCTCCTCATAAAATAAAATTCCATGAAAATTATAAGAGACCCATACCTAAAATGATAGTGATCACTCCCCTTTGTTCAAGTGATGTTCTCCAAGAGTTGCTTCTGCAAGACCTCACATAGGTCGAATTCCTTCTCTTGCACCAACATTTGATATGTGGTGAGTATTACCATGTTGGTGGAAGAACCTTCTCTATTTATGTAATAGATTTTGTGTGCAATGCCTAGAGTGGCATATCTTATCGTAAGGTTTGTAATTTTGTCCACCACTAGGCTTCTTCCATTTGATGTAGCTCCTATTAACTCCATGACCTTTTGAATCAATGACAAGGAACCTTCCAAAAAATCTCACTGATCAATGACAAGTTTTTTATACAAAAACCAAGAATCATTAGACCAAGAAACATTTAAAAGAATTTTTTAACAACTGCCTTAAACTGGAATACGTTATGTTACCTATCAAGATTGAGCTTCGTTGAATACCGTTGCTATTTGAATGGATTTAAATTTGTGCCTTTGATTTGTTCTTTCGCGCCCCATCAAGTTTCAATCAGTGCCTTAGATTCTTTTATGGCACTCATTCTAAGTTGCATTCACTGAACAAACTGGTTACCAAAGAGGATGGGGTCAATTATATAACGAACAAAGAACCCTCAAACCCTTAACTTAAGTCATTGTGACCTATGACCTGCGGTCACCATTTAAAAAGAACAAAAAACACCCTTGTTGTATGACATTTAAAAGACTAGTGATTTTAGGGTTTAGACAAAGCAAATTTAGGGTTTAATGGATTCTCTATGGTTTAAGGACTAAACAAGAATCAACAAGGATTTCAACCCTATTTTCAACACAAATTCAACCCTATTTTCAACATCGATTCAAGACACCAATTCCACTTGAGGAAAATCAAAGAGCATATAGTATTTGATACAAGGCAACATTTTAACATCTAAAGAACATTATGCCAAGTCCTAAATGATGCATTCTCCAAATCATAAGCCATCCTATCATCCAGAATTCCTGTGACATTATAAACTCTCACAAATTATACCAATCAAGGACTTATTTACTGTCCCAGTGCAAACTAACTTCCTAGAAGCAATGTGAGACCTTGAAACATTATGAAGCATAACTCCTTGAAGCAACTTCAATAACATGAAGTACATGAAGTCTTAATGAAGAGGCCTATCTCCAATTACCTTTTGACATCAATGACAAACATTTTTCTACAATCTCCCCCTTTGGCATTGATGTCAACCAATCAAGCATCTACACCTAGTTTCTTTTCTCCCCCTTTGACATCCAATGACAAAGGGCTACTAACTCCCCCTGACAAGATACTCCCCCTGTCAACAAAATCCTTTGAAAATAGTTCCTAATATCACAAAAAGACTGTCATTGTATCAAGTTTATTTGTCTCAATTTTGAGTACATTGCAACTATAACTCCAACCATGCACTATCATAAAGTCAAATAAATTTCTATACTATCATTGACAAGAAGATCACTTACTGATATTGTGCATGTTGTCCTATTCTTTAACAAGTATAGTCAAGAATCATTGTTCCAACTATGGATCATTCAATGAATTAGGGCCTGGCTGAGTAGGCATTGTCACTGTGTCATACTGTCAAACATTGTCTAGACACCAGGTTGAGGTTGACAAATATTATCTAGCCATTACTTCTCCTTTTGATATCAATGAAAAAATAAAGGTCACTAACAAAGCACTACAACAATGTCATAGCACTACCAACCAACCAAAGATATCACTGCATCTCTCTCAAACATTGTATCCAAAATTGACAAAGAAACACTGTCACTATCAAGGACATCCAAAAA
The DNA here is from genome assembly GCA_027924645.1 of Cunninghamia lanceolata. Lineage (NCBI taxonomy): Eukaryota > Viridiplantae > Streptophyta > Pinopsida > Cupressales > Cupressaceae > Cunninghamia > Cunninghamia lanceolata. The sequence continues at coordinate 1,152,069 of BSBN01000326.1, read as the reverse complement.
GCCACCTCAAGAAATGTCACTGAATGAACTCTATCACCATTGTAGGATATTATGTATAATTGATCAAACTCAAAAAATCCCTGTCATCAATGAAAAGATTGAATGAAAGACAACAATCGTGAAAGACAAATAAATCACTATTATCATAAATTTACTGCATAAAAATCAAGAATAGATACTATCACTGTAATCAAAAGATAAATCATTGCATAAAATACACCAAATGACTGTTCAAATCACTGCATCAACGCAGTGAAAACACTGCACCAAACCACAAATGACTGCACTACACTTCAAGGAAAAAACTAAACTTCATGTCATATGTAGTCTCACTGTCTTACAAACACTGTCTAGAGAAGGCACTATTCACCATGAAAGCACAAACAGAAAACACTGTCATCATGCAGTGTAACAACATCTCAATCTATAGAAAAACACTGCACCAACTACCAACTAATACCATCCAAGAATTATTGTCACCTCAATCTTGAGAAACATAAGCAAGGATCAATGTCCCTGCAATCTGCCCTGTCAGTAAGAACATTGTGATTAGAAATTATATCTTGTCTAATTCCTTCATCTTGCAGCCATGTCTACCAGAGGACTTGTAATTACAACATATGAGTACAATTCATCATGAGATGACCAAAGCAACTTGAATATCAAATTATGAAGAGAAGAATCCTAATAGAGTATGTGATGAACTTCAAGTCTTTAGTTTCTTCTACAATCTAAATGCTAACACTTCACTACATCTATCCTAAACTACCATGTTTGATTCCATGTTGTTCCAAAGCACATAGTCTTACAATCATGAAGGACATAAAACATTCCCCATGTCAAATTTGCCTCAAATCAGAGACATCACTATGCAATGACAACCAATCCAAACAATAATGAATATCATTTTCACCATTCACACCTGGAAAGTACTAAAGAGAGAATTAACAATACCATTAGCTCACAAGATCATTATCTTGTATATCTCAAACTTTAGCAATATAACTTAACAAGTTGAATCACCTAACAACCTGATCTTCCCAAAGCAAGTTTACACTCCTCTACCTGACACATTGATTGAACATAGAATAGTCTAGATTAAGTCATGCTGATACCATATAGTAGATATGATTGTGCCAGATGTAAGAATTATATCAATTACACTGATATCCCTGCTCTTATAATGTCAAAAGAACTGATGATACAGTGAAGATTTGTCAAAGAGATCAAAGAACATTCACATCTATTTAGAGAAAAAAGTCCATATAGGGAATAATGACAAAACATCAAAGAGCACTACACAATAAGAGTTTTTCAATGCTAGTGTGGCACTACAAAAATCCCTGTCCAACTGTCAACAAGACCTATTCCAAACTTTCAAAGCACTGTTAAACCATTAGCACTGTCATCAGCATTCAAGCCAGCAAACCATTTATACTTGACTACATTTTTCTAAGGTTTTTTTAACAGGTCTAATTAGTGTGTATCCTAAGATACTCACAATAGTAACATATCTATTTTGCCTTATTGAACACCATCTTTGTCTTCTAAGGGGCTGAAAGGATAAAATACTAACCTACTCCCCCTTACCTCATGTTGCTTTTTATGTAATCAGTAATGTTTCTTGTGCATTATGCACAAGTTCTTCCCTTTCTTGCACATGTTTTCTCCTCCAAACTTTCTTAGGTTCTATCTTCTTTTTGCTTGTAAATGATTTGTTCAACTTGATCCTACAATGTTCTACTTTATGTCCAAATTTATGACACTTAAAACATGTGACATTATTAGCAAATTGAGAAGCAAAGAACTCATGTCTTCTTGAAAACCTAGGAGCATCATTTCTTGCCTGAACATAACAAAATCTTGCACTATGACCTAGTTGATTGCATTTGTAGCATAGAACTTGGTTTGACATGCTATAAGAGTCCCTATTCCAACCATGTTTTCTTGCATGTTTCCAACATTCACTTTCTTTATGACCAAACTCAAAGCATGAATAATAGTAACCAAGAAATGAATAATTGTACCTTATTGAATGGTATTGCTTGATAGGTGGAGATCTTAAGGACTTGTTTGTCCTTCTTCCTTCATCTTCAGGAGCAACAACATGATAACTTAAATCAATTTTCTTCCTTGGTGCATTTCTGGCTTTAGAGGTCTATCCTTCTTCATATCCTAGGCCTGTAGTATCCCTATGACCCTTTTGTTTACCCAACATGTCATACAATTTGCTAGTGCTATCCTCAAACTTCTATTTTTTCTCAAACTAAACCTTGAGACCTTCAAAATCTTTCCTTAGATTGACTATTTCTGCCTCTAATTTCAGACATTCCATTGTTTTCACTTCAAGGTCAAATTTTGTCACATCTAATATTCTTTTGGCTTCCTCAATTTCTATATTTAGGATGATGGTTAATTTTTCTAACTCTTTAGCTTGTGCCCTTAAATGTACAACCAAATTTCTTACCTTGTTAAGCTCTAAAAGCACTTTGTCCTTGGAGTCCTTTTCTTGTTGAAGTTATACTTTTAATCTAGAATTTTCTTCTTTCAAGTTTTCAATCACATTATTGGAAAAGAGTAGTTCTTTTTCAAGATCCACTCCTTCATCTTCTTCTGTATCATATTGAACTTCACCTTCTTCAAACACTAGACTGCCCTCTACTTTAGCACCTAATTCAACTTGAGAACAACTTCTATCAACTGATTCTTTATCATCATTTTCATTTGGTAAAGATAGTACCTTTTGATCAATATATGGGTTAGCATTTCTTCTTTCCTTGTTCCTTCTACTTTTTTCCATTGTATTCCACCTCCATAATCTACCCTAGTCTGTTAGACTCCTGCAAGGAACCCTACTCTGATACCAATTGTTGGAATACTCACTATCACTGAGAGGGGGGTGAATCGGTGATATACAAAAATGTATTCAATAATCTTAAAACAACTTTTCACAAGAAAGAACATAAGTGCACATCAAATAAAACATCCACACATAACACCAAGATTTACGTGGAAACCCTGTGAGGGAAAAAACCACTGAGAGTTGCTTGAGTCTATTGCTCAAATCCAACCTCAAAAGAAAGAAATACTACAATTTTTTTGAAGCTCCAACTTCAAGGTACAAAGGACACCTAGCATTGTTTATAAACCCTCAAACTCCTAGGTACAATGCACACCTACTCAGTATAATATCACCTCAAAACACCAACCACAAAGAGGCACTAACCTCAAACACCTAAAACTCATACACCACAAAACCCTTGGAAGAAACAAAATAAATGTGCAAGAAATAATTCTTCAGTAATCTGATTTGCACCAATTAAGAACAACTAATACACTATGTATAAGACTCTTCAATATTCCTCTATCCTCTCTACACAAACACCTCATATCAAAATATCTTCACTTCTATTTACCTTAGTATCAAGATTACAAACTTTGCAAAAGTGTTTTGTTCTACATAATCTTTCAAACAAACAAATTCAACACAAAGTATCTATTTGTATGCATAACAACTATATAACTCCAATATCAACAAGCATAACACAAGGGCTTATCAAGTATTTACCTTATATGCTCTGCAAGTAGACATTTTACTCTGCAACTATCACAATTATCTACATTTTTTGTTTCTGTTATCTGATTCAAGTATCTTCACATACTCTGCAACTATGATTTTGATTTTTCTTTCTCCATAGAGAGCCTTCTAGATTGTCATATCTCTGACTAAAAAGTGTGTTCCAAAAAAAAACATTCATGTACACTCCACTTCCTTCATTTTTTCTCTGACAAAGATCTACTCTCTCACTTCAAAAATGAAACTTCAGAGACCTTCACACAAACTCTATTGTTCTAATTGCTCATCTTCTATAATATGTTCATCCTTTATACACAACACAGTGATGAGTTTGTTATACAAACTTCACACATTGTTTATCATATCTCTATGTAAAATATTCTGCTTTCTAACTCTAAAAGTTCAAGTTCCCCATACAAGCAATCAACACGTTCTCTCTTTTTCAAAGTATACTATCTCTCCCATCAAGGAACCTTCCAAACAATCTCACCGATCAATAACAAGTTTTGTATACAAAAACCAAGAATCATCGGACCAGGAAATAGTTAAAAGAACTATTTAACAACTGCCTTAAACTGGAATACATTCTCCTACCTGTCAAGATTGAGCTTCACTAAATACATGTTACTATTTGAATGGATTTAAATTTGTGCCTTTGATTTGTTCTTTCGAGCCCTATCAAGTTTCAATCAGTGCCTTAGATTCTTTTTTGGTGCTCATTCTAAGTTGCATTCACTGAAGGAACCAGTTACCAAAGAGGATGGGGTCGGTTCTATAACAAACAAAGAACCCTCAAACCTTCAACATATGTCATTGTGACCTATGAGCTCTGATCACCATTTAAAAAGAACAAAAAACACCCTTGTTGTATGACATTTAAAAGACTAGTGCTTTTAGGGTTTAGACAAAGCAAATTTAGGGTTTAATAGATTCTCTAGGGTTTAAGGACTAAACAAGAATCAACAAGGATTTCAACCCTATTTTTAACACAGATTCAACCCTATTTTCAACATAGATTTAGGACACCAATTACACTTGAGGGAAATTAAAGAGCATATAGTATTTGAGACAAGGAAACATTTTAACATCTAAAGAACATTATGCCAAGTCCTAAATGATGCATTCTCCAAATCATAAGCCATCTTGTCATCCGAAATTTCTGTGACATTATAAACTCTCACAAATTATACCAATCAAGGACTTATTTACTATCCCAGTGCAAACTAACCTCCTAGAAGCAATGTGAGACCTTAAAACATTATGAATCATAACACCTAGAAGCAACTTCAATAACATGAAGCACATGAAGTCTTAATGAATTCTTAATGAAGAGGTCTGTCTCCAATCACCTTTTGACATCAATGACAAACATTGTTCTACAGTGACTATATGGATAGCCTCCTTTATGATTTAGTAGGGTTGGTTGAGATACATGTAATCATCATGGATATGGCTAAAAAAAATTCATATCCAACCCTCCTTTGTGCAAAAATCCAAGAAATCTTTCCATATATCAAGCTTAAACTTACCTCTTTTTCAATATTGTGCCAGGTACTCTTATTTCCCTATCTTTAAGAGTGGTCTTCAAAGAGGCTCAAACTTTGCATGATTGATTTCTATCAATGGTGTATGAATATATTTTCATGTCCTCCACATACAAGATGTCTATTGGTCATTAGAGAAAGCATCGTCCAAATCTACCTCCATGGATTTGAATGGGTATTTCTCATACTTAGGGCATAGGTTGTGTTGATCATCCATAATAATTGGGTTCAACATCTTTTATTGCTCCATTCTTCTTTTCCAATTCACCATATAACTAACCAATGTACCAACCATAGCTCAATGTTATTCCTTTCTCTACCAGATTGTTCATACACAACTCGTATCTTTCTAGGGTTTATAGTAGCTTCTTTCTATTCTTTATATGCACACTTAGGAGTTTTTTAAAAGTGAAGTCTTTTACTTTATGGTGTGCTTATATATGTTAGAAATGACAAAATTAATCTTTAATGCATCCTATTGGTGCTCAAAGTTGAGACTCTTTAAATCCCTAAAGAAAATAAATTCTTGAGTGCCAAGGGTGTCAAACTCAAGGCAAGGATTCAACTTATATTTAGGATGAGGCAACTAAAAACAATATTTAATAAGGTGGGTAAGACCTTTTGGCTTTGCTAGACCAAGGGGGATATTCCCTTATATAAGGTGTATGAGGACAATGATTCATAATAATTTGAAGCTAAACCTAGAATCAAACCATACCCAATGCATAGGAAACTCTTATTTTATATCACTAAGAAGCTCGTATGTTGGTTTAAGGAACTCAATGGTATTACACCTTCATGTAGTAGATATACAACCATGCAAAGCCTAAAATGTTGCTTTAACAACTCCTAATGTAGTAGCACATCTAGACATGGATGTCAGTAGGACAAACAACACAAAAGAAGGTAAAAGATTTAGGTTTTTGTCGTGTTTGCGTATGTTGAAAGAAAAAGAAAGGTTAAGCAAAAGCAGATGGGTGCCTATATCTAGTTTGGGCAATATAGTCTGGACATCAAATCAAAAGGGACACAAAGTAACCAAGATTGTTACCTAATCAAGATATCAGCAAAGATTGTAACTAACCAGTTTATTACATAAGCTAGGCTCTACATAGACAAATTAGCAGCTAGAAAACTTGCAGAAACATACATCTAAGCATTATTTAACCATTCATAAATAAGCATAAGTCTCATACATTGTCAATGAAAAGATACCTTGCAAAGAATTGCAAAGGTGTTTTACAATTTACTTCAATTAACTAATCATGGACAAAACATTCAAATCAGCAAATGTGATTAGGGAACTTGTCACGAACCAAAAACTCACATGATGCTTACGGAGACAGTTGAAAAGATGAATAATTTGCACCTTGGATTCATCCTTTGAGTGTTACAATGCCCTATCATAACCCTTGATAAAAACCCAAAAATATTACAATGAAAATGTTCACTAACCTGTAACTAAAAGAAAACCCTAGTTTTTACAAACTTTCTTTCTATTTCTTAGTTCTTCTCTGCAACCAATTTCTTTTCATCCTTTGCAAATGAATGCAAAAACCCTTAAATACCTTGTATAATCCACCACAAAGCCTAGGAAGGAAGGATTTGACCTCTGAAAATCAAACTGGGCAACCATGTTACTTGCATCACGATCATATGGGTTGTACCAAAAAACTCTGCAGGTTTAGAGTGTTTGTCCATGTGTTGGTACAAAAAATTATCATGGAAGGGTCCACATTAGTCTTGGGGCATATGGAACTCACCTACCACACCATCAGGCTCCAAATGACCATTAATGGTGGTCTTGAGAGTCGCTAGAGTGTCTCGTCGCTTGTTGAAAAAATGAGAAAATCTAAGTTTTTTGGTCTGAGATTCAGAATCCCAAAAGAACTAGGAACCCAAAAACATTTTGAAAAGTTCCAATGTTTCAAGGGAACTTGAAACACAAAAAGGAACATTCCAATGTTCCAATGGAATTTGAAATCCCCCAAGAACATTCCAATGTTCTGAGGGAACCTGAAATCGCCCAGAAACATTCTGAAAAGGTGTGAATTCCCAATTTCAAAAAAGACTTGGACATTTAGGCCAAAAGGGGCTCCTCATGGAGAATGGGAAACCCAAAAGCACCAAGAAGTTAGGATTTTTTTTGAAAAAGTGTAAATGTCCTCAAGGAACCCAAAATCCCCAAAAATCTCAAAATTTTGAAAATGGCCAAAAGCCCCAAACCAAAGGTCCATTTGATAAAATATGATGAACATAGCCTAGATATCTAAGATCATCAAAAAATATTGAGTTTTGACCCCTTAAACAAAGCATGGAAATTGAGGGGGTCCGAAAGGATTTTGAAAAACATGCAAAACCTAAAATGAGCCAAACACCCAAACAAAGGTCCAAATAGATGCAAGGGGGCGCCAACAGTCCATAGCCACTCATTTCACTAAAAAATTCCAAGACCTAAGCCTCCAAATTGAGTGAGGGAAAAAGTTCTAAGATCCTTAAGGACCCGAAATACCCCAAAACATGCGTAAAAACATGAAATTCTCAAAGTGCCATAATTTTGAAACAAAAGAGCAGATCAATGCTGGGTGACATATTGAGCCACCATCTCCAAGATCATCTGAAAAAACCATGTTCTGACCCTTCAAATTGAGTGAAGGGGATTGGGAAAATTGAGGAACCATGAAACAAAAGTTCTGAGATCCCTGGGGAACTCGAAATCCCCTAGGACATGCTTGAAAAACATGAAATTCTCAAAGTGCTAGAATTTCGAACGGAAGAGCCAGGTCAATGTTGGGTGACACACTGAGCCACCATCTCCAAGATCATCTAAAAAAACCATGTTTTGAACCTCCAAATTCAGTAAGGGGGATTCAAAAAACTGGGAAACCATGGAACAAAAGGAAAAGTTTTGAGATCCCTAGGGAACCGAAAATCCCCTAGGAACAAGCCTAAAAAACATGAAATTCTCAAAGTGCTAGAATTTCAAAATGGAAGAGCCAAGTCGATGTTGGATGACATACTGAGCCACCATCTCCAAGATCATCTGAAAAAACCATGTTCTGACCCTCCAAATTGAGTGAGGGGGATTGGGAAAATTAGGGAACCACAAAACAAAAGGAAAAGTTTTGAGATCCCTAGGGAACTCGAAATTCCCCAAGAACATGCCTAAAAAACATGAAATTCTCAAAGTGCGAGAATTTCAAAATAGAAGATCCAGATCGATGTTAGGTGACATACTGAGCCACCATCTTCGAGATCGTTTGAAGAAACCATGTTCTGACCCTCAAAATTAAACACGGAAAACAGGTGGTCTAGAAGGATTTTAGAAGACAAAAAATTCTCAAAACACAAGAAAAGACATGGAAAGCACACAACAAAGGAATTCTATGGGATTTATGGTAATGACAAGACATGGCAAAGGCATGGAGAAGGTGAAACAGACACCACAACATGAGATAGAACAAGGTAAACCCATTGAATATTTCTCAGATCAGTTATCAATAATGTGTGAAAATTTTTCAAACAACATAGAGGCATAAACCAAGGACTTATTGAAAAATTTTGAGGCACGTTCCAACATTGGCTCTAGTTGGGGGCATGTGCCTTTGCAGGCACAATGAGGATCCATTTATCTCCAAGATGCAGACCAAAAGAAAGAACAAGGTCCCAGCCAAAACAAAATGGAAAGGGCAATGAGCAAAAAGAACCCAAATAGAAAAACACGTGATAGGGAAAGGTCTATACATATGTACAAAGGATGGCATACCATCAAGAGAAATAATGCTTGAGGTGTTGGCCATGGACTGACAGTTCCAGAAAATCTCCATCCAAGCTCTTAAGGTAAAAAGCACATTGAATGCACTTGTCTACAATTTGATAAGGGCCAACCCATAAAGCTTTGAATTTTCCATTCTTTCCCTTATCTCCAGACCTAGAATTCCACATGAGGACCAGATCACCAACTTGGAGACTCCTCCAAACTTCCCTCTTGTCAAACAAATGCTAGACCTTCTACTACTGCAACAAATTTCTTTCATGTGCAGTCCTCCTAGCTTCATCAAGTTCAGTCAACTCATGTATTCTTAGGGAAATGGCATAATCCTCATTTCCTTCAACTTCCTAGAATAGTTTGTACACATGTAGCTCAAGACTAATTTGCATCTTAGCCTATATTCCATAACCATCTCAAAGGGGCTTCTACCAATAACCTTCTTGAAAGTTACCCTATCATCTCAAATAGCAAACCTGAGCTTATCATCCCACATTTTCTTGTTTGATTCAAGTGTTTTCTTGATGATATTCATGATTCTCTTGTTACTATACTCAACCTGGCCATTTCCTTGCAGGTGATAGGGGAGAAAATGTGTTAGAGCTATCCCATACTTAGAATAAGTATAAAGAAGATCATGGGATCTAAAACATGTTGCATTGTCAGCAATAATCCTTGCAGGTACACCAAACCTGGTGATGATATTGTTCATTAGGAAATCAATTACTATCTTAAATGTCACATTTTTGGTAGGTATGGCTTCCACCCACTTGGTGAAGTAATCAGTGGCTACAAGGATCCATTTATATCCATTGCTAGACTTTTCAATAATTTCTCCAATAAAGTCAAGAACCCACTACTGAGATGGAGCCTCAATTGATATGGATGTGAGGGGGAGTGCACCTGCAAACTTTATCTTACCTACAAACCTCTAGCAAGGATCACACTTTCTAACAAACTAGGCCACATTCTTGAATAATGTGGGCTACCGATACCTTTCCCTAATTACTTTATGGGTAGTGATCATTGACATGAAATGCCCTCTACATAGTCCTTGATGGCATTCATTCATGACCCTAACAGACTGCTCATGTGATCTAAACACTTGAGAAGCAATCCATCAAGGTTTCTCCACATAAGTTGGCCTTGCATCAACACATACTTATGGGCTTCCAACTTCAAGGTTCTCCTTTGATGATCATTCAATCCTAAAGGGCAACTTAAATTTTCCAAATAGAAAACTACATCTTTATACCAAGGATCATCACTTGAAGGACAAAAAGGAGAGGCTAGACTAGAGGTTACCTAATGCACTTCTGTTGCTTCCAAGTTTGTCTCTACCATTAGCTTGGCAAGTCCTTGACCTCTAACCATCTTTGTCATTTGTAGCTCCATATCATATTCCTAGATCTTAGTGATCCATCTACATATCTTTTTAGAAGCTTCTTGTTGAACAAAGATGTCCCTTACAACTATATGAAGCACATATGTAGTGATTTTGTCTCCAATGAGATAAGGCCTGAAGTTCTTGATAGCCTTGACAAAAGCATATGCATGTTTTTTCATGAAGTAATTTAACTCAACATCTTGCAATGATGTATTGAAGAATGCAATAGGTTGCTCATATCCATCAACATTTTTCTGCAGTAGCATTGTAGCAATGGTATAAAAAGAAGCAAAAGAAAATAGTTGAAAAGGTCTGGAATAATCAGGGCTAGCTAATATTGGTGTTGTCTTGAGTGCATCCTTAATACTCATGAAAGATCCAGATGATTCCTTGTCCCAGCCAAAAGACTGTCCCTTCTTAAGAACCTTGGAGATTGTTTTTGTCTTCTCAACAAAGTTAGGAACAAATCTCCTAACAAATTTTATTTCTCCAAAAAAAGATCGTACTTTTTTTATTGTATTAGGTAGAGGAACAAGGTCAATTTCTTTGACCCTTTCTAGATCTATTCTCATACCATCCTTAGACACAATATGTCCTGGAAGTTTACCTTCTTCAACACTAAACATGCACTTTCTAGGATTTAATGAAATCCCATATTCTAGGCATCATTTGAAAATTAGCTCCAAATACTTGCAATGATCATCTCTATTTTTGGAATAACCTATCAAAGAATCCTGATAGACTACCATGATTTCATTTATTAATCTAGCAAATGTGACATCCATTTCCCTCTGAAAGGTGGCTCCCGCATTCTTGAGTCCGAAAGGCATCCTACATACACAAATGTACCTCATGGGATGGTGAAGGTTGTCTTGTATTGCTCAGTCTCCTTGACCATTACCTGATTATACCCAGAAAATCCATCCATCCTTGATATCAACTTAGACCTTGTTACTTTCTGCAACAAATGGTCCATACTGGGTAATGGGTAATTTTCCTTGAGAGACTTAATGTTCAGATTCCTCAAATCTACACAAAGCCTTATTGTTGGCAACATAAGCATGATGATGTAGAGAATGATAAGCATGGCAATAAGTAGTGTTGTCATTGATGACAACAAAGGTTAAAGGCATAGTTGTGTTGGTCTGGAGAAGTTCAGTAAGGTATACAGGTACAGTTGTGTTGGTTTGGTTATGCATGATATCCCAAGTATTGATCTGGAGAAGCTACCAAGTGTAGTATGATAAAGAATACATCCAAGCATGATATGCCTTCTTGTTGGTGCTCTACAGCCAGGTATAATATGTTGAAGATTTCCCTAAGACGTTTACTGACTAGAACCTAAGACAAGGTCACAATATTTCAGTCCGCACTTCTCCGCTATAAAGAGTTTTGGTCTACACTTATAAGGTGATGATAGTGCATACTAAAGGAGTCTAAATCAAAAGATTTAGGTTATGAAGTTCTTCAGAGTGAAACATAGGGTTGATAGAGTATCAGAATATGTAATGACAGTGCCAATGACATATTGGAATGCTCTGCATTCTACTGCAGATGAATATCTTGCCATGTAGTTTTGAGAAAGAGTTTATGGATGTCAGAGGTGTGTATGAAATAACAGTTAGTTCATTCTATTGTTGCTTCACTAGTGAATCTAACCTGAAGGTGTTAAGGTTGTGTGGAGCTATGACATGTATGAAATAATGTCATGAGAGTATTTATAGGTTGTGTCGACCTATATGAATGTGCTACATGCTTTGGTTCTCTCCACAAAGCATATGGAATTGAGTTTTGGGCTGACATGTTAAGGAATCACAGTGTACATACTCATGCTGACCTAATTAATGATTTGGTTGATTGTGGTATTTAAACAATATTGAATTCTTGTGTGGGTGTGATGATGGCGAAGAGATATAGTGTGTGGAGGTAAGCGAAGTCTAATGAAGAGAGAGACAAGTCAAGTTTGTGGTGAAGACGAAGTGTGTAAAGTCAGTATTCTAAGCTTCAATGGAACTGTATCTTCAACATTAGTCAGATGCATTGTTAGCAGTTCATTTTGGTAGTGAGCCATCCCCTTCTTCTATCTCTTTCTTTTCAAGATAGTGAGTCCTTTGGTAGTGATCCACCTGCAGTGAGCATTCTTGGATAGTGAGTCCACCAATTATATCAACCTTAATCGGTTGCTTTATTAATATATATTTTGAGCTAATCCTCACAGTGGTTTTTCCCTTTTTGGGTTTTCCACATAAAAATTATGGTGTTCATGTGTGATATACTTTAATAGTTGATTTCATGCTTTCCTTTCTTAATGCAAGTTAAGCATGTTATGTGAAATGAATGTTTAAATGATTAAGCGGTTTCAAATAATATTGATTCACCCCTCTCAGTATTCTGAGTGTTAAATAATTGGTAGAGATTGGTTCCTTGGAAGAAGCTTAACCACTTAAGGAAGATCTTGAGGTGTGAACACATGGTTCCTAGGAGATATCCTACTCCTCTAGAAGAAATACCTACTATTGAATTTACTGAAGAAGACTACATAGTTGACATGAATGGAGAACTTGAATTAGCCCTTGAAGATCTGGAAAAAATTAAATATAAGAATACAAATCTGGAAGAGAATATTAAGGAAGCAGATGAATGCATCAAAAAGTTGAGGGAACAAAACAAGAAATTCAAAGAAAGATACAAGTAAATGAATAGATCAATCAATCAAATGAGACAATCACCAGTTTGAAAATACAAATTAAGGAAGGAAAAAGAATTGAAGATGCCTAAATGAAAAAATGAAAGGCAAATCTGAAGAATGCTCAAGGCTTGAACAAGAAATAGTGGTCTTAAAGATAGAACTTGAAAAGGCAAAAATTCAAGAAGAGCTCCATAATGCTTGATGAAATGATTGCAAATCAAAAGGCTCCTAAGGACAAATAAGGATTAGGATTTGAAAAAGGGTGAAAGTTCAAAGACGAATCAAACTTCAAACAATGTTGGAAAGAAAAATAATTACCAAAAGAAGGTTGTTGTCAAGAAAGGTAATAATAGACAGGTCTGGAACCAGAAGAAAAACTTCAAGAAGCCACCTATTAGACAACCTACTGCACAGAGGTACTCTAGTTATTGCTATTCTTGCAATAAGTTTGGACATAAATCTGTGGAATGCAGAATTAAGATTAATCAAAATGTTCAACCATCCTTCGGTCAGTGTTTTACATGTCAAAGAATTGGTCATAAAGCTAGTGAATACAAAAATCAGATGATGAATGTTTACAATAAGGGTATGATGGTTTTATCTTTCAATGGTTATTGTTATACATGCAATAGATTTGGACATAAGGCTCATGAATGTAGATCCAGGATAAATGGAAGTAATCTCATTCAAAATGTCAGATGCTATGAATGTAACAAATTAGGTCACATTGCAAAAGTTTGCAAGAGTAAGAATGTGAAGGTTGATCTAGTAAAGAATTTGGATCCGATAGAGATGAAGAAATAAATGGACAAGATCTAGAAGAAGAAAGAAGAAAATAAGGTGAATGATGGGGTTGTGATAGTCTTTGGCACAGATACTTCCTTTGAAAACTAAGTTGAGAGATTTGGCTCAGGGGGAGATTTAATGGAAATCTTTCATCCCCCGCCAAAGAAATGGTGTTGATGCTTTAGCATGAGATTATATGATGTAGATCAATGCATTTGAACTATTGGAGATGATTCCGGAAGAAAATGTCATGATGCACAAATTTGTGGAGCAAGTGAAGGTGACTATGTATCTTTATTGAAGCTTTGACAGCTTTATCAAGGCAAGCATTGAATGCAAATTAGGTTAAGTATAAAAAGGTTATAAACGACTCTCACTTGACAAAAGGATCATTGCAAACAATCAATCCAAGAGAGAACAGCTGTGAAGGTGCAAGAAGAAGCTAATTCAGATCTCTTAAGCACAAAACCCTAATTAGAAGCATTTGAAAGGTATTTTACATCTCTCTATCTTGCTCTAAAAGTTTTTCATTACTACCTTAAAGATGTTTACTCCACAAGTAGTAGAACTAGTGGACCATCCCTGACCCAAATCCAAGAAACATCCCTTCAAGTCTATGGAGATAGATTCGGATGGTGCCTTTTTGGATATTCCATATGGTGTCTTACATATAGAGGATGTGAGAATGTATATCCATACAAAGATGGAAGAATACAATCATGCAAGACTAGGAGAATTTTGGGTTAATGAGCTGACAAATGACAATTTTGACCTAAAACATGAGTAGAGAGCCTTAATAGAGAAGAAACTGAATGTTTGGAATGATCTCCCTATTCTGTGTTATGAAGATGCTTGGGTTAAGTACGTATTGAGTCGCATCCATGATAAATTCACTTGGCTGGACCTTCCACACATGATAAGCAAGTAAGCCATTAAGGCAGTAACAAGGTTATGCTCCACCAGAGTAGTTCCAATGCTCAAATCTATCAAAAATGATGTTGTAATGAATCTCACCGAAGAAAAACTTGATAAAAGAGCCTTGGCTATGAACGATATTGAAGATTCAGCAGTGAAATATGCATCGATGATGATAGGGTACAAGATCTACTTCACAAACAGAGAAAAATTTGTCTCAACAACTGCCATATATACTATATATGAGATGGTCAAGAAGGGTATGGATTATGATTTGTGTGAGTTGCATCCAAAAGCACAAGGGGAGAGAAATTAAGAAGAATGTTGAGAGGATGAGATCTAAGGTTGAGGAAATTATGGCACCTAAGGGTCCTGCAAAGAAATCTAAGGGCATATTTTAAACTCAAAAGGAATCACCAAGCACTAAAAGGTCAAAAAGGACTTCTATCCCCTCTGCTGCTACTCCTAAGTCCTCTAGAGCCATGCCTACAGCATCCCAAGAGAAGAATGAAGCATCTAGTGCTTTTTTGCAATAGTAACCTACCAAGAAAAGAAGGGTAAAGGAAAAGGCAACCAGAGAAAAGTATGTAATCCATGATGATATTGAGGAAGAAGAGGAAGAAGAAGAGGGACCCAAATTGGTCTAGAATAAGAGAGAGCCTCTTGTCTTCGAAGAAGAGACACAAGTTAAAAAACAAAGATTGACATTGTGCCAGAGGAAGAAGAAGACATTGAAAAAGAAAAAGAAGGCTTTATTTTATATAAAAGAGAAAACAAATCTAGTGAAGAAGGCCAATCTTCAAAAGGAAAAGGAAAGGGAAAGAAGAGAAAATACAGTGAAGCTCAAAGGAAAAGAGAAAACAAAAGAAGTCAGAAAAAATCCAATCTTCCTCCTCTGCAACTTGAAGTTGCAATCAATGTAATAAAAGAATATGATACTTTGAAAGAAGTAGTTGAGTTGTATGATGAAAGATCATTAGGTGATAAATCAATCATTGAGATGACTATAATCAGGTACATGGATGCATTTAATGTTGCTTTGGTAGAAATAATTGATAAATTACCAGATAGTCTTGTTGATGTACTAACCAAAAGAAAAGATGATGCCATGAAAAGAGACACTAAAATGAAGAATATGGCTCTTAAGAAATTTTGTCCTACAATGTATGGAGAAGATAAGAATAAGTCTATACAAACGTTAGCCAAGGAGTTTAGGACAAAGAGAAGGCTAAACACTTTGATGACCAATGACAAAGATGAAATAAAAAGGTTGGAGAAGGACATTTTGAGAATAACTGCAAATATCCTTAAGGAGTTGAAGATCAACACAATTGAAGAATGGTCCTCATCTGAAGAAGGGGAAAAGGATGGTGACCAAATTGAGAAGAATGAGACAATTGGTGCAACAAGTGCAGATCAGGGTGTTTCAACTGAACCAAGTATGCCATCTCCACCAATATGCGTTGGTGCAGGAGATCTGAATGTTGTCATCCCTCTAGAGAATATAGAGAATACTAAAGAGATGAGGGAGCCACCAAAAAAGAAGATAGATGAAGAAAAGGGAGAACAAAGTGAGGTTGTCGCAGTTCAAGTTGATAACACTATGGATAATGTCTCTGGTCCTCTGGGAAATGAAGAAGAAGAAGAAATACATCAGGAGAATTGTCCTCTAGAAACCTTTGGTTCTCAAATGGTATCTATCTCAGAAGAGGGGAAAAGGGATAGTGTTGTTGAGTTCTCTGAAGTCTACCCAATAGACTCTATCAGAGAGTTTTTGGAAAAACAAAGACAAATTCAAACTATGTCCTCACCATAGCAGCTTCAAGTACAATCTTTGGATGGATAGATCAATTTGTCCAATATATCTATGTTACAGAAACTTCAACTAGGAACAATTTTTTAGGCTACAGCTCAAGAAGAGATTTTATAGTCACATGTAGAAGGGAATGAGCTTCTGGAAGAGGCAATGAAAGTTTTTGAAAAGATGCTACCAGAAACTAAGGGGGATGCCTCTTTGATTCCTGATCAACAAATGAAGAAACTAATGGAGTCAGTTAACAGTCATTTTGAGTAATTAGAAAATGCAGCTAAGAAGAAGGTAAAGGAAGAATTGAGCAAAAAGAGATTATTGGATTTGACTAAGAAGTGGTCCAAGGCACACATTTTGCTAAACAATAGTGTACTAGTAGAAAAATAGAAATAAATGACTAAATAAACTACCAAAAATTGGTCATGTGATCAATAGTTTGGTCACATGACCATTGGTAGTTTATTTCCGGTCATTTATCTCGTGACCAAATTTATGACCAAACATATTTTAGTCATAAATTTGGTAGTATATTTAGTCATCAATTTGGTAGTATATTTGGTAATTTGGTAGTATATTTAGTCATCAATTTGGTAGTATATTTAGTCACGTGACCATTGGTAGTTTATTTCCTATCATTTATCTCGTGACCAAAGTTATTTAGTCATTGTAATCATTAATTGCCATCAATTGGTAGTATATTTAGTCATTTATTTAGTCACTGATTTATGTCCATTGGTAGTATATTTGGTCATTTTAATCATTATTTTTCCGTCAATTGGTCATATATAAACAACTAGTACATGATAAACATCAACTATGCCATTTTTTGTTGATAAACTTCAACAAATATGGTCAAAGGATTGAAACAACAATGCTGGAAAATAATTCACTGTGTATTCAAATTGTATATAAAATATGTTACAAAGAACTCATTTATCAACAAATCTGCTCAAAGGATTGAAACAACAATGCTAGAAAATAATTCACGATATATTCAAACTATATATAAAATATGTTACAAAGAACTCTATATATAGAGTTTTCAAGACAAAATCTTTCTGCAGTATGCAAACTGCTGATTTATTATGCTTTTAAAACTAAAAAAATCAAAAACTAGAGCTAAAAAGCCATCGGTGTGAATGCATGTCTTCAATGATGCCATTGTTGCACATG
This sequence comes from Cunninghamia lanceolata, assembly GCA_027924645.1. Taxonomy (NCBI): domain Eukaryota; kingdom Viridiplantae; phylum Streptophyta; class Pinopsida; order Cupressales; family Cupressaceae; genus Cunninghamia; species Cunninghamia lanceolata. Next base: position 1,134,419 of record BSBN01000326.1, on the reverse strand, counting down.
GGGTGGACTGTAAATGCATCTAGAAGACTCTGGTTTTGCATTTTCTTCTTTCTCTGTACCTATCCACAATCAAAAAACTCAAAATTTATTAACATTTTTAAAAGATTTATGAAACTTTGAAATATGAAAAACAAAGTGGGATGATAAGGAATTTTATAGCAATATAGGCATATATTATGAAAGTATTCAAGAAGAAATACTTGTAACCATGTATCATCACACATCATGATCACACGTCTTCCATTCTTAATTAGCTGTAAATCAATGAAAACCGTTGTTTCTACAATCAATATTCCACCTATCTTTTGAGAGAGAGCTGTGGATCAACTCAACAAAAATAACAGAACAAGCTTGTAAATTGCAAAAATGGCCCATAGGCATTTTGTCAAATAGTCAGCAGGTTATGTACATTAATCAATATTTCTGAATATTAAAATTAGAATAGTTGCTGCTCACTTCTAGATCTTATACATTTTAATAAACACTTGGTATGTAGATGAAAACATATGGACATTTAATATTATGTACATTTCTTTAAGAATACATAAAACTGCAATCATGACATTTAATAAAATAGTTCGCAACATATGTATAATCACATGTATTTAACTTATACATATGGACAAAATGAATTTTTTGAAAAGGCTTTAGAAACTTTCAAGAAAATGCAATTAGAAGGTCTAAAGCCAAATTCCACAACCTTTGCCAGCATCCTCCCTGCCTATGCCAAAATGGGAGCTTTGCAACAAGGTATGGACATCCATCAAATCATAATGGAAGGGGGATTTTTGTCAAAAATTATAGTTGGAAATGCTCTGGTAGACATGTATGCAAAATGTGGAAGTATAGACAAGGCATGTGACCTGTTTGATAAAATGCCTCAAAGAAATGTGGTCTCATGGAATGCCATGATTGCAGTATATACACAAAATGGATTTTTCAAGGATGTTGTGTATTATCAGAGGGACCCTATGACTTCAGCGAGACTCTGATTATCATCTCTTCGACAGCCCGATGGCAAGTGTATTATCGGCGATACTCTGATTATGGTCTCTTTGACAACCTGATGGCAAGTGTGTGCACATGGTAAAGGTGGGAAAGTCCATATCAGCGAGAGTTGTTTGTTCGGTGGGACTCACTTTACGGTCTCTTCGAAATGCTGATAAGGCAAAAAAATACATATCGGCGGGAGTCGTTTGTTCGGTGGGACTCACTTGATGGTCTCTTCTAAACGCCAATGTTGGTAGGACCTTGAGGAGAAAAATGGCATTGGCTACACGATTGATGTTAGACATGTAAAGGCATTAAAAACTTTCAAGCAAATGCAATTGAATATACATATACAGAGAGAGATGTATGTGGAAGCATAGACAAGGCATGTGAACTATTTGACAAAATCCTTGAAAGAAATGTGGTCTAATAGACTGCAATGATTGCATGATATGCACAAAATAGATTTGTTGAAAAGGCTTTAGAAACTTTCATGCAAATGAAATTGGCATGTGTAAAGCTAGATTTCACAACCTTTTCTAGCATCCTCTCTACCTGTATCAAAATGGTAAGCTTTGGAACAAGGTATGGACATCCATCAAGGCATAATAGAAGGCAGATTTTTGTCAGATATTATAGTTGGAAATGCTCTCATAGACATTAATGAAAAATGTGGAAGCACAGACAAGGAACACAAATTGTTTGATAAAATGCCTCAAAGAGATGTCATCTCATGGAATGCAATGATTGCAGGATTGCACCAAATGGATTTGTTGAATAGGCTTTAGAAACTTTCAAGAAAATGCAATTGACAGCTGTAAATCCAAATTTCACAACCTTTGCCAGCATCCTTCCTGTCTATGCCCAAATGGGAGCTTTGGAAAAGGGTATGGACATCCTTCAAAGCATAATGGTCATAGGATACATCAACATTGGGTTTTGTTGGTGTCTCATTCTTTGTAGTACCCACCTGACCATTTGAGCTTCTTGAACAATATCTTTCTATGCTACAGTACCAAGGGCCTGGGGTAAAAGCTAGTGTAGTCATTGAAGGAGGCAACATCTGATTTTGGAGGACTATCCTAGTTCAAGTTCCTTCATAGGATTGTCGTAAATATAGTAACAAATATGAGGGCATGGGTGCTATTTGGAATATTTCTAACAATACTTGAAGTGGAGTGACAAGAAGTAGACCCTATCACAAACCTAGAAGGTCCAATACTATGACAACAATCTCAAGAAAGTTCTAATGCAAAGATGAAAATCAATCCCCCATTAACAATAGTCCTAAAATTTCCACCCCAAGTGTAATCAATAGTGAGACAACAACATGATTTAGTCAAGCATATGTAATCACCACTAGTGTGGGGGTAGTCATAAAACTCCATGGACACTATTGTCATGGATTGTCATATTAAAATAGGCATCAAATCTTGTGATAGTCACATTTATATGCAGCCAAAGTACCTCCATAACAATCATATATGAATGATTGTTGCACTTATAAGATCATGAGATCCCCACAAAGAGGAATGCTAAAGGTTGCTATATCCATTTATTCAAAGCAAATTTCTATTGGAGACACCCACTCATCACCCTAGGATGCGAAACATAGTCAAATAGTAATTATAGTCATCACTGTCATTTCATTTTCCTTCTGTCTCTCTCCCACCTTCATGATCTTCCAAATCATGGTTATTATCCAAGGAGGTTGGTCTAAAACTTGATATCAATGATGTTGAGATTTTTTCCATTAGAAGATTACTTCATAGCTATGAATGTTCCATTTAGGCACTTCAAGATGAGGGTGGATGTCTCAAAGGTTGTCACACCTTGATCAGACCACAAGGAAGTTTAACACCTAGAACTTAAGATTTAAAAGGCATTTCCTATCAACATAGTGTACAATAATTGACCGTGGAAGTTAGAGATTGCATATGGAAGAAGGATACCTCCATAATCTCATGTGGGTAGGATGGAAGAGTATAAAAATAAGACTATCATGACAGTCAGAAGATCACTAAAAGCTCTTTTTAGAGACTGTCATCTTGTTGTGAGTCCAGTTTTATGCAGAATTGCGTAAAGGTTTCACTATAATGAAAATTATAATATGGGCTACCAAGTATGAGCTATCACCTCAACTCAAATTTGCTTACTCATTACATCCATTGTTCCCAATATGGAGGCCTTATTATGGGCCTTTCCCTATATATTCTAGAAAGAAACAATAATGATAAGGATGTCCCAGTGTTGGTGCTAAGCCTAAAGATCTTTCAAAGTGTGCAAAGCCTGCTACTCAAGGTTCTATGGTTATTATTGGCATGAATGAAAGCTAAACCCCTAAAAGGACACTGAATATAATCAAATTATTTGACAAAATCCTTGAAAGAAGTGTGGTCTCATGGACTGCAATGATCATAGGATATGCACAAAATGGATTTTTTGTCTTTAGAAATTTTCAAGCAGATGCAATTGGCCATTGTAAAGTCAAATTCCACAACCTTTGCCAGCGTCCCCCCTGCCTATGCCAAAATGGGACCTTTTGAATAGGGTATGGACATCCATCAAAGCATGATGGTAAGGGGATCTTTGTCAGATATTATGGTTGGAAATGCTCTGGTAGACATGTATGCAAAATGTGGAATCATAGACAAAGCACATGAACTATTTGACAAAATGCCTCAAAGAGATGTCATCTGACCGAATACAATGATTACAAGATATGCACAAAATGGATTTTACATAAGCACTCTAGAACACATCCTAACATTGTAAGATTTGCTTGTGTTCTAGGTGCATACAACCATGCAGGTTTACTAATATATGCTTATAGAAGAAAATGAAATATTCCTATGTGCAATCTAGCCTAATCAATTAAATGCTAGGTTGTCAGTTTGGGGACGGGTATGGGTATGATAATTCTTTCTCAAATAGATAACTGGGTGCCTCAATGGCACCATTCAAGCAATCTCCTCTAGTATGTTGACATTAAAGTTAGAAATATTGTTCTCCAACAAAAACTTACTTTAACCAACCAAATGCATGACCCATATATTGTGAGATTAATTACAATGGAAAAGGGTGACTATGCCAAAAACAAGCTCATCAGAGAATGCGAATGAACTAGACATCAAAGATTACCAAGACCCAAAGGAGTTATAGATTCCTCAAAAGGAATTGAGATAATTTGAGAGAAGGAACAGATAAAGCTTTGAATTTTTTGAATTATGGTCAAGTATTGACAATCCATGCTCCGATATTAACAGCATTTACTTTACTTTCCCCTACACTAGCATTAACCATATTTAACAAACCTTAGGAAACACATTCATTCTTTGACCATTGTCTTTGTTTTATCAAATTAAATTGAAGCAGTAAATGCCATCTAGAGCTACTAATCTTTAGAAAACAAACATTTATTACATGAACAAAATAATAGAAAAAGATTATTCCACACACTTTGAATAGCTTAGCCTCTGCGCTCTTTCCCCCAATAAAGAAAATAAAGTGCAAAATTTATAAATGTAGTAAAAGCTTGAGTAATGACCCAAGATCTCAAATAGTTGTTGTGTATTTCATATTCCTAACATGCAATAGTTGTGCAAACTTATATCCCTAACATGCAGTAGTTCCCCACACAAAGCACTTATTAATGATGTATTTTAAACTAAGAAGTCGTGTGTTTAAATGGAAATTTGAGAAATGTCACAAATATATGGATTAAAGTGTTTCACTCACAAACCTTTCTTTGAGGAGCTAGCAAATATCAGATCAGCTGAAGTGAACAAAAGTGATACCAAATCTGACCATCTAGCTTCCACCATGAAGGTTTGGGCCTCATCACAATAACACATCACTTGAGGTTCTGCAACCTGCTCAAACAAATTACAAATAGAGCAGGCATTAAAGGGATCAATATCATCAATAACATGCAAATATTTGTACAAGTAATATATCCACATTGCCTGATCTAAAACAAAACTACAGTTGGTTGGCAATTGTTGTGCACTAATCACCATCCAATATAGTATTTTCACATAAAAGGCAAATTAAATAACTCCTAACCATAAATCATTGAAAATGAAAGAAATGTCCAAACCAACAGAACGAACTACTATCAAGAATATAGGAATCTAATTATTTCTCATAAAGGGCACTTCCATGAGCCTTAAGCAGAGAAAAATTTATAAAACAAAAATAATAATCATAAATATAGCACAATTAAAAAACCTTTCTGCTTTACAAACAAGAAATATGACTATTGATTACAACATGCACTAAATACACATCAATGAAAAGAACTAGTTTTCTTACATATTGCAATAAAAACCTTCAGTGTCTACTCCATCTGGTCTCTCTTTAAATAGTTACTTTGGCCTCAAGAGGGTCTCATTTGAAATAAGTATTGTATTGGCCTCAGGTCAGCTTTGAGGCAAAAACATAGAACTCCCTTTTACTAATTATACTTTGAGAAATGTTAAAGATATTAGTCATTTGCCTAATTTGTGGTGTAATGGTAATGGGTAAACTCATAAACATGTGAATTGTGTTCAAGTTCAAATCCCTTCTGCCACAACAAAGCAATGAATAACTCCAATAAAAAGATGGTGAGATTGTGGTATAACAGTTATTGGGTACATTCAAATAACAAAAAAATCACTAGCCAGTTGGCCCAAAAAGACCCAAAGTTTACCGGCGACAATATTCCACATCATCCGTTTAAAAAAAAGTCACACCAGAGTTGTAATAAAGGGCCTAGGAATAAATACTAATCACAACGTGCCAATAGCACCCTGGAATGCAATTGGTAGGTCCTAGGTTGATAGTGGCTAGGGGCCTCAACCACCACCCAAGTAAGGATATGGAAGAACATGGTAGAGCACCAAGCATATAAATTTGAGGTCCTAGGTTCAAGTGCTATCTGGTACATGCCAAGCAAACATGGCATCAGAGCTAGACACGACACCTTCTTACTAAATCTTGGAAGAAATCTTTAAAAAATTTACACTTAGGTCACATTCAAATACACCCTATTGAATGTGTGGGACACGATCAAATGTATGCCATATTCCTTACACCATAACCTTTCTTGTGACACCCTTGCTAGGGTTATGGGCCAACTTATTACAGTTAAGTTAGCATGTTCTCATGAGTATAACTCTTATGATTAAACCGCCTGCGACCCCTTAGTTGAAATTAACCTATATCCCTTGATCTAAACTTCTCTTAAATGAAGAAGAACCAAACACACAATAACCAGCTTTAAAACATGGAAAGACCTTAACAGTTTCATCTACTAGGTTTTCGGTGCAAAGGTTGAATGCTTACTTCAGGTCCTGCATCAACCCATGCCATTTCTGCAATGAAATGAGTCATGACAAGAGTAGCATCATCCTCTGAAGGCTCCACTACCACTATCATTTTACACAGCACTTAGCCTGGATAAGTCAAATCAACATTCAGCATCAAATGAGTTCCTAACATGAGCTAGTTTTACCAAACCAAAACAAAAAAACCTAAAAAAAATAACCAGGCATAACATAGCATCTTCTGGGACAAAAATATAAGGGCTTAGCTACCAAATCCCTTAGACGTGAAGTATTTTGCATAACCCAAAGCTATAAACATATAAATAACTTTTTCTTTAAAACTCATATGTTGGTTTGCATTACTTACAATTTAGATTACAAGGGGCAGAGAATGAAACACAAGAAACTGTGATTCTGAGAACGAGTAGAGCGAATACAAAACACAAAATCTTAAAAAACCAAAACCCTTGAAAGTTGAACAGGGTTATCAGTTTGCGCCAAAAAGACAATTGAAATGAAATACTATGAAATCGAATGAAATATTTTGCATAACCCAAAGTTGTAAACATATAAATAACTTTTTCTTTAAAACTCATATTCTAGTTTACATTACTTACAGTTTAGATTACAAGGGGCAGAGAATGAAACACAAGAAACTATGATTCTAAGAATGAGTAGAGTGAATATAAAATGCAAAATCTTAAAAAACCAAAACCCTCGAAAGTTGAACAGGGTTATCGGTTTGCGCCAAAAAGATAATTGAAATGAAATATTATGAAATCGAATGAAATATTGCGCCAAAAAGACAACTAGTTTTGGGGAGACATGGGGATATCAGGTTGACAAAAGAGAGTGTCTCACTGATACAACAATGAAACTACCAAAGACAAAAGACATCAGCGAAAGTGATGAATATCGGTGGGATATAAATATGGGTCCCAGCAATACCCGAAAGAAATCAATAACATAAAGAAAGCATGGACCCAAGATATAATAAATTATTTCTAGGAACATATATATGCAAGTAGTAGACAAACATTTGCACATCTAATCTAGTGTTAGCATATGAATCCATCTAGTAGCTAGGGATCAACATATAATGTTGATAATGAATTAAGCAATTGTGATCACAAACTAAATGGGTCTTACAACTACTAATTGATTGAATTTTAGTTGACAAATCCAATATATCTCATATTTTGCTAAGAAAACCAAACAAATTTCTTCATAAGTATTCACAATGTACTAGATCATATTGAAGAATATATTTGGTTTTAATATAGTTTACTTATACTAAGATCTACCATAGTATTATGATCAAATTGGAAAGAAAAAAGAATAGAGGAGTAATAGTCATTTATTTAGTCATTTTTATTTATCTGACCAATTATTTAGTTGTGTTTTTTGCCTGATGACCAAATTAGTCATTTATTTAGTCATTTCAACCAATGACCAAATTAGTCATTTATTTAGTCATTTATTTGGTCATTTATTTAGTCGTTTCAACCGATGACCAAATTAGTCATTTATAGTTGTGTTGCAAAAAAAATTGGTCACGTGACTAAAAGTTTCAGTCGTGCCTGGTCATTTATTTTCCATATTTCTACTAGTGGTGTAAAGAGTATTCAAAATTCTCTAAATGATGCCAATGTAATGTACCAATTTTGTTTATCATGGCCCATATCTACTAAAGAAATAAAAGACAAGATTGATGGCCTAGAGATGCAAATAATAAATATTTCTAGAACTTATGACCCCTTGAAGGATAACAATGGAAATCTAAGGGCCGAAGTGGAAAAAACTCATGCAATAGTAAAGAAAGTTTAGAGTCAAGGAGAATCAATAAAGGATCAAATGGGTCAACTAAGAGAGATAGTCAGCTTTAAGATGGAAGCACTGACAAGATTGATAAGAGAAGTTGATAAGGTTAGGACGATAATAGCTACTCCTGTAATAGTGGAAATAGCAAAAGAATTGCTCTTGCAGGTCAATAGATAAATAACTACACTAAACTCTGCCAAGATGCATTGGGATTATGTAGTGATACAACTGAAGAACATTTACAAGGATATCTTTCCCACCAGTCAGTAAGTTTCTTATTTCTGATGTCTTGTACATATGCAGAAGGTTAGAAGGAAGCAAATTTTGATATTTTGATGTATAGAAATAAAATAGTAAGGGGGAGTATGTATATAATAAAGCAAGATCATTTTTGAGATAGGGGAGAATTCTTGACTTGTAGATATACAAGTAGTTCCTTTGTCATTGATGACAAAGGGGGAGAAGTTTTGGCTATCTTTCCATCAATGACAAAGGAGGAGATTTTTGGAAAGATAAGCATGATGATGTAGAGAATGATAAGCATGGAAATAAGAAGTGTTGTCATTGATGGAAACAAAGGTTAAAGGCACAGTTGTGTTGGTCCAGAGAAATTCAGTAAGGTATATAGGTACAATTGTGTTGGTCCGGTTATGCATGATATCCCAAGTATTGATCCAGAGAAGCTACCAAGTGTAGTATGATATAGAATACATCCAAGCATGATATGCCTTCTTGTTGGTGTTCTGCAGCCAGGTATAATATATTAAAGATTTTCCTAAGGCATTTACTGATCAGAACCTAAGACAGGGTCACAGTATTTCAGTCTGCACTTCTCTGCTATAAAGAATTTTTCTCTGTGGTTGTAAGGTGATGATAGTGCATACTAAAGGAGTCTAAATCAAAAGATTCAGGTTTTGAAGTTCTTCAAAGTGAAAGATAAAGTTGACAAAGTACCAAACTCTGTAATGGCAGTGTAATGACAATGCCAATGACAGATTGGAATGCTCTGCATTCCACCGCAAATGAATATCTTGCCATGCAGTTTTGAGAAAGATGTTATGGATGTCAGAGGTGTGTATGATTCAAATGGTGAGCATTTTGGTGGTCTGCACGTTCAATTACGAACTAACAATTAGTTCATTCTATTGTTGCTTCACCAATGAAGCTGACCTGAAGGTGTTAAGGTTATGTGGAGCTATGTTATGTATGAAATAATGTCATGAGAGTATTTATAGGTTTTGCCGACCTATATGAATGTGGTACATGCTTTGGTTCTCTCTGTAAATCATATGGAGTTGAGTTTTGGGCCAACAAGTTAAGGAATCATAGTGTACATACTCATGCCAACCTAATTAATGATTTGGTTGATTGTGGTATTTAAATGAGATTGACTTCTTATGTGGGTGTGATGATGGTGAAGAGATATAGTGTGTGGAGGTAAGCGAAGTCTAATGTAGAGAGAGACAAGTTGATTTTGTGGTGAAGATAAAGTGTGTAAAGTCAATATTCTGAGCTTCAATAGAACTGTATCTTCAGCATTAGTCAAATGCATTGTTAGCAGTTCATTTTAGCAACGAGCCATCCCCTTCTTCTATCTCTTTCTTTTCAGGATAGTGAGTCCTTTGGCAGTGAGCTACCTATAGTGAGCATTCTTGGATAATGAATCCACCAATTGTATCAACCTTAACCAGTTGTTTTATTAATATATATTCTGAGCTAATCCTCATTATGGTTTTTCCCTTTTTGGGTTTTCCATGTAAAAATTCTGGCACATTCATGTGTGGTATGCTTTAATGGTTGGTTTCATGTTTTCCTTTATTAATGCAAGTTAAATATGCTATGTGAAATGAATGTTTAAATGATTAAGCAATTTCAAAGCATATTGATTCACCCCCCCCCCCTCTTAGTATTCTAGTTGTTCAAAACTTATGTCTCCATTCTTCTTTTTTACTGGCACCAAGTTTGAAACCCATTCTGAATGCCTAATTATTTTAATTATACCACCCTCCTTCAATTTCATTAACTCCTTTTCCATATGGGGGGCCAATGTGGGATTAATAGGTCTTTGCTTTTGCCTAAATGGATTTGCACCTGGTTTTAAAGGAATTATGTGTTGAAATAGATCTTCTCTATAGGATTTCAACTCATCATATGACCATGCAAAACACTTCTTGAACTTCTTCAGTAAGTTGATGAAAATTGCTTCTCTACTGGATTCAACTTCTTCCCAATGTAGAACATCTTTGGAGATGATTTTGTCCCCAAATTTATTCCTACATCATTCTCGTTGATTGGTTTGCTTCTTGTTTTGTAGCAATCATTACTATCAAACATCCTTTCAAGAGCTACAAGACCTCTTGGAATGGTATTGGTCTTGAGATAAATGATCTCATTTCCAAATAGAGTCTCTTTTCCATCCTCAACCTTAATCATTGGCTACTAGTCAATTTGTTGGTTTTCAAAATCACTTATGCCAGCCAACTATATATATTATCAAAAATACTAGGCCTAGTGAGGACTCCAACACTATAAGTGCAATGAGGTGATGGAAAAGATGTATAAAATTTTGAGGCCATAACAACAAGTGCATCTATTGTGAAATTTTCATTTATATCTATCCATTGATACCAAAATCATCAAACATCTCAATGGTATCCCATACAACATTCTTATAAATTTTCAACCTTTTCTCTTTTATTGTGTAAGAACTTCTAACCTAAGATACTATTAATTCAGAGTCACCAAACACACTAAGACATTTAATGCCATACCTGAAAGCAATATTCAACCTCAGCAGCAGAGCCTCATATTATGCTACATTGTTTGGGTTGAACACAGATATACTGAGAGGGGGACGAATTAGCATATCTTCAAATTCTTGCCCTTTAGATGTAATCAATCCAATGTAAACCTTCAAACAACTTAAAGCAAAAGAACATATACACACATAACACTAGATTTACATGGAAACCTAAGATGGGAAAACCATGGTGAGCCAGATGCTTGGATCTACTATCCAAATCTAGCCTCAAAAATAAAAATGAATTTTATGGGCACCAATCCAAAGGAGACACCAATCCCCTATTAGAATGATTTATGAGCACCAACTCATAAGAAGCACTAATGTCCTAATGCAATGCTTTTGTGGGCATCAACCTAAAGGAAGCACCAACTCCCTGAGAAATCCTTTATGGGCACCAACCCAAAGGAAGCACCACCTCTCTAAAGTGATACAACACTTACAAGATGAGGCACCAACCTCTGCTCTAAAAATTTCTACTGATCCTGAGGGCACAACCACCTCTACAACAATATCTCTACTAACACTCTAACATCCTTGACTTGTTCTGATGACTCAGACACCTCCACACTATAATCGTTGATATCATCTTGATCATTTGACTGATTCTGGTAGCTCAAATACCTTCATAATACTAACTCTTCTATAGGTAATGCATTATTTCTTACAGAGTTACTTGTCTCTCCTTGGATCATTCAATTATCATCATTCACATACTCTGTACTTATAGCAATCTTTTTACCTTCATAAATATCCTTTGCAAACCTTCTAAACATCATCTTTGTCAGCATTAAGGTCACGTGTATCATGAAACATGTAATAGGCCTTACTTGTCACTCCCAAATCATATGTGATAATCTAGGAGTGAAATCATGTTATGTGGTTCATACCAAAGGATCTACTGGACCCATTTTACTTCACTTTCTTGTTGGTGCACACTTCCATACACATGGCACAAGCACTCAGATACACTATGCCATCTCTGCAAGCACTTAACTTTTTCATGCATTAGCTCCAGACCCTAAGCAGTACCAAAGAAGTCAAATACCGTCAAGCGATTCATGCCACAAACACTTTGAGACCTAAAAAACCTTCTCATACACTTCCTCTTTCTACTTCATGCTTCTGTTTGTTGGTGCAAGCATTCATACTTTGATGATGGTATCCTTTACATTGTCTATTCGCATAGTCTTAACTCAGAATATTGAATAATCCATTTGTGGTAACTCATACCATTTGAAACTTGAATATGTCATACTTCCCTCTTTCTTTGCATATTCTCCAAACCGCCAAGTTGTATCTGAGAATGTGGTGAAATGTGGTAGCTTTAAGTTTCATCTCTGATAACCTTACACTATGATAGCATTGTTTTCAGTCTACTAACTCTGGATGTCTTTGTGGTAGTCCAAATGCTCTAAAATGTGAATCACACATACCTCATAGCCATATTTAGCTATCCTCCAAACCACAAAGTCATATCTTTTTCTGCAATAGAATGCGGTACAATTTCCTATGCCTTTGATAACTTAGACAATTTCCTTTATCTCATGCAAATCTCTCCAAGTGACAACTTATGTAACAATCACAATTCCATAAAAACATCAATAACATAATACTTTGACAACCTTCACCTATCCATGAACTTCAAAAGATGAGGTGCATCAATGAAATTCAGAAGATAAGGTACAACTATGTACAGATGATATTAATCCATTTTCATGTTTTAGTGTATGACAAATATAACAGTATGTTCATGTCTTTCATCATCATGTATGTCACATCACAACTCTTCTAATCACCATTCCTTTGACATCAATGACAACACATGCAACAATCTCCCCCTTTGTCATTAATGGCAACACTGACCGGATAATAAAATTTTCTCCCCCGTTAACATCAAGGGCAAAGGGTTACTGATCTTCCTTTATACCAACAAAACATTCTAGCTCCCCTTGTCTGTATTAGTCCTTACATACCTTTACTATCTTCTTATCTACTTGTTCCCCCTGAGAGGTAGCCGCTATCAATCCAGGGATGATAAATGAATCTTGAACTGCTCCTCCTGGATAGATGCAACATTTGTGCATCTATTTATGAGAGGGAGAAGGAGGGGAAACAACCCCTAACTTCTGCCTGAGATATTCAAATGTGTCCTTAGAAAGTGCTTTTGTAAAGATGTCTACAACCTGGTCCTTTGTAGGTACATATTCCAATTTTACTTCTTGACTTGCAATCTTTTCTCTTAAGAAGTGATATTTAATGGGTATGTGCTTGGTTCTAGAGTGCATTACTAGATTATTTGAAGTATTGATGGTACTTGTATTATCACATAAGATGGAAATAGGCTCAAAATATATTACCTTGATATCCTTCAATGTGTGCTTCATCCATAACACTTGAGTGCAATAAGACACTGCAGCTATGTACTCTGCTTCTGCTGTTGATAAGGAAACCAAATCCTATTTTTTACTAAACTATGAAACCAATTTTCACCTAAAAAGGAAGCTCCACCACTAGTACTTCTCCTATCATCAATGTTGCCAGGCCAATCTACATTAGTATATGTTGTGAAAAAGAAATATTATCTTTTGGATACTGTAGCCCATAATCCAAAGTGCTCTTTAAGTATCTGAAGATTCTTTTGACTGCCTTCACATGTGTTTCTTTTGGATCATCTTCAAACCTTGCAACCATACAAATTGCTTGCATAATATTAGGCCTAGATGATGTTAAGTAAAATAGGCCCCCAATCATAGACCTATTTAGAGTTTGATAAGCATGTGGTGACTCATCATCTTTACTTAGATGGCAACCTGTTACCATAGGTGTACTCACTAGTTTGCAATCTTCCATACCAAACTTTTTTAACATTCCCCTTACATACTTTTCTTGTGAGATAAAGATACCTTCATCTGATTGAGTGATTTGAAGTCCAAAAAAGAATGATAGTTCACCTATCATAGATATTTCAAATTCCTTCTACATATCTTCTACAAACTTCTTGCACATTTCATCATTTCCACCAAAGATAATATCATCAACATATACTACTACTATTAATATGTGCTCATTCTCTATTTTGATATATAGGTGTTGAACACATAGAGGTACTGAGAGAGGGGTGAATCAGTACTTAATCAAATTACTTTATTTTCATTAGCCTCCAAATGTATATGAACATTCAAGACATGAGAAATGCAAGAACATAAAAGCACACAACCATAACACCAGATTTACATGGAAAACCCAAGAAGGGAAAAACCATGATGAGCAAGCTACTTGGATCTACTGTCTAAATATAGCCTCACAAATAAAAATAGGATTACAATATTATTTATGGGCTACAACCCAAAGGAAGCTACAACTCCCTAAACAGTTACAACATTTACAATACTTATCTTAAGGTTCTTCATACAACAAGAATATTGATCACTTCATCCTCTACACTATTATTTGTCTTCCTTATAACAACGATATTGATCTTCACAATATCAAAACATATTCATGAATTCCTCTTTATCATTGCAGAGCTCGTCATATCTTTCGCAACAGTATTATATTACATGAACTGATCCTTAGCACTTTTCATCATCATACCTCCTTCTGCTGTAAGTATATTCACACAATATCGATTCTACCTTAATATTCACCATACTCCTTACTTTTAATGATTTTTATTCTTCATATATATTATCCGTAAGATTCAAGAATCTTTCTCCTTGTTCAGCCAGAATGAAACGTGTAGTGGCCATATCAGTCGGCTCCCAAACATGTGTGGTAAGTAAAATTCCAATGAGGTACAAGAATAAGGCATAATCAGGTCCTATCTCAACTTGGCACACTCTTCCATGTTGGTGCACACACTATACACAAGGCATGATCATCAACATATATCATGTCGACACAACAAACACTTACCCTTCCTTACATTTAACTCCAGACCAAAAGCAGTACTGGAGAATACAAAATCATATCATGTGGATCACACTGTGAATGTTATATGACTTGTAAAACATTTTTGAACACCTCTCTTATCAAACCAAGCAATTATATGTGCAAACACTTGAACATTAATTCCGGTATCCTTATAATACTTTGATAGCATAGTCTTCAAATGAAACATTGAAGATCATACTTGCAGTAAACAAAAATAATTGAAACTTGAATTGAGCATACCATCTGACCCTGTGTGCCTATTTTTCCATCTGCAAGACCAAATATCCATGTGTGGTGTATTGTGGTAACATTAACTCTCTCCTTCTATATTCACATTACTCAGTACCAAGGCATGTCTTCATAGATCTAACTCTGGAAAAGCATCTGTGGTACAAATTATTTCTTAAAACTTGAAACATAATACTTGTTACTCATATCTACCTGTCCTCAAAGATGCAACTTCATATCTTCAACTGAGGATAAGTGCAGAGAATTATCCTATCACTCTATGACAGTACTTGCCCTATTTATTTACTATCTTCATTCTTATGTCTCCCAAACACTTTGCGGTAAGCATTATGATCTCAAATTTTAAACATAGACATCTAAGAGTAATACTTATCCATATGTCCAATCTATATGCTCATATCTTTAGATGCGGTAAAATGCAGTACATTCTTTTGAGCATGTAACACCTTTCCTAACATACACTATACTTAACCAATTCTTCTTCAAATTTTTGCAAATTTATCCATCAGGTGTTGATCATCATGAGTGCATACCTTCATCATGCAACAAGATCCCAATACTAATAATCATGGACTTCAAGCATAAGTATATCAATAATGTAGGCTTACATATGAACTTCAGTAGATAAGGTATGACTGTGTATGGATGATACTAATCCATCTCCTTTACTTCACAATTCTTTGATTAGCATTCTTAGTCTGGTCCTTTGAGTACCTCAACACATATTTGTCTCTTTACTTGTCTAACTCATAATGCTTATTCTTCTTTCTTCATTGATCATCATACTTCTGCAATCACTTTTGTCGTCTCTTGCAACTTTCCATTCTGCAGCACTTCATACCACTATTAACATCAATGACAACCCATATGCAACAATAGGTTACTATCTGTTGTACTGTTATTGAAGCCTTGCTGGAGTAAATACTTATCCAACCTTGAATACCAATCCCTAGGGTCTTACTTAATACCATATAGTTCTTTCCCCAGTCTGCACATGAAATTATGATCTTTGGGTAGCTGAAATGCCTCAGGTTGCTTAATGTAGACTTCTTCTAAATCACCATTTAAGAAGGCTGACCTGGCATCCATTTGATAAACCTTGAAATTTTTATGGACTACAAATGCAAGAAACGTCCTAATTGCTTCTAGCCTTGCAACAGGAGCAATGTTTTCCTCAAAGTCAATACCTTCTACTTGTGTATAACCTTTGCAGACCAATATTGCCTTATTTCTAACAACTTGACCTTCTTCATTTATTTTATTCCTGAACACCCATTTTGTGCCTATCACATTCTCGTATGCAGGTCTTGAAACTAATTTCCAAGTCTAATTTTTCTCTATCTGATTGAGTTCTTCTTACATAGCCTTGATCCATCCTTCATCCCTGCTAGCATCAGAAAAAGTTTAAGGTTCCATCTTAGACAGAAAAGAGAAATTTACACGTTTATTTGTTCTTGCAAATCTTCTTCTAGTCTAGACTCCTTCATTCTTGTCTCTAATTATCTGATCTTCTGAGTGGTTTTTCTGAACGTACTTAGTAGGAGTCTTGTTGACCATCTCTTGTGTTTCTTCCTATTCTTCAGATTCATCTTCTTCTTATGTGCAAGCAGATCCATATGAACAACAATCTTCTTGAACATATGTAGGTGGATGTAGATCTTCATAAATCCTTACATTTACACTCTCAACAACCTTTTGTAGTCTATTGTTGAAGCACTTGTATGCCTTGCTTCTAGATGAATAGCCAAGGAAGATACCTTCATCTGATCTTAAGTCAAATTTTCCTATGTTATCATCATCTCTCCTAATATAGCACATACTTTCAAGCACCTTGAGATGTTTGAATGAAGTAGGTTTGCCTTTCCATAGCTCATAAGGTGTCTTGGTGGTGTTTACTCTTTGTTGTCCTCTATGGAGAATGTAGACTGCAGTGTGGACTATCTCTTTCTAGTATCTATTAGGAAGTTTTGCATCATTAAGCATAGTTCTTGCCATCTCCTGCATTGTCCTATTTTTCCTTTCAACAACTCCATTTTGTTGGGAGGTTCTTGCAACAGATAAGTGCCTCCTTATTCCATTTTCTTCATAATATTCCTCAAACTCATTTGATGTGAACTCACCGCCTCTATTATATCTTAAGCACTTGATTCTAGAATTCATTTCATTTTCAACCATAGAATTGAAAATCTTAAATCTACTGAAAGCTTCTAATTTTTCTTTCAAAAAGGTAACCCATGTCATCTTGGAGTAATCATCAATAAGGAACATAAAATACCTCTCACCTTGAAGGTTCTTAGTTTTGGTAGGTCCAAACAGATCAGTATGTATCAGTTCCAATGGCCTTGTAGAAGAATATTCTTTTATCTTGAACCTTGTCCTTGTCTACTTCCCAATCTAGCATTCTTTACACAGGGTGTTTGTAGGCTTGGAAATCTTTGGCATGTCTCTTACTTCCTATGTGGAACTAATTTTTACAAGACTATCAAAATTGATGTGTCACATCCTTGTGTGCCACAGCCAACATTCATTTGTTTGTCCTCAAAAACAATTCCTTCCATTTACACCACTTAGGTTGTACATTTTATTTTTTGTTCTACTTGCCTCTACCACCAGTTTACCAATATTTGTTCTTATGATTTCACATCTTTGTGCATGAAATATAAGATTGTATCCTTTACTACACATCTAACTTACACTGAGAAGATTGTGCTTGAAACCTTTTACATATAGAACATCTTCTATTTTAGACCTTCCATCAATACTTATGGTGCTCTTTCCATAAATTTTTGTACTTATATTATCTCTAAACTTGATTGATCTTCCATTCCACTTTACAAGGTTGATGAATTTGCTCTTATCACCTATCATGTGGCTTGAACATCCATTTTCTATCACCCAAGGGTTTGTTTTCTCTTATGCATGAAATTTTATTCGAACAATCATTGAATTTTCAATCTCATTACTTGTTTCTTGGTGGTTGGAAGTGTTACTCTCCTTGTCTTGTTTACTGATGTCTGTCATTTGAGTATTTGACTTTGTCAACCCACTTCTGCAATACCTTTCTATGTGTCCAAAATTATTGCAAGTATGACATATCACATTGAAATCAACAAGGGGACCAAGAGGATTTCTACTCACAAAATTTCTTCTCTTCATTTTAGACTTGCACTCAATAGCCTTGTGACCATACTTAGTTTAGATAAAACAATAACAAAAAAAAATGTATGATTGAACCTATTTATGATGGTCTGCCTTGCATGGAATAGTCTTCTATATCTTCTTCTTTGAGAAATGACAGGAATGAAATCTACTTCTTCAATGTCATCTAGGTTTTCAGGCCTTCTTATCCATCTGATCACATACTTTCTCCAATTCTTTCCTGAGTGAATCAATCTCTTCCTCAAGTTTTGAATATTCATTTTTCTTGGCTTCAATTTGGACTTTTAAACTAGAAATTAGTTCCTCAGATTCTTCAATCTTTTCCTTTTGTTCTTTATTCTCGTTCCTTACACATCTCAAGTCTTCAAGAGCATAGATAAGTTAACCTTCAAGATAAACGTCACATTCTTTTTCATCAACAGCATTGTCTAAATTATCAATGACCTCCATAGTCATGAATAGGGATTATTATCTTTCATCATCTGATGAGTAGTGATATGGTTCTTTTGAAGAGTTGTGGTCCTCTTTAGAAAAGAGATTCTTTTTGAAGTTGTTCCTCTTAAAAAACTTGTTGATATTTCCATTTTCTCCAAAGGGGCATTTAGATGCATAATGACCAATTTTACCACAGTTAAAGCATTTGAATGGTAGCTTACCTTTGTACTTGCTTGAACCCTTCTTTAGCTTTCTCACAAAATGTGCTTCTTCTTCCTCAGACTCACTCCATGGACTAGATGTTCCTTCTTTTCTTGAAGCTTTGAAAGAACATTCCCTTTTTTATGTATCTTTGGTTTCATTTCTCATCTCATAAGCAGTGAGAGAACTAAATAGTTCATCCCTAGTGAATTTGTCCAGATCTTTGGCTTCTTCAATAACAGAAACTTTTGAGTCAAATCTATGAAGGAGAGATCTCAGAACCTTCTTCACAATCATTGAGTCTTTTACATCTTAGCCTAGCCCTCTAATTGCATTGACAACTTCATCCACCTAGAGAAAATAGTCAACAATGCTTTCTTCTTTTTTCACCTTCAGACTCTTAGACTATCCTTACTATGTTTGTAATTTAGCTTGCTTTACCTTGTCGTCTCCTTCATAAATGTTATAAAGCTTAGTCCAAATATCCTAAGCAGAATTTCAATTCATCACTTTAACAAATTCAATATTTGCAAGTGCACTCGAAATTGCATTCTTGTCCTTGGCATTATTCTCACATGTTTTCTTCTCAACCTAATTTAGAGGATATTCTGGAGGGGTGTAGTGATGCAGAGGCATCCACACTATAACCTTCGCATATAGCATGGACGTCTGCAGACCAACCTCATCATCATCATCTTCGCCATCATCATCATATTTCCTAAAACCACCAACAGCATCATCATGTTTCGCGTTACACAGTCAGCATCATCATCTTTCGGACGATCACAATCATCCTCTTGTCGACTACTATTCACCTCCTCCGCCTTCCTTCTAACATCATCATGATATTCAGCGGGCGCAAACATCCTCCGGTTGCACTGTTCATCGGGCACCGAACTCCATCGGCATCATCATATGCAACACTTCCTTCGTCAGCAGGATAACCAATATCCGGTTGCCCCAAAGATCCTGATGACGATCACCTTCAGCACCTTCCCTTCGATGCTCCGCTAGCCGACGACACAAACGACAGCATCATGATCTACTTTATCCGGTTCCCTCGAAACCTCCTGATGATGCTTCACACTTTCTGCCGATGCCGATACTTAACCCCTTAACAACGGCAGGATAAACTCGCACAAGGGGATATCTCAATATCCTGATGACGATGACGTTATATCCTGATGACGATGACGTCACTCAATATCCTGATGACCTCTTCAACACTTAGTCGAAAAACACGAACTTTCTCTCCCGCATCTACTCGCGATACGCGGATGATGGGTTCTCCCGATAGATGATCCTGATGCCGATACATGCACTTAGTCTATGCCGACCTAAAACATCCTGATGCACTCGCAACATGAAAACTCCAACAGTTTCATGACCCGATCTTCTTCCTGTTGCCGATGCACTCCTCCTCGGCTCCTCCAGATGATGATCACCCCGACGAACTCACACTTCATGCACTCGAAAGCGTCATGCTCTCCTTCACTTATCCGGATGACGATATCTGAACTGTCTGCAGGATATTCGCCAAGATATCCTGATGATGCCGTCTTCACGAACTTCTTCACTTAGCGAAATCTCACTTCGCCGATCCTCCAGGGATGACCCGATCCAACCTCAGGGTGATCTTCCAACTCGAACTTATCAACTCGACCTAGCACATGCCCATGCTAGGGTCTTCAACATCTCTTGACGGCGAACCTGCACACCTGCATGCGAACAGAAAACAAACTACAGCCTACCCTACTGTACATTACCATTCCACCGATCAGATGAGTCAACCGGTGGAATGGATCAGTGAATCCATGAAGTCTCTCAAACCAGCAAATCAATCAAGTAATGGAATGCAACCAGAGCAAGAACACAAACAGGACCTCTTTATTGATTTCAAAAGATGCAATACAATATGCTGCTTCTCACACAGAACACTCAAGCTCCTCTGCTTAATGCAATACTACACTGCCGATCGATGATCTACAATCAACCGATCTCATGCTTAAATAGATTATCCTACGAGTACTACTGACCCGACTCCAAGCGGCTGGGAACTCTCCAAGCGGCTGGGAGATCCCACCGAACATACATCATGACAGCTGTTTCTAACAAACTAACTAAAAATAGCAAAAGCCTGGTCAGCATGATCTTATCATGATCAGCGTGACATTATTACATGGATTTGGTCTTAACAGACCTTCTTGGAAACATAAACAGGACCTAAACTACTAACTGCCTTATCAAGACCAGCTGTCAGGTAGGTGCTCCTGCACCATACTCCCCAAAAGAAAAGAACTCATGTCCCATGAGTTTAGTATGTGGAAGTCCTCCACCTGTACACTTTGCCTTGTCAATAGGCTGACCTGCTCCAGCTTTGTCTGCTGCTGTCTCTTGGCTTCTCCAAGACTTCTGCACTGTAACTTGCTTTCTGGCAAGTAAATCTGCATGCCTGTTGATGTAGGCCTTTCTCAGGTTATCTCTGTGTTTGTCAGATTGTCTGACCAGACCCTCTGTCTGAACTACCTCTTGAACTGCTGAAATGTTCAACTCTATCTTCCTGTCAACCTTGATAGGACAAGCAATAGTCCCAACTATGACAACATCCTTGTCATTCTTCTGAACTGGTTGCTGTTGGCACCCCTGTTTCTGAACCTGCTGCTGACCTCTGTCAGTCACAACTGAAACTTTCTTCAGCTTGTTGTCTGTAACAACTCCTTTCCCTGCAGTGTCCTGAACTGCCTCTATGCCTGCTCCTCTAGGCATCTGCACAAACTCCTTCTTTCCCATTAAAATGATTTGAGCTGCCTTCTGTACTGCAGCTTTTGCCTGTAATGGCATCAACTTAATAATCTTCCCATCCTTCTTGATGGTGTAGGTATTAGCATACCCATCATACAGTACCCTTCTGTCAAATTGCCATGGTCTACCTAACAGTAGGTGACAACATTCCATAGGCAAAATATCACACAAAATTCTATCATGATATGGTCCAATCTGGAAATCCACATATGCCTGTTCAGAGACAAAAAGTGATTGCCTATCACTCACCCAAGATGTCTTGTAAGGGTGTGGATGTGGAATCCTTTCCAACTTCAGTTTATCCACCATTTCCTGAGATACCATGTTGTCTGTTGAACCAGTATCAATGACAACCTTACATACTTTACCTTTGCTCTTGCATGTGGTCTTGAAAAGAGCTCTTCTTTGCATCAGATCCGTTGATGCCTGCAAACTTGTTCTCCTTAACATCAATGATTCTCCACTCTCTGGATATCCATAATTCTCAGGACCTTTGTTTGAACTCTGTGCACTTTCTTCTACTTTCTCTTCTTGTACCAATTGTACTCTCTTGTCACTAGTTCTATCATTTCTGGATGATGAACCTTTGCTTTCTGGACATTTGAAAGATGGATGACCAAACTCTCCACAGGTGTAACACTTTCCTGAAAATGTAGTAGAACCTTTACCACCTCCAAATCTTCCTCTATTGCCTTTCCATCCACCTCTGAAATCAGACTGTCCCTGTCCTTTACCAGTGTCTTCTTGACCCTCATTGATTTGCTTTTGTGCAGGGGCTGTTCCTCTTCCCCTATTGTTTCCTCTTCCTCTCATGGACTTCTCATGTCCTCTATTCATCTTTTCTTCAATCCTGATTGCCATTTGATAACAATCCTCCACATTCTTAGGGTTAGCTAAAACTAACTCATCCTGTATGTTAAACCTCAAACCAGCCAAGCACCTAGCCACCTTTTCTACCTCATTCTCATGATGACCAGATCTCATACTTAACAGATAAAATTCCTCAGTATATGCTTTCACATCCCTGTCTTTCTGCTTTAAAAATTGCAGCTTCTTAAACATCTGGATTTCATAATCCCTTGGCAAGAATTTACCTTTTATCCTTGCTACCATCTTATCCCATGAAGTGATCTTAGACTTCCCTTGTTTCCTTCTCTCAGATTGTACATAATCCCACCAAACCAAAGCATGACCTCCTAACTTGGTCTTTGCAATCTTTACCTTCTGATCCTCAGCAACATCTTCACATTCAAAGTGATTATCCAGTGCAGCAATCCAATCTAACAACTCATCTTCATTCAAGCTTCCAGTATACTTGGTAACATCAACCTTTACCTTAGGTTTTTCACTCTGCACTGCCTTTAACAGTTTTGCCAATCTCTGGTCTTCAGCATCCAGATCTTCAGCTACCTCTTCATACTCTTCAACAGTATCTGCATCTTCTTCAGACTCACTGTCTTCCACTTCCCTCTTTTTGTTCTTTTCCAGGGCTGTCAGCCTGGCTTGAAGTGCTTCAGCAAGCTCCTTCATCTTCCTCATCTCTCTAGCATGTTTCTCCTTCATCTCCTGCAATTCCCTTGCAGTACCACTACCTTTAGGAGGCATTTTGTCAACCTCTCACAACACACAACACACAATTCACTCTACCTCTGCCCTTTCGGTGACAGAATCAACACACAACAGCCCAGACCTTTTGCTGAGCTCTGATACCACTATGATGCAGAGGCATCCACACTATAACCTTCGCATATAGCATGGACGTCTGCAGACCAACCTCATCATCATCATCTTCGCCATCATCATCATATTTCCTAAAACCACCAACAGCATCATCATGTTTTGCGTTACACAGTCAGCATCATCATCTTTCGGACGATCACAATCATCCTCTTGCCGACTACTGTTCACCTCCTCCGCCTTCCTTCTAACATCATCATGATATTCAGCGGGCACAAACATCCTCCGGTTGCACTGTTCATCGGGCACCGAACTCCATCGGCATCATCATATGCAACACTTCCTTCGTCAGCAGGATAACCAATATCTGGTTGCCCTAAAGATCCTGATGACGATCACCTTCAGCACCTTCCCTTCGATGCTCCGCTAGCCGACGACACAAACGACAGCATCATGATCTACTTTATCCGGTTCCCTCGAAACCTCCTGATGATGCTCCACACTTTCTGCCGATGCCGATACTTAACCCCTTAACAATGGCAGGATAAACTCGCACAAGGGGATATCTCAATATCCTGATGACGATGACGTCATATCCTGATGACGATGACGTCATATCCTGATGACGATGACGTCACTCAATATCCTGATGACCTCTTCAACACTTAGTCGAAAAACACGAACTTTCTCTCCCGCATCTACTCGCGATACGCGGATGATGGGTTCTCCCGATAGATGATCCTGATGCCGATACATACACTTAGTCTATGCCGACCTAAAACATCCTGATGCACTCGCAACATGAAAACTCCAACAGTTTCATGACCCGATCTTCTTCCTGTTGCCGATGCACTCCTCCTCGGCTCCTCCAGATGATGATCACCCTGACGAACTCACACTTCATGCACTCGAAAGCGTCATGCTCTCCTTCACTTATCCGGATGACGATATCCGAACTGTCTGCAGGATATTCGCCAAGATATCCTGATGATGCCGTCTTCACGAACTTCTTCACTTAGCGAAATCTCACTTCGCCGATCCTCCAGGGATGACCCGATCCAACCTCAGGGTGATCTTCCAACTCGAACTTATCAACTCGACCTAGCACATGCCCATGCTAGGGTCTTCAACATCTCTTGACGGTGAACCTGCACACCTGCATGCGAACAGAAAACAAACTACAGCCTACCCTACTGTACATTACCATTCCACCGATCAGATGAGTCAACCGGTGGAATGGATCAGTGAATCCATGAAGTCTCTCAAACCAGCAAATCAATCAAGTAATGGAATGCAACCAGAGCAAGAACACAAACAGGACCTCTTTATTGATTTCAAAAGATGCAATACAATATGCTGCTTCTCACACAGAACACTCAAGCTCCTCTGCTTAATGCAATACTACACTGCCGATCGATGATCTACAATCAACCGATCTCATGCTTAAATAGATTATCCTACGAGTACTATTGACCCGACTCCAAGCGGCTGGGAACTCTCCAAGCGGCTGGGAGATCCCACCGAACATACATCATGACAGCTGTTTCTAACAAACTAACTAAAAATAGCAAAAGCCTGGTCAGCATGATCTTATCATGATCAGCGTGACATTATTACATGGATTTGGTCTTAACAGACCTTCTTGGAAACATAAACAGGACCTAAACTACTAACTGCCTTATCAAGACCAGCTGTCAGGTAGGTGCTCCTGCACCATGTAGCCATCCACAACTAATTTCCAAACATTAAACCCTAATTAGGTCAGAAAATATTTCATTCTTATACTCCATAATGCATAATTTGATCCATCAAAAAGTGGTGCCCTATTTGACGTTGATTCTTCATGTCCAACTATGTGTTCCAAACCAAGATCTACCTTCAGTTGTTAGACTGTATCAAGGAACCTTGCTCTAATACTAATTGTTGAACACACAGATATACTGAGAGGGGGGTGAATCACTATATCATCAAATTCTTTCCCTTTAGATGTAATAAATCCAATATAAACATTCAAACCACATAAATCAAAAGAATACATACACACATAACACTAGATTTACATGGAAACCCAAGATTGGAAAAACCAGGGTGAGCCAGTTGCTTGGATCTACTATCCAAATCCAGCCTCAAAAATAAAAATGAGGTTTACAATGAATTTTATGGGCACCAACCCAAAGGAGACACCAATCCCCTGTTACAATGATCTATGAGTACCAACTTCCTAATACAATACTTTTGTGGGCACCAACCCAAAGGAAGAACCAACTCCCTAAGCAATGCTTTATGGGCACCAACTCCCTAAAGTGCTACAACACTTACAAGATGAGGCACCAACCTCTACTTTGAAACTTTCTATTGATCTTGAGGGAAGAACCACCTCTGCAACAGTATCTCTGCTAGCACTCTGACATCCTTGACTTGTTTTGATGACTCAGACAACTCCGCACTATCATCTCTAATATCCTCTCAATCATTTGACTGATTCAGATAGCTCAAATACCTCCACAATACTAACTCTTCTATAGGTTATGCATTATTGCTTATAGAGTTATTTGTCTCTCTTCAGATCATTCACATACTCTCTACTTGTAGAAATCTTTTTACCTTCATATATATCCTCTGCAAACCTTCTAAGCATCATCTTTGTCAACCTTAAGGTAATGTGTATCATGAAACATGTAATCAGCCTTACTTGTCAGCTCCCAGATTATCTGTGGTAATGTAGGAATGAAATCCTGTTATCCAGTTCATACCAAAGGATATATTGGACCCATTTTACTTCCTCCTAAACTTTCTCCTTGGTACACACCTCCATACACACAACATAAGCACTCAGATACACCATGTTAGCTTTGCAAGCACTTAACTTTTCATGCATTAGTTCCAAACCCTATATAGTACGAAAGAAGTCAAATACCATCAAGCAGTTCATGCCACAAAAACTTGAGACCTAAAAATGTCTTGTACACTTCCTCTTTCTAGTTCATGCTTATGCTTGTTGGTGCAAGCATTCATACTTTGATGCTGGTATCCTTTACATTGTCTAGTCACATAGTCTTAACTCAGAATACTGAATAATCTATTTATGGTACCGCATACCCTTTGAAACCTAAATATGTCATACTTCACTCTTTTCTTTGTATATTCTCCAAACCACCAAGTTGTATGTGAGAATGCGATGAAATGTGGTAGCTTTGAGTTTCATCTTTGATAACCTTACATTGTGATAACACTATTTTTAGTCTGCTAACTCTAGATGTATTTGTGATAGTCTAAATGCTCTAAAACTTGGATCACACATACCTCATAGCCATATTTATCTCTCCTCCAAACTATGAAGTCATATCTTTGTCTACAGTAGAATGCAGTACAATTTCATGTGCCTTTGATAACTTAGACAATTTCCTTTATATCTCATGCAACTCTCACCAAGTGACAACATATGTAACAATCACAATTCCATAAAAATATCAATAACATAATACTTTGACAACCTTCACCTATCCATGAACTTCAGAAGATGTGGTGCATCAATAAACTTCAGAAGATAAGGTACAACTGTGTATAGATGATATTGATCCATTTTCATGTTTCAGTGTATGACAAATACAACTGCATGTTCATGTCTTTCATATCACAACTCCTCTTATCACCATTCCTTTGACATCAATGACAACATATGCAACAGTTTGTGCACGCAAAATTTAGTTTGAGGTTATTTTCTTAATTTTTCTCATACTAGAAACCCTTCAAAGCCCTAGTACTTTCCTAGAGATTCTCTCTAGTTCTCCCCAAACCCAGGATTCCATTACCTCCTCACTATCTGTAGTATAATTCTTGTTGTCTATAAAATCTTCCCTTCTAAGTTTGGATGCCCTTCAATTTATTTCTTAGGGATTTTTTGTAAGGAATATAAGGCTCTATTATATTCTTCCTCACTCAAATGATCTTCTTGTGCCACCTCCTCATTGTATGTGGCAATCATATATGTATAGAGGGGAATTTGTACCATTCTATCTACATCAAAAAATAATAATTCTTCCTTTTGGGAGTCAAAAACTCCTTTAGAATTTATGAACCACTCTAAGTTCAATAGAATGTTGAATGTGTCAAAGGGTTCTTTCTTCTCAATCACTTCAAATTATATTGTCTTTCTTATTCCTAATAGGTTGACCTCTATGTTGTGCCATTTCCTAATGGTATTGATGGTGATTTCATCAACCAATGCAATATTATATGTGATATCGTGTAGTGTTGGTTATCCTAACTCTTCCCATACATTCTCTAGCATGATGCTAATAGTTGTGTCAATATCTACTAGTACATTTGTAAACCATCTATTTTGAATTTGTAGTTCAATCATGATAGGTTTCTTCTTCTATTTCCTAGAAGTTTTCACCAAATTTATGATCTCAGGTCTCATTGTTGGTTTTATTTTTATTCCATATTTTGTAAATTGTTTTAAATTTTCCATTATGTTTCCTTCTTCTACAAGATTGGATAGATTCTTTAATAATTGAGCCTCCTTTTTAGAAAAATTAGGCTTTACTATAATCTTCCTTATCTACTACAATAATATTCCTAGCTTCTTCAACTACTAATCATGTTTTTATTTGTTCAAGAAATACTCCTCTCCATCCTCCTCTAAATCTTCTTCAATTGTTTTCCCTTTAGCAGTGTTTTTTCCTCCTCTAGTAACTACCACAACATTTTTCTTTCTTCCATGTTCTATCAAACCTCTCTTTCTAATCATATCCTTCTCCAAATATTAGATTTCTCCAACTATTACTCCTCTATTAGAGAGGGATATCCTTTCTCCTCTTCATCATCTCATTCTAATTTTAAACACCGCTTATATCCCTAGGGACTTTTTTTTGGTATTCCCATCATTAATTTTACCCCTCATGATGCATGATGTCCAAATAGCTCTTCACTTTTCATTGGTGTGAATGCATTATTATAATATTGTTCTACCCTTGAGTAGCTAAAAGAGCCATGACTAAGATCATCGCAAAATCCCTATGCCTGTTGTGCCCTGCACACATACCCCATCTTTTGCACAAGAAAAATGGGGACCCCCATTTTGAATGGGCTTTTAGCAAGTTTTTCCCAACCCCTTTTGGTGTTTTCAACTTGTGAGCAGTCTAGATCCTAGTTATCCCATTTGGCTTGATTTTAGGATTTGTGATCTTTTGCATTTAGATCTTCTTGGACATCTTGGTTGATGATTTGGTTTGGTTTTTCTTCGTCCTTGTTGACTCACATGTTTTGGATGCCTCCATTTTCTGACATGTTGTACTTGATGGTTTATGGCTCATTAGGTGGTTTTGGCATGTTTTAGGATTGATGAGTCTTAATCAAGTTCACACTCCCATGTTTCATTTGATTTGTGATCTATATGTAGTTGTTGTTGGTAGTCATGTGTAATGGATATGGAGCTATTTTCTTACTAAAGGGAGCGATATCAAGGTATTGAGCCTTTATATGCATTAATTGAGATAATACTCATTAGGATAAAGGTTTGTATGTCATCCCTAGAATTCACTTTTAAAGGAAATCTATAGGTCTAGGCTATTTATTTTTGGAATTGGCAATCCATTGAAATATTACTCTTACATTCCTAGATGATCACCTTTCAAGATTATCCCATAGTCAATCCACATGCATGAAAACAAAATTTTAGTCTTACTCTTTGAGTACGTAGGGAGATTCTTTGTGTGTTATATTTTGGTATGGAGACTTTGCCTCGATCCTTGCCTTTTGAGGATCCTTGAAAACTCTCCAAATCTCCCAAAACAACCCTGAAAGGCATTATGGCACTTAAATTTATATGATTTAGAGGAATATTTTCTTCAATTCTATTTTCTTATTGTCTTTAGGGGTAGATTTAGTGGTTTAATCTTATAATAAAATCCTCATTCACACATTTTGACCCCTTTACATCTATAATGACCTATTTCTTACGCCTAAGATCTCATCTAGGCCTTGTTTCACTTGTGTGGTACATACATCAGAGTCATGTTAGATTTGTTTCTTACATTTAAGTTTTATTCTTACTTATATTAATGTTGAAAAGGCAAGAACTCTAAACCCTAGGCCCCATGCGCTTCAATAGTTATGATTTTGGCTAAAGGTTCAAACTTAAGTTGTTCATTGTTGGGTTATTCTTTGCCCTTTTTGGTTGATGAGGGGAAAACCATGAAGTAATGAGGTTTCCTTGAGTGTTCACTTAAGGGATGAATGTTCTTTTTTTTGCCATATAAGATGGAAGATCTAGTTTCTTAATCTTTAAAATTGCATTTAAGGATCCTTATCAAGAACTTATTCTTTTTTATAAAGAATTTCATCTAATGCTTGGGTTTTATTTGTTGTGCAGGGTTTAAAAAATTAGTTATATGAAGTTTATGCTTTAATATCCCATTGAGATATGAAGGAAATAGACTAGATAACCTATGATGTGATTTGAAGGAGTTCTAGGGTGTCATTTACAAGATCTACAAACTAGGGATCCTCAAGACAAATAACTATGGCATTTTGTACATGAAGTCACTCCTGGAGTTACAAACATTACCCATGGCAATCATAAGATGTTAGGAGTAGTTTGTTCATGTTAGATTTTATTGCCTGCATGGTAACTCATCAAATATCAAGGTTTCCCTCACTAGCTACTATTCCAAAGCTAAGTGACAATCATACCTCCTTGCCAACTTCATGTTTGAGAAATCATGAGCTTGAAGTGTTGGCATATTATCTAGAAAACTATCATTTGACAATCACCTTAATCTCACTACTTCCAATAATGTTGTGATCAAACTATCATTACTATAAGGTAACGAAGAATTTGGAAGGATGCAAAAATGAGCTATGTTTGTGAGCACCATTGCAAGGAATGATTACAAAGGATAATAATGTGTATAATGGATGGCAGTGATTGTCATAAGATAGGGTATAGTGACATGGCTCCATGAGGTTGATTCAAGATCATCACTGTCATAGTCCGTTGGCAAAAGATCAAAGATGTCACCATATATCTCACCTTGTAATGTTCTATAGGAAGTAATCTAAGTTATTGCAATTTGAGAGTTGTTATAACCATAGATTTTTCTCTAAATATATCATTAAGTTGAGGATGTTATCACTTTTCATGAATGACTTTGATTGTCCTACATTTGCATTAATGTGTCCTCTTCTTAACACCTCATTCAAGGTTTATGAATGCATCTATATTGTTGTTGTCCCAAAGCAAATGGTTCCCAAGTGAATGAGTAATGTTGTTGATGTTGTCTTGCAAGGTTGCACTAGGCATCATAGTGATAAATGTGAAGGGACAATAAACTTCTAACAAGTTGGAGATTGTGGTGTTAAGTAAAAATTGTCACATTCAGTGGGTCAAGGAAATAAATGATGGAATATTAGGAATCAAAAACTATCTCGCTGATTTTTAAACCTTAGAACAGTCTATGGAATCATTTTGTCATATAATTGAAACTTAAATTTTCATCATGAATGGTGGTCAAATTGGTATATGCAATTCTTGATACTCTTGCCTTACACAGTGAATCATTTTTTTGTTATAAGATGTCAAATGCATTTCCACTCTTATGAAACCCTAGGATAATCCATGGGATTGTTTTGTCATGTGGTTAGGATTTCAAGTTTATAATGAAGCTTTAAGAGAGTGGTCATATTCTCTTAATGATGGTGTTGAGACAATATGATGAGGTAGTCATCAAAATACCATAAAGAAGAATGGTAATAAAACAGTCACAAGTTGATGACAGTCAAAGGGTAAGAAATCATGCATACAAATCTCAAAACTATGAACATGATTGTTTAACAATGCAAAAAATGTTCCATCCAAGGATTCTAGCCTGAGTGAAAAGGGATACCTAAGTGAAAAAGAGATGTGGAGGGCCAGGGTTTGATTGTCTGGGGCAATCCATCAAACCCAAACCCTAAAAACTTTTTATCCATTTCATGCGATCAATTAAGGAGAAGATTGTCCTAACCTTAGACAATTATATTTTGTTGTCACAAGACTACTGTACATTTTTTTTTTGGGATAATCATTACTCTTGGTCAATCCATATATGCCCTAATGCCCTAGTCTATTTCACAAGTTCTCAATGTAGATTGAAGGTGAAGGTTTGTGGGAGATGGTCCAAATCCTTACAAAAGACTATCATGTCATAACCAATTCATACAAGAGGACAGTCTTATTTATGAAATGTGGATTAAGTTGGAAGTTATCATGACAATCCATGGGACTGTCACCCTTTCTATTAGTCATTGCATGGTTAATTGGATGTGGAGGACTGCCACCACTATTTAAGTATCACGAGAGCAACCATGAGCATGAATAATTCTCTGCTTAGATAGTTGTATATCCTATGATAGTGTGTGAAAGCTTCATGTAGAAACCCCCATGGTGAGAGGAAAGAATGATGAAGGGATGGAAGCATGGCGAAGATAATGAAGAATATGAGTGCTTTGACCCTCAAAACTTCCCTAAAGTTGTCCAAACAGGCCTGAGACTACATTTTGTCAATTCACAAACCCTAGGACAGCCATGGGGTAAATGCACAAAGATGAGTCCACTTAAGGTGGAAGTTTCAGACTTAGAAAAAACCCAAAATCAGGGAAACCAAAACGGGATCACGATATGCTTTGGGATCTAGAGCCAAAAGCAGGATCTCGTTTTCTAGAAATGGAATCTCGTTTCATAAAATTTGAATTTTTGACTCAATTTTTGCTATGGGTTTTGGGTTGGAAAAAAGGCTTGGGAACCCGACCCTTGGCTTTGGACCTAGTTTGACCTGCAAGTTAAAGGTCATGTCAATGTCACAATAAAATAGTGACTTTGGGCATATGTCTGAAGGCCTTTTTTGCAGAATTTTTTGACGAAATTAAAACCCATTATAGATGAGACAATGTAGATTCCAAATATGTATTTTTTTACAATTGGATTATTTTTCTATTTTTCAATTAATTTCTGATGAAACAAGTCCATAAACTTGAATTTTTAGGGTTTTTTAATATTTTAATAACTTTTTATCAAAATATTTTTTTGTAAAAAAGTTGTACGAAAATGTACTTCAAACAATTCTTTTCAATTTGAAAAAAAAAATCAAAAAATGATAAGTTTAGGTCATCTTATGCATGACGTACACAACGATTTTTTAAAACACCAAAAATGGCCAATAAAAAATTAACAAAAAAAATATATTCATTAAAAAATTACAAAAAAATATGGAAAATGTGCTTCAGTGAGTTACAAATCTTTTTCCAAAAGAATATAGAAAAATATGATTATTTAGGTCAAAATATGGATGACATACATGTGCATGGTATAGTAAAAAAGTGTCTTTTAAACAGTGGTTTTTTGAAACGCCTATTAAAAATCAATTTGTATCATCTGGGTATTAAAAAAAATTACATATTTGGAAACTAGACTCCGAGTACTACATTTCATATTTACTAACTTTTTTCAAGATTCCACATTTAAGTACTTAAAATTTTTACATCAAATGTGACAAATTCTGAAAATCAGGGAAAACACTTCCACTTTTTGGCCAAAAAGTGGACTCAACTTCTTGCACACACCCCATGGTGACTTTTATTTCTGAGTTTGATTTGATTTGTGTGAGGAATCCTAGAATCATTTCTAAGGTAATCGCATATTAGAGAAGCTAGAAAACATGAAAAATCAAGAGCATCCATAGAGAAGACCAAGGGAGATAAGATAAAACCCCAAATTTGTGATGTTGCCTATTGCAACAAATTTGACAAGTTGTCCTTGACTAATCCATGGAAAAAATGGATGTAATTTGAATTGTATTAGCTAAAAATGATTTATCTTTTAGAAATTTGATACTTGGCTTTGTTGGTTGCAGGTATAGGAGTCTGGAATCAAGTGAAGATCATCTAGAGCCATCATGGAGAAATGAAAACTTAAAGACACCCTGCTATCCCAACCATGGAGAAATTTAAATTTTCACAACCAAATCACTGTTGCACCTTCAACATGGAATCAAGAAGGTGTCAAAAATGTTGAAGACAAACCCCAGGAACTAAAGAAGCACAAAAATCAAACCTACACCAATATTGTACATGCACATTTTGTTATGTTTGGCATGTTTGTTGTCTTGCCATTGATGTCAAAATAGTGCATCTCCATGGTTGACAAGTGCTCAGGGTCTCAAGGTATGGTTGAAGGCAGGGTTCAAGAGAATCATGTGTAAGAACAAGATGTGTGATGTTGAGATCAGGATGTATACCTTTCATATAGTGTGGTGCCTTCAAAGATGTCATCTTGTCATTCATATCTATCATATCTTGTTTTTGTTCATGTCATATTCATATGCTTCTATATGTCCTCAGGATATTGTATGCAGGAAGTTGTATGTCATTGGTGTACCTTGAATCTCCTACAACAGCAGGATGTTGATTCTCCTACTAATGTTCACTTATATCAGTTTATGGAGATGATCATTTTGATCTGTCAAAATCATGTCAACTACATATCTAAAACCCTCAATGTTCTCAATGCATATGGCAGAGTTGAGGTATGAAGAATTAGTTCATGTTGTGCATTCATTTTATATCAGGAGGTGGATTGCATTTTAGTGAGGTGTCATCCATGGTAGAAGTTGTTCAAGTCTTCATATTTGTCTACAGAGATCTTGGCAGTGGAGGTGCTTAGACAAAAGCTTACATTGGTTGGGGTTTAGGATCTTAAACCCTAATCAAACATCCTATTTGTCTTAAGTCTAAAATTCTAAGGAATTTTTTATACAGATACATTCCTCTACCACTATTAGGGTCTACAAGCTTTCATTAAAGAAGCATATTTGTATTTAGGGTTTGATATTTGTATCCAAGCTCCTAATAAATTCTAAAACCCTATAATACCTTTCAAATGAAATACTAAACCTAAATCCTTAATGCATTCTTTGTAGCCCTAAGACCCTCGTCATGCACTTTATATCTTTCTTTGTGTTGACTAGCTCAACCGGTGATATGCAACTTAAGTTACATCCTGAGGGTACCGGTCTCGTGAGGTGACCGGCCATGTGAGGTGATCAGCTTCGACCACCTAGGAGCACCAAAGACTAAAGGTAAGCAAAGTTTATGAGCACCAAAGTCATATCGTGTGGTCCAAGACAAAAAGCAAAGTGGCACGAAAAGATCATCGAACGGTTGCCTTTTAAAGCTTTTTGGAAGCCCAACGGACACTTTATCATTCTAAATTTGATGTGCTTTGTTCTATAAAAGGCATAAAAACTAATTTTTATTTCTCCTTTTAGTATGCAGTGAACCAGGGAATTATATAGAGATTTGTATGATGATATTGAAGACTGCAATAGTTGTTTTGAGGTTGTGAGATAGTTGTTTCAATGCCTTTGTGAATAAATTGATGAGTTTTGTGCAGGTTGATAATTGTAGGAAGAAATTATGCAAAGTTCAGTCTTTTAAAATCTTCTAATGCCTTTGTGTGCTAAGAAATTTGATACAGAGATCTGTATTGTGACTTTGAAGATTGTAATTGTTGATTTGAGATGACAGAGGGTAAATCTACAAGATAGTATGGAGTTTTTTAATCTTATGAAGAATATAATGGAGTTTATTGCAGTTTGAAACTTGAAGATAAGCTTGTGTATGAAGATTATATTCAATGCAAGAAGAAAAATTGTAGGGATTGATTCTTGAATAGAGGAAGACATTGTAAATTGCAAAGATTGTAATGTACAGGTGATTGATTGTCATGTGTATTAGAAGCTTAGTTGATCATGTTATGAATGAAAAGAATTTTGTCAAGTGAATACAAAAGGAGAGAAAAGTTTTTGTGAAGAAGTGACTCAAAGAAACCCCCTGAGTTATCTTATTTTGATTCAAGGTGATTGTACAAGTCAGTAAGACTTCATTTTTTTCCAATGAGGCTATGCAATTGTTGATTTTCATGATTAAGCCAGTGAGGTAGTTTTGAGTGGTTTTTCATCCCTATGAGGGTTTTCCACTCGTGAAATCTTTTATGTCCTAATTTCAATTTTGTGTGATTTGATTGTTCTTCATACTTGTACATTCAGTATTTGACTCCTTCATTTCATGAAGCATATTGTCATTGTTGATTCTTTAATTTTCTCTTTTCAAGTTTGATAAGAAATAAATAACTTGGTTTTTGATACAACACTAATTCACCCCCCCCTTAGTGCTGATTGTACTCCAACAAGTGGTATCAGAGCTAGGTTCCCTATAGAAGCCTAATCAGCTTGGGTAGGTCCTATAGGTGGAGTACTAGTCATGGCAAGTCAAGAAGGATTTTCTACATTCAAAGCACCTTTATTTGATGGGTCTATATTGTTGGTTATGAGCTGAAATGGCACATTTTATGGCTATATTTGTTTGAATCAATTTGTTTATACATTGTTAAATCTAAAAACTTATGAGTTTATGTGTATTTTAACCTTGCTTGTTGAAGTTTGTCTAGATTTATTTAAGGCCCCTTGATTGGAATAGTAAAGACATCAAGCAACTGAGTTATCTTGTGAAGGCCAAGACCTAGCAGTATAGACCTTGGGGTAATCATTTTCCATTTCTTTGGGATTTAATTCCTTTCAGGAGAGATAAGGCACTTGGTATTTTATCTAAGTTGTGTGTAAAAACACCCATCAATAGTGCCCTCTTCTTTTCTTCTCTACACGTATTCACATAGTGGTTCGTTTCATTGCACTTGCAGCAAGTCATGTGTCTTTTCTTCTTTGTCTGCAGCCTAAGCCTCAGTTGTGTCCTCCCCTATAATAATTATGATAACCATAGTTTTCATTCTAGGGATAACTAGTAGTTGGGGTCTCATTCAAGATTTGAGGTGCTACATTTTGAACTATATTGATATTGCATTGATTTCTCCATTTGGGCAATGTAACCAATGTATTGTGTATAGAATTCTCTCTCCACCAATCCTTTGGCTCTTACCATCCCTTTATGCATTGGTTCATTGTCTTCACACTGGTGATTACACCAAGGCTATTGATCGTGATATTTCCTTCTCCAAAATAGAAGAAATGGGAAATCATCTATTTCATGGTTGTCCCACTCACCATAAATTCCATAATATACACTTTTTAGCTTTTGTGGTGCTAGTATCATATATGTTCTCAGTGTCACCACCCTTTTCTCTCATTTTGATACTAAGCACTCATTTCTCAAATGTCCCTCATTAAAATAATATGTGCACCAAATTTTCTTCTGCATTACCAAGGATAGTTCCCAGAGGCTCTCTCCCTTGGATAGAGTTTCTTGTTTGATCTTTAGTTATTTAAGCTCTAGCTTTATCTTTCCAATTTCCTAGTTTTCTCCTTTATCTTTTCTTCCAAGACTACACATTTATTCTACATGTCATTTCTACTGCATCAAAGTATCCTTCAAAGACTCTTCCATCTAGAGAGGCTCTTCACTCTAGCAACAATCTAGAGATAAACCATTCTACACTTTGTTTCTCCATGAGTGGCTCCTCCAACTTCTACACCACCGCTTTAAATCATTGAACAAACACTTTGATGGCTTCTCCTTTTTTCTAAAGCATCTCTCTCATCTTACTTACACTTTCCAAAGGAGACTCTAGGGACTCAAAGTTCAAAAAAATCATCTTTTACATCATGTTATTCCTTGTCATGTTTCAAACATTTCTTCATGTACCACCGCAAGGCATCATCTCTAAGTGTTCCAATGAAATCATAAAGTTTGTCCTAATTGGATTTTGTGCCATTTCTTTGCCAAGATAATTCTAGAATAAAAATATGTTCAAAAGTTTCTTTAGTGTCCTTGCCAAAAATTGTTAGATGAAACATGTTCTAGTCCATAGTATTTGTGATAGGTACCTCAGATTTGTCACTGTTATTAGAGATTTCTCCTTCACTAATTATTGGATTTTCTTCTTTTTCCCTTAGATTCTTAGGTTTCTTTTCCTCGTATACTTTAGTAATTTTTCCACACTTTTGTTGTTTCAATAGTTTCCTATTTCTACCTTTATCCCTTTAAAGTTGAATCCCAAAAAAATATTTTTCAAAATTCTCCTCACAATCACTCACATACTCTTTTTTCTTTTTCTCTTCCTTTTTCCACAACAATTCACTAAATATATCTTCTATAGTCACTCTCCTTGTCTTAAGTAGCACAAGAGATGACTCTTGGCCTAGGGGATTATCTCTTCAAGGTATCTCTTTATCTTAGGAGATGGAGCATTTGATAACTTTTCATTAGTTAGAGACGTGTCATTAGATAATATAGATTTATCTCTTCTTAAAAAATTATTTATTGCATTCATGGCATATTCATTGAGCATTGCATTATCATTACCCTCTCTTTATTTTCTCATGATATCCTCCTTCCTTCATTAATGTCACACTCTGACTAACCACATCATCAAAATAAACATTATTAAAATCTAGAGGCTTTGATTTTGAAATTAGGATTATTAAACCTTCAAGCCCTTAATTTATGGTAACCTTAAGGTTTGACAGATTGATTCCAAAAATCTACCAACAAAACATCATTACTTCCATGTCCTGACTGAGCACTACAACTCCCAAGTCATTCCTTTGCTAACCCCTTAAACTCATCATAATCCTTTAATTGTTATGTCAATCCCATTAGGTTTTCTTTGGCTTTTCTTATTCAAGTAATCAAGCTTCTTCTTGTATCATCATATGTTAC
The DNA here is from genome assembly GCA_027924645.1 of Cunninghamia lanceolata. Lineage (NCBI taxonomy): Eukaryota > Viridiplantae > Streptophyta > Pinopsida > Cupressales > Cupressaceae > Cunninghamia > Cunninghamia lanceolata. The sequence goes on along the minus strand of BSBN01000326.1, from coordinate 1,096,328 downwards.
TAGTATTATCTGTCCTCCCAACTAGTGACTTTCTAAGTCTTATGCAGCAACCCATCTAGCACACTCCAACAAGGCCTCTATATCTCTCCCATTCCTCCTTTTATACATTTCCTCTCTTTCTTGAATGCATTTTCTCTTCCGCAATGCTTATTTCAATTGCCATCTTAATTTGCTCAAAAATCTCTATGTCCCTTGCTTTCCTTTAGCCAAAGGTGGTTTTGATTTGGTAGTTTCATTAAGCCTTTTTATCCATCCCTAATGGCTTAAACTAGAATTACCTCAGTGGTTGCATCTCTTTGAGATCCTTTTCTAGGATCCTCCCTTTCCACTCATCGTCCCCTAGGTGACTAACCCCCTCTCATGAGGCTAGAACCTAGAGGATCCTAATACAAACCATAAAAATTTGCTTCTTCTTAATTGTAATATTTTTCACCTTGGATTCTTTATCACTACAAAAGATTTATTCTTAGTTTTGGCCTTTCCTTACTACTCTACCAAGGTCCTAGAAATGAAACCAAATGTTGGCAAGAATTGGGTGTAGATTGAAGATCTAAACTTTAGTCTCTTGAAATTTGTATATACACCCTAGTAAGAGTGGTAAGAGAAGGTCCAGGGCTTATGTGGTGGATTACATAAGGATGTGGTAGGATAAGACAAGAAAAACTAAATGAATACACACAATTACATACATAACATCATTCACATTCCATCAAATACTCAATATCTCATTATGTGGTATCTATAACAATTCTTCATACAATCTCTTTTTATCTCATCATAATATCTTTCTTTATCTATTTCTTATCTATTTTCTATCTCTTCTCACTATATATTCCTCCTATTATATCTTATCTTCTGCTTCTATTTGTATGCAATCATAGGGGAACATGTCCCTTGTCTTTGTGATGTATTTTCAATGTGTTACAGGTCGGCTCCATGTGCCACATTTTACTTGCGGTAGGTTTAGCTCATTTAATTATTTATATTCATCTTTGCACTACCAACAACCACCATTATTGCACACACCACTATCACATAAACACTAGGTCTACAAAAACTCTAAATATTTCCAAATAGTTATATTATGGAGGTTGGAATAGACCCAATAGGTGATTGACTAAGGTAATATCTTGTATAGTACACTATTTCTCCCTTGTCCCCCAAACTTTAGCTCAAGTATTCACATTCTCTAAAGCTAACACAATAACAAGATTAGGATATGAAGGTGGCAAGTGTGGAAAGTTAAAGACCTCTTAGAGAAAATGACACATGCACCTAGGCGGAGTAGCAATGCCTTATAGCATAGTAGTAGTGCTTTATAGCACAATAGTAGCACCCAATAGCATAGTAGCACGGCCTAGAACTTTAGTTTTGATATGACAATATCCAAATTTCTATCACAGATGGTTCTAGGTCTTCTTAGCCCATTTCTAATTCCAAATTATGTAAAATCTAGGTGCAAATATTATATTTTTAGCCTTCTTTTCTATAATCTTTCAAGTAACAACAATCACTTCCAATATCTTGTATTTGATAGCATACATCCAATTTGGCATTGTATTCATTATTATTTTTTATTTTTGGTTTAGCGTCTATTAAGTACTTAGAAAGTGAGAAGGCATTTTCCTGTATGTTAAGCTAGGGACACAAAATTTTCTTTCACCTTTTCATTCACCAATTCAATTTCTTCAAACCACTTGTATACTAATGCAATCATAATAGCATCCCTAACATTTAAATATGTCATTCAATGACTAAAATCTGATGTTTGTACCCTCGAATAGATAAAATCCAACTTTTGTGTCTTTTCTGTGTTTTTCCAATGACATTCAAATCTTTTTATAAAAACAAATCCCTTAGTCGTTCAAACAGTCAATCAATTGTTTATTGTCATATCATTATCTTCTTCCTCCAAAGAATCAAAAGTTTCCTCTACTTCTTCCCATGAATATTCTCTATAACATCTTCTACTATTATTCCCTAGAAGCTTTGTAACCTCAGCATAGCCCTTTTAGTTCCTTTTTATAGTCTTATAAACAATATCCCTTCTATCCTTGGCACAACTTGATAATTTTGTTTTCTCAAAACCTCCCACCCAAACATAGCACACCCTTTAGAAATCTTGTAGCATTTAATAGTTTATGAAGATCTTATTTATTTGCCCAACACATAGCACTCTAAGTAAAACACACCTCCAAAATATCTTACTCTGGTAGGGTTTAAATATACCAAATATTCAAGCCCAATTTCTCCTCACAAGTGCGTCAAAATCTAGATCTATAAGCACAACAAGGACCAGGGAAATGTGTAACTTCTCTAAAAGTTTGACAGTCAACACTAATCTAGACACCACTGCAAATGTCCCAGCTTTGTTCTTGTACCAATTTCTATTGTTTATGAACATTCTATGTTTTAGCCCAAGTCATTACCCAAATATTGTGTTTGCAATATGGGAACCAAATCAAAGTCACTTGTAAATTTTGTACTTATCTATAAGTTCATCTTCCAATCTTCTCAGCTTTTCAGCCTTCAAAATTAGGGATGTGATACCTTTTCCTCTTATATTTAGTACTTTATTTCATTATCAAATCTATCTAAAACCCCTCATAGTATATTTATCTAGGAATGAACGTAGTACCTCTAGTCAAATATACACAATAGAGGTAGGTAGTTTAAACATTTGTTTATTTCTATGTGAAAAGGTTGGATGTATATTATGTACTTTTGTCATAGCAATATAAGGTTTAAAATACATCTTACACTATGTACAAACAAACTCCTTGGTCAACAAATAATGTCTTCATTTCATTAATGCTTGAACTATAGTATAGAACTCATGATCATAAACTAAATATTTTATTTTTGCATCATTCAATTTCTCATTAAAATATGTTATTGGTCTTTCCTCTTGACTCAAAATTACTCTTATTGTTGTTTGAATTGCATCATAGTCAACTTAAAATACCTTATCAAAATTTAATAAAATCGATACCAATTGTTATGTTACTTTTTTCTGCAGTAACTCAAAACTTATACTTGTTGCTACAATCCACTTAGATTCATTTTTGTCACTTTGTTATAGGTGCACATATTCCACTAAATTTTATGATGAACTTCCTATAAAAACTTGCTAACACATGAAAATTTCTTACCTCAAAAATGTTCTCTGGTGTAGGCCAATCCATAATATTTCTCTAGGTCCACCTTCAAACCCTTAGCTAAAATTATAAACCCTATAAATACCAACTCTTTCTTCATAAAACTACATTTCTTGATATTTACCAACTACTTTTCTTCTCTTAATTTCCGCAATACCAATTTGATATGCTTTAGGTGCTCTTCCTTTGTCTTACTAAAAATTAAAATATTATTGAAATAAACTATAACAAACTTATTAGGATATGGCTTCAACACTTCATTCATTTGCCTCATAACAATATAGTGTGTTGGTCAATACAAAAGGCATAACTAACCACTCATGCAGTCCATTAAGTTATTCATCCTAGATAATGGGAATCTATACTTGATAATGGTCTTGTTTATTGCTTTGGAGTCTATATATATATCCCCCATTCCTCTCCTAGCGCTAGTATTGTTGGCAACACACAAAGGCTTGAACTCTCTCTTATCAATCCCTTCAACATTTTTTGCATTTGTGTCCAATTCATCATTCTCTATTGGCATCATCCTATGAGCAGCCTTATTAGGTAAACTAGTGCCTAGAATAAAATTGTATGGTGAATGATCCTTATGGCCAATGGTTAACCTTCTATAAGGTTTTTTGATGTGATATCACTATATTCTAAACTCTTAAATCTCTTACTACAACATTTTTTTCGTCTGCAATATCTTTTGCCTACATTTTTTGGTAACTATAGCAATATACACATTTTCATGCTTCATTCTTTCATAAAACTTCCTACCACCAACAAATAATGCATGAGCACAATCAGTCATCTCATCTCCTTTAAAGTTCAATGGGGTGAGAACATGTTTCTCACCTCTCGTTGTCAATGTGTAAGCATTTTCTTTGTTCTTATAAATTGTCTTCCTATCATATTGTCACAGTCTACCTAAAAAAATGGGTGGCATACATCCATACCCATAACATCATGTATAACTTCATCTTGATATAACCGTATATTGAATTTAACCAAATATTGTTCACCTACCAATACATTATGCTCCTTTTGCATCCATGAATCTCTATATGGAATAGAATGTTTTACCTTCTTCAATTTCAATCTCCATAATCTCCCTTAACATCAGGTTATATGTGCTTGCACTATCAATGATCACTTTACTACATTTGCATTCGGCTTTGCAGGATAATTCTAAGAAAATTTCTTCGCTATATTGGCTCGTTATTCTCCTCGACATGTTTTTATCAATAATACTTTCATCAACAAAGATTCACCTCTTTCTAGTTCATTTACATGTTCCACTAATGTTGACTCCTCATCTACATGTGAAGCTCTTGTATTTCCACTTGGCTTTCCAAATGAATATATATACTTGACACTAAGTTAGCTATTCTTCCACTATCAATTATCACTTTATAACATTTACCTTTTACTTTATAATTTGCTCTAAACAAATTTCTTCTTTGTGTTGGCTAAGTGTTTTCCTTGGTGGATTTTATCAACTCTATCCATCAACAAAGATTCACCTTTTTGGTTCATTTATGTGTTATGATGATATCGTTGACACCTTGTCTACATGCATATATAGCTCTTGCATTTCCATTTGGTCTTTTAAATGTGTGTGTGTGTGTGCCATGTATATATCATATGGAGTCATTGTCTTTCTCAACATATGTGTGTGTATAGGGAAAGGTTGATGACTCCATATATTGGAGTCTAATGTCTTCCCTAACATACCTTTTCTATCAAGGTAAAATTTGGGATAAAATGAATATATATGGCATGCATGCATGTGTGTGTGTGTGGAGTCAACCACCTTTCCCCATGTATACACACATGTTAAGGAAAAGATGATGACTCCATATAATATATATATGGGGCCATACATCTCTGTGTGTGTGTGTACTTAAAGCATTTTGTTCTAGATTCCACCTTAATGGAAAAGTATGTTGAGGAAGGTTGATGACTCCATCCAATGTACACACACCCCATATGAAGTCATCAGTCTTCCTTGGCTTACCCTTTCTATATAGGTTGAATTTGGGACTATATATATATATATATTATGCATGCAATAGTTATCCTTCCTTGGTGTACCTTTCTATTAACATGGAATCTGAGATAAAATGTGGGGTAAAATGTGTGTACATTAGATGGAGTCATCAACTCATCTTGTATATACACACATGTCAGGTAAAAATGATGACTCCATATGTGATGCAGCTATGACCAAGGGCTCTTATCAATCTACCCAATCACGTAGCCAATACAAAACACAACACAAAGGAAGAAAAATAATAGATGCAAACAAAAACTCAATTTGATTTACTAAATTCACAACTGATTACAATATGTTTTCAAACAAAATCTACTACAAAACTTTACACATGACATGTCTCTTTTCTTTATGGATTTGAGCCTCTCAACCAGCCTCTGATCTTGTCATCTATTGACCCCCTCTCCATTTTTCTAACTTCAGTAATCTCTCTTCCTTGTGTTTGAGAATTTTTTTCCTACTCTTCTTGTTGCAGATTTCCTCTATCTTAAGTTCCTCTTCTCTTGCCCTATATTTCAATGACTCTTTTCTCCTTTCTTGGGTGACTCACTTCCCCATTTCCATGCCCTCCTTCTCAGATGCCTATTCCTCAACATTTCTTTTATTTATTGTTGTTTTCTCTACACTAAGTTGCACCTCTTCAATATGCTACATCTTTTTTTCTTCTCCCGCATTTTCCCCCTTCCTTTTCTTCAAACTTTTCTCTATCCTCAAAAATTATCATGGAACCCCTTCATTTTACCTCCCATCCACTATAGAAAACTCTCCATTCATTTTATTTTGCCTGTAACTACTCCTTTCATTTGGTTTTAAAATAAAAAACATTTATGAAATAAATCTCCCATGTTTTTAAGTACCTTTAATTATCTCTAAATGCCAAAAAAAGTTGAAAATGTTTTTTAATAGCTTTTGACAAGGTGCAAATCTTTGCCTAATAAATAGCCAAATTGCCTGGAATAACCTCCTAAAGCTCCCTGTAAAACCATTTTACTCTAGCTTTAATTGAACTCCAAAGTTAATTATTTCCGTAATATGTCGGATGAAAATATAAAATTTTAATTTCTTGCAACTGGTAAAGAATCTCACATGAAAAGTTGTCACATTGAGTGAAATTGATTCAAAAACACCCCTATGAAATTGTTTGACTCCAGACCTCATGGATTTTCAAAATTAATTGTTTCGATGAAATTGCTAGGTGAACCTTAAAACTACATTCAAGGAAAATCTTTACTTCTACAAAATTTTATCAGTCTAGAAGCTTTCTGATGTAGTGAGATGCTAAGAGGAACAAAAACAAACCACAACTAAAAATAAAACAAATAAATATTTATGGATGATGCAGGATTGTCTGTGGACCCAGATGCTGAGTAAGAAGTTTGTGAGCATGGGCTCACAAAATGGAGTTGAATGGTAAAACTATCCTTCCAAATTGTGAACAATCTACAACAAACTCCATCACTGTAGCAAATTCATCAAAAACTTTCTTCCCTTGCCTCTTCCAGCATTTGGCTAGGGCAATTTCCATCTATCTCCACCAAGTTGGTTCTCCAATCATCTTTCCTCTTGTGGAACTATGTCCACCATAGCCTGACCTCCTCCTCTAAATACATCTCCACATTCTTCCTACTCTTGTGGGATCTAACCCACCACAATCCATCCTCCACCAAAATCCTTCTGCAATATCCTCTATAGCACCTGCACATAAATCTGCATTAACAATATCATGCAAATAAAAAATTTACATCACCATTACCTTATACTCTTCACTTTCATACTCTCCTATTTCATGCCTACCCACAATTTCATCAATGCTTTGTTGCACCTTAACTCTTATCCCCTTCATGCTTTCTTCTTCTACATTTCCTTCTATATTCACCACATTTGCTTTCACACTTTTTCTCATCCTACATAATATTAGTCCCATTGATGTTCTACTGTACCATATATATAAACATCTCCATGTCCTCCAAAGGACAAATCTATGTTGCAACCTCACTCTTCCTTGTCTCTGCAACCTTTCCTTCTTCACTAATCTTTGATGCAATATTTTCTCCTCTTACATTCTTATTCTCTATCACAACTATTTCATGCCTCCCATGAAACATGTTCTTGTTGCAGTCTCTTCTTCAATGTCATCTATATGACACTCTTTCATTTCCTTTTCTTGCTCCACCTTCCTTCATACCTACACACAAAATATCACAACTAAAATTATAGCAAACAAGTGCTTCCACAAATTCCTTCTTATATTCTTCTTTAGTGCCATCCACATGACACTCTGCTTCATCTCCTTCTCTTCTTGTACACAAACCAATGTTAGAAAAATTATACAAGTCAACTTCTCCCTTATTCTCTTCTTTTCTCCTCCTATTCCTATCCTTCAACATGTCATCTTCATGATATTCTTTATCACAATTTCTCACATTTGCAAGAACTCAATTTTATACACTCTCTAACATATCCAATCTTGATTGGATTTCTCTCAGCCCTTCAAAAGCCCTTTCTACTTGAATTATTTCTCTCCTCTTTGTAAAAGAAAATCTCACAATCTTTCCTAAGGTCAACCTCATACTCTTTTCTGAAGACATTTCTACACACACTTGCAACCCACTCACAATCTGCAACTTCACCTCAACACATACCTGCAATAAAAATCACACAAAACCTAACTATCCTCTACCCAACAAATATTCTAGAAGATGCACCTCTCAAAACCCCCTCTACCCACTTTCACACAGTGGAGTACATTTGTGCACCTTTTACCCAGCCTTATTCTCTACTGGAGGATAGCCCAAAATAATTACACAAAATAAATCCTCATAATCTCTTCAAACCCTAGCTCTCTGCAATTATAATAATTTCTCACCTGCAACAAAATATTAGAGCTTTTCAAACACAACCCAGCAACATACCATCTCATGCAACTCACCTCAACACATCTTCCGGCAAACAACCTAGCTTTGATACCAATTGATGCAAACATGACCAATAGGTCTTATCAAACTACATGATCACACAACCAATACAAAACACAACACAACGAAAGAAAAATAATAGGTGCAAACAAAAACTCAATTTGATTTATTAAATTCACAACTGATTACAATATGTTTTTAAAACAAAATCTACTACTGCACTTTACACATGGCCTCTCTCTTTTCTTTATGGATTTGAGCCTTTTAGCCAGCCTCTACTCTCGCCATCCATTGACCGCCTCTCCATTTTTCCAACTTCAGTAATCTCTCTTCCTCATGTCTAAGAAAAAAAAATTTCCCACTCTTCTTGTTGCAGATTTTCTCTATCTTAAGTGCCTCTTCTCTTGCCCTATATTTCAACGACTCTTTTCTCCTTTCGTGGGCAGCTCACTTCCCCATTTCCATCCCCTCCTTCTTAGATGCTATGTTGTTTTCTCTACACTAAGTTGTGCCTCTTCATTATGTTGTGCCTCTTCACTATTCTACACTTTTGTTCTTCTCACATTTTTCCCCCTTCCTCTTCTTCAAACTTTTCTCTATCCTCAAAAATTATAATGGAGGCCCGTTATTTTACCTCCTAGTTGCTATAGAGAACTCTCCCTTCATTTTCTTTTGCACGTAACTGCTCCTTTCATTTGGTTTTAAAAGAAAATATATATATTTATGAAATAAAACTCCCACATTTTTAAGTGCCTTTAATTACCTCTGGATGCCGAAAAGCTCAAAATTAGTTTTTTTAATAATTGTGATTAGGTGCATATCTTCACCTAAAAACTAATCAAATTACGTGGGATAACTTCTTGAAGCTCCCTATAAAACCTTTTATTCCAGCTTTTACGAAACTTCAAAATTAATTGTTTCCGTCTGTCGGACAAAAACATGAAATTTTAATTTCTCCCCATAGGTAAAGAATCTTGCCATGAAAATTTGCCACATTGAGCGAAATGCATTCATGAACACCCATGTAAAATGATTTGACTCCAACTCTCACGGATTTTCAAAATTAATTGTTTCAATGAAACTGTTAACTAAACCTTAAAACTGCATTCAAGAAAAATCTTTACTTCTGCAAAATTTTATCAGTCTAGAAGCTTTCTGATGTAGTGAGATGTCAAAAACAACAAACAAAACCAAAATTGACAATAAAACAAATAAATATTTTTGAATGATGTGAGATTCCCTATGGACTTGAATGCCTCTGCATCAATATGGTATATATATGGCATGCATGCATGTGTGTGTCGATTCATTAGTCTTCCCTAACATACCTTTTCTATCAAGGTAGAATCTAGGACAAAATACACATGCCATATGGAGTCATTGATCTTATGTGGCTTACTTTTCTATAAGGTTGAATTTGGGACTATATATATGCATATGATACAATATGCAATTGTCAGCATTCCTTGGCATATGTTTCTTATTAATATGGAATTTAGGACAAAATATGTGTGTACATCATATTGAGTCATCAACCTTCCCAAGCATACTCCATTAAGGTGGAATTTGGGACAAAATGCTTTAAGCATGCATATATATAACCATAATGCACAAGATGTGCAAAATTGAGAACATTGTTCATAATTTACGATTAAATGTCAATTGTCAAATCATAAATGTCAATGAGAAATTAAAATAGTTTAAATCATAGTAGTATTACTCGAGTAAACCAAAAGTATAAATAAAATTTAATTACTTGAGATTTAATTAGAAAAAAAATATAACAATAATTTGCACAATATGCACAAAATTGAGAACATGGTTATTAATCAATGATTCAATGTTGATTGTCAAATCATAAATGTTAATGATAAATCCAAAATCACAATAGCATTACTCAAAATCATGATTTACTTAGCATAATAAAAACATAAATGGAATTGAATTGATAGGACTAATGGATACGGTTATGGCATTGATGCGGGGAGGGTCGACTGCACATGCTAGGGCTGAGAGGCCTTAGCTGCATGTCATTTCTCTGTTTTTTCTTTCCTGTTGCTTGAGCGGTGGCATGGGTGGGGTGTTGCTGATACACAGGGTGTAGGCAGTGATTTCGAGTTGATTTTTGTGGGGGCAAGGGTCTGGTTCTGCCATAAGGGGATCTGGCAGTGTTTGATTAGGGTTTGAAGCAGCTTGAGGGGTTCTGTTGCAGCGGTGGAGGTTGGGTTTCTGTTAGGGTTTTGGCAGATAGTTTATATTCAGGGTTTGTGCCTTGGGCTCCCTTGGTGTTTTTCTCTTGGTGGGGCTTTGCATGGCCTTTCCTAGAGGTTCTTTTTTGATGAAGGGTTCTTCCTTTAAAGCGGCGGTGGCTGGGGGAGGCTCCTCTTCTCGCATGCATGATCCTTCTGCCATAGGTTTGAACATCACTAGTAATGGAGAAACCTCTTCACAATCTGGAGGCTTTAGGCCTTCAAAGGTGAATGGATGTCTTGCAAGGAGTGAACACAGGCTTGTGCTTTTGATTCAACCTGATTCGGTGGAGGAAGATGTCAATTATTTGACCAATCACGTTTTGATCTACAAGCTCATGGGGATTCAGGTCTCCCTCCCCTTTTTGGAATCTTGGGCTCATCGCACTTGGAACCTAGAGGGCAAAATGGAGGTAATGCTGACAGCCAATAGCTATTTTTTGGTGGTTTTCTTGTGCATTTCAGATAGGAGCAAGGCTTTTGAAGGTGGGCCTTACTTCTATAATCAAGTTTAATTGTTCATTAAACCTTGGCATGTAGGTTTCAACCCTACGGAGGAGCTTCCTTCTATGGTTCCTATTTGGGTGTGTCTTCCTTGGTTCCTGGTGGAGTTTTGGAGAAATGACATTTTTCACTCGGTTGAGATGATGTTGGTTAAGCCAGTGGGCCTGTCGCAGCAAACTATGGACAAAAAGGTAATCACTTTTGTTCGTGTTTGTATTAAAATTGATCTAAGCAAACCCTTACTAGATTCTATGGAAATTCAACTGGGATCTTCTTCTTGGATCCAACTGATTGATTATGAAACTCTTCCATTTGGTTGCCAACTATGTCGTGAGTATGGCCATTTACAATGGATGTGTCCTAAATCCAATCATGTGGGTTCTACAAGCAATGGGTCACCTTGTTCTTCCCCTAATCAGGATAAAGGGAAAGCACCTATGATGGACGGCAAAGAGGGGTTTATCCCAGTCAAAGCACAAAACAAGGGAAGAGGGCAGAAGAGAACATTAAAGGATAGGCAGGTAGATGATGTATTTGACAGATTCGATGCATTGGAAGACTTGGATCTATCTATAGAGATCCAACTTGGGCAAGATCCTATGGGGACAGAACAATTAGTTGTGCTAATGGATGGCAGTATTTCTGTTGGTGCACAGGATCGAGATTCAGGTGCTCGAATGGACACAAATGCTCCCTTGATGAATTCTAAAGAGCTGGAGCCTAGTTGGTGCAAACAAGTGACAGATTGGTCAGGTTTGGCCATCCCTGTGGCTCCTTTAGAAAAGGTGGTCCGGGATGAGAGTAAGAGTAAAGGAACCTTGCATGCTTTAGGGATATAGCAGAAGGTTCTCAAAAAGGGTGCTCATGAGAAGCTCCCCAAGGTGGGTAGAAAGAAAGATCAAGAAAAAGTGAGAATAATTGGAGAGACATTGGTTAAGGTCAGTTCGGTGAAAACCATTTATTATCATTTCTCTCCTTCTTGAAAATGATAGTTCTCTCATGGAATTTTAGGGGTATGAATAGCATCCTTATATAAAAGGCTATTCATGATTTGATCTGGTCTTACTCTCCAGATATCATCTTCATCCAGGAGACTAAGATGTCTGTGGAAGGTATGATGAGTTTGGCTTCTAGGCTTTGGGCAAAAGGTCAGTGTCAATGTGTTGGGGCACAAGGCAACTCTAGAGGAGTAGCTTGTCTCTTGGACCCTCGCACAGTTGTTCTAATGTGGTGGATTTCTAGTAGATCTTCTTTGTTTGTGGTTGCATCAAGTTTAGAATCGGGTGAAGTTAATCTTCTTTCTAATATTTATGCTCCGACTGATCTTTGAGGATAAGTATTGCTTTGGTCACACATTAGGTTGGTTAGGTCTCTTGCTCCTTATCTTCCTTGGATCCTTGCTTGGGATTTCAATGTTGTTTCCTATATGGAGGAGAAGAGGGGAGGTGTTGGCAGGTTAGATGATTCTTCCAAGCTTCTGAGGAATAATATTAATCTTTTGAACCTGGTGGACATAAAGCCTTCTAATGGTCTGTTTACTTGGAATATTAGGAGGTGAGGTGTTGATGCTATCTCTGAGAGGTTGGGCAAGTTCCTTGTGTCCAGCTTTTGGGTGGATGATAGTTGGGTTAATTTGTTTAGAAAGTGAGTGATTATGGATTTCTATAGCTGTATATGTGTTTTTATCCATTTACTATAGATTGGATATTTTGTGAAAATTGAAGTATTGATGAATCTTGCATCTATGTGTGTTATGTATTTTGAATGCAATATGATGAGAAAAAGAATAATGCAATGTCTTGTCTTAAATGTGGTTATTGTTAATTAATGATTTTGTTTTGATAAGTTAACTACTCTTGTGATGATCTAAGTGGATGCAGGAACAAGTTGTCCCTCAAGAAAAGGAGGGGAGGTATCACTCAGGTGAAGGACTTGGTTTGGTAAATGTAAAAGAAAAGCCTAAATTGAGCAGCACACACTCACATCCTATTTGATTTAGGTTGAGTCGAGTCAGTGTGAGTAGTGGTAAGTGAGCTGAGTTATGTATCTTGAGTCTTGATTGGATGTTCGAACCTGCATGTTGTTATGTGTTTGGTTTCTCTGAGTTAATTACTCGTGCAAGTCCACGATACATTCTTATACGTGAGTCGCTATGAGCATGAACATATGTAGGTAGACGTACCTACATATATTCATGAGCATATTACTCATAGATATGGAAATGTTGCTTGGCTTATGCTTGAATTATCGTCTCTTTTGTTATAAGTCTATGAAGATTTTACGACTTTATATGCATTTCTTGATTATGAGTTATATTTAATTTTATAATGATAAATTTATACATATGTGAATATATATAAATGTATATTTATCGTCTCTCTATATATGCATTTAATATAAATATTATTATTATTTTCTCTTAATTACGGAAATATAATTTTATTATTTTGCGAAATTTAATTTTCGTAAATATTGTTTTATGGTTAGTAAAACAATAAATTTATATATATAATAGATTAAATAAAAATATATATAATAATAATATAAGGGTAGTTTTCTTTTTAAAAGTAATAATAAATATAATAAAATAAGTAGTAATAATTAAAAGTTTTTAATAAAAAGAAATTATCTTATGAAGTATAATATTAAAACTTAAGTTTAGAGTTCTTTTTAGAAAATACGTAGATCTTAATTTTTAGAGGGCATGCCTTTTTAAGAGATACGCGGCCCCCACTTTAAACCTCATTTAGTATTATTTTTTATTCTTTTAAATATTGAAAAAAAAAATTTACGTGGGCTCTTAAAACTTGTTATTAGTTAATAATTTTAATTTTATATTTTATATTTTATTTGTAATTTTTATCTAATACTTTGTTTTTAGAAGGTTGTTTGGATTTATAAGCTAAATTTAGATTTTGATAAGTATGTTTCTATAATGTCAACATTGTTGAGTTGGTTAAAGCATGCCGACATTATATCAACATTTTTCAATTGGTTGCGGTATAAAAGGGGGTACTCTCCCTCATTTTCAATTACACCATTTTCTAATCAAGAGCTTTTCTTTTTCAAATTTGAGTTTTGCAATTATGTTGAAAATTTGTCGTTTTGTTAAGTGGTTTTAATTGGAAAAGCAATCTAGAGTGTTGGAAGGTCGTTAGCAGAAAAGTATCTGATCCATTTGGAGCTAAATTTTCAAGCATGGGAATTATTTCTACTTCGTTATGATTTTCATGTTTTCAAAATATTATATGATCTATTATTGTTAAGTGATTATTGAATTATTGTTGTTAATGTCTTTTGATTGTATAATAGTTTATGTATATATGGATATATATATTTTTCTAGATAGTAAACTTGTATTGTGAATATGAGATAGTGTCTATGGTTTGGTTTTTGACTAGATAGTTTCGTGAATCAATCATTGATTGGTATTTATATAGGAAAATTGTACAAGGGGAAAGATAGTGAGAATAGGATTCAAGTGGTATTACTTCGATATATGTATCCTTATAAAGCATGTAATAGGTTAACTTTGGGATATGTGATCCATGGAAGAGCTAGATAACCTTGTATAGAGATTGTCGTCTTTCCCAGATGAGATAAAAGGGTGGGTGAATATGAGAAAAAAAACTTTGGCCAAAGTGGTGTAAATAGCCAACGTTTACACTGTCTAGCTTCACTGTGTTCCAGGTTTGCATTACTAAGTAGAGATGTCATATTTTGATGGTTGTAGCCATAGTATGATAGTACTAGTTAATATAGGACACAACACCTACTCGAAATTAGGCTTAACTTTGAGGTTGTTATACCAATCCTTTTGTTGAAGGGTAGGGCCATTTACCTGTTTGGTAAATGTGCGGGGGACCACAGATAGTCCGTGGTTGGAGGTAAATCACCTGAGTGATGCTTCCTCGCATGCAGTTGGTGGCTGGGAGTATTGAAGATAGACAAGTATACAAACATGTGATTCTATTTATCAATTAAGCTCTTGAAGCTTCTATGTAATTTATGAAAAAGGTTGTAAAAGTTGAATATTCAAATTATTTTTATTGAGAAATTGTAATTTGGTTATGCAATAGAAGTTTGAAATATGTTTCAAATGTGCATTATATCAAATGTTTAGAGGAAAAATTTTATTATTCCTGTTATGAATTCACGACTTTATTTGTTTTCAAGTTAAAATTGGTAAATCTTAGTTGGTAGAACAAGTGGCATGTTACAAATCATTGGTCGTTTAAACATTCAGCGTCTTTTTTTACAACTTCTAAAAATCCCTTGTTCAAGTTCCAACTTATGTGGCTACGTGACTCCTCCCTACAAGAGTTGGTTTCAGATTGGTGGTGCAAAGGGAAGCCTAAGTATGGTACAACCATGTATACCTTTGCTAAGAGGCTTCAATATGTTAAGTACATGCTAAAAAGATGGAACAGGCAGTGTTATGGAAATGTGTTTATGGCTAAAGCGGCTACCCAATCTCACCTGGATGACAATACCCGTCAAATCATGGATCACCGCTTAACAGAGGAAATCTTTAGTTTAGAAGTGGCAGCTATGAAATATTTAGAGAAATGGGAGTTGCATGAACAAATAATCTGGAAGCAGAAGTCTCGTATTGATTGGTTACAGGAAGGAGATAGAAATACTGCCTTTTTCATAACTCTGTTAAGGATAGGAGGCAAGGGAATCTCATTACTTCTCTAAGGTCCTCTGAAGGGAATAAGCTCTCCTCTTTCAGGTTGATTTCGAGGGAGATCACTCATTACTACACTTTATTTTTAGAAGATACCCCCTGGCAAGGGAGGAGGACCTTATTTTGCAATGCATCCCCTCATTGGTCACTAATGAGATGAATGTTATGTTAATCAAACCTGTCACTTTGGAGGAGTTAGAGGGCATTGTGTTTCAGATGAAGAAAGGGAAAGCCCCGGGTCCTGATGGATTCCCTATAGAATGTTATCAGGAGTTTTAGGATATTCTCAAGTATGACCTTCTAGGGGTGGTATTAGAATCTCAAAGGAGTAAACAAATGCTAAAGGCCATGAATGCTACATTGCTTGCTCTTATTCCAAAAAGGGAAAGAGCCGACTCTTTGGACCTCTTTAGACTTATAGCCCCGTGTAATGTAGTCTACAAAATTATTACTAAGTTGATCGTTGAAAGGCTCAAGTTGTGGCTTAGTGCTTTAATATCGGAGGAGTAAGGGGTTTTGTTGCAGGCCAACAAATCTTGGATGGGGTTGTTGTTGCCACGGAGGCTATTCATTCCATGGCTACCTCCAAAGAAAAGGCTATGTTTATCAAGCTTGACATGGCCAAAGCCTATGACCAAGTTAAATTGACTTTTCTACAGAAGGTTTTGGAGGCTTTTGGGTATGACAACGAGTAGATCAAGTGGGTCATGAGTTGTGTCTCTTCCTCCTCTATTTCTGTGCTCATTAATAGTGAGCCTTCTGAGCTGTTTGGAGCTTCTCGGGGCCTTTGCCAAGGGGATCCTCTTTCACCCTATCTCTTTATTCTAATGGTTGAAGGATTGGAGAGATTTATCAGGTCTTATGTGAGGCAAGGGATGATTTAGGGATGGAACTAGGGTAACAGACTACCTCTTCATTCTCATTTACAGTTTTTGGATGATACTTCATTGATGGGCTTAGCAAGAGTTAATGAGGCAATCAATCTCAGAAGAGCTTTGGATATTTATTTGGTGACTTCCGAGCAATGGCTTAACGAGGATAAGTCCTCCATTTTTTTTTTCAGTACTCCTATGCTTACACAGGCCAGGATTGCTCGGATTCTTAGATTCCAGATTGGTACTCTTCCTCTTGTGTACTTGGGTATCCCCATTGCTATAGGCGCTCTATCTAGCAAGTTTTGGCAGGATGTCCTTGATAAGTTCAAAAGAAGAGTTTCTCATTGAACCTACAGGTGGCTTTCGTCTATTGGGAGAATGACCCTCCTAAAGTCGATTATACAGGCTCTCCCTATTTATAGATGTTTTGTTCAAGCGACTCCTTCAAGATTTATTCATGAGTTTGATGCCCTCTCCCAACAATTCTTATGGGCTGATAATTTGAGCTTGAAGAAACGGAGTCTGGTTAAGTGGGACTCTGTGTGTAGGCTGAAACAAGGAGGCCTTGGTCTTCCTCAAACAAATCTTATTGGTCGGGTTTTGGCGACTAAGCTCTATGGGAGATGGTACAGTCTTTAGGACCAAGATTGGGCTAGAATCCTTACCTTGAAGTATCTGGGAGGAGTGGAGAGTAAAGATGTTCCTTGATGCACCCTTGTGGGAAAAGGTTCTATGATTGGGAGTACTCTTAAAAGAGGCACTAATTTGATCAAACAAGGGCTATTTTGGATTTACAATAGAGGTTCAGAGGCTTTATTTTGGTCTGATTCTTAGGATGGGGCCCCGCCTCTCATTTCAATGTATCCGCATTTGCAATCTTTGTGTAACAATTTTTTGGAGGCAGGTTGGAGTAAGGAGGAAGACTATAAAACTTCTCAGGTTCTGGGTCAAGCTGTAGTTTTAGATGGAAA
The DNA here is from genome assembly GCA_027924645.1 of Cunninghamia lanceolata. Taxonomy (NCBI): domain Eukaryota; kingdom Viridiplantae; phylum Streptophyta; class Pinopsida; order Cupressales; family Cupressaceae; genus Cunninghamia; species Cunninghamia lanceolata. The sequence goes on along the minus strand of BSBN01000326.1, from coordinate 1,078,925 downwards.
GAGCTTAGTGAGTGGCCTCCTAGGGGCTCAGAGGAGGACCGCCAAGAGCTTCAGATGCTTTTGACTGGTAGGGCTTGTAGTTCCTTAGAGGGGAGAGATACCCTTGCTTGGGGCCATTATCCGAAAGGAAAATTCTCAGTCGCTTCGGGTTATTAGGTGTTGGACAGGCAATTATTTGGGAGACCTGGGGTTCCTTGGTGGAAACAGTTGTGGAGTAAGTTTTCTTGGCCTAGATGCAATTTTTTTATGTGGTTGGTTGTTCAGAATAGATGCCTCACTTGGAAGAATTTGAGAGAGGATTTCAAGGACCTTATTTGTGTGTTCTGTGCAATAACAGTGAGGAATGTTCTTCCCACATTTTCTTCATGTGTCCTTTCTCTAGGGAACTTTGGCACTACTGGTGGGGGGTTGGGAATATGGCTTGTGTCCATGCTTCCTCCTTGGCTAAGTTCTGAGACCTTTCAAGGAGTCCCCCAATTAAGACTTCTTTTCTAAACGTTGCTTGGAACATAGGCCCCTCTTTTATTTCGTGGCAAATCTAGTTGTAACGAAACCGAAGGATTTTTCAGGGTAAGAAAATTTTGAGTCATCAATTATGGATGAGAATTACTAGTGGTCTTTAGGAGACTTTATCAGCAAAATGTGACTTGTCCCCCTCTGTAAATCCAAGTGATTTGGCTATCTCTTGGAGGTTGGGTTTGGTTAGTTGTGATAAGAGGGTCCCCTCTTCCAAAGTGGGTCAGCAAGCCAAGACCAAAGTCTGACAGGATGGTTGTTAGATGCCTCCTCATGAGGTGTTGAAGATTAATACAGATGATTCTTCAAGAGGTAATCCTGGGCATGTTGGACTTGGGGGAGTTGGCAGAGATAATTCAAGGGTTGTCCAAAAAAATTTTCTTCATATAAAGGACATCATACTAATGATTTTATGGAGGCTCTTGCTATCCATTATGCTCTAGAGAGAAGTTGCACCCTTGGTTGGAGAAAGAATATTTGTGATTCTGACTCACAAGTAGTGATAGATATGTTGAATAAACGATAGATGGAGGGGATGAACTAGCAATTTGCTGGACTGGTCAAACAGATTGTGAGGCTTTGTAGCTCTTTGGACTCTATTACTTTCTGTCATATTCCTAGGGAATGGAGCAGGGTTGCTAACTGTTTGGTAAAGTGGGCCTCTGAGCAAATGGGGATGTGGAATGTCAGTGACTGGGGACATTTGCCCACAAAATATTCTCATTTCGGTGGACATGAGAGATTATTTGGGGGCTCTGTGAGGGACCTATGTGGTTGTTATTTCATTCTTGTTTGGCTTGCTGGCTTTTGGTGCTTTGTACTGATCTTACCTGATTAATAAATTTTTACCCCTTTCAAAAAAAAACATAAATGGAATTTAATTAGGGGAGAACACCCAATAGATGAGCACACACCAATAACTGCTATGGTGCCAAACACTTAGGCCCCTAAACATATTAAAAGAATTAATAGTTGAAAAAATATATACTAGTAAAATTTAATAAGACACCAATACATGTGCATAGATACATATGTAACTACACCCTTGAAGGTGCACAAAATAAAAGACTATGTTAGAAATAGAATACCACTTGCACAAGTTACGAGAGTTTTTTAAATTATAAAAATATATATTTTTCAACAAATTACAAATTCACATTTTATAAAATCCACACTTTTTGAAAAGGCACAAAAGTCAAATGAGTTCAAATCCATAACTTAATAGTTCCTAAGAATTGTAAATAAATGTACATCTCCTCTACTTAGGCCTTCAAGTGCACATTTATCCATACTTGTTCTCACTTAATTAAGATACCTACCAAACATTTAGTGGTGTAAAGTTGATGATATTCTCAATCATTTTTTACAAAATACTAAAAACTACATTTATATACATTTTTAGAATTTACACTTGATATATTTATACTGGTTATATTTATAATTTCTTTATTTACTTTTGTTATATATGCACGTATATAGACGTACATATCAAAAACTACATTTTTTTACAGTTTTGGAATTTACACTTGATATATTCACAATGGTTATATTTATAGTTTCTATATTTACTTTTGTAACATTTTCCTTCTATATTTACGTTTGTAACATTTTCCACATGTTTTAACCCTGCAGAGGTTTATGCAAATGTACTTATATAAGTGCATATACTGATATATAATTTACATGCTTATATACTGTTGTACATACCAAAAACTACACTTGTTTGTAGTTTTAGAATTTACAGTTGATATATTTATAGTGGTTATATTTACAATTTCTATATTTACTTTTGTTATATTTTTCTTAGAGGAGGAAGCCTTTTTCATTTTCATCGCCTTCCATATTACTCAAAGAAACAAGAGCCAATGTGCTTTTGCTGGAACAAATTAACTCTTTGATATTCCAGCAGTATTTTTTCTAATAGGACAAAAACAATGTCTATCCCAGTTATTCCCAGAGACTAGTAAATTCCTTTGCTTCTTATGGTAAGAATTATCTGTGGGTTGGAAGCATCAAAAGGCCCAGATTTCCTTCCACAATGTACATAGCTTTCTCTCTCTGGGTCTCGAAAATGGGTTCCTAGCAATACAATCATCAATGATCATCATAGGGCAAATGCATAAGCCTTCTAGCCTCCAATTCATGGATCAACCCTACTTATCCATCCAGAATCTGCATGATGTTCTGAACTAAATGCCATGATATGATTTGTCAAGGAAAAACACAAAGGAATATACAAGCTGAGGCATATCTTGGCACTTATGACCTATCAATATTTTCAGCCAAATTAGTCAAAAAAATAAAATGCCTTTTTTTAATCCCTCACTGTATTTTCAAACTGAAGCTGTTCATTGTCAGATGGGAGTCCAGAGCTTCAATTCACTAATCTCCAGTCTATAATACCACAGTTACAATAACCGATGAATGGAAACAAACTCGTCAATCATAATGTTTCTGATATAAACAGCTACATTCATAAATCTCTTTACACTTGAATGAAAAATGCAAGGGATCGTGACATAATCAAAGGTATTTTTTATTGCATATTACAACTGAGAATGTAACTTGAGCAAATGCCTCCTTTCCTAATAAGAAACCTATCGAGTGACACCGCCACATACTAAGTTGCAAATGGCATGCCCTTTTAAGACTCCACAAAAAAATAATATGAGATGACGACGCTGAGACCACATGCATACCCCATCGCACAATTTTTTAATATTATTCTCCCTACATGTTTTCCTTCAGACTTTGCTGGCAAAGGTATCTGTTGCATTTTACACTGTAAGGATACTTTTGAATATAATGAAAAAAGCTAACAAGGAATTTCATTTGTGGGCTTGAAGGCTATACAATATTATTTTATTTTTTCGATGGGCCATGACTGAACATAATTTGGGAAGTTTACATCAAGACCTATGATTACAAGTCTTTCTTCCTCATTTGTGATTCTTTAATCTACGTCTTCATGATACTTATCAAATCATGTTTATAATTTTTTTGCAGATAGGAGACCAGAAACACAACCACGTGGATCATTTACTCTCATTACTAACAACTTTGTGTATATTGGGGACTCGACCATCTAAAAATCATGGACCATGACGAGAATATGCATGGAATCATATCTATTGTTTATGTAATCAGCCAGCAGTACAAGACAAGAGGAAAGCCAAACTAGTATTTTTCTTTATGTTGTCATTAATTAAAAGAAAGAAATCATATTAATGTCCACAAATGACCCAAGCTGCTCAATGGGACTCAAAAAGTGCAGAAATTATGCTTAACAAATCCAACCCAAAAAGTAAAAAGCTAGACGTATAGAGATAAACTCTCGAGAAATTAGTCTACGCAAATTCTTTTGACATATAGTAATCCTAGAGAAGAAAATATTAATGTTGAAAGCAGCCCATAGAGCCAAGGCAAAGAGAGCCAAAAAGAGCAATGTTGTACTCTCCATCTGGGCAAGAAGAAAAAAGGAGATTAACATCCTCACCAACACCATGAAAGGATCAATACAGAGTTACAAACTATAAAATTTTGTTCTTAACAGAAGTTTTTAGCCTACAATAGAATTTTGTTAGGAACACCCTCAAATGGCTGCTTACCAATAAGGATCTCAAAACAGCTTATGACAATGTTATATAAATCTATCTTGTAATTATATGCATTCAGGTTCAAATCTTGTGGGCACACAAAGTCTCATTGCCCATAAACTACACATCTGAACTCTAAAAAAGCTAATGTTTGGATGCACGCACTGAAAACTTCAAAGCATGCATTGATCACCCAAATTAGTGCACCATAAAATTTCATCATTTGTACCCCAAGAACAAAATTTGGTAGCATATAACAAGCAATCTAGATGCAAAAAAACTACCAGGTGGCAATCATTGGTGAAAAGTGATCTATAAGCAAAAACATTACCAAGTGACGAGCATTGGTGAAAAGCAACATCTAAAGAGGCCCCGCCGACTACAACCCTTTTGAGGGAGGAGGTTTAGTCACAGGGGAAGCAGAGGGAGGTGCAAACCATGGTGTCACCATTTAGCCTACCCTTCAAGTTGCACAAGTCATGGATGGGTCTCAATTTAGGGTGTGAGTAATGGTTTTGGGGCAGACATCTAGGCCATTGTAGCTCTCACCCCCAATAGGGTAGGGGAAATGGCTCCGAATCTACCTCTTCTCGAGCAATTTATGCCAATGCATAGACAAACTGTAAGCTTCCCATGCCATCACATAGGATATGGCACACCACTTCATCACACCTTAGCTATATAACCTACACACAAAAATGAGTACAAAGGTTTTCTTCGCTTTGAATGTCTAAATATGGTCTGGTTTGGCTATAAAATTGGCCATGAGAATGAAGGGCTGCAGTCATCAAGAGAGGGACAAGCTGTAGTCAATAGGGAAAGGGAGAATGGGGTGGCAACATTGGGAGATGATTAGGCATAGGTTTAAAATGTGGAAGTAAAGATCACCACATATTTTATTCAACCTTACTAAAATATGAAATGTGGAATATTAAACTTTTAATCATGGTTTAAAAATGAAATGAGTGACCTAATGTTTAAGGGACCCTGAATAGGAGTGAAATTATGTGGAACAGTAATGGTTTAATGGGTGAGCGTTCGTGCATAAATAGAGAGTTCGATACTTTTTTTGGTGGGCATAGCGCATGGCTATTGGGGCCCTCCCTGCACAGGTACCAATCACCATTTCAAAATGACCACTTAAGAATTACTATCCACATAACAAGTCGTCCTGCATTAGTCATTACTACCCAAAACCCCAAACAATAGCTTTAAACTCTTAACTCGCATACCAAAGCATGTTGATATTTTTGCAAAAAGTCAATGTACCATTTAAGAGTTTGAGAGGTACGAAGTTAAGGTGCATGGCTATTGGGTCCTCTTCCCTACTCGAGATTTAATCAAGAAAAACTTAGGAATCTGAAAATCACAAAACAAACTTAAGTTTTTATTTTTTAAAACCAAAGTAGGGGTCTGACAGTGGCAGCCCCCAGCAAGGTCAATAGGCAATGCCCTAGAAGAGTTCCTTGTCACGATATAGGAGTTAGGCTCCCACCACTAGTGCCAAATTAAGGCCTTCGAAGCCCCACACAAACCTCTATGGCGCATATCATTTTTTCCTTCTTGCTTGCAAAAGTAAATTGTAACAATCCAAATAACAAATGATGAAAACAGAAAAATGAATATAACCTAAGGTTTTTGGGAGTGAAATAATATATTTCATGTTTTTGTGTGCCCCTCATAAAGAATTAGGGTTTCTAGTATTTTTCAAGAGTTAAATTTGATTACAAGAAACGTCAGACAGCAGGCCATCCCCACAGGGTCCCCAAGAAAGGGGGACATCCTGAGAAACATACCTCACTTTAGGTAGACATCCTAGGGACATCCCTAGAAAATAAAATTGGGAGGGGGATGAGACATTCTGTCCCCCTCCCGCATCCCCCATCCCCAAAATGTCTCCCATCCCTAAAACATTACAAAAACGAGGTACGCATCCCCAAGATACACTGCATTTGTGATCTAAATAGCATTTTACTCATCTCAAATGACTGTTTTTGACATAACAATTGTGATATCACACAAATTGAAGAAAATCAATATACTTAGATATGCTACAAAATTTGATGACTCATTATGACTTGAAGGTACTTTGACAGTAATGCTGTTAACTGTCTAAAAAACGTTTATTTCACCACTCAGCTCTTGATCCTTGTAAAACAATAATCTTGCCTTTTGGAAAATAGTAAGAATGCTTTTCAAATCAAAACAAATGATAAATGCAACAAACAGGGCAAAAATATTTGTTAGCTTTTCAGATATAATACAGGAGTAAATCCATAAGGTGCAACCAATTATTACTGCCAAGAATTCTATCTTGCACTGTTATCATAAGTAGTGTTTATAAAGTTGAATGTTCACTGGAATTCTTGAGGTCATATTTCATTCCATAACAGCTCTAGCAATGACCACAGAGATCCAACAGATATCAGACCAGTCATAAGTAAATTTTACAGTTTCATTTTCTATCTGTCATGGGTAGCAAATCGCACTTAATACCATCCAGCATCTGTCAGTCACAAGTAGCACCTGCTTAATAACATCAGTCTTCAAATAATGCACATGCACAAAAATAAAAACTTCAGAAAAACACAAGCTCCATTACACAACCAATAAATGTCTTTCACTAGAATCGCTTAAGAGGTGCACTAGATTGATTGGTTTTAGTAATAATGTTGGAATTACACTTAAAATATAACAATACCTTCAATTCAGCTATCAGGAGCCTTCAACTTGCGAGCCCTTTTACCCTGAGGTGGTGATGGTGGGACATCCAAGAACCTTGCAGGAGCCTTGAGGGCAATAGAAAAAATAGGAGTTAGCAAAATTATTAATTGATAATTGTGAAAAAAATGACAAAGTGTAATTGACATTACCTTGCGTTTATGATCTCGCTTGCCAATCCTCTCACCTGAAATTTGAAGCATATTAATCCAATTGTTCTCAATTTACATGTACTGCACTAAGGGTCTTTCTATATAGAAATATGACCAGACAGACATGGAAAAAAGTGATTCATCTAGCAGGTCCATCACAAAAGCAACAAACCCTTACATATTAAAAGGATGTCCAAATACTCTTATTGATCAAGCTCTAAAATCCCATTTTTAAAATCCAACTAAAATACTGAAATTTTAACCTGTGAAACCATCAATATCTGATCCACCAAGTGCCCGCATAGAAGCACGTTCATGATCTCCTCCACGATGAGAACGCTAGTGACATTTTTTTTAAATTATCAGAAAGCAAGCACATTTGGAGAACTCTCACCATATAGACATAAGGATTCCTCTGCAACACTGAATAAATACATTTAGTTGAAGATGATCAAATTGAAAGAAATCTCACCTTGGGTGTACTAGGAGTAGGAGGGAAATCAGCATAAGGATTTTCTCGTAACATTGAAAGTTCTGACTCTTTCCATTGCACCTGATATGAAAATTGAAATGGTCAAGTTTGACAAAAAAAATTAAAAATTTTAAAACCATATCTTTATGAGGTATCAACATCCAAACCAAAAAGATCAAACAAATTAAACAATACAGATTTGATGATTGGGGAAAAACTGTACACAGAAGATATGCTAAGTTGCTAACCATGGATGTGTTGTACCCATACAAAATTTTCATATTGCATCAAATTTCAAAGCTAAAACCTTGTCTTTCCATCTTTTCAAACGGTCATATTTCAATCTCTTGCCCTCTTAGTCTATGTTGTTTTTGGTCTTTTCTAGTAATAATTTTTGCAGGGTCAGATGATGACTGCAAGTCCAATAAGGAATAAATAGTGATGACATTCAAAGACAGATTAGAGAAGAAAGAATAGATCAACATGTAAGAACAACCAGCAGGGCGGAAGTCTGAAGGTTTCGCAGTCACAAAATCAGAAGAAAGGTGCTTCAGTCTTCAAGGAAAAATGGCAAACAGCTTGACAACGTCAGCCTAAGGCATAAAAGAAAGCCATAGATCAAAATTACAGTGCACGTTTTAGTGGCTTGAACCCAGCAAAACTCTGCCTAAAAGCAATAGCAAGCTGACTTAAGCATGGCACACAAATTCATTGGCAAAACCATGTAAAATCAACACTTACCATAATGAAAGCTGGTAAATTATGCTCGGATCCATGCTCAGCAAGGAGGTGCAACAGCAGGTTAAAGTGGCAATGTCCCAAGTGATCCCACCAGCAAGAAGAGGGTTAAAAGGACAGATATGAGGTGCAATTTTGGCATGGCAAGAACCCTAAGTGAAGTGCACCTAAACATGAAAAATAGCAGAAAAAAATGCAGGGCAGAAAACATAAATCGAAAAGTAGAAAAGTAGTTTGCAGGGCAAAAGACAAAAAACATAGGGCAAAAAGCTAATTTTGCAAAGCAGAAATATTAAAAATAAAAAAAAATAAAAAATAAAAACAGAAATCAGAAAAGTAGCAGAAATGTAAGTGAAGTGCCACTAGCATGTGAAAGGTTTTCAAGCAATTATAAAGCGCATTTTTTAGTGATGAATGTCATGTAAAGTTCCTCAAAGCACACTTTTTAGTGATGAATGTCATGAAAAGTTTATCCAAGCACAATTTTTGGCTGGCTTTGTCATGATAAAACTCCTCCAGATCCACTTTTAAGTGATTTTCATCATCTTCAAAACCAAGTTAAAAGCATTAAAAAGCAGACGCACCTTTTGGGTGACTTTGCTAGCAAAAAGTTCCACCAAATCTTCATAAAAAGTGTCAAACATCTTGTAAAACTGTGCTCAACATGAAAAAGTTTAAACGGCATTGAAGCGCAAATTCATTGTGGCTTTGCCATCCACAAACCCCTCCAAGTGTACTTTCTCAGTGGGTTTGACACATGAAAGCTTTGCTTTTCTCTATGTTCAGCTTGGCCATGGCAAAACGAAGTACATATGCTGCCTTCTAAGTATCCCAATCACCAAGATAGTCAGAGTGTAGTTGGATCAGAGAAAGAAGGCTTCAAATGCAAAGGATTGGTATACCGTCATATCTAAGCCCTCATCAAGATCTTTGAATAGATTGAAGTGTTCCAAGGTTGAGGGTTCCAAATTCAGAATTTTCTTGTGATCAATGCAAAGGAAAGCTTCTCAAAGTTATCTAGAGACACCTATCAAGAGAGATTCTTTTTGCATGACACTGAAAATAGCTCGCATTATTTTAGCCGTCACCATTTTCAAGGAGAAGAACAAATTCTGAAACACACTATTTTTAGCTGGAGCTATTTATAGCCAGCACTAGTTTTGGCTTTCTGCTATTCTTAGCATTCTTTATTTATAGTTCGGAGTTACCTATTCTTAAGTCATTTATCTATAGATCTCGTCATGTGAGAGATGTGAACATTAAGTCATAGTTTGTAATAGATTCAATCTACAACTTAACTAGAGGTTGCATGGATTAGATTTTAGAATTAGTGAATGAGATATTTTGTAATAAAACTCGCATGTCATGCCAGTAGTCAATAGCTAGAGTTGAAGTTCAATTAGTTTTTTATTTATTTTCATGCAACAACCTTGTAAACATTACAAATAAGTGTCATTTGCACTTAGATTTTTTTTTTAAATAGTAATTTTAGCGCTTTCTTGTTGGAGAAATTGTTATTCACTGAGTACCAGTTATTGTTAATCCAAAATTTGTTATTTGTTCAATAGAATTATTAAGCATCTCTTGCTTTTAAATTACTATTAAGATATTTTGTTATACATACTGAGGTGAAGTTGAAGATTGTAGCTTTGTACCAATCCCTTAATTTAATTTACCAAAGCATTCTTGTTCTTATGTTTAAACCTATTCAATCATCGTGTACTTGCATTGTTTAGTCTCTGCTTTTAGCTGAACAGAGAAAGTGTGTAGTCATAAGATTTATTTTCAATCAACAAGTATAAAAATCATTTGCCTTCAGTTGAAGAGCATCTCAATCTTTTGCACTAAGTAAATCCAAAAAAGCACACTTTTAATTTTATTCAGCAGAAACGTGAACCATCCTGAAAAATATTGTAAATATTGTAAATAGCAAGTATATATTGTGCAAAATAAGTTAGTTTTTATTTACAAGGAGTTTCCCCTTCTAATTCGAAGAGCAGTTCTACTGCACGTCTATTCCATTTTGTGTCACGCTAAAATATGTGAATTAAAACACTAATAGAATGCAAAGATAAAACTAAACAAAGTGTCACCAAGATGCATTCACTGGCTGATAAGAAAATCTATAGAATCTATAACTTGAAGAAAGCTCTAATTGTTAAAAGAGGATTTCCCACAATTGACAATAACACAGTATACATTAGTCAAAAACCAAACCCCTACCTCATCTAAAAAAATTGATAATGTGGTCCAGATCTGCAATACCAATATAATACTTCATCTTTAAACCTTAGTTGATACTAAGTGTTTATTTAATGACTGGACAACAATAGTACATGACATCAAATATAAACACAAGAGCATGAGCAGAAATGACCAACTAGAGACATAGATCTTACTTTCAAAGATTCCCTTCCATGAGAATCAGAAACAATTTTTTGAACCGCCCCATCCACACAATATTCTGATGATGCAGTCAAAACCACAAATCTATTATCATCCTCTTAGCATATTTCCCATTGGCAAAAGTGTGTATTTATTTACCCAATCTTCTTTGTTATATCACTAAACAAAACAAATTTTCAAGTTCCTTTTTATGGCACCACCTAAAATTACTAGGTTTAGATTATGCTTATTGAGCATCGCTTGAACTGCTTTGATTTTGAGAACATAAAGATAAAGATAGCAGCATGACAACTTAGAAAAGAGACCAACTACATATAGGCCTACAAACCAAACCAAGCCACACAAAAGCCAAAAAACAATCAACAGAAATCTAGCTGATAGTCAACCATCAAACATAACAAGACCAACAATGAACAGGCATGCAAACCAAACTAGGTCACACAGAACCAAGAAACAGTCACTGAGAACTAGTGGACAATCAGTCTATAATCATTTCCATCTTTCTTTCAAAATTTATCTTTACTGTTTGTAACAATTGTCTATTCATCCGAATGGTCATCTTTGTCCCCCTGCAAACCAAGGGGGGAAATATCCTCATGGTATTCTAAAATGCATCTATCAGAATGCCTAAACATAGATCCCTCCAAGACTTTGAAAACCCGCGACACACGGCCTCCTTTACTCTTTTTTTCTATTTGAGGCAAACCAGGAATGTTTAGAAAAATGTTCACTTCCCGCAGGATGAACATCAACAAGCAATAAAACATGCTCCACCTCAGCATTGTCATGAACCTCATGAACCTGCATAAAAGAATCCACAAGCTCTACAGAAGAAGGCATAGGAACAAAATGCTTCTCTAGCCCCTCATACTTCCCCTCTACCACCATGCCATAGGGGCATCTTGCTTCATCTATGGGTGAGATTACTTCTTTTTCCAAAACCTTTGAGAACATCTTTTTAGTGTCTGAAACAACCACTTGGTCAGACAAGTCATCTATTTGTGGTTCCATGAATGATTTGTTCTTCTGATATGGTTGTTCATAGGCAAGGTGAACAGCATTAACTGATTCTTCTTGTTCATCTTGCACTGACATGCCCAACAACTCCTGGAACTTCCTACACATTCGTTAGGCAAATATCTCCTTCGTCTTCCTGAATATTGGCTATCTTTTTTCCCTTCCTACTTTTCACAGAAGAAATAGTCCTATGCCCAAGTTTTAGGCAAAACTGGCAGAAATTAGGGGAGTTCTCATATTCAATAGTTTGAATCCAATCCCTGTATTTTGATGAAAGCTTGATTGAGGTTGGCAACTCCCTATCCATCTCTGCATAAACACAAAACCAAGCATATAAAAGCCTTTTCCTGGACTTCATGACTGGATCAAAGGCAATAAGGTGCCTAAAGGACTTGGCAATCACCCTTGTTAGCATTTGAATTCACACCTTACAGTGCAACACAAAATGGAACAAATGTGCGGTAGAACCGCTCTTCAAATTAGAAGAGGAAGCTCTTTGTAAACTAAAACACATATATTTGCAATTTACAGACTTTATAGTGTTTTCAAAGGTGTTTCACATTCATGCTGAATAAAATATAAATATGTACTCTTTTTCGGTTTGCAACGTGTAAAAGGCTGAAATGCACTTTTAACATGAAGCAAAGGGTTTTGTGCTTTTTTGACTTGAATTGAAAACTCTACTGCTAGACACTTACACCGTTCAGTTAAATAAAGAGACTGAGCAGGGCAGTACACATGGATTGAATAGATTAACGCCTAAACAAATGGATTGGATAGATTAACACCTAAACGTGAATATTACGTTTAAATTGAATGTATGATGGTACAAAGCCACCAACTAAATCTGCAATTTCGCCTACAATACAAAGCTTGCAAACTCATTGAAGCGACTTAACTTTCAATGCATATAAAAATACGTTGCAAACAACATTCATAAGCAAAACAGGCATAATAAATGTCATTGAATCAATCATAATACCATTGAAAAATAGACAACTAGCAATTTCAGCATAATGCGGGCATGAGAGTTGCCATCCATCTCTATTCATTGATTAATACAACTAATAATGACTAATCGTAATACTACTAATTCTGAATCCCCACTCTATGTGCAAAAAGCACTTATTTATACCATTTACAAAGAAATGCGTGAAAAAGAAATAAATAAAACAACTACACTCCTATCCTAATTCTAACTGTTTGCATGGCATGCAAACTTTATTACAATTTATCTGGTCCACTAATTCCAAATTACAAACATGCAATTGTCAATTGAACTGACAATTAAAATATTACAATCATGCATCCTCTAGTTAAGTTGTAGATTAATTTTGTTGCAAACTATGACTTCATGCTCACATCTCTTGCATGACGATCAAACAGAAGTCAACTCCAGTTAACGTTGAAAATAGTGAATGCTAAAAATAGCAAATTTTTTAATGTTTTTTCTTTTTTAAAAATGATGGCAAACTATTTTTAGCACGGGCTAAAAATAGATTTTCTTCAAAGGCGGCTCTAGACAATTCTAGCTTGACGATGCCGGTAAACTCTTTGATGAAATTTGACAACTTCTTCAATGAATTTCCAATCTCGATGACTTGAATCTAAAAACCTTTAAGACAAATGCACTGACAAACTCCCTCTTGAATCTGAACATTTTCTCATCGAAATTCACAACTTTGAAAACTATGCAAAAACATGAAGTACTTTTATGTCTGATTTAATTGCAATAATGACTATTTTTTCTTCACTCTCCTAATGTATTGAAATCTGATTTCACTTAAAAAGGCTAGCAAATGGTAGAAGAAAGGAATTTTTTTGTAAATGGACTGTTGTTGCTTCCTTTTATTGATTTTCTGCCTTGGACTGATGACTGGACGTTGTCTCCTTGTGGGGTGCCTTGCACTTGTGCTAAATATAGTTTATCTGTTGACTAGGCACCTCAATTGTCTTTTTCCTGTTGAGTGCGACTCATTTCATGATTTTTTTCTTTGCCTTGTTTTTATCCTTTTGCATAGCTGACAATTCACTATGGCATCACCTTCTTGTCTGGGCTAGGGCGTGAGCTTCTTGGATATTAATCATTGTCTTTTGAAACCTTTGTTGGGCATTTGATGTAGATGTGTAACCTTTTCTTTGTGGTTACTTTGCACAAGAGAGGTGTGTTGTGACCAAATCACACATCACCCCATTAGGAATAGGGACCCCCCCTTTTTTTTTGAGCTCTGTGCTTTCAATGAGTTTTCAATGAGTTTTGATGATATCCTGAGTATCTTCCTCTGCCGATCCGGTAAGGATTTCCTTTTCCACGATCATTGGTTCATGATTAAGAAGCAGATCAACTTGCAGTGATGAAGAATTGTGATCAAATCCCATCTAGATAATGAATCTTGAGATTAATCCTGAAGAATGTTTGAGACCCTGAAAAGACTAAGCCTGGAGCCTGAAATCCTGAAAATCCTGAAAAATGGCTAAGTCTGAAATCTAGTGAATCCTCCAAATTCTATATTTTGCATCTTAAATCCGGTGGATTCGGGACCTATCTCAAACATCCTGAAAGGTATATTGAAAAATATTTAAAGTATCTCAACTTATACTTAAATATATTTTTCAATATACCTTTACCCTCGCGATCCTGAAAAATGCCTGACAATTCCAGAGGATTCAAAAATTTGATCTAGTGCGACGGGGCACTTAAGTGGCGCAAAATCTTGGCGCAAAATCACGAAGAAAAAGGGGCTTGAAGATGATGATTTCCACTTGATGTTCTAATGCGCCCATCAATGCTTTGATCTAATGCGAAAAGGTATGAGGATTTCAATCACTCATCTACTGCGCCCAAACCAAAAGTATCATTTTGAAGGAAAAAATGAAGATTTCAATACCTTGAACTAGTGCGAAAATGAAAAGACACCTCTTAGAGCGAATCTTGGAGCGAATTAAAAATGATAAGTGTCAGAGGATTTGAAAAGCTCAACCAATGCGCTAGGAAGAAGGATGGATCCCAAAATCTAAAATTTTTGAAGAGAAACTTGAGGATTTCAATCCCTTAACTGATGCGCCACCTAGAAGGAAGAGGAAGTCTTGAGGGTTTTGACTTGAGAAGGATCTAGTTCGAAGAAGATTTCAAAAGCCTAAGTAATGCGCCAAAACTTGAGGATTTTTATCCTTCAACTGATGCGACTCCCAAACATTCAACGCAAGTGTTAGAATCACTTCACCAATGTGAGACCAGAGGATTTCAAAAAGCCTATCTAGTGCGCCAAAACTAGAGGATTTCAATCTTTGATCTAATGCGCCTATCCAATGTCAAGTCTCCAAGGCGAAATCTAGAAGACTTCTAAAACTTCATCTAATGCGACCTCATTCTAAAAAGCTGATCTAGTGCGCCCAAGTATTTTCAATGTGAAGTTTGAAGGATCCTTATCCAAATCGAAATCCAGAGGATTCTCCATCCTCAAACCAATGCGCCCTACAAGGAGGAAAGTGGACATACAAGGTCAAGCCTTCAAGGTTTGAGTTCAAAGGATTTTTATTCCTCATCTAATGCGCCAACTTCATGAATACCTCTAAGTTTTCAAGCTTCCAACAAGGTTATCCAAAGCGCCCACTCTAAGGTCATCCAATGCGCAACATAAAGAAGAGTGAGAATTGTTTTTAGAGGATTCTCCAAGGTCATCTAATGCGCCAACACCATGCATGATTTACTTCAAGGTAAAGGCCATCTAATATACCAAAGGTTTGAAGATTTTAACATGATGAAGTGATGTGCCACTCCCAAGACCCTTATCAAAACGCTCAACAAGAAGAAATCAAAAGTGGCATCTAGTGCGCCACATAAAAGGGGAGAATAAAGTTTGATTTTGAAGACTTCCAACTACCTATCTATTGCGCCACACATGAGAAGGACTCAAACTACCTATCTAGTGCGCCATACATGAAGGGAGAACGAAGTTTGTTTTGAAGACTTCAAACTACCTATCTAATGCGCTAGGATCAAGAGGATTTCACTCTTTGAACTAATGCGCCATTCCCTTAAGCAAGTGAAAACTAGTTCAAACTAAAGCGATGTTGAGAGGAGTCTTAAAACATGATCTAATGCGAAGTGTTGAGAGGAATCAAAAACTTCATCCAGTGTGAAATGCTAAGAGGATTTAAAAACTTGATCCAAAGCGCCACACATGTCAAATGCTAGAAGGATTCCAATCCTTGATCTAATGCGCCTAGAGGGTTATAAAGAAAGATCACGGTATTTCAAAGAAGAAGGCTTCAATCTACTCATCCAATGCGAAATGCAAGGAGCAAGTCAAACACAAATCCAAAGAATATGAAGAAGACCTCAAAGACATTATCAAATGCGAAAGACAAGAGGATTTCAATTCTTGATCTAATGCGCTTGAGGGAGAAGGTAATTGCAATCTACAAGGAGATCATCAAGACCCCATCCAATGCGCCAATCAAAGGAAGTTATAAACATTTAATGATTTTTACCTTGAAAAATGTGGAAATTGCATTTATTAAATAAAGATCAATCAAAATTAAATGTTTTGCACCGTAATAAAGGAGGTCGGCCTAGGTAAGAGGTGAAGTTTTTAAAGCAAATTATATATATATACCTCATCTCCTTTTCATTTTTTTTATCATTTCAAAGAGCAGATTTGTTTTCCAAGAGCAGATTTGTCTTCAAGGAGCAGCAACAAGAAGGTTTTTAGAGAAGTACAAATTTGATTTTATCAAATTCAAGCAAGTGGTGGTTCAAATTGCAAGGTATCAAATTCAAAGCAGCCTATCAAGTAAGTCTGATCTGAATATTTTCTGATCTGATTTTCTTCTTTTTCCTTCTTTAGATGCATTAAAATTGTTCAAGTATTGGTAAAATTTAAGAAGGATAAGTGGATTTTCATAGATTCCTTGAATCTAGATAGCAATATTTCATAATTGTAAAGGAAAACTTCATAAATTTAATCCACTAAAGTAGCTGCAGTGAAGTCTAGGTTGTGTTTGCAATTACTTATTCGCGTCGAGTTTGCAGGATTATGGCAATGACTTCTAAAGAGCGACAAGCGAAGATCCGGATGGATGCTAAGGGGAAGATTCCCGAATCAAAGCTCGTCTCAAGGTGGACAAATGTAGGAGACACGAATATGGGCAACAGCAGCTTGGAAGATATCAAGTCAGTCCTTGAAGAACCCAACGGAGGTAGTCTTGCTCAAGCCATCATGAGGAGTGGAGCCATTGAAGCTGCTTGTTTTCCGCTAGCTTTGCCATGTCCAGAGATGATCATCGAATGTGTCAGGAAGTATGATGTAGATACAAGACAAATTACATCCAAAGATGGAACAATATTAGCTTATTTGCAAAAGGAGGCAGTTGAAGAGACTTTCAACATTCCAACTAGGGAGAAGACACTTGGCGTCTATGAGTCAGATGTGGCAGTGGCAGAAGGATCCATTAATGCGGCGACAAGTGTACCAATGGAGTAGATTGTTCAGATTGTGTCTAGATTCATTGTATCTCATAGTACTACTACATAAAGGGTACATGTGATGTGGCATCCTTATCTTCTTGGAAAGCGTGCCTTTGTTCTCTCCTTCATAGCTTCTTACATTTAATAAAGTGAGCCTCCTTCATTTAATAAAGAATAGTTTGTTACAACTACTTGTGATGTGGCTTGATCTGGTCCGCTGATTCGGCCGATCGATCTTGACCCTTCTTTCCTTTGAGGTCTATAAAAGAGCTCTCATTGCTCTCATTTGAAGAGGTTGGAAATTCTGAAATTGTTGTAAGAGCTCTCTGAGATAATAAAGGATTCATTGTTTTGGTGATTCTATTTATGTTTCTGAGTGTTGCATGGTTTCAATTTTCAAACAAACATTAAGTTAAGTTATAAGTTTTCTTTAAGTTTAAGTTAGTTAATGAAAGGTTGCTTTATTGCTTTGTGGTGAAGTCTATAAGTTCATACCATTTGTAGTCTACGGCTTGTGGATTGCAGTGCATGGTTAGTCTGAACAATTGAATGTCAATTTGATCTTTATGCTTGTTGAATCCTTCATGAGCATAATTGATTTAAACATCTTGTACACCTTTGAAGATTGCACCTATCTTGTGTAGTTGTTTTATCTTGGCAAAACAGGATTTGGTTCGATTTCACTTCAAGTAGTAAACGTCCTTGCATTTAGGATTAGATTAGTGTTTCTAAACCCTACATCTTTTGCCCCTTTTTTATCATTCAGTTAGGATTAGGACCAAAGAACCTCGATTGCTAAATCATACGCGTCAATTGCAGTACTTAGACTCTCTAGTATTCACTTCCATAGTCCTTGAAACAGCAAGTTACTTGAACAATTGTGTAAGTCCCTTTGTTTGTTAATAGCAAAATCATACTTAAATCGCTGAGCTGTCTCTTACCAAAAAACATCAGAAGGAACCTTGGAGTCATCTCGTTTGATCACCTAGTTCAGCATCCGAGAGGCTTTGCTCAAGAGGGAGTCAGATACTCAGTATTTTACTCTAATTGTTGACTTGTTGAAAAACAACCATCAACAAGGTGTTGATTGGGCACTTTGTTGAACCACTAGCTTGTCTTCCTTTTCACCTTTGAAGAAGCCTTTGTTTTGATTTTTTAATTCTTAAGAGTCTTCTTGTTGGGCATGTGTGACTTTGGTATGAAGCGCTTTGATTTCAATTTGTTCTTGTTCACTTGCCTGCTGGCTAGGCATCGTATGGTCTTCATTCCTTGATGCTTCTTCTTTTTATAATCTTTGTTTTTTTATGATTTTATTTTTGGCGTTTGGGTGTTGATTGGAAGATTGTTGTGTGTTTCCTCTTTGACTGCCTAGGCGTGGAAATGGTTGATTGGGCGCACCTTTAATTTGTTTTTCTTTTTGTGAAGCGCAAACTTTGCTCTTTGGGAGCATTCCCCTTTGGATAGGCATGATGAAGTCTTTGAAAAGCCCTTTTTCTTCTAATTGGCTAGGCATCACATGCTAACTAGGACTGCATTTGGCATGCGAGGAAGAGTATTATGCCCGTGCCTTTGAATACTTATTAAAGCACTTTTATTGGTTTGCTTTTATTTTTGGCGCTCCCTCTTTTAGTGCCCCTTCATAGACGCACGTGGGAAATGATAGGCAAGCATTTCGATTTTTTGCTATTTGTGTTGCCTTTGTGGTATGACGCACACCTTCGTATGGGCGCGCACTCATACATAAAGCATTCAATTTTTTTAATTGTATTTTATGATTTTTTTAAATTATAATAAGTAAGAAATCTAGAACAAAAAATCATAAAATAAAAATAAAAAAATTGAACTCTTTATGTATGAGTGCGTGTCCATACGAAGGTGCACGCCATACCACAAAGGCAACACAAAAAGAAAAAAATCGAAACACTTGCCTATCATTTCCCACGTGCGTCTATGAAGGGGCACTAAAAGAGGGAGCGCCAAAGATAAAAGCAAACCAATGCAAAAGTGCTTTAATAAATATTCAAAGGCAACGGCATAATACTCTTCCTCACACGCCAAATGCAGTCCTAGTTAGCAAGGGATGCCTAGCCAATTAGAATTAAAAGCAATTTTCAAAGACTTCATACATGCCTATCCAAAGGGGAAGTGCTCCCAAAGAGTCAAGTCCTAAGAATAATAACAAAAAAAAAAATTGGATTTTTAAACAAACAAAAATAACACTTAATTAATTTTAGTTTTAATAATATTAGCAAATTATTAATAAATTTTAGTTTCAATAATATTAGCAAATTATTAATAACAAATTATTAATTATAAATTAATATATTAATATTAAAACAATTTATGAACAAATATAAAAACAGGATGAAGATTTGACATTTCCGATTTCGGCAAGACGACCTATAGACTCGATGATTTGAGTTTTCCGACTATGACATACAAACTATAAATGATCATTTCAGTGTTTACAAAATGACTCAACACACACAAAAACAAAGAATCTTGTATCGTAATCTGAGTTTTTGATTGGGTACAACACCCCTCATAATTTCTTCTTCACAAAACTCAAGCAAAAGCTTAGGTAGCCTCACCCAAGTGGTGAGAAAGCTTATATTCTCTTGAACTGGATCAAAACCTCGCTTCCATTTCCTCAAGTAAAGCCCTACTTTCCCAAGGAACCACGGACCTCCCATCAAAATTCTAGCACAGTCTTCTTGATTAGAAAAGGAGATCAGAAAAAACCTTTTAACATGGCAAAGATTTTCAGCTAGCCCTTTAGTCTCCATTTTCTTTCAACCCTTCTCAATGCATCAATATTTGGTCTTGTTCCCATAAACTTGCCAATCACAGCATTTTCCATTCTATGAGAAAGTCTTTCCACAACATGGTTAGGAACAATCAAATGGAAACCATGTACGTCATGCATAAGTTCCAAAGGAGTGGTATTTAGTAGACCAAGAAAAGCCCTACCCAAAACCCTATCATCCCACTTAAGAGGGAACAAAACATTAGAATCCCCACCCGACCTCGAAACACAAACATTTTCACCTATTCCAAGGCACCTAAAACAAGAGAATCTCACCCAGCCTCAACCTACTCGAACTCAACCTCTTTTGGATCTACAGTATCGATGACCAGCTCCTTCCTCACCAAAACGGACACAACACCTGAACGTTTGCTAGAAATAGAGCAGCCACCAACAAAGATAGGAGGGAGCCAACATCTACACCAAAGCCCTAGCCTCGAACCAAGGGAAACAACATTCAACTGCACATAATGCATCTTTCCAAGACCACACCTCTCAACAGAAGCCAAATGATTTGAGAAACCCTTTCCAGAAGGAGAAGCAAGCATATCCATAGAGAAATCACCAACCCTAAGATGGGCCTCATGCCAAAAATCTATCAACTTTATTTCATCCTTCTTGATCGAAGATTCAAAGTCGTCGTCCTCCACCTCGTCGTCAACATCATCCTGATCCCCAAGGACCACCGACTCCACTCCTGAACCAGACCCAACGCCTATCCCGCTTGACCCCATCTAGACTACTCGATTGTTTTAGAGAGTATCCACCAAAGGGAAAGAAAGAGCAATACATAATAATAATCTAACATATGAGTAACATTATAGATATTTTAATAATCGCGACTATTCTTGTATGCTCATGATTTTTCTATATAGTTTAGAGTCATTTATCTATTAGACAATTATACTATTCATATATGCCCATGACTATTCTATACAAAATTGCAATTGTTCTTGTATGCTTACGACTTCCTGCGACTAAAAAGTTGTGTGCTTGCAGCTTATTGCAACTACAAATGTTTTCTTTGGTGCGCAAAAATAATTGCATATGCCCTCAAACTGTAAAAATGACTACCACTATTGTGTTCCGCTATTTTCCCTTGCGCTTGCGCTTCTACAAAACCTGTCATTTTTCTTTCCCACGATTCCAACACAATTTACGGTAGGGGATGTCTCCCCATGTTTCAACATCCAAGGACATCCTCGTCCTAAAAACGTACTCATTTTTTTTTTTTTTTGGGGGGTGGGGGGGGAGATGTCTCTATGGAATACGAAAAAATAATTTCCAGTTTTAAAACCAAATATTAATGAAATCCCTAAATATATGTAGTAAGCTTTTAGCTTTTTAAAAAAGTTTATTTTAAAAATGCCTTGAGGTAGGGCAAAGTTTAAAAAGCTTTTACCTTTTAATTATGAATGTGCCTTAAGGCATTTATTCATAGCAGAAAAGGTGCTCCACTAGATAGAGCCTATTAATAGGCTTAATGCAACTCCCATAGCAGTAATGTCCCTGCAATAATGCCAATGGAATTGAACTTGCACCTTACCCATATGATACATAATACTTGCACTAGTATCGTATACCACCTACACATTAAGACTTCTAATGATAGGTACACAAGTGTTGGTGCATGTGCAGACCCAACCGCTGGACAAGACATATGGTGTTGCCTAGAAAAGGGCACCACCAATGGAGATGTTGATGGATTGTGTTCAAAGGCAATGGCCGCTGCAACAATACGTAGGAGATGGCCGAGGATGGTAAGCAAGTGCCACAAGCAGCCTTAAACTTCACAAATCATGAATGCAAAGCCTCAACAATTTAACAAATAGTACTTTGTACCAATAGATCTTCATACGCTTAGCCAAAGAATGTCACATATACTTCAAATTCCACAACAGGCAATACAAACCATACAAACTTTTCATGTTGTGTCATGGAAAAAAACTCTAGAGCCCCCTCGGACAAAGTGCTTGAATATGGTGAATTTTATAGTCGATCTTAATGTTTTTTATGTTGCCGAGCAAAATGGTGCAGTCAGATTTGAGCCAGGATGCCCTAAAAATTGCACCACGTGCAAAACTCAATCAAACAAACACATGCAAAAAATTCAAATGAAGCTCCATTGCAACTACTCCAATTTTGGCAATTTAATAGGCAACCTATAGGTTTCAACACCTTCCAAACACAATAGTGTTGTCTGTTTCACCCAAAAATGCCTCAAAAATAGAGCTATTCACAGGATGCAAGATCAAACCCTCTGTTGTAGATTGGCTTCCCAATCTCTAATTTGAGCAAAATAAAAGTCAAAACTGACTTTCTCAAGCCTTTCGAACACAATGGTGCAATTAGAAATACTCCATGGATTACTAAAAATTATTTCACACCTAGAATGCAAAGTGTAAACCCTAGAGACATTAATTTATCCTTTCAAACTTTTCAAATTCTCCTAATCATCCAAAGATGCAAGAGAAGAGCTTACTACGTTTTGAGGAAAATTGCATGTAAAAATATTAGCACCCCCAAATCTCTCAAGATTGAAAACCAAATGATCTAGACTATAGTTTAAAAATTCAAACTCGACACTTACTCGGTTAACCCAAAAAAATTTAAATCTTGGGACTCCACAAAAACTCAAGAAAAAAAATTAGTAATAACTCGGCAAATTTATCGAATATTAAAAAATATATAATTTTTTTAAAATATTCTTCAAAAACACGCATATTACTTAATTCATAGAACATATTACTGATATAGATCAAAATTAGGGTTCAATACACATCATAGACCAAAAAATGAATTCAAATTTTCAATACATATGAACTTCAAATTTTAATATCAATAAAAATTACAAATCATAAATGACAGCCGAAGTTTAAAAAGGGGAATGACATGAAACATAGTTTGATTATGTCGAGAGGCATTCTGCAATCATGATCATGCACATAAAAACTGAAATACAGTCGACATTTTTTTTTTAAAATAAAACTATAAAATAACGCTTTAAGTAAATAAAATAACTTTTCATGCATCAAAATAAAAAAAATAACTTCCCAAGTAAATAAAAATAGCTCTTCAAATAAAAATAAAGTAAACAATCTAAATAAAATAAAATGATTCTTAAATAATTCTAAAGTAAAATAAAATAACTCTTACGTAAATATATAGATGTATTTAAGATATCTATACTCGTTATACTATTAACAAGATGTAGCTTAAAGTATATTAATACATCTCGTTGCAAATATTGTATTAGTAGTAGCATATAAACATTGTATTAGTGAATATCATCTCCTCCACTCACTTTTGACCGTGTCACCTTACAAGTTACAAATAAAACATAGAACCATGAAAATCTAAATGTTGAGCCATAAAAATTCAAATGCAGGCCCTAAACACTGTAAACAATGTAAATGCAGCCCTCAATCTCTCAATCGTGCCCTAAATCCAAACATAGCCTTCCGTCAAAGAATAAATGCTGGAAAAAAATGAAAATTGGGTCACATTTTTTAGTGTTTTGTTTTTTACTCACAAGTCATGCAATTCTTTTAGCGAGAACTGTGATTTTTCCTACAAACTATGCAACAAGCGATTTACAAAACTTGGGACCGAGTTTTTCCCACAAGAACTCGTTTGCCATTTCTACCCACGAGTACTCACGAGTCCTACAAGTACTCACAAGATTTTTAAACTATGATCTAGGCTAACACTACAAACTCTGATACCATGTTAGATTCAAAAAGGAACTGAAGCTACCCAAAACCTAGTGCAAGAAACTAGATCAAATAAAACTATTCTAACAATAACACAAAATCAAAATAGCGAATGGAGTTAGTCCCCACAAGAGAAATGCAAATACTCAAGAAGCAAAATAGCATTACAGGAGCTCACAATAGCATAAATGAATAACAAGCTAGAGAAGTGGATACATATATAAGAAAGAAGGGAGGCAAAACCAACAAATGAGAGAAGTAACTCCAATTACCCAAAAAAAGGTAGGAGTTACACTTACAAAAAGATACCATCTACCTTTATTTGACCCACTCACTACAACTAAGCAAGCTAAACTAAATTGTAGGAAAATACATAATATCCAACTAAGGAAAATGAAAAACATACACTTACAAAAATATTAGCAAGGAGGCAATAAATATTTTCTACTTTATTGTGGGGCAAGAATTACAAGGAATGTGCCAACATTCAAGAGGGCTGACCTTCTTACCACTTATCAAATGATGCTTATGAGGATTGTTTGAAAGGATTACTTGACAGCCTACAAGAAATATTGTCATAAAGAAAGGGTACATGGCTGACTTTCACTAGGGGCATTCAGATGATTAAAGCCTATTGTGAAGCAGTTGCAATATGTATGATGTCTGTAAAAT
The DNA here is from genome assembly GCA_027924645.1 of Cunninghamia lanceolata. Classification (NCBI taxonomy): domain Eukaryota; kingdom Viridiplantae; phylum Streptophyta; class Pinopsida; order Cupressales; family Cupressaceae; genus Cunninghamia; species Cunninghamia lanceolata. The sequence continues at coordinate 1,054,646 of BSBN01000326.1, read as the reverse complement.
AGCAGAGAAAAGAATTTTTTATGGAATGTAATAGAAGAGAAGAACCCCCCTAGTTACCTGGAAAAAGAATGCCAGCCAAAACATAATGGAGTCCTGGGAAAAGAATGTCAACCAAAACGTAATCGAGGCTTAGGACTTTGAATGATCAAGGTGATGAATGTTAGGTGCAAAGATTGCATGCAGTATATAAAAAGTAAAAGATTTTTATGCAATGCAATAGAAAATTAGAGAAATTTCCCTAGTTGCCTGGAAAAGAATATGTCAATCAATACATAATGGAGTCTTGGGACTGATGAAATGATGAATTTAGCTTTGGGCGCAAAGATGGCATTGAGAGTAGACTAGGTAAGAACTTTTTCATTGACTAGGATAAAAGAGGGGTAAAGTCCCCCCAGTTGTCTGGAAAATGATATATCAACCAAAACATAAAGGGGGCTTAGGTCTGAGAACGATGAAGGTGATGAATTCAGCTTTGGTTGCAATGATGGCATGAAGAGTACACATATTTCAAAGTAAAAAACAGGCTTTATCGCAGCATGGTTAGAGGAAAGGTTATTCACCTTTAAGACTCTTCTAAATGGCTTTCATCCTTCGCATTTGTTGAAAAGGTGTATCCCCTTGAAAAAAGAGGTCCTTAGCTGAAATGTAAGGGACAGTAACAAGGCATTTTTTTGGGATGATAGCTAGGTTGGAACTGCTACAATATGTCATGAAGTAGAGCTTGCTGAATGAAAAGACTTTGCAGAGAGGACTTGGGCAGATAACATTAAAGATTATTTCACTGATGAGGAAGATTAAAAAAATGGAAGAAGTTGGTGTGGCCCCAGCATTTTAAAAGAAATAATGTTGAAGCTTTAGAGAGTATTCTAAAAGATAATACCTCATCAAATCTAAGAGGGTCTGCTCAGCTGATATGTTATAAAACTAAATCAGTAGACATCTCAGTCAAAGGATAAATACGAGGAATTCTTTACAAAAACTCAGGATAGTAAAGGCAATAATGTGTAGCTCAAGCAAGGCTTTCCAAAAGTAAATTCCTTTTTATGGCTAGTTATTTCAGGAAAGGCATTGACATATGAAATCTCACTCTGCATTTAAATTTTTCAGAAGATGAAATCACTCATTTCTTCACTGTAGAACACAACAGAAACTTTGGGGAAGATTAATGAATAAAATGGAAGTGGGATGGGCTTGCCTAGAATCATTAAGGCAGTGGATAATGGCTTGACCCAGAAAGTACCAGAACCAAATTCTGGAAGTCATCTAGACAATAAGTCCATTTGTCGTAATCTGGAGCTCATGTCTAGAAAGAAAGTCTAGATAATTAGCAGAAAAGAAAATCCACTGTGGAGAATGTCAGGAAAGACAAAGAAACCAATCAGTATTGAACAATGTTTGGATACCTAGATCAAATAAGCCTCACAAGGTAACAAGGAAATGTTCAAAAGATGGAAGCTAATCAAGATGCCCGATGATGTGTTCGGTGGAAATGTGCTGAAAAGCCTAAATATGCATGGAAGAAATCCCATCGAGGTTAAGTTACGTTAATTTTTTATGTAGCAGCAAGTGGGAATCTGGATGAAGCAAGTGGAGAAGTGGACGATGGTCAGCCTTTGCTCATCTTCTCAATCGATTTGGGATTGAAAACTAATAATAACCCACAAGCAACAGCCCTCCTAGAAGGTGTTAAGACTAGCTAAGAAGAATGAATGGCAAAAACTTCAGGTGGATGGAGACTCGATGTTAATAATTGAGGCTGTCAAAAAAGAGCAATGCAAAGACTAGCAGATTAACAATATTCTTCAAGAAATCAAGATGTAAACAGAAAATTTTGATTCATGACCTGACATATTGGGAGGACAGGTAATACAGTGGCAGAGATGGCGGCAAAAGTCTGGAAATCAGTCTATACCATTCCCTTTCCATCTGAAGCAATGAAGCTGATAATATACGACTGTACAAAAGTGGGAGAGAATAGCAATGAATAAAAAAGAGGAACGAAGAAAAAAAATTTAGGGAAAAATATAAAAACTAAAAATAAAAATAATTTAAATTTGAAAAGTGAAAATGAGTACAAGGGAGACATGATGATGAATATGTATGAGGAATTAAATAAGGAATTCTTCATTGCTTCTGATTTTGCATCGATGCATCCTTTGTCCTTTTTGTTGGACTGAATGAACAGAAAAGTGGGTGAGCAGTGAGATTAAGGGTGGTGGTTTGGATATTTATCAGTTTGAAAAGAATCCAAAGAATAAGCTCCAGTGTGATAATTTGTCTTACACTGAGAAGGATTTGAAGATCTCTGTGTGAAGGAAGTTGTTTTGTTTAAAAAAACAGTAGAAGCAGATTTCCTTCAAAAACTCCAGACCCAGTTTTGGGCCATATTCTCTTCTCAGAGAGAATTCAGCATAGGGTGAACTTTTTTGTATTTATTTTATGATTGCATGAAAAGGAAAGAGGAGAGATAAGTGAAGGAAAGGGCAAAGGTTTTTATGCTGTGGTGTGAGAAAAAGCCTTTAGTTTTCACTAAATCTCTGCTCTTCTATCAATGTGGCACAAATGAAATCAAGAGAGTGATTTACAAAAAAAGTAAGGCCTATGTTTGTTGACAATTATGATCAATTAGAATGGTAAGTAGATAGTGAATGAGAGAAAGGAGCCCATGTCAATTGCATTCAATAATGCTAGTTTCGAATTGTCAGATTATTAAGCCTGGCACCATGGTTCAAACCTGACAGCAGGGGGTTCCTTCAGCTTCACTGTAAAAGAAATTTGCTTCTCTAGTGCTTGAGATTGCATTAAAAATGAGGAAAGGAGGGAATTTTGCTAAAATTCATTCCAGTGATTTTCATATTCCTTTCCCAAAATGGCTAATTAATAACAGCTGGGTGTTGACACATCTCGAACTTTTTAGGTCTAGGGTCCCTTAACCTTAGCTACTTTTAGCAAAATGAAAATTGTTTACATATAGGAAAAGAAAGTAATAAACAGGAATTTTATTTTCAGTACAGCTGCAACAATCAGTACAGCTGTTGCTAGTCCAACAATCTAGATCTACCATAATAAAATTTATTGAAGGCATAATAGTGGTAAATTCTAGTTACAAACCTTAAAAGCAAATATTTTTAATCACCTTCAAATTTTTCATTTTTTTGTTTTAGAAGAGTGCAGACTAATTTTTATTTCTTAATTGAATTAGGGTTATTATGAGGATTTTCCCATCCAGTCAATAACTGTTGATAAACACAGTCAATGACTTTTGACCGGAATGGCCAATTGTCAGGCAGTCAACCATGGGTCAATGCCAAATGGAAAATGGCCAAATTTATTTCATCAATCATACACTCACGAATGAAATATTTTAGCATCTACTCACCTGTAAATTAATTACCTGTTTTTGAAGATTGAGGAGTGTAAGAATCTCCTTTCGCAGCTCCAAATGTTCCATACAAACTTCTTTGGTCGGGACTTTTGGTTTCACATGAACCTACACGGAAATATTTAGAACACATACAATCAACTTTAAGTTTCATAAACAGAATTGCAACAGTTCATTTTTAAATGTAAATTTCACCAATTCCGGAACATTATATCACACCAAATACCTGAAAACACCTCTATACAGAAACAGGTATAAAAGCTTGTCTAGGAGCTTTCTATTTCAGGTAATTATCAGAAACCAGGCCAGCATCTAGGCAAGGACTTTTTCACAACTACAATTTTTCTAGGCTATGTAAAGTACAAACAACATAAACCTGAGAGAAAAAATCAGACATTCACCCAGCTACAAATTTAAAAGCCAAATCCATTTCTTCATTATCATATGCTATATGTGATTTTAAAACGGGAGCAGTCTGCAGGAATTCAAAATCAATGCAATATGACTAGATATCATTCTAATTTCTGACAAAGTTAGAAATAAATCAGCACCTACAAAAGCATAAGACCAACCAAATGTAGAAATATTTTGAACATGCCCCAAGACAAAAAAAAAATTAAAATGTAAAGTCAACCCATCCATATGGCTGGCCAAAAGCAAAAACATCATTGAAATTACAGGAGAGACACGCAAAAATTACATTTGTCAGGCTTAAGTTTTGAACAACTCAAGCACTATCACTTCAGGATCACCTTCACAAAATCCCATTGAGAAAAGAAGCTAAAAATTCTTTACAGGAGGTTTTAGTGAGCCAAATTTCCTATTATTGCACCATGTATACTGACAAATATCATTGAAACTTCAGCTTGCAAAGAATTCTACTATCATTCGGAATGTTCCCAACAATTACCATAATTACCAAGTGTGCCCTGATTAGAAGAAAAGTGTGTACTCAAAGCACATTTCAGATCATCTCCATCCTATCAATATGCATACTTTTACATGCATGTCTGTCAAGCACTAAATTAATGTGAGAAAACAAACCTAACATTAATTTAAGTGCATTTTTTGAAAAGTTTTCCTTTAATTCTTGGCTCTGGATTGCTATATATTTCCACTAAAAATTCTCCTTTAGATCAACCATCACCTATATATGAGGCATACTACTACAGATTTTTCTGAGTCATGTACAAGCAATTAGAGTTTACTCTTTTATTTGTCAAAAATGCAAAATCACAAGGGTAAACGACATGTTCTAGATAAATTTTTATCTGAGGGAAAACCAGAGTTCCAGTAATGACTTCAGTGATGAACACATAAAAAATTAAAAGAGAAAACCAGATTTCCAGTAATGACTTCAGTGATGAACACATAAAAAATTAAAAGAGATAAACAAGGAGTTTGTGGAAAGTCCTCAGAGACTATTTTTCTTTAGGAAAAGTTTTGAAAACATAGAAACTCAAAAGCTCTTGATAGATATTTTGAAGCATTCCAAAGTATCCAAACCATCCCTACTCCGGTATAAAGCATATTTTCCCAGATTTTTGTTTTTAAATGTGGCTTTTCCTACATCTTTTATTTTTTTCTCCATACCTATCACTACTGGTAGTGGGAACCACGTCAGGAATAGTAACTTTTTAAGAACAATTTTTTGATTAACAGCATACAAATTCAATCCAATGAAAACATGAAATCGGAACCTCATATCATAATAATCCCCAAAAAGCCTAGTAACCCATTCATTCTATGTTAACTCTGAATTTGACCTATTCAAACATAGACACTCTCCACTTTGTAAAGATGGACATCTGACAGCATTATTGCCCTTGTATTTAAATTTATTTGTAATTGCTTTAATGCAATCAAACAATGCATCCGTTGTCATTCACTTCTTCCTGAATAATGTCAAAAAGAACAGCCCATTTATCCAATAATATCCAAAGCTTCAGAACTCACAAAGGACACAAGTTACAGAGGAAGTGCATAGACAACTGTAATAGTGCTCTTGTTCCTAATGCTTTGTGTGCTGATTTTGATAACTTCTTTCAAATTTGCATTGCACTCCCAATGGAAATTTTTCTGCAGAGCAATCTCCTGTCTGTCTTTTGTCACATATGGAGGTTCTGTTTGTGGCTGCCAGTTAAAACAGTACTCCATATCTGAATCATATAAAGGTGTTATTTGGAAGAAAAGTAAAAATGAACATACTCTCTTAAAAATGGTCTGTATCAATTTTTATTTGGATTAAGTTGCAGGATATGTTTCAAGACTCTCTGACATGGGGCCTATTGGCAAATTCTCTACTAGTTGACATTCCCCAAAAACTGGGAAGAAAGGGTAAAACAAAATTATGTAAGCCAATTTGGATAAGGGTCTTCCAGACATAATTCATCAACATAGCTAACTATAAGCACTGCCATACAAATTATAATTCTCACTAGGCAAGGACCCAACAAAGCTGAAGATGGGAGAGTATGACTCATCCTCACAATGAAAAAAATCAGACAATATATATTCTTTGAAAATAAGATATTTCTCATTACATAAACATTCCACTTAATATACATCAAAATAAACATAATATGGAGCAAAAAGGGAACTACTATTGTAATCAGGATATGTTCACGGTCTACACTTCTCCAATTTCCTTATTTTCAATAAAAAATTACATAGCAGATTCCTTAAGAAAATGCTCACAATTTTCTAACGATAAAATGTACAGTATGTTAACAAATTGACCACAATCTACAAATATTATTAGCACATACTATATTCTTCCTCAAGTATTAACCTAAAATACATATATTACTATTTTTAAATGGAAAGCCTCACCTACTATTCTACACTGATAGAAAAGTTTTATCAGTTAAGATTTTACCAGACTATAATAGACCACAAGTGTCAACAGAAAAGTAACTCATGAATCTCGGAAAGCATACCATAAGTATGCTTTCTGATTTTGAACTGTCTATAGGTCATTTTTAAGAGGTCCAACTGCCATGAATATGGTCATTTGCTCTGGATTTGTACAATGTCTGCTAAATCCAAAGTTCCTGATACAGGAAGCCCATGATACAATAGGAAAACGACTGTCAAATGCACTAAACCCTCAAAAATGCCAAATATGTGGAAACATTCAACAGATATTATTGAAGCTGAGTGCTTCAACAAACAGATTTCAAGTTTAAAATAACGAAGCAGTCTCTACAAAAGTTTCTCCTAATGAAAAACCAGTGTTTCACAGGACGCGGCCCCAAAAAAACCAGCCATTTCCAAGACATCCACATTCCTAGGATGACAGGATGCCAAGGGGATGTACCAATGCCATTACCCCACTACCACTAGTAGGCAAGGGACATTTTCATCAAAGAGGGGATGTTTCCAAGCGCTCCCCCTTGATGCAGACGTTGAGGGTATGCCAAGACATCCCTAGGACTGTCAGGAAACACAGCCACGTCCCTCAAACATCTTGGAAACCTGCAGCCATCCCCCACATCTAGCACTTTAAAAAAGAAATTCTTGTTAAAATAGACTTTTTTTTTTTAATTTTGGGCCACTAACCCTAACCTTAATAGTCTAATGGGCCCCACCCACACCCTAAACCCTCAAAAAAAGCTATAAAAATGGCGTAACCCTTTTCATTTAGACCAATCAGACTCTTCATCTTCACTGTTTGTTCTCTAAAGAATGAAGATTTGGTTAGAAACAGTGAGGACTTGGCAATGGAGAAAACATAGTGATAAAATTATGAAAATGGTGTGTGCCATGAAGGTTCATGTGGTCTTAAAGGCCTTAAGTTAGGCTTGGCGGTGGGGGCCCACAGACCCACGCAAGGGGCACTACTCCTCAACCACAATAGAGGCTTCGTCCCCAAACACCCACTAGTCATCGTCCCAAAATCAAGGTCCTTGGTCCCCTCAACCCAAAACCCATCCCTCTGTTCTTAAACTTAGTGGAACTATGTGAAAATAATGTTGTTTGAACTCGTACCATTCGTACATTTCTGGGGAAAATTGAGTTAAGTATAAAATCTGAGGCTTTCATTGAAGGACCACATTCTCTAAGAGAAGCACCCACAAACAATAAGAAAGAAAATTATATTAATGTTCAAAAATGAACAAAGTAGGTCAATGGGACTCTAAAGTATACCCAGTTACAATGAAGAAGAGCTAGGGCAAAGAAGACCCCTGGCTGTGAAAGTAACTCAACACAAAAATATAGAAGTGAAGGCAAGCAAATAAAGTAAGGGATGGTAAACCGAAATGGTTCAAACCACCAAACCATAACATCTAAGTTATCCAGATGAGGGATGTTTCGCACATAAAGAAATGAAGCTTGTAGCTGAGGGAGATCAAAATATGTGACCAAGAACAACAAAAAACATTGTCACACGTCTCCAACAAGGTTTGGGGTAGGTAATCTAATGGCAGAGTCATAGACCACTGCCAATACCTGAGAATTCTGGAAAGGTTATCTTGGAGTACCAACACTTACAGCAGTTGCTTGCTCATTAGGCTGATATCCCTTGCATGGTGAGCTGAGTGCCTCTAAACAAATTCCTACCAGCCCTTCACAGCATACAAAAAGATCATTTTAACCCGCAGGCTGAGCAGATTACACAAGCAAGCCTGCCCTTAGGGGTCATCTCCTTGGCTATATAATTCACCACCAAGAGACCAGTGGTTAAGCTGGTCACCTGAGCAGAATGATAAGTTTCCTCAGTTTGACTATCTCCCCATTGAGATATTCCAAATGATGGTACTCAGTTGAAGGTTAATAATGCTGTGGGTGACAAAGGGTGGGAGGCTTGCTGGGAACCAACTGGCACCTCTAATGCACCTATGGACATATGGGTTAAGGGGCAACAACAAAATTCAACCAGGTATAAGGGATGCAGCATTTGCACAATGGCAGATGTCTTTGACCATTTCTTTCACATGACTTCTGTTAGATTGGTTGGCTATACTTCCACCCTTCTGAGAAATTGCTGAGTTGAAGGTTAAATCTTGCCAGGATCCATTGCACCTCTAATGTACCTACTGACTTATGGGGAAATGACAAGAAGGAACCTCCACCAGGTTGAGGGGCTACAGGATGTGCACAATGGCAGTTGTCCTTGACCATTTCTTTCATGTGAATTCCATTAGATTGGCTGGCTATATCTCCTCCCTTCTAAGATATTCCAATGATGGTGCTGACTTGAAGATTAATAATGCCATGAGTGACCAAGGGTGGGAGGCTCGCCAAGATCCAACTGTCACCTCTAATGAACCAACAGGCGTATGGGGAAGGAGCAATAATGAACCTCCACCAGGTGCAGGACCTGCAGCATGTGCACAATAGCAGTTATCCCTGCTCATTTCATTGACATGAATTCCATTACATTTGTTGTTCATGTGCAACTATATGGAAATTCAGTATGCCTTGATACAGGATTTTTGGTTGCTAAAACCTGTATTAAGAGGCTTGCGTTATTCCTTGAACTTCTCCATCTTTAACAGTTACAATTTGCCATTTCAAGATACTTGAAAGTGGTTATTTTATCTCGTGTTTGTACCCTGTGATTTTGGGTCAAGTTCTCACAGGGACTCTACTGTTTTATTGTAAAAAACATCTCCATGAACTCCTTTGAGCATAGGAAGGGGGTCACAGAGGCCACTTGCTTCTCTGTATCATAGTATCACCCCTGATGTTGTAGTAGAAAGCCACTCATTTTTTGTGAGGAATGAAGATGAGCCCACTAATGTGAAGAGAGCAAAGGGACCATTAGAGAGGGCATTTAAAAATGATGCTAGAGAGATTACTGATCAAACTGTTGCAAGATGCCTCTATGAAAATGGTTTGTCCTTCAATATTGTTCAATCGCCATATCGGTAAGATAAGATCAGAAAAGTAAATGAAGCTCCAAAAGGGTACACAGGCCCAGGATTTGAGAAGGTACACAACACCTTATTGTCAAAGGAGGTCAAACATATAGAAAGTTCATTGGCTCCCATTAGGGCCTCATGGAAAGAAACAAGGGTGTCCATCATTTTCAATGGATGGAAGGTTGCAAAAAATAGGTGATTAATCAATGTGATTGCAGTGTGCCCTAAAGGAGCAATCTTTTTGAAAGCCGTGATTATGAGGAGCAGGTGAAGGATGCACAATTTATTGCTAACATCCTTATATAGTGCATTTAGGAAGTGGGTCCTCAAATGTTGTCCAAGTCATAATGAACAACGCAAAGAATTTTAAATCAGCTAGTATGTTGATTTAGACACAGTTCTCACATATATTTTGGAGCATCATTCATACAATCTGTTATCAAGCATTATAACAGCCTTATATGTGTTTGGATGTAATTGCATAATCAGAAATTCTGATTTATAGCAGCAGACTGGATAATCTAAAAATCAGATTTGTTCCATGTTTATGATTGCAATTTGATGATATGTATGGTTGGATAAGTTCATGCTTGAAGATATACTCATAAGGATACATGATTGCTTTATTATTTGAGCATTTGGTTGCATATGTATTCGCTGTCCCTGTTTAATTGAAATCAGAAAATCAGAGCAGAATTCTAGGGTTTCAGCAGAAAACTAAAAGTGCAGATATTTAGGGCAGAAATCAGAATTTTAGGGCAGATCCCATTGGGGATATTACATTCTTCCTTTTTTTATTTTTATTTTCAAATAGATTGTTGAGACCAAATTTGCATCCAACACAATTGTCCTAAGACACCTTGTGAAGGTACGAGGGGCATTTTCTAGCATGGTCATCAGCCAATCTTGGTCCATATGGAGGCAATCCAGAAGTGATAGGGCAGAAAATGTAAAGCAAATGCTCTTAGATGACACTTGGTGGGATCGCGTAGAATATCTTCTTAGTTTCACTGAGGCCATCTTGCGTATGATTCACTTTACTAACATGGATAAGCCATGTTTGGGACAGGTTTATAACAGCATCAACTCGATGATTGAAAAGATGAAGTCCATCATAAATGAAAAAGAGCAAGATCCTGAAGAAACTTTCTTCAAAGAGGTGCAGTCAATTTGTGTTAAGCGGTGGAACAAAATGACCACCCCACTCCATCTTTTTGCCTGAGTTAACTCCCAATTATTATAGCAAAGAGATCCTTGCTATGCCGACAAGGGTGCCACCATACCATGATGCAAAAGTTAGCCAAGGGTTTAGGAAAGCACTTACTAAACTCTTCCCTAATCCTGATATGGACGATGCAGTTGCGAGTGACTTTGCTGATTTTGCAAGCTCCAAAGGTTAAAGTGTTTCTGCTCTCCATGACAAGTATAGGAAGGATGCTCACTCTTGGTGGTACCTCAATCGCCATAAATTGCCACACTTCCAAATTCTTGCAATCAAAATTTTATCGCAAGTAAGTTTATTAATTTTTACCGCACTATCTAAAGTTGATTTTTTTTAATTTTAAAAATTACTATTTTCGAATTTGAAGTTTGAATTACAAATTATTAATTTAACAACTCTGACAAGAGCTCACTTTGTTTCAATAGGTTACTAGTTCTTCTTCATCTGAACAAAATTGGAGTACATACTTCTTCATCCACTTAGTGAACCACAACCGATTGGCAACACTTATAGCAAAGGGGCTAGTTTATGTGTATTCCAACTTGCACCTTCTTACTCAGAAAGATGATGAGTACAAGGGGCAACAAAGTTGTGGGATGTAGACCTAGAGCGAACTGATTTGGATCTTTCTTCTATTGCACAATCTTTAGTTTTCAGGGAGTCGAGTAGCCAACATACTTTTAGTCCGAGTGGCAGTGGGGTTCCATGTGGTTCTCCTAATCTACTTGCATCATCTAATGTTGATGATGATGTTAGTCTCAATGATAACCCATATGATGCTGATTACTAATTGTATTATTTTAATATTGATTATCTATCATGACATTTAATTTTGACAAATTGATATCGAATTAGTATATTGTATTTCAAATTTTGAAATTTGTAATGGCTTTTGTTTTGTTTAGCATATGCATGATATATGGCATTCTAAACTTAATTCTGTTTTTAGGCTGCAAAATCATATATATATATATATATATATATATATATATATATATATGATTTTTATATTTTTTTGTGCAGACGTACCCAACCCCCCAAAAGAATTCTGCCGTACCAGCATGTCATATCCACGTAGCCATACTCGTACACATACCCGATTCAGTAACTTAGGTTATAGAGCATTTCTTAGAGGAAATAAAAACACTTTTCAAATCAGATATGTACAAGGCAAACCAGAAAGAGAACCCCTAGACTCCAGCATTTTAAAAAATTTACATCACAACCATCTGCATCCCTTCAAAGCTGTCTCAATCTGCCTTGAAACAAGGGTTTACAGGATGCAAAGTGTTCATCATCCCCTTCAAAAACACCTTCAAGGATCCATCAATGGTTGCCTAGGGTTTATGCACTCGATGTGTTAAATTGTCAATGCTTGAATTCAAGGGTTTACGGACTCCAACTGTCACTTTCTGTTTTTTTGTGTACTTCTGGTTTCACTGCACATCTTTATTTATATTTGCTTGCGTTGTGAAAATGCAAAAGTGTATTGTGAAAATGAATAGATATTGGTTATGTGGTGCATTTGGCAACAGATGTTGTTAGTTCCTAATAGGAACATATTTTCTGAATAATGTCCATTACAATATAGAGAAGTTTCCTCACAAGCAACAAAAAATGTCACATGCTAACATCATATTTTACATTATCACGTCCATTGAAGCCATTATCAACGATGTAGACCAATCATTTCAGTGAGGCATATATTGGAAATAAGACATGATGAAAATTCTTATATTAGTGTAATCCATGCTTAATTTCTTAACAATATGTTCATAATTTTCCAAATATTCCATGGTTATTAATGCTCCATGTTCCTTGTGATCTTCTTCAAACACCAATTGGGATCCACAAAATAGTATTTGTAAACTAATCATTTAAGCGCTAAGTCATTGGGACAAAGATATAGATATGATAGTTACTTAGAGACCTTGGGATCAGATAAAGGCATGATACATTTGTACCAAAAAACAATTATATTCAGAAATTCTATTAATATCCACATGACCAAACGTCAATCAATGGGACTCACAAAATATGTTCAATTTCAATAGATAAGTATTATTGTAAAGGAACCCTAGATTACAAACAAGTATCTAAGTACTAAGCACCAAAGAGACACAAAACTAAACAACATGGTAAACCTAAAACAAGTTACCGAGTTCTTCTGTTTACCCTTCCATATGCATATGGGTATGGTTCGGGTATGGATGCGGGGACGAGACTGTGAGGGGTTTGCACAAGGCACCTAAGGTTTGCTATGGGTTCTTCTTTGAAGAACCCACAACGAACCCGAGGTGCCCTGGGCGGACCCTGGGCAAACACCAAGTCATCCTGTCTAGGATCCGGGCGTATCTAGGTGAAAGTCAATGAAAAACATCATAGGGGTGTTGTTATCCAAGTGTTAAAAGTTCATTTTGCCATCAAGGTTCTTTGGAGGACCCACAGCGAACCCAAGGTGCCTTGGGTAGACCCTAGATGAACTCCAAGCCATCCCGTCCAAGATCCGGGTGTCCAGGTGAAAGTCAACGAAAAATGTCACATGGGTGTTGTTATCCAAGTGTTAAAAGCTCATTTTACCATCAATCATCAGTGTTTCTGCATGAGAATTATTATTGCGGTTGAAGGTTGACGTTTAATAAAACCTTATTCTACCCTAGTTCGTTTTGAATGGTGGTGTCCATTTTGTGTGGTTTTTTTAATACAATAGCTGCCCACAGCTTATTTTGCTTAAAGTTATACATTTCAACAGATTGCCTTACATTTTGTATTGACATTTGACAAATCACCAAATTATGAATATTTTCTTTTTTCAAATTATGAAGTATTTAAATATTTTGTTTATTGACAATTATGAGTATTACTATTTTTATAATTTTTAATATACTCAAAATTATAAATTATAGTTTATACAAAATTATAAATTATAATTTATAGTTTATATCTTTATATATTTGATATACCTATAATTTATAATATATAAATTATAAATTATAGTTATATAATATATTATAATTATAATTTATAAATTATATATATATAATATATTATAATTATATAATATTATAAATTATAAATTTTATTATATAATATATAATTATAATTTATAAATTATATATATATATATATAAATTATAGTTATATTGAATATTACTCAATATAACTATAATAATAATAATTATTATTATTATATGTAGTCGTAACCATACCCAAGCCAAAAAAATTGTCATACCGGCATACTCAAACCCATACACGTCCCCATACTAGGATCGACAACTTAGAAATTTAAACCCCAAGTCATAAGAGCCAAATGTATATAGTCTTCTGAGAGGAGGACCCCTCAAGCAAGCATGGCATTGCCAAAGATGAAAGCTAAAAATCATGACAACAGACAGCGATGTCACATGTGTAGCAAGGCTTGGGCCATAAAGACCAAAAACATCAACATTTATCACCACCAATGGTCCAATGTAGGATTAGATAATACCCAAATACTCTTAGGAATGTGTCAAGGGCTAAAGAGGCCGAACTAGACCATCATAGGAGGAAGTCAAATACTCCCCTCTAGAATCTCTCTTAACATTAACAACAAATGAACTTTTGGTGGTAAAGAACAAACGACGAATGTGTGCTTGCCTCTGTGACAAAGAAGACAGAGAAGGGAGAGAAACTTGATAGTGACATGAAGTGGATTTGCACCGCCTAGAATGAGACTAGGGGGCTACAATGCTCTCGTAGCAATTGGCGCAAAGGAACATTGTACTCATTAATCTATTCCCATTTAATGTAAATCAAACATATTCCACAAGCGCTTATTGTCTCCAATGCTTATAATGGGTTGAAAGAAGCAAATAATCAACGTAACGACTCTAGGAGTCTCATACAAGGATATGAGTTTGAATGATAGCCACTTGAAGGAAAGAAGCAGAGCACCTCTAATCTAGATACTAAAAGAAAGAAGATAGATAATTATCTAAGTCTTAAAAATTATGTTGCCCCACAAAACATGTTTGTCAATTTCAATTCATAATTGTTGAGAGCACACCCTAAGCTAGCCGAGGGGAATCCTCAAGTTATGTGACCAATGATCCTATAGATAGTTCATTTGAATGACAATGGCATCTATAGTTCGTAAGAAATGTGTAGCATAGAATGCCAACTTGGTGATTAGCAAATGTGGAAGAGACATCCAATTGATCTAATCATACAGTCAATATATATCCCTCTAAACCCCATGTTGATGATTCCTTTGATGAAAGACAAGCAAGGGAAACCAACAAGTACATGAATGGAGGAAGAAGACCAATAGAAATGTCAATAGATTGGAGAAGCAAACCAGTCTCAAGATGACAACAATGTTGACAACCAATGTGACCCAAAGAGGCAATCATTTCAGAAGAGAAAAGGGCCAAATATGGATACCTCTCCTAGAGTGAGGTTTAGTCACTAAGGAATTGACTAAGAATATAGGAAGCCTAAAGATAACCTCAAGGAAGCGGGTTGGGCAGAATCATCACAAACAACAATTTGAAGGGTAGTCCATTTGCATCAAATTGTACATTGAGGCATAGTTGGAATACTTATTAAGTTACCAAACTTTTTAACCAAAATGAGTACTCAAAGTAAACTCACGGGTCTTTTTCCGAAAAGAATACTCACAGAGTAAATTCACGGGTCAAATCGGATGAGTTTTCGACGAGTATATACAGCAAAAATCAGCGAATGCTTGCCGAGTTTTGGCAAGTTTGTTTGGAAAACTCGTGGGATGCAGTTTAGACATGGTTCAAACACTGAAAAAACATGGTTTTTTGCCTTTCAAAAAATTATGAAAATGGTGTGCGCCATGAAGGGCATTGCCCCCAAACCCCCACCAAACTCATCTAATACATTTTGTAGCTGTATTTTGCATAAAATTTATGTTTTTAAAAAAAATTATGTTTTTTTTCAAAATTTTAAGTATATTTTAAGTTGTTGAGTTGTCGCCAAGTCAGAAACTTTTGGTTTGCCGAGTCCAAGTTTGCAAACTATTCATTGAAGCATCACAATCTGGACTTTCTCAATATGAGGCCACTTTGTTAGTTTGAAACCAGGCCCCAAACCTTTAAAATATAGTGCTATACACCAAATGCCTACATTGAAGATGAGCATCCACAAAGGGATATCTTGGAAATTTACTTGAAAACACTGGTGTTCCAAGATAGAAATCGAGACATCTCCCTTGCCAAGACACAATAGAGAGGCAAGCTTCAAACTAAAAGACAGTCCCAAAGCAAGAATCCCAAATAGGTGTAAGTTGTAATCGCCTCAAGTTCCTCCTAGTAGAAAAGAAATGACTTGAAAAGGGCATTTCTAGAAGAGTTGAAGACCATGACATTAGTTTTACTGAGGATCACCGCGAGAAAAGAAAGCTCAAAAAAACGAGTTATAGCATCAAGCACCCTTTGTAAACCATTGGTGGAGTGAGCAAGGAAGGCAACATCAGCAAAAAGTAAAATAGCAATCAAGACATGATCTAAAATATAATCATCATCAATGTACATATGTTGCCAAAGAAAGTCCTCAATGTCATCTATGCAAATACACAAAACAATTGGCAAAGAGAGATATAAAATGCTGTTAGATATAAACTTCATATCTTCATTTCTTCACAGACTAATTCATATTGAAATTTCAACATCATGTTATTCATCTTATTGACATATGTTTACATAAAACATATTATTTAAATCCGCTACTGTTTTGGAGTTTAATGTCGTTCTCCATTTTCTAGATTTCATTATATATCTCTTTTGCATATCGTTCTTTCCCTTACATCCCATTTTGGCAGTGCTACTGATGCTCTGCAAAGCATAAAATTGAAATGGCTTCAAATATATTTTAGTACGGATGTTAGTCTATGTTCCACCAAGTCCCTTTTTTTGGGGGGGGGAAGAGAAACACATTAATGAAAAAAAGGGACATGCCCAAATTCCTACAAACAATATTTGAATAGGAAAATAGCAGAGGAATGAGGACCGAGGGGTCGGGATACGTCCCCTTGGAACATTGTTCATAGTGCTTTGAATAGAATGAATAATTTTTCCATGGATGCCTTTGTTGGATGTCAAGCTGTATTCATGTTACAATAAGAAATTCTAATGAGGATATCAATGTCTTGGTCAAACCCAAATATTGGCCAATTTCTCACCCACTAGAAGCAGCCATGCTAGATTAATGCCTGGATATGACTAAATAATTGCTAATACTTTCCTCATATATTAGACTAGCAATTGGACACAACCAAGATATAACATAAAAAATTGCGTATATATATATGTATCTGTGAAGTATGCATAGCTGGATACACAGAAGAAAAGCAGATACAGTTATGATAAGGGTGGCCATAATTTTTTTTTTATTTTATGAGATATTCCAGTGGTGCCAAAACTTACAAAATGTTTGTCATATAAAACTTATACTGCGGTAAATTTTACTCCTCATGCTTTGTCCAACTTATCATATATGAGAAAAGGCAAAATAATACCCTCAATTTAACACACTTAAATAATAAGAAATAGCTTAATTCTTCCTATGCCATAAATACATGAAAACGACAATGCCAATCTCTATCCAAAAATAATGTATAAATCATGATTACAACTTATGTGAAAAAATTTATTTACAAGAGTAAGACCAACCAGTCCATTTATGCATGACTGCCAAAGCCTCCAGAGACCCACAAGAATGTATTGTCCTAAACAACACTCTTAACAGTAACACATAACTCAATCTTGAAAGGAAACATAACGAGGAAGATTCTATCCAACAAAAGAATGGACTATAGAATATTCGACAGCCTTCAATCCCCAGAGACATCATTACAAATGATATTCACCTAATCTGTATCAACTAATAATGCTATAATTAGCATTGAACATCAATCAAACACCAGAAAACTAGAAACCTAATATAACAAGAGTAAATTGGTTCCGGAAATCATGTAGTCTTACATTTAGCTATTTATAACAGTAAATGGAATACACAAGAGAGTGAAAAACATAACTGAAGATTAAGAAGGATTATAAAGCAGGAAAACGGGCAGACCTTTTCTTACATATTCATCATAATAATACAATGCACACAAAACAGGACACCTCTCTAAAAACAAAGATAGTGTGGCTTCCTTCCCAGAGTGAAAAAAAAAAGATGATTTCTTAGTATCCAGCTTCCCACACAGCAACATTAATTATTTATAAACCTTCCGTAGTAGGAGCATATACAAAAAAGGGAAATAGGTCTTCTTTCCTTTTTATGAGAAGTAATTTGCCAAACCTTTTAGTCTGCTATTAAAAAAATGATTATAGATCTAGATAACAAAAGCTGAAGTAAACATTTTCACATCAACCATTGGTAGGTTTCAAAAAGCCCACTAAAAATAGATTATTCTTCTAGTTTGGGAAGAGAGAGTGTACCCCAAGATCTTGAAGTGTCTGATCAATGCGCTTGCCCATTCTCGCACCAGATGACGAGGTTGTTGCTTGTATCAATTGTCCCAGAATGGTTGTTCTCAAAAGGGCACGAAGCTGAGAAATTCCCTTAATGTCAGTTACAATAAAGGCGGACAAAACTGCAAATATACTGGTGATTTGAAGAACTAGTCTAGAAGATCAACATTTATTGCATGTAACAGTCAACAGTGCATCTTAAGACAGATTTGAAGAACTTGAAATTTATATTGATATTCAAACAAGCAAAAAGCAGAAAGTGTCCAATCATAAAGCAAAATCCAAAGATAACAACCATGTGACACATGTTCTATCTTCTCAACAAGATGAGTCAGTTTATAAAAATTTCTTTCATAATTGCAAGTAAACACTGTTACCCATAACAGACTATTTCTTTAGAGAAAGCACAAACAAAAGAACAGAGCAAAATAAGAAGCAACGAAAAACTGAAACTATATTCTTTCAACAACAACAGTGTACAAAATTTTATTCAAATGTTGTGACATGAAAGGGAATGATTTGTTATAATTCATAAAATAGCTACCATGACTAACTCATTCATAGATCAAAAATGATAGTCATATTATTAATTTAATTGCAAAATTCAGAAAAGCCTCTGAAACAGAATAGTCAAATGAGAAAACAAATGGTTAGCAATCCTCAAAAACCATCACAAAGAAAAAAACTATTTGTACTTTTCTACTCATAGGTTGCATGGGCCCATAATTCTATAGTTGCACCCAAACTCTAAATTCCGATAGGTATTTTCCATGGACAAGACTCAAAAAATTTGCTAGTCAGATAACAATAAGTCCTCCTAAAGTACCCTAGTTCTGACATGTAACAATAGGTTACCAAAATAAATTTTCAAGGATTGGTGACTGATAAAGAAATATGAAAAGCATGGCCGAAATGCTCATCAAGGACCCAGCTTGTCAGGTGGTGCTTAAGTCATCATCCCTGAAGTAAATGATGCACCCTTATGATCAATCTAATAAAATGTATTTTTATCATTACTTCAATATAGTCATAGCGATCTTGTCCCACTTATGCTGTCATTTAGTCAACTATGCAGTGATTAATAGGGATATCTGATAAATCAGTTATACAGTTATGCAGTCATACAGTTAATTACGCATCATCATCAGGAATAAATCAGTTACAATAAACTAACCTTACAAGTGGAAACAGGAAGCTGTGAAATGTCGGCTACATTAATAATCCAGATCCCAGGAGGTCCAGGGGGGCAACCTTATCTTAGTGAAAGGCAGGTTATAGAATATGCACAGGAAAACAGAAAACTACATTTATCCAATACACATTCAAAAAAGAGTGGAAAAATTTTAGCAATAAGGTGCTACTTCTATTCAAAACAAAAATGAATAGGATACAATGGATGTTAAAGATAGCAAGGCTGAGAATGAAAATTCCCATGACCAGAAAGGAGTAAACCCATCAAACCGGTTTGCCTAGACTACTCTTCCATCCAACCTCCATCCTAAAGGATCGAATGTCTATACGTACAATATAGTTACAAAGGAGCATGGAAAGATGAAGTAATTCATGTCCCAAACCACTTGACCTTGTTGGTTTCATGATTACTATTCTTCAATTAAGAACATAAAATAGGTGATGAATCCAATTCTATCTTGCTGTTCTAAATCAGGAATCGGATTTAAACAAATTGAGATACAAATGAAGGAAGTAATAAGAACAACCAACAGTGTAATAATAACACAAGATGCATCTTGGGAAAACACTTGCAGAAAAAACCCAACATCAAATATAGATCTCACTATATTAACTCTGAACAAGTCTTACAATACAATGAGTTGATCCAACAAATATAGCAGCAGTATCAACACTCTGACAATATGCTTATCGCTAATCACACACTCCAAAAGACCATTCAAACCCAAGCACCACCCATCTTACATGCAAATGTAACTCCCACTTATTTGACTAGTCGAACGGTCAAACTAGGTGCTCCACTAGGAAGAAGCAACTCTTCTTCCAAGATGCACTCTCACACTACCTAGAATAGACAGCCCAAGATGCTCTTCCCAATGCTCTCATACACCCATCATAATACAATTGTTAAATGACATAATGTGTCTTCAAAGAAATCTCATGGATTCCTCTAAGGGTGGCACCCCATTTCATGAGGCCAACAATTAAACATATTACAAAATATTAAATAATTACATTGTTCCTAGGATTTGCAAGGTGTACAACACCTAATCTTAACAATCTCCAGCTTGTTGTTTACATTGCCAAAGAACACAAAGGGTCCAACAAAGAAGACTAATACCTAGGGACAGAAATGCCCAGAGACAATCTGCACCAAGTAAACTTGTTTGTGCTCATTGAATAAGTGAGAAAATCTACAAGATTCTCCAAGTTGTCAACCTTCTAAATCAATACATTACCATCCTCCACATCCCAAACAAAGTGAAACTATACATCAATATGTTTCGTGTGAGCATGAAAAGTAGGATTCTTTGCCAAAGTAGGATTCTTTGCCAAATTAATGGTACTCTTACTGTCACAACTGATCATTCTTGTCTTATTTACAAAGCCAATATCAAGGCACAACCTTTGTAACCAAACTACTTACAAGCATGTGCAGCAGCCATATATTCTATTTCAATAGTTGAAAGAGCAACAACTAGTTGTCTTTTGTTCATCCAACTAATAGCACCTCCAAATCAGGAAAATACATAGCCACTAGTAGACCTTGTGCTATCCAAGTCACCTACCCAACTTACATCCACAAAACCATGTATGTCCAATACAATACCCAAATCACCTATACCATAAAGTAAAATAAATAAAAATACCTCTCTAGGTCAGCCAGGAGAGAGAAGACAAGTTATGTATTTATAGGAGGTCAATTGTTGACATTTCAATCATCATTCACTCATTCACATTTGGGAGTTATCTCTTGGAGAGGATCTTGGGACGAAAACCTCAAGCATCCTAGTGGAGAATTCCGTGACGGGGATTCATTTGTACTTCATTATTTTTGGAGCAGACTTGTGGAGTAGACTTGTGGAGCAGATTTGAAGGCTTCTCTTTGGTTGGTTGTGTGGATTATTGCCTAGGATTTTATCCTCACTTGGAGCGCCACCCTTGGGAGTCATTTTGGTATGGTTTGTAAGCATCTTTGTGCCATTTTTCCATCTCTTTTCAGACCAGCAGACCTATGCGCCACATTTTTGAGTGATTGGAGACTCATTTTTTATAGAAGGTTAGAGGAAGAATTTGTTATTTTGTTTCTGATTTTAGGGCAGATTTGTGCTGAGCAATTGCTCATGTGTTAGCCCATAACTTTGATGTAATTGAAGACATTTTTATACTCAGTTTGTAGCAGCAGACTTCTACTTTCATTTTCAGTTGTTTATATTGTTTGAATGGAGTAAATTGGTTGTTCATATCATGGTGAATTGCAAGTACATTATTGTTGATCATGTCTAAGGTGAAATGTTGACATTTTGAGATGTTTTATGGGCTGCCCAAGTTGTTATTTCAAGTCTGATTTTCACTTCAGAAGTTAGGGTTTGAGCAGAAACTAAAGTGCAGAAATTAGGGCAAATCAGAAAATTCTAAACAAGTTTCATTTGGAAAGCCTGTAAATCTAAAATAGGTGAAAAATATCCCCATTTGGGATATTACAGTGTCGGCAAGATGAGAGCATACAATGCTTTGGACCACACAACTAGCTATGATGTATGCAATTACAGAATGAAAGCAACAAAGCCAACTAGAGCACACAAGCGGCAAAGCCGACCCAAATCTACACTTCTTCAATAGATAAACATGTGTAAATGCAAGTGCATAAAGAAGAGCACACAGGCAACAGACCCGACCCAAATCTTCACCTCTTCGGCAGACAAGCGTGCATACATGCAAAGCCACTAGCAGAATGTCTAAGCTTGATTAGACCAAAATGGTCGATAACAAGCAAGCTTATTCAATGCCAAAGTGGGCTGAATGATATGCTATAGTAACTAGCGGTAAACCGTCCAGTTTTACAACATGAAATGCATGATAAGCAAAGCCTCTAGCAGTACTACCATTCAGGGTTGCAAGATAAGCATGAATACATTACAATATGTCAAATATACAAGCAAATGGTTGCAACAACTGATATAAATACCCTGATCAGACTTGTTACACTACTGCAACAACAACATTAGTTCATGAAATCTCAAGAAATCATACTTATAAGGCTAAGAGGGCAAGCTCACTGAAGTATACCACTGAATGATGATGCAAGGGAATGCTACAGGGCTGAAATCACTCTGTTCTGCTGATAACTCTGCTAAACAGAACTGAAATCATCCTTCTGGACGTACCCAACTAAATCCCAAAAGCAAATCTCACACATACAGAGTGCTGTTCACTCAAATCAGTCTATTCATAAACAGAAATAACTTAAATAAGTTTGTTCAGCTCCAAATATTATATAATGGGCTCCTAAAGTCCCTTAGACTGCTACAGTGTTTTTTGAGATGTACGGCCTGCAGTCCTTACAGTACGGGCCTCTCAAAAAATTAGCAAACACTTAAAATTTCCAAGAAAGTGAAATGCTTAACTTTATGAAGGATGGTAGCCCCCACAAAACTTCACATAAGACAAACATAGGAAGCGAATCATCTTATTAATTCCCACGCTTCAACAAGTACGGTTGGCTTTGTATGGTGCCAAGGGAATATGATATAGGTAAAGGAAACCACGATTTCTTTCCTTTTTCTTTGATGCCTCCACTAGGATGGTTCGACCAACATTAAATTGCTATTAGCTTGTAAACATTAAACGCCTAGCACTTGCAAATGATGACGTACAACCTCCCAAAAGGTAAGGTATGACCCCTCTAAAAAAACTTCATCAGCATACAAAATTTAGACTTTCAACAAAGTAGAACCACCACAAAACTAATACTCAGACCATAAAACTTCTAAAACCTGCACTCCAAGAATCACATCAAAACACATCTAAAGTATCCATTATCAGCAACAAACTGTAAAAACTCCACTTGCAGCACAAAAGTGATTTTAGGGTGAAATCACTCTATCCAACTAGGAGGATTTTCGTCCCCGAAACTAGTATTCCAAGTGGATTTTTGTCCTAAAGAAATATGGAGAAACTCAAGTTCTTACTCAGAGCAAAAAGCAAAAAAGCAATATCCAGCATAACATTTTCTCTATGCTCAACTCCTCTTTATAAAGGCACTTTTTAGGGAAACTTTTTGGGGAACCAAATAATAATTCTTTTTTTCCACCAAAATATAATTAAAACATTTTTATGTGTGCAGAAGTCCACCTTTTTGCCCCCTTGTGCCTAACGCCACTTTATAAAGTCACTCTTTCTTGTCTTCTGTTAAAACACGTTTTAATAATATAACATAAGTAGCTTAAATAAAATAAAGTTACTTTTGGCAACTTAAGTTAAATTATTAACTTACGATATGTACTGTAGTATATAACTTCACAACCTACGGTCTGCAGTATATAACTTCACAACTTACAGTATGTACTGTGGTATAGAACTTCCCAACTTAAAATCTGCAGTATATAACTTCACCCATAGAAAGTTGGCGCTCTTCAAGGATGATGGACTTCTCCAAGAATCTTGGAACTTTCCAAAAATGTTGGAATGGACCAGAAAAGGGACATTACACAATATTGAATTTTGCTCATGAAAATCATTTAATTGTGACTCCTTTGAGAAAGGCAAGGGTGTATACTTCAAAAACTTTCATGCATTTTCTGAGAGTATGCATCAATGCTTGTCAATGCTTGTTAACCTACAATGAGGCCTATGTTACAGTTTTTAAGAGCAATGCTAAAATGATATGACCGTTCACTGGTCAACCTTTCGGAGAGGAGAAAGGATCTAATTTTGACCATGCATATTCCTAGTTTACAAAGGATACAAATTTCAATGTTTCATGAAGGCATTTCATTGTCCTTTCCATCTACCTTCAAATCTTGGGAGTAATAATAGTTTCAAATTCATTAGGCCAGTCATCTGTCTTGACTCTGTTTGAAGCAACTTGGTTATTGATACAATACAAGGTCTCAGTTTTTGAAAACAAGAGTGCAATCAAATCATGGAAGTTTGAAACAAGATCTCACAGACCCAGATATAACTGTTTGGCTCAACATATTAATAAATTCTGTTTTCAGTCATTCAGTAATAACCACACGTTAATTAAACAATATAAGTTTTCTTTTTTCCTAATTCAAAAACTAAATTTAGGAAACTCACCAAATAAAGAAACACATGTTCAGTGAGTTGCCTGGCAACTACTTCTTTACCAAGTTATACAATATAAGCACCAGTCCCCATTACTCTACCCAAATACATCACTAGAAATATAGGGTTTAATCCCAATCCTTGTATCACCATGAACATCCACCAAAGCATGGATTAGAGAGGTATATTAACATACATATGTATGCCATAGATATTAAAACTATTGCCATTGATTTTTATGAAGTGATTGAAGAATACATCAGTATCATTTTTTGGTTCTGTTTTCGTATTTTGGTAACATTCTCCTTACTTATAGGAGACCATGCAACAAATTTCCAGCGATAGACATAAATATCAAAAATCCGAAGGGTCTCAGAGGCTATCTTAAAACCACATATTCCTGTGCACTTCTCTTTTAATATGCTTGAAATTCTTCAAAAGGAAGCAAAACGGGAGATAGAACAGTACATATTACCTTAGGACTAGATTGTATGGAGATTCCAGCTGTACTTGGTGTTTGAGGCACAGTAACAGGAATGTGCGGCTGAGGAATTGGTGATGGAGATGTTGACCCAGCCGGAGCTGGAATTTTTTCAACTTCTACATTTGTAGGAGCAGCAGCTGGCACTGTTGTAGGCAATTCTGTTTCTTCCACATTCTGCAGAGCAATAGGTTGATAAATTGGTAGTAGATCATGGCAACAACCATCAGAGGAAGATTTATCATGTTAATCTCCATAGCAGAATAAGACCTACTGATATAGCCTATAGAATTCAAGATTGGCATTCTAATTTAGGAAAAAGAATATCATTATTATATAAGCAGAGAAACCGGATAATAACTACAACTATCATCTCAATCAGATTCAAAATAGTAGAAGCATCAAGGCAATGATGTGCAAATAGAAGAAAGCATCCAAGTCAAGGTCTTAAGTGATTAACAATTGCAGTTAATGAAGTTGCATGCCTACCTGAATTCCTGAATTTACCTCTAATTTTGTTTCAGTAAATATCAGAATGAGAATGTGGCAATAGTACAATACATATAGCTCCATATCCTCACCTTTGCATTCTGTCGTGATTCAGTAATGCGTTTTGCCTCAGCTAAGAGCTGAAACAAAAAAGCCATTGCAATATTTAGCTCTAACAATTTACTCTTAATCGCTATTTCATTTATTGATGGAAAGATAAGCACAATTTTGGCATAATGCTTGCTTGTGGAGATATATTTAAAAGAAATACTGAAAAGAGAACCTCAGCATCCTCACGCTCTTGCTGTCGTGACTGAGAGAGCATTGTTGCCAGTGCCCGTTTGCGTTCAACTTCATGTATTATGTTATAATGATCCTGGATAGAAAATGAAGATTATTAAGAATTAAAAAATACTGTGCAATCAAAAAGAATCAGCAAAAATAATCCCAGGAGACAGTAGCATTCTGAATTTCCACAAATCATTGTAAGGTTCACCTTAACAAGAGGGTGATCAGCAATCTCATCAGGAGATGGAGCTTTCGCCAAAAGTATTGCTCTAGCAGCTGACAAAAAAAGGAACCAAAGAGATATTCAAAATCTGTAATCTTATAATTATGAGCTAAAACTGCTCTGCAAATTACAACTTGCATATATCTATTAAGTGCTGAATTAGTGCACCTGAATAGTACCGGTTCTTGAGATCCTCCACACTCCGTGATGGAGTAAATCTATCAGCAATTATAATAAATCGAAGATCAAATTGTCGGCACAAATCAAAGAGCTGGTCTGTCTCATGCCGAGTCCACTTCTGAAGAAAGAAGAATATTAGGAAAGGCATTCTATTTACATTTCTTGAGATAGTTAGCATATGCTTAGACCTATAAACACACTTTAAAGATGAACAAATGGTCATAGCTCCTTAACTGTTTCCTTCTTCAAAAATGCAAATAACATAGCAATTGAAGTCACATACTTCCTAATGAAATGAAATGTTAGGGTCTAAAACTTGATCCAAGGTCCTAACTTTAGACTTAGATCTAATTATATTTTGTATGTGGAGCATGCATATGTTATGAGGCACCCACACTTTAGACATTAGACATTAGAATACTAATGATATACGTGTTAGTCCTATTTTATATTTAATTGTTAGTTTTGAGCTCCTTACAAAGGCACAAGTAGTTAGTCAGTAAGGTAGGGTTTCCACATAACTACCTACCTCACCAGTCAGGTCAATTTCCTCATAATAGACCCTCATTCCATTTGTTAGGAGTTAATGGCTTATACGCACCCTGTTGTTTTTGCATTTTCGGAGAATTACAAAAAGTGTCACCATGACAAGGACTTAGAGAGGTTTTTCTTTACTATTGTGGTATAAGAGCTACTGGGCAAAGCTTATGGTACAAGATTGTGCATGGTGTTGGTGCATGTGGGACACGGTGAATGAATAGCATGTGAAAGCCTCTTAAGCACTCCATGGGTGATGTAGAGATCATTGCTACATTTACATCTTTTGACTTGTATTGTCTAAATGCACTTGCGATTATTCCTTTGAAATTGTAGGGTTATCAAAGGTTGTATGGCAAGTGCTGTAATGAATATTTGGTATCATTTGACATTATCGTGCATATTTGAAATCTTAAGTTCTGTAACGAATATGTTAATTACTCTAAGTAGTTTTTTAATTGTCTGAAGCAAGGAAAAAGCCCTATTCAGAACTACTAAAGAGGTAGTGTTGTTGCAGAGAGAGAATAATGTTAGGAAACTGAAAATTAGACATCATTTTGCTGCTGCATCACATTGAGAAAGAGAACACCATCTTGTTTAATCATGTTGTTTTTCTTTTACAAAGTAAGTGGCTCAAAGAGGACAAGGCTGTCATAATATTTTTTTATTTTGCACGTCATAAAATCTGGCTGAAAGAGGGGAAGGTGTTTTTTGTAAAGGGCTGTCATTATATTTTTTAAATTATTGCTTAAGTGTTCTAAAATATTTGTTCTCTTTTGCAGCCAGGGCATGTACCGATGCAGAGGTACTTTTTCTGAATAAAAGACGTTTCTGCTGAGGAATGCTACATGAAACCACCATAATTGCTGCTAAAACACAACTTCTGCCACAGAAGATGATGCTTTCATTTGTTGCTTGATTTGTTTTATTTAAACAAAGTAGTGTTTAGTTCAAATCCCCTAAAGCCCAACGTAAATGAAATCCAGCATTAAATAGATCATAAGTACAAATAGTTGAGTTAGTTGATTTGTCTTAAGCAAATCCAGTGAAATACAAAAACCTAGAGGCTCTAAGTTCAAATCATCACAAAGTTATTTTTTTATTAAGTGTTATTTAAACAAGGGGTATATCTTATCCTCTGTTTTCAAACAAATGGAATTTTTTCATATTTGTGGAAGCAATTAGGTGTATCACTAGATGTATAAGACGATATTATGTAATATTTGTCACCGTTGCAACTGTACATCCAAGTGCAAAGATTTTTTGAAAAAATGTTTTAAAAGCACCACCTGGAGGTCCAAGTGCAAAGATCCAATAGTTGCATTTTTTATAACTCGTCTTGTTTCTTGTTAGTGTTGTGGTGGGAACTCTGCAAATTATTTTTCCTTTTCATCATGCCTAAAATTTACAGTTTTTATGAGTTCAGATAGGATTACTACTTCTAACTTTTCCAATGTTTCTCCGACTTTCCATGATGAGAGGATGCAGGGATGTGGGGAGGAGGTTTTGGTGACAGCAAAAATATTCCCAAATTTTGGGGATGACAATAGGATGGCAGAGAGACGGCTATTAAAATAACTTAAACAAACTAAAAGTAGCTGAAATTTTAAAAAGTAAATACAATGTGCTGAATTTGCAATGACAATCATCCCCCTTCTAGGTTTTAGGGGTTTTTTAGCATTTTTTTCCTTTAAAATATAATTATTTTTATTTTTATGCACCAAATCGAGCAGGCTGTCCAGTCCTAAAAAATGGGACATCCCCTCCAAGTCCCCAAATCCCCAAGCCCCTAGAACATCTAGGACATTGGGAATGTCGCCCAGACCCTAGAGACACATCCCTGCGGAACACTGAATTACTTTTCCAAATGTAAAAGGTTGATGGAAGCAACTTTCATTGTTAAAGAGTTGTGGGATGTTGCAAAAGATGATAGCCTTATATTTCACATGAACATTGATGCTCTTAATCAGGTTAATCTAAAAGATACCAAAACTTTAGCAATAACAAGTGCAGTTACGCTACAGAATTTTAGGATCACATTGAGAATGAAACATGGTTATTTGACCTAGATGAACCTTGCTGAGCGGTAAAATACAGAGCCTAACATAAGAAAATTGACATTCATGTGCAATGGTTCAATATTACACTTTCTGAAGGGGATGATTTCAATGATTCGATACCTAGACTTCACAGCTTGCAAACACAGTACAGTAAGGTAGGTTTTTCCAACAGACATGATGATTTTATAATCACAACTGCTTTAAAAGGTTTGCAAGACTCTTACAGAAACCTTATTGAGACAATTCATGTATCAGAGAAACAACATGGATAACATTTGATGAGTTGGTTGAATTGCTTATCCACCATGATTTGACTCTTCCCAAACAAAAAAGTAAAAACAAAAGATGCATTGGTTGCGAGGTCCAAGGTCAATGACAAACAGGGTAGTAAGTATTCACACAGAACTTCATGCACTTTACTCACATCTTCTAGCACATTTACCTGGCAGCGTGGTGATAGAGGTATCAGGGTTGGTCTGTACTATCCCCAATTGGATCTGCCCTAAAATTCTGAAAATAATTTTCTGAATTCTGCCCTAATTTTCTGCACTTTAGTTTTCTGCTCAAAACCCTATATTCTGATTTTATTTTCTGCTCTTAAACAAATTATTACAGCAAACATATATATGCCCAAACATGACAAACAAGCATGGCAAATGATGCTATGACTATCAAATGATATCCACAACAAACATGAATTACACCATGAAATACACAATGTAAGGCATCCAAATGCAACAATCAATTCTGACTTTCCGTATAAAGTCTGCTGCTACAAACCTAAAGTTCTGATCTGATTTTTACTATGGATTCTAGGGCACAAACATGACAAACAATGCCCAGATTTCCGCACAATAAATCACACCTATAAAATATGTTTGTACATACCAAATACATGCAAAATAGAAGACAAATGATCAACCCTAGCTGAGAGAATCCTCCATGAAGTGCGCCTAGGGTTTGCTGCCCCAAATTGCCCTCCAAACAAGTGAAATTGCCCTCAAGATTGGGCACTCCAAATCTGCTCCAAAAGGTGGCGCTCAAGTAGGGTAAAACCCTAATGCAAGCTGCTCCAAAATGACACCAAAATGCTGCTCCAAAAATGATCTTCAAATCTGAATTTTGCAATGTTCTCCTCCAAAAGTCACCAATGAAGCACGACTAGAACTCCGTGATGAATCCTCCAGAAGGATGTGCTAGGGTTTCATCCAACTCACCACATCCCCAAGGGTTTTCGTCATTGGAATGAAGGCTAGCAATAGTCCAGCCAAAGAGTATGAAACTCAAGAGAAAATGAGATGTGAATGATGATGAAATGACTTGCAAATCACCTTGTTTTTATACACAATTTTCTTCCTCCTCCAAGCTGGCCGACCTCATCCACAAGGCTGTAAGAACCCTGTCTAGTTCTGCCCTGAATTTTGAATTTTAGTGAGACATTTTGTCAAACACTTGTCATGCAATGTCACTGTATTCAGATTTCTGAGTTCTGTGTTTGGTTTTGATGCTTGTTTTAGAAAATACATATGTCAATATATAGGAAACATAACCAAATACTTTGCATGCATAAACATCAAAATACCAACACTAAATATGCCTTTATTTTCATCAAATCAGGTCTGATTACAATGTTTATCAGGTCTAATACAGAATGTAACAGCGAATGAAACGCTTATTCAAATTAAATATTTGAATACAATCTTGATAGTTTACATTAGCATTACAATCTCCAACATACCCGGAATTAATCTTCAATGGATGATGCACATATGATGACAAAATGCCAAGGAATGAAGGCTGATATAAGAGCTGATACAAATGTGTGACTGCTGTGATTTATTTCTGAGTTGATGGGGACCGCTATAACATCAATTACTTCATCCAATACTCCTAAGGCAGCAATAAGGAACCTAGGAGAGCGGTTGAACCTCCAAGGGTTGCGCTAAGGTTTGGTACTCCTTTTGACCCTGTTTTTACACTCCTAGGCAGCAGTGACTCCCTCTAGCAGGTCCACGAACCCTCAGCTAAGCGGCATCAAGTATAGAGAGCAAAGGGAGATCATAAAATGGAAATTGACCTCTATCATTGGTGGCGCCAACAATAGATTAAAACCCCTTTGAAAATCTGCAAACAAACCCTAGAAATATCTCCTTGTAAGGTGTTGGCAACTCAAATCTGCAATATGTGTTCAAAGAATATGGCACTAGGGTTTAGTATAAACCCTCTAAACTCCTCCATTAAACTCCATAATAGATGCAATGAATTTCTCCTTCAAAATCCTGCAAAATATCTCTTTGAAGCTCAAAAATCCTCCATAAATCGATCCAATCCCAAATTGGTATTTGACACAAATCTTCCAATTTGGTGATGAAACCCTAGTAGCTATAACCTGCAAAAATAATGACTTTCCCGCTCTTCTACAATGCCAAAATCCTGCAATAATGCTAAATAGTAAACCCTATGTGGATTTACCTCTCAAGTGGTATTGGGTTTTCGTCCAAACCACAAATGTCTAAGGGTTTTCGTCCTTAGGACAAGCTGAACCAGAAGTTGCAGCAAAAAAGAAACTCTCCAATATGCAATTGACAAAATGATAATATGATGAAATGAACTCCAAATGACCTCCTTATAAAGCCTCCAAGAGGTCCACTCCATTTTGCCAATTTTAATTCTTTTGACATCCATAATAAAATAATAATTTATTTGACATTTTATTATATTTTATTATGTTACTTATTTCCTTTCTCCAAGTCATTTTTGCTACAATGGCTCATCTATTCATTCCCTTATCATATGAATTAGCCTACAAGAATGGTGAATAGGCTAATCATCCTCTACCAGGTGATCACTCTGGTAATGAGGACATTACTTATTTTATTATCTTTTTCCTTCCTCTCATAGAGCCGACCTCATGCTAGGCGCCTAAATAAGGTATTTTATTTTTCTTATTTTCTCTTTCCATTCTCCAAGTGGGGCGAACCGCTTAGGTATCTCATACATCATGATTTTGATGTTCAATTAGGTCATCCACCTCCAAGGGAAATTACCTTAATTTATTCTTGTTTTCCTCAAAATCTCCAAGGCATTTTCCCTCTTTTTCTTCCTTTTCATTTTTCTTTTCTCTCCCTTGGTCGCTCATCTCTAGGGCAAATTATTTTAATTACTTCAACTTCTCCAATAAATCCACAAAAATATACAAAGCCATCCCTTATGATCAATTTGCCCTAAACATTTGACTAAGTATGAAATCTAGCCAATTAGGTTATTCCCTTAGCCTTCCGACTTAGCCTACGGGAATAGGATAGGCTAGCCAACTGCACTAGGTGATCACTCGGAAAACGGGGACATTACATGGTCAAGGAGAAGGTTGTGGTTGAGGAGGAAAAACTTCAGGGCAGTATGATAATCAGCATAATCCCACAAGTGGCGAAGACCATCACAATATACAAGGCAATGGTAGAGGTGGAGGCTGAGCCAAAGGTCATGGTGGTAGGAAAGATGTAAATTGCTTTCAATGTGGAGCATATGAGCACTATGCTTGAGTGTCACATTCCTTTTGAAAGGTTGAAGAGAACTCAACCCAACATGTATCTAATGAACATGAAGTTGTGATGCAGTTGAGGATTCAATTTCTACATTAGAGTTTGTTAATTGACCTTCCAATGAGACAGGTTTGCAGGATGAGTTTAGAGATGTATGGTAAAGTCAAAGGAAGAAGATTGTGAGAGACTAGAGTCCGAAATTGTTTCCCTAAGAAAGGAATTGGAAAAAGCAAATGCTCAATCAAACAAGAACCTGAAAAATGAGAAGAGCACGGAAGTTGGTACTAACTATGAAGAAAAGCAAAGCTCAATCCCAATGAATCCGAAATTGGTTACTTAAGGAAAGAATTAGAAAGAACAACTACCAAGCCAAACAGGAGCCTCGAGGTTGAGAAAAGTACCGAGATCTTAGATGATATTATAAATGGGCAAAGGTCATCATGCATAAAGACAAGTCTCAGTTATGAAGCAAAACAAGATCAACTTTCAAATGAGCTACCAAAGAAAGGAAATGAGAAAAAACCAAAAGGATATGCAAATATGCTTTAAGAGCTCCATCAATGGTGATAGGTCCAAGAAGAGAGAAAGTAATGTCACTTAGAAAATTAATATTCATACAGGCAACAAATAGATTTTCAGAAGACCACTCCCTCCAAGGCAAGCACAAATGAACAAGTTTCAACATTCATTTCATGGTTATTGCTATTCCTGTAATAACTTTGGTCAAAAAGCAATAGATTGTTGGACACATGCAAGAGAACCTGGTTGGACCAAGAATAAAAGTTCTTATGGGTTGCCAAATGATAATTGCAATATCATATGTTATAAATGCAACAACCTTGGTCATAAGGCAAGAGATTGTAAAACACAAGCAAGAAATGATGGTTGGAACAAGAGTAGTACTTATGGATTTTCAAGAAGGAACTATAATTCCTTTATTCCTTTGGTGGATTACAATGTTATATGCTACAAGTGCAACAATTATGGGCATATGGCACGATTGTGTAAAAGTGGCTTTGAGGAACCCCCCAAGCAGAACAAGAAAGTGGAAGCCATGGATAATCAAAAGAAAGAAAATACCAAAGTATGGAGAAACAAACAAGAGCAAGATAATGATAAGAAGGAAGTTAGGCATGTGCAAACTGCACTTCATGCACAAGTGGTATCGCCTAGTCCATAAGGAGAAATACAAGTTCAAGGGGAGCTAACCATTGCATTATATTTTAATTCCATGGAGAAGACAATTCAAGATAGATCAACTAAGGAATATTCTATATGAGCATTCCATTGTCATTGATCAAAGGGCGAGAATTATTAGAGAAAGAGATGTGATTGGAGAAAAGAAAGAGAGATTAAAGAATGGCTAGGCATACAACAAGACTATTGAGTTATGTTCTTGGGATGATGGAGGTTAAAGACATAAGAAGTAAAAACCATAAACACTCCAACAAAGTATAGTTCAAAACATGTATGACAAAACGGTTGACAAATGATGCATGGCAGCATGTTGAAAGACAAAGTACAGTGGGAATGGTGACAATATAGTCATCAAAGGCATAAGAAGTATGACACATTGAGAATGGTGATAATCTTCAAGTCAGAAATAGCAGCCTCCAATGATAAAGAGATAATGAACTTTTCATAGAACATTGAACAAGAAGGTTATCACATGACAATGTTTCAATGTGCAAGAGTGACAATCAAATAAGAAAGATAATATATGAATGAAAGAATATTACATAGCATTTGATGACAATGTGAAAAGTGGCAGAGGTTATAGTAAAAAGATGATAAAGAGCCTAGAAGGTTTGAGACAATGAAAGAAGAAAGAAGATAGTGATAAAGATGTTTGCAAGACTGCATTTAATGACAGAAGGATGAGAATGATCCAAAGGAGTCCTTGCCTGAAGAGTATGCTTGTAAAGATTTTGCTAGAACACACAAGCATGTGTTGACAAAAGCAAAAGAAATGGATGGTGGTAAGTTGGATGGTTATGTTGGTACTTATGTTCGAGTTCCTATTGATGTAATGATGCTACAGAAGACAAAGGATAGAGGTATAATGAATATCCCTTTACCATTAATGAAAAGGGGGAGAATTATAGAAAAGTGGAGAGCTACAGCAAGGAAGAGTTATAAGAATAAGAAGAATGATGCCATTAATGTCAAGGAGTATTACAGACAAGGGGAGTTTCTTTGTGAAGACTTGAAGCCATTTTCATCTTGTAAGATGCGTAGTGAATGATGGGATAACAAAACAAGTTCCTGATTTGTTAAACCTAAGAAAAACATCCAAATTATTTTTTGGACAGCTATAGAGGAAGCATATCACCCAAGTGTCATAGAGACAAAGAGAAAGCCTTACTAACAGGGGGAGCATCACAAAAAAGAGAGAATCATATCATGATGAAAAGAGGTGTACTAAGTATCCCTTTGCCCTTGATGTCAAAGGGGGAGAGAGAGGGGGGGAGCAATGCAAAAGGAGAGAATTATGTTTGTGTTGCCATCAATGACAAAGGGGGAGATTGCTGGAAATGTTGTCATTGATGTCAAGTACATAGACAAGTTGGTTGTCATTGATGTCAGAGGTGATGTCAAAGGAGTCAGTGACAGTGCTTCACAGTATGGGGATTATGGTGAACCTGTCCTCCAAACTTGGACAAGGCTCTCAATGGAGTTGATGCAAAACTAGGGTATGCACTCACATCTCAAAGTTTTAACATTGGCGACACTATTACAGCATTTGTAGAAAAGATAAAACGAGATCTATCACATGAACAAGACCGATCTTGATCATAAGAAGAGAGAAAGTATTAATATGAACCATGACTATATACACAAAGAAGTTACAACAAATACATCATAATAGTAAGAGTAATCACAAGAAGAAAGCTTGGTTCGAAGACAAATGATATGCAAAGCGAACTTTTGGAACATATTGAGTTGGATGACTGAGTGCAACCACTTACAGAGGATCTGGTTTTCGATATTTTCCGTCAATGTTTTCAATTTGATAAGGATCTTGTCAATAATGGTATTCCAATAAATTGGTTGTCGGATTGAGTATGGTGCACCTATTGTGCACAGATACTGAAGGTTGTTACCAATTTGTAAAAGCAGGCGGGATGCAGCACCTTATCAATGTTTTACAGCATGATTTGAATAGATCAACCAATACAATCCTGCTAGCATTTGGAGTTGTTGAACATGCCTATCGTTATGCAGTTGGTTGTCAAGCCTTTTTAGGATGAGTGCGACATAAAGGTTTATGCTATCTCAATAATGTCCACGACTAGACAAAGGGAGTTGGGAAAGATACTCAAAGTTGAGCTGGAGCAAGCGCAGTTTGTGTGTATAAGAATATGCATCCAACCATGGGAAACACTTAGAATAACAATGATCATGAAAGGCAGCAAGGATGAAGAGCGACTAAGGAAGTCAATTTGATTAAAGATTAAATGAAAGGGAAATTAATTAAACAAAGATTAGTTTTAAACATGAGCCGACCTCCATATAATAAGATAAGGATGATATTAATGTATGAAAAAGGTGCATTCAAAATAGATATCACAATGATGCGATTTGCATATTAAAAAAAGAGGGCAGCGATTAGTATGTGGTTACAAAAGAGAAGCAATCACTTTTAATAAGTGCAATTCAAAGATTAGTCATAAGGCAGCATTGGAGATTAAATACAATTTAAATTAAAGATTTAAATTGATGATGGTGATCGACTTCCCAAGAGGTCCGATTAAAGACTATGAAGGAATGTGGTTTATGAATGAATGCTGGCCGACCTCTTTTGAGGAGTCATAACCCTTGGGTGAAGAGGTAGATTGATCAGGTATAAAAGGAAGACAAGATGGAGGACAAAGAAGTAAGCAATGCAATGATTTATTTCTGAGTTTTGAGCAGATATAGAGGAAGAGAAATATGAAGTGTAATTCTGATTTATTTTGAGAAGGAAGTATGTGTGAATGCATGAAAAGGATATAAGCAGATTTGTGAAGGAAAATATGAATATACCTAGTGATAAAATTGAAGGAAGATATTGACAAAAGATTGGATCAGATTTATGAAAGAGAAGTTACATGATTTATAGCAGATTTGTGGAGAGAAAGTACATCTGTGTGAACCTGATTTGAAAAGAACGGACTTACATCATACAGAATCAAAAGTAGTGATCAGATTGTGAGTAAAGGAGAACGAAATTATCCATTGAAGAATTCGTAGACCAGCGCCTAGAGATTGGTGTCTCTTACTAAGTTGGTGCTCAGTTGTGAGGGCTAGTGCCTACAAATTCTACAAGCGGGGAT
The DNA here is from genome assembly GCA_027924645.1 of Cunninghamia lanceolata. NCBI lineage: Eukaryota > Viridiplantae > Streptophyta > Pinopsida > Cupressales > Cupressaceae > Cunninghamia > Cunninghamia lanceolata. The sequence continues at coordinate 1,018,314 of BSBN01000326.1, read as the reverse complement.
TGGTGTCTCCAATGGGTTGGTGTTCACAAAAAGAAGAATTGTAAGAGAAGTAGGTTGGTGCCTACAGAAGAAAAATCAATATATATATAAGCAATATTTTGTCGTGGTTTTCTCCCACAAGGGTTTCCACGTAAAATCGTGTGTTCTCTCTATGTTCATAATTGCTACATCTTACATGTGTGATTTATTGTGATTGGTTTAAGTTTGGAAAAGTAAAAGTTTGTTTGACACTGATTCACTCCCCCTCTCAGTATCACCATGTGCTCATCAGAGTACATGATTGGCATGTTTATTTTGAGCATTTTGGCACATATATGTTCACTGTCCACAATTTATTTATAAATCAGAAATAAAGATCAGAATTCAGATTTAGGGTTTGGGAAGAAGAAAAATCAGAATTCTAGGGCAGATCTGATTAGGGATCTTATAGTGGTATCAGAGCAAGTGATCTTGCCAGCCTAAAGGGTTTTATGATAAGAATGTTGACTTATGAATCTTGAGGATAGAGAATATATCACATACAGAAAGTTATCCAAGAGATCATTGAGACAGAAGAAGTGCCAAAGACCAAAAACCATTCCAAGGCATCACCTTCCAACTAACAAAAGAACTTTCCCATTACAAGGAAGAATGATGACAGCAAGAATGAACTCAGGAGAAGAAGTCTTTGTTTTTTATGCAAAGGAACTTGGGAGCCCAACCACCGATGCAAGAATAAAAAAGATGAATCGGTGATCACAGGTTTATTTCAGCAGAGTGATGATATGGACAAAGAAAAATCACTTAATGCTCACTTTTAGTACACCCTCTTTAAAGGAACTGGTTTTTGTACAAGACTTACACTAGAAGAGAGGGCTGAAATATTAAGGTGATTTAATGTGAAGATTTTTAAACCATCTACTAGTAGCCCTTCCTCTAGGACTTCCTAGCATATATCTAGTACTTGCAATTTATTCAGTTCCAATTTTTGAGGTGAGTGAAATGGAACCTAAGAGGAAACAAAAGGCCACAAGTTTAATTCCAAACCTAATTATATATGTATAACATGCAAGCTTAAGAGGATGTGGATGATGCCACTAGCAAATTCTTCTTTGCCAATAATATTCCATTTTATGTTGCTCAATCTCCTTATTACAAGAAGGAATTCGCCAAGACATGGACAGTAGGTCAATCTTATGTTCCTCTTGGCAAAACCAAATCCAAATCCGTCATTCTAGAAAAATAATGTGTTCCAAAGTTATCTTGTTGATTGATGAGTTGCAAGTTACATGAATGGCACACAAGTGCTCTATCATCATGCATGGGTGGATGAACATTAGACATTGCCCATTCATCAATGCTGTAGTCAAACTTAAAGAAGGCCCTTAATTCAAAGATTATGTTCAGTTAGTATGAGATAGAAAATATCCATTGCGTCCCATAGTTTTACCACCATCAAATAAGGCTACTCTGCCAGTCCCAACCTTGGAGAGATCTAACAGTGCATTGATACTATGCTTATCCCGATGAAGGCCATGATTCATCATAGAAACCCCACCTTAGCATTTTATACAACTGCATTTAGCCCATCATTCAACAAAGGTGGGAGAAGCTAAACACCCTTTAATAAATGGCCACATATGTAGCGAATCCCAAATGATTTGTGGAGAATCTTGGAGAAATAGTTCCTATTGATGACAAGGAAGTGAAGAGGGGTTGCATGAAGGCCCTTGCAAAAATGTACAATGTGGAGGATGTTGCAACAATCAAGGATCGGTGGACTAAATTTGTTGAACTTTGAGGTTACATATGGCACAAGATAAGCTGGTAAAATGGTGGCAGCCATATGTGCCTTCATCATTTGCTACAAAAACTTATCATTCACCTCTTCATGAGATTCTAGTTCCTTTGTTACTAAGAGGAATTGATCTACATAGAGCTTTATCAACTTTCTTAGGAATAGCAAGATTATTTCTAGAGAGTGGATAAGCTTCTTGTTGTACATAGTGCCTTTGTTTCATTGATCACAAGACAAATGTATAGATGTAGATCCCATGAAGCCAAGGTACGTAGATAAGATCTAGGATGTGTGGTCAAGATTGGTTAGGGGTCATGTTGCAAGAGCCAGATTCCAGTAGTTCCATTTATGAGAGAAGCAAATCATAGGATCTCCATTTGTTGATGATTCTAATTTTGGCAGTTTGATTTTCAGCATTTATTTTGTAACTTCAGACTTGTGGTTTTAAATTGATGATGGATGGTCATTTGTAGAATGAAAATATAAGAATTTCAATGTCAAAATTTCATCCATTTGAAATCATTAATGATTAATGTGCCAATGTCATTCAATGTTGAATCATGGATGTTATTAATTAAATTTCAATGATTTTCTCATTGTTACCAGGAGACAGGGATGGGTACCGGTATGCCATTTTCAAAAAAAGTTGGAGATGGACACTTGGAGACAGCAAAAATAAAAAAAATATATATTTACATATATAATTTAAATTTAGAAAATAATAACAATAGTCATACAATGGATATGCAACTTTAAAGAAAGCAAAATGCTAAAATAATTTTAAAAATTTAAAAATTAACATTTTAAAGTATTGAAATAGATGTCAATGAAAGCAAAGATTAATTGTATCAATATTTGAAAATCATCATTATGATATAAAAAATTATTTTAAAACATAATCACCTGGAGATGGCAGATAGAGACTAGGAGGGGAATGCCATTATTTTGAAAACATGGTACAGCAGTCCATGGAGATGACTATATTTTCAATCAACTGATAAAACTTCAATGCATGTGCACACTTTAAGCCACATTATTGTTTCTCTTTGTACTATTACCTCTTTGGGATTTCATTAAAAAAACTTCTGCTATGAATAAATTGTAAATTTTAACACCGAAAATAGAAATTATAAGTCTATTAAGGTATTTCTTTAGGTATTTTAGCTTTTGTCCACCACATGTCTAGCACTTCAGGAAAACCCAGTGTAATTTATATGATATATCTGAGAAACCTATAAAGGTAGTTACCCAGTTTTAAAGGAATGATTCTAGGAGACATATAGGGACACAAAGAAACTTCAAATGAAGTCTCCTAATGTTTGGAGATGTCCCAATATGGGTCTCTAAGATGGGGACGTGTTTCCCGTACAAGAGACAAGTACCAAAGGTCAGGGTAGGAGTCTCCTAGTAACTATGGATTTTTCTTAAATTAATTTTCAAATATTTGTCACCCATCCTGTTTCCCCAAAATCAGGGAAATTTTCTGTCATCCCTCAAAATGTGCTGGCCCCCATCAACCCAACCTCTCACCCCCCTCCCTCCGCATCCCCACCCCGCCTGCATTCAGAAACTTGTAGAACCACCGCTATATAGTTTTAACTGTTTGAACCAAAAGCATTGTTTCTTATTATTTAATCTGCAGTAACATACTAATATTATAATCAAAAGAACCTCAAAGATTACAGAGTGGTCTTACATACAGGATCAGTTAAATACTTTGCATATTCCTCATCGGTGTACTTCACAACATCAACAGTCTGCATATTGTATCAGCAATTGAAGTATAAATAACAAAACATTGATTGAATTATTCCATTGTACATTCAGAAATTGTAAACAAGTAAACCAAAGCACAAAAAAAATTACTTTGTTATACTTTGCAAATGCATAGTCTCCTGTTGGACGAACTCCATTTACAACTTTAACCTGATTAAAATTACATATTTCAAAAAAGTGTGCCACATTAGTTGACCCAACAACTCAAGAAATTAGCCTGTATGAAGAAAATGCCCATTATAATGGACTGTCACTCTAGTAATACATAGATGTGCAATTGCATATGCAACAATAACACAAACATTCAAACTCCAGTTGACAGAGATGCTAACCCAGTGGTAAAGCTCCAAATTATCCCTACGAGCAGATGATGTAAAAGGAAGCCACTGCCAAGAGATCTGCATCATTCAACAAATATTTAATTAGATTACAATCATGCACAAAATTTGAACATAGAAAGAGAAAATAAAAAGAGCAAGACAGACAATAACTTGCAAAAAAGCAAGCAAAATCAAAAATAAACACTTAAAGAATATTGTTAAATCTAGGAATTAGTCCAACACATTTCATGTGCTCAAGAATCATTGGAACTTGTAACCCCTATAGATTCATTGCCAACTTAGGGATTCTACCATGATCATTGAAATACTAAAATAAGCGATCACATAAACAGAGCACAATCTATACAATTAAAAGTGACCTTTATATAGTGAGAAATGTTTTAGAATTACAACTGTAAATAGTCTTATAGTCCATCCTGTCCATGATTGGCAAATTTGAACAAGTAAAATCTAATGATACAGGTTCCTGCAGGTATCCCTGCTGAACCTGAACCAGTCCAGTACAGGTTTGGATCCATGGCTGTATCTGGCCTGGGTCTGGGCAGGGTACATTCCAGGCTTGGACATTTGGCCCAGGTATGTCTGGAACCAAAGACACTCCAAGGGAAAACCCAGGGAAGAACTAGAGCAAACACAGGAGGTCACTGAAAAAAAGGGAATTTAAAAAAACGGATTAAAAATACAGTTTTCACTTTTCATTAAAAATTAAATAAACAGTTAATAAAAGCCTAACTAACCCTAGCTAAACCTAAAAGTGAAGAATTTGAAGCTTGGTTAAAAGCAGTAAAATTATGAAAAATGACATGCACCATGAAGGTACTTGTGGACTCAAAGGCCTTAATTTGGGCTTGGTGGAGGGGGCTCCACCCCTCAACCCCACATTGTATCACCAGGATAATGTATCAGGGATGCTGCCCCTGATCCCTGTCCCCAAACCCTGCTATGGGTTGCCACCCTCAAACTCCTGTTGTAGTACCCCCAATGGGATCTGCCCTAAAAATCTGAAATTAATTTTCTGAATTCTGCCCTAAATTTCTGCACCTTTTATTTCTGCTCAAAACTCCAAATTCTGATTTTGTTTTCTGCTCTTAAAAAAATTATTACAGCGAACTCATATATGCCCAAACATGACAAATAAGCATTGCAAATGATGCTATCAAATGATATTCTTATCAAACATGAATTACACCATGAAATACACAGGATATACCCATCAAATGTCACACAACAAGTCTGATTTTAAGAATAGAAGTCTATTGCTATAAAGCAGAATATGAAGTCTGAAATTACATCCAAAACAAGGGCTAAAATATGACAAACATAGCCCGGAATGCTGCTGTCCAAATCAGACATAATTCATAGGTTTGTACATACCAAAAGATGATGAAATGATGCTCCACAAACCCTCCAAAATGATGGCGCTTGGGTCAATGATGGCGGCTTGGAAACCCTCAACAATGATGAAATCGCCTACAAAAAGCCAAGTTGCCCTTCTCAAGGGTGGCGCTCCAAGTTAGGGCAAAGCCCTTATGCGATGTGCTCACAAAATGCCACAAAAATCCACCTCCAATGCTGATCCAAAAATCTGAATATGCAATCATGCTCTAATCCTCCAAAGATGTAATGTCCCCAATTTTCCTACGCCTAGGGAATAATAATTATTTTAATTATTTAACGTTACCTGGCAAAAAGTTGCTAAGTTTAAGGGTAATATTAAATAATTATATTAAAAGGTTATAAAGTGACTTATTTTAATGTCAATCAACAAAGTCACTTTATAATATTAAGTCAAGTGTTTTAGGCAGGGAAAATTAAAAGGGTCCTTTGAGAGAAGTAATACGAAGAGTCAAAAGGAAATAATATTATATTCCTCTCAAAAGGTTATAAAAGGACATTGTGAGCTCATTTGGAGAGATGCTTGGATTTGTATTGTTACTCTGTTGGATTGAACCTGCGTGTTCTTCCGTTTCTTCTTCCTTCTTGTGGACGGAAACCCACTCGAAGAAGATCAGTTTCGGTAGTGAGATATCTACCCTAGCTGGTAAAGGTGGTTTCTACTTCAAGGAATCACATAGAGCTGATCAGACATTGATAGTTTTGTGGTGTTATGCATTGTAATCCAATTTGCATTGATGAAAGTAGTTGGGAGTTTTAATAGAAGTTGAAGTTATACTATATATTTGTTGTGAGTCTTAAATCAGCTTGCCGTACTGTGCTGGTCGTATAGGCAGCCTGGTACATTTGAAAGGAGAAAATCAATATTGATACACTTAGAGTTCTTATCTATTGTTATGCTCTTGTGGGGTCTAAGCGTTGCCATTTCAAGAGATTTCAATTGGTTTCATTGCATTTTGTATACTTATGAAGGATTCCGTACATTGCTTGCCGTACATGCTTGATATGGGTCGATCTCCCTCAAATTTTATTCTCATCTTCTTTGACTTTTGAGTTGATTGCTACATCATTGTAATGCCAAGAGGATCATTTTGGGACTAGTCTGGAGTGATATGGTTGAGAGACACTATAGTAGTGATTATTTCCGTACCATACATGGCCGTACAGCTTAAAACTCAGTTTTTTTGTGATTCTCATAATCTTAATTATTTAGTGCATATTTAGTTTGGATATTCCTTGTGTGGTGTAAGCATTGAGATCTGAGCAGTTTGGGTGTTAATCTGAGTATTGTTTGATGCTAAAATTGCTGCCGTACCTTTTTAGAGCCGTACAGCTTCATGGGTCGATGCCTTGGTTGTGAATTGATTTTAAGTGGTTGATGTTAATATCATATGAGATGCTATTGTTCAGTGTTGGCAAGTGATCTTAAACACTTCATTTGAACTTCTGGGCAGTTATTAGAAACATTTAATGATTCAGACTCTCTGGGCCGTACATGTTGTTGGATCGATTTCTTGGCTGAGAGATAGAAGTGGTTTGTTTGATGCAATTTTTTGGATGGAAAATACTTGCATTGTGGTGGAAATGATCTCTGAGTTAAGCATTGTGAATTCTGGACAGTTTTAATAAATTGTTTATGAGTTCTTGGTGTCACAGGGCATACGGACTTGCTGGGTATTATGTTGCAAATCTCAAATGAACTCTTTCATTTTGGAAACCTCTTTGATGTCTAATTGGAATGTTAGGGAGTAGATTGATCATGTATGGAGTTCGATAAGAGTCTTTTTATAATTGAGCTGCTTGTGTCTCTATGTTTTTCATCAAGATATCGTACAACAGTCATACAGGAAGGTCTTTAAATGCAAACAAAATAAGTCTGTTATGAATTTTCTGGATCAGTTCTGGATGTCTGAATTATAGCATATCAGAGTTGCATTGTTGGATGAGACTTTTGGGTTCCCTATGACATTTGGGGTCTTATCTTCATGACTGGGCTGCCATACAGTACTTTAAAAGGACTGTTTAATTTGTTACATACCCGAACAGCAGAGAAAAGGGCAGTGTTATCAGCATATGTTGGTTAATGTCATGTGTTTCTAATGTGGATGTTGTGCAGGGTAATCTCGCAATGAACTTCAAGTCTCAAAGATGCCAAGATCAAGTCTTATTTCAATAGTTCTAAATATTATTGTACTTGAAATTCATTGTAATATTTATTTTTTAAAACACACCATTAACCCCTGGATGGTTCAACCGCCAGTGTGGGCAAACTGAATCTTATTTTCTTCTACCCACTGAAAGTGGCGAATTCCCACTGCATAAGTGGATGCCTGCATAAGCAGATGAATGTTTCTTTATTTGCACAATGTTTAAAATTGTAATCCAAAGCACATTATGCTCTCACCTCGCCCAGCTGGGATCTTGGTGATCAGAAGTGTGGAGGAGTTGAGTTGTGCTAACATTGATTATCATTGTTCAATATTTTGGAAAAAATTTTGGGGTAGATTGTTACAAAAGATCTCCAATGAAGTGCAAGTTTAACTCTGTAATGAGTACACCACAATGCTGAGCTAGGGTTTCGTCCAACTGACCAAGAATCACAAGGGTTTTCGTCCTCGGATGCGTGCCCAACAAACGTTGCAGCCAAATGAGATAAACTCAATGAGAAAAGATGAATGAATGATGATGAAATGACTTGCAAATGACCTTGTATTTATACACATCTCTTCTCTCAAGGCCGACCTCCTCTTGGCAATTCTTTTGTTTTTATTTTATTTCCTTCTCCTATAGGGCTGATCTCCCTTTAGGCGCCAAACATAGAGAAATATTTTATTTTATTTTATTATTATTTTCTATTTCCATTCTCCAAGTGGGCGAACCACTTAGGCATATCATACATCATGATTTTGGCCTCCAATTAGGTCGTCCTCCTCCAAGAGAATTTATCTTAATTTATTCTTATTTTTTCCTCAAACTCCCAAAGTCATTTCCATCATTTTTCTTCCTTCTTTCATTTTTTCTTTTCTCTCCCTTGGTCGCTCATCTCTAGGGCAAATTATTTTATTTACTTTGACTTCTCCAATAAATCCACAAAAATATACAAAGGCATCCCTTATGATCAATTTGCCCAAATAAAATTGGCTAAGAATGAAATCTAGCCAATTAGGTTATCCCATTAGCCCTCCGGTTTAGCCTACGGGAATAGGATAGGCTAGCCAACTCCATTAGGTGATCACTTGAAAAATGGGGACATTACAGTCCTCCCTTCCCGGAATTGCTTGCCCACAAGCAATTGCAAACCTGGATACTACAAAACATCCTCAAGTGGCAAGCCTCTCCATCCAATCAAGTACTCTGTGACCATCCTACTCCTCAACCTATGGCTGTATCTCCAATAGTGAATATGAAGAATGATATGCAACATGAGCTCCGATGGCTAGCAATGAGACAAAACCAGCGATACACACTCAAGCCCAAATTGGCTCCATTCCCCAAATTCTGAAATTCTGCTCCTCCATGCCATCTGCTTGTGTAGTTGTAGAAACAAGAACTCCAAATCATCAACCACAAGTGTCATCAACTCTCTCCCTTCGAAGGCTCCACTGTCCATAAATGCTAAGTCTATCAAAGACAAAGCATCATACATATCCAAAGCCCTGAAGAGTGTCATACCCACCAACAAGTGATATATGACATGATCTCTCAAGCACAACCACCTACACCAAACCTTCCGCTACTCCACTTTGATATAAGCATCACTCAACCAAAGGCTATGAAGAAGTCTACCAATCACACCAATACCCAGATCTTGAATAATCAATCCATCACACCAACTAAAAGTGAAGAGATAGATGTCTCTCATTGTGTCATCATCACCAACTATCCATCTAAATCTGAATGATCTCATATGGATAAGAAAAATGTCCATCACAGGTGCATAGACAAACATGCCAATCCACACTAGGCTGCTGATATAAATCAGAACAACGCTAAGAAAACTGAAAATCATACCTATGACGGTGTGAAGAATGCCTCTGCTGTCATAGAATGATAGGCTCTCATCATCATACCAACTCCCAACATTGTAGTGGCAATCCCAAACACTCCAATCCACCCAAGCAGTTGCAAACATCAATATACAAACTCCATGATCAACAAGGTAGAACAGCCATCAACCAACAATGTGTGAGCAAGAAACCAATGGATTAGGGCTAGAAATTTTCTGCTCTCATGCTCATCTCCATGAGACTATAGTCCAGCTGAAACCCAACATCTACAAGCATATGCCACTCAAAATCAAATACCTCCAAGACATCATTTTCACATACCAAAAATAGGACAGCCTTATGCTCCATCAAAGAATCATCATCATGACGGTATAGTGTCAAAACACAAGTAGACACAATGAGCTCTCCAAGGATGGTTAGACTCCCAGCCAAATCTGAATCACAATTGTTTCCTTCTAGACATGCATACATATCATTATGTGCTAGTCCACAAAGTGTATGCACAACTACCTCCTCCATAGCCATGACTTGAGCCTTCAATGGGCTCTCCAAATGGTGTGACTCAAGAACCTTATGATGAAGATTATTTGTACAAAATGAAATTTTTGAATCATAACTCTCATCAAGTACATGCAAATCTGATGCTCCTTGTGTTCTACTACCATAAGAGGTTCATCCTGCACATGCTCAACCTCCATAGCTTCTTCCCTTAGAAGAAATAGGAATCGAAAAAAGGTCTCTTTCTGTTGCCTCTCATGATCTATGTGACTGCATTGTTCCTTGACCTTTTGTAGGTGTTGTTTTGCTTGGGCAGCTAGCAACTTGGCTTCTCTAGCTCTCCTTAGCCACTCATCACACATGCTTTAAGTCCTCTTCACACCCTCTATGCTATGATGCACAAAATCAGATTGTTTGTAGCTTGGATCCACAACCATTCCCTCATGCTTAACTATCAAATCTTGAGTGTCAACAAGGCAAAGTCTCTTACCACTATCATCCTCATGCAATTCATCTATATCTCATGATCATGTGAAGACAAAGGACTGTTGTTTGTACTCAGAAAATCAAAACTATTGTCATACTTTTTGTAGTGTCTTCAAGGATCTTAAGCACCTCTCCCTCAATGGTTGGATGCTCATCAATAAATGCTGGTCCAAAAAGTGTCAAACTGGAAATCCAGTGTATGACTTGTCATCGCTTCTCTCCCATGGCTGCAAGGTATATCTTCATGTGGACATTTCCTCTGTAACCTTAAGACTTCATGTTCTTGATGTACTACTCGATTCTTGTCAACATATTGAACCATCTTGGTATGAGGAATGCTTGAATCTTCATGCAAGATCTCAACTTTACGAAGCTCATCCAATTCTTCACTCATCTGTCTATTCTTCATAATCTTTGTGTTGGACTGTTGTTCTTTGGATGCGGCTGCCATAGATGACTGAATTTCTGATTCAGATGATGAAAAATGTGTCAAACTCAACTCTAAACAAAGCTCAACAACCTGAATTTCTGATTCTTGAAGGGCCATTTGAGTACTCTTAAAGTTATCCCTAGTAACCTTAAGCTCAAAGGTAAGCTTATCAACTTCTTCTTCTTTTCCTCTCAATGCATCAAAATATATTTCATCAAGCTTGAAGAGATGATCTCTATCTAAACATAGATGTAAGTAATTGGATTTCATTGCCACCAAAGCTTCTTTGAGCACCCTACAAATCTGCAAGAGATAGTTCTCCTTCCATGTCTTTGTGTCTCCTTTGAACCTTCCAACAATAATCTGCCACCATCTTGTGAGTATTATCAAAATGTGTCAAGGCTGCAACAATCATATCTTCATTGACCTTCAATTGATTTTCCAAATGATGTGGCTCATGGGACCTATCATCTTCATATAAATTTTCTGATTGGTCTTCACAATCATGCCTCTCAGAATCAGCTAGCTCCATGACATCTTCTCCACATAATTCATGTTTTGAAGCTAGGTCAACATCATGCTCAATCAAAGAATCATCATCATAATAGTAAGTAGAATCATCTTTAACATTCTTTTCTTCAATTGCTGGTCTAGAAAGTCTATCCACAACTATTACTTCCTTAATCATAAAGTGATCCTTCAATTCTTGCAATGCTAAATCAATTTTATCAAAGTCCCTTTGTTCACTACATAACAAATTTTCTGAATTGTGTTTGTATGTATGAACAACATCACCTTCAAAGTAACCCAATTCACAAATTGATTCCTTGCCACAATGATGTAGAGATGGTGAGGCAATGCAATGCTCAAGTAATGGATCATTAGGAGAATTCATACCTTCATACGGCTGATCAATCACTGCTGATTTGGCAAGCTCCATGACAGCATATCCTTCAACCTTGTGGCCATCATGAAGACACATGTGCTCTTCACTTGTGGATGCAAGAGGTGATTCTTCTTTGTCCATATCATCATCCGGCTAAAGTAAACTTGTGAGCATGACTTCATCTTCTCTAGGGCTTTCAAAGAGAATGGATGAGAGTCCCCTTCGATCACAACAAGAGCTAACACTATCCCTTTGGTCAGCAACAAGATTTCAGGAGAGGCAAGGCCATCAAATTTCCATTTCTGTGAAGGATAAGAGCTTTGTATTGATCTGGTTGATACAACAATTGGATCCAAAATCTGAGACCTAAAAGACAATGCTCTCATTAGAGAGATTTGTTAGCTATTGGTCGGCTCTTCAAAGGTTGGAAAAATAGATTCAAAACAATTGGGGCAATAATATTTCATGTAAGTCTATACCAAAAGGGTTTTTCATGATGGAGTTTCCTAACGGTCATTCAAGGAATTATATTTCCAAGGGGGGACCATGGATGATGGATGGAGCAAGGCTCTATGTACAAGATTGGCAATCAAAGTTTGATCCTACCACTTGTGTTTTAGAGAAAACCCCAGTTTGGTTGAAGCTATATAATTTGCCTTCAAAATATCGGGATATCTCAATGCTCGCTAAAATTGGGAATAGTGTGAATGAATTTTTGAGCTTAGATGAAAATGTTTTGAGTGCTTGATTATGGATCTATGCCCATATTTGTTTTAAAATGGATGTGTCAAAGCCTTTTCCAATTTCTATCTATCTGAAATCAAAGTCAAGAATTTGGAAACAAACACTTGAATTTGAAGGCCCCTTCTCAATATGTTTTTTTATGTCAAAAAGCAATTCATGTAAAAAAAATTGCCTAGAGGAATGTAAAGAGCAAGATGCAATGGAGAAAGCAAAGCCTAGGGGAAGGTTTTGAAGATAAGGGTCAGAAGCTTGGGGAAGCAAACTCTGAAATGGAGGCTGAGGTGTCTTCTCCTTCTCCACCCCACACTCGGTTCCTTGAGAAAGGGAAAATGTCATTTGTTGAGCCTAATGGTGAAGTAGTCATTTCTCATGTGGGGGAACAAGGTAGAGAGTCCCCTGCAAGGAGTTTTGAAGATCCAATGGAATGTTTAGCTGATGGGCCAGAACTCCTTTCCTTAGAGATGATCACAATTTCTCAATCGGAGATTTTGAAAAATGAACCAAACCATGGGATGACCAAGGAAGAAAGAAAGGACATCCAAGAAAGAAAAATAATATGAGGATATTTTGACAGGCAAAACCAACATATAGGCATTCTCTTTTATGCTTGTGGAGTTTACTTTATGTTTGATTATGGACCTATACTATTAATTTCACATGGTACTGAAATATTGAGTTTGAAAAGCTTCCTATGTTTTGATCCTTTGCTGCTGTGGAAGAGCATGAAGTAGTGATATCTCACAAAGTTGGATCACATTTTTTCTTCTGTTAAAGGTTGATTTTTCTGGAAAAGGAGGGAATCCAACAAACTTCTTGGGTAAAGAAGATTGTTTGACTCCGAATCTGCAATCTTTGCAAAATTTGGAGATTACAAGATCTCATTTGAAGAGCATTGTACTTATAAGTGGAAAGCACAATTCTTCCAATTCAGGTTCAGATCATTTTCCTATCCCTCTTGAGATTTCTAGTGATTTCGCTCCTTGAAATTGCCCTTTTAAGTTTTGATTTGATGTGGTTCAAGGATTCAAGTTTTGAGGACTTGGTGAAGCAATGGTTTGAAGGGGTGCCAAAACTTAAAGGTTAAAGATGTTTGTCTTGGCCAAAAAGACAAGTCTTTTAAAGAGTTGCCTTATAGAATTGCCTTATAGAATGGAATGTAAATCATTATTAAAATATCATTTCTAAGAAATTGAGAATTCTCCAATTGGTTGGAATAAACCAAGAGTCTTGCCATCAGGAGAAGCATTTGCTGGCTGAACATTCTTAAGTTCAAAAGCATGCAGAGATCTTTTGGAAACAAAAATCTCGGAAGGTGTGGGTAAAGGGACAGGACCACAACACCAAGTTTTCTCATTACTCTAAACATGTCTGAAGGAATGTAAGTCATATCTCTTCAATGAATTCTAAAATTGGAAGGTTGTTGAAGGATATATCTGACATAAGCGAAGAGGCCATTGGTAATGAGCTTCTTGGCAGTCGGGAGGCAACTTCTTTCAGAGAACAAAACCAATTTTTGCTCAACATTCCTCTAGTTTCAAGGATTCATAACAGATCCCTCATGGCTCCTTTTTCCAAGGAGGAAATCAGATTTGCTCTTTTCCAAATGCAAAAGAATAAAGCCCCTAGTCCAGATGGGTTCCCAGCTGCTTTCTTTCAATAATGTTGGAATATTGTTGGAAAAGATTCCAGAATAATCTAGAAGAACTAGGAAAATTTTAAAGGATTTTAATTATACCTTTGTAGCTCTCGTTCCCAAATCAGCTTCTCCTTCTTCTTCTGTGTTTCGGCCTATCTCCCTTTTTAATACTATTTATAAAGTCATTCTAAAAGCTATGTCCAATAGGTTGAGGACGGCTCTTTGGAGCTTATTTATGCAGCATAAGGAGGCTTTGCTCCAAAAAAAGCTATCACTGAAGGCATCTTGATTTCCCATGAGATCATACACTCAAGTTCAACTATGGTGACTAAGCCTAAAAGCGTGATAAAGTGAACTAGTGCATTTTGCTTAAGTTCTTAGAAATGTTTGACTTCAGTTTGGAATGGAGGGAATGGGTTTTCAATTGCATTTCAAGCCCTAGATTCTCTATTCTTATAAATGGAAGCCCATTTAGTTTCTTTCGAACAACAAGAGGTCTTAGGCAAGGAGATTCTCTATCGCCTTTTCTCTTCATGCTGATGGTGGCAAAACAACTGGGTAGGTCTATTTAGGCAGCAAAATCAGTGGATCAATTGAAGGGGATAGTGGCAGCTTAAGGAATGGCGGCTTTTACTCATCAACAGTTTGCAGAGTATACTTTATTATATGGGGAAACAAGCTTGGTGGAGGCCTCCACTTTGAGGAATATTCTAGCTAAATAATCAATGAAGGAAAATCTAAGATTTTTTTCATTAACACTTTTTTTTGATACACAGCAGGATTGCAAATGTGCTAGTATTTCAGATTGGGTCATTGCCTAGCAAATACCTAGGAGTTCCTTTATTTGTTGGGACGAATTGCTCTTTCATATGGCAACAAATAACAATTGGTAGACTCTTTTCAGGCAAGGTTAAGTTCTTGGAAAGGCAAGTGGTTGTTGCTGGTAGGAAGGATCCTTCTGATTAAATATGTTTTGCTACTTTGCCAATTTATCTAACGTTCACTTTGAAGACTCTGACAAGGATCATTAAGGGCTTGGAAAGGATAATAAGGCATTTTCTTTGGCAGGACCCAGAAGATAAAAAGAAAATTCGTCTTATTGCCTGGGACATAGTTTGTTCTCCTAAGGCAGAAGAGAGGGCTGGTATTAGATGTTTGGATAGACAAAATAGGGCATTGGGAGAGAACTCAACCTTCAGCCAAATGGAGTGAACTTTTCCAGAAAAAGTATTTAGCTTCAAATCATCCAATGAGAGTTTTCACTATTGCAAATCCTCATAGAGCATCTCAAATTTGGAACTCTATGATGGTATGCAGAAATTAGAAATGGGCAAGTAGCAAATGTTTGGGAGGACTCGTGGAATAGCCATCGCCCACTATTGGAGAGGGAGGAGATTAAGTAAGCTAGGGAAATTTTGTCCAAGTCTTCGAGGATGCTGCATGATTATTTGGTGATTCAAAGAGAATAGTTTTTTCTCCTCAAAATGGAAGGACTTGTCGGTTGCTGATATTGCAGAGATTGAGAAATGCATCCTTGGCGCTGAGTTGGCAAAAAGACAATTAAATATAGGAATGCAAGATGATGTAATTCAATGGGCCAATGCTAGAACTAGAAGGTACTCAGCCAAGCTTGGCTATTTGGTGGCTTCAGGGTTACTTTAGAGGATTAATTGGCCAGTTTTTAAATGCTGGAATAAGGTTTGTCTGCCAAAAGCAGGTACTTTCTCTTGGACTGCTATGCATGGGAAAATTTTGACTTTTGATGGGCTGAAAAAGGTGGGCTTTGCAGATCCATCCAGATGTGGTCTTTGTTGCAAATGTTGTCATTGATGTCAAGAAGGGATTCGCTGTCTAAATGTTGTCATTGATGTCAAGAAGGGATTAGCTGTTCTATGTTGAGTCACTGATATCAAAAGAGTGAAAGACAAGGCTGGAAGTGATTGTAATGTCCCCATTTTTGGAATGGTCGCCATTGGAGGATAGAGGAGTTGGTTTTCACTCTCCGAGATGTTTGAATGGTGTGAATATGTTCCTTTCATTGAGTATATTCCTCTCACTATGGGAACAAATCATATTGAGGTACTCTCCTAATGTTGATTCCATTTACTATCATACTTCTACCTTGAAGCCAACCACTTGGAGGGGTCATAATTATGGAGAATTGCTTTGGAATGAGAGAAGAGGTAATCTTGTTTTGTGTGGATGTCATTTCGACATAAGAGATGCTTTCATTCATGCCAAGAGGAGTATACGGATGCCTTGCATACACCTTCATTCATGCATAAGTTCGAGGTCACATTATACACATCACATTATGGAGACCCTTATTATACTTTGGGCGACTTATGATAAGAGATCAAATAATTGCTAACACCTCACTTTGGCGCTTGGAGATAGCGTGGGAAAACAATAATAAAATCATATCTTTTAATTTAATGGGCGCCTAGAGACTTGTTGCTGGTCGGCCCTATTAGAGGGAAGAATACTATTAAAAATAAAAAGATATCAGCCCTAGGTAGGCCTAGAGAAAAGGGAGATGAAACATGTATAAATACAAGTTGATCCTTGGCATTTGCAATCATCATTCAAGCATTCATTCATACACACTTGGAGAGTTATCTCTTGGCAAGGATCTTGGGACGAAAACCTCAAGCATCCTAGGAAGAGTTGGGCAACAATCTAACTCCATTGGAGGATTCCGTGACGGGGATCTATTTGCACTTCAACATCATCAAGGGCAGATTTGATATCAGCTTTGAGAGCATTCGTGGGTGGCTAATTGTCTAGGGTTGGAGCGAATTACAATTAAGGAGAAGCGACCCACATTTGAGGCGACTTTGAGCATTCATTAGAGGCGACTTTGGCCAGGGTTTACCCTAGGGCTAGAGCGCACCATTTGGAGGAGGCATGACCTGCTCTTAGGGCAGATTTTAGGGGATTGCTGGCTGCTAGAATTAGGGTTTGGGCAGACTTTGTAACAGCAGACTTGCAGCCCTAATTCGCCCTCTGTTGGAGTCCCTTTTATGCATATTCTTGGTATGTAAACATTGGCATTTGTATCTACCTTATTGTTGGGCTATTGGCTGCTTGCCTTAGCCATATTGTGTATTTGAAGACTTCATGTTTCCAGAATTTATGACAGCAGACTTCATGTTCATTGTGGATGTGTAATTGATGTTTCCAATGTGTTTATTCATGGTGAATATCACTTGCATTATTGGGCCGATCATATGATGAAATTATGTTGATGTTTTGATGCGATTTATGATAATTATATACAATTGTTCAAAGTCTGATTTTGGAGCAGAGTTAGGGTTAGGGCAGAATAATAAAGAGCAGAAATTTTAGGGCAGAATTCAGAAAATTAATTTGGAAAGCCCGGAAATCCAAACTAGGGCAAAAATATCCCCATTTGGGATATTACAGTGATGAATTCGGAAGTGATGAAGAAAATGATTCAGAAGTCGATGAAGAGGATAAAGTAAATAATGATGCTTCTATGATCGCTGGTGATAAATTTTGATTGTAGTTGAAAGAGAATTAAAAGTGGCCGACTATGTGAAGAGGCCAACTACACAAACGAATTTAAGAAGTCATTAATAAAAAGGATGCCGACTCCATATGATAGCCGACTTCACTTTTGGTGCCAAGTAGAATGCATACATAAAAGAGAGATAAAGCGATCAAACTATATATGAAAAGCAGCGAATATAATTATAAAAAGCAATGATAATAATTAAGAGAGGGGCAGCAATGCAAATTGAGTGTTTGGTATAAATAAAACAAAAGATTATATTCCTATTGCTGGCTGACTTCCGTCATATTGGCGCCTAAGTAAAAGGTAGATATAAATCGGCCAAGTCAAAGAATGATATGATTTTAGAAGGCAACGCTAAGACAAATATATCCAACTCCCTTTGGAGATTGAAATAAAATAAAATTGCATTTAATATGAGCCGACCCATATTAGCCTTGAGCGCTCCATTTTGAAATTCAAATATAAATAAATATATTCCTAAAGGAGCTGACCCCTTAGAAGGAGCACTCCACACAAGAAGACAAACTCGTCCCACATAAAGACAAATTTTGCCTTATATAAATTGTGTTATGAAAAGGTATTTTGTTAATGTTGAGTTGCCTCTTTTGTGAACGGGTATGTCTATTGATTGAATCGCCCTCCTTGGAAGATATATAATCTAGTTTGCAATTGTGAAGAGTAAGTGTGCAGGAATAGAAGATATATCATATCCACACCTACAGATCTGCATATGGAAAGATAAGAAGAAGATCATAATAAGAGATATAAATGCAGATTTGAAAGGAGAGTTCATGCAGTTATTGAAGAGTACATTATGATCAAATTTATGAAGACTTATAAGGTAGATTTGAGCAGACATATGAGGCAAATTTGAGCAGACATATAAGGCAGATTTGAGTAGACATATGAGGCAGATTCGAGCAGACTTATGAGGCATATTTAAAGGAGAACTATGATTCAAATTAGAGAGGATCATAGATCATATATGAGAGATCGATGATGGATATATATACATGAAAAGAAAAGGTGAATATAAGGAAAGAATATGCAACCATGTGTGAACATACAAGTACATTTATTTATTAAAAGAGGGAATCATGGAATGAATAAGATAATGATGTTCATCATCCATTGAAGAGAACATTCACAAGAAGATATTGATCATGTTGCAAAGAAAGTTGGTGCCTTGACAAGAGATTGGTGTCTCTTACTGGGTTTGTGCTCAGTTACAAGGATTGGTGTCTCCAGTGGGTTGGTGCTCACAAAGTGCACAAGTGGGGATTGGTGTCTCTCGTAGGTTGGTGCCTACAAAGTTTGTAAGAGAAATAAATATATATAAGCAATATTTTGCCATGGTTTTCTCCCATAAGGGTTTCCATGTAAATCATGTGTTCATCCTTTGTTTCATAATTGTTAGATCTTAAGTAAATGATGTTGTGCAATTGATATTATTGTGGATGTTAGTTTGAAAAAGCAAAAGATTGTATTATACTGATTCACCCCCCCCTCTCAGTATAATGGTGTGTTCATCAGTCTTGGCTATAATGAAGAGGAATTAACATATCACATGTTGTTTCACTATTCTTTTGTTGCAAAACATTAGCCTTGGTTGTGTGCTTGTCTCAATTGGTTGGAAGCCTTTCGAAAAACTCTCTTGCAATTGTTTTAGGTTGTCGATCCTAAAAGACAAGGCTATATTCTCAAGCCTTTGGGTGATTTGTCCTTCTATGATCATTTGGCATATATGCAAAGCGGGGAATAGACATATCTTTTAGGAAACTCAGCTCTTAGTAGAGGAAGTTATTGTCAAATTAGAGGTGGCTACTTTGGAAGCAATCATGGCTCAAGTACTAGAGCAGTCTCAAAAGAATAATGTTTTTAGTTCTTGGGATAGGGAGTTTTTGCAAAACCTAGAAATTATTAAAACTCCCTCTAGTTAAAGGGGTAGTGCATGTTAAATCAAAGGCCTCACTATGAAGCAAAGAGAAATGGGCTCCTCCTTTACATGGATTCTTTAAGCTGAATTTTGATGTAGCATCTAGACACAAACTAGGGATTTTGGGAACAAAGAGTGTGATTTCTGACTATTCAACGTCATTAAACAAAGCCACCTCTAAAAAATTGGTGGATGTAACAAATAATGAACCAGAGACTGTAGGATTGAAAATTGTCTACTTTGCAATTCTCATCGTATGTTTCTACACTCATTTCGGTGCCCATTCCCTTAGTCATGTTTAGGTATCATTCAACCTATTTCTTGGCCAAAATACATATCACAAAGAGGCAAAACCTAGATGGAAAACCTTAGAATCATGTCCTTTATCTACCCTTGAAGTTTGGAAACCTAACACATCAAGGACACCTGTGCCCCCCAAATACTCCTGCCCGGATAGTAGGGCCACTTGGGCACTTGTGTCCGAATTCAAATTTAAACTTTGGGCCTCAACAACAATTGGAACTCTAACCCTTACTAAGTTTATCCTCCTATAAACATAGTTTATCCCTCATTTTATCTTCTTCCTCTCTTGGTGTACTTGCATTCTTGCTTCCAAACTAAGTTTTCCAAGTTACTCCATTATTGCAAGAATATTGAGCTCCTACAATTGAAGATCAATTTTTTTGGGCCTCCCCTTATCACAATCATCACCATCTCCATTGAAACTATTTCCTTCCTTTCATCATTCCCATGGCTTAGTTCATTCTCACCGGTCCCATTGCCTCTCATTCCTAGTTTTGCTTTCCATTGATGTCATACTCCCTCTTGTTGTAGAAATCTCTTTCCCATCCTCTATTAGTATATTAGTATAATAATGTAATAAAGTGTATTTAATTAGGATGGTAGTTAGGTGTAGTTAGGTATGGCTATTATTGTACCATTAATAATGGTAGTTGTAATAGTAACTTTCATAACTTTATAAAATGTTGCTTCCACTCATTGTGAAGCAAGCCTTCTTGCAAATTTATCAAATCTCTTCTTTGCTAGCCTTACTAACATTGGTATCAGAGAGAACAAGTTGTTAGGGTTAGGGTTTCGCGAAAAGGAGGTCATGAAAAGGTCATGCGAGGTCAGCCAAGGTTTTCAAATTCACGGCTAGCGTTTTCAGTCAAATCCTATCTAGGGTTTCAAAGAAAAATTGTGGCCACCTTCATGAAAAATTGTGTAGGGTTTTTAAGGTGAAATTCACGCCCTAATGTCTAGTAAATTCATGCCATTTTTATTGCTATTTTCCGCACCGAATTTCTGCAATAATCACGGGTCATTTTAGTGTAAAATCGCGCCTTAATTTCTGATGAAATTCGCGCCCAAAAAACAACAAAAAATCGCAGATTTTTTGGCTAAAATCGCGTGCTCATTTTCTGCAAAAAAATTGTCACCTTTTCTCTGCTAAACTTCATGGAATTAGCCTAAAAAAGGCGTTTTTTCTCTTTTTTAAAATCGTGATTTTTTTATCCTATTTTTTGTCGCGATTCAACAAAAATCACCCTTGTTTTCTACACGTGGCTAGGGTTTTGTACTCAGGTAATTTTAAACACATTTTCTTCCAAATTTTACAAGAAAGTGTCCATTTTTTCCTATGGCTAGGGCATAAATGGACGACCTAGTGTTTGTGCGACCAATAGGGTTTTCACCCTCTTTTTCAGCGAGCAAGGCGAATTCCAGCAACTACTAAGGCACGGGTCTTCATAAAAAAACTTCGGTATTCATCTTTTTAATTTTTCCCTCAGTTATTTTTCTGGGTTTTCAAAATATCAATTTGAGGGGGGATTTTTTAATATCTAGGGTGCCTAAATTTGTGGGATTTTAAAAATTTACAGGGTTAGTTTAAAATTTCTAGGAAAAATAATTTTCGGGTCAGGATTTAAAGGGTTGTTCAAGTTTCAAGAATTAAATATTTTTGGGGATAATGGAAAATATTCAAAATTTAGTGTTACTGGAGGCACAGAAGCTCACTGGGAAAATTTATAATATTTAAAGTCACAAAACTAGAGAACGCACACTTATACTGAGAGGGGGGGTGAATCAGTATAAGACAAACTTTTACTTTTTCAAAAACTTAACCACAAAAGCAATGATATCCAAAATACTCAAGATCCACACAAACACGAAGAACACAAAATTTACGTGGAAACCCTATACGGGAGAAAACCACAACAAAATATTGCTTGATATTAAAATCTCTTACAATCTTTGTAGGCACCAACCTACAAGAGACACCAACCCCCTCTTATACTTTGTTAACAAATGCAACTCATCCTTATCCCATACTAATCGCACCTTTTTATATAAGACAAAATTTGTTTTTATGTGAGACATTTTGTCCTCATGTGAGAAGCGCTCCTTCTCAAAGGTTGAGTACTTTGAAAATGTATTGATTTGAATTTGTTAAGACATCAAACACAAGAGGTCGGCCTCTTCATCAACATTTAAATTTGAATCTTCAAACATTGGCACCAAAGGATAAATCGGCCCAATTAAATATCCAAGTTTAAATCTTTAATTTAAACTTTAATTTGTAATGTCCCCTTTTTGAGCCATTGTTGCAAAGTGAACTTGAAATTTGGAAAATTGGTTACAATAACTTATTTGTACCTAAAGTGACTTAAAAATTGGAGAATGGAAAGTTGATAAAAAAAATAACTTAAAGATTAGAGAATGGAAAGTCACTTTATAAAGGAAAAAGAAATTAAAATAAAATAATATTTTATTGTCAGATTGGATGCCCCACTTGGAGAAAGGAGATTAAAATAAAATAATATTTTAATTGTTAATTTGGACGTCCCAATTGGAAAAGGGAAAAATAAAATAAAATATTATTTTATTATGACGGACATGAAATGCAAATAAAATAAAGCAAATTTGGGCACTCCACTTGGGCATTATAAAAGAAGGCTTTGGAGGTCATTTTCCATCATTGTGTATTTGTCATTTGATATTGGAGATTTTCTCTTTAAGCTGCAACATTGGTTCAGCTATTTTCTGAGGATGAAAACCCTTAGAAAATTAGTGGATTGGACGAAAACCCAACTCCACTTTGAGAGGTGAATCCATATAGGGTTTGCTATTGAGCATATTTGCATGATTCAGCATCATATTGGAACTACAAAGATACATCTTTTTTCTGCAGGTTATACCAGCTAGGGTTTGAAGGTCAAATTGATATGATTTGTGTCAAATTATCAATTTGGGTATGGATCGATTTGGCAAGAGAAACATCTGATTTTGGTTGCAGGTCTTCATGAATGTTCTTATCAGCTATAGCAGGACTTTATTATGCAGATTGGTGAAGGGTATCATTGTTGTAAGGTCTGAAATTTGTTTACAAACCGTAGCCGTGAGGATAAGGAAGAATCGTTGCCTTTTTGGGAAGACATTTTGATCATTTGTTTAAGTTTTCATCTTCACATCAAATCGCAGCTCTATAAGGAAGAAATCGTGGCATAAGGAGGTTGAAATCAGATTTGGAGTTGCATATCAGACATAGGTGATTTATTTTCAGTCAATAGGGTTTGGTTTGAGAAGGATAAAGTGCATACTTTCATTGAGGAAGACTATCTAAACCTAGGCGCTCCATCACAAGTCTAATCGCTGCCCTTTGGAGAGGTTTGTGGCCATAAAGAAAATTGTATTAGGCTGTTTGCATCAGGGATTTCATCACAGCAGTCATAACTCCTTCATATCAGACTTCTCCATCTTCTACAACTTCATATCATTAGTGTATTCTCAATCGGGTATGTTGTAATCAGTCTAGAATTCAAATCATTAATTTGAATCGTCGTTGTAATTGCTGTCATATGATGTTATCAATCTGATCTGAGTTATATCAAACTTGATTTTATTGTAACCAGTCCTCTTACTAGAAATAAAGTTATCTTTGGAGTGGGATATTGCTGTTATACATTTGGGTACATTTGGTTTATGTTTATTTGTCAAAATTGCATTGAAAAACATTGAAAAAAACACACAAAATTAGTATATCAGATTCAAACCAGAATTCAGAGGGTTTTAAACATTTATTTTCTAAAGCATTCAAGGAATCAAAACTGAAATTTTGGGTTAGAACTACTAAGGGTTCCTGCATAATTCCCATTAGGTCGGCTAGCATTTGATAAGAAAATTATTTATAAAACCCCAAGTCTGCCAGCATTAAATATTTATTATCCCAAGTAGCATTTAATGTTATCATTTGATTACGATTTATGGCCTTCGGCCTATAGTGATTTTCTCTTGCTTTGGCTTGAACGATTTGCCTTGGCATCAATGACATTACTCTTTCATCAATGACAACAATTTCCAACAATCTCCCCCTTTGTCATTGATGGCAACCTGTAAAAAAATAATCTATGAATACAACAGGATACTCTCGCTTTCTGCATTGTTCCCCCTTTCTCATACTCTTTCTTTCTACATTACTGCCCCTATCTCTAATTCTCCCCCTTTGACATCAATGGCAAAGGTACTATCATCTATCTCTGCATTTTTTTTCCACGAAACTGAAAGATAATGCAATGGTGAGCTCCCCCTAAATCTATGCTTCTCCTCAATGACTAGAGGAGAGTGATATTATTCCCAATTTCTGCCTTAAGTACTCAAATGTTTCTTTTGGAAGTGGCTTAGTGAAAATATTTGCAATTTGTTCCTGTGTGGTAATATATTCCAGCTTAACCTGTTGATCTTCCACTTGTTCCCTTAAGAAATAATATTTGATGGGAATATGCTTTGTCCTTGAGTGCATAACTAGATTCTTCGAAATATTTATTGCACTCGTATTGTCACAATGTATTAAGATAGGATGATCATACTCTATCTTCATATCCTTCAATGTTTGTTTCATCCAAAGGACCTCGGTGCAACAAGATGCTGCTGCAATATACTCCGCCTCTGCAATGGATAGAGAAACTAAAGCTTGCTTCTTAGTCAACCATGAAACAAGACTATCTCCTAGAAAGAATGCACCTCCACTTGTGCTCTTTCTATCATCAACACTACCAACCCAATCTGCATATGTATATGTTGTTAAGGTGAAATCTTCACCTCTTGGGTACCACAAACCAAAATCCAATGTGCCTTTTAAGTATTTGAATATTCTTTTTATTGCTTGCACATGAGTCTCTTTAGGTGCAACCTAAAATTTGGCCACCATACCAACTGCCTGCATAATGTTAGGCCTTGAAGCTGTCACATATAACAAGCTTCCAATCATTGACCTATAAAGAGTCTGATTTGCCTTGGGTGATTCATCATCCTTACTTAATTTACATCATGTTACCATATGTGTACTTACAGGATTACAGTCCTCCATTCTGAACTTCTTCAACATTTCCTTAGCATACTTAGTCTGTGAAATAAATATACCTTTTTTTGATTGAGAGATCTGTAGCCCAAGGAAGAAAGACAACTCACCAAGCATAGACATTTCAAATTCTTTCTACATATTCATGGCGAATTCTTGACACATCTTATCATTGCTTCCTCCAAATATAATATCATCTACATATACTACAACAATTAACTGATGATCACCTTCAATTTTTTTTTGATTGGAGGTACCCGGGTTTTTAGTTTGGTTCGGGCCCAAAGAGACCCTTACGGGGGATCTCTTCCCATTGCCTTTATCGCCTAAGACCACAACTAGGGGGTCTCCGTCCCCAATGGGCATATCACCCTTTGGTCAAACCCGCGAGCTCGTTGGCCCAAGGAAGGCACACTTAGCCTACAAGCATGGCAGCCCAGCGAAGGCACACAGCCTACAAGCAGGGCAGCCCAATGAAGGCACACATGACTTGGGAGCTCGTTGGCCCTGCGGGGGTTTGAACCTTGGTGGCTGCCACCACAATCAAGCGACTTGACCACCGAACCACGCCTTTATCGGCATGATCACCTTCAATTTTAATGTATAAGTTGTTGTCAACAATACCTCTTTTGAATCCCTGTTGTTGTAGATACTTGTCCAACCTAGAATACCAAGCTCTGGGAGCTTGCTTCAATCCATAAAGTGCTTTCTTCAATTTACAAACAAAGTTCTCCTTTTATGTCAGGATGAATCCTTCAAGTTGTTCAATGTACACCTCTTCTTCTAAATTTCCATTCAGAAATGCTAATTTAACATCCATCTGGTAGACTTTGAAGTTTTTGAAGCATGCCAATGCCAAGAACATCCTTAGTGCCTCTAACCGTGCAACAGGAGCAAAAGTTTCTTCAAAATCGATTCCTTCTTCTTGAGCATATCCTTTGCACACCAACCCTACTTTATTCCTTACAACCTGACCATTTTCATTTAATTTGTTTCTAAACACCCACTTTGTACCAATTGCATTCTTGTCTTTAGGTCTTGGGACAAGTTTCCAAGTTTCGTTCTTTGCTATTTGGTTCAATTCCTCTTCCATGGCTGCTATCCAATGTTTGTCTTCACTTGCTTCGTTAAAGTTCTTGGGTTCTATTTTTGAAAGCAAGGACATATTTTCAGACTCTAAAGTATTAGCCAATCTCCTTCTTGTCTGAATTTCACCATCTTTGTTACCAAGAATTAAATCTTCTGGATGATTTCTTTGAACAAATCTAGATGGTGTTTTAAATGATGTTTTTGATGGTGTCTTTGTGTTTCTTTCCTTAACTACCTCATCTTCAATTTCTTCCTCTACTTCCTCTTCTTCTTTGCACCTTTCTTCCTTTTGATAATCAACCTCTTGTGCCTTTTCTCTATAATATCTTTCCTCGTCTACTCACATTTGCACTTTCAATGATTTTATGCAATCTCTTGTTGTAATATTTGTAGGCTTTACTCCTTGAAGAGTATCCAAGGAATATTCCCTCATCAGACCTAGAATCAAATTTTCCTAAATCTTCGTCATCTCTCCTTATATAACATCTGCTTCTGAACATCTTGAAATACTTTATTGTTGTAGGCCTTCCTTTCCATAACTCATATGGTGTCTTACTATCGTTTACTCTGATTTGTCCACAATTCAAAATGTAGACAATCGTATGAACTACTTCTCTCCAAAAGGTATCAGGTAGCTTGGATTCATTTAGCATGGTCCTAGCCATTTCTTGGACCGTTCTATTTTTCCTTTCCACAACTCCATTTTGTTGTGGATTTCTTGCAGCAGAAAAATGTTTTCTTATTCCATGCCATTCACAAAATTCTTCAAACTCATTGGAAGTGAACTCACCTCCTCTGTCTGATCTAAGACATTTGATTTTTAGACTTGTTTCATTCTCTACTAGGGCTTTAAATGCCTTGAACTTGTCAAAAGCTTAAGATTTTTCTTTTAAAAATGTGACCCAAGTGAATCTAGAATAGTCATCAATTAACAACATGAAGTACCTCTCTCCTTGCATACCTTTTGTTCTAGTTGGTCCACAAAGATATGTATGAACAAGCTCCAAAGGTTTTGATGTAGAGTATTCCTTCGATTTAAAACTCGCTCTAGTTTGCTTCCCAACTTGACACTGCTTGCAAATGACATTTGATGACTTTGAGATCTTCGGCATGTCTCTCAGTGCCTGCTTATGGCTAATCTTGACAAGGTTATCAAAGTTTATGTGCCCCATCCTCCTATCCCATAACCAACTTTCATCTTCTTGACCCATACAGCATTTTTCACCTCTGATTTCGCTAAGAACATAGAGATTGTTAGCTGCTCTACTAGCGTCTGCAATTAGTTTCCCTGTTTTGCTTATTTCACATCCTTTTGCATGAAATGTAAGAGTGTGCCCTTGGTCACACATTTGACTTACACTTAAAAGATTGTGTTTCAGCCCCTCAACATATAGCACATTCTCGTTTTTTGTTCTAACATTAGCTAGGCTAAGAGTGCCTTTCCCTGATATATTTGCGGTTGCATTATCTCCAAACTTCACTGTTCCACCATTAACCCTTTTGAGGTGAGGAATTTACTTTTGTCACCGGTCATATGACTTGAACAACCACTGTCAATATACCACTGGTCTCCTTCATTTTGGACCATGTAGTGCGGTTTGAACCAACATGAATCTTTCCTTTTCTTGCTCTTGCTTTCTCTTCCATACTATTGAAGTTTCTTCCTTTTGTTTACCAATTGTGTCTTTCTTCTTATTTTGTTCTACCAAGCCACTTCTACAAAATTTTGTTGTATGCCCAAAATTGTTGCACTTATAGCATATGACGTTGTAATCTATTAAAGGTGCAAAGGAGTTATAGTTCCTATTTACAAGCCCATAAGAATTTCTGTTTTTGTTCCATGTCACATTATTCCTTGTATGGTTTCTATAACTTGTACCTTTATGACCAAAATTTATTCTTGCATATGCACCATAATTCACTACTTTGTGACTAAAGTTATTTCTTGCATGCATTCTACAATCTATTGCTTTATGACCAAATTGATTGCACAAAAAGCAATAACCAAGGAAAGAGTGATAGAACCTGGTCATTTGAGCTTGCCTTGGTGGAAAGGGCTTTTTGAATATATCATTCTTAACTTCTAGAGACGTGCCTGACTTTTGTCTTTCCTTTGCTTTGTTGCTTTTACCTTTGACAGGACTTTTAAGGGCATTAGCATATCCCTTCGATTTTTCTTCACTTGTGGTTTTTGAGCTTTGACCTTCTCCATAAACAATGCCATTCTTATTGCAAGTTGGCCTTTGGGAATTGAGAATATTATCTAACATTTCAGTGCTCTTCTCATTTTCCAATTCTTTGTTTATTTGAGCATTTGCCTTCTTCAAATCCTTTCTTAGAGAAACAGTCTTGGATTCTAGCTTTTCACAATTTTCTTCCTTTTTCTTCAATTGGTTTCTTACTTCCTCCTCAATCTTTTTTGCTTCTTCGATTTGAACTTTCAAATCTATAATCATCTTCCCTGATTCTTCAAGATCATGTGACAATTTCGTCTTAGATTCACTATCCTCTTGAATTTGTAATGTTTGCTTTGAATTCTTCTTTCTAAGCCTTTTGATTTCATCTAGGGCAGAAATGAGTTCTGCGTCCAGATCAACTACTCTTTCATCTTCATCATATTCTTCTTCTAGATTCATATCTAAATTTTCATCATATTCTTTTGACTCCTTTTCTTCTTTCTCCTCTCCTTTCGTTTCTATAGCCATGAATAGAAATTCTTCTTGGTCATTGTCAAAGAAGCTTTCTTCGAATGAACTATTTCCTTCATTAGAATAGAGACTTTTCTTATTCTTATAGAAACTCTTCTTTTTCTCAAACTTGCCCTGTTTGTGATCCTTTTGAAAATGCTTGCCACCTCTCTTTGAATCATGTTTCTTTCTTATCCCTATATGGACATTTGGATGCAAAGTGTCCTACCTTTCCACAATTAAAACATTTAAAATGCAACTTACTTTTATACTTGCTAGTTCCTCTCTTTAGCTTCCTCACAAAGTCGGCTTCCTCTTCATCCAAATCATTGTCAGAACCATAGAAGCAAATATCGTTCTCGGGAATTTCTCAACATCCCAAAAGATAAAGATATTTTCAATTTCTTGGGATATTATCGGAAAAAACCAAGAAACCCAAAAAATGCAATAAAATTTTTAAAAAAAAAAGAGAAATAATTGATTTTTTTTACATTTAAAACCATACTAATTGCATAGAAAGTGAGAGCATGAAAATAAATGAGTGTACAACATGAATTTTGAAATATGGATTTTTCTCATTAATTTTTAGATCATTGATTAGATATAATGTAATATAAATCTCTTTAACAATGTTTGTAAATGACTGCCAGAATGATAATGAACCCTTAATACAATAGATCACAACTACTGTAAATACAACCTGCTAACCCTACTGTTCTCCTTAACTATCAAGTCAATGAGAGTAATCTATACACAAAATGGTAAGTACAGTTCACAACAACAGTCTCCCTAACCTCTTCAAATTCCTCTTAATTTTACAGTAGTGGAAAGCATTTCAGGACAGCAATGTCCTGTCTCAACAATGTTTCATATTAATCATTTTTATCATTAATATTTCTTATAATGTTGACTGCAGTATTGATGCCCATATTAATTCACCACAGTACTAATAAGGATGCTACTAAACACCATACTGATCAAGAATGTATAGGTCACAATAATGACAGAATGCTATTGAGTAGTGATCATAAGAAGATTACTAATCACAAAAGGATAGTTATGTCCAAAGACAATGATGACGACAACCATCTCAACTGCTACAACATTATTAACAACTGCTATGTAATTATGAAAATTGCCAAACAATTGCCTCAATAATACAACTATTTTACAAATGAAATAATGACAACAATATCCATTGATAAGTACAAATGACAACACTATCCTCTGTGATGCAATAATAATGACAAGCCAAAAGATAGCATTATCATTTGACAGTTTTGTCTAGTAATGACTATGCCCATAAATCATAAATAATCACATAAGTGTTTGTTGTTGTCAAAGGTAACAATGATTATCACTAATCACAATAACAATAGTGATAGTCACATTCCCTATTCACAAGGTTTTCAAACACGATTATACCAAGTGTCTTCACAACTTTAGATAACTACATTCATTTATGAAATAACAACAATAATTGTTGTTGCCCCTTTGCAACATATCTAACTGCTATATAGTAATAAAACCTCGAAATCTTAACAACTACTTACACCATTCAAAGTGTATATCTCATTTATAAAAGTTCAAGAGAAGAATGATCCAAAAATTGCAGGTTTGATGCTTATATAGGGAAAAAACTAATTTATTGTGATATTACCAATGATATATCACCGATAATTTTGTAATATATTGGTGATAATTTCGGTCAAAGTCATGGTCAAAGATATTTTGAAAAACTCACGATATTTTCAAGAAAATGTCAGGAACCCTGCCGAGAAAAGATATATCGGGATATTTTAAAGATATATGCTTCTATAGTCAGAACTATCACTTGGTTCAGGCTCTTTATTTTTTTTTCTTCGATGCTTTGAAGGCAGCTTCTTTCTTAGATGTATTTTCCCTTTCGGTCCTGTTGATGAGTGTTTTGTGACTACAACAAACATTAGAATAAAACACAGAGTATTCTATCCTCTCTTGAATAAAGCTTCTTAGACACTGAACTATGTGATTGAATGAGACTGCTCCAAGGTTCCTTTTATGTCAGGTCTTGACGTGCACAGGGATAGACTCAATGGAATGATGTGATTTGCCGGTAATCACGAGGGGCACTTACGTGAGATTGCTCCTTCATGGACATGGAATAGTTCCTTACTCCTCGGACTCAGATTTGTGGGTGAATGGAACTCCTTCACAAATGGACAACTTGGAATTCCTAGGTTCCACTCTTGAAGAGGCAGATGATTTGGCAATGAGGCTCTGGAAAACTAATCCTGTGAAAATCTAAAAGAAAATGCAAAAGATGAATAAGGGTTTGGGAATCTAACTGATGGAAAAGACTACTGCTGAGGATGGAAACTGGAACTAGTCCTTTGTTGGTCATGAGACAACAGCTAGGCAGGGATGGTGCTATCTTCTGAGGGGAAGTAAGGATTTTCAGACTGCTCCAGCAAGGGACATGGAATTGATCATGCAGAACAGTCGAAGTTAGACTTGGAATTAGTTCAGGCTAACCATGCACGGTGATTTGCAGGCCACAGATCACCAATGGTATGAACAAACAGATTCAATCATTCAATAGTAATAATCTCCATCATTCAAACTAATGAAATGCATGAAAGTAAAGGAAATAACTTCAGAAACTTTAAGATATGCTTCAAGAAATCAAGAAGACCATGTCAGAAATCCAAAGAACCATATGAACACCATTCTTCAATGCTTATATTATTGCTTTGGAAGTCTGTATTAGAACAATCCAACTGATCCTTGGAGTTTCAGCTCAACAGAAGTGCAGAAATGGAGTGATGAAGAAAGAATGTACAGTCCAGCTGCTCAGAGAGCAGGGAAGGATGAAAGAAGAGAAGAGGATGAGAGAAGGAGAAAAAAAAGAGATGGAGCCCTCTTTTCAAATGAAGTGCCCCAGCCTATTTATAGGCAAACATAACCCAAAGGAGGAGGTGAGAAGATCTGATCCCTGAAAATCCGTGCAAACCCTAAAGAGATAGGGATGAACATGTCATAGGCTCCATGGGATGCTACCACCTGTCCTGGATGCCACCTGCTCTGGATGAAAAGTTGCCACTTATCCTGGACGCCAAGCTGACTAAGCTGCTTGGTAGGTAGGTGAGACCAGTCAACTGTCTGTTCCTTGGTCGCAAATTTCATGGTGAACAGGAATCCCCTTGTCCTGGTCGCAAATTTCAGGGTGAACAGGATTTTCATGTGGAGGAATCCTTCCTTGAGCAAGGGCGCACTTTTCAGTTGGTTCAGGAATCCTCCGTTTTGAATTCTTTCCGACCAGGGTTGCAGTCCTTCAAAGGTCATGGATTCTTGAGTTGGAATTCCCTATCCCGGCGTGGATTCTCGTTCTTCCCGATGGATGGTGAACTGTCCTTTTGTTCTTGGTTTTCCAAGGATTGATCCTCTTGTCCGGAACTGGAATCCTTGATATTGGACATGAAGTGTATCTTCTCCCGTTGAGGATCTTGATGCTAACCCTTCCTGTGTCCTTGAAGTCTGAATTTTTCTTTTCTTCTTGTGGAATTCACATGTAGTCTCCTCGTTTGGCCTTGGAAGTAGTCCTCCTCTCCAGTATTGGAACTCCATGATGCTTGAGATAGTCCTTGATCATCCTTGAGCTCTGTCTTCATGGAAGCTCATCCTCGTCCTGGATTCTTATAAAATAAGGGAAACCCCGAGTAGTCACGATGGACAAGATCCTTAAATGCAAAGTAATCAAAACATAAAACATGAAATAAACTTGCAAGATTTGACAGATTTGACTTATGAACTCCTGAACAAATAGAGGATTTTCATCATTTTCTGGTATAATCCACATTTTTCCTTCATTCCAAGGTCACCAGGCAAGGATAGGATGAAATTCCAGGTTAGGGATTCCATGAGGTCGGGATTCCATGTGACCATGGATAAACTTTTCCTAAGTCAGGAATTTCTTCCCTTGGAGTGATTCTGAAACTCATTTGTTAAAATTTGGCTAAGTCTTGGAATATTGCCTCTGTGAAGGATTTCATTCAAATGGAAGGCCACAATTTTGCACTTCTGAACAGGAATCCATTCATGTTACATACTCCGAAGGGAACTGGAATCTATTTGGCACTTTTTCCTGTAGGTCCTGCAGTCAGCTGTCCAGGAGTGCATATTCCCTGTGGACAAGGATTCAGCGACCTGGCCAGAACTCCTCCCTAGGCGCAAAATCCACCTACAACTGGATTTTGCGCCCCAGGACAAATTTCTTCCCTAAGCGCAAAATCCACCTGCAGGGGAAAAGTGTGACTTGGATCATTTTTGTTGGGAATTAAGGTGTCTCAACCTTTGCAAGTTTCTAGCATTTATTATTTAATTGTATTTATTTTTTGCCTATTATTGTAATTTGGATGCAAATCCTATTTCGTCACTTTGTGGGAGTTGGCACGGTGATGTGTCATCCTACATGGAAGGTGACCACATGTAATTTTTGTCCTCATATGAGGAGATAGGCGTTCTACCTTGTGGTATAAGAGTTTTGCCATGTGTCGGCATCTTTCGAGTGTTGTAAGAGGTTTATTACACGTAAGAGTTATGACAGATTCCTATGACAGAATCTATGACATGTAAGGGCCAGAAATGGAAGATTATATGACAGGTGAAGACAAGTGTCCGAAAGCATCTTGCATGGGGAAGTATGCACCCAAGTTTGACTATGACAAGGTTGTAAGAGAATCTGCTATTAATAGACAGTTATGACAGGTTCTCTTACAGCTGTAAGAGTTGTCATATATGACGGATTTTATGACATTGTAAGAGCATCTGTCATACCTTAATTGGGTAAATTTGGGGTGCCCAAGTTGGGGGGTTGTGAGGGATGAAAGAGAATCACTTACAAGTGTCATACGCATGTTTTATGGCCTTGGAAATTGGGCCACATGGATTTGGACGAATTCCTTGTGTGACTTGCTCTAGAAGCTACCTCCATTGTACTACTTCTCTATATATAAAGGTGTTTGGAGATGGAGTTTGTATCACAAGTTTACAGGTACTATCATGTTGTTGGATTGACTCCAGACACGAGTGTCGAAGACCATTGAAGCTTGCATTGCAAGTGTATTGTAAACATTCTTTCAGATTTGTTAATACATTGTGCAGGTTTCTGAGTGTGGGGTTTTTCACCCGATAAGGGTTTTCCCCACCGTAAGTCTTTGTCTCTCTTCTTCTATCTTCTTTCTGGCTCTTGTGTTTTGCTGCAATATCTCATGTTAATGCTTTAACATTGCTGTAATAGTTAGGATAGTTTTGAATTTGCATAGCCCTCTCCTCATTAGATTAGTGTAGGAAGCGTTTTCCGCACACCTAGCTTCCTTTCAATTTCTTGCTTGGATTTTGCCCTTAGGTCTTTTTCTTCTGGTTCAAGTGGAATTTGAGTTGTTCCAATTGCTTCATAGAGGTTTGATCATTGGCACGGGATCCGGAAGGAGGAATTTTCCTTCATGCTTCTCAAGGAATTTCAATCTTCACGGCAAAATCCTTCTAACAGATGGTGGATTCTTCACGCAGGCACCCATGGACAAGTCCGGGAATGATTTCCTGATAATTTGCATAGTTCAAACTAGATAGGACACTAGAACCGGACAATCCTGATCCTAGGGCGCATAATCCAGTAGGTACTGGATTATGCGACCAGGACAGAAAATCATCCCTGGGCGCATAATCCAATACCTACTAGATTATGCGACCAGGGAGAAAAATCTTCCCTGGGCACATATTCCAGTACCTACTGGAGTATGCGACCAGGAACCTTCCTATGTAGCAGTCAAAAGTCTTCTGAAGGAGTGTTTGGGCATTCGTCGTTTCAAAATTGTTCTAAGTGCCTGAAAAACTCTATTGATTTGGAATCGTCCGAGTTATGACTTGAGATTGAGTGAGTCCTGGATTGGGATCAGAAGGACATCCCTTGGATTAGTCTTGCAGAAGTAGGGTTGTCGGCCCGAGAACTAAGTTCCATGATGGAAAGATGATCATGCCAAGGAGTGATAGGCTTTGTCGAATTCAAGACCTTGTCGGGATAGGAATCCGGATAGACCTTGGAATGGAAGTCCGGGAATGAATTCCTTTGGAACAGGACTCGAGGACAGGAACTTCTGGACAGGACTCTGGATTGGACTTCCAGACTAGATTCCTGGACAGGGGTCCGGATTGGACCCCAAAACTGGAGTCTTGGATTGGAACTGTGGACAAAGTGAAGGATTAGGACCTTTCTTATGGAATGATGGACTTATGCCATGGATTGGTCAGTTTTGATCGAGGAATGATAGTCAGGGCTTCAGTTATCCTCAGGAAAATTCACTACTTCAAGCATTCCTAATGTTCCCTATGAGCTGACTGCTCGAACATTCTTTCCTAGCTTCATGGATTCGAGCAAGAAACTGCAAGATCAAAGCAAAAACGACGGCGAAAGCGAGAAAAAAAAGGGGGGGGGTCCCCATTTGCAATGGGGCGATGTGTGAAAACGTCACAACAGGTCCTCATCTCATAAGTCGTGAGGATCCCATGCAATTTGCCCATTGTTAGTTTGTCCAAGTCTTTCATTTCCTCAATGGCTGAAACTTTGGCATCAAATTTTAAGGGTAGAGACCTTAATACCTTCTACACAATCATTGACTCTTCTACTTCTTCACCAAGACCTTTGATGGTGTTAACAATTTCATCCACGCGAAGCCAATAGGCAACGACATTTTCTTCATCCTTCATCTTAAATTTTTCAAATTGTCCCTTGTGGATTTGAAGCTTTGCCTCCTTCACCTTTTCGTCTCCTTCATAAACATTCTTCAACTTGTCCCAGATCTCTTTTGCTGATTTGCAATGCATCACCTTTACAAACTCTGTTTCACTTAGGCCACACAAAATTGCATTCATGGCTTTTGCATTATTTTTGCTAGCCTTCTTTTCATCCTTATCCATTGGCGGGTTCGATGGAGCTTTATAACCATTCTCCACAAATTGCCAAATATCAAACCCTAGTGCCATTAAGTAAGTGTGCATCCTTATGCTCCAAAAAGCATAGTTTGTTCCATCAAATAATGGATCCCTGTTTGAGGAGAATCCAAATCCTTCTTGATCGGACATGTGTGCTCTTGTGATCCACCTTCTAGTGGTTAAAC
This sequence comes from Cunninghamia lanceolata, assembly GCA_027924645.1. Classification (NCBI taxonomy): domain Eukaryota; kingdom Viridiplantae; phylum Streptophyta; class Pinopsida; order Cupressales; family Cupressaceae; genus Cunninghamia; species Cunninghamia lanceolata. The sequence continues at coordinate 982,578 of BSBN01000326.1, read as the reverse complement.
TATCTCCAAAGGAACCCACTCTGATACCAATTGAAGAACACATGCTTATACTAAGAGGGGGGGTGAATCAGAATAAGACAAACTTTTACTTTTTCAAAAACCTACCAACCACAAAAGCAATGATATCCAAAATACTCAAGATCCACACAAACATGAAGAACACAAGATTTACGTGGAAGCCCTTACGAGAGAAAACCATGGCAAAATATTGCTTGATATTAAAATCTCTTACAATCTTTGTAGGCACCAACCTACAGGAGACACCAATCCCCTCTTGTAGAATTTGTGAGCACCAACCCACTGGAGACACCAATCCCTGCTTGTAGAATTTGTGAGCACCAACCCATTGGAGACACCAATCCCTGCTTGTAGAATTTGTAGGCAACAACCCACTAGAGACACCAATCCCCACAACTAAGCACCAACCCAGTAAGAGACACCAATCTCTTGTTAAGGCACCAACCTTCTATGCAACAGGATCACTATCTTCTTGTGAATGTCCTCTTCAATGGATGATGAACAGTCACACTCAAATCAGCAAGTTCCCTCTTCAAGTCTGATTATCTTTGTCTATAGATCTGCCATAAATTCCTCTTTTATAACTGCATAATATTTTCCTCTATATCTGCATTAACACTCTTCTGATAATCTTCTTCTAACTCCTCATATGCAGATCTGAATGTGTTTTTCTGATCTTCTTTTATTCCTCACATTCACTCACTCCGCCATACAACACAAATAGCTTTTTATAAACAACTTGAACAGCAGCGAACCCATGAAGGAATATAACTCTTGGTTGAAGATGCACCTCTTCATTACAATATGAATCGCACCTCTTGGTATGAGACAACTCTCTTTAAAACCACACAACTCTTTGTTAACAAATGCAACTCATCCTTATCCCATACTAATCGCACCTTTTTATATAAGACAAAATTTGTCTTTATGTGGGACATTTTGTCCTCATGTGAGGAGCGCTCCTTCTCAAAGGTCAGCTACTTTGAAAATGAATTGATTTGAATTTGTTAGGACATCAAAGACAAGAAGTCGGCCTCTTCATTAACATTTAAATTTGAATCTTCAAACATTGGCACCAAAGGATAAATCGGCACAATTAAATATCCAAGTTTAAATCTTTAATTTAAACTTTAATTCCCATTAGGTCGGCCAGCATTTGATAAGATAAAATTATTTGTAAAACCCCAAGTCTGCCAGCATTAAATATTTATTATCCCAGGCAGCATTTAATGTTATCCTTTGATTATGATTTATCGCCTTCATCCTACAGTGATTTTCTCTTGCTTTGGCTTGAACGATTTGCCTTGGCATCAATGACATTACTTTGACATCAATGACAACAATTTCCAACAAAAACACTCACAACCATTAAGTATAGGATGCATGACGGTATTATCCTTGACACTGAAACCAAGCCTGCAACCAACCCAAATGACTTTGACAAGCGTCACAAGGAAGCCCTACTACTACTGAAGTTGTCAGTGTCTGATGACTTAACCCCTAAAGTCAAAAACGCCACATCTGCATCTACACTGTGGAATCACTTCAAAATAAGTAGTAGGTCTCTAAGAAAAGTCGGGTTTTGTACTTGAAGAATCTATTATTTTCTACAAAACTACACGAGGGTGGGTCATTGTTAGAACACCTGCTAAAAATCAAGGACCTAAGTGATCAACTTACAACTGACAATAAACCAGTGGACGATGAAGACTGGTTGCTCTGACCATTAACAGCATACCATTAACAGCATGCTGCCCTCCTATGAGACCTTTGTGGAATCACTTAATCTATTGGCTAAAAGTCAAACTTTGACTTTTGATAAGGCAGATCAATATCGCTTGCAAAAGGAGCGAAGACATGAGCAAATAGGGGAATCTACATCTAGGTCCGCATAAAGTGTTTTTGCTACTTGATATAAGAGCAAACCTCATAACTCATTTGGCAACAAACCTCAGAATTCTTCAAGAAACACTTCTTCCAGTCCGTCCAAGAAAAAGGTGACATGCTTTTATTCCAACAAATTTGGACATGTTCAAAAAGGAATGCAGGAAAAGATTATACAATCTATCCCAAAAGAAGCATGGTGAAGCTAATTTGGCTGCTGTCCACAAAGAGCATGGTTCAGATGACGAGTTTGCACTCATGGCATTTCTTTTAGACAATGCTGACAACAGATACTAGTTCTCTGATTCAGGAGCATCCCGACATTTCACATGTTACAAAGATCGGTATGTAAAGTTTACTACTGATTATAGTCATAAATAATCAAGATACAGTTTCACTTGGTGATGGTAGATCACATGTTGTTGAAGGGATAGAAGAAGTTAGGGTTGTATTGAATGATTCTGTAAAATTTTTGGTACGCAATGTCGGTATGTTCCTGCCATGAACAAGAATTTGCTATCTATTAGTCAACTTACTGAGAAACCTAACATCCAAGTCAGGTTTTGTGGAAAGAAGTTCATTGTATCAAATGTGAAACAAGACAAGGTTGTGGCCATCGGCATTAGGCAAGGAGGTCAGTATAAGCTAGTTGATTCTACTACAACTAATTTGCATGCCTTAGTTGTCGAAGATAATACCAATGTTCTTTGGCATGAAAGATATGGTCACTTGAATCATCAGTATTTGGCTAAACTCAGCAAAGCTCATATGGTTCACGGGCTGCCTCCTATACAAGAAAAATAGGATTTGTGTGTTGGATGTTTGGCTGTAAAGCAGAAGAGGAAACCGTTTCCTATAGAGGATCTCATTCATGCAGATCTTTGTGAACCTTCCTAGAAGTCTCCCATTGTCAATGGATCAAGGTACTTCCTGTTATTGGTGAATGATTTCTCACAAAAGATGTGGGTTTACTTCTTAAAGAAGTCTGAATACTATGGTGCCTTCCTCAAATTCAAGGTGTTGGTGGAAACATTCACAGGGTGTCGAATCAAGACTCTACAGTCTAATAATGGGGGGAATTCACCTCCACTCAATTCAAGGAATTTGTCAAAAAGAAGGTATTCAGCGCCAATTGACAGCACCATACACTCCACAACAGAATGGAGTGGTTGAAAGACATAACAGGACCATCATGGAAATGGCACAATGCATGATGCACAGCATGAACGCTCCCTACCAGTATGGGGGAGAAGTCGTTAACATAGTGTTTTACATTCTAAACAGATGTCCATGCAAAGCTTTGCAGAAAATCACACCAGAAAAATCTTGGACCGGTCACAAACCTGAGGTGACTTCTTTCCGTATTTTCAGTTCAGTGGCATACACTTTGGTTCCTAAACAGAAAAGGCATAAACTAGATTCCAAAAGTATCAGGTATTTCTTTGTTGGTTATAGTGAATAGTTTAAGGCATACAGGCTTATTGATATTTCCACTAACAAGGTCATCGTTAGTCGAGATGTTGATGTAAAAGAAACAGAGCTGTATTTTTCAAATGTTCCATAGGAAGTCGGTGAAGACATTGAATCTAGTATTATAGTGCCTTTGAAGGAGGAACCCTTCACTTCATTAGGTCAGCCTACAAGTCAATCTGTGGTTGGTTCTACACTACTTGTCTATCAGAGATGAAGAACAAAAAATGTTTCCACTCCAAGTAAGACTCCATAGAACTTGCTTTTGTAGCATACACATGAAACACACCAAAAACCTAAATGGTATTACTCCACTATGGAAGGTGTACATGTGGATGAACTCCCTACATCAAGTGAACGTCCTCGGAGAAAAGACCCAACGGTAACTAGTTCAGCTATTGAGCATAGTCATTTTGCCCTATCTTTTTCAGGTTTCTGAACCACAAAAGTTTTCTGAGGCACAAGGGAAACCAGAATGGGAAGCTGCTATGAAGGTGGAATATGATGCATTGATGAAAAATCAGACATCTCGTTGCTAAAGGATATTCGTAACAAGAAGGTATAGACTTTGAAGAGACAGAAATCTGGGCTATTTTTGGCATATTTGAATATTCAATTCAGAATATTCAGATTTGTAGCAGCAGACCTCTACATTCAGAGGTCAGAGTTATTTGTCATATGTTTGGCATTTGGATGGTTGTATTCCATGGTTGGATTCATGTTTGATGTTGTCTTCATAAGAAGACATGTTTGGCATGTTTATTTGAGTGTTTGGCACATGTATATTTGCTGCCCATGATTATGTTTACTTCAGAAACAAAAATCAGAATTCAGATTAGGGTTTGAGCAGAAAAAGAAATCAGAAAGTTAGGGCAGAAAATCAGAATTCTAGGGCATATCCTATTAGGGATATTTCATATTTCAGCAGTTTGGGGTTATGCAACTTATGATAAAGAGATGTATGCACTAGTTGAAGCAATTAAAAAATGAAGAACTATTTATTTGGTAAAGAAACTATTGTACACACTGACCACCAACCTCTACAATATTTGCAAGCATAAAGTAAATTACAAGAAGCAAGACACTACAAATGGACGGGTTTTTTTAAGCATTTTCATTTGATAATCAAATATAAAAAAGGGACTACAATGTTTTAGCAGATATGTTGTCTAGGCCACCTATTTCAGCAATGGCTATGGTAACACACTTGAAGCCTTTCAAAAAAGAAACTTATGTTGAAGAATATACACATGATAAAGGTTTTGGTGAAAAATATAAAGAACTTCTATCACAAGAAATTCTAAAAAGTGAAGACTTCTATCTTCAATCTAGGTTGCCCTATAAGGTAGGAAAATTATGTGTGCCAAGGGTGCAGTGGCTTCTACTGATGACGGAGGTGCATACCTCCAAAGTGGCGGGTCACTTTGGTGTAGGAAAAATAGTAGCTCATTTGCAAAGGTATGTGTTTTGGCCCAAAATGCAGCGGAAAGTAGCAAGGATTGTTAAAAGTTGTAAATTGTGTTGCACTAGCAAACCTAAAACAAGGAAAGAAGGAATGTATATGCCTTTGCTTATTTCCACAAGACCCTGGGAGAGTGTTTCTATGGATTTTATAGGAGGGTTGCCTATGAGTAGACATGGGCATGACTTATTTGTGGTAGTTGACAGGTTTAATGAAATGTGTATTCTAATGGCTGTAAAGAGACTATCATAGGAAAAGAAGCGGCTGAAATGTTCTTTAACAATGTATGGGTATATTTTGGGCTACCTAAGTCCATTATTTCTGACAGGGATACACAGTTTGTTGGTAAGTTTTAGTCTATATTATGGAGCATGATGGACACAAAGTTAAAGAAAAGCATAGCCTTTCACCCACAAACAAACGGCCAAACAAAAGTGGTCAACAGGACCTTGATACAGCTCATCAGGGAGTATAATAATAAGTGTCCTAAGACATGGGATGAATCATTTCCATACATTCTGCATTCATATAATAAAGCATTGCATTCTTCTACTAATAAGTCACCATTTGAAGCATGTTTAGGACATCTGCCTTCCAGTCCACATGATGTAGCTTTTGATAAGCAAGATGAACAAGTAGGGCAAGATAATGACATGACTAAAGCATCTAAATTTGTTAAGAGGATTAAACAAATTCAACTCAAAGTTAAAGAACAATTGGAAAGAACTCCACAATTGTATAAAGAAAGAAATGATCAACATAGAAAGGAGCACAAACTCAAGGAAGGAGACAAAGTTTGGCTTTCCTTGGGTAAGGAAAGACCTCAATGACAAGCAAAGAAAATTAAGTCATTAAGGTATGGACCTTGCACAATTTTTGAATTTTGGAGGCCATAGGTGAACATGTATTCAAACTTGATCTTCCTCCTTTCATGAAGATACATTCAATTGTCAATTGTGAGTATTTGCAGCTTTATAAGCCCTCTATGCTAGATGCAGATGAAGAACAAGAGCTGCCATCTCTAGAAGACTTGGGTGTAAAGGAAGAACTATACTCCATGAGGATGTGGTACTAGAAAAGAAAACAAGAGAAACAAGAAATAAAGTCCAAGAAACTTGGAAAATCGGACTCAAAGATTAGAAGGTTAGCCAAGCCAAGTAGTACTCCAAGGGAGAGTAGGAGAACCCTTTCCGAATTTGATGTCTCATTAAGCTTTTGTGGGACCAAAAGCCTTCCTAAGAAGGGAGGTGTGATCCAAAAGGATTTGGAAAATTCATAAAACAGAAAAAGAGGAACAGAAAACAAGATTTAGATGCACTGACAAGTGTTTGGCAGTGCTGTATAATTGTAACAAACACAGACTGTACCACGGATGCATCAAAGTTCATATGTTACTGTGAGTGCGTAGGTCTTCAAGACAACAACACAGGTATGCTAGTGTCTATGATCTGTAGAGACATTCAAACTCAGAAGCCAAACCATACAAGCACCATTTCAGCATCCAGTAACTGTTGATCTTCACACAGGGCCCAAAAGAACTCAACTATGCATTGGAAAATCTATAAATCAGGATTGTATGTGAGAATTCAGATCATTGGTAATTGGAGAATTTGGGAATTATTGCGTGTTTGTTTCAAATCTATTCTTGTAGGAGAAATAAACAAAAGTAGAAGGAAAGACTGCTTACTTGCTGCATTATATCTTTGCAAAGTATAAAGAAGGGTAACAAGGCACTTTGCCACTACCAAAACTGGTTTTTCCTCCACATTGGGGGTTTTCCAGGCTAAAATCAGCGTGTTGTGATTTGTTAATTACATTATTTCTCCTTCTCTTAACACATTGAACTTTCATTTGCAAAGCAAGTAGGAAAGTACTAAATATTCTAATTGATTTCTAAATTTCCAAATAGAATTGAAAGATCACTTTATTAACAATGGACTTCGCAAGGCGTGGTTGGGTGGTCAAGTCGCTCGGTTGTAGTGGTGGCCACCCAGGTTCAAACCCCCGCTGGGCCAAAGAGCTCGCAGGCCTTGTGCCTTCGCTGGGCCAATGAGCTCGCGGGTTTGAACCACCAGTTCATAGCTCCAATTAAAAAAGCGCTTACCAATCAACAAAAAAAAAACAATGGACTTGGCAGGAACAAAACAACATAGAGCATGAATTTTTGCATTAGGATTTCAATTGGAAAGTGGGCAGTAAAAACTCCAGGCCGGTTTGACAAACGCCAGATGGAATTGGTTTTTTGTGTTAGATCTCTAGCAGTGGAGACAGATCTGAGAACCGTGATCAGTTATGGTCTTCATAACCAGACAGCTAGGAGACTTTTTGATGCAGTCATGGGCGGAGGATTCAATGAAGGATTGTCCAACCATGCAGTCAAAACACACAACACAACATACGCAGCAGAATTTCACAGAACTGCAACATAAACTTTATTAACTTCACAAATTTGAATTATTACAATTTACCACAATAGGCTCCCTACATATAGGTCGCAACCGTTTGATTACTAACATGAAATTATACTATTTAGAATAACATTCCTACATGCCACACCATCAACATCTTCATCCTCAATATCAAACTCCATTTCAGACTCTCATCCTCATGCTCGCACTCTTCCTCTCAGACTTTATTCACTCACTCTCATACTTGATTTCTCCCTATGATGATTTCTTCAATCAATCACAAACCATGTTTATATAGCAATTCCAAGCCTCAAAGATGATCTGTGTTGGCTACAAAGTCGTGGAAAGCTCTAGGCCACATGAAACATGTAGTCGGCCAGTGTTAACAAGTTCTAAATCCATGTAGTGATAATGGAATGGAGAATCCCCTTGTGGTGCTCAACATACGTCCTCCAAAGTCCCAATGAATCATCACACATTTCTTTCCTAGCACAAACTCTGAATAACCCGGCGCAAGTGGGAAAAGTTACAACTGTGCAAGTTTGTCAACGCAATAGATGTTCAAAAAACAAATTATGCCCTTCCGGTGGTCCAATTCCTCTAAAACGTGGATATGACATCCATTCATCACTGTAAAACATACTCCTAAAACCACGAAACCAAATCTCAACCTACAGTAAGATGCGGTGGCAACTAAAAACCAGCAAACAAACTAACGAACTAAAAGAAAATATTTTGGTTGATGCAAGATTGCCTCTACACCCAAGTATACTCCTACATCACTTTTGGATAGCGAAGTAGTTTCTAATTTCTTGTCCAATATAATGGACATCTTTCAAGACCATGAGATTGTTAAAGGAATGGTGGAAAGCTACATCGGAAAGCCATACAAGCTGTGCACAGTTGAAGCCATTGATTGTTATGGTATGCACATGGGGGAAGATGAGATTGGTGGCCTCTTCACCATCAATGAAGTGGCAAACTCCGTATATGCCATTGAAATTCTATGGGTGGCCAGAGATGGACTACTTGGGGATTCTTTGGAGCCATTATGGGAGCTGTTGAGTCATAGAGGACAGTTTATACATGAAGACAAATGTGAAAGGGTAAAATGAATCATTCGAGCTCTGCACTTCTTGATTGAGCAGGCCCCTGTTCGTGGTGGCTATGATTCGCCCAAAATCAGCACAAGTGATGAAGACTAAAAAGACCAAATTATGATTGTAATGGGCATTCTCGTGCTCCAATAGAAGGAATAGAAATTTTGGTAGAGAATCATACTGATAAAAGTGGTCGTATCAAACTGTAAATTTTTTCTTCATATAAATATAAATGGGTGCAGACCCCAAGTCTGCATCTTATGAATCAAAAAAAAAAAAAAAAAATTCAAGATTTGAAAAAAGAAATTATCATTTTTGGTAATGCTTTATTTTCAAGACAAGTTTCAAATTTGAACTTAAGCAAGATGAATGCCCTGGTGAATTGTAGAAATTATGAATAAATGGAAATAACTTAATAAGTTATCATATCCGATTTGAATTTCTGATACAGTACTCACATGCAGCGCCACAACTTACACAAATACAGCCAGAATGGACAATCTGCTTTAAAATTTTACGACCATATATGGAGTAAATTTCCCAAACCTTTTTTAAGGATAGATTGTAACACACTAACACTCACCCTGACATCAACAGAACATTGGGGAATAAAGGATCAAGCTTGGAGCACCTTTCAGCTTAGAAGGTATGTTTAATGGGTTTATATTCCATCAAAATTCCCCAAGAACTTGAAACTACCCTTGTCTGGATATTGTCCACTATAAGATAATGGCTTTAACATTAGGATCATGTTGTCGGAGATTTGAAGCCGAGTTGTCATCATGCCAATTGCTCAGAGTTGCTTCCTGCTTCCTCCCAGCTATTACTATCACACAAAATAAGATAATCACAATCGTCATTTTATCCTTTTTATCCAACTCTCTTTAGTAGATTCGATAAATAAAACCTTAATTTAACTGAATTCAACCAAAGTTATGCGCCATCATAAGAAACTACTCATTCAGCTCCACTTCATTTTAAAATGAAACTTAGTTTTTAAAGAGGATATCAAACCTTTTTTACATCAATTACTATTTCAATTTCTGTTATAGTATTTTTCAAACAGTTGTTGGAGATGCTGTGTGAGCATTCACAATTGCACGCAAGTGAACAAATCAGTTCCTCTAGGTTTGCGGAATGCGATCCTGGGCATAAATTATCGATGAATTTACTTTGTTTTGGCTTAACAATAATTTTGTTACATGGCTACAACTCCAGGCATGAGTATAATTGTGATAAAACTATGATGCATTCCTTTCGATAGAGTGTGATTCAAACGTTGATTCAAAAAAAATCTATACAGTTTACTGTAAAAGCTCTACAATCTCGCAAATTCATACCTTGTCAGAATCTGAGGGAGGGCGCTTTTTCAAACTAGAGATGTCCAAAGCGGGCATGACAAGAGGTAAACCGCCAGTGAGCGCGTACACCTGCAAATTTCCAAGGAAAATATAAAAAAAGTAGATGAATATGAAACGAAGAAAATGGCTACCATTTGCAGTACCTCTCGAGAGACGCCATCGGGCTTTTTTGGAGTTTCCTTTAGGGGTTTTGGACGCTTATCTACCCCATGAACTGCCCCTTTCGGAAGCCCTAATATCTCCTTCGCATCCGCCATTGCTTCTCTTATTAATCACACCTTACTCATCTGCAACAATACCCTCTGGTTTTATGCATTAATTCCTTCCTCGGCTTTGTTTTTGTGTTCCATCATCCTCACCTTCATGGACCTGGGTTGTTTCTTCGTGTTTTTTTTTTTTTTTAAAATTCAGACAACTACTATCAAATTCTAGGGGTATCAAGTAATGGTAAAGAGACTTAAATTTAAATCCGTGCAATGTAATTGTAAGGGTGAAAGAGCACACCTTATACTTCTTTCTTATGGACTCACTCCTCCCTTTATCTGTCTAAAATGTAATGGTCACCCCATGTCCCCGTGAGGCTCCATAAATGGATTTTTGTAATGTTCAGTTTTCAAGCCTAGTGAGTTATGGACCTTATAGCCTATTTCTTGGACCCTGATAGGCTATGTGGTATGGTAAGGGGTTCTCCTTTGTGAAGATCTCTTTGGTTCAGTTATTCTTGTCGGTTCTGATGTTGGTTTTGAAATCGGTGATATTTTAAGATGACTATGCAATTTTCGGAAGTTTGTTTCACTTTCCAGATTACTCTCCAAGATTCTTGGAGGAGTCGTCTATTTTTAAAAAGTCAACCAGAAATCATTATTAGTCATCCCAAACCCTGTGGAGCATGTTGGTACAGTTTATTTGACATTTTGGTGAAGTTTGGAATTTTCCGCAAAAAGTATATTTTAATGAGCTAACATTTAATTATTTTGCACTTAGACTTATAAGTTGGAAAATAATTATAAAGTACAAGGGTATGATAGCTCATTGGAAAGAGGAAAAGGTAATCTTTTATTGTAGGGATTTTGTTACTTGGCAGCTCCAGGATTTCTTCTTCCTCTCAGACTAGATTCTTTTCATCAATGATCTGTGCCTCAAAAACATCTCTATTAGAAATAAAATCCAATATATGTTGATCATCTTCAAACACTTGGAGATTAGTTACATTATTAGGTACTGAAGGCACTGATACTAATTCAACTGAGAATCTTTTTAAACCTAATGGGCACATAAAAGTGAGAGCTAAAGTGGTGAAATATTGGAGTTTGAGGGGAAAAGTATATTTCTCTATTTTATAATTCATTTTTATTGTGCAAACTCCTAAAAAGTGCCTATAAAAGGGAGTTGAGAGCTCATTTGGCTCTTTATGCTTGTTGAGATATTGTTATGCTACAAGAATGACCCTGTGAGATCTTCATCCTTCTTGAGAACGAAAACTCTCTTGAAGAAGTCTAATTTTGATGGTGAGATATCCACCCTAGTTGAAAGAGACAGCTTCACTGTCAGGAGTTGCACAGAACAAATATGGAGTTTGATGTGTTTTGATAAGTTTTGGATTGGGAGTGTTTGTTTCTAGTGTGTGGGTTTTGATAGTTTTTTGGTGATTGAAGTGTGGGTTTGTTTGAGTTTTCTCTGTTGTTCCTTGTTGGGTCATATACCTCTGCAAGTCATACATCATGGGGTATGTGTTATCTTTTAAAAACAAAAATGTGCCTAGTAAACTTTTTAACGTGACCGGTGACGCTGGTGCGACACGCCCTCTGGCTCCACGCAATGCTTTTGCTCGAAGCTATGAACCGGTGAGGCCACAACACGGGGGACCTCATCCCCAAGAAAGAACACTTCAAACCCGCGAGCTCATTGGCACAGCGGGGGTTTGAACTCTGATGGCCGCCACTACAACTGAGACTTAACCACCGAACCACACCCTTATCGGAATGGGGTATGCATTATCACTACTGGGAGAGGTTTGATATTATTTGCAAACTTTGTTATTGGTAATTCTAAGCATCCTTGGGCGCCTACTTTCCAACCTTCTGTGGGTCTTGTGCTGCTATTATAGACATGGTACCTAGCCGTACAACTTGTTGCACGTTGTACAACATGCATCCAAGCATGTGAGTTACTCTTGTTGATCCCTGGCTTTAAGGGAGTTTAAAGTCTTCCAAAATGGACGCCATGTATGAGGGAAGCGTGCTAGATCATTTTGGTGGTGGAGTTTGATGTCATTCTTGCATTTACTAGTGAGTCAGGTCTTCCATGAAGTTGTCGTACAACAGTAACTAAACCATTATGAGCGCAGCCCATGACAACAAGGAGTTCTTATGGTATACATCAGTCTTGCATCCTTTACTTCATGCTTATTTGATTTGTACTTATAGAATAAAGCCTTGATAACATTGGATAGCATATCATCTTTGTCAATGGAGTTGTATGTCACAACCTACTGAACTTCATTGTAATTTGCACTTCAATGCAAACTCATTGTAATGGCTTCCCACTGAATAAGTGGAAGTGCCAATAGGGATAGATTGCTCTTTGCTTTGTTATGGCTTCCCACTGAATAAGTGGATGTGCCTCTTTCTTTATGTGCTTCATTGCTCAAGTTCCCGTTGAATAAGTGGTTGCACCTGGTTTACTTTTTTTGTACTTCCCACTAAATAAGTGGATGCCCACTACATAAGTGGATGTTTACATTTCATGTTCACTCCCACATTATGATCTAGGTGATCAGAAGAGTGTGGAGGAACCTTGCTCATAACATTCAGTGTTGTCATCTTGTGATTTCAAAGAAATAAAAATTCAGGGGCATATTACGATTTTCTCCTTAAATTTGAGCAGCACAAGTAGTCCCATGCAAATATTTGGAATTTTTTCCTATTATGATGTCCCCATGCGGCTCTTAGCAGCCTATTTGCAATTCCTAAACAGTAGCTACATAGAAAAAAAAACTTAAGAGTGGGGTAAGCTTTGAAAAAAAGGGGGGCTGAAATTATGGAGAAAAATATGCAATGTGGCTGCATATATTTCCTTCCCTTTTTTTTCATTTTCTTCTAAATGTTATCTCCTAAGTTTTATATATTAATAAATATTTTTTATTGATAATCTATTTTTGTTTTTCTAAACTACAATTTAAAATAACTATTGAAAATAAGTAGAAAAATAAAATATTCATGGGGTCACTAGCTCCACAAATATCTCCTAAAAAAATTGAAACTGGCTGCTAACCAAAATAAACTAAGCATCCGCATGGGGACAAGAAAAAGGGGGGCTGAAGTTATGCAACAGCAACTGCATAATGAAAAATATGCCATGTGATTTCCTTCCCTCCTTTTTTTAAATTTTCTTCTAAATCTTATCCCCTAAATTTTCTATATAAATAATAATTATTTATTGATAATTTTTTTTTTTTTATATAGTAAAAAACTACAGATAATTGTTTATTTTAAGGAGAAAAATAAAATATTCATGGGATCACTAGCACCACAAATATCTCCTAAAAATATTGAGCAGTGGCTAGGATCTACCCGTAGGGCATGTCCCCATGTTGTTGCTTAGCTTATTTTGGCTAGCAGCGACTACTCAATTTTTTAGGATATATTTGTGGAGCTAATGATCCCATGAATATTTTATTTTCTGCTTATTTTAAGCAATTATCTTGATTTTTAGTATTTACTATATAAAAAATAAAAATAAACTATCTTAATTTAGAAGAAAATTAAAAAAAAGGAGGGAAGGAAATATATGCAGCCACATGACATATTTTTCATTATGCGATCGCTGCTTAATTCCAGCCCCCCCTTTTCCACAACTTATTTACAATTCTTAAATAGTAGTTGCTCCACAAAAATAGGGAAAGATTCTATATTATCCTTTTCTGATAATTATAAATTTCCATGGGGCCATTCCATTGCTTAAATTTAAGTAGAAAAATAACTTAAGCAGCCGCATGGGGACATGGGGTTAGTACACTATGGTATATTGTTACACAAAAGTTGGTTAAATAATATAAAATTAATTTCACATATTTTAAGAGTTTGGGTTTTTTTAGTTTTATCCATACTTTTATTTGGGGTGTAGAATTGACCTTGGATCAAAATTGTAGTGTGGATTTGACCCCCTTATCCTAAATTCATTGCCAACTTAAGTATGAAACCCACCAATCTTCTAATACAAGTTTAAGGTACTAAGGCAAATAGATTCCAAGCAAGCAAGAGTGTGCAAATCATTTTCACAATAAGGGTTAAACCCACATGTAAAGATCAATTCTAAAGGCACATAGATCATTCTCACAAGTGTGGAAATGCCCTGGACTGAGCTACATTATAGTTTATAGTCTAACAAGTGCCATATAATAGAGTATCAAGCACAAAATACAACAATAAAACACAAAGTGTTGGTTATCATAGGACATTCTACATCAAACCCTAGAGCTAAGAACCCTAATCTTCTACATTAATTTTGGCACTTATTTATTATCATGTATCTATAGCATAATCTGTCTCAACTCTTTATTCTCGAGATAATTTTTTTATCATTATGAATTAAGTAATTTTCACTGAGATATTTATGTAGGGTAAATTTTATTTCCCTACATAAATTTGGTGAACCCAAATGATCCTACACCCCTTTAGGGTTTTTGCTTTAGGGTTTCAACTTTTATTTTTAGTTTTTAGATTTGATCATCTCTAATTTTATGTTTTTACATCTTATCTAACCTTATAATGTATCTATATACAGTTTTTTCATGATGATTATTCCTCTTTATTTCATGATGATGGCATAGGTAATGATTTCATTTCCATGTTGAATGCTATATGATATCTTACCTAGTGTTCCTTGTTAAGTGTATTATCTTCATGATGCTTATATATTTTACAACCCTAACTAGGATGTGCTTTATTATGTTTACACATGTATGTGTTTTGATGTGTATCTTTCATTTACATGTATATGATGTTAGATCACTTGCTACATACGTGATGTCTTATATTTTGCCATATTGTGAGGTGTTCTTAGATGTTTATTTTTAATTATATCATTTACATATACCCCAAAGTGATGTATAGTTGTGCTTCATTGTCTTATTCTTCTAATAGTCATTCCTTAAGGAGTTTTAGGGAGCCATCCATGCCTTGTCTTGATGCTATTTGTTTTGATCTTCATACATCCTCCCTTGATGTTCATGATATCTTTTTACTCTAGTTCTTCCTTGCCTATATTTCATACTATGCAACCTACTAGGGGTGTCATTCCTTCCATGGCTTTCTCATTTCTCCTATTGTATTACATAGCCTACATGATTTGCCTAGAGATAACCCTCCTACTTCCCATGTGACATCTACTTCACAAGATTATCATTTAGTGGGGTATACTTATCAAAAAATGACAAGGGGATAGAAAAGGCACACAAAGGGTATTATTTGATCGATCAACTTAACACTCCGACAAAAATTCTCTTTGGGATCTACTGCATACATGTGAGGTATATAGAGATTTTTGAGAAAGGCCTTAGAATAGATTATCATGTCTTTAACCATCAATCCTACCAAGGTGGGCATAATTTCATAGCCTATTTATTAGCAAGGTTCTAAGATTTGATTTGGGTCTCATGAGTTACCTAGTTCTATAACTATTTAAGAGCACTAATCATTACACATTCTGGTTAAATTTGGGAACATAATAATAAAAGAGTTTTAGTAGATAATGGATCCTATTTGAATATTTGTAGCAAATCATTGTCTAAAATCGAGGTTAATTCAATAAGTTTGCAAAAATCAAATGTCACTATTACTTTCTCCATTTAAGTTTACAAAAAAAGCATACAAAGGGTATGATTTCACTTATCAACTTAAGAACACTCCAATTTGGGATCTAATGCATGCATTTAAGGTATATAGAGATGTTTCGAGAAAGACCTTAGAAAAGATCACCATACCTTCAACCATCAATCCTATCGAGGCGACCATAATTTTAAAGCCCATTTATAAGCAAGGTTCTAAGATTTCATTCAAGCCTCATGAGTTACATAGTCTTGCAGTTATTTAAGAGCACCTATCATTATACATTATGGTTAAATTTGGGGAACATAACATCAAAAGAACTTTTGTATATAATGGATCTAGTTTGAATATTTTGTAGTGAAGCATTTTTTATAAAGTTAATGTTAATTCAACAAATTTACAAAAATCAAAGGTCATTATTAAGGGGTTTGATAATATGGGGCAAGAATCACTAGGAGTTGTCAGTTTGCCCCTTGCACTTGGACCACTTAAAATTGATAAATTATTCCTTGCAATGCCTAGGTGATTACTGTATAATTCTCTTTTGGGGCATCCTTGGATATGCACTATGGTTGTGGTGCCCTCTACCCTTCATCATGATTTAAGTTTTATACATAAAATAGGAGACGTGCGATACATGTAGATGACAATTGTATCATATTTCTAATTAGTTGAGAAACAACATATTTTGGTTTCTCCAAATAGACTTATCACATAATCATCATTATGTAAAGATATCGCTTCTTCATCTACACCTAATGTTGATCTTGAGGATGAGTAGACCTCACTAGATTTTACACATTGTGTTGGGGAATAATTGAATGTCAAATATTTTAAGATTTCTACCTCATGCATGAATCCTCTAATATATGAGCAATCAACTTCATCATTACATTATTATTCTAGAGGAATTGTACCTAAGGATGATTGTGCTTGCAATAGTGGATCTAAGACTAATATCGATAATAGTTCGGTGTCATCACTTTCATTATTGCCTCAACAATGTGGTAAATGCTTTAAAATTTTGCATGGGTATGGTTATAAAGGCAAAGGTTTAGGCTTACATGAATGTGGTGTCTTAGAATGTTTTGAACCACAACAACAATGCATGACAAAAAGATTGGGTTATACTCAAAATCTGGATAAGAATGTAAAAGGTAAACAAAAAATACAATTTAGTTAGCATGCATAGTTCTTCATAAGACAAATTTATAGTTGGTACATCTTGAGTTGGTTGATTTATCATTGCTTAATTCCTCTCCTCCTTTAGATCAATTTTCTAATGATGAAGCTCTTGCTAAATATTTAGGTGTTTATGAAAAATTTCCAAGTTTCATCATGATAGAGGTTTTTGATAAATTCTTTATGCTTATTATTATTTTGAGGAAATATCTCCTTCCATAAATGATTCTCTTGAGTTACTTGATTTCTTACCTACTAGGCCCTTTATTGAGGATTGAAGTACTCTCATAATTGGGGGTACCATGGATGTTGAGATGGATAAAACAAATAAAGATAGTGTTAAAAATTGGTGAATGTTTATCTAATTATGAACGACATAATTATGCTAGATTTCTTCATGATTATAGTGTGTTATTTGCATGGTCATATTAATATATGGCTTGAATTTCTAGTGACACGGTCATTCACTGTATTGTCCTTGATCCAAATATTAAACCAATTAAATAAATTATTTGCATCTAAGATTATTTTGATGGTCAAAGAATAAATTGATAAATTGTTAAAAGTTGGATTCATTAGGCCAAATGACTACTCTCCATGAATTTCTAATATAGTAACAGTAGCTAAAATAGATAGACGTGTTAGCATATGCACAAATTTTGGTGATTAAACAAGGCATCGCCTAAGGATGACTTTCTATTACTAAATACTCATATGATTGTAGATTCTGCTATTGGAAAATGAGATGTTATCATTTATGGATGGATTTACAAGTTATAATCAAATACTCATAAATCCCCAAGATTGACACAAAACTACTTTTATTACTTCATGGGGTACTTTTTGCTATATTGTCATGCCTTTTGGACTAAAAATGTTGGTGCTACTTATCATAGGATCACGACACTTTTTTTCAAGATTTGAACCACAATATCTTAGATGATTATATGGATGATATAATGGGTTTAAATTTATGAAACAAAATTATCATCTTAGAGATTTGATGACTATTTGAAAAATATTGAGGTGGCATTAGGTTCAATTAAACCCTAATAAATATATTTTTGGTGTGGATAACTTTTGAATATTAGGCTTCATTGTATCAAGGAGAAGTATTTAGGTAGATATGAAAAATATTGATGATATAGTTAATATGTCTACCTCATAATCTTAAATGGTTACATAGCTTATAAGGAAATATACACGTTATTTGATGATTTATTACATAATTAGCAAATCAACCATTGCCTTTTACCAAATTGTTAAGAAAGGATACTAAATTTTATTGGAACCAGAATTATCTAAAAGCATTTGATGATATGAAATATTATTTGATGAATCTACTCATTCTTATATTGATTGTAAATGGGCATCAAAATAGTATTGTGCATTTCAACTATTCAAGCAGTGATTAGGGGATTGTTAGCACAAAATGATGAAAATGATAATTAACATACAATTTATTATATTAGTCACTACCTGATTCTGAGTCTCTATATGTAAATCTAAATAAAATTAATGTCTAGCAATGGTATGTTCTTCCCAAAATTTGAGACACTACATCTACATTCTGAAGCACATGTGGTCGTTAAAGTTGATCCTTAAAAATTTGGTTTCTAAAGCCAATATCTTGGTTCATGCGATATGATGGGTCATGTTTTTTGATATTAGGGATAAAAGAAGGGTTTTGAAAGGTCCCCACAACCTTGTACGACATCACTAGAAACATGAAATGGGAGAAACAAAAACATCAAGAAGAGGCCAAATAGCTAGGCCAACCAAGCCAAAACACCACAAAGATCAAACATTGTTACCAACAACCATAACACAACAAAGAAATAGCAAAACAACAAGAAAGAAACTAGTTAAGGGGCTCTAAATTTAGTTAGAGCTTTTACCACTTCCCATTCTTCCTACATGAATTTGAGGTAATCATTAGACATTTCTTTTCCTTCTATCCTTGACTAAGATTCATTTACTTTCCCTTGAGTTTTTATCTTCTTTCCCACTCTAGTTTCTATAACCATATATATGTTCTCCTTATCTCTTTTTAAATGCTCACGCATAATGGTAATGCTATTAGCACTATTTTCACATGCAATGGGTCATATTACATATGGAATTTGGTCTTAATTTTATATCCCAAAAATCTAGCAAAGGTTAGGTAGTGGTAGATTAGTTACTAGAGGCTCCTTGTAATGCTCATGCACCTATAGATACATCTTTCCAAAATGAGCATAGTTTACATATTGATACTTCTTCTCCAAGAATAATGTTTTGTGATGGTTCTTAATGCATGAATCATTCTAGAGTAGGGGACATTCTTATCCCACCTTTTGGGTATGTTATACCCCTACCTTTCTAACTAGACTTTTTGTGCACGAATATTATTATATAGTATAAGGCATTGATTACAAATTTATGAGTGGCCATTTCTCTTGGGGTTAAGTTTGTTAATATTCATGATGTCTCACATCTGGTGTCTCAATAGGTTACAAACACTTATCAAACTAAGGATGCTAGATTGACAGAGTATCATGCGTTGGATTTATAGTTTCTAGTTATTTTAATGCTTTTACTATTAATATTATTCCATAAAAAAGATGATATCTACATGTTGTTATTGCTAGTGTTGCATCACTTGTAAACATTGTAGATGATAACCCTCAATTTATATTGTTTATTCATTGGTTACAATAGCTTACTATACATGATAGAGATGTACATGTGAATGCATTACCTTGATAGAAGAGCAATGGTTTCATGATATTTAAAGTTATTTGGACCAAGTGCATTTCCTCCTAAATAATCTAAGAATTATTGCATCTATATTCATACATTTGTTACTAAATTGTGATCATTACATGTGTACTTTAAATCTATGAGGATATAATGGTTTATCAATGAGATGTTTTGATAATAATGAAAAAGGCATTGCTCTTTGAGAGACTCAAGGGGCCGTATATGGTGGTCAATATAGTGACAAGATGGTACAAAAATTGTTGTACATGGTATATCGTTAGTCTAAAACAGAAAAAGATGCACATAATTTTATTTAAAAGTTCTCAACTTGCCAAATGCATAACAATCTCAAACACGTTCCTTATTACAAGCTTCAATCGTTCACTTATCCTTGGCTATTTTATATGTGGGGATTAGGGGAGAGAGCCCGATAGTGGGTCAGGCTCCTATACATGGTATAGGAGTTGATCAAAGTGGGACCACAAGTTGGCTTTTATTGGTCTAATTAATATTAAATATATTTCTAAAAAAAATACAAATAGGGATCAATCAATGTACACATCATATTTGTTTATTCATTAGTATTTTATTAATCATAGTAGGTGGTATACACAAATAATTTACAAGGATTTGAAAAACATAAATGCAACTAACATGATTTGTACATGTAGACAAGTGGATCCAACATAAGCCAATATGATAATAACAGAGTTTATATTAAAAAAAAATAGTACTTTCTTCCAAGATCAAGACCAGCGATCATCCCAGACTGACTTCCTTTTTGGTTTAAAATAAACATTTTTAAAGATTTATCATTAAAAATCGTCCCATCCCATATCCACCACAGTCCCAAAAAACTTCATATTTTCAAAAGTTGGAGTCCTGAGTAAAAATGCATAATGCCTAAGTGTCACATCCAACATGGCGAGCCACTCCATTACTCCTCCTGAAGTGCACTCCATGGACTAATAAATGACCAACTACTAGTCCCTTCAACTTAATACCTGCAAAAATGAACACAATAGAAGGTGTAAGGCTCACCAAACAAGCCATCAAAATTAAGAGGATAGAAATTTATTAATCCAACCCAAACAAACATTCAACCAAATCAATCAACTCTTCCATTTAATTTCACACAATCGAAGGTTTAAGGCTCACCAATCAAGCTGTTAAAAAAACATTAAAGGAATTCAAACACTTCAGACCAAATAAGCATTTGACCAAATCAATCACCTATCATATTTAATACCAAATTCAAATTTACAGACATCCATCAAATCATTCAAATGAAGTGTACTAAAAACTATTTGAACCAATCGAATGAGAGTGCACATATCAAAAACATTTCCTTCCTAGTTTTCCTACATAAGCCCCAGATTTTCTAGTTTAATTTTCCAACATCCCATACAGAAGAGTCTTGAAGGCTTCGAATTGCATACTGCTATAAACATTACTGTAAGTTCAATATTCCAACATCCCATAAATGTATGTTGTTTTAGTTTAAACTGTATTGCTATTTTGGTTTTAAGTATTTTAGCTTAAATTGTTTGAACTGTATTATTGTTTTTGTTTTAAATGTTTTAGCCTAAATTGTTTAAACTATATTATTGATTTCATTTAATGTGTTTTAGCTTAATTTGTTTAAACTGTATTGTTGTTTAGATTAAAGTGTGGGGAAATAAAAATAATACAATTTAAACACTTTAAGCTAAACAAAAATACAATTTAAACCAAAACAACATACATTTTAAACCAAACAACAATACAGTTTAAACACACATATTGTTTAATGTGAGTGTGGGAAATAAAGGTGGCAGAATGCTCACAAAATGTTATTTTGGTTTAAATGTATTGCTTTTTTTGTTTAAAATGTTTTTGAAACAACCATTGAAAGGTTTAAATTGTTGTATTGGTTTAAACTTATTGTTTATTGTTTGCAAAGGGAAGGTTGATGACTTCCTTAATAATGAATCAAACCCCTTTCCCATGAAACAACATCAAAGACATGCCAAGAAAGTAATCTTATGCATATAATGTCGATGTTGATGTATGCACTTATGTAATGTTGATGAATAGTGTAAATAATGCCTTGCAATATGATTTGATGATACTTTCTTATCCTATTTGATGATGACTAATAACCTAGGACTGTTTAGAGATACATGATCCTAGATGTTCAAATCAAGGTGTTTTGGAATACAAGTTGTATACACCTAAAATTGGCTCGTGTTGAATTAAGTAAATATTTTAATATTTATCTTAATTCTTATTGTTCTATCAATAAATAAATAAATCAATTTATTTATTTGATTCATATTTCTCCAAAAAAATTAAATAAAATCATTTATTTAATTAAATCATCCAATTCTTCTAAAATCTTCCTAAATTAAATAATACCAAATTATTTAATTAATTCTTCTCATTCTCTATATTTAAATAAATCCAAATATTTTTAAATTATCTATTTCCTCCAAAATTGAATTAATACCAAAAATAATTCAATTAATCCATGTGCACGTGTAATTAAATATTCCAATATTTAATTGGCTAATATTCCCTCACCCACATGTCCCATTTCTCCTCTAGTCAAATTAGTTAACTCATCAATCAAATCTGTTAACTAATTAGTCATTTGAGTTCACTGTTCAATCATCTCAATCAACTCCCCAATCAGCCCACCTATCTCTCCAATCAACCCAGTTAACTGGTCAGTCATCTCAGTTAACTCTTTAATCTATTATGTTAACTCCCTTGATGCATGAAGGAGCTTGACACTTGTCCTCTCCCTATTCACGCACATCCTCTCAAATTCCCTCAACCGTTGATCTTCTTATTCATTCTACACCATTGATCTTCTTTCTCACAAATCTATAAATACAACCCATTTTCCTCCATTTGAATCATCCAAGCTTTTTATAAACTTACTCTGCAGGAATCACACAGCGCCTTTGGCACAAATCACTCCATAGATTGAGATCAATTTTCATACCATTATCACCATTATCATTGTATTGTGAAGATCCTCTTCATTGCAAAACCTATCAACAACCATTCTCCATTGTCATCTTGGAAAAAAGCAAGGAAGTGTACCTTCTGAGGGCTCTATTCATACACAAGATCAATTTGAGATAAGCGACCAATGGAAGTCACAAAATAGAAAGGTTTGCAAGGTATTGTGTTCTTTGTGTTTGATCTTATTTGTTCTAATTTTATTGAGTTATTTGGATTATATTGAGATACTGATATTGTTCATATTTTCTGATAACATTTTTAGTGCCCACTGTGGGGCCCTTGCCCCAATTTAACTTCAAAATTGAGTTTTTGTGTTAGAATCTGTACACAGGACATTTCTGCACATCCACTCACTATTACAGCACATCTACTCTCTGATACTACGCATCTGTCAAACCTGCGCATCCACTCACTGTTCCGGCGCATTTATTCTCTGTTACGATGCATCTGTTAGATCTGCGCATTTATTCAATGTTCTGGTGTATTTATCCTTTGTTACGACGCATCTATCGGATCTGCGCATCTGTTCTCTACTATGGCGCATACACTCTCTGTAACTGCACATCTGTTAAATCTGCACATTTATTCACTGTTACTGCGCATATACTCTCTATAACTGCATATCTGTTTCTGTGCATTCATTCTGCTAGGGTTTTTGAGCTGTTTCTTGGGAAATTTCCATGCTAACATCATTTGCAGGAACATTCTCAGATCCACCTTACAGGTTAAGAGTTGGTCAGGCATATAGTTGCATTGTTAACTCTCATCTAGATCTAAATAGCAAAAGAAGTAATTGAGCTTGTTCATGCAAATTTCACGTAGATCTAAATAGAAGGGTAGTAATTTGTACTTGTTGCATCACAACTTGAACATAGTCCCAACTAGGAGGATTAAAATTGAACAATTGCTTTCAAAAGCTTTTTCAAAGTTAACAAATCTTGTGTGCCCAAATAGAGTAACTCATTTCTCTTTTTAACTAGGAGGAAAGAACCAATGTTTTCTGTGATTTTGGAATGATGATAGGACTATGCTTTCCCCTTAACTGGGTGAACAAAATGCCAGAATTATCATTTCGTATGTGTTACCTTTAGAGAGGCCTGCCCTTGGAATTCCTTCCTTCCAAGTGGGACAACCTTAAGTGGTAATGAGCTAACACCAAGCTCTTCCGATCCACTATAAATAAACAATGTTTGAGGTGAAAACTTCAAGCAATGAGTGCAAATTAGTTATACCGACAGCCAACCTCCCCATAAACCCCACAAGGTGCAACCCTTGCAGGCTGGGAGACTCCATAACCGAGAGTAGCGTTGCCGCAAGTATAACCACTCAAACAGTTGCCCTTACTATGTATCCATTGTTTGTAGAAGCTAAAATCCCCTATTCGGTGACACAGTAGGAAAACATTCTCTAGAGCCGTCCAACATCATACACTCATTTAGTGTAGAGACAGAAAAGTTCAACTCTTTAGAGGAACTATAGCTTGGTATGTGTGAGAAGTGACTGCCGTGGAGGGGAGCCGGTGCTACCAAGCTATTAGTTGTCCACCTTTATGCAAGTGGCTGGTGTAAAAACCAAGTTGGAACTCATTGAATACTATCCTTACCAACCTTAGGATTGTGCTTGCATTGTTACCAAAATCAAAAAGTTAAAAAAAAAAATTTCAAATAATCATGAAAATACTCTTTGTGTGTGATGTGTCTTTCTTGCCATAATCGAAGAAGCAAATCAAAAAGAGCAACATTCAAAATAGATAAAATCTAAAAACATTAAAAAATGTGCCTTTACCAAGTCAAAATCAACCAAAATAGACAGATCTACGCATCTGCTTCATCCTGTTGCGCATTTGCTTCACCCTGTTGTGCATCTGCTTCACCCTGCTGTGCATCTGCTTTCTGCTGCGCATTTACTCAATTCTGTTGCGCATTTGTCCTCTGTTCTAGCGTATTTACTTTTTCACTAGATCTACGCTTCTGCTTCCTATTGCTGCACATATACACTTTGTTCATGTGCATTTGTCACAGTGAGCACTTACGTACAGTTTGTCAGAAAAACACTTACCTTTTTGAACACCCATTTCAGCCTTGTTTTAGTTTCCATCATTCACCTCGTCAAAATTTCACAAACTTCCCAAGAACAAATCAAACTATCGAAACTAGGTTACTACAAGCCAATTTTTTATCATATCAGACTCAAACATCACTAGTAAGTCTCCACTAACAGGATCTATCATCCTTCTATCTCGGAACTTCACTAGTTTGTTTTGGTGCAAAACTAGTCTCTACCAAGTAATCAAATTCCAACCATCCTTACTTTTGGCTACCGTTTTGTATCGACTGACTTGTTTGACACCATTGATCAAAGAAAACCCTTGTTCAAGTCTTATAACCACCAGTATCCCCTTCACTACAACCTCCAAACACAGCTTACCATAACATCAAATTTCACCCCAACCCATTCTGAATCACATTGCATGGTACTAACTAGATCACAGAAGCAAAAATAAATTGAAATGGCTAAAACATTCGACAAAATTGTATCCCCTCACGACAGTGATGAGGAGATATCTCACAAGGACTTACAAGAAGCTCTCCAAGACAGAAAATTTCAACGAATGATGGACAAAGTACTCCACCAAGACCCTACAAAGTTCTTTCTACACATAGCAACCCAAGGAGTTAAGCTCCCCGTTGACTTTGACATCACAACGTTGAAAGAAACCGAAGAGGAAAGAACTCATGAAGACAACACACATGAGGAAAGAACCCTTGGCATAGACAAAGGTAAGAAAACCACAAACTCAACCACACCTTTAGACATGTTGACAAAACAAGTTCAAACCCTACAACAGCAATTAGTGGAACTCCAAATAGGGACATCCACTAAGCACTATTCGTTGGAGGAAATCTCGTCGTATCCCTTTGATAAGAGCTTGAACATGATCCCCTTTCCTCTTAGATTTGAAGTTCCAAATTTTGACAAGTATAGAGGAAAGGGTGACCCTAGAGACCATATCAGAGAATTCAGCGCTGCATGTCTAGAGGTTGCCCACAATGAAACTTTTCTCGTGAGACTCTTCCCTAGATCTCTAGGAGGGCAAGCCATGGAGTGGTTCTCTCGACTCCCCCCAGGTATTCGTGCCTTTGATGAGTTAGTGAACAAATTTGTCACACATTTCTTGTATAATATCGAACATGACACATCCATGCTTGACCTTTGCAACACAAAACAAAAGAGTGGCGAATCCTTCGTTGCTTTCTTACAAAGGTGGAGACAACTAACAAGCAAGTGCTCATATCATGTCCCCAAGAAACAAATGATAGAAATGTTTATCCATAATCTCAATCCCGATCTAAGCTATCAAATTCAAATCCAATGCCCTACCTCATTCATGAAAGTCATTAAGATGGGGCTATTCATCGAAAAAGCTATGATCGCGAAAGGACAAATAAAATTGTTTAAGGACACTCCTAATTCAAACTATACCACAGATAAGTCAAAATTCTAGACCAAAAATAAGAATATCGTCAACTATGGAGTGGTTGATGCTAAAGTAGCAGCTCCTAAACAACCAATTTTCAATCTCAAAGGAGCATCAAACAGTGCAACACCGAGAAAACCTTCGTCAAATGAACTGAGACAACAGTACAACTTCCCTCCTAGACATAAATTTACACCACTGGGGGAGTCATATGAGTCTGCCTTGAGAAAGTTATTGGCAAACAATGAGATCACCCTTCCCACCGCAAGCAACTATGAACCTCAAGTCAAACCTCCTTGGTGGAAGGATACTGATTTCTGTGAGTACTATAGAGGCAAAGGCCATACAACTAATGACTGTATCCACTTGAAAAACGTCATACAAGATCTACTAGATCAAAATCATGTGGCCACAAAAGATCATACCTCTAACGAATCACATGTGGCATTTAAGGATCCGCTCCTTAACCATGACAGGCAGAACACTCATAACAACAACAATAACAACTGGAAAAATCACAATAATGGGAACAATGATGCTAACTACACAAATGTGTCATTCGAGTACACCGTTAATTACATATTCAAGCATATCCCGCAAATCAATGTGCTCACGTTTAACAAACAATTAGATTCCAATACCAAATCTGATTGCAATATCACCACCCACAATGGGAAAGTTAGCTTGCACACACTCCCTCCAAGGTCGTCATCCTCACCATCTACCCACCACCAGTACAACATCATTGACCAACTACGAAAGACTCCAGCCCATATATCCATATTAGAGTTGTTGCATCTATCGACGACCCACAAAGAGATTCTTGATAAAGCCCTAGTGGAAACCACTGTGCCCACCAACTTGGCCCAAGAGAAGTTTCAAGTCATGGTAGATCATCTTACCTCACTTAACATCCTACCATTCACTGAACAGGATGATCTATCTGTATCTCAAGCCCATAACTCATCATTACATATTGAGGCCTTCATTAATAAACATCGCATCAAAAGGGTTCTCATTGATGGAGGAGCAAGTTTGAACATTTGCACGCTAAAATTAATCCTTACACTGGGGTACTTAGAAACTGCAGTTGATCCAAGAAAGAAGATCACAATAAAAGCCTATGATGAAGAAGAACGGACAACTAAAGGAACTATGGTGTTACCATTAAGAATTGGACCAGTGGAGACAGAGGTTGTTTGCCAAGTCCTTGATAGGGAGCTCACATATAACATCCTCCTAGGTAGACCTTGGATACGTGCCATGAAATTTGTGCCTTCCACATATCATCAATGTATCAAGTTCCCTCACAACAGCTGAGAGATCACCATCCAAGGTGACCCTGATCCTTTTCAACACTGTAACACTATCCAACCAAAGCCAGATTTTAGCATCCCTAACAATAGAGCTTCCACATCTTCTGCCTCCCAGCATGATCATAGCTCCCAATCCTCCACATCAAAGGCCAAAGAGTAGAAGATCGAGATTAAAGAAACAGGGGTAGGAGAGTATTCCATCGAGCATACCCTTTGCTTAGCCAAAATGCCTTTATCTCTAAAATCCTTTGGGTGACCTACACCCTTCCCAAAACCATCTGCTCCTCCTAAACCTCCCAAAGCTCCCTTTGTCAAATGGGGCACCCTATCAAATGAAAATGAAGAAAGAGACGTTTTGCAATGGCTCTACATAGACGAAGATGACACACCACAAGACAAACAAGCAAAGCTCCCAATAGAAATCTACAAGCATGGTCAATCTATCTTACACAGAATGGGCTATGAAGGACAGGGTCCCATCAGTCTAAGAAAAGAAGGAATAACTAAACCCATTCAACCCTCTTCATCCTCATCGGCCCAAGACACAAGAGGGCTAGGATACAAAGACGATGACAAAGGCAAAGCTAAGGCTACTACTTGTTTTGTGGAACAGATCCATAACCTTCAAGAGGATAGTGACACAGATTCTAATGAATACGAATAGGATTACCTTTCAGAACATTCCTATGAAGACAAAGGAATCGATACTGTTCGCACCTATAGCCCCTACCATGAGGGACAAACTCTAAGGCCTAGACTAGTAGAGTGTGATTCGCCCATTCCTAAGAGAACAACTTACGAGTTAGGTCAGAGTTCGCACAAGATAAACAATCTTGAAGAGAGTACCATAACAGATCTTATTCCTATCACTCCCAATCCTGATCATATATCCATCCTTACCATCACACCCACTGAATCAGATCAACCTATCGATCCCCTCCCCTTGGTACATCTTGAGCTTATCGATTAGGATCTACAAGGAACCCCCCAACTAGACATGTTCCAAAATGATGATGCCTACATTGATTACATGGAACTAAGAGACCACCTACCTGTGGGAAATCATAAAGCTGGCTTCACCATAGAACTCAATACCATAGCTTAGTTCGGAGAGGGTGCCAAGCCTTCCAGTCACAAAAACATAAAAATCAAACACAGATCTGATGGTGAAAACCGCTCTGCGGTAGTGTCAGATCCCCAAAAAAGTAAAAATAAAGGACACATCTGATGGTGAAAACCTCTAGGAGGTGCTAGAAGATGGAAATTTTGACACTCTCCCTAACAACATGTATTAGGAGAAGTCACAAATTGTGGTGGAACCTACAGGAACCTGTCGACATCAACACAAAAGTTAACACAAAGATCATACACTTTTCCAAGTCTCTATCTCTACTGGAAAAGACAAAATTTGTACCCTTCTTCAAAAAGAAATAGGTCAACTTTGCTTGGTCATATGTAGATATGCCCAGGTTAGATCTAGACTTGATCTTGCATCATCTACCACTCAATCCTGGAGTTAAACCTGTTAAACAAAAACTTAGGAAAATGCATCCACATGTCGCATTGCTAGTCAAAGAGGAACTAAAGAAGCTATTGGATGTAGGGTTCATCAGATCAATCGATTACCCAGAGTGGGTATCAAACATTGTACTAGTATCTAAACTCGATGGAAGGGTCAGATTGTGTAATGATTCCCAAGATCTCAAAAAGGCTTGTCGCAAAGATGATTTCCCATTGCCCAACATTGACATCATCATAGACTTAATAGCTGGACACACTATACTCTCTCTTATGGATGGTTTCTCCGGATACAACCAAATCAGAATAGCACTAGAGGACCAGCATAAGATGACATTCACATGTCCATGGGGTGCCTTCTATTGGAATGTCATGCCATTTGGGTTGAATAACGTAGGAGCAACATACCAATGGGCAATGGCCACTATCTTCCATGACATGATGCACGTCACCATGGAAGACTATGTGGACGACATCCTTGCCAAGTCACTTACAAGGGAATCTCACTCAGATGTCCTAGAGAAAGTCTTTCAGTGGCTGGAACAATTCAAGGTCTGATTAAATCCAAAAAAGTGTGTGTTTGGAGTCACTTCTGGCAAACTCTTGGGTTTCATAGTATCTGCCAGTGGAATTGAAGTAGATCCTACGAAGGTCAAAGTTATCATGGAGATGCCACCACCAAGGAACATCACCCAACTGCGGTCTTTATAGGGTAAATTATAGGTAATCCGCCAGTTTATCTCACAACTGGCGAACAAGTGTCAACCTTTCACTCATCTCTTACATAAGAACATTCCATTTAGATGGGATGAGAAGTGTGAAGAAGGATTTTGCAAATTAAAGGAATATCTCATGAATCCACCTATCTTCATGCCACCTATCCAAGGCAAGCCACTATATCTTTACATTTCTGTAACACCAACAGTTCTTGGATCCCTTTTAGCACAACAAGACTATGAAGGCAAAGAAAGGGCAATCTACTACATTAATCGCACATTGGTGGGGTATGAATTGCAATATTCTCAAATCAAAAGATCTTGTCTTGCTATGGTTTTTGCTTCCCAAAAACTATGCCATTACATGCTTGCACATTCCATCAAGCTAATTGCAAAGATTTATCCACTCAAATACTTGTTAAGCAAAGTAGCTCTAACAGGCCGCCTAGTTAAATGGGTAACTTTACTAAGTGAGTATGACATAGAATACGTGGAAAGGAAAGCTATCAAAGGTCAGGTCATCGCCGATCAGTTGGCTGAGGCACCATTACAAGATACTACTCCAATGACATTCGAGTTTCCCGATGAATCAATTTTCAGTATTACAACACATTCATGGAAACTCTACTTTGATGGGTCCTACACAAACCATGGATGGGGGGCAGGAATCTTATTAGTCACTCCTCAAGGTGACACAATACCTAAGTCCTATCATCTACTTTTTCCTTGCACAAACAACGTAGCAGAGTATGAGGCCTTAGTCAATGGTCTTAAGATGGTAGCAGAATAGAAAGTGAAAGAGCTACATGTCTATGGAGATTCGCAACTAGTCATCAATCAAGTAAATGATGACTATCAGATGAAAGATGACAAGCTAATACCATACAAGCGTATGGTAGATGAATTTAAAGGATACTTTGTGATAATCTCCTTTGAGCAGATTCCTCGCATAAAGAACAAAGTAGCAGATGCCATGGCAACCATTGCCTCACTTCTCGATATACCAGAGAATGAGTCACATTTTGAGTTCTTGGTGGAGATAGTTACACATCCAGCTTATGACATCCTCGAAACCCAATCCATTTGTCTCCTAGTAGGATCTGATTCACCCTTGTATGGTAAAATTTACACTTACCTCAAGGATAACACCTTACCAGCTGACTTATCCAACAACCAACGCCGAACCTTTATCTGCCAAGCATCCCATTATACCATTATTGCCAACAGCCTCTACTGCCAAGGTCTGGATGGTACTCTACTTAGATGTCTTGAACGTGATGAATCTCAAACTACCTTACGAGAAGCACACGAAGGAATTTGCGGATCACACTCTAGTGGTCCTACCTTAGCTAAGAAACTCATGCATTTGGGATACTATTGGCCGAACATGGAGACAAACTCATATCATTTTGTCAAGAAATGCAAGCAATGTCAGATTCATGGTAACCTCATCCATGCACCAGCTCAGGAACTGTGACCTTTAACGACACCTTGGCCCTTTTGCTATTGGGGACTCGACCTTGTGGGAAAAATCCACCCTCCATCATCCAACAGCCACAAGTTCATCATAATCGCCACTAAGTATTTTACCAAGTGGATTGAAGCCATTCCACTCACCAATGTCACAAGCAAGCAAATTACCTCCTTCATCCTTAATTACCTCATTTGTCGATACTGAATTCCCTCATCCATCATCACGGATAATGGAAGATCCTTCAAAAACTAGGATGTCTAAGAGTTATGTGAGAAATTCCAAATCCAACACCACTTCTCCACCCCATACTATACACAAGGCAATGGTCAGGCAAAGGCATCCAACAAAACCATCTTGAAAATCCTCAAGAAAACTGTCAACGACGCCGGTTGTGATTGGCACATACAACTAAATCCCGCTCTGTGGGCCTATCAAACCAACATACGCACTCCCACAGGTTCCACACCATATGCCCTTATCTATAGTTCAAAATCCATTTTGCCCATTGAGGTCGAGTTACCATCTTTGAGGGTGTTGTTAAAAGGTCTTATAACTAATGAGGACTACAGAGTTTCCAAACTACAAGAGTTAGAACTGTTGGAGGAGAAACAATGGAATGCTTTCAACCATCTCAAAGCCTACCAACAAAGAATGTCTCGCAACTATAATCATAGAGTCCGTCCAAGGGTCTTTAATGTTGGTGATCTACTGCTCAAAGAAAATCCCCACAATCAGCAAGATTGGGAGAAGAAAGGAAAGTTTGAACCCAACTGGCTTGGTCCTTATGTAATAATTTCTGCCTATGGATCAGGAGCATACCAGTTAGCTACATCAAAAGGTGAGTTGTTCGATGACCCAATCAACAGTATGCATCTTCGTTGGTTCTATACCTAGAGAACCCCAATGTAAGGGGGGTAAAAATAACAAAAAAATTTAAAAAAAAAAAGCAAAAAAAAAATGGAAAAACAACAAAAAAATCATCCTCTGGTGAAAACCTGGTAAATAGGCGCCTTGGATAGATACCATGATGAAAACCTGGCAAACAGGTGTCATGTGTATTTCAAAAATGTTGCAATAAAAGCAAGCCAGTGAAAATCTGGCAAATAGGCCCTCTTTGTGATGAAAACTGCTTCCTCCATCTTTGGGAAACCATCGCCTTGCATATATTCTTCCTACCATTATCCATCGTCTGATCATATCCGTTTCACAAAACCACCTAACAATAACCTATCATGGCTTGATACTCTATCACCATTATCTCCTTACTAAGGTTTATCCAGTACCCTATCTGTAGTGTCAGTTGTCATAGCGTCCACTATCAGTATCTTGTCTTCCTGAACTACGTTGCCTCTGCGTCGTCACGTAGGCAAGGCCATCATTGATGGGCCCCCGAGGCTACCCATCCATTCCATACCTTATCACCCATCCTCTGGTCCATTCGCATCTGCATCATTACCCATCACCCAGGTCTTAGGTCCACAAGGTTCATCCTGAAGCACATTGCCTCTGCATCGTCACATAGACAAGGCCATCATTAATGGGCCCTTGAGGCTACCCATCCATTCCATACCTTATCACCCATGCTCTGGTCCATCCGCATCCACACCATTACCCATCACCTAGGCCTTAGGTCCAAAAGGTTCACCTTGAACTACGTTGCCTCTGCGTCGTCACGTAGGCAAGGCTATTTATCAATGAGCCCCTAAGGCACTAGGTCAGTCCCTTAGGGCTCGTCACATCGAGTCTATCATAAGCGTCTCACAATCTTTCTTCCACAATAAACTATTAACCTCTACTGGACTGGGGGCAAGTCCTTGCCCTGGTTACAAAGTCAGATTCTACAATGCCACATGTTCTAAGAGGACATCCAAACAAAAATTTTGATGCAAGACATTAACCTCTCCAAAACAAAACAAATAAGGCCTAAACACTCTAAATGATTTTATCTAAATTATGGCAAGAACACACATCTAATGCAAGAAAGTTTTGTTTTGATTGGTTGGGCCTTAAAATCTTAACTTTTTTGTTATCATGTTTCCTACGCTACTCAAGGATGCCTAAAAACTAGAGATGCTATGATGGGGGCATGATTATTTTATTTTGTTTGTTGCTTGTGGGTTTACCTCTAGTAATGTGAAGCCTTATCTAAAGACATGTTCAACATAATGATCATCGAGGACATCAGAGGTCTAAACATGAAACAGGTATAATCCTTATCTATTTACACGCAAGAGATACTCAGGTCATCTAGATTCAACTTTGACTAGATGCTTGTATTAACTTGCTATATCAAAATCCATGTAAGGGATACTCAGGTCATCATGGTTTAATTATACCTAAATGCTTGTATTTTCTTACAACATTTTAAAGCGAAAAACACAAAAAAATGTCCAATGATGAAACGAAACACTTCAAAATACTTGCAATATCAAGGTGACAAATATCCACGTCCGTAACATATCCATATTGCATTTCATATACCATCCATAAATAAAGCTTTTGATTCATGGTGCCAGTGTTTACAAATAAATAAAAGCTTGTCATTCATTCATTCGTGTGTCTTCTATCAATCAAATTTCTATCTGTCATTGTGTCTTTCATCAAGTCTCTTCTACATTGATTGAGTACACTTGGACATAACAAAAACATAGTATCATATTGCATTTCATATTAGGTGAGATAGTTATTTCATTTGATTAGATCATTTGCATACATATAGGTGCATTAAGTCATACATATCATCATTAGGTGAGATAGTCATTTTATTTGATTAGATCATGTGCATACATGTAGGTACATTAAGTCATACATATCATCATTAGGTGAGATAGTCATTAAATTGATTAAATCATTTTGCATACATATAGGTGCATTAAACCATCCATATACATTTGTAACAACATAACATAGATGCATACATAGTATCTCATCAGAAAACCATTAAAAACATAGTTGTTAGTAATCATCTCAAACCATTTTTGCATAATAGATGTTGCACATTAGATATCATAACATTTGCATAACATATAAACATAACAAATAGAGTACATCCATGATCATCGCATAATAGCAAAATGCATGTAGACCATCATAGTTGCATCATCATATATAAACATAAAATAAAAAAAATGTCCAGGTGTACAATATCAATCCATCATCCATGAGTCAAATCACAATAGGTGTATACATACATCAAAATAATAATGATACATGTCTCAGTAGCTATACAAAATAAGATCGATATATACATAATTTGGCTATCCATGAGCCATCAAAAAATGTATGTACAAAGCAAAAATCTGTGCAAAATCATCGCTAACCCTGTTGCCACAAGATGCTGCTCCCGGCACTGTGCCCTCCCCCTCCTCCACCTCGGCCTATCCCAGACTGCTGTGGGCCCATGCCCGAAGCTGTCAACTGTGAACCGCCTGCCCTCTGTGAGGACATAGCCACTGATTGGCTCTTGTAACTCGGTGCCCTCTCATCTACTGGCACTGCCCCATGGTATAACCCTTTGTAGTACTGTGTCTGAGCTCAAGCTATGGCCAACTCTCTCAATGCCTATGTCACCTGAGCCTGGGCCTGTGTCAACTGTGTAACAAGTAGTACTATAGCCGCCTCAATGCCCAGGGTGGCTATGGCTGCATCTCTCTCCCATGTCAGGACCTGTACCCTAGCCAATGTTACATCTCTCTCCCTAGTCAAAGCCTATACCCTTGGTAGTGCGACATCTCGCTCTGCGGTGATGTCGGTAATGATCCCTGCGTCTCCCTCTCTCTGAGCCTTAGCAGCTCTCAATTGTGTCCTCAACTATCTCACCTGGCCTCGTAACAGGCCTACTGCATCCCCCTGCACCTGTTGCTGCGGGTCAGGATGATCAGGTGCCTGCAGTACCTACTACTGCAGGTCAGGTTGATCAGGTGCCTGCGGCACCTGCGGAACCACTACCTGTTGTAACACCTCTTGTGCCATCTGCTGGGGTGGGGCCTATCCCACTCTCTGTCACTGTCTCTGATGTCCGTCACCTCTATCGTCTCCACCATCTCCTCCATCTCCTCAGCCTCCTCTCCTCCTCCTCCACCTCCTCCTCCATCTACCTCCATCCTCCTCCTCTGACTCAGCCTCCTCTAGATGAGGAGCTAACTCTCCCAGTCCCAAGTACCTAGGGAACAAGTGCGTAACAAACCACTCCTCAAAATCCTGCGTCATCCCTGCGTCCACCACCTCCCCCCTCATCGGCCACACCTGATAGGGAATCTGTAAGAAATCTGCCTGGGCCTCCTCATAAGAAGCCACATGACCCCATCGAAGCCGCTCTGCCCAAGTCCTCGCAAACAATGCCTGCCCCTGTGGCATACCATGTATCCATCCAAACTGCCTGAAGACATGGCTCACTATCTGCCTCTCCAGAATATGGTGTGTCCGGCCAATCAACCACCGCATCTGAAACACATATAACAATTCATTGTCCTCATCCTCCCGGACCTCGCACTTCAGGTATGGTCGCCACACAACTACATCCACATTATCCAACTGATGGTAAGTACATCGGCGTATTCATAAGAGTATGGATCATCTAGCTACCAGTGAAATGTGACAATAGGCCGCGTCACTACAATGTGCTCCCAAGCCCAGAACTGTAACAAAGAAACACTTTTAGACAGACTCGATGCTCCACAATACACAACCTGATGCATATCATGATAAAGGTGAGCCAACACACAGACACCCCAAGCAAAACAGGTGCCCTCAGTCAACATCCTCTCTAGGGTCTGACCCCAGCCAACTACAAAACCATGTGATCTCCGATCAGGGTATACAACACCTCTGATCAAGCCAGGTACAATCCCTAGGAAGTAATCATAATAGTCATACATGTCCTTCCAGCTAATCTCTAACCCCTCTATGTCAGGATCATCAAAAATCCTCATGCACTTAGCTAGCCCGGCGTCACGCTAAGAGTCATACTCTACCAGCTCCCCTACTATAGGTAGATACAGGATCCTGTAAACATCCTCCAAAGTAATAATGATCTCACCGATGGGGAGGTGGAATGTCCCATCCTCACTGTGGAAGTACTCCACCAAAGCAGTTAGCAGACCGAGGTTCACATGAACCTCATGCATGAAGCAGACATAATATGAACCAATAGCACCAAGCACTAGCCGATCTGCCTTTGTCAACATGTGTCATCACTGCATCGTAATAGGGAACTGCTCCCGCAACATGAGACAATAAGAAATATCCTCCTACCATCAACAAAGCAAAAGCGTCAACCAATATCAATGCAAACCTGCTCAACTATCAAACCTATCAACATCACTTAACATATCAAAATGATCAAACCAAGCATATCATCTCTTGTCTAGATTCTATCAATCTCAGAGATTGCTTATCAATTGTCGCATCGATCAAGATGCCAATTGAGTCAATTTCACTAAGTAACTGACTA
The DNA here is from genome assembly GCA_027924645.1 of Cunninghamia lanceolata. Lineage (NCBI taxonomy): Eukaryota > Viridiplantae > Streptophyta > Pinopsida > Cupressales > Cupressaceae > Cunninghamia > Cunninghamia lanceolata. The sequence goes on along the minus strand of BSBN01000326.1, from coordinate 946,157 downwards.
TCCTAAGAAAATGTGCCATTCCAAGTGGCATTTGCGTAGTATCCGAGCAAATGTGTAGCTTCATAATGCATGCACAACTAAAAGGAGTAAATGCGCAGTTCCACAACACATGCGCAACAACAAGTAACAAATGCGCATAACCTAGCGTATGCGCAACAAGACTATCTAAATGCGTTGTTTCCCAACGTATACGTAGAAACACATTGTAATTGCGCAGAACTAGCATATGTGCAAAAAATTGACCTAAATGCTCTAAAGCGCAACACATGCGCAATTTCAGGGCACAAATGCACCGAAACCCAAAGCTGCGCATTTACTCTCCTATATTTGACATGCATTTATTACACTAATAAATGCACCTAGCCTAACATTTTTGACATACATATCGGGGGTCCTGCCTCCGTTGCCCACCTGAATCGTCGAACCCGCTTGAAATGATGCTCCTCAATCAGAATATCCATCTCTCCGCTGACTACTTTGGCTCCTGCACTCTGTAAAGCTCCAAGTATCTCTCACAAAGCGACAAGTACACAAATGACTAAGATTATGGACCCAACTTATATATATGTATATATATATATATATACATGCAACCTTAACTAGCTGTGTGGCGACCTGGCCTACTCTCCTTGCCCTTTCTCCTCTGCTTTTTCAAGTCGTAACTTGTTTTCTCTACCATTTCACGTATCCTTTCACCTTCTTCATTGTGAGATTGTCTGTCTCACGCCCTCAAAACTTTCTTCCCATCCAATCTCCCGAGGGGGCATCCTATCGTCATAACCTATACCAAGGGCAAACTGGGGCATGTATCAAATCGCAAAAAATTTAACTTTCTTTGAAACAATGTGATAAAACACATTGCATCAAAGAGGGGCAAAATGTATACACCTAAAATTGGCTCATGTAAATATTTTAATATTTATCTTAATTCTTATTCTTTTATCAATAAATAAATAAATCAATTAATTTATTTGATTCATATTTCTCCAAAAAAATAAAATAAAATCATTTATTTAATTAAATCATCCAATTCTTCTAAAATCTTCCTGAATTAAATAATACAAAATTATTTAATTAATTCTTCTCATTCTCTATATTTAAATAAATCCAAATATTTTTAAATTATCTATTTCCTCCAAAATTGAATTAATACCAAAAATAATTCAATTAATCCATGTGCACGTGTAATTAAATATTCTAATATTTAATTGGCTAATATTCCCTCACCCACATGTCCTATTTCTCCTCCAGTCAGATTAGTTAACTCATCAATCAAATCTGTTAACTAATTAGTCATTTGAGTTCACTGTTCAATCAGCTCAATCAACTCCCCAATCAACCCACTTATCTCTCCAATCAACCCAGTTAACTGGTCAGTCATCTCAATTAACTCTTCAATCTATTATGTTAACTCCCCTGATGCATGAAGGAGCTTAACACTTGTCCTCTCCCTATTCGCGCACATCCTCTCAAATTCCCTCAACCGTTGATCTTCTTATTCATTCTACACCATTGATCTTCTTTCTCACAAATCTATAAATACAACCCATTTTCCTCCATTTGAATCATCCAAGCTTTTTATAAACTTACTCTGCAGGAATCACAGCGCGCCTTTGGCACAAATCACTCCATAGATTGAGATCAATTTTCATACCATTATCACCATTATCATTGTATTGTGAAGATCCTCTTCATTGCAAAACATATCAACAACCATTTTCCATTGTCATCTTGGAAAAAAGCAAGGAAGTGCACCTTCTAAGGGCTCTACTCCTACACGAGATCAATTTGAGATAGGCGACCAATGGAAGTCACGGAATAGAAAGGTTTGCAAGGTATTGTGTTCTTTGTGTTTGATCTTATTTGTTCTAATTTCATTGAGTTATTTGAATTATATTGAGATACTGATATTGTTCACATTTTCTGATAACACAAGCTAGTGAACAATGATCAAATTTTAGAAGGGTAAAGTCGACGCAGGAGATTTTAAATTTTGAAATTGGACATGCAATACAGTTTGGTTATTTTCTCTGCATCTTGATCCAAATCTAGACTATTAAAATAACCAATAACCAAAGTGTAAAATTGTCTTGAAATTTTTGGTTTGCTATTTCCAACAGTAAGAGCTCTGAGTTTTCTTCTCCATTCAAAATTGTCATATACTCTCCATCTCAGAATTTGGTGGTTATGTTTAAAATTCTTGATAGGCCCTTCTGTTAAGATGGTTTCCCCTAATATAATGAGGCTAGATTGATTTAGGTTTCTAGATGAGTTTGATTTATGTGTCTCTAGACTGAGTTTGTTGTCTTTTAATGTTTCCAAATCTTCATTTCAATATTTTTTGGATTATGTTTTGCATTTTCCCAATCAACATGGACACCCATTGGAATGTTCAGGTAGAAAAGTAGGACTGTAAGCACCTACATAGGCTTCATAGATACCTTGCCAAAGGTTTGAAACAATTTTGCAGTGTTTCAAAACTCTCTCGTGCCTTCATGGACCTACAAATATTCATTTTCCTGCCTAAAATAGTGGGTTGATCTCTAAAACTTCTTAATAATTATACATAACTATGCACAATAGGAAACACTTACTTAGGGACCTCATAAGCTTGTGCATGACCTTCCACTAATTTTCATGCTCTTGGACCTACTATGGCTTGATACAAGACCCCTAATGAAGATTAGAACTCACACGGTCCTTCGAATGGTTGCCACAATCCTCTGTATGTTCTTGTTCAAGCAAGATATACAGACTTAACAATATTTGACAATATGGACTTTGAGAACTCTTGACATAGTTTCTTTTGGTCTTGACAAGCTTGTAAGCATTTAGTCTGATTACATTGTAGACTTTACAAACCCACAACTATTATGTAAACCCCTTAAATAATGGTGTAGAGTTAAAACAAGAAGAAGATGTGATTGTTAATCTTAATATGAAATTCAGTTTACTCTTGCCAAAATGAGAATGACATGAAGAAAATGAGATTGTCTAGGTAATTAACAAGATTATACAAGACAAGAACCGTGATTGACATGAAGAAGATGAGATTGTGCACTTTGTTAACAAGATTATACAATTAATATGGAATTACCTAACTGCTACTCATATAGCATCAAACTATCAAACTGTTAAATCAAATATAAAACATAGAACATCATAATGTCAAGTTGTAAAAACAAACATAGAACATAGGAAATCAAAATGTCAAACTGTAAAATCAAACATAGAACATAGAACATCACAATGTCAAACTGTAAAATCAAACATAGAACATACAAAATCAAAATGTCAAACTATCAAATCAAACATAGAACATCACAAATCTTCTATTCAAAGCATCACTGTGAAATCTCTGACTAAACTTACAAATTGCAATTACATAGATGAAGAAAAATGTATGACAATTGTTGTATTGTTTGTGAAATATATTATTAAAGTTGATTGTTGCTCTTCATTGTTATCTTGCTGCAGAGAGTTTACATTGTCAACCTCACTGCACACATGCTTGAGTAAACATAATTATTGTACTTGTCATGTACAAGCCCAAGTAGATCCTAATAGTTAGGCTGCACCACCCTGCATGCCTCTCTACTAACCAACACAGGTTGGTGGGATGTCCAGTTCAATGCTTTAGGCTCTTTGTTTCTTTAACTTTGTACTGAAAATATTCAAAAGATTCCAAATTTTAAAATGGGTGTTCAAAGGTGTTTGTTCTGATGTGTAGATGAAGAATAAGATCAAAAGTGGACCCGCTGTGGCACCAAGAGACTAAAGACAACCATGCCTCCATAAAAAAGAGGAGTTATATTCTCGCCAGATGGAGACACTCAAGTTGTTAATGAGAGTAGTCCTCAACCAGCTGAGCCAGTTATTTAAGTCAATATAGCTGCTAGAAGCAAGAAGGTTTTAGTTCAATGGGAGTGGAGGAAAGAGGGTATGGAATCAACATTGAAAGATGTGGAGGATAATGGCATGTCAACAAGGAGTGCAACCAAAAAGTGGGGAATCCCTACCACAATGCTTAGCAAATGGTTAGGCAGTTTAACATCGACACCAAAAAAAGGTCCTCCCACAGTCTTGACAGCAGCTAAAGAGGGTTTGATAGTGGAATGGTGTAAAGAAATGGCAGTAGTGGACCATGGACTGGAGATTATTAATTTCAAAGGAAAAGTCACACAAATTTGCCAAACACGACCAAACCTATTTAAGGATGAGCTACCTGGCAAGTCATGGTGGACTGGATTTAAAAGGTGCCATCTTGAATTGACATCGAGGACAACAGAAGGCCTTGACAGAGATAGAGCTCTAAACCTTAGGCCTGCAGTTGTTGTTGCATTCTATGACACATTGTCCAAAGCGTATGAAGCCAACCCATACGGACCACATAGAATTTGGAATTGTGACAAAACTAGAATTTAGGCTCGGAGAAATGGAGCCATGTGGATGTTGGCCAAAAGAGGTAGCAAAAGTGTTTCATACATAATTTTGAAGAGCAGGGAATGGATAAATTTTTTGTGTTGTGTTAATGTTGACAGACAGAGCATACTGGGGTTCTATCTTTTCAAAGGTAAAAAGTAGCTTAAAAACTACATTACTGGTTGCGAATCAGGTGCTTGCATGGCTGCCCAGCCCTACGCTTGGATGAATAAAGAGTTGTTTATAAACTGGCTACATCATTTTACATGATTAGTTCTAAGTGGTGTATCACTGACAAATAGGCACTTGCTGATATTTGATGGCCATGGAAGCCATGTAGCTGTGACAACCATCCAAGAAGCCAGGTCTTTGGGTATTGATTTGCTACTAGCGCACACCTCACACAAATTACAACCATTGGATGTGAGTGTATTTTCAACACTTAAATCATACTTCAAATCAGAAATAGTAGCGTAGCTGGCAAGGTTTTTGAACATAGAAATAAAAAGAGCAGAATTGGCAAAATTGGGTAGCAAATCATTTTAGAAAGCACTCACAATTTCAAACATCATAGCTAGATTTAAAAGAACATATATATGCCCCCTCAATCTAGATGCTCTAATGGAGGACATGCAACCCATTGACACTTTTCAGTTCAGCGTGTATGATGATGCTTCTGCAATGTAGAACATCCTTAGTCTATCCGGGGTTGATGTTTCACAAGTGGAAGTTGCCAACACATTGCTATTAGTCCTTGCAGATGTTGATTTACATCCTACAATAGTAGACACAGTGGAAGAGGAAACTATGTAGGATTCAACTCAAAGCACTTTTCATGATTCACTTGAACCTACAATGGGGGGTCAACTACTTGATGACATGGCTGAAAGTCAACAAGAACAAAGCCTAAATGGACTTAGCCTTTTGTCTCATCAAAGCCAACCATCATGGTTGGTGGAGGGAGCCATGAATTTGGGAGTTGATTTGAATCCCCAACAAGGATACAACACATTTTCCTTCCCCTCTCCATTGCCCACATTGAATGTACCTAAAATGGTACATTACTATGCCAAGTGTGGAGAAGCTGATGGTGGAGATATTACAAATTTGAGCTAGGATACCGAGGCAGTTTGTAACGAAGTTGAACATAGCATTCATGGAGATTCCAACCAAACATTGGGTCCCAAGTAGATTCATGCATCAACAAATTCCTTAAATTTTCCATTCACATTTTGAAGGAAAGACCCAAGACTACAAAGGATAGTGGAATTCGATTGAGATGACAGTCCCAACTATTAACAATAGATGACTACATGAACCTTTTAATGTAGTAAGAGCAAAGGAAGAAAGAAATTAAGGAGATAAAACTCTGAAAGAGACAACAGATTGAGGACGGAAAGGTAGCACGTCTTGTTGCAAGGGAATTGAAGGATCAAGCCAAATTAGATAGAGATGTTGCACGACAAGTAAGAGAACAACAAAAAGTTTTACGAAGGTAGGAAAAGGAACATAAAAAGGAGTAAGAGAGGATTCAAAGGGAGCATGATAGAAAGAAAAGAGAGCTTGAAATGACAAGGAATAATCTAGAGAGACAAAGGCATTTAAGCAACCCCCTAAACCCTTTGCCAGAAAATCATGCATTGTTTAGGGAGATGATGGACATTCATGTCCCTATCTATCCTACAACTCTAACCCCATCCCATGTGACTAGCACTCAACTTCCAACTCTAACCTCGTCCCATGTGACCAACACTCAACTTCCAACTCTAACCCCATCCCATGTGACCAGCACTCAACTTCCAACTATGTGAGCAGTACTCAATTTCTAGCCCTAACTCCATCCGATTTAAGCAACACTCTAAGTCCACCTCTAAGGGAGGAGAACATGGTTGGGATTAATTTATCAAGCCACTAGACAACAACAAGCTCTCTCACATCGAGTCCTCTAGATTTTCTAGCATGGTTTGAATGAGATTGGTAGCAACCAATCATTGTACACAAACAAGTTTGAAATTGCAACCTAGGGAGGCATTTTTTTGTATTTTGGCTTATATTAATGAAAGGGGATTTTAGGTCTATGTTGGCATATGTCAATGATTTGCATTTTGTAAACATCTAATGGTCAACATAAAACTTGTTTGAGTACAATGATATGTTGAGGGCATGATAGTGGTGCAACCTAACTTTCAAGGTCAACTTGGGCTTCACATTCTTTACTGTTTTAGATAGCATTTCTTTATTTGAGTCATATGCATTTATACTCAAACATGCATGCAATGAGGTGGACTCCCTAAATATTTTGTTTTATGGGGTCAGGTTGTTTTTTTCCACGTGGACGACACATTTTTTGGTGAGGGCAATTTTTTGGCCCTTTTTTTAATGTCGACCAATGACCAGACATAAGTAATATCGGTGGCAGGGACACACATTGTATGTTGTGCTCAGCATGCCATGTGGCATGCGAGCATTCCACCACCTTTACTTCTCACACTCTCGCATTAACACAACACCACTCCCTCATTCACTACTCTGCTACTGCATTTACTACTTTGTAGTTTGCATTGTCCTTGGCATTTTGCCACTACATTTCAAAGCTATGGAGTGTTCAATGCTTCGGCACCCCACTACCGACACTGCTTATTGTGTATGGTCATTGTAGATGGCACCAAAACATGGTCACTTAGGCTTTGGAGATGGCTCTGCTTTGGTGATAGCTCGTATGAAATTGGACATTATTCAAAAACTTGATAATGGTAAAGCATTTTTAATGTTAAGCTATGTTGTAGTTATCGACAAATCAGTTTGATATGTAGACAAAAAACATAGCTTAACCTAAAATTCCTTTGGGTAACTAAGTCTCCCCAATCCTATCACCTCATAGTAGCTAGGTTTCTTCATGTTCAACTTTAGGTATTTGAATGGTTTGTTCATGTCGCCATGTTGTCTAGTAGAATGTAGTCCTAGTTGATAGGATGTTCGTGCATTTAGATATGGTTTTAAAGCCATCTTTTTCACAATTTATTCATGCTAACATATAGTTTTCTTTGACCCTATATAATAGTTGATATGGAGAGTCTTGATAATGCTAAATCTATTTTAGTGTTGAGCTATCTTGCAACTATCCAAAAAATAGTTTGATATGTAGACTACAATATAGCTTAAGCCAAAATGCCTTTGGGTAACCAAGTCTCCCCAATGAAGTTCTCTAGTAGAAAGGTTTGTTCATGTAGAATAGTTCTCTACTAAGTGGGACTAGCAGTTATTTTTAATCATTTCAATTAATAGTCAAAATATTTATGAAAATAGCACAAATAGGCACTAATCAATGTACACATCATATTTGTTTATTCATTAGTATTTTATTATTCATATTAGGTGGGATACACAAATGATTTACAAGGATTTGCAAAACATAAATGCAATTGACATGGTTTATACGCATATAAAGTCAAATACATCATGGTTTTGTTAGACAATTAAGTTTGTAAAACAACTAAGTAGAAAAGTATATGAGATAGGAAATGTATAACAAAAGGAAATAATGGAGAGGTGTAATGTGAGAGGTTGATTGACTTGGTTGAATGCTTGTGTGGTCTGAACTCTTAACTTTGTGTCCTCTTTTTTTGACTGCTTGTTAAAAAATTAGAAATTGGTAATAAGTTTGACAGTTGTTTGATTTCTGTCATCTTGTTTTGACTGCTTGATTAGTGTGCCTTACACCTCCGATTGTGGATGCTTCATATGTCAATCTATGTTTGTAAGTATGCGATGTTTACATACGTACATACGTACATACATACGTACATACGTACATACATACGTACATATATACATATATATATATATATATATATATATATATATATATATATATATATATATATATACATTCTTAATGTAATATGTGTGTGTGTGACAATATTTTATCTGCTTGTAAACATAAGGTTCTTTTGGTTTTCTAACTGGTTGTAATCATGAGGGTTAGGTATTAAAGTGGGGTTATTGTTTATCCATGGGTATTAAAATATATTTTATTGTTTGCAATAGGATTTTTTTCTATTTTTTTGTCATATGGTTTATGCATGCAATATCTCAGTTTGGTGATTGCTATAGAATCTTTACTCTATCTAGAATCTAGTCCAACATCTTAGTTGATTCAATGACTATAGACTTGTCCTCTAAGTTCAGACTTGACCCTATGCAAACTCTACTCCTACTCTCTTATGATATATGAAGACTGTCGGTATTTAGAAATACCTTGCATGGGTTAACATTGTGACACAAGGAGACATGTTCTCCTAGGTCAACCCTTCGAAGTGTGTGTAAAAAATCAAAGATAGTAGGAAAGGGCCCCATAATGATGATATGCATCTTTGTTAGTCCTTTTAATTCACCTAATCGAAGTGTTTTGCTATAGCTTGCTCCTTGAATGCTCTAGGATGAGAATCAATTATTTGATATACATGTGGATGATAAATTAAAGAATATCTTTCACTACTAGGACATAGTGTCAAATTTTGCAAAATGTGTACTTAGCTCAAAGTAGGAAAATGAAGGGGCACAATTGGCCAAAATTTGAATTTGATTTTTGAAAAGGTAGGTTCAAGTTTGAAATCATGGGATTGACCCTTCTACTATAGAAATTACCCTAGGCTAGAAATTTTAGTAGAATCAAGTGGACAATAGCTATATCAATGTGATTATATAGATAAATATCTTGGTTTGGTTTTTGTTGTTTGAAATGGGATTTTTCCATCTATTGTTGTCTGTGGTCTAAATGGAAGGTTCTTTTGGTTTTATGTGTACACACACATATATAAATGTGTATTTGTGTATAGATAAAGGAGATCAAACTCATCCACTAGTAAACCAATAGGAATTGTATGTGTAGATCATGTTAATTTATTCAAAATAATAAACATTTGTTGTGAAATATAATGCATGGAGAACGAAGATTGTGACTAGAGGGTGTAGATTGCTAAAGCAAGGGCATGAACAACATAAAGAGTAAAGCATGGGCAAGGACATGAACAATATAAAGAGTAAAGCATGGGCAAGGGCATGAACAACATAAAGAGTAAAGCATGGGCAAGGACATGAACAATATAAAGAGTAAAGCATGGGCAAGGGCATGAACAACATAACAAAATATTTAGGGTGTCCACATCATCGACCAGGTGGCAGAGACAATTTTTTTTAATTTTGGATGACGTGGTGCGTAGGTGGAGGGGTCAAGTTAGGGTGACCCACTATGAAAATAGGACATATTGCAAATTGAATTTTGAAGTAAACATGCTTTTACAAGGTATTCAATATGATATTAAATTAAACAATAAATGTAGTTCTAAGAAAAAATTCCAACCATTAAAACATTTGTCAATCCATTTCTACAATTACAAACTATAAACTAAAATTTGTAAAGAGTCATAGTGATGCTCGAACAGAATTTTGCAATTTTGGAAACCAATAAATGTGTTACAAAACACAGAAAATGGCCATTAAGTTGTGTTGATAAACACTACTCGTAAAGTAGATAAAGTGTTACAACAAACACCATTGAACACCAGTTTTGATATTTGGAATCCTTTAAATCTCTGTAGTACACAGTTAAGGAAACAAAGAGCCTTAAGCATTGAACTAGACATTCCATCACAAAACAACTTTGAACTTTCCATTAACGACCACAGACAACAATAGAAAAAATATAATAGCCATGGATAAACAAGAAGCCCATTAAAATACATAACCATTATGATTAAAATCACACATAAAATAAAACAACCTTTCACTAATGACCACAAACAACAAAAGATGGAAGAAAACCCATTGCAAACGAAAAAAAAACAATCAATAGCCATGGATAAAGAATAACCCCATTTGAATACAGAACCCTCATGACCACTCAGAAAACCAAAAGAACCTTCCATTTATGAGTACATACAACAATAGATGGAAAAAATCCCAATGCAAACATTAAAAAATAATTGAATACCCATGGATGAACAATAACCCCATTTTAATACCGAACCCTCATGACTACCAACAATTAGAAAATTAAAATAGTCTTCCATTTATGAATACAAACAACAATAGATGGAAAAAACCCCATTGCAAATAATAAAAAATAATTGAATACCCATGGATAAATAATAACCCCATTTTTATATCAAACTCTCATGATTACAAACAGTCAGAAAACCATAAGAACCTTCCATTTACAAATACAGAGAACAATAGATGGAAGAAATCCCATTGCAAACAATAAAAAATATTTTAATACCCATGGATAAACAATAATCCCATTTTAATACTGAACCCTCATGATTACAACCAGATAGAAAACCAAAGGAATCTTCCATTTACGATTACAGATAACAAAAGATGGAAAAAATTGTATTACAAACAATAAAAAATATTTTAATACCCATGGATAAACAATTAGCCCATTTAATACTGAACCCTCATGATTACAACTAGATAGAAAACCAAAATAACCTTCCATTTACAATTACAGACAAAAATAGATGGAAAAAATCATATCGCAAACAATAAAAAATAATTTAATATCCATGGACAAACAATAACCCCATTTTAACACGGAACTGTCATGATTACAACTAGATAGAAAATGAAAAGAACCTTCCATTTACAACCACAAACAACAATTGATGGAAAAAATTCCATTTTAAACAATAAAATAAATGTTAATACCCATGAATAAATAATAAACCCATTTGAATACCGAACCCTAATGATTACAACTAGACAGAAAATGAAAAGAGCCCATTTATGACCATAGACAACAATATATGGAAGAAATCCCATTGCAAATAGAAAAAAACCAAACTGAGATATTGCATGCATAAACCATACGACAAAAAAAAATGAAAAAAACTAAATAAATCCTCTTTATGACGCGTAAAAGCATGATTATAGGGGTTACATTAGAATCTTGACTAGCAATATCACACTTTTATGATGCATGTCATAAAGCATCTTTTCATCGAGGAAGGAGACAAAACTAGGCACACAAGTTAGGTGGTCAAATATGACAAGTTATGACAATATGGCAAAGTGTGAGAAATATGCCAAATATTACATGAAGATTTGTGCCATTTTGGGCACCATTTTTGGGCTCATAGTTTTGGTACATGGTTTTGTAAAACCATTTGATGTTTTCTAGTTTGATCATATTCTATTTATTGGTGCTTGGAATTGGAGATTTGTATGGGTTGTATGGTTGATTTGTAGGTATCGTTATGTTGCAAGAATTACTTTAGATTTACATGTTGGTGATACTCCTATGAAGGCATTGCCTGGATATTGTATTGTAATCATGGTTGCTAAATGATAGAATTAGTTTTTATTTTAGAGTGTGGGGTTTTTCTCTTGAAAGAGTTTTCTCCACGTAAACCCTGTATTATGGTATATTTTATTGTGTATTATTTTATATAATTCTAAAGATTGAAATTATTTGCACATACCTCTCCTCATTTAGTAGTGTAGGAAGCATTTTTTGCACATGTGCTTCCTTTCAATTGGTATCAGGGATTGATCACCTTAGGTTATAAGTGTTAGGGACAAATGTTTTTTGTACTGATCTTGGATTGAGTGGGAGCTTGCATAGAAGATCTTGTTGTAGGAAAATGACAAGCACATTGAGGATAGAGATGGAGAAGTTCTCAGACACAAAATTTGAGCTTTGGAAATTCAATATGGATGATATGCTCATAGATAGAGATTTATGGGTAGTAGCATCTAGATCCAAACCTACTTCTACATCACAAGAAGACTGGGACAAAATGGATAGAAAAGTGAAGGCCCTCATTAGGCTCTATTTGAAAAACTTTGTATTGAATGTATATGAAGAAGCCAACACTTTAGCTCTTTACAATAAGTTGGGTAAGATTTATCAAGCTAAATCCCTCGATAATAAACTTTTCTTGAGAAAGAAGTTGTATACCCTCAGGATGGAGGATGGTGGTTCTATGGTTGAGGATTGAATTCACTTAGTGATGGGAATCAAGAGTATTGCCTCTAAACATAAATTGGATGAGGTAGTTACATTGTTACTTTCAAAGGACATGTGGAGAAAAACTTCCTAATCGGCCAAGGAGGTCCTAGTTATTCATAGAAAATCAAAAGAGATAGGAAAGGAGAAGGACAAGAAGAAATACAAGTCTAAATCTAAATCTTCTAGAAAGACCAAGGCTAAGTGTTGGAACTATGACAAGCCTCAACATTTTAGAAGAGACTACAAGGAAGAGAAAAATAAAAAGAAACATGATTCAGATGATGAGTTTAAAAAGTTTTCTCAAGATGATGGTGATGCCTTTGTCATGGGCTTGACAAATTATGCATTAGAAGGTGCATGATTAGTAGACTCCAAATCTTCCATCCACAAGATCTCACATCAAGGTTGGTTTTTGAAGTACAAAGAATATGATGGTGGGAAGGTGTACCTTGGAGATGACTCTCACTTGAAGATTTTTGGTCATGGAAGAGTCTTGATCTAATTCCCTAATGGACATGCAAAGGTGATCAATGGTGTATTCCATGTCCTTAGTTTGGCATAAGTTAGCAAGATTAATGATATAAGTGTGCATGTTGTTTCAGGTGTAGGATGGTTCAAGGAGCTATGGTTCTTGCTAAGGGTGTTCATATGGGCACTATGTTTCAACTGGATGGGTGCATAGTTCAGTGTAATAGTTCTTTTGTTTCTATAGTGAAGAGATATGTAAAATATACACCTTCACCATTGGAACCAACAACAAAGAGGAGCATTGCATCTACTTCCAATGGTTGTTCTTTCTAGGTACCTAAGGATGCTCTTGCTTTAAAGACCAAGTTGCCTGCATAGAAGACAATGTTATGCCACCAGAGAATGGCCCGCATAGGTGAGAAGGGTATAAGGATCTTAAGAAATAAAAATCTTGTAGATGAGTTAACAGATTGTGCTCTTGATTTTGATTTATATGAACATTGCATATATGGTAAACAAAATTGTGTTTAATTTTACTCTAGTTCTCACAAATCTTTTGGGGTGTTGGACTTGATTCATTATGATGTATTTGGTATTGTTCATGTTCCTTTGATTTCAAAATTTTTGTATTAATTTTTAGGGTAAAATTAGTATTGTTTCAATAGGGGACATTACAACGCTTATTCAACGGGCATCCACTTATGCAGTGGGAATACTCCACTTATTCAGTGGGTGAATAAATAAAGTTACAATTGTTCATTCCTCCACACTGGCGGTAAACTGTCCAGGGGTTACAAGTTTTTACAAAATAATAGATAATGAACAATAAATTGTCAGCTACAAATAAGAATTTCATAAAACTATTTGCAAGCATGTAAGCTGTTGTAGCTCGTAGATTACTATTTAGAAGGACAAGGGTGTATTTCCTTAGAAGTAAATTTAAAGTCTTTAGTCATTCCAGAGAGTTTAAGGATCTTGTACAAAATTAGATTGGTAGGAAGATTAAATTTTTGAGAACTAATAATAGCGGTGAGTTTTGTTCAATGGATTTTGATAGATTCTCTAAGGAGCATGAGATAGAAAAACACAAGACAATTCCAGATACCCCTCAATAGAATGGAGTTGTGGAAAGAATGAACAAGACATTGATGGAGAGGGATAGGAGTATGCTTAGTGGTGCTAGATTGAAGTAGAAGTTTTAGGTAGAAGTAGTTGTTATAGCTTGTTACCAAATTAATAGGTCTCCTACATTAGCTCTTGTGGATAAGACTCCTATGGAGGCTTGGATGAGTAAAAAGTCCTTTTTATAGCATCTTCATGTTTTTGGTTATGAGGCATATGTTTGTGTGCCTAATGAAAAGTAGTTAAAGTTGTAAAACAAGGAAATTAAGTGTATATTCATTGACCATGGTGTTAGTCTGAAAGGATACAAGCTTTGGGATTTAGTGGTTGAGAGAGTTATGTACAACAAAAGTGTTATTTTCAAACAGGTTAAGCCTTCTTCTATAATGTTGTAGCCAAAAGAGTATGCGAAGAAAGATGTGGTTCAGCTACCCCAAAAGATCAAGAAGGTTGAATCAAAAGCTCATGAAGGACCTAAAAGGAGGAGAACTTAGAAAGTTTAGATGGCTCTAGAGAAGAAGTAGAACCTCCACCTCAGCTCCCTAGAAGGTCCACTTGACATAGATGAAAACCACATAGGTATACTCCTCTTGATTGAAGATGTAGTTTTTGCTTTGATTATTAATGTGGATGAGCCTATAATTGTGAAGGAGGCAATGGGCATGGATGATTTAGAGTCTTAGGGAGCGGCTATGGATGAGGAGATGGCTACATCGAAGAAAAATGACACATGGGACTCGGTACCTTTGCCTAATGGATAGAAAATCATTGGTTGTAAATGGGTGTCCAAAAGGAAGATCGGTTTAGATGGAAATATTGAGCAGTACAAGGCAAGGTTGGTTGCAAAAGGCTATTCCTAGGTTGAAAAGATAGATTTTAGTGTTGCTAAGTTGACATCTACCAGGTTCTAGGTTTTATCTGTAGCAACAACTTTTGATTTAGAGATATAATATATGGATGTGAATAAAACATTCTTACATGGGGACTTGGATGAAGAGATCTACATGACACAACTAGAGCACTACATTGTTAAAGGTAAGGAGTCCTTGGTTTGTAGATTGAAAAATTGTTTATATGGTCTCAAGAAATCTCCTAGGATGTGGTACCAAAAGTTCAATTATTTTGTGTTGTGTTTGGGATTTTTGAGGTCTAAATTAGATCATTGCATTTATTATAAGATGGATGGTGATCAATTCCTTCTTATCACATTGTACATTGATGATATGTTGTTTTTTAGTAATAGTAAAAATGTGATTTATATGATTTGAAGTCTCAACTTATATCATAGTTTGAGATGAAGGAATTAGGGGCTGCTAGATATATCTTAGGTAAGGAGATTAGAAGAGATAGAGTAAATAGAAATCTTTGGTTGGGCTAGAGAAAGTATGTGAACTTAGTGTTAAAGAGATTCAACATGACAGACTGTAGACCATTATGTGCTCCTATTTTGGTAGGGACAAAGTTATTTATGGAGCAATGTCTGACTTCACTTACTCGAATAGAGGACATGACTCATGTGTCTCATGCTAGTGTTTTTGAAAGTTTTATGTACGATATGGTCTAGACTAGACATTTCCAAAGTAGTGGGAGTCCTGAGTCATTTTATAGCTAATCCTGGATGATTTCAATAGGATGTAGTTAAGAGGGTCTTCGAATATTTGCAAGGTACCTCATAGTGCTCTATTTTTTTTTTTATCATGGTGATTCTATAAGAGATCAATACTTCATGGATATTTATAGATTTAAACTAGGTAGGGAATGATTGTTGGCAAGAGACACTGTGTGGCTTCATGATTGTTGTCATTTATGGCAACAAAGTCTATCCCACACATCCGCAGAGCATAGTATGTCTATACCGGAAGTCAGATTGAAGAGTGTTTTGGTCCAGTGAACAAGAACAGAGCATGCAACAAGGTCTGACAATCAGGTCCGGATCTCTCAGAGGATGTATCTCAGCAAAGTGCGGACTTGGGGAAGTCAAGAGGAATACCATGACTGCAACATTCCAGAGATTGAGCCTCCGGTGATGAAAGAGTGAAAAGATATGAGCACCTAAGTGTTGGGTTCCTGACAGGCAGAATAGACTGAGGAAGAACTGACCGACAGAGCATCAGACCTTAATCTGGATGAGAAATTGATGATGGTCAAGCTATTTGAGGAATCATACATGGTTGGCCGACATGATTGATGACTTCTATATCTATGTTTTTGCTACACATCACATATTGAGCATGGATCCAGTCGACATATCAGTGTTTAGTAAATATCTTGAGTATTCCGGTTGTCGACTAGAAAGATGTTGAAATCCTTGGTGCAAATATATATACTAGATGGATTTTGGTATGAAGTGTGTGTGGTGTGACATAGTATGCGAAAAAAGGTAGAGTAAAGTGTGGAAGCAGCCAAAAAAATTCAGTATGTGACAGAACAACAACACTAAAGCAGAGAAAGAATGAAGTGCAGTAGATCAGTTTATTGAGCCTAACCGGAACTAAACCTTAGCATATGTGGATGCCTCTCATCAGTTCAAACATGTGGTTACTTTCTATATACCTTGTAGATAGTGAGTCTCTTGTAGGCAGTGTGCCTCTTGTAAGCAATGTGCTCGGGCAGTGAGCCCTAATTGGCAAGTGCCATTTTGTACTTCTATTCTTTTAACCGAGAATACAATCTTAGGTTAGTCACCCCGTGGTTTTTCCCTTAACTGGGTTTTCCATGTAAAAATCCTTGTGTTATGTGTGTTGATTTCTTTTTTGCTCTCATGATCATGTATGCTTATATGTTTTGATACTGCACTAATTGTTAAAGAAGAAAAGAAAGTTAAATAATTAAGATAACTGATTCACCCCCCCTCTCAGTTATCCACCTTGTTTCCAACAATGACAATAAGAGGATATCCATGAATGGTTATGTTTTTACTTTGTTCGGTGGTGCTCTTAGTTGATGAGTAAGTGAAAGTATATGGTCTCTTTGTCCACTATAGAAGCTGAGTATATGACAACTACTCACACTTGTAAAGAGGCCATTTGGTTACTAAGGTGCTTTGGAATATGCTCTAAGGTAGGACTAAGTTCTAGAGTAACATTGAGCTCCAAAGCAAGACTAAGCTCTAAAATAGTTGTAGGATAGAGCTTTGAAGTAGGATAGAGCTCTGAAGTAGGACTGAGCTCCAAAGTAGGGAAGAGCTTTAGAGTAGGATAGAGCTCTAGAGTAAGGTAGAGCTTTGGAGAGAGATAGAGCTCCAAAGTAAGATTGAGATTCAGACTATACATCAGAGTTGGTTTTGTTGGTGTGAACAAGGTTTTTTCCCTAATTGATTTCCCTCTCGGGTCCTTTTCACACCTAGCTTGTCAATTTTATTCAAAGCATTTGCTTTTTGTGTCTCAAGTCATAAGATTAAGACACATATGTCATAATCTTATGCTGTCCTAGGTTTCATCCTTGTTTGTATAAACAAGGGTTCCCTAATTATACATAATGTATCATCTTGTATGTATTATATTTATTCTTTCACAATATATCATTTATATTACTTATATCATTTTTGGATGGTTTATCTTGGTTGTAGGTGATCCTTAGCTCCTCTGGAGTTCATTATAAACGCTTATATGGTATCAAAGATTTAAATCTACCATGCCCTTCTCATTTTTTGGAGAGTTTTGGAAAATAATTTCATATGATGCATCATATAGCAAAATAAACCTCATTGTTGAGTTAAAAAAGCTGAAAAAAAAATCTAAATTGATATAAAACTTGATAGGGTTTGGGAAAGTTGCAGATTTGACCAAGTTTTTACTTGGGTTTCACCAAAATTTGGGTCATACCAATCCGTACTCTATTGCAACTATAGTTGGGTGCTATAAAATATTCTGTGACATATTTCTATGTCTACATTATTACTTAGAAGGTACGATTTTATTTTTAGAATGATTTGATTGGTTGTTTGGTGGATGGTCATACGTTTCTATGTAGGACCTACATTAGTAGCTGCGATTTATAGGGTTTGCACCAACAAAGGACATATCTTGTATTAGCACTCTATAGAGTCGAGAGAGGTTTTAAGGCCTAAAACCCTAGTTCCATTTGTGACAAATGAGGTCAATCATGGCCTCATGGACTTCCTAGAGAAAGTAACATTTTCCCCTTGATTAACCCCTTTCATTATAAAATTAATGCTTTTATAAAGATTATTCGTTATTTTGAAACTTAGAAATCAAATGCATATTTTAGTTTAGTATTTAATGTCTAATGAAATTGAATTGTTGATGATGTGTTTGTACGAAAGACATATTTTTGGTTAAGCAGGGTATTTTTTGTGGATTTTGAAGGAGTAAGCACTCAACTCCAGGACCTTCTATTTTTTTGGTGTTGTAAATATCTTTGGGACTCTTGAGATTCAAGGCTAGTCTTGGTAACTTTGAGGGTGTCAAGCTCCCGAGAAGATGGGGTTATAAACTCTAGAAGCTTCATTCTCTAGGAAAAGAGCATATCCACTAACAAAATTCTAGTTGGTCACGCCTTGTTCTTATGCATGCATGCAATAGTCAACTGATACAACTGTCAATCATCCTCCAAAATATTAATCATAAGAAATTACTCCTAAGCGCAATAAATGCCTAGTAGGAGTAGTTATTTGGAAATTGTCTTCCACTTTTTATGTTCAAACACTCTTGCATTAATTGATTAACAAACTTATGTATTTAATTTTCAGTTGAAGTTTTAGTTGAACTGGAACAACACTCTACATGTCCTTGCACGATGTTGGTATGTAGGAGTTTTTGTAGGAATTAAATAGATATAGAATTATGGATATAGGAGACAAATATAGAAGAATAGAAGTTAAGCAATTTCTTATTACCTTTTGCACATAGGCTTTGTTATCGTTTCAGTACAGACTTGAAATAAAAATCAAATGTATCATTTTTGAGCTTCATGAATACAAGATAGTTTTGGATACATTTATGTGAGTTTTAAGTTTTGCATATGATTGTCTAAAGAGTGTTCCATCCACTGGAGGACCTGGCCACTCAGCTAGAGAAGAAGAATGAATGTTTATATAGATAAGTGTTTTGTTGTTATTGCATGCATGTGTTAAATTGTTTCCCTATTTTTTCTTTACATTTTGCATACCTACATGTCCTTTCATTTTATTAATCATTATGTATGGAAACATTCTATACTTTGGTTTGTTATGGAAATTTAGAAAGTCATAAAAAGAATAATGAGAGTGTTCCTTTCTTTGGTTTTCTACTTAAATTTTCTAGAAAGACACAAAAAGAATTCATAAAGTTTATTTTTAATAGTTATAATTTTTATTTCAACGTAAGCATTGAGTTATTAAGATAGTTTATGTTCAAGCAACTTTCATATCAAGCAATAGTTTATTTTAAAGCCACTCTCATTTCAAGTATAAGTATTTTTTTTAAGTTTAATATCAGTTAGCTCTTTGGAATCAATTATAATTTAGTTCAATCATTTTCTTTAAATTCAGTTGATTAGTTAGGTGTGTGTGCAATTTTACTTTGAGAAAGTAGGACAACTCCTAGGAAAGGATTTCTATAATACCCTATTACCAATAGCCTTCAGACACTACCTGGGTTGACAAAAGATGGTTATTTGTTAAAGTGCAAGATTCAATGACGTCATGTCACGTTTTGGCATTATTTCCAAGGAATTGTATTTATAGGTGTCACTAGGGTCATAATTAGGTAATCTAAAACTAGTATTTTAGTAAAAAGAGTTCCACTATGGAAACATATTTCTCCTACATGATCAAGAAAAGGGATTCACATGACAGGTTTACAACAAAGAACCCCCATCCCCAAAAAGAAACAACAAATCCTACAAGGAAAGTACTTTTAGGAAAGGAACCTCAAAAGTAGCAACTTGTTGATCAAGACCAACCTGACACTTCTCACAAATCCTTAGAAATTAAACAATCAAGAGAGTATATTCTAGAGGGAATAATGGAAGTGAATGAGAGTAGAGAAGGGTGGAAAGAACATTCACCTATCTAATCAATTTAACCCCTAATGAACAAGCCCCTATGAAAAACATATCCCCTTCCATCTCACCATTTTTTGAGGCATAATTAGAGAGGACCCTAATCAATTCCTTTTCAAACTCAAGGTCCTTGTTGCAAGGTGTGCACCCTTGGTGTCCTTGTGTTGTGCAACACAATGCTTGGGTTTGTGACAAGGTTTAACTGCCTCCCATTGATTCATTAACTCTGGTGGTTGTATTGGGCATTAATATGTCAATCTTTTGGTGCAACAACAACCATCTTTCCAACAATTGGTATCAAAGCCTGGGTCACAGGTTTGAACCCCTCAATTGCGCTAGGGGGATTGTTGCAAGGTGTGTGCCCTTGATCTCCTTGTGTTGTGGAGCGCAGCACTTGGGTTCGTGACAAGGCTTAACTGCCTCCCATGGATTCATTAACTGTGGTGATTGTATCAGGGATTAATAGGTCGATCTTTTGGTGCAACAACAACTGTCTTTCCAACAATCCTTTTTAAAACTTATAATTACAAAACTAACAACCAAAATCTTAAGTTGTTTCCCTCTATATTGAAGGACTCGGTAATACATTGGTTATGGGACTAACTTCTAGGCTCATTAATTAATGGGAGGAGATGGAAATGGTATTTCTAGACACTATTGTCGGGTGAGGGATAGGAGGGAGGAGGTTTTTCATCTATAGAAGAAATATAATTAGAGTGTGGAGGGCTATCTAGATAGATTCATCTTTGTCTTATGAGGGTGTGGGAATGTGTTAAGTCTTGAGCTTATTAAGACAATATTTTAAGATGTTTGGAAGAACTTGTTGAAAATGAAGGTAGAACTGTTGCTATAAACTTTAAAATTTTGTATATGCAAAACTGAAATAAAGATTAATTTGTAACAATTAATGAATAATTGATTTGCACATTCAATCCAATGTAGAAGAGAAGATAATAGAAGAGAAGAAGCTTGCAAAGTATTTATGTGGAGAAACCCTTTCGAGAAAAAACTCCACACTAGAAGATGTTTCCTGCTTGTATTAAATCTCTTTGGAAAAAATTACATTCAATACTGAAACTCTTCTGAAACTCTTCTAAGTCCTTGATGCACTTCACAAAAAAGCTTCTTGCTTTTTTTTTTTCTAAGTCTTTACAAAAAAACTTATTGCTTTTTTCTTCTAAGTCTTTTTCCTCTTTCAACTCTCTAGAAAATTTATGGGGTTTACAACTAAATAAAAAAATTCTTTTAATTCAATAACTTCTTAATTCAAAAGCTTGAAACTCAAATTACAACAAATTGTAGTTGATATTATAGCTTCCAAAGCTCGTGCAAAAACCAAGCACACTTAAATTGAGAAGCCTGAACTCAAACAAAGTCCAAGCTTTGAGTTAACTACCCCTTCATGATGTGGGCGTCCAAGATGGCTAAATATAGCTGTCCCAACATCAAACTATCACCAAATAAAAGCAACATCAAAAACTCCTCCATTTGGGCATCCATATTTGCCCAGTGAGTTTCCGGTAACTGAAGCGATCAATGCACATCAATTTCATGCAAACAACATGCAATATTGATGTCCACAAGGTTATTCTGAAATATCTTGTTCTGTACATGCAAGTGACATGCAAACACCTAATCCAACATGCAACAGATACCTGTTACCTGAAACACTGAAATGTACCATCCTGCAACTTTCAGCAGTTGGAGTGTCCTGCAAGTAATATCTTAAAACTGACATGTAAGCATTTTCAACAACATGCAACTGATACCCATTTCCTGAATCACTGAGATGTACCATCCTGCAAGTTTCTGGAGTTGGATTGTTCTACAAGTAAACTCACAAAACTAACATGCAACTACATGCAAGGTCATATAACTGACATGCAATAACATGCAAGGTCATACAAGTCCATAGGAGTGACATGTAACAACATGCAAGCACATGCAAGTGACATGCAACAACATGCAAGTCCATATGAGCAACATTGAACAACATGCATCAACATGCAACAACATACAAGTACATGCAAGCTTCATGCAAAAACATGTAAGTCCATGCAAGCAATATGCAAATCATGCATCTCTAACATTGTAGTTAACTGCAACATTATATCTATGCAAAGTGTCTCAACATTATCCACTCATGTACATAAAAAACCACAACTTCAAGTCTACCATAAAAAGGGGATGCCCAAGCCTAACTCCCACTTACTAGGAGTTATCAAACTCTATTTTTAGACTTAGGAGAAGTCAACAAAGTCTTCATGGCTCCCATCTCAAAGTGGGTGCCCAAGTTTGAAATTATCCATTTAGAACTTAATTGCAAAAGTCAAAGTGATGTAATTAATAAATAATTAATCTCTCAAAGTCCTAATGTGTTGGGGAACACATTCTAAGAACTTTGGAGACACATGAATTGGTTAGGATTGCAAGTTAATGACAACTTATCCCAACAGAACTAAGGCGAGCCTTTGACCTTATGGTCAAAGGGGATGTCACAAAGTTAAGTCTGCCAAATATTTCTAAATTGTGTAGAAACTACTCCCAAATAAGAGGACGAATCCAAAATTCTAACTTGGTAAAGGGAAATAATGAAATAGAAAAACCGATGGAAGAGCTTGCAAACATGAAATTAGATATTTTAGTCCAACTAAATACTGCAGTAGATGGAATTTGTTGGAGCCTTTTTCTATGTTTTTCTTCATGTAAGGGTTTCCTTTTGCTAGCTAAGGTTTAGGATTTATCTCTAAGCTAGGGTTTGAGTTTTATCAAAATGGTTATTGGTTCCCTAGGTTTATTCTTTGCAGGGTTTCTTTTCCTGCATTGACTAATTGTCCCAATCCTTTCACTTAAAGGTCACTGGTTGGTCCCCTCGCATCCCATTCAAGTAATCAATCCCTTTTGTTTGTCATCGCTTATAGTCGATCCCACATCTAAAAGACTTAAGCCTCAATCCTGTGGTGCCCAAGTGCTATCACATTATTCAAGCTTTAATACGTGGTGCATGCTTATTGCATCGCACACTTCCTTCGCATTGCAATTTCCACTACGAGCCCTAGTTCCAAATTTACGTGATGTGATATTGTGCCAAGTGTCATGCGATCGATCAACTTTTCTTCCAAGTTATCACTGTCTTGTTTAAGTTGGTGTGATGCTATTGGATTATTATTTCCCACTTGTCTACAACATCAATTATCTTGACAAACGTGTTAACAAGTGCTTAGGGTGACATCATCAAATAATGCAGGTTACAACATTTTATTACATCACATCAGTCCTTTGCATCATAATTCTAATGGTTGGTCTACACACATCTTTGTGTAATGTGATAACTATAGATCTTCAACTACTCAAATCCAATTGTTGTAATATTTTTAGGCATTGAGAGATCCAAGTGTCAGGGTATCTTCTAAACTAAAGCCTAATCACCATGCTAGCTATCTTCTAAAATATATAAAAGCTTAGATTTCATTGGTCCATGTCAGCAACGAGATTGCCTATGTCAGACACAAATAGGTGCCATCACTAAGTCATCTCGTTGGTAGGATTTCATTGTATTGCGTCAATTATTCACATTGCAAGAATGGTGTAGGTCTGCTCTCACCTTTACATAATGCAATCTATTGATTTGGAGCCGTTTGGATCTAACGAGAGTGATTTATCTAAACTGCATAAACACATCCAATTATTTATGTCATGTGCCAAGGTAAAGCTTAGTTATCATGCTAAGTAAGCTCCAACATGAATGATGGATTCATTTTGATTGACCCACGTTAGGGATAAAGTTCTCAATGTCAAATCAAAGTGGGTTGACACCATCAAGGGAACATATGACAACATTTCATTGCATTGTACAAGCCCTTTGCATCATAATTTCCATAGTGGGTCCCAACTTCAAGCTTGCGATGTGTGATGACTGTTGATCTTGAGTGCTCGAATCCAACAATGATGATCTTTTCAAATACTGAAAGCAACCAGGTGTGAGGGCATCTTTAGAGGCGGGCTTGTATTACTACACCAGTTGTGTTCCAAAGTGGATAAAAGCTCATAATATATTGGTCCAAAGTATTAGTTTTCTTATCATATCCAAATGGGTGGTGTTGTAAGCAAAGCACGTGGCAGTGTTTCATTATAGTGCGATAGCCCTTAGCATCACAGTTAGTTTTTATATCACATATTTAAGACAAGGCAACTTCAAAACGTGTGAAGCACGACACTTTTCTCTGATCATATCAATGATCAGGTTTTACAAAGATACGAAGATTGTAATGTCTTCCCATGGTGTCATATTTTCAAAGGCAAATCTTACAAAGAAAATGCCATATTTCATACATGGATTTTCACATCCACACCCTGTTTGCACCACATTTCAGTATGCTATGGTGGATCAAATTCCTACCGATAATCAAGGGGTAAAATCGCCCACACTATTAAGGAACATATATTCCCTAGTAAACCATTTTTTACTTCAAGGGTAAAATATGCACGTGAACACCTAGATCGAAACATGGAAAGCAAACTTCAACTATAGAGGGGGAAGGGCTTAAAGGTCATATCGCATATTCCTTATGCTTGTGTGCAGTTGTAGATCAAGGGTTTCACCTCGTGCCATGTGTCACTCATGTTTTCAATATGAGTATCCCTTTGTCTCTTTAAATTTAAACTTTTGGGCATTGTCAAGGTGTTGGGAGTTCTGGGTAGTGCATTTAGGCTACTTTTGAGATTTTCAAACCAATTTTGGGTTTATATGTAGTCAACCTTTGGGATTTTTTGTGTAGAGATCCAGGGAATACTCTCAATAATGAAATAGGGTTTGATTTTCAATATATTTTTTTGCAAATTGCATTGTAATGTCCACTTGGTAAATCAATATAAGACTACATTCTTGACTATTCTGCAATTTGTCTCGTCTCTTTTGTATGCATCACAAAACCTATCAAGTTTCTAGGTGCACATTTATATCATGGATTAGTTAGTATGTCATTTGAGGAATGTAGTGATTTTTTTTGTTATGAATTATTTGTAATAAGAAGTCTTTCTAACCTAATTTGTTGGGTTTACAAAGTCGGAGAGGATAACTAAGAATAGTTGTATTGTCTAGGACTGGAAGGCATTTGAGGGTCTAAATAATTTTCAAGGTGGAAGCCAAGTCAATTAGGCTAATTCAAAATTAGAATTACATTACAAATGTAATAATTTGTTTTGGGCTAACTTTGTTTCTACATGATTAGGCACCGATCTCTATTAATTGCATTTGTTCCAACACCTTAAACTTACAGATAGAAAACATCTATAGAAAGTATAATTTATTTTAGGTTGGTTTGTCTCCATGGAGCTGAAAGGTGCAAAGGATAGGCTTAGATTATTGCAAATTCATCATTGCTTTGCATTAGAATGGAGATAGGTTATTTTATAAGTTATTTGTTCACAAGGCTTGTTAAGGTATAACAGATTATGCCTGCACATGTTGAACATTAAATCCATTGCTCATACATTTATGAATGTGTCAATCATCTACATATTTAGGGTCCACAACTACAAATTTATGTGAAGCCAACACAAATGAGTTAATGACAGTAAATCAAACTTATGCAATATGCCAATTGGACTTGGCTTTGCTTTGTCATAGTGCTTTTTAATGATCTTTGTTATCTTGAAGGGCCTTATAAGGATCACCCTCCCGAGTCTTATAGAGCTCAAAGTGTAAAAGATTGGGTCTAGTCTTATCCATTGGCGCTTTGTTGTCCTTGGTTCAGTCATAGGGCTATCACTTCACTTGGATCAACTTGATCCCTTATCTGGGTATTATATTATCTCTTAGAATTGAGGGTAGCAAGGAAAAACACCAACATAATGTAAGCTAGAAAAAAAAAAACGAAAATCCTTTCTATTTACTATCCTATGTGTAGGAACAAGCATCTTTTGAGAGAATTTCCCTTAGATAAAATAGGCATATGCTAGGTTTGTGACAAAAACTATCCCATTGACCAGTGTGAGCTCCTACAAGCAATTAAAAACTCTAATAAAAAGACTCCTGTTGTTGAGGAAGAATTAAACTACATGGGGCAAAGATAGGGTGGGAATTTCCTATATAATCAGTGATGAGGTAAAAGTTAACCTCATCATAACTTAGTCAAAATTACCCTTTTTTATATCCTGATTGAACTGTCATGCCAAAACATTTGATTTTTATGATAATAATTATTTATTTATTTAGAAATGATGTATAAAACCTTATTTTCTATTCTGATAAATTGAACTCCTAAGCTAATGATTTTGGTTGCGAGGGTGTTGCCACAATAATGGGTTACACTTTTTGGGACATCCTAATTTTTGTTGAAATCACATATTTTTAGAAAAAATAATCATTTAAGCCTTGAAAGGTCCCATTTAAAGGATTTTAATTGAAGAGGGTTTCATCAAACCCCCTTAAATTCAAACCCCCTTGGATAGAATCGCGTTAGTTTTAAACCATACCTATAATAGAGTCTCCTCTACACCTATCAAAATGTTGATAAAAAAACTATTTTTGATTTATCTTTTGGGGGATCAAATGAATTCATTTAAAATTTATGTTTTGTAAGTATGCAGTCCTTATTATAAGCTTCCCAAAAAGTATAATTTTAAATATATTTAATTTGATTATTATATCTATTTTTTATTTTTTGTGACTATAGGTTTTTCATCGAACATCAAGTTCTCTGTTCTACACACATGGAAAATTAGTAAATTAGTAAATTTTTTTTTGAAAAATATCTATGCCCTAGGTATTGATGTCCTTGTTTCAATAAAAAGGAAAAAATGAATTTCGATACATACAGAAAAAGGTTATGTTTTATGGAATACGCCTATGTCTAAATTATAATTAGTTTGACTTCAAAACTTAATTTAAAAAAAAAATCAACAAAACAATATGAAACCAAATGCATGCCCTATATATCGGTGTTACCAATATAAATTCAGAGGAATCAAAATTTTATCCTTTGTAGAAAAAAAGTTATGTGCTACGAAATACACATCACTTTAAAAAAATGTTGTTTACTATTAAAAACTAGTTATCAAAAGAGACACAAAAAATTTTACAATTTAACTCCAAATTTTTTTAAAAAAATATATTTAGAATCTAAAATCTCACAAATCACTAGTTCGCATCATCTTCAAATTCCTAATAAAAAGTGAAGATTTAGTTCAAAATGTTGATTTCAATGTCAAGTTTGGCCAAAAAGTGTAACCCATTATTGTGGGATGACTTGCAAAAGATCTATTTTTGATGAATAGGGCTTCACAACAACATGGAAGAGAAGGACTTGTGAAGGAAGAAGTGCGCTTGAATTATAGCATCGGAAGTTGGAAACTCTGGAAAAAGTCTTAAGCAATTATTTTGGAAATGTCTCACAGTTATGGCTTTGAAAAACCACTCCTCGCATTTAGCACACTTGTTTCCTTATGTTATGTCAATAACATTTATATTTAAAAGCTCCCACTTGGAGCCTTTATTTCTTTTTGTTGGTTATTCAAAGAATAACTCTTTAGTTATTTATGATTCAGTTAAACACTTTAAATGCGACAAATGCATGAAGCTGCTAGTTTCTAGATTTCAGGGGTAAATTTAGGGCAATAAATATATAGTGTTGTTTTTTCATTATTCAAAAGACAAGAAATGTATGAGCATATAGATTTCCCTGGTGATATAGCGTGTATTGTTATTGTTTTCAATTTGGAAATTCCTGTGAAATCTGGGAAAATTTTGAAAGTCTTATACTCCCAGAGCGTTGGCTACTCACTCAGTTTGGAAGGACTGTGATAGATAAGTATATGTTTTCTATGTTCTGTGTTTTTATGTGATGTGTTTCATTAATGTCTTCATGAAATTCTTTATTTTTAGAAAGT
This sequence comes from Cunninghamia lanceolata, assembly GCA_027924645.1. Taxonomy (NCBI): domain Eukaryota; kingdom Viridiplantae; phylum Streptophyta; class Pinopsida; order Cupressales; family Cupressaceae; genus Cunninghamia; species Cunninghamia lanceolata. The sequence goes on along the minus strand of BSBN01000326.1, from coordinate 918,238 downwards.
GTTAAGTAGTCTGTGTTAGCCTACAGGTTGTGTAGTGATGATGTTTTGATGTTGAAGTGAGTTATGTAGTTTATGTTATGTTTCAAGAAGAGTTCTTAGATTCTGTTAGTTTATGCTGAAAAGATTATTTATGTAGTTGTTCATTATTAGTTAAAATTCTACATGCTTTCATAGATAGACTTTCAATACTTTCTTAGTTAAATTGACGATGTTTTCATAATTTAGTTTTCAATGCTTTCTAGATTAATTTTTAAATGTTTTCTTAGTTTAGAAATTTGTGTACGTTTTCATAGAAAAAGATTTGAAAACTACCATTAAGTTGAGATATCTAGCCTCCTTTTGCAAACAACCTCTAGACACAACCCTGGTTGACAAACTGGTAAATTAAACAAAAGTACAAGGTTCAATGACATCTTGTCATTTTTTGGTGTTGTTGTTAGGGACCCACACTTTGTGTTATTAGGAAAATAGTTACGTAACTCTCAATCGTGGTTCAAAAATATTGTCAACCCTTTCTTCTGCATGGTCAGCAAAAGGGGTCCCAACAGAAGATTTGTAGAAAAAAACCCCTAACCTGAAACACCAAGTAAATAGCCTTAGTAGAAGAAATTTATCACTATCAAAGTTGGTCAATAAGGACCCACCCGAGGTTTCTCAAAGTACTATAGAGAGTTCCCACACAGAGGAAAACATTTTGGAGGGAACCATGGCAAAAAATAATGCCAACCATGATGACAATAATAATAATGGGGAAGAAGAAGAACATAACAAACATTTACCTATCCCATAAATCTAAATCAGGATGAAGACACTCCAATGAAAAATATCTCTCCTTCTGTCCTACCCACCTTTAGAGGTCTAGCTTTTGAAGACCCATACCGGTTTCTTTTTGAGTTTAAGGTCCTTTGATAGATCTATGACTATAAGATTGATAACCAAAAATTGAAGTTGTTTCCCTCCACACTTAGGGATTCAACTATGAGATGGTTCATGGATCTAGCTACAGGATCAATTGACGCCTGGCAATAAATGGAAACAATCTTCCTTGACAAATACCAAGACTATTGTAGGGTCAATGATAGGAAGGAAGAGTTGTTTTTCCTTAAACAAAAAGAAGATGAAAGTCTATAAGATTTTATGGATAGATTCATTTTCATTCTGAAACGATGTGGGGAAGAGATTATGACCTCGGAATTAATTAAAACCCTATTCTTGAAAGGTCTTGACGAGGATGCATGACGGTCCCTGGAGTTAGAGGGACAAGGAGATGTAGCCAAAATTAGTCTCCCAGAGATTTTTTCTCTTTGCAAAAACTATTCTAGAACCCAAGGAAGTATTAGGAGATCTGGCTTGATCAGGGGGACAAATGAGATTGGTCAATTGAGGGAAGAAATTGCAAATATAAATACTGACATTCTTGTCCAACTAAACACCACCCTAGATGGAATTCAAGCTAAAACACAATTCAGAAACACTGTCCATCTATTGTCGAAGATGTCGAAACAAACATCTATTGCATGAATGTCCCCTAGATAAGACCGACATCTATCAGATTTGTGATAAAAACCATTCTACAGACCAATGTGACTTATTGAGTGTAATTAAAAATTCAAAAAAGAAGGATTCCCAAGTGGAATAAGTCAACTATATGGGACATAGACCTGGAGGGAATTTCTCTTATGGCCAAACTTCAATCCAACCTTGGCATCCTCAAAACAATTAGAGCAATAACCAGTGGACAACACCTTGTCCGTAAGGACCGCTTAATTGGGGATCTTATTCTTGGGGACCTCTGGAACATATGAGTCAACTATGGACAAATTCCCAATGGCCTAACCAAGTGCAACAACCTTGGTACCCTCAAAACCTTGCATCACAATAGAACCAACCTTTTAACTAGTTCTACTAAGGACCTTGTCGCATGCAAAATCAATAGCACAACTTTCTGCCACCTTAGCAAAACCAACATCAACCTGACCAAGTTAACCAACCTCAATTTCTAGCCTAGGTAGTTGTAAATCCTAAGAATAATCACCAAGCTGCTCTTGTGTATTCTACTGAGCAAGAAAATATGGCTAGAATTAATGCTATCCATTGTGGAAATGTGCAACTATGGTCAAGAAAAACACTGCCTCAGCCACACCAACCTACTATAATTGAAATTATGGAAGGTGAGAAAGATATATTATCAAAGGATGTAGAAAATCAAGTTAAAAAGGATATCAAGAAACCCACGGTGGACCTCATAGGATATTGTCAAATGGGAAAACTTATGCGGATCTTCTAGAGCTGTTCCCCAAAATCACTCTGGAGATGTCACTTACCAACCTTTCAGAGTCTACTTTCAGAGCCTTGGAGATATTTTTTGAAGATACTCTAGAAAAGACCACTAACCATCCAGAGTCTTTCATGAGTGTTATGCATGGTTCAAGAGAGGATGAAGAAGGAGACAAGCATGCACATCAATCAAACCCTCTTCCACATTAACATTCAAGGACAAGACCGAGCCAAATTACTACCAAATGGAGGTGGACTTAGCTACAAGTCTTGTGCTCAAGAGTGCTATGGAAAGATAAGATTTGACCAAGCCTTTTTATCAAACCCTAGGTCAAGTATGCATTAAACCCCGGTTCTAATATAATCAGCTTGTAACATACAGAAGACCTTTGAAACCCATAAACCAATTACACAAGAGTGATTAGAAAGATGTTAGAACATGTGCCCCAGAAGCTAGAAAGTCGACAAACTATGAAGTAGGTGCACAAGTCCAAAAAGATGGAATCTTCAAAAACTTGAAACTGGACAAATGTTGCAGAGAGTGTCATGATGCTAGATTTAGTAGTTATTTGAGTAGGAGGACTATGTGGCAGGCACCCAAGTCTTCTGTAGAGGAATATTCACTAAATTCTTTCAAGAATCCCTTTTCATTACATAACCTTCTTGTACCTTCACCTCTTTAGATTTCGCACCTATAACCTACACACAAGAAGAAAAGGAGTTTGGGGGTTGTGGTGTTTAGGGATTTGCCTCAGTCAAATCCTGGGATAGAATTCAAGCTTCCCAACACCATTGTTAGATAAAGAGTGTGTGCCCTAGTAGGGCAGAGGCTAAACATAAAGCAATGATGGTAGAATGATTCAAACAACAATGATATCACCTCAGAGGTGAAGCCCTTAGGAGAATGAAGATCCTTCAACTCATAAGGAGATGGATTATGATTCCAAATCTGCAACAACACACACAATACAAACATAAATCTGCTCTAGAAACACAATGAATGCTTTGAATGCTCTCTGCTCCAACATCATAAGTTTGCAATATCCATCTAGGTTACAAATGAATTCAAAAAAACACTTATATATGCTTTCCCAATAACATTCATAAATTAAATCAAAAGAGCTGACAAGGAGAGACCCTTTTAAAGGTCCTATGCCGACATGCATTGAAATTTGCTCTGACCACTCAGGGAGGACTTGGTCACAATTGCCCAAGTCCCAAGGTGCCTTTTGGTCTGGGGTAAGGCATAAAATGGGCCCCTAGTTCCCAATTGTCATGGGTTTCGGGGGATTTTGCATCGAGATGAATATTTTGCATGTATATTGTTATCATGGGGACCTTGGAGCTAAACTAGGAGGTAAAAAGGCATGTGTCCACTTTTATTCCATAACAACGAGAAATGATGTTAAGCCACACTTTGACCCAGCTCTAGAAGTTGATCATAAAATATCTCTTGAATCTCATCCTAAAACTGGAGATAGCTGCTATATTCTAAAACAAGCACCTTTTTTGAAGTGACTTGAGGAGGTAGTTTCAAAAGGTTCTCCAGAACCCAAGATGACAATTGAAAACCACATGATATAAGAAATTAAGCACTTGAATATCAAAATTCCATTATTACAAGCCATCAGGGAGATCTCAGAATTGAACCAACTAGTTAAACAACTATGTATAAAAACACCAGGGAGAAAGAAGAAAAAAATCAATACTATGCAAATCGATGGTTATTTAGCTAACCTCCTTTCCAGAGATTTTTTTTACCAAAGTATGGTGACACTAGGAGCCCTGTGACAACGGTATTAATTAATGGAGTTGAAATCCCTAACACACTTGTTGACTTGGGGGCTGCAATCAATGTTGTGACTATAGAGGTCATGGAGATTTTGGTATTAACAAACTTGCAACCCATAACTACCATTTTGTAAATGGCAGATTAGTCCATTGTTGTCCCTAAAGGAGTCTTGGAAAATATCTTGGTTATGGTTGAAAACTGGGAATATCTAGTAGATTTTCAAGTAATCCAATCTCAAACCCCTAAGGATAGCTACCCATTGATACTGGGGAGACCCTAGTTGGCTATGGTTGCAGCCCAAATAGACTATAGATCAAGAGGAATGATCATTTCCAATGGGATTAATAGTAAACAACTATCACTTTATCCTCTTGCTCATCCATTTGCACACCAGAGTCATAAGGTTTGGGTGGATGAACCAAACCAACATAATAAGCAAGAAAACCTAGCCTCATTGGAAATGGTAGTAATTAAACAACATGGTGAAGAACCGGGGAATGAATGGGAATATGATGACAATCTAGAGATGAATGAGGAAAGTGACTTTGAAACAAACCCAAACATTGAAGAAGAATTAGAAATGAATGGAACCCTAGAGAGCCTTATACAAACAAGTATAGTGGAATTTGCACAAAATGAAAAACAAGACTTTCTTACAACATTTCACTATTCATTGGCCAACCTAATACCAAGAACTAGTAGCTTTTTCAAAGACATAACTACTTTCCACATGATGCAATCTCATAGTTTCCCCCTCAACACATTAATGAGTGAAATTTATGTACTATCCAATTATCTAGAGAAAAAATCAATCATGATACCACCTGGAAAAACCCTTAACATTAGAAGTTGGCTTATAGAGCAACATGAACTCAAACTATTTGATGTTCTAGTAAATGGATCCAAGGCTTTTACCTAGGATTACAAGGATATGAGGGGGATTCATCTAAAAATTTGTACTCATCACATCTATATTGAAGATTTGTGACTAGTCCAACAACCAAAACATAGACTTAACCCAACACTCAAAGATGTGGTTAAAACTAAAATTGAAAAATCCTACAAGTAGGATTTATTTATCCCATCTCTAACAGTAAATAGGTTTCACCTCTTATGGTTGTGCCTAAGAAATGAAGGAAGTGGAGAGTGTGTGTGGATTATAAAGAACTTAATAAGGTAACATATAGAGATTATTTTCCCCTACCATTCATAGACCAAGTCCTTGATAATTTGGCTGATAGAAAATATTTCTCATTCTTGGATGGGTTTAGCAGCTATAATTAGATACAAGTCATTGCTGAAGATCAAGATAAAACTACATTCACTTGTCCATGGGGAACCTTTGCATACATAGTCCTTCCCTTTGGCATGTACAATGCTCCTGCTACTTTTCAGAGAGTAGTTTTGGCCATCTTCGCCGAGCTTGTAAATGACTGTGTGGAAGTTTATATGGATGACTTCATAGTCTATGGAACCACCTACGGTGTAGCACTTCAAAATCTGGGCAAAGTTCTCCAATGATATGAAGAACACCAGCTATCCTTGAGCCATGAAATTGCTTGATAATGGTAGAACAAGGGATTGTATTAGGGCATCACATCTCAATAGAAGGGAATAAAGTTGATCCCAAGAAAATTGAAGTGATACAAAAAATTGAACCCTCGAAAAATCAAGCTGATGTTCAAAGCTTTTTAGGACACATGGGCTATTATCAAAGATTTATTTAAAATTTTAGAAAAAATGCAGCCCCTATGTTCTCATTGCTTCAAAAGGATGTTGAGTTCTCCTGGACCCCAGAATGCCAAGATTCATTTGAAAACATTAAATAAAAACTCGCAACCGCACCAGTTTTGCACAGACCTAATTGGAGCTTGCCATTTTACATCTATACGGATGCCTCAAATGATGCGATCGGAGAAGTTCTAGGACAAGAAGATGAAATTGGTGGAACATATGCTATCTATTTTGTGAGCAAAAACTTAGCCCCTACTAAAATGTATTACACCACCACTGAGAGAGAATTTCTGGTTGTTGTGCATGCCATCAATAAATTCTGCCACTATAACACAAGTTACAAAGTGATTGTCTATACAGATCACTCAACAATTAAATATCTCATGAATAAACTTATTGTGAGTGGAAGGATAATTAAATAGTTATTGTTCCTCCAAGAATTCAATGTGACTATCATTGACGAACTTGGTAAATTTAACGTGGTGTCTAATTTCTTATCCAAAATACATCAAGAAAATGGGGATTGTGAACCAGTTTAGGATGAATTTCTAGATGAACAATTATTTGCCATATCCTCTTGAACATCTTGGTTTGCAGATGTAGCTAACTATTTAGCCACATCAGAATTTCCACCTGAGTTCACTGCAAAACAAATAAAATGACTTGTTTGAGAAAGCACAAACAATAGACCCTGAGTTGATATTGCACATATGTGCAAGATCAGATGAGACCTATAGTATCCTACGAGCATGCATTGAGGATCCTTTAGCAGGTCACTATTCAACAAAGTGAACGTCTCATAAATTTTAGGTGCTAGATATTATTGGCCTTCCATGCACAAAGATGTTAAGAAATATGTTCGATGTTGTGATGAATGTTGGAGAGTGGGAAGAACCACAACATCCTGTGAAATACCTCTTCAACCATAGGTTATGCTTGAACCATTTGAAAAGTGGGGTCTAAACTTCACAGGACCCATAGCCACACCTTAAGGAAAAGCTCATACATCCTTGTATGTACTTATTATCTTATTAATGGGTGGAAATTCAAGCATTAAAAATAACTAGAGAGGAGCAAGTTGTTGACTTCCTTCTATAATAGAATATTCCTTAAGTTTGGAGCACCTAGATCCATAGTAATAGACCAAACACCCCAATTTATGTCCAAAGTCCTAACCTTCACTGACCATTTCCAAGTGAGCCATAAAAAGTCGTCACCATATCATCCATAAGAAAATGGTTAGGTAGAAGTAACCAGTAGGGAAATAGAAAATATACTCACTAAGATGGTTTCACAAGGGAGGAAAGACTAAGCCAGAAAACTGCATGAAACAGTATGGGCATACAACACTACATGGAAATTGACCACAAGCTTCACTCCCTATAAACTAGTTTTTAGCAAGAAACCCATTCTCCCTATTGAGTTTGAACTCCAAACATTGAGGACAATAATGGAAATAGGTTTGGATCTAAGTAGAGCCCATGTAGAATGAGTTCTTCAACTCAACGAGCTGGATGAACTTCGTCTAGAAGCCATACAATAGACTGAACTAGTGTAACAACAGAGGAAAGCATGGCACGATAGACATATCAAGGAGAGGAAGTTTAAAAATGGCAATTGGGTGTTACTATTTGATTCCAGATACAAGGACCTAAAAGGGAAACTCTAGACACATTGATTAGGTCTATATGAGGTAAACAAAGTATTCAGTAACAAAGTTGTGCAACTCAAACCAATTGGTGGAGACACAAGAACACTTCTAGTAAACAGTCAAAGACTATGTTTGTACCAAAAACAAGTGGATAAGGAGGAATTTACAAGAATGGTTGAAATGCAAGTAGACATTTGCTATATGAAGGAAATCACCCCTTCTACGGTAGGTTGAGGTACGTGCCCAATAACAATAATAAATTTTTTAGGAAGTTGTCTAATGTATTTGTGCAAATTTGTATATTTTCTCTAGAAGCACCTTTTTAAAAAGTACTCCAGAAGTGTTGTTTGTTTGCAGAGTACATCTGAGAGTTTTTGATCTTCGTTGTAGAAAAGAATCTGTATTGACTGACTCTTCATTCAGATATAACATTTTCTAAGTTTTTTTTCCTACAACTAGATGTATAAATAAATAGATGGAAAAGAAAACATTCACATTTTATTCTTTTCATCAATCAAAGATTCACGAAATTTTAATCAAATTTTAAAATATAAAATAAATTAAATCTACCTATGAATTCACAAATTCCTTTCCTTTTGTGTACTCTAAAATTCTTCTCTTTCACCTCAAACCCCCCAAAATGCATAATCATAAATTTTTTTAATTTCTATCTCTTCTTATTCCCTTATTTTTTCTTCCTTTGTATCTTATCGACTTCTTTTTCTATTTTAACATTATTGATTTTGGTAATTAAATGAAATGTTTCAGGATTAGTTAAGCTAGAAAGCTTAAGAGATTTTCCTTTAACTTTTTGGATTTAAAATTTTTAGTTTAGAGATTTCAATCTTTAAAATGAATTCAAGATAGCTTGTTGCTTGATTGTGTTGAAGCAACAATATTGATTTAATGGACATTTCTAGGAAAAAATCTTAATTTTTTAATGTAAATCCTTGCAACAGGATTGATTTTAGAGAATATATGCTCTAAAATCTTCTTGTTGGTGTGTACATGTGGATTTGTCATTGTTAATTTGAATCCTTAATGGTGTAATCATTAGATTAATTAGGATTCATTTACTTATGTATTTTGCATATGTGTGATGTATGCTTTAGTGAAAATAATGTCAGGGATGACATTAATCTTAGGGGGAAAGGATGTCACATCCTACATTTACATTTAATAAAAAGAACTAATAATCATATTTGATTTTATGTTCTATTGAGATTTGTATGGATGATAGTTTGATTTTCCTTATCGAATTGATCATTATATACTTACAACATGAGTTAAGATGATACTTAGGTATTGTTGACCTATTTTGCCCTTCCCAGAGTCAAATAGCCCAACTTTAAAATGTTGAAAATCTTGTCAAAAATTGGTTAAATGTGTATAATGTTCTTTAAGTCTAAAGTGTTTTTTCTTGTAAAAATCCCCAAAGTCCCTAGGGTTAAACCCCATAAAAATCTCAAAAACTTTCTAAGACTTTTACCTTAGAAGGTTGCCTTTATCAACAAACTTTAAGTTTGGAAAACTTAAAGTTTGCCGATTGGCAAAGGCAAGGCAGAGGTTGTCTTGGTAAAATTTAAGTTTGGCGAACTTCAAGTTTGTTGATCGACAATTTTGCCGATCAGTGAAATCACCGACTAAGGAAGGAGCAAGGTGAAAGGGAAAACAAAAGGGAGACACAAGAAATGGACAAGTTATCAACAAAGGGAAGAGTTGGCAAACCAAAGGGTTCATCGATCGGCAAACTTGCCGACAAAGCAAAAGGAAAAGACAAAGTAGTTCGCGAAAGTGAGAAATCGTCGACTAAAGGCAAAAGTGACTAAGTGTCATGCCCACATTTTAAATGTGGTCATGAATCCTGAAATATCAAAATTTTTTCCAACTCGACTCTAAAACCCCCTCGTGCGCAACATATGCACTCGGTAATGTACACATGTAACGTTATTATATTCGCAACACATGTTAAGCATGTTGCACTAAGGCAGGAAAGTCAATCAGGATGCAGTATAATGTGAAACTCCTTTCACATCCCTTTGATGATGGTAGAAAACTAAGGGGGTGGGTGTCACATCTTGCATCACCAAGAGGGGTGGTCTCCATCGAGAAACCATTCCTAGGGTTTCCTAGGTGAAAGTGAGAAATCAGTTTCGACCTAAGTCAAAAACCTAACCCTAGAAATAATTAATTAAATTAAATTAAACTATAATGCGAAAATAAAAGGGACTATAATTTAATCTAATCTAATTTAACATGAATAATCTAACCATCGAAATCATTAAATGTAAAGCCTTTCAAAACATCTAACTATAATAATTTAAAAATGGAAAACGTTAATTCAATTATACAAAAAATACCATTTAACCAACTCAATAATAATTGCCATAACATTCACTAACTCAAATGCCCATAGATAATCCAAATCCAAAAACTAGGTCTCAGAAAAAATTTGACAGTATAACACTTCTCGGGCAATAAATTTGCCCAAATTTTTCAGCAGCATAATATTACTAAAGTGAAATAGGAGCAACTAAAATTAAAATGCAATAAATTAAACCCAAACTTTAAGTGATATATTTGATTTATCACAATGTTCTATAGTTTGAGATTGATTTATTGCATTTAATTGTAATTGCTCCCTATTTCACTTTAGTAATGTTATGCTGCCGAAAAATTTGGGAAATTCATTACCTGAGAAATGTTATGTTGTCAAAAATTTCAGAGACCTAATATTTGGATTTGGATTATTTATGAGCATTTGAGTTAGTGAATGTAATGGCAATTATTATTGACTTGGTCAAATGATAATTTTGTAAAGTTGAGTACATTTTTCGTTTTAAATTATTATAGTTAGATGTTTTGGAAGGCTTTACATTTAATGATTTCAGTGGTTAGATTATTCATGTTAAATTATATTATATTAAATTATATTCTCTTTTATTTTCACATTATAGTTTAATTTAATCTGTTTAATTATTTCTAGGGTTAGGGTTTTGACTTAGGTCGAAACTGATTTCTCACTTTCACGTAGGAAACCCTAGGGATGGTTTCTCAATGGAGACCACCCCTCTTGGCGATGCAAGATGTGATGCCCACCCCCTTAGTTTACTACCATCATCAAAGGGATGCGAAAGGAGTTTCACATTATCCTGCATCCTGATTGACTTCCTCGCCTTAGTGCGGCGTGCCTAACGTGTGTTACAAATACAACGACGTTATGTGCGTATGTTATCGAGCGTGCATATTGCGTGTGAGGGGGCTTTGGATTCAGGTTGGAATTTTTTTTTGATATTTCAAGTTTCATGACCACATGTAGAACATGGGCATGACATTTGGTATCAGAGCCAGGTTTAAACACTGGGGATTAGGGCACATTTGTTTTTTTTGTAAGTTGATTTTAATTAAAGCACCTTGTTCATGTAGAATGTCGCCTAGAACCAGGAAAGGATGTTCGCGCATCAATGATTTTGGTGAGGCTCAATCTTGAGCCACTCATTTTGCGTAACCATTAGGAGCTCGAAACTAAGATGTAATTTATGACATAGGGCCTCAGATCTTACAGGCACTTCAAGCCATTTTGGATAGACTACCACCTATTGCGGGAGGACTACAAGTGGAGATACCATTGACGTCAGTTGAGGAGCACGCAAACTTGGATGGAATGGAGTGGGAGTCCTCCACTATGTCGAGAGGATCACGAGGAGGAGATCATCGTGGAGTCATTTCACTATGACCCCTTGGATTTCGAATAGCAGCTGGAGGCAAAGGGCCTAGTTCGGGGCTCTCACGACCTTGGAGATCAGATTAGAGACTTGCTTCATTTACGTTCTCCTACTTTTGTTAGAGCTACTTAGGGGGCCGAGGCTTGGCTCCTTAGTTTGGATTGATGCTTTGGGTTGCACCCTTATGGGAGCAACACAAAGGCTCGAGTTTCCATTCATCTATTACATAATTCTGCATCCACATGGTGGCGCATTGAGGAGCGCAAGCACCATATTTCATTGGATACTCTATCATGGAGTACTTTTTTTGAAGGCTTTCGAGCATGATATCTATCTGAGAACTATCGTCAGTGCCACATCAATGAGTTTCATGATCTGCAGCAGTGAGGATCCATGGTGGCTTCATATGAGAGCTGATTTTTAGAGTTGATGCATTATACTGAGTACCTTCAGGATGAGAAGCTTATTGTCAATAAGTTTATTAGAGGCTTGAATGTCAAGATAGTAGGACTAGTTTGTATGACAGATCCCCAGAATATACGTGAGGCCTCTAAGAAGGCATATATTGCTGAGGAGATTCATGGGAAGAACCATGAGTCATGCACCCAGTTTTAGAATCATACCCAACAACAGCAGGATCATGGCTTTCGTAGACCCCCACTCCCTTAAAAGGAAGGTTTCAGAGCTGCATCTTTGCCTCACAGGCCCCCACAACAATAGCACAAGGGCAGAGGTCTAGACTATAGCAGAGAGAATAGGGTGGCCACACTAGAGTGTGTCAATCTCAAGGTCCTCGTAGAGATCTGAGGCATCAGGCACAGGCTGCAAGACCAACACGATCACAACAGTCTTTTAGAGGCACCCAGAGTAGTTTAAGTAGACCAAGAGCTCAACAATCCAGTAGGACATAGTTAGTGCACATTCAGATGAGAGGGCCATGCTACGTAAGTGGTGGCATTAGACACTTAGCCAGAGAGTGCTCCCAGGGGTTTGCTGTAGGAGGACAAAGCGCTGGAAGCTCAAAGCAGACTGTAGGTGATGTGGGTAGATCCCACCATGTTTTTGTAGTGGTTGATAACTGCCAGGCTGACTATCATGCCACAATTATTGAGACCCTAGGTATGATTGGAGGTATTCTTGTTACTATTGTGTTTAATTCTAGAGCTTTAGACTCTGTTATATCTCCATCGTTAGTGGAGTGTTGCAGGTTGGTGGCCTCTAGGCAGGATGATAGGTAGGAGGTTGAGTTAGCCACAGGGACCAAGATGGATATAGAATCAATAGTTTGAGATTGCGAGTTAGCACTTGGAGCCTTCACCATGATTGTAGACCTTAGGGTTATACCTTTAGAATCCTATGGTGTGGTGTTAGGTATGGATTGGCTTGCGACTCATGGAGCCAAGCTTGATTATTTCCGCAAGGTGATAGATTTTCTCGACAACCATGGCGCTGCAGTAGAGATTGTGGGCATTCAGAAGACTATAGCTTTGTGTATGATTTCTGCTATGCAACTTAAGCATTGTATGCGGAAGGGATGTCAAATGTTTGCAATCACCATGAGTGATAGATTAGAGGATGAGTCAAGGACTTCACTTGATGACCATCCTATCCTTAGAGAGTTCACAAATGTGTTTCCGCCAGAGCTTCCAGGGATGCCACCTTGCCGAGAGGTGGATTTTCATATTGATCTTGTACCAGGTGCTGAGATAGTGTCTTGTGCACCATACAAGATGACTACACATGAGCTTACGGAGCTCAAACTTTAGCTAGAGGAGTTGCTAGCGAAGGGTCGCATTCGGCCTAGTGTCTCACCTTGGGGCCCACTGGTCATCTTCATTAAGAAGAAGGATGGGTCCTTTCACTTATGCATGGATTACATGCAGTTGAATAAGATGATGGTGAAGAAATAATATCCTTTGCCTGGAATCGATGACTTATTTAATCAGAAGCCAAAGTGTTCTCTACGATCGACCTAAAGTCTGGCTACTACTAGCTATAGATTACAGAGGTTAATATTCATAAGACAACCTTTAGGACTTGATATGGTCACTATGAGTTCACTGTGGTACCCTTCGGTTTGACAACACCCCTACAGTATTCATGAGTCTCATGAATGGGGTGTTTCACACTTACCTAGATCAGTTTGTGTTGGTATTCCTTGATGATATCTTGATATATTGACAGACTGAGGAGGAACATGAGGAGCACTTGCATAAGGTATTATAGTGTTTCCAAGATCATCAACTATATGGCAACTTGGTTCAGTATTTGGGGTACGTTCTATCTAGAGATGGTATTTATATAGATCCATTGAAGATTAGAGTGATTATGGATTGGCCACCACCTACCAGTGTGACATAGGTTAAGAGCTTCATGGGATTAGCAGGATATTACCACCGGTTCATTGAGGGCTTCTTGACGATAGCTCACCCTATCACTTCTCTTCAGTAGAAAGGGAAAAAGTTCTTATGGAATGAGCATTGTTAGAGGGACTAGGTGCAATCCTTATGCAGGATGGTCGAGTGATCACGCATGAGTCGCAAAAGCTTAAAAACCATGAGCTGAACTACCCCACTCATGATTTAGAGCTCACAGTGGTAGTTCACACTCTAGTTAGATGGAGACATTTTCTTTTGGGATGCCATTTTGAGTTGCACTCAGATCATCGTGGTCTTCAGTATATCTTCACGCAGCCAAACATAAATGCTCACCAACGACGTTGGATGGAGTTCTTGTGTGAGTATGACTTTGTTGTACATTACGTCAAGGGCAAGGAGAATGTGGTTGTCGATGCCTTGAGTAGGAGGTGAGATGAGATCCTGACCTTGACCTTGAGCTTCGACTTGAGAGGTTGTATCTTACAACATCTACCAGAGGACGAGTGGTTCCTAAAGATTTAGCGAGAGATTCAGTCACAGAGGACCCTTAAGGGCAAGTTTATAGGATATCCCATTGAGGCAGATGGGCTTTTATGACATTGACACTGTATCTATGTGCCCCTTGCAGGAGATCTTCACACAATAGTTTTGACAGAGGCTCATAGAGCACCATATACAACACATCCTGTGGTGAAGAAGATGCATGCAGACCTTAGATAGTTATATCATTGGGCAGGGATGAGACGTGACATAGCCCAGTTTGTAGCTCATTGCCTTGAATGCCAGAGGGTCAAGGATGAGCATAAGTATCCAACATGACTTCTATATCCCCATGAGATACTTGAGTGGAAATGGGACACCATTTCCATGGACTTTATTGTTGGTCTACCTTTGTCATCTTGTTGCCATGACATCATCATGGTGATGGTTGACAAGTTGACCAAGGTGGCACATTTCTCACTGGTTCATACTACGTATAATGCACCGGTAGTGGTGAGGAATCTTCTTGAATGAGATAGTGAGACTTCATAGAGTTCCTTGTTCCATCATTTTAGATAGAGATTCAATTTTCACATTAGCATTTTGGAGAGCACTACAATAGGCTTTGGGTACCCAGTTCAACTTCAGTTCAACATATCAACCTGAGAAAGATGGGTAGACTAAGAGGGTGAACTAGGTATTAGAGGACATGCTTCGCATGTATGTTATGGATCACTAGTCAAGATGGGAGAACTACCTGTATCTTGTTGAGTTTTTCTACAATAATGGGCATCACAACTCGTTAGGTATGCCTCCTTATCATGCCTTGTATGGTAGGCCCTGCATGACTCCTTTGAGGTGGGACCACATTGAGGATAGAGTTGCAATTGGGCCAGAGCTGGTATAGGACATGGAGCAACATGTTACTTTGATTAGACAGCATTTGCAGGAGGCACAAATACCAAGAGATTAGATTGGAGCTTCTCAGTTGGTGGAAAGGTGTTCTTGAGAGTGCAACTACATAAGAGTCCAATCCGTTATGGAAAGGGCTCTAATCTTGAACCAAGATTTGTTGGTCCTTTTGAGATTTTGGAGTGGATAGCACTTGTAGTTTATCATTTAGCCTTGCCACCTAGCCTTTTGCATATCCACAATGTGTTTCATATTTCTGTGTTGAGGTATTATGTATCTAATGTGGCTCATGTTTTGGATTGGGGTGCATTACAAGTAGAGTTGGACGAGCAGTTAGCTTTGGAGCCCATTCACATCTTGGCTCATCAGATGCTGGCCCTTCAAGGGCGAGAGCTAGACCAAGTCACAGTGTAGTGGAACCACTATGATGAGGTTTCATCCACTTGGGAGGATGCTACACATTTGAGGGCACTCTACCCTCACCTCTTTGTTGACTTCTAGGAGGAACTTTAGTCTTAGGGGGGAGGATGTGAGGCCCACCCTTATTACACCTCTTGATTTGACTATTGTAACGTCAGCAATTGTCCTCCTGTATGTAATGGTACAATTTCTCTTAGTTTAGCTCCTCACTCTTGGTGACCTTCCAACCTTTTCTTTTCTGGTCTTTCCAAAACCCTAATTGACTAAGTCTAGGAGCAGTCTATTCACTTTTTGAGGTAACTTATTGATTAAACCTAGAAAGAGATTTGAAACTTGGGTCCTTGAGACCCCCAAAAATGTAGATCTGAGCTAAAATTGGGGGCTAGGACTTGGGCACCCGCACCCTAGTCCTCCCTTGTTTCACAGGGTTTTGAATTTTGGCGGGGTGTCGGCTATTGCCGAGTGCCTCGGGATTTCATTTTCAAATTCTCAGTTTTCACGTGATATTGAGACGTTATTTCAAAATTTGAATTCCCTAAAGCTAGATGTAAAAAGACATTTGCAAATCATTTTATCACACATGATTCTTATGCAAGCTTGATGCCAAAACTCTGCTGCAATTGCCATTGAAGATTAGTGACTTGTTGAAGCTCTTTGAAGTATTCTTTATTTGCTATCTTGGAGACAATGGATGAAGATTAGGAATCAAGATCTTGAGTCTATCTTGCTCTTCCTAGGGTTTGTACACCCTTTGCATGATCGGGAGAAGGGTTGAAGCCTCCAACAACAAGCTTGGAGATCCTTCATGGACATTGTTGATTCGCCTTCTTGTTCATGCAACTCTTCATTAATCTCATCTCCTTGAGGTGAAGTTGTATGTGTTCATTGATGCAAAGCAAGTTGTTGATCTTCCCTTGATTAAGACATCTAGGGTTTGATTTTATGCATAACACATTGTTAGGTTTGCACACACTTCTGCAAATCTTTATCTCTGGCTATTGTTGAGGTAGAAATACCAAAGACGAGGCTTGACTGAGGCAAGCTCCTATATAGCCGCAACATCTTCCTTCTTTTGTATGTGCAGATCATGTTTTGTAGGTTCCGACAGAAAGAAGCTACAAAAAGGAGGATATTGCAGGTACAGTCATGACAAAATTTTGGATTTTTAGATTCTAAGACTTGTGGGACATTGGAGCGGGCACCCTAGTCCAACCAGGGGTTTACTCCAAGATCTGGAAGCCTTTTAGCAGTCTCAGACACCCTGTGTAGAAGATTTTCTAGTTCGGGAACCTTCAGGACATTGGAGTGGGTGCCCTAGTCCATGCAACCCTCAAAATTTAGGTACACTATCTCTGGAACTCTATCTCTGCACTTCTGTGATCAGTTTGACCAGTTACTTCATCAGTTTCTGTATATTGCTGATTCAAGGCATAATTAGGGTTTTACTTGGTTGAAAGGAAAATGCTTGATATTAATCTTGATTAGGGCCTTAGGTTTCATAACCATGCGAGCATAAGGGACAGACAAAGTGATTAGAAGCTTGTTCACAAGCTCGATCCTTGTCCTCCCAATGCTTAGTGGTGGAAATGGTAGTATTTAACCTAGTTTAAACCCACTACCAAATTTCACCCTAAACATTTTGGTGAACTCGAGCTTTAAAGAATTTGCATCCTTTTAAATTTTAGATTTGAAATAATTTGTTGTTCTAGAACATAATTGGATTGAAAGCCTCTTTAGTGAAATTGCATATGTTAAATTGTGGATCACATTCTTTATCTTTTCACTAAAAGAGTTGAAAATTAGCATTTATTGTTGAAAGTTGTATTCCATTTGCAAAGGCCATCATTGTGCATTTAAATCTTGGTTTAAATAGAGCATGTTAGAATGTCGGATTATTTTTTGCAAGATTTTCATGCTTATGATGAGCCATTTAGTCGTGATGACTTCGATATGTTAGATGAAGCCCTTGAGGACTTTATCTCGATTGAACATTCCACTACGACCTCAAAGCCATCATTGTTTCAAAGATTTGTAAATGCAATTTATGTTCCTAATTCTAAAGAAGAGATTGAAAAACCAAAAAATGTGGTTACTCTATGTGCAAATGTGGTTCAACCACCCTCTAAACCTATGCTTGTGGTTAAAGGTCTTTCATCCTCTTCTCAATCTCTTGATCACATTTATGATTGTGCAAAACAAATTGTAAAACAAAACTTACAACAAACTAATCATAATGTGGTTGCTCATGCATATAACACTCATAATAACAAACAAAGCACAAAATAAATGAATGTTCTGATATCTTTACCAGCTTCTCAACCTATGCTTCCTCAAGCACCTCGTCTAACATATAAAGGTGGTAAAGACTATGATCTTGTAGAGCAGCTTCACGCTACTCCTGCAAAGATATCTCTTTGGGAACTTATACAAACTTCACCTACTTATCATGGAATGCTACAAGAAGCTTTACAAAAGGTGATTGTTCCTCCTACTGTTAAACCAAAGGATGTTGCTGCTTTACTAGATTGTATGCATGCAATGAAAATAGACATTTTATTTCAACAACATGAGTTACCATCTCTCGATGTTCAGAAGCAGCATGATCCTTTGGTTATCTTTATTACGATCAACCAAACATTGGTTAAGAGAGTTATGACTGATAATGGGTCAGCCCTTAATGTTTGTGGTATTGATTTATTGCATAAGGTTAAAGTTGATGTATCTGCCATCAAACCAGAATCATTAAGGATTCATGGATTTGATAATGTTGGACGACAATCTGTGGGCACTATAACCTTACCTATACAAGATGGACCTGTGATGGTGTCTACCTTGATTCATGTCATGCCTTGTTCTCTATCTTATAACATGATTCTAGGTAGACATTGGATACATGCATTAGGAGAGTTCCTTCTACTTTGCACTGTTTGATTAAGTTTATATTTAAAGGTAAACTGCATACTATCCATTCAGATCCTAAACCTAATAATTGTTTGCAATTGGAAGTGCATAAGCATGTTGTTGGTCCTAAGAGTTTAAACAATCTGAAAGCTGAATTGTTAGCTCCTCTTGCCTCTAGAAATGTTATGTAAGAGTCCAAACAATCAAATGCATTTGTTGGTGATGACTGGGGTTCGTTAGATTTTGCATCTTCCTCCACAGGAGAATATAAACTTAAAAACCCCGTCCACAAAACATCAAATATTGCATCGATCACATCGCATGCTTCAAATGATAAACATAAAACTTCTTTGGTGACAAATAAAGATAATACTCTGAGTTATACTACTGATTATGAGACTTACGAAGCTTCGCCTTTGTCTAAAGAAATGGTCTCTCTCTATGGAAGAAGATTCTGAATCCTTTACAAAAATCATGACTATGTAGGTAATGGTTGTGGCATAAATCAACAAGGAATCAAAGTCCCTATAGAATCCACTTCGCAACATTACTCAAGTGGCATTGGATATAATCCTTTTAAGGAATCCAAAGCCCACAAACGCCCTACTCTAAATGTGAATACAATATCAACACTTAGTTTGATATTCCCTGAGATGATTGACACCAATTGTCCTCCAGGATCACTTCCATTAGATATGTTTACGGCGGATGAAGTGATAATGGACTTGGGTGCTTATGATGGTATTCCTCGTTATCACCATAAATGCGACCTACCTTATTGTTTAAACAATGATGCATATTTTGGAAAGATTACTAGTATAATAACTACTACAGTAGAGCAAAATAAAGAACTTGAAGAACAATTATAATCCTACAATTCCCCTGACCATAGTACTCTCCTTAACAGAAAAACTATCGATGTTGTTATGGATAAGGATAATCCTGAAAAAGTTATCCCTATTGGTGATTGTTTAGATGTGGAAGAAAAAGAAGAAATGACTAAATTATTGAGTGAATTCTTGGAATTGTTCACTTGGAATTATTCAGACATGCCTAGTATAGATCCTCAGATTGTAACGCATAATATTGTGTTGAAACCAGATGTTAAGCCATTCAAACAAAAGATTTGTAAGATGAATCCTAAGATTGCTTTGCTTGTCAAAACTGAAATAGAAAAACTCTTACAAGCTAGTTTTATTTGACCTATTGATTGCTCTCCATGGATCTCAAATATTGTTGCCGTCGCTAAACCCGATGGTCGTATAAGAATGTGCACAGATTTCTGGGATTTAAATTTGGCATCTTTGAAAGATGATTTTCTGCTCCCTAATATCGATATGATTGTTGATTCCATAGCCGGACATGAGTTGCTATTGTTTATGGATGGATTTTTAGGATATAATCAAATTCTTATACATCCTCTTGATCAATATAAAACAACCTTTATAACACCTTGGGGTACATTTTGTTGGGTAGTCATGTCGTTTGGACTTAAGAATGCAGGAGCTACTTACTAACGTGCAATGACTCTTATATTTCATGACTATATGCACAATATTCTAGAAGATTATGTTGACGACATCCTAGCGAAGTCTATCCATTGTAAGGATCATGTTACAAATCTTTGACATATATTTGAGCGCATAAGAAAATATAATAAGCGATTGAATCCCCGTAAGTGTGTTTTTGGCGTGGACAATGGAAAGTTACTTGGATTTATTGTTTCAAATCGAGGTATAGAAGTTGACATGAAAAAGATAGATGCGATTGTTAATATGCCAATACCTAAGAACATATCTCAACTTTGTAGTTTGCAAGGAAAGATACAGGCTATTCGTCAATTTGTTTCACAACTCACGGATAGGACTCGCCCCTTTATGCAACTACTGAAGAAAGATTCTCATTTCCAATGGAATGTTGAATGTCAAAAAGCTTTTGATGTCTTAAAGGATTACTTAGCTAATCCACCTGTTTTGCAACCCACTGTTTCTGATAAACCATTTCTGTTATACATCTTAGCATCTAACAATGTCCTAGTAGCTTTGTTAGCATAACATAATGCTGAAGGCAAAGAATGTGGTCTATTACATCAGTCGTACTTTGCTTGATTATGAAGTATGATACACAGTCATAGAGAAGCATTTATTAGCTTTAGTGTTTGCCACTCAAAAGATTAGACATTATTTCTTAAATGCTGAAGTACATGTAATGGTAAAATTTGACCCTTTGAAACATCTCTTCACAAGAACAAATTTATCAGGTCGTCTTGCTAAATGGGTTATGTTATTAACATAATTTGATCTCAAATTCATTTCACAAAAATCAATTAAAGGGAAAGCGATAGCCGATCAGTTAGCTGAAGCTCCATCACCCTTTTCTATAGATAATGTTGATGCTTTTCCTGATGAACAGATTTTAACAATCTCTGTGGATGAAAAATGGGAGTTATACTTTGATGAATCAAACTGTCAAACTAGCTCCAGGGATGGTGTTATATTGATACCCCCCGTTGGTAAGCCGATTCCCTTATCTTACCGCTTCGATTTCTTATGCACAAACAATATAGCTGAATATGAAGCTCTTATCACTGGACTTCGTGCAACCTTGGCTCTGAATATTCATAATATTACAATATATGGTGATTCTCAGTTAATTGTTAAACATATAATGGGATCGTATCAAACTAAGCACGATAAGTTATCTCAGTATCGTGAGTTTGCATTATCTCTCTTAAAATAATTCAAATCATATACAATCGATACCATTCCCAAGAAAGATAACCAGCATGTAGATGCAATGGCAAGCGCAACTTCCCTTATATCCCCTGATGGTTCTCTTGAGGAATTTACGTTCGTTCATAATCTTAAGACACCAATAATTGAAAGCCCTGTAGTTGCGAATTCAGAACTCTGTGGTAATACATACACTGATGAATGGTCTCCTACATATTCAATTATTTACGTGATGGAACCATTCCGAACTCGACATCTAAGAATGCCCGACTCCGTTCATGCAAACTAGCAGCACGATACATTATATTATCAAATGTCTTGTACCGATGAAGTTATAATGGTGTTTTACTCCAATGTTTAAGTAATGCAGAGATTCTGATAGCTTTAGAAGAAGCTCACTCTGGTGCTTGTGGAGGGCATTTCGGTGGAAAATCATTGGTGTAAAAATTGTTATGTATGGGGTACTATTGGCAACATATGGAGCAAGATTCCTTTTCTTACGTCAAGAGATGCCCGCAATGTCAACAACATAAACACCTCATCCATGCTCCTACTTAAGAGCTTCGTGCCCAAGTGTCACCATGGCCATTTTATACCTGGGGCTTGGATCTCGTAGGTAAAATTTCCTTGCCCTCCTCTCAAGGACATACATTTCTCATTACTGCTACTGATTATTTTACAAAATGGGTCGAAGTGGTCCCTTTGCGATCCACAATCGCCAATGTAATCTGTCAATTCATACAAGATAACATAATTTCTTGATTTGGAATACCTTCCTCCCTCGTTTCAGACAATGGTACACAATTTAAGAACAAGGATGTGAAAAATTTCCTCAAAAAATATCATATACAACATCGCTTCTCTACGCCTTATTACCCTCAATCCAACAGCCAAGCAAAAGCTTCAAACAAAGTTATTAGACAAATTCTAAGAAAAAATATTTAAAAACATCAAAAACATTGGCATATGCAATTATCCTATGCACTATGGGCTTACAGAACAAGTATTCGAACAACTACAGGTAACACACCGTATAATCTCATCTATGGCGCAGACGTGATAATGCCCTTGGAGTTAGAAATTCCTTCTTTACGAATCTCCCTAATAGATATCATGGATGATGACATAGAACAAGAGAAAAGATTATAGGAACTTGAGATGCTTGATGAAAGACGTATTAACGCTCTTGAACATCTCAAGGTTAATCAAAAAGGAATACAATGAGCCTATAATATGCAAATCATACAACGTTCATTTAATGTTGGAGACTTGGTTCTTTATGAAAATCAACGCAATGTAAATGCACCGCCTGGTGAAAAAGGTAAGTTCAACCCTAATTGGCTTGGACCGTACATAATCACTGAAACCTTTGGATCTGGAGCGTATAAATTAGCTGATGAGCAAGGTACGCTGCTTAAAGAATCTATTAATGCAACGTACCTCAAAATATTTTATGCTTAAAGATCTAATGTTAAATGTTCATAAGCTAATTTAGCACATAGATTAGCTTCAATTCGACAAGATAGTATTGTTTTGTCTTAATTCATTTGGCATTATATCTCTGTTCAGTTGATCATTGTTGCATCATAATAATTCCTTAGATCACTTTTTGTATTAACTGAATATAACATGGAAGTTAAAAAGTTATGTGTAAGATAATTAATCATTGTGTTTGTTACTACATGTTCTTTTTAGAATTGTTAAGTATACCACAATAGTATTAATTATAGCATTTAGACATCATCACTAGTTGCATTTTTTTACAAAAATCACATGTGATAGATCAAAATCCATTATACATAGATAAAATGAAGTACACATCATATATATATATAAGTTTCATGTATACATCCGAGTCGACTATCCATCAAAACAAAATGGGATGTTGTACTGCCTAAAGTCTATGTAACACATAGCTGAGCCTCGATTTCTAGTACCCTCAGGCCCTCGTGGTGTGTGAGTGAAAGAAGCCTGAACATGTGTGTGTACAGATTGTGAATGACTCCTAGAGACGCTTCGCGATCATAACCCCCTGATCTCGCCTCTCATCACTATCATCTGCTCATGTGCCTCCTGGTACATCCTCTGGTACCGGTCTCTCTCAGCTTGAACCCTGTCTCTGTTAGCTCTTGCCTGCTAGACCTCCTGCAGTAAGAACTCACTGACAACTAGCTCTCCCTCCAATGTAGGAACCACTTGTTAGATTCAGGACAGACAACTGAGAGGGGGGGTGAATCAGTTGTCAAAAACTTTCTTTTCAATTACACACTTAAATCCTTCTTGTGATTTAGCAGTATATCAATAAATCAATCATGGAAACATAATGAATTAAATCAAGAGCAGAAGCACATCAACACACAAGACACCAAGATTTTGACGTGGAAAACCTGGTTAAGGAAAAAACCATGGGGTGATTAACCCAAGATTGTATTCTCTGTTAGAAGAATAGAAAGAACAAAATGGCACATGCCAATTAGGGCTCACTGCCCGAGCACACTGCTCACAAGAGGCTCACTGCCCACAAGAGACTCACTGTCTACAAAATAATAAGTATCACATACTTAAACTAGAGAATAGCATCTTCACCATGCTTGAATCAGTTCCATTTAAGCCCAAAACTTCTGCGCTACCTTTCGCTCTCTTCCTCACTACCACACTCACATCTCCACCAGACACACTTTGAAATGACTTTACAATCCCTTATTTATACAAGGCATCAACTTAGGAATAATCATCTAAGTCGGCAAGCATCTCCAAGAACATCCGCAAGATGTGTAATACATCGGTCGGCCAGTCTTAGGAAGAACACCATCATCCGAAGGTTATTCTTCAATTGCAAGTTCTAACTCCAATGCGGACCACCACCATGAACTGGACACGATCCAAAGACCTCCACAAGATTTCCTGAATCACCAAGAACATCTGCACTTCATTTGCTTACTAAAATCCTTCTCTCCTTCATCTAGAACCTCAAGAACACAGTCTGTCATCACTGTCACAAAGGAATAGATGCTTGTGGACCTTCAAACCATGAACCAATCAAGTTGACACTTCACAAAGACTTCCTCAACACTCCCTCAAATCCGTAGAATAGGATAATGCATTTCCAGATCTCACTGGACCTATCTGTGTCACTCTGTCACCTCTGAATACCTGCCGGATCCAATTTTACTTGGGCGGCCACAACTCCTTTAGATCTTCATGAAAACCTATGAAATCTTTACTGGATCATCTTAAGACTCATATATACAAACCCTTTGAACCGCATCCTTTGATAGTCATCTTATCTTGGATCTTTACCTTATTGTCTTCACTGTTCTTCTTTGTTCCTGATTAGGACTAATTTTCTCAATATCCTCAACACTCAACTCATCCAATCCTTTTCATCAATGCAACAGGAGTATGTTGACATCAATGACAACACCGGTTAGTCCCATACTTGCAACAATCTCCCCCTTTGTCATTGATGGCAACATATGATGTGAAAAACTGTTTTAACCATCAAGACAAAAACTTCTCCTTACTGTCACAACTCCTCCTATCAGCAACAACCATTCACATGTCTTCTCTTCCTTTACTGCTCCCCCTTTGATCATCAACCACTTGTCTTTCACATGTCTTCTCTACCCCTTTGACATCAATGGCAAAGGGCTCATACTTGCAACTCCAACCCTTCAGAATCATACCAGCTGCTCCCCCTGAGTGGCAGCTCCCTATCATCAATCCAGACCACAAGATACGACTGTGATATCTACCAGACTGATGCACTCCAGTGCACCTTAGTTCATCACCGGAGGGGCAATAACCCCTAACTTCTCCCTGAGATACTCAAAAGAGTCCTTAGGTAGAGGTTTAGTGAAGATGTTTGCAATCTGATCCTTGGATGGCACAAACTCCAATCTGACTTCATTCTTGTTCACTTGTTCTCTCAAAAAGTGAAACTTGATGGATATATGTTTAGTCTTTGAATGCAGCACCGGATTCTTAGATATATTTATTGCACTTGAATTATCACAGAAGATTGTGATAGGCTCCTCATACTCCACTCTTATATCTCTTAGAATTTGCTTCATCCACAAAACTTGAGTGCAACTACCTGCTGCTACAATATATTCTACTTCTGTAGTGGATAGGGATATTAACTTTGTTTCTTGCTCAGCCAAGAAACCAATCTCTTCCCCAAAAAGAATGCTCCACCACTGGTACTCTTCCTGTCATCCACATCTCCTGCCCAATCCGCATCTGTATATGCATGAAGAGAGAAATTATGATCTCTGGGATACCACAATCCATACTCAGCTGTTCCTTTTAGATATCTAAAAATCCTCTTGATTGCCATGACATGAGATTCTCTAGGATCAGCTTGAAATCTAGCAACAAGACCCACAATATTCATAATGTCAGGTCTAGTTTGAGTGAGATACAACAATCCTCCAATCACTGACCTATACTTTTTCTGATCAGCCTTAGGAGAGTCATCATCTTTTCCTAATTTACATCTGGTTGCCATGGGAGTACTCATTGGTTTTGAGTCTTCCATCCCAAATTTCTTCAACAATTCTTTCACATATTTGGTCTGAGAAATGAAGATTCCTTTCTTTGTTTGAGTGATTTGTAGACCCAAGAAGAAATTCATTTCCCCAAGCATGGACATCTCAAATTCACTTTTCATTTGATTTGCAAAAGTTTTACACATGCTATCTCTTCCTCCAAAAATGATATCATCAACAAACACTTCAACAATCAAGATGTTTTCATGATCAATTTTGAAATACAAATTACTGTCAGCAGTACCTTTGTTGAAACCAATCTTCAAAAGATGCTTATCCAATCTTTCATACCAGGCTCTTGGGGCTTGCTTTAGTCCATACAGAGCTTTCTTCAATTTGCAGACCATATCACCATGATCAGACAATTGAAATCCATTCGGTTGCTTAATGTATACTTCTTCCAAGTCACCATTCAAGAAGGCAGACTTGACATCCATATGATATACTTTGAAGTCCTTGAAGGCAACAAAAGCAAGAAATAATCCGACTGCTTCAATTCTTGCCACTGGAGCAAAATTTTCTTCAAAATCAACTCCTTCTATTTGAGAGTAACCCTTGTAGACCAATCTGGCTTTATTTCTGATTACTTCACCAATTTCATTCAGTTTGTTCTGGAAGACCCATTTTGTTCCAATCACATTCTTGTTTCTAGGTCTAGGAACAAGATCCCAAGTGTGATTTTTCTCAATTTGCATCAGCTCTTCCTCCATTGCTTTAGTCCACTTTTCATCATTGCAAGCTTCATTTACTGTCTTGGGTTCAATCTTTGAAATCAGACAATACTCATCTGAATCTTGAGAAATTCTCCGTCTTATTTGTGCACCTTTGCTTTTATCACCTATGATCTGATCTTCAGAATGGTTCAGTCTTACATACCTGGGAACTTTGGGAGTTTCTTGTACTTCTGATTCTTGATCAGGCTCATTGAAACTCATCTCTTCTTCCTGATTTACCGGATCAATTTGAATCTGAATTGCAAAGGGGGCTTGGGCTCCTTGAATCAGAACATCATTCTGATCATCTTCATCATATTCATAAAACCTTGAGGGTTTTTCAATTCCTTCATCAACCTTCACATTTGTACTTTCTATAATCTTTCTTAGTCTCTTGTTATAACATCGGTATGCTTTGCTTTGAGTAGAGTAACCCAAGAATATTCCTTCATCACTTCTAGCATCAAACTTGCCTAGATCTTCATCTCTTTTGATGTAATATTTGCTACCAAAAACTCTGAAATACCTCATAGTAGGAGTGATGTCAAACCAAAGTTCATAAGGAGTCTTACCGGTATTACTTCTGATTTGAACTCGATTGAGAGTATAGACTGCAGTGCTGACAACTTCTCTCCAATAGATTTGAGGAACATTTGCTTCCATCATCATTGTCCTAGATGCTTCTTGGATGGTCCGGTTCTTTCTCTTCACTACTCCATTCTGTTGTGAAGTCCTAGGGGCAGACAACTGTCTCTTTATTCCATGTTTCTCACAGAACTCTATGAACTCACCGGATGTGAATTCACCACCTCTATTAGACCTCAGACATTTTAATTTTAATCCGGTTTCATTCTCTACCATAGCCTTGAATATTTTGAATTTCTCAAAAGCTTCTGATTTCTCTTTCAGAAAAGTTACCCAGATCATCCGGGAGTAGTCATCAATTAGTAACATGAAGTATCTATCACCTTGCACACTCCTAATTCTTGCCGGACCACATAGATTAGTGTGAACTAAGTCCAATATTCTGGTAGAAGATTGTTCTTTGCTTTTAAATGAGACTCTACTTTTTTTTCCCAACTGACATTCTTTACACAAACTATTTATAGGTTTCACCAGTTTTGGAAGATCTCTTACAGCCTGAGTGTTGCTTATCTTGATGATATTATCAAAATTCACATGACACATCCTCCTATGCCATAGCCAACTCCGATCAACTTGCACAAATAGACAACTTTTACCAGTACCAACTAAATGGAAGATATTACCTTTTGTCTGAGTATCAGATGTAATCTCTGTTCCAGAACTTTCAAAGATCTTACATTTTCCATTCTTGAATTGGAGATCATAGCCTTTGTCCACCAACTGTCCAACACTGAGAAGATTGTGCTTCAATCTTTCAACATACAGTACATTACCAGTTTTGTTCTTTCCATCAAAAGAAATAGTTCCTCTACCTCTGATTCTACCAGCAGAATTGTCACCAAACTTTACTACTCCTCCTTCATACCTTTCCAAATCTAAGAACTTATTTTTGTCACCTGTCGTATGGTGAGAGCATCCATTGTCAATGACCCAATCATCCTTTTCTTTAACTTGGGCAGCCAGAGCTCTTTCTACAACTTTATGATTGACAGATTCAGAGGGCATTGGATCTTCTTCCTTGATGGCAATAAACACCCAATCACTTCCGAATTTGTTTCCTGTCTCTAATTCATCATCTGTTACTCCTTCATTATCATCCTCTTCATGAACATAGTAACAATTCTTTTGGAACCTTGATCTGTTAGGATTTGGCCTTGAAAATCTTTCCAGACACTTTGAGGCAAAATGACCAATCTTATTGCAGTTAAAACACTTAAAAGGCAATTTCCCTTCATACTTACCAGATCCTCTTGACAGTCTTTTTGCAATAAGGGCTTCAAGCTGAGTAGTTTCAGTTTCTTCTTCTTCCAAGTCCTTTCTTGCTTTTTCATACCATGATAGTTTCCTTGAAGAGTTATCTCTTGGATCAGACCTTTGTTTTCCTTTTACAAAAGCACTGGCTTTGAATGCTGATTCAGTCTTGGGGGGGCATCTCCAAACTCGGTCATTTCAAATACAGCTAATTTACCAGCCAGTTGATCTCTTGTGACAGTTGTATGGGCTTTGAATTATTCAATGGTAGCAACCTTGATTTTATAAGAAGCAGGAAGGGATCTGAGAATTTTGCCAACAATCTCATCTTCATCCAAGACTCCACCAGCACATCTAATTCCACAAACAAGCTCATTTACTCTTGGCATAAAAGTAGTGATATTTTCATCTTCTCTCATCTTCAGATTTTCAAATTTCCCTTTCAGACTCTGTAGCCTTGCACATTTAACATACTTGTCTCCTTCATGCAGAAGTTCCAGTTTTTCCCAAATATCAAAAGCAGTTGGTAGGTCAACAACATTTGAAAGTTCTAAATTAGATAATGCACTTAGAAGAGCTTCTATAGTCCACAGATTGTTTTCAACATCTGTGATTTCGTTTGGGGCTTTCGGGCCACCTTGTGGAGGAGTATACTTAGTCGAAGCCATGGTCTAGTACTGCATTCCCATACATTGCAAGTGACATTTCATGCGACTTTTCCAAAGATTAAAATTGGTTCCATCAAACTTCGGACTATCCTTCTTGTAGGATGACATCCCGAATCTCCTCAAGTGATCAAGCTCTTTTAGAGGAACTTAGCTCTGATACCAATTGTTAGATTCAAGACAGACAACTGAGAGGGGGGGTGAATCAGTTGTCAAAAACTTTCTTTTCAATTACACACTTAAATCCTTCTTGTGATTTAGTAGTATATCAATAAATCAATCATGGAAACATAATGCATTACATCAAGAGTAGAAGCACATCAACACACAAGACACCAAGATTTTGACGTGGAAAACTCAGTTAAGGGAAAAACCACTGGGTGATTAACCCAAGATTGTATTCTCTGTTAGAAGAATAGAAAGAACAAAATGGTACATGCCAATTAGGGTTCACTGCCCGAGCACACTGCTCACAAGAGGCTCATTGTCTACAAGAGACTGACTGTCCACAAAATAATAAGTATCACATACTTGAGCTGGAGAATAGAATCTTCACCATGCTTGAATCAGTTCCATTTAAGCCCAAAACTTCTGCTCTGCCTTTCGCTCTCTTCCTCGCTGCCACACTCACATCTCCACCAGACACACTTTGAAATGACTTTACAATCCCTTATTTATACAAGGCATCGACTTAGGAATAATCATCTAAGTCAGAAAACATCTCCAAGAACATCCACAAGATGTGTAATACATCCGGTCTGCCAGTCTCAGGAAGAACACCATCATCTGGAGGTTATTCTTCAATTGCAAGCTCTAACTCCAATGCGGACCACCACCATGAACTGGACACGATCCAAAGACCTCCACAAGATTTCCTGAATCACCAAGAACATCTGCACTTCATCTGCTTACTGAAATCCTTCTCGCCTTCATCCAGAACCTCAAGAACACAGTCTATCATCACTGTCACAAAGAAATAGATGCTTGCGGACCTTCAAACCACGAACCAATCGAGTTGACACTTCACAAAGACTTCCTCAACATTCCCTCAAATCCGCAGAATAGGATAATGCATTTCTGGATCTCACCGGACCTATCTGTGTCACTATGTCACCTCTGAATACCTGCCGAATCCGGTTTTACTTGGGCGGCCACAACTCCTTTAGATCTTTATGCGGACCTGTGAAATCTTTACTGGATCATCTTAAGACTCATATATACAAACCCTTTGAACCGCATCCTCTGATAGTCATCTTATCTTGGATCTTTACCTTACTGTCTTCACTGTTCTTCTCTGTTCCTGATTAGGACTAATTTTCTCAATATCCTCAGCACTCAGCTCATCCAATCCTTTTCATCAATGCAACAAGAGTATTTTGACATCAATGACAACACTGGTTAGTCCCATACTTGCAACACCACTACCATCTGCTCTCGCTGTGCCCTGAGCTCAGCCTCAGCGTGTTCATCTCTCTGTCAAAACTACTCTCTCTCTCTCATGCAGACTGCTCTAGCATGGCCTCTGTAGCAGTCCTGTATTTGACGAAAGGCATAAAAATCTTAGCATGTCGTCTAGTAGATGATCGTGGCAAATAACCTGCCTGCACTCGCTGCTCTCAAGCATCTGTCAATACTATGTCTCCTATGACATGACTCACAAAGTCTCGCCATGCATCAGTCCCAACTGCAAAACAAAGGATGAGACAGATGTTAGACTCCCATATAAATTTCACAAATAATAAACTATACAACACATAAAATAATAAATCCAACCTTACCTGGATCTCCATCTCGCCAGGATGGATCTTAAATCACTGATGGTGTGATGAGCTATGCTGTCTGATCTACAGCTGGGGGCATAGACCTACTACTCCCCCCCGCTTTGTCTGACTAGGCCTCACATCGTCTACAGGAGTAGGACCACGAGCCTTAGACCACGGTCTCGACTTGGTCTCCTCGTCAGTGTCTGCCTCCTGCTAGCTCTGTCGCGATCTCACTCTGAAGACGTACTATGATGGGACCTCTTCAGACTCATCCTCATCCTCCTACATACCCTCCTTGAGATCGTAGTATCCCGCAAAGTCACTGATGTCGTCCTCCACCCCTGTGTCACTCGCATGACCGGCCCAAGGTCAGGCATCTCCTATAGGATGCCTGGGTGGAAAAATAGGTGCAGGCCGTGCTGTGTGCCACCAGGTCTGATATGCTTGGGTACACCTGACATCATCTGCGCTTGATACCAGCTCTGCATCCTCAGGAGCCTTGTTGTCGCTAAGTGGTATGTCTGCTATAGTCGATCGTCAGACAATATTGGCTTTGACTGCACTCCGAGCTGCACGTGCGTAGCTCAGATGAACTGCAGGAACATCTTGTACTTATCTGAACTGTCATGCCACCCTATCAAAGTAGAACCATGATATAGCATGATCGAGGTGATCGGCCATTAGTCGATCCCTCTGCATCCGAGCTAACTACCTCTGCTCTCTAGGCCATCTGATATAGCCACGATACGGTCTCCAGAGATCTCACTAGGATGTAATCTGTCAATACTACTCTCCAGTATAACAAGTTGCTGTGCCTCCAACACCTAACAAGTGGATAGGCATAGACACGCGGATGGGGGAATGCCGTCTCTATAGGATAACCCACTGGTCATGTGCACCTGATGTGCTCAAAGGCCCAAACCTGTAGTAATGTACAAACCGCTAGACTCTGCATCTCGTAGTGGACATATCGCCCTAAGTCACGATATAGGTGCACAAGCATACTGCGCCCCCATGTGTAGATAGTCTGATGCTCCTCTATCACTCTGATAGTGTGAATGAGACCCCCGTGAAGGTGAGTGCCTCGTCCATCTAGTGCGATGAATAGTGCAACTGTGACAATCATGATCCTCCATAGTAAGGGAATGTCTCTACATCCCTGCTCTAGTAAACGGAGCTGAATGTGTCCTCACTCTGCCTGTGAAACAGTGAGACCCAAACAATATAGCTGACTCTCGCGAGTATACTCTGCTGAGCGATGTCCAACAACCCTCACTACCTCTCCTCAGATTGGCAGTTGAAGGGATCCTAAATACATCCTCCAGTGTGATGGTAATCTCGCATGTCGGTAAATGAAATGTGGATGTATCTGCATCCTATCTCTCCATCAGTGCCATAAGCATCACACAGTGGAATCTGATTGTGGGCATCTCAAACACCCACCATAGGCCCACCATTTGTAAATGCTCTCTCCCTACGGCAATCAAAGCACTAGCGCGCTCTCGCAGAAGTGACATCAGACAACCGCCTGTGTGCTCATGCATCTCAAGGACATCCTGCAGATTGGAAAGAAAGCAAGAGTATCAAAATCCCCTCTCGAAATCAAAATAAGCTATCAAAAGTTGAATAGAGTGTTTGTGCCTAGGGCCTGTGTCTTTTGTGGACCAAGGCACCCCAGGAAGACTAGGGCACCCCACCAGAGGGACACTGGCGCCCCTGTGGGACTAGGGCACTCTAGAGGGACTCTGGCACCCTAGGTGGACTCGGGTGCACTTGTTTGGGAACCCTGTCCACCTTCTCCTCTTAGCACAGACATCGATAAATGTGAAAGCAAAAGTACAATGAAGGATGATAGAAGGATGGAATGAGGACCCTACCTTGGCCTCGAAGTGTCTCTCCGCCACTCAGGCTCGGAGCATCTTCAGTCGTGGTGGATGGTATGGACGTCATCTCGGCATGGTTGTTCTCCTATTCTCCTTCTCTCTCTCTTTGCAATGATAAGAAACAAGAATGAGTTAGTGATAAGTGACAACTCCCTTTTACATAAAGTAAGTGAGTGAGAATTCCTATTCCTAACTAGGTGCAAAAGTGTGCTCTTTTACTCTTGAGCCCTTTCCTTGAGTTGTTGAACTCTGATTTCAGTGTTGTTTGTTACATTGGAATCTTGGTTCCTCTCTCCTTCTTCCCCAATGTGGCGTTTGAGCATTGTATGACCCTCACAACACATTTCCCTTGAAATTGATGCATGGATATCTTCTTGTTTCTACTCTTAGACTAAGAAAGTAGAAACAAGGGGGGGGCATATATCTCCCTCGATTTCCTCCCTACATCAGCACTCAACCCCCTTAGCATTTTTGATACTGACTCATTGGTGGTGGTTGCAGGTTGATTTGATTTTTATTTTTCTAACAAGTGTTCCTTTGTAGGATGCAGTTCCTAACTTTGTGGTCTTGTAGGATTGTAGACTTGGGGGCTTCTTCCTTCACGGCGACAATGCTTCAGCCTCCTC
Source organism: Cunninghamia lanceolata (assembly GCA_027924645.1). NCBI lineage: Eukaryota > Viridiplantae > Streptophyta > Pinopsida > Cupressales > Cupressaceae > Cunninghamia > Cunninghamia lanceolata. The sequence goes on along the minus strand of BSBN01000326.1, from coordinate 885,140 downwards.
TGCAGTATCCTTTTCATGATTGATGCATTTTACTTTCCTTTAGATACATATGCACGTAGTGTCATATGGCCACTAAAGTGGGGGCTAAATGTAACATCATAAATTGTCCTCCTATATGGAATGGTAAAATTTCCCCTAGTTTAGCTCCTCACTCTTGGTGACCTTCCAACCTTTTCTTTTCCGGCCTTCCCAAAACCTTGATTGACTAAGTCTAGGAGTAGTCTATTCACTTTTTGAGGTAACTTATTGATAAAATCTAAAAAGAGATTTGAAACTTGGGTCCCTAGGACCCCCAAAAATGTAGATTTGAGCTGAAATTGGGGGCTAGGACTTGGGCACCCGCGCCCTATTCCTCCCCCGTTTTACAGGATTTTGAATTTTGGCAGGGTGTTAGTTCCCGCCGAGTGCCTCAGGATTCTGTTTTCAAATTCTCAGTTTTCGTGCGATATCAAGACGTTATTTCAAAATTTGAATTCCCTAAAGCTAGATATAAAAATACATTTGCAAATCATTTTATCACACATTATTCTTATGCAAGCTTGATGCCAAAACTCTGCTGCAATTGCCATTGAAGATTAGTGACTTGTTGAAGCTCTTCGAAGTATTCTTTATTTTCTATCTTGGAGACAATGGATGAAGATTAGGAATCAAGATCTTGAGTCTATCTTGCTCTTCCTAGGGTTTGTACACCCTTTGCATGATCAGGAGAAGGGTTGAAGCCTCCAACAACAAGCTTGGAGATCCTCCACGGACATTGCTAATTTCCCTTCTTGTTCATGCAAGTCTTCATTAATCTCATCTCCTTGAGGTGAAGTTGTATGCGTTCATTGATGCAAAGCAAGTTGTTGATCTTCACTTGATTAAGACATCTAGGGTTTGATTTTATGCATAACACATTGTTAGGTATGCACACACTTCTGCAAATCTTTATCTTTGGCTATTGTTGAGGTAGAAATACCAAAGACGGGACTTGATTAAGGCAAGCTCCTATATAGTCGCAACATCTTCCTTCTTTTGTATGTGCAGATCATGTTTTGCATGTTCTGATGAAAAGAAGCTATAGAAAGGAGGATATTGCGGGTATAGTCACGACCGATTTTTAGATTTTCTGATTCTGAGACTTGTGGGACATTGGAGCGGGCGCCCTAGTCCAACCAGGGGTTTACTTCAGGATCTGGAAGCCTTTTAGAAGTCACAGACACCCTGTGCAGAAGATTTTTTGGTTCAGGAACTTTCAAGACATTGGAGCGAGTGCCCTAGTCCATGCAGCCCTCAAAATCTGGGTACACTGTCTTTGGAACTCTATCTCTTCACTTCTGTGATTAGTTTGGCCAGTTACTTCATCAGTTTTTGTATATTGCTGATTTAAGGCATAATTAGGGTTTTACTTGGTTGAAAGGAAAATGCTTGATAAAATCTTGATTAGGGCCTTAGGTTTCATAACCATGCGAGCATAAGGGACAGACAAAGTGATTAGAAGCTTGTTCACAAGCTTGATCCTTGTCCTCCCAATGCTTAGCGATGGAAATGGTAGTATTTAACCTAGTTTAAACCCACTACCAAATTTCACCCTAAACAACTATGAGACTTATTTCTATGGATTGTAATTTGACTTTGGACATTAGACATTCGATGACTTTATTTTATGTTTTGAGTAGAGGATGTGTTATTATATTATGATGCTATATCTATGCATACTAGGTTATATTCTGCTTCTATGATAATGAATGTTTTATAATACATGATGCAATTGAATTTATAAAATGAGCTAATTGAGTTGATGGAATAGTATCTTGATTTATGATTCCATGATCATGATTGTGTTGTTGAAAGTAAATTTGATTTGGGAATATGGTAAATTTTATCATGCAATATGGAAGTGACCTTATTGAAAATGTATGAACTCGTATGATCATGTGTGTGTAAGTGTGTAGGTTATTTCCATAGCTAATGGAAACTAGAGGTCTTACAAGTAACCCTAGTAATTATACCTGTAATGCCAACCTAGTCCCTAAGGTGGACACAGGTTATTTATTTTTTGAGCATGAATGTAATGTGCTATTAATTTATTTTGATTTTAATTTGAGTCTCCTAATGTTGACTTAGGATGAGGTGGATGATGAGTGTCATCCATGTGTCATTTTCGTTCATGGGTTTTAAGGGCTTTTAAAATGATGATTTTTGAGCTTTTTTATGTTAATTTCATGTGTTTAAGGGTCCTAGGTCAAGTACCTATTGGTTAGGTACCTTATAGACCTCAAATCACGAGTTTTAACTCATATTTGACCCCTCTATTTGATCATGGGAGTTAAGTGGCGAGATTAGGGTTTTTGGGTTGAGGGTTAGGTGACTTGTCACATCTAAATCCCAAAACCCAAGGTTCTTGTAAGGGCTTGGGGGAATCCCAAGGGTCTCACATGTGTGAGCACATAATGTAAGAGTCCTTGGGAAGAGAACCCGAAGTACTTCCCTCTTCCCCATGCCTCACACATGTGTGAGGAGAAATATGGGGAGATGTGCTATTGAGGAGGAATGAGAGGTTGACAAGTGTCACCTCCCTACTCAATATCTCACACATGTGTGGAGTTGTGCATGTGAGAGTGAATGAGAAGGTGACAAGTGTCACCTCCTCATGGGGATGGTTTTTGAAACTCTATTTATCTCCCTCTTGTTGAGGTGAGAAGGGTTCTTTCTTTTGGCTTTTGTTATTGGATTTGGGAAGGAGCTTGGTCTTGGAAGGGAGATTTATGCAAGGAATTTGGAGTTGGCTCTTGGAAGGCTTCACCAAATATCTTCCTTCACTCAAGATTTGAGAGGTAGGCTCTTAAGGCTTCAAGCTCTTCTTACTTTACTTTTTATTTCATGTATGCTTGTAGATATGTTATGTATTTGGTTTATGTGTTTATCTTTGTGTGTTGTGAAGGGTTAAAGGGTTGTAGGAGTGATCTCTCCATGTGAGAGAGCTCACCATGTGTAGGGTGAGAGAGGAGAGAACCTCCTCAAGGAAAGCCTCTCCTTGAAAAGGAGTTTTGGTAGGCTAAGGCCTTGTTTGTGGGAAGTTTTGATAGAAGTTTGTATGGCATGAGTGCCTTGGTTCTTTTGGAGTCATAAGAGGTTTATTGATAGAAAGAGGCTATGAGATTTTGGAGGAATGAGTTTTGAGTTCTATGGTTTTGGTTGGTCTTTCCCCTTGAGTGAGTGAGTCCACTCTCTCTCCCTGGATATCTATTTTCATGGATGTAGTGTGTTAAGTTTTCTTGGATGGGTGTTAATGTGTTTTATTGTGAGTGTGTGTGTCTTGGAATCCCTTTGTGTGTGAATGAACCTGAGTTATTTTGTGGGCCTCCTAGCTTGGGAGTGGCTTGCAAGGAAGCTGACGGTTGGGAGGTGAGCTTCCTTTGGCCATGGGAAAGGTTTTTATTATCTTGTAGGTTTCTTAACTCTTTGGAGATGAGCTTGAATGAGGTCTTTATGAAGTGGTATTGTGACTTTGGTTAAGTTGGAAAAATAAGGCAATGTAAATGCCTTGGCTCCTTCGAGCATTGTAATAGTTGGGTGTGTGAGAGAGTAAATCTCTCTCTCATGGGAGTTTCCTTGTATTGTAATGGTTTCCTTATAAAATGTATTTATGTCTATATGAATATGAGTTTTAAAAGCAATGTATTTTCTATACCTTGGTTGTTATGTGAGAAATGAAATATTTGGTTAAAGCACATACTTTCTCTCTCCCTACTTCATATTTGCTATTTTGTAATTTTGCTTATGGATAAAAGAAATAAAAGAGATCTCTACCCTTTCTCTGTTATTCAAAAATTGTGTAAGTTTATTAAACAAAAAAGAAAGGGATATTATAGTTAGTATTTATATATATATAAAAATAGATATTAATATATATGTCTTTGAAAACTATTGTTAAGATTTAACTTGAAAAAACATATGCATCGTATCTATCCTTTTAAACAATTATTTCAAATGGCATTTGAGGGAATATTGTTTTTAAACTTTTAGACAAAATACCATGCTTGAAAATTGAAACTAGTGAACTATTGAAACCTATCAAATATTAGAAACAAAACATTGGCCAAATTATAGACTTGGAGAAATAATCTTCCCATGAGGGAAGAGATTTCTCTCTCTTCAATTCTCCTTTAACTTGCAAACAAATTTCATTTGTGTGTGTGTCAAATGAGACAAGTTGTGCTTTTATAAACCTGATTTAGGGTTAGATGTGTTGCCCTAATTATTAGGGTGTTTTAAACAACTTTTAAACCTTATTTGCATTCCCTAAGCTCACTTAAGTGATAGGTTTGATTTATTGTAATGTTCTATAGTTTGAGAGTATTGCATTTAATCTTAATTGCTCCCTATTTCACTTTAGTAATGTTATGTTGCCAAAAAATTTGGGAAATTCATTACCCGAGAAATGTTATGCTGTCAAATTTTTTGGAGACCTAGTATTTGGATTTGGATTATTTATGAGCATTTGAGTTAGTGAATGTTACGGCAATTATTATTGAGTTGGTCAAATGATAATTTTGTATAGTTGAATACATTTTTTGTTTTAAATTATTATAGTTAGATGTTTTGAAAGGCTTTTACATTTAATGATTTCAGTGGTTAGATTATTCATGTTAAATTAAATTAGATTAAATAGTCCCTTTTATTTCTACATTATAGTTTAATTTAATTTGTTTAATTATTCTAGGGTTAGGGTTTCGACTTAGGTCGAAACTAATTTCTCACTTTCACCTAGGAAACCCTAGGGATGATTTCTCGATGGAGACCACCCCTCTTGGCGATGCAAGATCCAATGCCCACCCCCTTAGTATACTACCATCATCGAAGGGATGCGAAAGGAGTTTCACATTATCATGCATCCTGATTGACTTCCTCGCCTTAATGCGGTGTGTCTAACATGTGTTGTGAATACAATGACATTACGTGTGTATGTTATTGAGCGTGCATGTTGCGCACGAGCGGGTTTTAGAGTTGGGTTAGAAATTTTTTGATATTTCAGGTTTCATGACTACATGTAAAATGTGGGCATGACACTAAGGGAGAAGGAAGAGAGATGAAAGAGAGAAGACTAAAAGGATGGCTCTCATGGTTCACGGAAATAAATTTTGTTGACAAGGAAGAAAGGAAGGGAGAGACAAAAAGTTAGCAAAGTTCATGATGAATAGGTTTTGCCAATAAGGTAAAATAAAAGTTTGAAGTAAAGTAAAGTTAAAATCAATGAAAATAAAGCATGTAATATAATGTAATGCTTTAAAATATTTTAAAGTGTTGTAAAAGCTTTATATAGGAAATTTTGGTGGGCATTATATTTTGAAATATCCATCTTCTCCAGTCACCATTATTACAGGATCAAGTCAACCCCTAGCTGGAAGTAATTGTTGTGCATTTGTTGTGCAAGTAGATGAGTCAGATGCTGGTATTCAATGCAGATATTTTTCTTTAGCTATTTCATCCTCCATATATTTTCATATTTATTGTTGTAGATTAGGTCAAGATATTTTCTGCATTTATGTTTTGTAGAACAGATGTAAGTGGACCATCCCCTTTGTAGAAATATCTCCTGATAGACCCATGGGTGAATTTATTGCAATGGGTGACTTGGGTCAATGTATAAAATGCTATATATACATGTAAATTAGATGTATTGTTGTTGGTTGTTGGTCTTAAAAAGCCACATCTTGTATCAACTGTAATCTTTCTTCCATGATAAATAAATAATAGATTTTACATTCTCATAATTTTTTTGCCCTATGTAGCATGGGCATTTGAATCTCCATTTTGTGAATGTTTCTTTCCTAGTGGGTTTCAATCAGATTTCTTTACCTTTGTAGATAGTTTATGATTTGTGTATGCACATCTATTGTTTCATATTATTCTATAAATAAATGGTTAATCTGAGAGACAAACACATTAAACTTGGTGTATCACCTTTCCCTTTCATTTTTCTCCTTCTTCCCTTTTCCCAGTGGTGTTAGATTAGGTTTAGTTCATAGTTTTTCTCTGAATCTCATATTCAGAAAGAGGAATCAACCTTATCTAGAGGTTTGATCTCATTTGCATGGTCCCACACCTTGAGATCACTCCCATGTTTGACTAGATTGTTGCAGCAAACATGCTTCAACACATGGTGCAAATCCAAGTGACAACAGGTATGATTTTAATTTGTTTATTTTACTTTGATAAGAAAAAGATTAACTTGAATCTATAAAATTATTTTTATCTAATGTAATATACTTTAGATTAACTACCACCTATTGGCTTGAGGTGGATACAGGATGATTATTCTAACCCTCACATTTACTAGAGGGAAGACATCTTACAAGAGACAGAGGTAGATCGTGACAATATGTGGATGTCTTGAACTTATTAAGAACCAACACACACTTGCACTAACTTATATTTTATCTGTTTGATGAGTCTATAGGAATTATAGCGGTGTCAGATATATTCCTAAGTATGGATAATATATTATTAATTAGTTAATTAATTAGGATAAATTAATAAGGGATCAAAAATAAATAATTATATAGTTATTTATTCATTATTAAGATGTTTGGAAATTAATTTAACTAATTAAAGTTATTAAGGATATTCTTCAAGATAAGAATATAAAATAAAATACTTTCTTTAATTATGAATAATTTCTTTATTTAATTTAGAATTAAAATACTATTTTATTTCTAAATTTGTAGATGGATAACCTTTTTGATGGATAGGTAACTAATTTGATGATAAGTATAATTAAACTTTCTTGGCTATTTATGACAAGATTTATTTTGTTTTATTTGATTTGGAAAAACAGATATTGTGTCAAGATCAATTTTGAGAGGGATTTTGGATGTAAAGAACTAAAAAAGGAACTAGAAGAGCAAATTTCAATTATAAATCTATAGGCTTTTTCATGCTTGCAGACTCCATTTGTATTCCAATGGAGGTAATTTTTATTGTTGTGCCATTTATGTAAATACTTGTGCCAGGTTTTTAGAGTGATGTGCTTTCCTTTTCAAATGTTTTTACAATATATTCCTTTATTTAAATACTTGTGGTATGTTTTCAGACTGGTGTTCTTTCCTTTTCATCTGTAATGAGGGAATCATCCATACACTTTTTCTCCAACCATGGACTTAGCAATCCCCCACACTTCTTCCAATCTGGGAGTGGCCCTACCCTTTAATGAGGGTGGTAGTTAATGATTGATGAGGAATATCAAAACCATCAAAGAACCATGTTCGTTGAACACTTTTTATTTTGCATATAGTCAATCAAGTAAACTCTAGATACCCTTTTTACTCCATGACTTCTGACCATACACACAACTCTAGAAGAACAATGCACTGACAATGCAAATATAATGCACATAAAGTTAAATACAATACATTAATCATTTACTTTGATTATGAAAATTCTTTAGGAATAACTTGACTTACTTGTCTTTGAGTTCAACTCAATCCTTTATAATAAATTTATTCACTAATTAATAGACAATTTAGGTGCATATATAAAATCTATATAAAATGACAATTTGTACAAGGAATAATTATTGCTATTATGGAAAACTATAATTATTTCATTTAGAACTGATTTCTCAACCATTTACTAAATCTAGACAATTCAAAAATATTTCTATAAACAGTTACAACAATTTATTATTGTCAAAGGTGTCTTATCAAATGTTTGTAAACTATTTTTGACACTACCATTCATGTTTTCGCATTAAAGCAACATAATTATTTCACAAAATAATATTGTACAATTATCAAAAATACCATAAAAACCATACTTACAATATTCCAACAAAAAGAATAATCTTACTCCTAATTGGCCACAACCTTAAACTAGTTTCTAATATGAATTATAGAGTTTGGATAAGGTTGTAATCTCACAGACATGGAGAGGAATAGAAATACTAAGAATTTTAACTCTTCTTGTTCTAGGATATTCATTTGTTCCCTTGTTTCAACAAACATCTCACAAACTAATAAGTGTAAAATTAATTGTAAATATAGTTGTGTGGTTCAACTTCCTATGGTTGTGTCTCTTCATTTAGATATATGATTTTCTAAGTTTTTTTCCTACAACTAGATGTATAAAAAAATAGACGGAAAAGAAAACATTCACATTTTATTCTTTTCATCAATCAAAGATTGATGAAATTCCAATCAATTTTTAAAACACAAAATAAATTAAATGTACATGTGAATTCACAAATTCTTTTCCTTGTGTGTTCTCTAAAATTCTTCTCTTTCACCTCAAACCCCCCAAAATGCATAATCATAAAAATTCACAATTTATATCTCTTCTTATTCCCTTGTTTTTTTCCTTTCTATCTTATCGACTTCTTTTTCTATTTTAACATGATGGATTTTGATAATTAAATAAAATGTTAAATTAGGATTAGTTAAGCTGAAAAGATTAAGAGATTTTCCTTTCTTTTTGGATTTAAAATTTTTAGTCTAGAGATTTCGATCTTTAAAATGAATTCAAGATAGCTTGTTGCTTGAAGTTTGTGTTGAAGGAACAATATTGATTTAATGGACATTTCTAGAAAAAATTCTTAATTTTCTTTTGATGTAAATCCTTACAACAGGATTGATTTTAGAGAATGTATGCTCTAAAATCTTCTTGTTGGTGTGTTTATGTGGATTTGTCATTGTTAATTTGAATCCTTAATGGTGTAATCATTGGATTAATTAAGATTCATTTACTTATAAACCTTGTATTTTGCATATGTGTGATGTATGCTTTAGTGAAAGTAATGTCAAGGACGACATTAATCTTAGGGGGAAAGGAAGTCACATCCTACATTTACATTTAATAAGAACTAATAATCATATTTGATTTTATGTTCTATTGAGATTTGTATGGATAACAGTTTGATTTTCCTTATCAAATTGAGAATTATATACCTACAACATGAGTTAAGATGATACTCAGGTATGATTTTAATTTTTTTATTTTACTTTGATAAGAAAAAATTTAACTTGAATCTGTAATATATTTTTTTTTAATCTAAGATACTATATCTTAGACTAACTACCACCTATTGGCTTGAGGTGGATGTAGGATGATTATTCTAACCCTCACATTTACTAGAGGGAGGGCATCATACAAGAGAGGGATGTAGATCATGATAGTATATGGATGTCTTGAACCTATTAAGAGCCATCACACACTTGCACTAACTTATATTTTGTTTAGTTGATGAGTGTATAGACATTATAGTGGTTTTAGGTACATTCCTAAGTATGGACAATAGATGATTGATTAGTTAATTAATTAGGATAAATTAATAAGGGATCAAAAATAAATAATTATATAGTTGTTTATTTATAAAGATGTTTGGAAATTAATTTAATTAATTATCTATTATGGATATTCTTCGAGATAAAAATATAAAATAAAACACTTTCTTTTTTTAGATGAATAAACTGCAGACTTGGGGTATGCTCCCTTTTATATTATAGCTTAACTGAAAAGTATAATAGAGTTTGTGAACCTAACATTCAACTAGCTACCTATACTCCTAGGGTCGAAACAAAATCCTCGATCTTCTACATTCTAACTTCTACTATGATCATACATATGACTGGTACCACAGTATTAACATTGTCTAAGAAGAGTATATCCTGTTATGTTAAAAACTACAAACATAAACAGAAATGACTAGTGCATACTATCTTCAGGCATTATTGTTAGCAATATAGTACACCTCCAAGAAGTCTTGCATCCATGCGTCCTCCACTTCCAACCCTAAGAGTTTCTTGAGGAAAGCAATCCCTTGCGTCGCCTTTTTCCTACAAGCTACAATCTTCTCCACTCTGGCCCTTGTGATGAAAGGTTTCCAGTCTACCGCTTCCCCTACAACATTCACTCTGTAAAAGTCCTCCAATTCCTATTGCACGCTACACCCAAGAATTATTTCCAGCTTCCCCTCAATTTTGACTCCACATAGGTTTTCATTAACCTCTATATAACCTCCTTTTCCTCATTCAAATCTAGCAAAACTGCCATAAACATCGAAGCAAGATTCGAATTCACTTGGTATCTATTTGAATTCTCCATAAAGTCCTCACCTAGAATCCATTCAATGGAAAATAGAACAATGCCACTCTTGGGAATAAAGACCTTTTGCATACGCTTATCTAAGATTCTACTAAGAAAGGACATCTGCCTCTTGCCGCAAACCAGTCGAATAGGCATCTCCATTGATTGCAAATGAAGAAAAACCAGTGAAAGTCATTCATCCCAGACACTCTTCATCTCCAAAAAGATAAAGTAACTCCCAAAAATAACCCTCTGCACGCTTTGCCAACTCCTTCCAACTGTGGGGATTAGACACATTGTCAGAAAAATGAATGGGAATCATCATTCTTCATTGCCTCCCAAAGAATAGCATGTTGTGAAATGATAGCCCAGTTGGCTAACATGTCTGCCTCCTCATTCCCTTCTTTGCATACGTGGTTAACTACCACACTATCCATGTCTTCTAATAATTTCAATGTCTCTTTCAATAAAAAATTAAGTTTCCAATTTTTCATCTCCTTTTCCCTAATTACCTTTATGACAATTAAAAATCTCCTTCTATCTCCATCTTAGACACCTTGAGGTGATGGCATAGGTTAAGTCCCAAAATTAGGGCCTGAAGTTCTGCTTCATTGCTTGACTGAGGGGCTAACTTCTTCATTGCTTTACCAATGACACCCCCTTTCCAATTTCAAAATAGACATCCCGCCCCTAACTCGCTAGGATTTCCCTTTGAAGCTCCATCAAAATTTAATTTGGTCCATCCTTTCATCGATGGAGACGATCTAGCCTCCCTTCTTTTCTTCTAGGAATCCACTCCCCAACCCCATTAATGGAGGAAATAAAACACTTTATTTAATTATGAAGAATTTATTTATTTAATTTAGAATTAAATTACTATTTTATTTCTAAATTTGTAGATGGATAACCTTTTTGATGAATAGGTAATTGATTTGACAATAAGTATAATTAAGTTTTCTTGGCTATTTATGACAAGCTTTATTTTGTTTTATTTGATTTGGGGAAACAAATATTGTGTCAACATGATTTTTCAGAGGGATTTTTGGACATAAAGAACTTAAAAAGAACCAAAAGAGAAAATTCCAATTTAAATCTACAGCCTTTTTCATGGTTGCAGACTCCATTTGTATTGCAATGGAGGTAATTTTTATTGTTGTGCCATTTATTTAAATACTTGTGCCATGTTTTTAGACTGATGTGCTTTCCTTTTTCATTTTTTTTTACAATATATCAGATGTCTGCACAATGATATTGTGCTTGGCATTATTTTTGAGGCATGCACAATCCTTTATTGCTTGAGTGTTTGCATAGATTTTTAATATGTAGTGCCATATTTCACTATGGATGCACCTTAGTTTGGAGCTTAGTTGATAAACTTGCAAAACAATTTTTATGCTATGCTATGATGCGCCATGCGCTGGATAAGTGTTTCCTTAATGAATAATATTCAAGTAAAACTAGCAATTGCACCTTGGTGTGCAATGGGTACGCCGAAGAGTTGTGGAAGTTCAATTTTCATGTGTTTAAGTGAATGATGATTGTCTTGTATCCCTATGGTCTATGTCATTTTTTTGTTTTTTCGAGTGTTGTCAATTAATTTGCATAATCTTAATAGATTTGAAGATCCCTGTGTTTTTCTTAGTAGGTAATTCAAATGTGTACGCTTTTATGTTTGGTGTCTAGTCTCATTTGCATGCATCCCCTTTCTAGATTCTTGTTCTTGCACTACACCTAGGTTCACTTGCATTCCATTAGTCGTCACCTAAGTTTAATAAGCATTGTGTTGTAAATATATGCATGACCACCACGTACATCATGTTCATTTGTCATCTAGCCTACCATCATGCATCCTCTCATTGGGACATCACACGATACAAAGATTGATCAAACTTAGTGACCCTAATTAGTTTTATAGTTTCACACCCTTGCATAATTTGGAGGCCAAATCGGTTAAAATTAAATTTAGACATGCTATAATTTTTAGATTGAGAATTCCTAATTGTTTAAAAATATTAAATTTTGAGGGAAAAACTTTTTGATTTGTTTGAAGGCCTAAAAAATAGTGTGCATTGTATGTCATGGGAACCGATTGTGTTGAATCTCGCTATGGCAAAAATTTTGTAAAAGGAAGATGACATAGAATGTACATCATGAAGTATATTACTTGGAACTTCACACAAATTTGACACAATTCTCTTTAAAATTCTTTTTACTGAGTATTGTTGCTCCCTTCGTGCATACACATTCGTGAGACAATATGATTTATTTTGTCAATTTTAGACCAAGTTAATTGGTGGTGAAAGGAGTAGGCTATTGTGCATGAAATGTTGCTCATAAATGAGAAAATAATATATATCTTTATATATCCATCTCCCCCCTTCTCTCTCTCTATTTTCCCCCTCTTTCTTTCGCACTTTGTTGCCATGTTTATGTAGTCAAGCTTATTTTTTTAATCTCATGATGTCCAATGATTTTATGTTTTAGGAAATGTCTCTTCAATTGCCATTGGTGGTAAAGGTTAAATCTGAAAATAATTAGTCACAAGAAGGTTATGCATGTTGCCATGTTTTCTACTTGAAATTGGAAAGTACTTTAAATCCATAAATTTTAGTTCAACACCATACATAAATAAGGATATGGTTTGCCCATGCACCCTTTGGGAAACTATACATATATTCAAAGTAAAAGTACAACCAATCCTTTAACATGTTGTGGTAAACAAAAATTTATATCTTTATTTTATATAGACAAACCTTTGGAAGACATACTTTCTTTGAGCTTTATCTTTTGAAATGGTTTCTTCTGATGGGTTTCATAGTAAACCTTTTGTAAATCTAAGTGCTTTATTTTATGAAATTTGATTTTATGCACATCCTCTAAGCTTTCATTCAATCCTTGCGAAAGGAAACCATGGTTAGCATGACTAATCAAACTAATAACCATAAGATTGTGCAAACAAATTGAAGAGGTTAGGAAAAATAAGTTTTGAAAATTATGGACATTATTTTGATTATATGGATACATAGAATCAAAATATAATAATGCCCATAATTTTCAATACTTATTTTTGGTAGCCTCTTCAATCTGGGCGGGAAATTGGCTATGAAAAATAAGGAATTTATAATATAGTGGAGTCTAGACTAGTACAAAATGAAGGTTACATTATTCTATCAAGTTATAGTTGAATGCATTGCATGCTTTACATAATTCATAATTTGTGGAAATTCATAGAAAATGGAGGAATGCTTCCCCTCTAGTCCATCCCTTGTTTCCTATTGTTGCCTATTAGATTATTATAGGTGCTCCCAGCTATTATCAGATCAGAACCTCCAATTGAATTAATCATTTCATCAAGTCTTTCTTTTGTCAAATTTTGCACATCTTCTACCTCAATCAATTTACCTTTTTGACGTGTTTTTTCCACCTAACTTCTAAGGATAAGCTCATTTTATTTACATTTTTTGTAGATACAACATAATTGAGTGGCATACCCAAACAATGCAAAGCAACTTCTGCACCCCCAATTCTAGAGAACAAAGAAAGGATATTGACCGCCTTTAGATAAATAGGCTTCAAAACAAAAAGATGGTATCCTATAATGAACAAATCAAAGTGATACATTTCCCTCTTCTTCCATTTTTACATATATGAAATCTAGTTGACTCACTACTACATGAAAAGCATTTAAATGTCTGGTTACAATGTCTCCTTCATGCATCTTTAAAGAATATAAATTTCTTTTCAAAAATAGCTTATTTACAAGACACTTAGTTTGACATAATGCAATATTTTTTTTCATAAACTCTTAGCAATATTTTTAACTAAAACATTCATCAAGATTGAATTAGAAAGACACAACCTAATAGTAGATCTATCCATTTTTCTTTATCTACCTCATCTCCCTCTCTTGTTGGAATTAGACCAGACAACTGAGAGGGGGGGTGAATCGGTTGTCTCACAAAATAAACTTTTTCTGCTTTTAACCTTCTTACTATCATATTAATGATGTAAACATTAAAGCATGGATCAACAATATATGATCAGAAACATAAGCAACACACTTGACACCAAGATTTTGATGTGGAAACCTGGTTAAGGGAAAAACCACGGTGGGGGTTAACCCACAAAGATTTGTACCCTGTTAAAAGTACTCTAGAAAAAATAGAAGGCACATGCCTTCAGGTGCACTGCCCAGAGCTCACTGCTCAAAAGAGAGGCTCACTGCCTACATAATTTATTTTCATTGAATGCTCACAAAACTTCTGATTTGCCCCAAAAACTTCTTCTCTAATTCTTCATCAAAAACAACTCTTGTTCTTCTGCTTCTCCTCTGCTCTGCTCTGCCTTATGATCCTTTCTTCGGCCTATATTGTTTTCGCACAAGGATGATTTCCCACAACTCATCAACAAGTATTTATACACTTCATCAACCTTGGAATGAACATCAAGGTCAGCACTACAAACATCTGACTTAATGCGAATCACTAAGCTGTTGGCCAAACATAACTGGGACTCAAATCTTCCTCGATCAACCTACCATGCTTCAAAGAATTGCTCTTAGATCATCTACAACACACTTGAATCATCTGGTCAGCCAAGACTGGGAAGAGCAACAACACTAAGAAGAAAATCTTCATTGACAAGCTCAAACTTCAATGCGGACTTCCAACATAGTAGTCACACGATCTAGAGACTTACACAAGCACATTAAATTCAACAAAAAACATCCACACTCCTCCAAATCATCTGAATCACTTGCATCTTCCTCCAAAACCTCAAGAACACTATCTCCCATGATTGTCACATTAGAAAGATTACTTGCGGACCTCCAAACCACGAACTACTTGAATGGATGATACACACTGACTTCCCAAACTTGTCTCTAGATCCGCAAATCATCATTTGACATATCTAGAACAATCCGGACCTCTTTTCTGTCACTCTGTCTCTTCTGAATATTGCAGGAACCAGTTCTACTCAGATGGCCATAACTTCTTCATATCTTAATGCGAACCTCTCAAATCTTAACTGGAGCTTCTTCAGACAAACCTTTGCATAGCCATCTGGTCTGCATGCATTGATCTTTATTAATTTTCTCAATATCCTCAACAATCCGGTCTTCTATATAGGGAATAAATTAGGATACAGTTGACACCAATGACAACAAGAATATGTTGACATCAATGACAACACTGCTTAAGCACATATTTGCAACAATCTCTCCCTTTGTCATTGATGGCAACATATGATGTGAAAAACTGAATTCAACCATCAAGAAAAGAATTTCTCCCTCTTTCTCTTCTCACTTCTGCAAATACTTTCTTCACTGCTCCCCCTTTCATCAGCAACTAGTTTTTCACATGAACTTCTCTCCCCCTTTTAACATCAATGGCAAAGACACATATTTACAATCTTTTCTCCCCCTTTTTATTTCAGACTGATAGCCAAAATTTGCATACTAACTACTCCTCCTGAGTAGTATCTCCTTAACATCAATCCGGATCACAAGATATGACTGTGAATTCCACCGGACTGATGGACCTTAGTGCATCTTAGTTCTGACCAAGAGGGGTAATAACCCCTAACTTCTCTATGAGATACTCAAAAGTATCCTTGGGAAGAGGCTTAGTGAAGATATCTGCAATCTGATCTTTTGAAGACATAAACTCCAACTTGACTTCATTCTCATTTACCTTCTCTCTCAAGAAATGAAACTTGATGGATATATGCTTTGTCTTTGAATGCAACACCAGATTCTTTGAGATGCTTATTGCACTTAAATTATCACAGAAGATTGTTACTAGCTCCTTAAACACAATTCTGACGTCTTTCAACATTTGCTTCATCCACAGAACTTGAGTACAATTATTTGTTGCTACTATATACTTTGCCTCTGCAGTAGATAGAGATATTGCCTCTTGCTTTTTGCTCATTCGAGAGACCAATCTTCTTCCCAGGAAGAATGCACCACCACTAGTACTTTTTCTGTCATCCACATCTCCTGCCCAATCAACATCTGTATATGCATGAAGAGTGTAGTCATTTTCCTTTGGATACCACAATCCATAATCAGTTGTCCCCTTGGATATCTGAAAATTATTTTGACTGCCACAACATGGGATTTTTTTGGATCAACTTGAAATCTAGCAACAAGTACAACTACATTCATGATGTCAGGTCTGGTTTGAGTCAGATAGAGCAATCCTCCAATCATTAATCTATACATTTTCTGATTTACCTTGGGGGAGTCATCATCCTTACTTAACTTGCATCCAGTTACCATAGGTGTACCTACTGGCTTTGAGTCTTCCATTCCAAACTTCTTCAACAATTATTTCACATACTTGGACTGAGATATGAAAATACCTTTATCTGACTAAACAATTTGCAGACCTAGGAAGAAATTCATCTCACCAAACATTGACATCTCAAATTTACTTTTCATTTGATCAGCAAATGCTTTACACATACATTCATTTCCACCAAAAATGATATCATCAACAAAGACCTCAACAATCAGGATGTCCTCATGATTAATCTTGAAGTAAAGATTACTATCAGTAGTATCTTTGCTAAATCCTATCTTAAGCAAATATTTATCCAATCTAGCATATTAGGCTCTTGGGGCTTGCTTGATTCCATACAAAGCTTTTCTTAGTCTGCAGACCATATTTCTCTAATCAGACAACTGAAAACCTTCTGGTTGTTCAATGTAGACTTCTTCCTCCAACTCTCCATTCAGGAATGCTGATTTGACATCCATCTGATAAACTTTAAAATCTTTGAAAGTAGCAAATGCAAGAAATAATCTAACTACTTCTATTCTTGCCACCGGAGCAAAAGTTTCTTCAAAATCAATTCCTTCCACTTGAGAATAGCCTTTGCATACCAACCTTGCTTTGTTTCTTACAACTTCACCATCTTCATTTAGTTTATTCCGGAAGACCCATTTGGTTCCAATCACATTTTTGTCCTCAGGTCTAGGAACAAGATCCCAAGTGTGGTTCTTTTCAATTTCCATCAATTCTTCTTCCATTGCTTTTACCCAGTTTTCATCATTGCAGGATTCATTTACTGATTTAGGTTCAATCTTTGAAATTAAACAAATCTCTTCTTGATCTTCAAAATTTTTTCTCTTAGTTCGAACACCTTTACTCTTATCTCCTACGATCTGATCTTTAGGATGATTTAGTCTTACATACCTGGGAGTTTTGGGAATTGCTTGAATTTCTATTTCTTGAGCTTGTTCCTCAACATCTATACTATCCTCTTGAGTTCTTGGAGTTTCTAGATCAATCTGGATCTGAGTCTGGGATTGAACTTGCCTTCCTTGACTTAGTTTTTCATCTTGATCATCTGAATCATATCCACAAGACTTGGCAACTCCTTCTTTGCTCTCATCAACTCTGACATTAGCACTTTCAACAATCTTTTTCAACCTCTTGTTAAAGCACCGGTAAGCTTTGCTTTGAGTAGAGTAACCCAGAAAAATCCTTCATCACTTCTTGCTTCAAACTTGCCTAGATCCTCATCTCTTTTTATATAGCACTTACTGCCAAAAACTCTGAAATATCTTACAGTAGGAGGATGACCAAACCAGAGTTCATAAGGAGTCTTACCAGAATTGCCTTTGATTTGCACTCAGTTAAGAGTGTAGACAACAATACTTACAGCTTCTCTCCAATAAACTTGTGGAACATTTGATTCCATCATCATGGTCTTGGCAGCTTCTTGAATGGTCCAGTTCTTTCTCTCCACAACTCCATTTTGTTGAGGAGTCCTAGGAGCAGATAACTATCTTTTTATTCCATGCTTTTCACAGTAAGTATCAAACTCACCAGAGGTAAATTCTCTACCTCTGTCGGATCTCAGACACTTTATCTTCATACCAATCTCATTTTCCACCATAATTTTGAACACTTTGAATTTGTCACGAGCTTCTGATTTTTCTTTTAAGAAAGTTACCCACATCATCCTGGAGTAATCATCAATCAACAACATAAAATATATGTCTCCTTGCATACTCCAAATTCTAGCAGGACCACATAGATCAGTATGCACAAGTTCCAATCGCCTATTTGAAGATTGTTCTTTACTTTTGAATGATGTTTTGTTCTGTTTACCCAATTGACATTCTCTACACATGCTATTAGGTTTCACAAGTCTTGGGAGATCTCTCACAGACTAAGTAGAACTTATCTTGACAATGATATCAAAATTCACATGACACATTCTCCTATGCCACAACCAACTTTGATATGTCTAAGCAATCAAACAACTTTTACCAGAACTACTTAATTGAAAGATGTTACATCTAGTTCCTGTACCAGATGCAATTTTAGTTTCGAAGCTTTCCAAGATTCTGCATTTGCCATCCTTGAATCAAAGATCATAACCATTTTCAACCAATTGTCCAACACTAAGAAGATTATGCTTAAGCCCTTCCACATACAGAACATCATTGGTGTTATTATTACCATTAAAAGAGATATATCCTTTGCCATGGATTCTGCCAGTTGAGTTATCTCCAAATTTTAGAAGCCCACCTTCATATTTTTCAAGGCTTACAAACTTACTTTTATCCCCAATCATATGATGAGAACATCCACTATCAATCACCCATTCATCCTTTTCAACAACCTGAGCAACCAAGGCACTTTCCACATTTTCACAGCTAGCAGATTCGGTAGACACCAGATCTTCTTCTTTGATAGAAATGAACACCCAATCATTTTCAGTGGAACCTCCATGATCATATTCATCATCTGTGACTCCTTCTCCAGCTTCTTGGACATAGTAACATTTCTTCTGACCTTTATATCTGTTACGGTTTGGTTTTGAAAACCTCTCCGGACATCTTGAGGCAAAATGACCAATCTTATTTCAAGCAAAACATTTGAGTGGCAACTTTCCTTCATACTTACCATATCCTCTTGGCATTCTTTTGGCAATAAGAACTTCAAGATTTGCAGTCTCAATTTCATCATCTTCAAGATCCTTCCTTGCCTTCACAAATCTGTTTGATCTTGCAGAAGAGATTTCACCTGGATCATATCTTTTTTTTCCATATACACTGGCTTTAAATGTAGATTCAGACTTAGGAAGAGAATCACCAAACTCACTTAATTCAAAAGATAAATTTTGCCAACCAACTGATCTCTTGTAACTTTTGAGACAATCTTGATCTCCTCTATAGAAGCAACCTTATGTTTGAACGAATTAGGTAAAGATCTAAGCACTTTTGATATAATCTCTGATTCTTCCAAAGTTCCACTAGCACACTTGATACCACACACAAGTTCATTTATCTTTTGCATGTAGATTGTGATGTTTTCATCTTCACTCATCCTTAGATTTTCAAATTTTCCTCTCAGACTTTGCAGCTTGGCACATTTGACAAATTCATCACCTTCATACAGATTTTCCAACATTTTCTAGATTTCATGAGTAGTTTTTAGTCCAAAGACATTTGTCATTTCTGAATCAGTCAGGGCACTCAACAAGGCTTCTTTAGCTCAAAGGTTATTTTCAGCATCTTTGAGTTGATTTGGAGTTGAAGGACCTTTCTCTGGAGGTTTATACTCAACACTGGTTATCACCCAATAAGCATCGCCCATGCATTGCAAATGGCACTCCATGCGATTCTTCCAAACAGAATAATTTGTTCCATCAAATCTCAGACTATCCTTCTTGTAGGTCGACATCCTGGATCTCCTCAAGTGGTCAAGCTTTTATAAGAGGATCTGGCTCTGATACCAATTGTTGGAATTAGACCATACAACTGAGAGAGGGGGTGAATCAGTTGTCCCACAAAATAAACTTTTTCAGCTTTTAACCTTCTTACTATCAGATTAATGATGTAAACATTAAAGCATGGATCAACAACATATGAGTAGAAACATAAGCAACACACTTGACACCAAGATTTTGACGCGGAAACCCGGTTAAGGGAAAAACCACGGTTGGGGTTAACCCACAAAGATTTGTACCCTGTTAAAAGTACTTTAGAAAAAATAGAAGGCACATGCCTTCGGGTGCATTGCCCAGAGCTCACTGCTCAAAAGAGAGGCTCACTGGCTACAGAATTTATTTTAGAACAGAAAGAATTAACTAAGAAATAACATCTACTTCATGCCTGGTTCAGTTTCATTGAATGCTCACAAAACTTCTGCTTTGCCCCAAAAACTTCTTCTCTAATTCTTCATTAAAAATAGCTCTTGTTCTTTTGATTCTCCTCTGCTCTGCTTTGCCTTATGATCCTTTCTTTAGATTATATTGTTTTCGCACAAGGATGATTTTCCACAACTCATCAACAAGTATTTATACACTTCATCAACCTTGGAATGAACATCAAGGTCGGCACTACAAACATCTGACTTAATGCGAATCACTAAGCTGTCAGCCAAACATAACTGGATCTCAAATCTTCCTTGATCAACCCGCCACGCTTCAAAGAATTGCTCTTAGATCATCCACAACATGCTTGAATCATCCGGTTGACCAAGACTGGAAAGAACAACAAGACCAAGAAGAAAATATTCATTGACAAGCTCAAACTTCAATGCGGACCTCCAACATAGCAGTCACACGATCCAGAGACTTACACAAGCACATTGAATTCAACAAAAACATCTGCACTCCTCCAAATCATCCGAATCACTTGCATCTGCCTCTGGAACCTCAAGAACACTATCTGCCATGATTGTCACATTAGAAAGATTTCTTGCGGGCCTCCAAATCACGACCCACTTGAATGGATGATACACATTGACTTCCCAAACCTGCCTCTAGATCCGCAAATCATCATTTGACATATCCTAAACAATTCGGACCTCTTTTCTGTCACTCTATCTCTTTTGAATATTGCAGGAACCGGTTCTACTCAGATGGCCATAACTTCTTTAGATCTTAATGCGAACCTCTCAAATCTTAACTGGAGCTTCTTCAGACAAACCTCTACATAGCCATCTGGTCTGCATACATTGATCTTTATTAATTTTCTTAATATCCTCAACAATCCAGTCTTCTATATAGGCAGCAAATTAGGATACAATTGACACAAATGACAACAGGAATATGTTGACATCAATGACAACACTACTTAAGCACATATTTGCAACATCTCTATCTATCCCTCTATCTCTATCTCCCCTTCTTTCTTCCTCTATGTTATGCTCTAATGTCATTATAGAAACACAATGCTAGCTCAACACACAAAGCAACTAGTAAGAGGGCACACTCACACAAGGTACCTAAGTCATTGGTCCTAGCTAAAGGAGAGAGAGGCAAGGGAACTCATCATGTAACACTTGGAGATAGGATAGGATTCCTATACCTTCAATTTTGGCCTATGGACATCTATGCTCATAAATTCCTAGGTTCCTTAAGATTGACCTAATTTGTATTAAAAGGCCATCAAAACTATACATTCTTGTTGCAAAGTTTGCATTAATCTTGTAGTCAACAAATTGTTTGTATAATTACACAAGTATGTAACCTTTATAATTAATTTCTTCTCTTGAAACTTTATTTATATAAATTTATTTTTTATTGTTTATACTCTCTCTCTCTCTCTCTCTATCTCTCCTACTTGGTTTCTCTTTCTCACTTCAGAAGTAGCAGTAGTCTCATCAAATTTCACCTCTTTCACTAAGTCTATGTAAATTGTTATCTTATTATCCCTCTATATAATATGCTCTTCACAGTCATTCTTATTCTTGCTCTAGCACCCCATCTTGTCCATAACAAGAGTAAATATAATAACAAGGAGAATCATATGCATGCTCAGAACAAGGATAAAGCATCTTCAAAACCCTAGCTTTGTAAGGACGTAGACATATTAAATGATATATTAAGTAGATTTTTAAGAATATTAAAGCCTCCAATATGTATGGACATGTTAAGATATTGCTTGGCATGTGACATCCTTGACATGATGCTCATTGTCATTATCATATTATGTAGCCATAGAATCGTATATTTCAACATTATTAGCTTTGCTCGGAAATGGATTCGTATAGATTAAAATTTTTTGGTTAGGTGGGGTTGTTGAATGATTTAATTGTCATTAATAGGTGCCTTAATGTGAATCATGTTAGTATCAATGAGATTTTGTATCTTATATTTTAGGTCCATACATGATTGCACATAATGTCCTTTATTTATGTGGAAATGACAAAATACTTGTTTATTATATAATTCTTCAAAGAGCCTTAGTATAATCCAATGGATGTATTGGAGGAAGAGTACTAGAGTATTATATATTCATCGAAATCTAGATAACAAGCCTGTAGATATATTTTTATGGAAATTAGATATAAAGATATATTATCCTTCTTATAAAAAATTAATAAAGGACATTGCCAAATCTAATTGCTATTTAAATAAATCTATGTTTGTAATATATTCCAAAACTATATTATATTATATATCCCCTTTAGGAGTTTAATATTTAATTTTGAAGACCCTCTAATATTATACTTTATATATAATGACCATATCTTACTAAATAAATAAGTGTAGTATATAATATAAATTATTCATCTTAAAAACGGGGTATCTAGATGTATATAAAAATAAATAAGTGTAGTAAATAATATTTTGGTCAATTCGATAGCCCTTTATTCAAATTATATACTATCTTCCCATTGCTTATTTCATTTCCGTTCAAAAAAATAAATAAAAGGGGGCAGATTTTTTAAGTGTGGGCATTCATCAAAAGATGCGGAAATGATTGGGCAATAATGCGAACGAATTTCAAGGTAAATGCCAACCATTGATGAACATTAAATCGATGGACACAATTAAATCGAATTATTTTCTAATGAGGTCGGAAAAAAGTTAGAAGTGTTTCCTGTGTTCGATCTGAAAAGTCAGCTCTTCGTCTAACAAAGGGAACCCTTTGGCCTAACAACTTATAAAATATATATTATTTCTTACACCCACACAACTTCATTCTAAAAGAAAAACTAAATATTTGAAACATAAATTTGATGTATTCCTACGCAGGAATATGCTACAAATTAACTTTAAAAAATGTGATTAAAAAAATGTGATCAAATTCTCCCACGTCTGTAGTTATAGGCTAAAAATCTTTTTTAAACAGTAAATTAATTTTTTCCTATATGCCTGCACAACAGTAGGCAAAAGGAAGATTTTATAATTTGGATTAGAAGCTGTTAAAAGGCTACATAACATCATGTTGGGATATACATTGTAATTTTTTTAATTACAATATTCTTAATCATGCAACTTGAGTTGTATAAAGAAGAGTAGAGTGTAAAACCATATTTTAATAATAAGTAAAGATCAGTTGTTGTCACTTTTCAAGACTTGCATATTGTAAAAATTTGATATGTTAAGATTCCAGAACATAGAAGATTAGGTGAAAAATTATCGTGTGAAGTTGGATATACACGGTAGCAATAATTCCTGTAATAACTAATCTTACCATCTTAAAAGACATGGTTATAGATTGTAATATATTTCTAGCATAATTTAAGTGTATTTTATTAATTGTCGTGATAGGCTCTACCATATCCCTGAGAGTAACCATTGTTATTCCTCATTTTGTATCTAGAGCACCGCATGGTTCACATTATTGATTTGTCTTTAGTTTCTCTTCCATGTAGATTCTTGTACTATGTGTTGTATAACTATTTAATGTGGCTATAGCCAATCCTTGTGCACTGGCCATTCCTCTATCTATGAAAGATTCCTCCCTATTCATTCCTCTAACCAATAGCTCATGGCCTTCTTCCTCCAATACTATGGGACATTCAGCTGTTACATGCTTATCCCATTATCTGTATATTCCACAATAGAAACTTTTCTTCCTAGGATTTTTTCAAATTCTACCCTTAGTGTGACTACTCTTTTGTACCTTCTATCATCATAAATTCATTTCTTATGCATCCTTCTTTGATATAATGTGTACACCAAATATTGGTCCTTCTAGCTAAGGGAGAAGTCTCACTCTTCTCACCTTTTGCCAAAATCTCCTATTTTAATTTCAATTTTTCCAATTCCAATTTTAACTTCTCTATTTCCTCACTCCTACAAGAGTCATTTCTCCAAAATTGGGTTTCCATTCTGGTTGTTGGCTCTACCACTTCATTGTATGTGGTGAATACTCTTCCATCTACCATAGCTCTAATTTGTCATTTCAAATTAGATACAAACCATGTTCTATCCTTTGTTTCTCTATTAGAGGTTCCTCTAATTTGCAGACCACACTTTTGAAATGTTTGTTGTATTATTTGATTCATTTATTCTTTCCTAGAGTTATTTCTCTCATTTTGCTCACACTTTCAATTGGAGCACCAGGTGGGTAAAAATTTGCCAAAACTAAATCACTTATGTCTTCCCATTTCTTGTCATGTTTTGGGCACACCTTGATATACCATTTCAAAGCTTCATCTCCAAGTGTCTCTACAAGTTTATAAAACCAAGTTTGGTCCTCATCTATGCCAACTCTATTCCAATGAGATTCTAAGATGAATAGATGTTGAATTTCATCTTGGGTGTCCTTACTAAACATATAAAGCTTAGTCATGTAATTATTTTGTAGTAAAACTGTGTAGAGATTTTTGTGTCAACGTTTCGGATCACACTCCATGATCCATCATCTTTACAAGAAGCAAGAAATGTAAGAAGATTACAGAGTTCATTTGTTCCTTAGCTAGCTCATTTGTTCCCTTTCTTTATTCCTTCATTCATTTCCTTTTTAAATATTTCTTCTTTTTTGGCCAGACCTCTAGCCTACCCTAGCTCTTGGTCTCTGCATAGTTCCTTGCCTCTCCTTTCTTTTTTAAAGCTAACTCTGTAATCTTCTTACATTTCTTGCTTCTTTTCTTGATGATGGATCATGGAGTGTGAACTGAAATGTTGACACAAAAATCTCTACACAATTTTACCAAAAAATATTTACAATACAATATTTTTATTTCTCCCATATTTCCAAGTCATTCATATTCTTCTATTTTCGCCACTGCAAAATTCTTTTAGACTTCTAAGCTTCCTTCACTATTGGATATCCTTCATTTTATACACCCCTTGGTTCACTTTTGTAGATTTTTCATGGACCTTTGGACTCATTCCAAAATCTTGGCATCTCTCATTTCTCCACATTTCCCATTTTCCCTACATGCTATTACTTGTGGATTTTCCATCTTCCAATGGACATGCCCACATGATTGACTTCCACTTCCACATCAAATTCCCACAATTCTCCCAAACACCTCACCCACTCCCTTGAACTCGCCAGGATGCCATTAATGGCCAAATTTGACCCCTATCAGTTATACAAATGCACTTATCTCTCCAAAATTCCATTGTTCATTCCAAGGGAGTGGATCCATATGTAGATTTCAATGAAGGATGGAGAAAGTGATGGTGATCACCATAAATGCTAGAATTGAAAACCTAGTTACGCGTTGGCACTAGGCTATCCATTTTGAGCAAGAAATGTGTTTTGCCTCTAAAGGCTTTCCCTACACTCATCTCAAGGTGAATTTCAAGAGATTTGAAGTACTTGCTCACATTTAATGCCTTGACTAGAGGAGATCTTGAAAAATTCCAATGGGTTGTAGAATGACGCGATCTAAAATGCATAAAGGTTGCAAGACATTCCAAGGGTTGGTCTCTAAGACAAATCTTTGCCCTAGTTTCTAAAGGCATATTCTAGGGGATCAAATAATGAATGTGCATCATTTGTAAGGGGCTGGCATCGCTTATATGGTTGTAGTTGGGTTGGGCGACTGCATTGTCATATGTCTCTAGATTGTAATGTTTCAAGAGGATGCTCAAACATAGTTGTGGATCCTCTATTTCCACATTTTCTAGCTTGATGTAATAGAGTGTTGATTAATGTCACAACATTATAAAGCATTGCAAACTATTTTGTAATGGTCTTCCTCTTTTGCATGTGGGATGTTGCTATTTTGAGATGGATGATTATGTATGATGTGCAAGATTTCCTTGTTTTCATGATACAATTACAGTTCTATATGGATGTCTTCCTTGCATATTGTAAATCTACTTCCCAATGGATTTGGCACTGGCCAAGTTGGCTTAGACTTCAATAATTTCCCTTTAAATCATTTTCCTTTCTTACTATAGTTTAGTTTCTTGTCTTTCTTACATGCATGAATCAATACTATTACTTCTACCACAACCTATGAGATTCACACCTGAATGAAATGATCAAAGATTCATGTACGTAAGATTTTGCTCATCTTTGTAACCCATCTTCAATAATGAATACCTACAATAAGCTAGTTTTAGATAAATCTCTAAAGGGTTGTGTTGAAGAGAAACAAGATGCATATATAGTATGAAATGTTAAGGGGACTCATCTTATGTGGTGTAACTCATTTTACATCTTTAGTTTCATATGTGTGCTTGTCTATATCTATTTCTTATGAGGTCTAGTAGGCTTGTTCCTAACTACCCTTAGGGCATGTCGGTCAAAGCTCTGTTCCAATTCTAATCCCATTTCAAGACCACAAGGGAATACCCCCAGGTTCTATCGAGCTTAAATAATAAGAGGATTTTCCCTAATCCTATGCATCAAAAAACCACCTCCTTCTTGTGAATGTATCACCCTCTTTGCCTAAGATGCCTTGTTCTGCTTGTCTCACTTTGGGTTGTGATGCTAGAGTGTAATGATACAAACATATAATAATGGAAATAATAAAATTTAGAAGTTAGATCTCACACAACATAAGAGATGTTTGTGGGCCAATATGTCCTAATGTCCAATATATGCAGAAATAGAATAAACCCTTAAGGTAGGGTAACACCATATAATACTCCTTAAGAAAGAAGCCACTCCGTGCTATATCTCCAAGTGATCTCCAATACAATATAATGCTCTCCACATCTCTTACAATGATATTCACCTCCTATATATACCACCTCCTAATAATACAATGGAAGGGTAATCCTAATGAAAGCCTACTCAACTCCTGATATAATCAATTATACAAGCTATCCATAAGACATAATATAACTAACTTAAGGGATGTGTGCCACATCATCCACCTAAATACATTATAATATCATATCCCTAGGTACATAACATGCCATTCCTCCTTGACATGTTTCGTCCCCGAAACATGAGAAGAAGCCAAATAGTAAGATTGTTGCAAGTTGTTATGAATGTTCCACCATGACCAACCATCCATAGTTGATCTTCGCAATGGTTTTATCTTGATAGTACGGCCTAGATCCCATCCTTGATTCATATTTTGCTACACTCATTTGATTCCATTCCTCATTACAATAAGTCCTCCTTTGTTGCCATGAATAGATGACTTCTATGATACCACTGATTGTTGTAGTCGTTCCTTTGATTCGATGTAGGTCCATAGTGATTTGATTGTTGTTTCCTTGTAGTGTTGTAAAGGCCTCACAAATCATGTAAAAGCATTTAAACCAACTCAAAAATAAATGAAGTAAATAATCCACTTAAAACAACATTGCAATAACTAAAATAAAAAAGAAGTAAATAATCCACTTAAATATAACTTTCAAAGATAAAAGATGCAATTAATCCGCTTAATCACAATATCTCAAGAAAAGATAATCTCATAAATATGAATCTTAATGTCAATAAATCTTACATATTCACATGCTCTATCCAGGTAATAAGCACTATGAAATAATATACATAAATCCTTTGGTAACATGCCATAATACATCCAAAATAGGTACAATAATCAAGTACATCAATAAATAACAAATAAAATACACTCTCCAGCTGCACGAACCAAGTGGTCCACCACCTGCAAACCGAGAGACGAGAACATGGCCCAGGTGCTTTTCCACCCAACCATGAAGTATTTACACTTCCTTGGATCCCTTTCTAAAATGAAGGAAATCCAACCCTACACGAAATATCTAGCTACCTGGTAACAACTGCAGGAGGGAACACCCGATGCAACCTTGATGTCTAAATGTGCAATTCTAAGTAATGAAAAGAAAATTATCTCACAACAGGATGTAGCAGAGATAATAATAAATAAGTTTGCTAGACAATAAACATCTATTTCAATGTCATTCCGATTAGATCTAATCAATTCAAGTAAATTGGTCAATTCCCGAAAAGAGGAAAAGCCATCTCTAATATATCCACATTCGGCATCGCCATCCCAAAAGTAACCCAATACATTCCTATGTAAAAACTACTTCTTTCCACAAGAAGCAAAATAAATAATTTAAGAAAAATAAAAGCCAAACTTGCCAATACATAACTGAAATTCCCTTTTCCCAAATATCATTCAAGGAATACACTTTTCCAATAAAATCATTCATCTTTGCTTACACAAATTTCACTCATAAAAACATCAAATATATATATATATATATATATATATATATATATATATATATATATATATATATATATATATATATATATATATATATATATATGTTTATGTAATCCAAAGTTTGACCATAATCTTCATACAAAAGTCATTTTAATTATATTTTCATCTAACTGTCATAACAGTGACAAGAAGTCTCAATCAATGAAAACAGTCTTCCCGCCATTACTGCGACAGGAACTATCGCAGTTAATAAAGAAATAACATAGAACATGGTTTAATTTGGTTTCGGTTTGAATATAAAATAATAGGTTTTTCAGCATTCGTATTCATAGAAACATATAACATAAAAAGTCTACAGTCTCTGTTTTAACCTCATTGTCGTTTGCTTGTGATAGGATCTAATATGTTTTAAATCAAAGTTGTATATACTATTCAACAACCCTCCTGTCGCTTCAGAGACAGGAGCTGTGACAGAACAATTAAATTAAATACAACACATATTTGGTAATAGCTTACTTGTCATCCAAGATAATGGCTCAAAAATAGGGTCTTGCACAACAGTAACTTCTTATTATGCCAAGGTATTAACAGTTCTGCTACAAGAATATACAAAATTGAAAATGTAGCTATAGGTACAATAGATCTATCTAATTTTTAATGGTCATTGTTTAGCATAAAGGGGGTTGATTTAATAAGTTTTAAACTGATTCCAGCCAAGTAAGAATGTGCAGTCATAGCAATGTTTTTACCTAGAGTAATCTATAGCCAAAATTGGAGGTTGATTTGATTATTATTAACAGTAAAATCTAGATCAGAATATAATAATGCTTTGCTAGATATAGTGACAGCTCGATAAAAACATGGTTTCCGGCAAACATATTTTAACCGGGTAAATTGACTATCAATAACTCAGATTTTTAGGTTAAAAACTAGGCATATCGACTGTCATGAAAATCATATGAGTTGAGTCAGAATTTCTTGAAAGAGGATAGATAAACGCCCAAAGTTTATCTCTTGGAGATTGGCGACAGCAGGAAAACAAGGGCTAATTCATACAAATCACCCAAGAACAGTAAAAAATGGCCATAAGAAAAGGTGCAGCCAACATGAAACTAGGTGGCCAAGAAAATGCAATTGACAACCCATAAAAGGGGCCACGTCCATAAGGAGAATGGACTGCCAGGCAATAAAGGAAATGACAGCCATTTAGAAAGGCATCACCCAGGCAGAGACAAAAGGAAATGACTCAGAAAGAGGATGGGCGGCTAGGAATTAAGTAGAAACGGCCAAAAGATACATGGCCAACCACAACATGGGTCGACCAAAACACCTACAGTCACCCTCTCAATCATGCAGATAAAACATCCTCAAAAAAAGATACAACCAAGCCATTTAAATGTAACAAAAGAAATAATCGAAGAAAACCTGGTGATAGCAGTCGACTTGAGGAAGAATTTGCAGTTTAAAGTCATTGCCTTTGTTTCTTTCTCCTGTCGCAGACTCTAATTCTTCTTCTTGTTGCTCTGATGAAAACAATTCTTCTCTACAAATCGTGGGTATCTCCCAGCTGAGCGACCACTCTGATTTATTAAAGTTTTCTACTCTTATTTTCAGCGATCAAGAATTAGGTTTATAAATGAAGTTTGAATTCTCAGTTTGCATGAACATTCAACCAATGAATTTAGAGGAAAATTGCTATTTAAAACAGTTTAAAAGTAATATCTTCTTGTGCAACTTACTGTCGCATGGGGACAATAACTCATTTTAATTCTTTTATTTACTCATCTAAATTTAATAACACTATTTTTAATATTATTTAAACTATTTTACTAAAATACTATTATTTTGATAATTCAAGAAGTAATAAATAAATTAGTACAAAAGTACACACATATTTTAATATAATATAATTATTTAAATTTATTTCACATATTGTCTTCCAAACATCTTATAAACAATATTTTATTATTTATTTAAATAACACACAATACATCATTTAAACATACTTCAAAAAGATTTAAAGTAATCACATCATGCATCCCAAAACAATTAAAAATCACGCATTAGTGCAATAAGAACCATTCAATAATCCATATGCAACTACCTGATGTGTGTGATTGCATCAGGGTAATCCATCCATCAGTTCTTGCCAAGTGGCTAGAACATTTCTACCTCAGCCATGCTCTCGTCTTCGACGAGTACCTGCATCCAATTGCACTCATCTCGATGTCAATAGGATAGTGTCTCCAAAACATAGCCAAAGCAAATCATTGCATCGATATTCAATATTTAAAATAATTTCCAAATTTCACCAATTAACTCATAATAATTACCTCCACATATGCAAAATTACTTAAAGAAAGTCAATCAAAAATAATTGTTCACTAAACTAGATTAATCATATTGTTCATAAAAATGAGACATGACAAGTGTCATGCCTCCATGATCGTTTCCTCCATGCCTCTTGTCTCTCTACATGATTTGGATGCCTATATATTGCACCCTTTGCTATCACTGGAACCTTCTCCAATTCTTCATCATTTTTTCCCACTTGTTTTGTTGGCTCATGAAGAGAATTACTTGTCTCCTCTTGTTTCTCTACATATTACTCCTCTTGCATGTCCTTTGATTCATTGATGCAATCTTCAGCAGATTCTTGAACTTGCTCTTCCTTGACTTTATTTTGGACTTCATTGTGTGTAATATCCTGTAATGTAACTTTTTTCCTCCTATACCAAAGCTTCATGAACTTCTTTTGCACATTGATGTTTATTGTTCCCAAAGATTCTAACCAAGGTTAACCAAGAATAATATCCAACCCATCCAAGGTTAACCAAGAATAATATCCAACCCATCCATATCCAACACATGAAAATTTGAATGCAAAACATATTTACCCATATAGAGCTTCAAATATTCAAAAATTTGAATATCCTTACCTAATATTTGATTGTTCTTGTTGTTCTTTTCTTGTACCTGTAGCTTCTTGGCTAATTCCATGTTGATGAAGTTGTACTTGTTGCTAGGGTTTATAGAAACAATAAGTTCTTTTCCTTTTGAATACATCCTTGAAATTTAAGGATTGAATCTTCCTTCCTTGGAGCTAAGGTGCATGTACTTGTATCATTCATCCTCTTCATTATCCTCTTTTCCTTCTCCTACTTCCTCTTCTTCTACTACTCCTTTTTCTTCATCATATTCATGTTCATCATCATCATCATCATCATCATCATCATCATCTTCTTCTTCTTCTTCTTCTTCTTCTTCTTCTTCTTCTCCTCCTCCTCCTCCTCCTCCTCCTCCTCCTCCTTCTCCTTCTCTTGCTTCTCCTTCTCCTCCTCCTCCTCCTCCTCCTCCTCCTCCTCCTCCTCCTGCTTCTTGTTCTTCTTCTTTTTCTGCTCCTGCTTCTCCTACTCCTCCTTCTCCTACTCCTCCTTCTCCTGCTCCTACTCCTCCTCCTGCTGCTCCTCCTGCTTCTCCTGCTTCTTCTTCTTGTTCTTCTTCTAGAACCCATCTATCAAAGAAAGCTAAATCCATTTGGTCTAAAGAAGAAATGGCATAGCACCACTCAACATACCATTTGGAAGCTACACCATTCAAGTGCCAACCTAATATTTTCTTCCAATCTTTTTCCATACCATAAGTCCCTTTGAATTGGTTCGACCATTCTAGTGCATCTCCACTTCCATCAAAACTAGGAATCCCCATTGAAACTAGGGTTTTTAAATTTTTCCAACCTACCTGACTTTGATTGAATTGTTTTGTAATGTTGTGGGCCTCAAAATTAAAAATCCAACTAATAAAATTTGGTGAGCTTTCGAGAAATATATAAATCTTAGAAAAATTCCCTGATTTGCGGCCTAGAAAGCAAATTTATGAAAAATAATAAAATTGACATAACTTACTAAAAACAACTCCAAATTATTCCAAATCAAGATAGTAGGTGTATCATTGTGTCCTTGATCAACCCTCCACAAATTAGGAAACATTTCGCTAAATTTCATCTCTAGGAGTGAAAATGGTGAAAACCCTAATTTTGCAATAAATCCCTTAATTCTGCTCCAATTGCGCTCAAATTTGGACTATAGAAGCTTCCATATTCTCTTAAAAAACCCACCAAAAATCTTGCAAAGATTTGCCAATATAATAGAGATATGCACTTCCCAAAATGACCTCCAAAATAAATAAAAAAATTGCCTTATTTTTGCCTTCATATTGCCAAGATCATGCTCTGATACCACTTGTTTAATGATCCAAACATATAATAATGGAAATAATATAATTTAGAAGTTAGATATCACACAACATTAGAGATGTTTGTGGGCCAATATGCCCTAATATCCAATAAATGCAGAAATAGAATAAACCCTTAAGGTAGGGTAACACCATACAATACTCCTTAAGGAAGAAGCCACTCCATCCTAGATCTTCAAGTGATCTCCAATACAATATAATACTCTCCATAGCTATTACAATTATTTTCACCTCCTATATATATACCACCTTCTAATAACATAATGGAAGGGTAATCCTAATGAAGACCTACTCAACTCTTGATATAATTAATTATACAAGTTATCCATAAGACCTAATATAACTAACTTAAGGGATGTGTGCCACATGTCGGCATCTCCATCCACCTAAATACATTATAATATCATATCCCTAGGTAAATAACATATAGGAGAGGTCCTACATTCCTAATACCCAACAATACCTACTAGACTGATCTTCCATATTAGGTTTGCATCTAATAGATGGTGCATCATTTTAAAGAATCTCTATTTGTCAAGAAAGAACATTGCGCCATTGGATAGTGCATCCAAGTCAAGCTAGTGGGCCCCCAACTTCTAAAGGATGTTTCTTACCACATCAGTTTGGTGGGGGCCTTATTTCAAACCAGAAGATCAATAGAACTCACAAGTCATAATAAATGCCATTTAATCCTTGATACTTGTCTCTTAAATAGGTCCATTATAGAACATTTAACTCAAAATGTAGGTCTATCAAAACTTCATCCTAGAATACAACTGAAGCCATTGATCATCATATATTAAATGATGCAAAATATTTGTAACAAATGCTCTATATTTCTATATTTGTATAAATGTTGCCATTAATTTTTTTTTAGATGATTTAATCCTTATCATTTAGTGTCAAAATATTTTTGCCAACCACATTATGATTTTCTTAAAAATTGTTGGATAATTTATTCTATTTTTGAATTCAATTGATAATTCACCAACTAAACTATCTTATTTTTCCAAAACATTTACAATTCACTAGCAAAAACCAACATTGTTGGCAAATATGAACAAATTTGCCACAATTTTTTTCTCCAAATAAGCATAAATTCACCACAAAAATTAATGCATTGGGCTAGGATTCGCTAGGATTTTATATATTTTTAGAGGGGCTTTCTTAAAGTTATCACTAGTGAGTGTATTATGAAAAGCTTATGGAAGGTGGTAGGAATATGCTATTTTTAGTCCGTGGGCTCATCTTGGGATTTGGTTGTTGGATTTTTAACTGAGGATTTGGGCGCGCCACATTTTGGGTGGTTTTAGCTCATGGTTTCCTAATTACCATTTGATGGTTTCATGAATTGCTTCTTCTATTTATTAGGTTTTTGAGATAGAGGTTTCACAGTGAGTTTTGTAGGTACTATTATGTTGCTAGAATTGCTCAAGATCTCTTGTTGGTAATAATCCTATAAAGGCTTACACTTTGCAAGTGTATTGTAACCATTGATTATTGAATAATACATTGAGTTGCTTTGGAGTGTGGGGTTTTTCTTTGAAATGGGTTTTCTCCACGTAAATCATTGTGTTATGGTACATTACTTTTGTGTTTATTACCTTGTAACTATATAATCAATTTAATTTTTTACACGTGCCTCCTCATATATTAGTGTAGGAAGCATATTTCGCGCATCCACTTCCTTTCAATAAATCTAAAGCAAGGAAATATCTACACTAAAACTAACAGTTGATCTCTACTCTATCAAAAATAAACTAATATAAACAAAAAAAACACAACAAATATTCCCGCACCTAGAATATGAGCTCAATTCAAAGTTTGAAGAATATAGATAGTGGTCGTTTTATCCTCTAGGACATAGTTGCTTTACCTTTTCTTCTTGTCTCAACTGGGGATTCTCATTTGCTACTAGAAGGAAGATACAAATGATAAGACCAACTAAACACTAAGAAGATGATAAGGCATTGTAATTGCCAAAGATGCCAATAATTGGGCTTTAACGTTGTTGCAACTCATAAAAATGGAAAAACTTGAGTGTTCTTGGAAGCCTAGAGGTTGTAAGTAATTTATAAATTATAGAAAAGGTTGTTATAATCTACAAATAGAGATTAACCCAAACATGTGCAAGAGCAAAATGCATATGCTCAAATCAACAAGTGATCCAAGGATCCAAATAGTGTAAAAGAGAGCATTTCAAGTATGAGAGAACAAACACAATACTCAAGAGACAAGATGGATCCAAGCAAGAAAGTGCATAAAGGAAAGCTCACAATGACACGACTAAAACATGCAAGGTGAGTGGATACATATATAGAGAAGAGAGGAGGCAAGGCCAACCAATGAGAGATGTAACTCCCACAACTAAAAAATGGACAGGAGTTACAATCATGGAAGATTCCTTCTACCATCATAATAACCCACTCTATCTACCTAAGTAAGATAATGTAAATGTGTAGGAAAATATAGTAATATCCAACTAAGGAGAATAAACATAGAAATCCAAATAAAGGAGAATAAACATAGTAATACAGTAATATGTAAATGTATAGCTTAGGTGGGTAAAATAACGGGTCCCAATAAATGAAGCCTAAGGAGGTACCCATGTACATAGAAATCCCTCCAAAGAGAAGAAGCCTTCCTACAAAAGAGAGAATATGTTGGATTTATTACATCATATTATAGTTTAGTTTATAGTTAAAGATAATAATAAATAATAATATATTGTTAGATAATAGTTTATAGTTAAATAAATTAATTGTTAGTTTGTTGGGAGTTATTTCTGTATAGGTTCGTTAGTTATTCATCGGAAAAATGTAATGCTTTAAAAAAGCCATTGCAATATAATGTAATATCATTCAGAAATCAATATACTATTCTATGTTTTTATATATTGTGTAATAATAGTTTAGTGTTTTGAGTATTCTGCATGCTCACCATTTCAATATAATATTAGAGCAATATTGGATTCTGTGTCGTGGAGGAGAAGATCGCCAATGCCTGTGATTGAAGAACTATGGCCTTGAAGAAGGAAGATATGCCTGCAACATAGAGAGAAGTGTCTCTGCTATCTCTTCATTTGCTTTTGATGTTGTGATTGACTTGTGCCTGAGCTTTTGAAGGTACTATTTGCTGCATCCAGTTTTGTCAGAAATTTGGAGGCTTAGAAGGCCGTAGGAGTTTTAAGATATTCTTACCTGGTGGCACTTTATTGTATTGTTGTGCCTAAAAAGAAATTTGATCTCATGGAAATTCCATGATTACAAAATTCATTGAGAAATAGAAGAGTTGGTCAAGATTTTGGTTTGCAGAAAGAAAGAAATTACTGATCTCTACTATTTGTGTTTCCCGATCTCCATGCTCATTCACTATTAGAGATTCCATGCCACTGATGGAACTACAGATTAAAATCTAAAATTGTTTGAAAGAATGAGAATGCAACAAAGGTGAATGGGAGAAGACTATTGTGCGGTGGACAAGGCGTAAAAGGTGCACTTTCTGTTGGAACTATTGTGATGTATGAAGGCGTTGAAGTAGGAAATTTGCCCAACCATAGTAGGAAAGAAGGCATGAAGAGTGGCGTAAGAAGGTAAAAAGTTTTAAAAAAATCCATTTTGAAGTTTTTAGGTTCTGCTATAGGCAGATTACTTTGTATCTATGTGATGCAATATTTTTTTGTCCATTAACCAATCAACATTAAATATTAAATTCATTTTACAAACATGCTAGTTCATAATTAAATTTCTTATTTAAAAATTTGATAAATGCTATTTATCTATGTTCCTATTGGTTAATCATGTCAGTAGTGTTGAAAAATAGAATTATTATTTAAATTTTATTATATTTAAAACATTCAATGCCAAGTACCAACTTGTTATCTATTGTAGTGAGTAAATAAGAGGTTATTATCTATTGTACTATGAATAAATTAAAGGTTAGAAAATTTTTCCCAAAATAAATATTATATTTTGTAAAGTTAAAAATGCAAATTCACGTAATTTGAGGAGAAAAATTAATAATGATCACAACCAATATCATTTCGAGGACAAAAATTAATAATGATCACAGTACCAATATCATCTGTGTGTAGAGGTTGATGTCAGAGGTAAATTAAATCCTATGAACAGTAATACACGAGGGCCCTTAGAAGAGAGAAAATTAATTAATTTACTTTATACTTTATTGATCCACTAACCCAATATACACGAGGGCTCTAATGCAATTTAATGGGTATTGCAAGTATATTGATTAAAGTGAATTAGTATTAATCTTGGGATTGACCAACAACTTAAAACTAAAGTAATTTAAGGGTCCGTATTTATGTTTATATTAGTAATTAGTTTTTTTATTTTTTATTTTTTATTTTTTAATGCAGAGTGGATTTAATTGATTATAAGTTTTTTTATGGAGATCATCCATTAGTGCATCCATGTGATGCAATTTGTTTTGCCTTTGACCAATCAACATTGAGTATTAAATTCATTTTACAAATATACTATAGTTTATAATTAATTTTCTTATTTTATAATTTGATAAATGTGATTTATTTGTTTCCTTATTGACAATCAGGGTGAAAAATAGAATTATTATTTAAATTTTGTTACAATTTAAATATTCAATGCATATATAGTAGATAAGTACCATGTTGGCACTATCTTGTACTCACCATATAATGTCTCGCAAGTGAATATATAGCAGTTCGTAAATTATTAATTGCCTTAATAACTATCTGTAAAGTGAATATATATATGGATATCTGTATGTTATATTATATTCTTGTTTCGGATTCTCAATCGTGAACCATACCATGAGTCACAAGTCATATTAAAAGCTTTTTAATTATTTCACAATGTAATTATTTTTCTCAGAACATTTTAATTATTCATATGCATTGATTTAATAAAATAAACTTATTTTTTTAAATGACAATTTTTTTTTTTTTAAATAACCAATATTCTATATCCTTAAAAATCCAAACAATTAAATGTGTTTTTCTATTTAAATTATATGAAATAATTATTAAATATATTATATATATATATATATATATATATAATATAGTATGAAAAGTATTAATTATTAATTAATATTCTTTAATATTATTAAATAATAGTTTAAATATAACAAATATTGTTTAAATAAAATATTATATATTAATGATAATTATTCAATGTATTATATATTTAATAATATAATATATTTAGTATTGATAAATTAAATATATTATATAATTGGGTGAGGGTGTAGATTTGCATTAGTTTAAAGATTTAGTAGCAGAAATATTTAGATTAACCAATTTAAAATTTTTAAAATAGATTACATGTTTGTATTAAACATATTTAGTTTATACAACTATGTGAATCAAGTTAAATGGTTTAAGAATTAAAAATTTTCCACAAATTCATTTTTAACACTAAAACTTTGAAAATTAAATTTAATCCCTAAACCCTCAACGTTGAACCTCCCATCATAAACCTAAACTCTAAACCCTAAACACTATACACTAAACACTAATCTCTATACCCTAAATGCTTTTGCTACTAAATAAATGCTTTTGCTACTAAATATTTACACTTATTAAGCGGAGAGGCTTTTAAGTAATTCATTAATCTAAATGCTTTTGCTACTAAATCTTTAAACTTATTATTAATTTCAATGTCATTCATCTTACTCAACATTACAATGGCAGGAACATGATGCAATGTGTGTCTCTTGTTTTAAAAGGTAACGTAATGTTTTTATTTTTTTAAAGATAGGTGAAAGGAGTGAAAAATTTCCTTATTCATTTTAAAAGATGGAGTTTATAGAAAATAGGAAAGACAAAAATAAGTGAGAATTAAAAAATAAAGACATTAGAAATAAGGGAGTATGAAAATTTACGTGTTTAACTTTGTTTAGCATGGTAATATTTTTGGAGAAATAAGGTTTAATGGTATATTGGAGATATTTTATTCTTCAAGGAGAAATATGGAAGACAATGTATAGATGTAAAATTTAAAAATAAGGATCTTATAAAAATTTATGCATTTTTGTAATAGAAGAGATAAGCGTGTAGTTTATTTTTTTGGAGGACATTGTAAAAGGTGCATTTTCGTTGAATCCAACATCTTTATTTTTTTATAAGGTTCATTTTTATTATTTTATCAAAAGTTTGTGCTTTCGGGGTCATCCATGTTAAATCTGATTGGGCTCTCAAAGGATCGGGTGAATAAAGTGTAAGCACATCACATTGGAGGCTAGAGGCATCAGAAGTAGGAGGTCTATCATCATCTTGAGATAGATTCTCACTCAAAGATGACACATTACATGAGAAGCACCATCAATTTGTGTCCCTTCATGGAGCAAGGGGGGCTTGGCGATTCTTGTGGCTGCAGTTTGTGTATTCACTTTGGTGTATTTCCTTTTGTACATTGGAGGAGAGATTTGGTTCCCATAGCATTGGAGGAGGGATATTGACACTTTTGGAGGAAAGTGGACTCTCAAAGGAGGAGAGTTGTGTTCCCAAAAGGAGGGATTTTGACACACTCATAGGAGATGTGGACTCTCAAAGGATAGTTGTTCTCTCAAGGGATTATTGACACTTTTGATGGAAAGTGGACTCTTAGAGGAGGAGAGTTGTTCTCTCAGATGCAACACTAGAGGAGGGATTATTGACACAATCGGTGGAGTTGTGGACTCTCATAGGAGAGTTATATTCTCTCATGTGGTACAGAGGATTTTACAAGTTTGACAGTCAAGAAATCCATCGATAAATTTAGTTTCTAGTCTTTCTTGGGTGAGCAAGGACAATTGATGAAGACGCTTCATCAAAGTCTCTAGAAAGACTACTATGTTCAGTCCTTGCAGTGTTTCATCCCTTGTTCAAATTGATGTAATAATGTAGGAATGTTGGATTTATTACATCATATTATAATTTAGTTTATAGTTAGATAATAATAAATAATAATCTATTATTAGATAATAGTTTATAGTTACATAAATTAGTTGTTAGTTTGATGGGAGTTATTCCCGTATAGGTTAGTTGGTTATTCACGAGAAAAATGTTAGGCTTTAAAAATCCATTGCAATGTAATGTAATATCATCCAGAAATCAATATACTATTCTATAATTTTATATCACTGTGTAATAATGGTTTAGTGTTTTGAGTATTTTGTATGCTCACCATTTCAATAGAATAGCCCCCTAGATATAGAGAGAAAAGACACTCCTCAGAGAGAGAGAGAGAGAGAGAGAGAGAGAGAGGCCAACCCCCCCAATGTATAGCCTTTTGTACCCATAAGAATCTCATAAATGAAGAAACTTACTTTTTAGAAATGGTTTGGTGAAGATGTCGACTAGTTGCTCAATAGTCCAACAATAGTAGAGATTGATGACAAGCTCATAAATTAGCTCTAGAATGTAGTCCATGTGGACCTCAATGTATTTGGTTTGTTAATGTTGAACCAAGTTTTGAGATATTGAGATAGCACTCTAATTGTCACAAAATATGACAGATGGCTTATGAAACTACATATTGAATTCCATGATAATATGTTAAAGCCAAAGGGCCTCAATGACAACATTCATATCCCCCTGACACTCAACCTTTATTGAAGAAAGATCAATAGCATTCTACTTCTTGCCCAACCAACATATAGGACCAAAACCAAGTGAAAAGTTGTAATTTGGAAGTGAGCTTGTGATCTCAAGAATCATCTGCCCAATAAGAATTAGTGTACACAACTATGTCAATATTAATGCATACTGCATAGTGAATCCTATAAATACGAGTTCCCTAAATGTACTAGAGGATCCACTTAATTGCCTTCCAATGTAACTTATGGGGATCTTGTGTAAATTGAGAGACCAAGCCAATGCCATGAAATGTCGAGCCTAGTATGAGTCAAATAAATGAAGCTTCCAACAAGATGTTGATACAAAGTAGCATTGACCAATGGTAAAGAAAACTTTACCTCAAGTTTGGCTTTATAAAGAAAGGGAGTCAAAGTAGGTTTGTAGTTAGCCATATGGAATCATGAGAGAAAATCAAGTACATACTTGGACTGTGCAATGATAATCCTAGAAGAAAATAATAGATCTTAATCTTAAGAAAATAGTACAACTAGCACTTGCACCCATAGGAGGTTCAAGGAA
The DNA here is from genome assembly GCA_027924645.1 of Cunninghamia lanceolata. Lineage (NCBI taxonomy): Eukaryota > Viridiplantae > Streptophyta > Pinopsida > Cupressales > Cupressaceae > Cunninghamia > Cunninghamia lanceolata. The sequence continues at coordinate 844,355 of BSBN01000326.1, read as the reverse complement.
TACGTCGATAGGAAAACCGATGAGTTAAGAAAATTTCCTGGCATGATATTTTTTACGGCATGAGACAATTCCGAGCACTATAATGCTCACATATAAAATCCTATCAACTAATAAACCTAAGTCAATCATCAAAAACCTATCATGTAGGGTAGTTTTCACTGTTGCAACGGAGGATGAAGAACTCCCTATGATTATTAAGTTATCAACATAAAGACTACAAGTAAGTGAGACTCAACCTACAAGATATAGACAAGGGGATTGTTTGAACTATAAATAGATTTCCTAAGTCTGCAGACCAAGAGTCCTGTAGAAAACTTGATGGTTACTCCATGTATATCTCTTCCTCAAGATCCCTATGAAGAAAGACACTCTTCACATCCATCTGATGAAGCCCCCAGTGATGTGCAAAGGAAATAGAAAGTATGAGTAAGATAGAGTTCATCTTTATAAAAAGTGCAAAAGTCTTAGTGTAGTCAATAATAGAAACTTATGAAAATCCTTAGTGGCTAGGAAAGATTTAAACTAATCAATTGACCCATCTACAATCAATTTAATTTGATAGATCCACTTGCATCGAACAAGTTTGTTTCCCTTAGGAAGGGGGTACTAAATCCCAAGTGTGGTTCCTTATCAAGGAAACGTACTTCTCCTACATAGATGCATCCCACTAAGGAATGTCATAATTCCTATGAAGAAAAGACAATGAAAGCATGAGGTGTTGCTTGGAGCTATGACTAACTTTGCCTATTATCAAAAGGATCCCAACCCAATCACCTGCAAAAAACAAAGCTTATCTAGCCCAAAGTGGACCAGGGAAAGGTGAGTCAGCAAAAGATTCTGCATCCTTAGAATGATGAATAGCAGAGGAGGGAGGATGATCCTCATTATAATTCTTATCATCTTAAGTAGAGGAAGAAGAATCGTTATCATAAAAAATGTGCTCAAGTGGATCTTCCTCATCTAAAGAAATGTCATCTATCCCAAAAGTACCCCAAGTGATTGAATAAGGAGAAGTGTCAAGAGTTGGATTCAAAGACAATCCTGAAGGTGAACACTCCTCTCAATGAACTCATGAGTAACTAGATGGAGTTGATATCCATTTACACCATCTAGATAAGCCCCAAAGATACAAAGCCTACTTTGAGGATTCATAGCCTTCTATTTATCTGAAAGAATGTGGGCCTATGATGGACATCTAAAGACCTTAAAATGTTTTACTATGGGTTTCCTTCCACACCAAGCTTCAAAAGGGGCAACTCATTTCAAGGACTTATGAGGAACTCAATTTTGAATATAGTTCACATAGTTAATATCCTCTACCTAGAATCATGGTGCAATGGATCTAGAGTGAATCATGCAATTCTTCATTTCCTTCAGGATTTGTTCTTACATTTTAATGCTTCATTCTACTAAGGACTGTATATAATTGTACACTACAAGTCAATCCCCTTTGAAATATAGAACTAATCAAAATGATGGTGGACACACTCACCACCATTATCTATGTGCAACATGGTGATGAATTTCCTAGATTATTTCTCTACAAGTGCTTTTAAGTCTTAAAATTTCTTAAAGACCTTTTCTTTTATCAAAAAAATTACACCAAAGTAAATTGAGAGAAGTCACCAATGAAGGTAAGAACGTATATAGCCTTACTAAAAAAATCTTTCGAAATAGACCAGACAATCACTATGAACTAGTTCTAGAATTTGAGTAGCTCTCCATCCTTTTCCTTCGTCAAACTTCTCTTCTCAATGTTTACCAAGAATGCATCCCTTGCAAACCCTATCGAAAAAGAAAATAGAAGGTAACCATATAAACATGCTTTGTTAGTTAAGTTGTTGTAAGTAGTGGTATTTCAAATGACCAAATCACTCATGTCATAACTTACTTCATTGGAATGAATAAATTGTGTGATGGAAGGAGAATCAACAATAAAGTGTGAAAATGCATACAAGTGAGACTAATGATTTTCCCTTCCAAGTATTATTGTGGAGCCACTAGGTAACTCACTCGTGACGACAAAATTTGGAATGAACTGAACTTGTTTACTTGAAGCTATGTGTGTGATCTAGTGAACTAATAATAGATTAGTTGACAAAGTAGGCACATAGAGAACATCCTGAAATGTTCCATCAATAACATCAATAGACCCTCTTCTACAAAGCTCAACTAGAGTATCATCACTTATCAAAATATGCAACATGGAACTTAGCTTCAAGGATGTTAAATCATCCCAATCTAAAGCCATACCATGTGAAGCGCCTAAGTCAACAATTCATGTGGAAGGTGGAGATGCAATTGCAACAAGGACCTTACCCTTTCCTTTCCCCTTACTATTGTTCTTCTTAGATGATTCCGCCTGTGATGAACTTTATTTGACTAATTAGGTACCCTAATGTTATTCTTTTCAATAAGATGAGTGAGATGATCAAGATGTTTTTTCATACACTTATGTTCATCCTATCTAGGTCTCTTAAGGTGAGAACATTTCTCTTTCTTAGGTTTATCGCTTTTTAAAGAGGTTGAATCTAGTTTAGAAGCATTAGAAGATTTATGGTTCTTACCTTGTCCTTGTTATTTGTTTCTTCTCTTTACTATTGGCAGTTTTATATTCTTTTGTGTCCTAGTGAGACACCAAGGCATGTGACTTAGAAGACTTCAAGGTTCCTAGTTAAATGAGCTTGTCCTACTCCATGGTGAGAGACTACAAATTCACCAAGGGTAGGCATGTGAAATGCATTATCAAGAGCACCTTTTCTAGCATGAAAAGTAGAGATGGAGAAAGAATAATCAAGATCCAACTTAGATAGAATGGAAAGAACCATCTATATATCATCTTTGTCTATCCCACACTATTTCAACGTTGTTTTGATAATTTTGAATATAGTAAAGAAATCTTGAATTGTGTCAAAATTATAGGAATTAAGACTTATGAGTTCATTATCTAAGAGATGACTTTGCATTACATCATGTTTTCCAAACAAATCACACAAAGTATTTTAGACTCCAACAAGTGTACTTAAGGAACCAACATGAAATAGTAAATCTAGAGACATAGCAAGATTTATTATTAACAACTAAACTACTAAAAGTAATATGTGCTTATAGAATATGAACAACTAAACTACATTATTGTGTAGAGCTTAGAAAATTATTAATTTTAAAAAGGGGGTTTGAAAAGGAGTTCATTTGAGAAAGTTAGGAGCATTAGAAGTTCCAAAAAACATGATTAAATAGCAAAATATGTAATAAAATTAAAATTTTGGAAAATAGGAGAATCAAATCTAAAACTTGATTACACCACCACAAAGAGCACAAAATTGTACCCTATTTCAAAATAAATTACATTCAAAAATACCTTCCTAGGGCTAAGAACAAGCCTTATGAAGTTCACCTCTTTGACTAAAAGTATAATGCAAAGGGGCAGAAGGGCCTGGTGTGAAGATGGAGTACTAGTGGCTGTAAGGACAACTAGCTTGGGTTGGCTTAGGCCCACTAAGGCCAACAATATTGAGCCTCATGGGCCTTTGGACCTCTTTTGGTGGTTGTGAGTGGTCAAGGAGGTACCTTTAAAAAGGGAGTCACATTTCAGGCAAGGATTGCGGGCCCAAAAATAATATTTTATATTTTTTTGATTTTTTGAATTTTTAAAAAAGTATAGACCTACATACAACCATACAACCTAGTAAAATTTATATCTCAAATGCAAATTGTTTTTATTTTGGTGATTGGATAGTTGACCCTAGGATTTTAACACCTTTCAGATGTAATGACACTATTTGTTTGGCCCCAAAATGTGTCTAAAATTGATTTGTTTACTAGTGAGCATGTTCAAACCCTCTATTGTAAAATGGCTTCCCAAATTTTGATTTGAGTGAAATAAAAGCCAAAATTAAATTTGTCAAGCCTCTATACACAATGAATTAGTAAAAAATGCTACCCAAATTATACAAAAGATGCTCACACCTACAATGTGGAATACCAAGAATGAAACCCAAAGTCATTATTTTTTTCATGAAAATGTTTTGATTTGAAGATGCAAGAGAAGAACATGTTGGATTTTAAAGAAAAATGCATGCAAAGTGATTAGCCCCTTTGAGCCCCTAAAAAATATAAAATAAAGTTCTCTACTCTTAGAATCACAATGCTTCTAATACCATGTAAGAATCTATAAAATAGAGATTAACCCAAAACCTATGCAATAGTAAAACACACACAAATCAACAAAGGATCAAAGAATCAAAATAGTGAAAAGGAGTGTTTCAAGAATGAGAGAACAAACACAACACTCAAGCAATGAGATGGATCCAAGCAAGAAAATGCATAAAGGAGAGCTCACAATGATATGATTAAAACATGCAAGGTGAGTGGATACATATATAGAGAAGAGAGGAGGCAAGACTGACCAATGAGGGATGTAACTCTAACTACCCAAAAATTGGTAAGAGTTACATTCATTGAAGATGCCTTCTACCCTCATAATGACCCTCACTATCTACCTAAACAAGATAAAGTAAACCTAAGGGAAAAAAAAACCTACACTAGCAAAAGTTATGTATGAGTTGTAAGTAGTAAAAAATGCGATGTTTTCCTTCCCAAATAAAACCTACTAGTATGCTAAGAATTACAAGAAGCAAGAGAAACCAAAATTCAAGAAAGAAAAGACCCATGAAAAAACTTTCAAAAATATGTTCATAATACACTATGTGATGAGTTATCAAAGGAAGGAACAAGCTCCACAATTTTAGTACATGTAGAAGGAATAGAAGTGGCATGAATAGACGAAGTAGGAACATGTGTGGGTATGTCAAGAGGATTGTTACCATCATTATGCATAACATGTATAAATGACAAGTCATGTGTTATGTTAGAATGGTCTACTAAATTTGAATTGGGATCATGAGTAGAAGGGAGAGGTTTATCACTAGGAGAAATGAGAATGACCCCCTCATCAATCACATATTAGATTTTAGTCTTTAAAGTTTGGCATTGATTTGTAGAATGGACTAGTATCCTATGATATAAACAAGAAGAATAGAGTGGATGATTTTGCTTAGGATCTTTTCTATGTGTGAGAGGAGGTACATTAATTATTTGTCTTCCATAAGAAGTAAGATTTGTTCTAGGGGATGAACAAGAGGTGTGAAAATTCTCACATCATGATTGCCTTGCAAAATAAGAGAAGGGTTGAAGCAACATATGGGTAAAGGGGGGTAATATTAGGAGAGGAGGAAGAGTATGTGGACATGTAGAAGGAGATTTAACAGTAGGATGGGAAGAGGCGGGAGGTATCTCATGGGAAGGAGGTAACTCATAAGAAGTGGGAAGCATGGGCTCAATTACTAGTAGAGGTGTAGGAGTGGAAGAGGATAATGATGTCTCAAAAATGAGAGGATTCCTATAAGCACAATAAAGTGAATCCATGTTTAGAGGAGAGGGTTCAAATATAGGGGAGAAGAAGTAGGAAAAGAAGCAACAGGATAGGTATCAACATCAATATCATAATGTAATTCATTTAAGGGAGTGTATGAAAAGCATGCAGTAGGATGGTCATGTGTAATAGGGTCCTCAAGACTAATGCCATTGATAGGAGGGGAGGTCACATAAACATAATCAAAAGACACAATATGGTAGGAAGTAAAAGAGAGAGAAAACTCAAAGGTAGAATAATCATTATAAGGAGCATAAGGTAGATCATTAGCTAGGGTAAAGTCACTAAAGGCATCAAAAGATATGTCATCAAGAGAGGAACATGAACCTTTTAGTGAGGAAGGATTTAGGATGGTGGGGGGAGCAATGGTCATAGTAGAAGTAAGAGAGGAACCATGTGTACCATCCCATGGTGTATTTGAGATATATGCAGTAAGAGATGAAGAGGTAGAACAACGTGGATCACTATCATGGCTTATATGAAGAGTGCTTATAAAATAGAGAGAGAGAGAGTAGCAGGGTTAGAAAAGCAGGAAAGAATCATCAACTAGTATAGGTGTAATAGAGGTAGGAGACGGTGGACTCGTAGAGAAGTCCTAGTGGTAGAGAAAGAAGCATGTAAGAACATAAGAATGTCTAAATTAGAGAGATATATGCTAAGAAAACAAGCAAAACTAGGATAATGGAAAGACCAATCAAAATGTGATTGATAGAAAAAGGAGAAGAATTTAATTCAAAGAAGGTTATAATGTGCTCAAGGGCAAGGGGATGGGTAAATAAAAACTAATAAGAAAATGTGGGATCAAGAAGAGAGGCATGAAAGGAGGCTAGGGACATGGAAGGAGCCATGGGAAAGGATAAGGATATCCAAAGGTGATAGGAAGGGAAAAGTGAAGATAATGTTCTTGGAATAAGTGTTGAAAAAGTTTGGTAAAGTGTTGGAGGTATTAGGGTAGGTGTTAGGAAGAACGAATGAGGGGGATAAGGTGTAGGGAAGGTAAGGTCAAGCATTGGGATAAAATGATAAGGCCTAGTTGAGGATTAGGTGGGTGTTATGAAAGTAGGAACGAATAGGAAGGGAGACTAGGGTGATACAGGGTATGGAATGACTAAGGCAAAGGATGAGGGAATACTAGGAAATATAAAAATTAAGAATAAGCTAGAAAATAACTCAAGGTGGGGGAAATGAGGGTAGGATATCTTATGATAAAATGGGTACTAACGGAAAAGGAACTGATGGCAAAGGATGAAAATAAAGGAAAATAGAAAAAGGCTAGGTTAGGCAATTAAATCAATACTAAGGATGAGGTGGGTTCTTTAGGTTAAATAGTATTGTTAAGTTGGGTAAGGGATAAAGGTAATGAAGGGATAGGATGTGTAAATGGGAAATAGAATGTGTGGGGAAAAGTGGATACTAAGGGAAATGTTGACTAATGTGTAGGAAATGAGGTTTTAATGAGGGAAAACTAGGTGTCGGGATAAACTATGGTGGTTTTGGGCAAACTAGACGATAGGAGAAGCTATGGGGAGTGGTAGAGGAGGTTTAGGAATAATGAGTGGTGTTGGGTCAAGCTAGAGGCTAGGGGATGTGAAGAGGATAGGTAAAGTAAGTGTTTGAAATAAGTGAAGGGATCTTGCAAGAGGAGAAATAGGTGTTGTGAAGGGGGGAAGAAAAGAAAAGGGAGTATGTAAGGTAGGATTAGGTTTTGGTAAAATCCAAAGTGGTCTTGTGAAAGTAGGAGGTGTCAAGAAGCAAAAAAGGAAAGAGAAAGGTGGTGTGAAAGGTAAATTAGATGTTAATAAAAATGAATATAAGTGTTGGGATAGGTAAACTAGGAGGTGTTAAAGACTTAATTTGTTGTAGAAAGATAAAAGAAAGCAAGAGACAAAGGGAGAAGAATGTAAAAGATAGATTAAGGTTTAAAGTATTGTGCAAATGAAAATGTGGGAAATGTATATGATGTTTCGGAACTCAAAAAAAAGAAATAAGTGGGTGACAAATTGTGTTAATGGACTAAGAGATAAGGGTAGGGACAAGTACAAGGTGTAAGGATAGCAAGGTATGGTTTGTAGAAAAGGAAAAAGAATATTGTGAAGGAAGAAATAGTCAAGACATGAAGATGAAAAATGATTAGAAAGTAGGGGGTATGTTGGTCTATATCAAAAGTGGGAGTGCAAGAGGATTGGGTTCACCAAATGAAAAGATAGGATCTAGGAAAAGTGTTAATAGACCTAGGAAATATAAATTCTTTTTAATGTACTAATTAACCTACAAATCAAATAAATATGCCTAATCTATAGTAATAACATAAATAGATTACTAATTTGATATATGAGCAACTAGTATCATGAGTTGGGAAGTGAATGTGTCATAAAATTGGGAAATATAAATAGAAATGATTATTAGAAAGGAAATTCTGAAAGAATGTTTGCACCTAATATTTGTAGAATCTAATGTTGAGATTAAACTATGTAGGTCCGAAATATGCCCTGTTGTTTGGGAGGTACAAGGACTTTTTGTGAATCGAGGCATTGCTACAATCTAAGGGGGCATTGTTGCAACCCAAAGGGGGCACTCCTACCCTTCAGGGGTGCCTTGACCTTGACATGCACAAATATGCAACAGTCAAGGTTGTCATGTGGTCATCTATTGGTCATGTTGTTGCTTGCAAAATCTTTGTGTCACTCAAAAATTTCCAAAAATTTGAGTTGAAGCATGGGGACATGAAAATTGATGGTTTTGTTTAGGAGATTGCTATGGTCAATCCCCTATTTGGCATTTAAGCTTCAACAATATCACTAACATAGGCAATGGGTGTGTGCAAACCTAGGTGGATTTTCCCAAGTGGTGTGTGAACAATAAATGGTGGCAATTGAGCAAAAAACCTAGGGGGAATTCTACAAAATGTGGTGTGTGATTGTGATTAACTCAAGAGGGTTATGGAAATGATCACAAAGGATATGCAAGAGGGTAAAAGATTTTAGATCTAAGAGTAATGGCATTGGAGGCTTTATGCAAACTAGGGATGGATATGGTGAAGGAAGTGAGTTTCTAATGGCTTCACAAATGGGGGAAACAAGGGAAGTGGCTATCGAGAATAGAACAAAGAGAAGAAACTACAGGGCTTCCATGTGTGAATCATCTAGGGAGGCTTCACAATCTCTAATATTTAACTCTTAGTTTGTTACCCTTGCTTTGCAATGGTTTCTTGTAGATTATCTCTATATTGATGGAGAGGAGCACATAATAAGTTGTCTCGATGATGTGTTATGACTAAATAGAGGGAAAGTTGTCTTAAATATGAATCCTTATTAAGTTTTAGTTGGGGTTCATGGTAACCAAAAATGTAAGAATTAGGGTTGAACAATCTGTTGTGCCAAATCAAATTTTTTGCTTCATTACGACATTTTGTGAGAATCTAAAAAAATTTGTCGTCAAAATGTCAAAAGGTCAAAAATTCTAAAAATAGAAAGTTTCTAAAAGTAGACGTCAAATTTAGGTTTTCTGGGTTTCTTGAGATACGGATGTTGGCAAAATTTTCTAAAATAAGAATCTTTAATTCAGTAGTCCTGCTTGATTCTGATTGGCTGATATTGCTTCACGATCAAGGTGGTCTAGACGGAATCTGCAAAAGGTTGAGTTTTCTCTACTGGTTCAATTTTTCTTTTTCAAAAGGCAAAGCACGAACTTCGAGACCATTAATGGAGGAAATCATCTACCAAGGGTCAGATTCAAGATTTCAGTGTTGTCCAAAAGGTGAAGAAATGTTGATCAACTAACGACCGACAAAGAACAGAAAACAAAGCATGATGAATGTGAAAAATAAATAAAATTTGAAAGAAGCCAAAATTTGTCTAAGTCTGGGTTTCTTAGGCGCTCCTAGAGGCTAGGAGCACCTAGTTTGCCTAGAGATAGAATTTTTTGGCATTTTTCAGAAAACGTTAAAAAGGCCTCATTAGCCCTCTTCCGAGTTGTTAAAATCATTCAAATTCAGTCGACAAGCTCAAAAAAGCTGGGATTGATCTCAGATATGCTCATGATATCCAATTCACCCTTCATACAATGACAGTTGTTCGACGGATCACGAGAATCGATGACAGAAAGTAGCTGCTGGCACGTAAAACGAGGAAACTAGAGAGGAAGCTAAAAATTATCAAAAAAGTTCTAAGGCATGAAAACCTAGGTGTCTCTGGAGGCTAAGGGTGCCCAACATTCCCAAAGAGATTATTTTTCAGTATTTTCCAGAAAATTACAAATCTTCCTCTGTCAGCTCGGTTAGTTTCATAGAAAATCAGTCTGGTCTATTTTCTGAGGTAGGCAGAAGGTATAATCAATTCAGTTTTCATCAGGCTTGCATGATTGCTTCATCATCAGTTTTAGTTTTACTCCGGCAGGCAAAATTCAACATCTGAACAAGGGCCCACAATCACCGGAGTGCGCACAAAAAATGAAAAATGAGCAAAGTTTGAAAATCTTAGAAAATGACTAAGGCATGAGATCCTAGACGCCCCTATCTAGTCTAGGTGCCTGGATTCTCCAGAGAAAGAAAATTTTGTGCCCCAATGATGTTTCCCTCCAGCCGTTTCCTAATCTTCGTCTAGTGATGCTTTCTAGGAATCAAAATTACAGTCAAACATCGTCAGATCATTAGTTCGAGGTTGGGGATCAAATCAGAATTGATAAAAGTTTAAGATGCCATGATCAATCAACTTTTTCAGTCAACGGCGACAGTTTTTCATCTTGATAAAGTCAGAGGTAGGCCATGCCGGAGTCAGAACAAGTGCAAAAGTTTCAAAATGAAGGAAAATTGGCTAACACTTTTGCAACTTTGCGTGTTTGATGACATCATCAAAGTAGCAATTTTTTTTATCATCCTCACAGGTGAACCTTAGGCAACTATAAAATAGGAATTCATCCTATGTGAGCATATCAACTTGGATTTTTGCTCAAAGAGTTGTTATCTTCACGGATAAGCTTCAAGATTTATGCTTTCACAAAGAAAGTAGCTTTTTTGTCCTAAAGTTCTATAAAAACAAGCCTTTGGCCTCCTTTATTTATTATTTTTGCAAGTTGCATCCAGAGGAAGGAAATATTGTTTTGAAGATTTGAGAACCCAAATAGAGTGCTTTTTCAGTTTTCTTTGTGGTTTCAGGATTGGGAAGCACAGAGGCACGCTTTTTCAAGGTCCATTTTTCTAGGGCATCATTTTCCAGAAACAGAGCCAAAGTTTTTTTAATTTTCATCGAAATGGGTTCATCTGGAATTACGTCCTCTTGAAGATTGGAAAATTTTAGTTTTCCCAAAATCTACTTTTTGCCGCTTTTTCAGGAAATCCTCTACTTTTTTAGAATCTGACGATCTAGGTTGCTTCAGAACGAGATTGTCTACAAAACCCACGTGCCAACTTTTTCTCTTGAAAACTACTTTTTAAAAGAAATCAACAAACAGTTTTCAATCTTTTGTGCAAAATATTTCCAAATATAGGCGTGTTCACAAGCATTCTTCAAGTTTTCTAGTATGCAGTACTCTCCAATAAAAATCAAGCCTAAAACGGTGTTAGTTCATGATTACCTGAGAAACATCAAGATAGATTTGCATAAGGTGGTTCCAATATTCAATTTGCATGCTTTAGAAGACATAAGAAACATCGCCATCAAGAATCTAAGTCACTCTGGGTTGCTTGCAGCAACTTCATTCCCCGTCACAGTGCAAAGCATTAAATTTGTAATCACTTGTACTAAGCATTACAATTCAGTTACAAGGGAAATCCAATCAGTAGATGGGCGTGTATTCTGTAGCCTCAAGCCTAATGACATTGAGAAATGTTTTTCAATACCATCGTGGAAAGAGAACTTCATCATTTCTATTGAAGAATCCAAGAAGGTGTGGCACAATGACAAGGAAAAATATCAGAAAAGAATTGCTCAAAAGTGGTTAAAAGAGAAGCAAAATGTTATAAGAACATTGGGCGTGGAAAGTTCAAAAAAATATCAGTGGGTGATGTCACCAATGAAGCAGCAATGTAGATAAGGATGGAACTCAAAAAGCAGCAGTTAACTCAATGCTTTTTCTGATTTAAAGCTATCACTTTCATTCAAGTGTATCTATTCTTTAAATAGAAAAATCACTTTGTAATAGTTGGAGCTTTCTCTGCTTTAAATCAAATTGTTTTAAAGCAGGTGTTAGATCTTTTGTCTAGAATAGAAATAAAGCTTGTGAGTTGGCAAGTTAGTTAGTGAGGATCAAGGAGATTTTAGGGTTCCCTACTCCTTTGATTTGTGTATAAATAAGAGTAGCCTTGCCCATTGTTGAGTAACTATAATTGTGATAGCAAAATTTGTTGAGCCTATTCTTGCCTGCAAATTGTTATTCAAGTGCTTGTTCACTTTGTGTTTTTTGTAATTCAGTGTTTGATCACATATTGTATGCATGTCTTTGTTGCAATATTGTTGTCATGTAGTTGTAATAGATTTTTGATATTGAGAAAGTAAATCTCACGCCTTCCATTGCTCTAATTCTGTCTCATGTTCATTTAGTTTATCGTCATATGTCTTGCTTGCATATTCTTACTTTCATTTTACATCCTAAAAGTACAATGAGTCTTCGGGTGCAATTTGGAATAAGTTTATTTGGGCTTTTGTGTTAACGAATCATTCCCTGTTTACTTTTGATTCCTAATCTCTGAATTTACTTGGGTTGTCAAAAGTGTCATTTAGTTTAGGCCTAGATGTAGTTAGAAGTTAAAATAAAAAACCTCTACTGCAACGATAGAGTTTTATAACCTTGTGCTCGTAGCTAAGAATCAAAAAGATAGGCAATTTAGTTTATTTGTCTTTTAAGCAATCATCAACAAAGAGTGAACTTCCCCTCCTAATTTGAAGAGTAGTTTATCTGTGCATAGCTGTCTGTTTTAAACTCGCATTTCAGAGGTACGAATTAAAACACCAATAGTTTTCTAGCACCCACCGTAGGGTATGAGGCATAAAACTTCAAGCAAGCTTAAGCTTATGTCACGGGAATGACTATCTAGCATCCTACTGCTCATGTTCAACAACCAAATCTTGTACGTGTGGAAGTAGAGCAAATGGACATCATTAGTAGCCTGAGGAGTTTCATATTTGTGCAAAAGGAAAGTCATGTTCAATGGAGAAACGTGGCTACTATTCTTAATGAAGAAGAACACAAAGCAGATCTTGTGTTCGGAAGACCAGTATTACCACCTCTCGCGTGGCAATAGATAATCCTGGCTCACAGGGTTTTTACAAGAAGGGGGAAAGTTGGTACTACGGATCCATTCTTCCAAGATCTTATTCCTACAGAAGTTGGAGAAGCATCCAACACAGTTCCTGGAATTCAGCGAGTTCCTGAAGTCAAGCAGGAAGTACCTGAAATTAAGCAAGAGGAACCCGTAATCCAACCTAGAGCAATGGGTGATGCAAATAATAATAATAATCGCATTAATCAGAATCAGAGACTTCCACCCCCATTACCTTGGGGTAACAACATTGGACCTTTGGCCCTGCAAGCACATCATGAGCTACCAAAGGGGTCAAGGAAGCACTTTCCCCAGTTCCACAGTGATGGGACTCAACATCCTGATGAACACATCTCTATGTTCACAATGGCTTGTGTTGTTTTGCATGTATCACATGAAGACGTTGTTGTGCATCTCTTTGTAGAAACTCTTGTGGGAAATGTTGTCGACTGGTTCAATCATCTAGAGCCAAGCATCATTACAGATTGGGCAACTATGAGCGAGAAATTCTTGGCGAGGTTCAAACCTGCCGAAGATGGTCATTGATTATTCACCCAACTATCAAATTCAAAGATGAAGAACAATGAACCAATGAGGGGGTTCGTAGAAAGGTTTAATCGCTTGGTTACACGCCTTTCTCATACACTCAATCCATCTACGAAAATTTTGTTAAGTAGTTTCATTAATGCTCTTCCTTCTGAGATAGCCTTCTTTTTGAGGTCGGCTGATGAAACAAAATTATCCAATGCACAACAAAATACCATCAAGTTAGAGGATAACATGATTCCCTCTGGCAAGATGAAGCGAATTCAATTAGGCCTCTTGTTCAGAGTTTTGTAGATCCACTGCTACAGAAGGTAGCAAATGAAGTGACTATTATGAAGAGGTAGTTGCCTACTCAGGGGCAACTTGTGCAGCAGCCATATCAATCACCACAACAACAATACCAACCCCAACCACAATTTCAACCACAACAACAGTATCAACCTCAGCAGCCATATTAGCCTAAGAGGAATAACTTTCAACCTTTTAATAACTACAGGTCTAGGTTGCCGGCACCTCCACCAAGACAAACAGTCGACGTTACACAAAATACAATGTTTTGCTCCTTTCACGAAACTGATGCACATACTAGTACCACATGTCCTAAAATTTTAAGAATGAATTAGATTATAGGATATGCTGACACTGCACCCATTTCAAATATTGTCCCTTCCCCAAGTGTGAATGTTGTCTTACCACAGATGAACAATTTCGATGGCGAATCTACTACAGGATACTTCTAGGGAGAACCCGTTTTTAAAAAGGAAGAACAAGAGGATCTTCATCAATATTCTCTTGTAGTAAACCATGAGGATTTTTTGGCGCATGTGTTTACACGTGCTCAACATTTTAAGGCATAGAAAGAAGAAGAGGATAAACTAAGATCAAAAGAAAAGGGGAAGGAAGTGGCTTCCATTTCTAATGTTAATTCTCCACATGAAAATGTCAAGGCTACTCAAGATCCGTCTTCGGTGAATTTTGATATAGTGGATTCTATGATGAAGACAAAGGTGCAGATTTCTCGACTAGAATATCTTTAGGATCATCCAGATTAGCTGGATAGAATTGTTAAGTATGTCAAGAAGGAGGCTTTCATACAACCTACATTGCTTGAATTCTTTGTTCCAGTGGAAGAGAAACACAAGCCTTTCTATATCTCTCTGTATATCGGAGGCTATAAATTGAGCAATTGTATCATTAATTTAGGAGCCTTGGACGACGTCATGCCTTTGCAGGTGATGAATGCATTAGGACTCTCGTGCACCAAGATGCATGACAAGTGTTATTCGCTTGAGTCTAAATCAGTGTCGTTGGTCGGACAATTAAAGGATGCTCAAGTACGATTGGCGGCTTGTCCTAAGAAGAAAATTATGATGACTATCTTGATAGACAACATTCCAGCTAGTTACAAGATGCTGCTAAGTAGAAGCTTCTGCGAAGATCTTGAAGGAGAGATACAATTGGATTGGTGATCCACGACCATTCCTTTAAAGAAGCACAGTTTCAATTTGGAACCAGAAACCAAGTCTCGGTTCACTGTGGTAAAGTCTCAAGATCCTCAAGCACAAGTGCTATATCAAGAAACGAGTCCTGGTACCTATGTTATGCTGTCAAAAATAACCGAAGAGAATCAAGAGGTTGTGTGCGCGGTTGGAGAATCAAAAGAAGAGCCAAAGTTGTGGACTATGCAGTTTGACGGAAGTTGTTCAACTATCGGTTCAAGAGCGGGGGTCGTGATAATTTCTCCCAATGGTCATTTGTATCCATTTGCATGCCGCTTACAGTTTGAATGTACAAATAATACAACGAAGTATGAGGTGCTTTTATTAGGCCTCAAGAATGTGAAGGACATGGGTATTAAATTACTCAGAGTTGAAGGTGGTGTAGAGCTGATCATGATGAAGATCGAAGGATAATTTCAAGTGAAAAAGGATTGCCTTAAACATTATAGATAGAAGGTGTGGAACGTAATCGATTGGTTCAAGGCATTTGACATCAAGTATATCCCATGCTCAAACTATAGCAAATCATATGCCCTTGCAGTATCTGCTTCATTTTTCATGCCTCATTCTGATTTCCGTCAGAATGCATTTGTTATTGAGCTAATATACAGGCCAGTCGTCCCCGACAATTGTGACAACTAGCAAGTCTTTGATGATGATGACCACATCAAAGATTTTCTCGTCATGGAAGATAATTTCAAAGGGCTATGCTTTGAGGGGAGTTTGTCTCCTTTTAGAGAATCAGTTACAGAGATCTCTGATATAACAGAAGCCTCAGAAGAGGCAGATTCAAGTATTATCCAATTGAAGGGTAATAAGATTCCCAAGGGTCTCTTATCCTTGGAGAATATATTTGACAGGCATGACAGATACATTCAAGGTCAAAGGAGATTAGATGATAAAACTTCTGCTAATCATTATCAAGTGAATATCGATTCCGAAGATAGGCCTAGGCTTGTTAATTTGGGCAAATGTTGTACTGCAGAAGAAAGTGAGAAGTTCATCTCTTTATTCAGACAATATCGAGATGTTTTCGCTTGGTCGTACAAAGACTTGAAGGTCTTCACACCCATTTAATTGTCTCATACAATTCCGTTGAAACCTGATGCTAAGCCCTTCAGTCATAAACAAAGCTATTATAATCTGCAAATTCAAGACACAATTTATGCGAAGATTCAGAAAATGGTGGATGCAAATATCATATTTCCAATTTAGCATTCAACATGGGTGTCAAACATAGTTCCTGTATGTAAGAAAAATGGTGAAATCAGGATTTATGTAGATTTCAGGAACTTGAACCAATCATAGAGCATACATTACAGACAGTCACTAGTTTAGAGATGTTGTCATTACTTGATGGTTATTCTGGATATAATCAGATTGTAGTGGCTAAGGAAGATCAGTTCAAGACAGCTTTCACTACCCCATGGGGTACGTTTGCATATGAAAGGATGCCTTTTGGCCTCATCAATGTTGGTGCTACATTTCAGAGAGCCATGGATTTGGCGTTTCGAGATTTGAAGAATAAATTGATTGTCGTCTACCTTGATGACCTCACTACTTTCTCAAAGACGTGGGGAGAACATTTTGCACACTTAGTGAAAGTGTTCGAAAGGTGCAGATACCACGGGATTTCCTTGAATCCTAAGAAGTCCATCTTCGTGGTGACGGAAGGCAAACTGCTTGGCCACATCATCTCCAAGGAGGGAACACGAATTGACCCTAGTCAGGTTGATTCCATCAGAAAATTGTCTCTACTAACAAGCAGAACTAGGGTACATTCCTTCTTCGGTAAAGTGAATTTCATACAAAGGTTTGTACCAGACTTCTCAGAGCTTACGAAAGACATATCAACTATGATGAAGAAAATGTCTGCTTTCAAGTGGACAGACGAAGGCAAGAAGGCGTTCGTTGCGATTAAAGAAGCTATCAGCCGAGCACCAGTGCTGGTCCGTACTGATTTTAATAAGGACTTCATCCTTTACTGTTATGCATCGGAACACACCATGTCTGCCATATTAACATAGAAATTGAATGAAGAGACCGAGTCTCCAATTGCTTTCATGAGTAGCAATTTTAAAGACAATGAGTTGCAATATTCTCAAATGGAGAAGAATGCATATGCAGTTGTTAGAGCTGTAAAGAATTTTAGATTTTATATCATGACAACTCACACAACAATAGATGTTACTGATCCAGTGGTTAAAAGTGAGCTAACTCAGCGAGAGATGGGCACCAAGAGAGGAAACTAGGTCACAAGGGTTCAAGAATACAACTTGGAGATCAAGCTGACCAAACTCGTTCGCGAGAGAGGTCTTTGTCAGTTGATGGTAGAACATGGTGATTTGAAGCACCAAGCTGATAGTGAACCTGAACCTGAAACTAAAGAAGATCTTCCTATGGTCCTATTTGTTGATTCTGCGGATGAATGGTATGCAGAAATTGTGTACTATTTAACTTATGGAGAATGTTTGATTCACATGAACAAATAGCAAAAGAGAACATTAAAATTGAAAGCGCAAAAGTTTGTGCTTTGGAACGACGTTCTATACAAGCAAGGGCTTGATGGAACCCTTTTGTTGTGTGTCAACAAAGACCAACAACGACGTTTGTTGGAGGGATTTCACAATGAAGCATGCGAAGGCCATTTCTCATCAAGGGTTACTGCATTCAAAATCCTACAAGCATAGTTCTTCTAGCCAACTATGTTTCGCAACGCATATGAATGGGTCTCAAAATGTCAGATCTGTTAGTAATTTGTCAACAAACTCAAGCTGGCAGTCATTCCCCTCAGGCCAATAATCATTGATGCTCCATTCCAACAACGGGGATTAGATTTTATTGGTCCTATCAACCCACGTTCCAACAAGGGGCATATTTATGTCCTCACAGGTATAGATTATTTGACAAAGTGGGTTAAGGCTATTCCAACTAAGCAAGCTACCTCAGAGGTCATTTGTGACTTTATGAAAGAGAATATTATTTCACGGTTCGGGGTACCATGCAAGATAGTAACTGACAATGCAACATGTTTCTCATCCAAGGAGGTACTGGAGTTTTTTTTATCATGGCATCATGTTATCACATTCATCAGATTATTACCCTCAAGGTAATGGACAGAGTGAGTCATCAAACAAAAACATAGTCACGATTATACGCAAGCTAGTTGATTCCAATCAAAAGACTTGGCATAAGAAGCTTTGCGACGCTCTCTGGGCTGATAGAATTACTCCCAAGAGAGCCATTGGTACTTCACCTTTCATCATTATGTACGGTACGGAGGCGATGCTACCTATCACGCTGGAATTGTCTGCTCTGCAGCTAGCGACCACAATTAAGGATGGTGAGTTCAAAGATCCTATTGAGAAACGCATCATGTACATGATGAAGCTAGAAGAAGAAAGAGTGGATGTCGTAGACAGAATCACTCAGCACTAGGAACGAGTGAAGAAAATATTTGATAAGAAGGCTCACCAGCAAGACTTCAAGATCGGTGATCAAGTCCTACTCTGGGACAAAAGACATGAGCCCAAGGGAATGCACAGAAAATTTGATTCCTTGTGGTTGGGGTCGTACAAGATCCACGAGTTCCTAGGGGAGAATACTTATATTCTCTCGCACTTGGATGGAAGGCTCTTTCTGCTGCCATACAGCGGATTATATCTAAAGCACTTCATCCCTCTAGGGATGGAATAATTTCATTTCCTTTATGTTTTCATAATGTGTTTCCCCTTTCCTTAATGTGGCAGTCGTGTTTTTATGTTTTCAGGAAGTTCCACTCTTAGGTGATTTTAGGAAAGTCTGGTCCTAGGTGATTTAGGGGAAAAGTCTTGTTCTAGGTGATTAGGAAAATGTCCTGACTCTATTGCCCAACTGATAAGACACTGGTCTAAGCTTGAAAGTTCAAAGACTCTCAATTCTCCTATGTCGTAAGTATCCGACATGGTCCCGAGACAGAGCCAATTGTTGTGCCAAATCAAATTTTTTACTTCATTAAGGCATTTTGTGAGAATCTAAAAAAAATTTTCGTCAAAAAGTCAAAAGGTCAAAATTTCTAAAAATAGACATCAAATTTAGGTTTTCTAGGTTTCTTGAGATACGGATGCTGGCAAATTTTTCTAAAAATAGAATCTCTGATTCAGGAGTCCTGCCTAATTCTGATTGGTTGATAATGCTTCACGATCAAGGTGGTCTAAACGAAATCTGCAAAAGATCGAGTTTTCTCTACTAGGTCAATTCTGCTTTTCAAAAGGTGAAGCACGAACTCCGATGCCATTAATGGAGGAAGTTCATCTACCAAGGTCAGATTCAAGACTTCAGTGTTGTTCAAAAGATGAAGAAATGTTGAGCAACTGATGACTGACGAAGAACAAAAAACGAAGCATGATGAATCTGAAAAATAAAGAAAATTTGAAAGAAGCCAAAATTTGGCTAAGTTTGGGTTTCCTGGGTGCCCCTAGAGGCTAGGGGCGCCCAGTTTGCCCAGAGATAGAACTTTTTTGGAGTTTTTCAGAAAACGTTAAAAAGGCCTCGTTAGCCCACTTCTGAGTGGTTAAAATTAGTCAAATTCAGTAGACGGGCCCAAAAAAGCTAGGATTCATCTCAAATATGCTTAGGCTATCCAGTTCACCCTTCATCCAGCGACAGTTGTATGGCGGATCATGAGAATCGATGACAGAAAGTAGTTGTCGGCATGCAAAATCAGGAAACTGCAGAGGAAGCTGAAAATTATCAAAAAATTTCTAAGGTATGAAAACCCAGGCGCCCCTGAAGGCCAAGGGAGCCCAAGATTCCCAGAGTTAGATTATTTTTCAGTATTCTCTAGAAAATTGCAAATATTCCTCCGTGAGCTCAGTTAGTTTCACAGAAAATTAGTATGGTCCCTTTTCTGAGGCAAGCAAAAGGTATAATCAATTCAATTTTCATCAAGCTTGCCTGATTGCCTAATCATCAATCTTAGTTTTACTCCGGTAGGCGAGATTCAGCATCCAAACAGGGGCCCACAATCACCGGAGCACACACAAAAAATGAAAAATAAGCAAAGTTTGAAAATCTCAGAAAATGACTAAGGCAAGAGATCCTAGGCGCCCCTGTCTAATCTGGGCACCTGGGTTCTCCAGAGATAGAAAATTTTATGCCCCAATTATGTTTCTTTCCAGTCGTTTCCCGATCTTCATTCGACGATGCTTTCCAGGAATCAAAATTGCAGTCAAACATCATCAAATCGAGGCTGGGGATCAAATCAGAATTGATAAAATTTTAAGATGCCATGATCAATTAGCTTTTTCAGTCAAAGGCAATAGTTTACCGTCTTGTTGAAGTCGGAGGTAGGCCACGCCGGAGTCAGAACGAGTGCAAAAGTTTCAAAACGAAGGAAAATTGGCTAACACTTTTGCAACTTCGCGTGTTTGATGATATCATCAAAGTAGCAGTTTTTTTCATCATCCTCACACATGAACCTTAGGCAACTATAAAATAGGAATTCATCTTATGCGAGCATATCAACTTGGATTTTTGGTCAAAGAGTTGCTATCTTCATGGATAAGCTTCAAGATTTATGCTTTCACAAAGAAAGTAGCTTTTTGTTCTAAAGTTCTATAAAAACAAGCCTTTGGCCTCGTTTATTTATTATTTTTGCATGTTGTATCTAGAGGAAGGAAATATTATTTTGAAGATTTGAGAACCCAAACGGAGTGCTTTTTCAGTGTTCTTCGTGGTTTCAGGATTGGGAAGCACAGAGACACGCTTTTTCAAGGTCTATTTTTCTAGGGTATCATTTTCCAGAAGCATAACTGGAGATTTTTCAATTTTCATCGAAATGGGTTTATCTGGTATTACGTCCTCTTGAAGATTGGAAAATTTTAGTTTTCCCAAAATCTACTTTTTGCCGCTTTTTGAGGAAATACTCTACTTTTTTTGGAAACCAATGATCTGGTTGCTTCAAAACGAGATTGTCTACAAAACCCACATGCCAGCGTTTTCTTTTGAAAGCTACTTTTTAAAAGAAATCAGCAAACATTTTTCAGCCTTTTGTGCAAAATATTTCCAAACATAGGCATGTTCAAAGGCATTCTTCAAGTTTTTCGGTATGCAATCCTCTCCAATAGAAATCAAGCCTAAAACAACGTTGGTTCATGATTATTTGAGAACCATCAAGACAAATTTGCATAAGGTGCTTCCAATATTCAATTTGCATGCTTTAGAAGACGCAGGAAACATTGCCATCAAGAATCTGAGTCACTCTGGGTTGCTTGCAGCAACTTCATTCCCCGTCACAATGCAAAGCATTGAATTCGTAATCGTTTGTACTACGTATTACAATTCACTTAAAGGGAAATCCAATCAGTAGATGGGCATGTACTCTGCAGCCTTAGGCCTAATGACAAAAAAATATTTTTCAATACCATCGTGGAAGGAGAACTTTCTCATTTCTATTGAAGAATGCAAGGTGTGGCACAATGACAAGGAAAAATATCAGAAAAGAATTGCTCAAAAGTGGCTAAAAGAGAAGTAGAATGTTATAAGAACATTGGACGTGGAGAGTTCAAAAAAAATATCAGTGGGTGATGTCGTCAATGGAGCAGCGATGTAGATAAGAATGGAACTCAAAAAGCGGCAGTTAACTCAATGCTTTTTTCTGATTTAAAGTTGTCGCTTTCATTCAAGCTTATCCATTCTTTAAATAGAAAAATCACTTTGTAATAGTTGGAGCTTTCTCTGCTTCAAATCAAATTGTTTTAAACCAGGTGTTAGATCTTTTGTCTAGAATAGAAATAAAGCTTGCAAGTTGGCAAGTTAGTTAGCTAGGATCAAGGAAATTTTAGGGTTCCCTACTCCTTTGATTTGTGTATAAATAAGAGTAGCCTTGCCCATTGTTGAGTAATTATAATTGTGATAGCAAAATTTGTTGAGCCTATTCTTGCCTGCAAATTGTTATTCAAGTGCTTGTTCACTTTGTGTTATTTGTAATCCAGTGTTTGATCGCATATTGTATGCATGTCTTTGCTGCAATACTATTGTTCTGGAGTTGTAATAGCTTTTTGATATTGAGAAAGGAAATCTCGCGCCTTCCATTGCTCTGATTCTCTGTCTCATGTTCATTTAGTTTATTGCCATATGTGTTGCTTGCATATTCTTACTTTCATTTTACATCCTAAAAGTACAGTGAGTCTTCAGGAGCAATATGGAATAAGTTTATTTGAGTTTTTGTGTTAATGTATCATTCCATGTTTACTTTTGATTCCTAAGCTCTGAATTTACTTGGGTTGTCAAAAGCGTCATTTAGTTTAGGCCTAGCTGTAGTTAGAAGTTTAAATAAAAAACCTCTGCTGCAACGATAGAGTTTTATAACCTTGTACTCGCAACTGAGAATCAAAAAGATATGCAATTTAGTTTATTTATCTTTTAAGCAATCATCAGCAAAGAGGGAACTTCCCCTCCTAATTTGAAGAGTAGTTTATTTGTGCATAGTTGTCCATTTCCAACTCACATTTCAGAGATGCAAATTGAAACGCCAACACAATCAAGGAAAATTTTGTCTAATTAAAGGAGACAAGGTCACTAGCATCAAGGTGGGCTATTGCTTGAGCACTAGCACTTTAGGGTGGTAGTGACATTGTAATGTATAGTTCCAAGTTTTAGGGGGCAGTTTGGGTTAAGGCTCGGGGTGTTTGCAATATCCTTTTATGATCATTGAAATAGCTAGAAATAGGTGAAACTGGTCCTAAAACATACTAGTGAAATGGACACTAAAATGAGTAGAAACATAAGATGGGGATTACAAAGTATGCAATTTCTATCTTCAAATATTAAGCAATTTTTGACCTGAACATATGCATTATATGCATCAAGAATACTCCACCATGGATTAGATGATCATGGATATTTTGGGTTGAAATCTCTTATGAAATATAAGAATGTCATTCATGTGAGGCATCTAACTTATATTGGTATTATTTCCAATGTTTTCTTGAATCATATTGAAATATGAAATAAATTCCATATGTGCTCTATTGATGGTTGTTGATTATTCAACCAAAGATTGTCTCCCATTCCCTTGAATTGGTTCCAGAACAATGTCCCAAATGAATACCAACTATTAAGTGATCCAACAAGTATAAACCACCTAAAGTCTTGTCTCTAAATGATGTTGGAAGTCATCTTAGGAAAACATTATATTTAGTGATGAGATATAAGCAACATAGAATGGACACATCTTAATTGTGGTCTAAAGGGATTTGAGAAGGAATTTCCATTATAAAAAGGTAATGTTTTAGAGAAGCCATGACGGTGTCATCCCATTGTATTATATTTAATGGACACAAAATTCAATGTCACAAAAGATAATTCTTTGTGGTCACATGTTATTTTCGATTTTTTGAGCAATAAGGTTAATTATTTATCTTCCTAGGAATCAAGAGTTTCTAGGAAGGGAATCTAAGCTCTCTAAAATAAAGTGAATCTTGATGGAGAAGGGATCCAAAGGGGCACATAGATCAACAAATTCTTCATATCCTTTTCCTTGTATCTTATTAGACAAATCAAGTTTGCATCCTTCTCATACAACCAATCCTAAATTAGATATGTTATTAGAGTTGTTTACAATGTCACCTAGTGGATTAGGTGTGGCTTATTTCAAGACAAATGCCTCACATGTCAATATTTGCACATTTCAAGGTCCCAAAACATTAAAAGAGTGCCAAATTAGTTATAAGGAGCTAGCTAGCACAAACAAAATAGTTCACAAATATATCAAAGGTATGGAAAGTATAAAAGAAAATGACCCACTTAGCCTTCCATTCATATTGTTGGGTGTCAGTTTAGTTCTTGGATAACCTAACTGTCTAATTACATCCTTATGCATCTCATAACTTGTTACAATAGTTTGTGAAGCTTTAGAATTCAAAATTCTCAAGTAACAAATTTTAGATTTTGATCATCTTCTCCTGCTTTGGCATTAAATCTAAAAACTATTAAGGGAAAAGAGTATGAAAGTGCATAAAAGAGAAATGAGCATAACAAACATCAAGATAGTTTTCACCTTATGACTTGCTCATCAAGAAACACATAGTAACCAAAAAAATGCAATATTTACCAACATATTTTCAACTACAACAAAGGTAAAAGAAACAATACTCCATGAGATTGCAAGATAAATTGTAAAAATAAAGAAAATGGAAAGTAATTACTAAGCATTAACAATTAGATATCAAGAACATACACATTGTTCCAACGTTAACAGCTTTTAAATATTTGCAAAGAATGAAACTAAAGTAACTAAGGTTAAAAGACTATTGTATTGCAAAGCTAACAAAAAGTCAAAAAGATGTTATAATTGAGCTCGAAGCTCTTATTCATATCTACACTACTTATCAAAATCCTAACAAATGATCCACTAGTCTCCTACTATCAAACCTACCTAGATTTCAAGTTCAATGGACAACTCCATGATTTAAGTGTCAATTTCAATAATCACCAACATGGGTTTACCAAGTTATGATGACATCCCTAGCATATCCCTTTTAATGGCCCACTTGTTATGGTTTGCTTTCAACGCTCTCATTTCTAGGTTTTTTTTTAATTCTCCACTAATTTTAGTTGATTGCAACATGAGATAGAGTAGACAAGCCTAAGATTTATCTTAAGACTAGCCTTGGAAGGGAAAATTCAATTTTGTGTTACTTTTCAAGTCAAGTTGGTCCATAGGATTGAAAATTCTAAGTGTTGAGACCTTTATTCAGAAGCCAAAATAAAGTCACCCTCACTTGTCAAGTGAATTTTATACACTTGTTGTGTGACTGAGAGGGACACGCCATCTTTAAAGACTACCATTTTCTTTCTTTATTTGTTCTACATCTTTTGAAGCCACACCCTTTGTTGGATCTATCGTTTTGAATTTCCTCCCTTATCAAAACTATCCCAAGACCCTGATATTTCATGAGGTCGCCACCTCTCTTATCGAATAGGTCTATCACCTTTTTCTCAAAAAACTTTTTTCACCTTTGAGTATTGATTCCATGTCAACCTTCAAGATTACCCACAACCATTGGATTTGATCATATCAATAGCACACAACTTATCATTATTGTCAAGAAAATGACATACCAAGACTTCTTTGTAGGAATTGACATTTTTACCTTGGAGGGGCCAGCCTTTTATTTATAATTAGTCATTTTGTTTGTGCCATCTTTGTATTTTGGAGGGAACAATTGTCGATAAATTAGATTACATCAACCATTTGTAGGATCCTCGTTGTTTAAGTATTCATAATGAATCACCACTTGTACGTTGGAGGGATCCATCTTTCATCCAATCATTTCCTTCCTTTTTTTGGAGTAGTTCCCATCGTAGGATTTCACCTAACCAGAAACTTTCGAAAATTGCTATTGTCAGACCCCGGTTCTCTAAAAGGTCATCCTCGTCTCTTCTTTAACATGTTGGCCCTTTTATTCCAACTTGATCAAGATTTGTGGAAAAATTCACTAAGGAAGAAAGCTGGCGTAGCTGCAAATATTGGTACATTTTTTAGTGGTGTAATTCCTCTATAGAACTCCAATTATACTTCTGAATGTGTTCCTTGTTGATTCTTATGCATATTTAGAGATCCTTGCAATGAATCAGTTTTAAGGTTTTATTAATATCACTATTTCAATTGTACACAATACTCATTTTCCACATCCTCTGCCTTTAGCAAAACTCTAAATTATTTATAAGTATTTGGAATCCTCCAACATTATAGACCATAGCATTCAGAAGCCCGGTAGTATCAAACTAGCCCAAATTCATGCCCTTTGCATCTTATTGTAGTGTAAGCTCACATTTCTTTAAAAAAGCCAATATGGAAACAAGGGAAGAAACCCCAAGAGATAAATGATTAGAAAAAAATGATGGATGAACCCTGGAGAGAGGTGATAAAAATAAACCAGAAAGAAAATATGATAAATAAAGAAAAACCCAAGATGAGAGGAAAATGCTAGACAAACCCAAGAGGGAAATGATAAGAAAATGCGACACAAACACAAGAGGGAAATGACAAGTTAATGTTAGATTAACCCAAAAGGAAAGTGATCAAGGTGGGGACCCAATAGAATAACGAGAAAATTGCAGATAAAGCTAACGAGGGAAATGATTAAAAAAATCATCTTGAGAAACCAAGATGGTATGAAGGGGAAGAACCCAAGCAAGAAAATGTGACAAATAATGCAATGGAGAGCACAAATATGTTTGTAAAAAGTAAATCGTGCAACTATATTCGCTATATATGAAAATAGCAACTTATATTATGTGACAAAAGATATAAGAGTCATGTGCCTTAGAATTTCAGTACAAACTACTATAATGATAGTATTGATCATTTGTTGTAGTTTGCGATGTACTACCATCATAGTTTGTCTCAATCGCTTCAAAATTCTTGCAATAACTTCCTTACACATGACTTGGAGGGAAAATTCGGTTATAACAGGCAGCAACAAATTCTAGTCAAGGTGCCCATGGTACAACTGCCCATTGGGAAGGTGCACTTCAAGTTCTGTGAAGGTGTTCTTCCAATTTAAGTGACTTCTATTCCAGTTTTCACCTTCTAAGTTCTTTGTAACTCAATATTTGATCTTTGCCTTAAAGAATGAGTGTTACGTCTTGTCTTCAATAACTCATCTTTAATGGTGATACTAGCTAAATTTATTAACATGTTTGATCCATTTCATATGAAAAAACCTTCCAACAAAAATATCAACCAATGATTTTGACCGATTGCTTAAGAAGTTCAAAAAAACACGCTACTAGAAGCAAAAGTTTTTATTCCTAAATTAATTTTTCAAACAATTTGATACAATTACAAGACATAATCATTATCTTTGAGAACTAGCATTCCACAAGAGATTACCAATATGGTTATGAGCCATGATCCTGTATGCCAAAATTATTCAAGAAACTCAAAGGTGATATGACTAAGAGTCCTTAACTCTTTACTCGCACTTTTTCAACTCCTACATTGATGAAGTGGAAGAGCTCATTTGCATACTTGTTAGGTCTTAACATACAAACAGGAAAAACCGAGTCCTTAACTCTTTACTTGCACTTTGTCAACTCCTACATGGATGAAGTGGAAGAGCTCATTTGCATACTTGTTAGGTCTTAACATAGAAACAGGAAAAGCCCCAAAGGTATACAAATTAACCATCATTAACTTTTTTTTGACGCCCACATTTTCCACACTCATATATCCAACATGTCCTAAATGGGAGTTGTATTCCTTTAAGACTTATATCACATCATGTTTTTTGTTGATAAAATATATTAATAACTCACACAAGTAGAATCTCCAAAAGCAAATTGCCTTCTATGATTATCACAAGTTTGTCACTAACTCAGGTAAAGTAAAAAAACACAGGCTTCAACATGACTTACAAAGAGCTTGCAACAAATTTGGTATGCAGGCAATTGAGGTGTTTTATTATTATACTTGAATGTTTCTTGATTGACCTTACCTATGACTTATGTTGTGAAATAACACTAGACAGTGAATTTACTATTTCTCTCTAAAATTAATATACGGTTGTGATTTTGGAGGTTTTTACATAGGATTGCATGGAAATTCCTTGAGAGG
Organism: Cunninghamia lanceolata; assembly: GCA_027924645.1. Classification (NCBI taxonomy): domain Eukaryota; kingdom Viridiplantae; phylum Streptophyta; class Pinopsida; order Cupressales; family Cupressaceae; genus Cunninghamia; species Cunninghamia lanceolata. Next base: position 817,017 of record BSBN01000326.1, on the reverse strand, counting down.
GATCTTGCCTCGACACTCTCCAATAGCGTTCAGGAAAATGGGGAAATAGGACATTTCATCATATAGTTACATAGACTGCTTCTTCCACTCTTTGACTCTAAACACTTCTCCAGATTGGATCTTCTACATAGGATTTAATTGCCTGAGGATTCACATTTAGGATTTACCCATTTCTGACATTAAAGTAGGCAATAGCTATGGGTGAGAGTCGTCAATATAATGACACAGGCATAATGCATCTTATTGGACATTTTTAATACAGTACCAATCACAAGGCTGCTCCTCTCTGACTCAATAGAATTATACCAGCAACCCATGGGTGTACTCAAATGGGTTTATGTCAATTAAAAAATGAAATATGCTATATAAAAGTAGACAATAAGTATCATTCCTCGTATACACTGAATTGGCAAAACCAAAAAAAAACCTCTACCATACATGTCTAGTCAACCACGGGAATCAATCACTTCTAGAATAGGGATTCCCAACAATCGCAAATACTGATGAGATCCATTCAGTGCATAACTGACTTAAACTTATAAGCTTTCACAATCAGACCTTTCAACACATACAAATTTATTCAAAAGAACATTCAAGTAGGGGGCGAACCAAAATTGTGACCTACTATTGAATCTCCTGAAAGACAATACAACAACTTGCTGGACCACAAGCAAGCTGAACAGAACTAACATAATCTAACATTCTTAAAACTTTCAGATAGCTGCAAAGTACTCTTTGCTCAATTTGGGGTCTGGCTTCATTGATTTCTCCCCTGGCTTCCACCCAGCTGGGCAAACTTCATCCGGGTTATCTTGCACATATTGAAGAGCCTGAAGCAAAAATATATGAATCAGTAGTCTAGCGAGTGCATAGTAAGAGAGTGCCTTATACTCCTATTTGCAGTACTGAAAAGAAAGTGAGACTTTATCCATACCTGTAAAGTGCGCATTGTTTCATCCACACTCCGACCAATGGCTAGATTGTTGATTGTTGAATGTTGAATCACACCCTCTTTGTCAATGATAAAAAGTCCTCTTAATGCTATGCCCTATTAGGAAACAAACACAAGCGATGCATATTAGTAGCGAAGTAGTGCCCTTAAATTCCATCACCATTGTTCAACACAAAAACCCAAGGAAAAGAGGTTCAAAAAGATGGGAGAGAAGATCACAGACCAAACAAATACAGGAGATGCATATTACTTGCAATGTAGACCCTAAGAATCCACCAGTATTGGTCAACACAAAAATCCAAGGAAAAGAGTTTCAAAAAGTCAAGAGAGATCTGTGGGTTGGTTAGGAGTCTACAAGCATATTTCATTGCCAAGGCCTGATTCAAAAATACAGGCTCCTTAATATTTAAACCACGAAATTTATTATCTTTTGTGATCAAGTTCTATGCAACAAGGTACTCAAAGTTCCAGTTTGGTCCTTTCCACAAGAATTTTCATTAAATTTGGATCATTTATTCAATATTTTGGGGCAGGGGTAGCAAGTTCATAAGATAAATGGAAACCAATTGTAAAACTGCTCTAATTAGCTGTATCCTGCAAACCTAAGTTACCAGTTCAGGTTCAGGTTCCAGGGTTCGGTATGGGGGTTTGGCAAAAAAATTTGGGGATTGGGTTCATATTGGGCTCATCCATACAAAAAAATATTAAAATCATAATTATTTACATAGGTCGGCCTAAAAATAGAATTTAAATTCATAAATATGTATTATTGTATTACTAAATTTAAAAATATCAACAGGGGTGTGATCAAGTGGTTGAGTCGTTTGGTTCTCATGTTGGAGACCAAGATTCAACTCTCCCTAGGCACATCTTAGCACTGTAAGGTGTGTTGAGCAGTAGCTCCGCTAGAATTGCATCCAGATAGTGCTGGAAGGTGCGGTATTGACACAGCTAGATAGTGTTGGAACATGCAGCATGTGGAATGTGGCAAGGGTAGTCCCACTAAAATGCAGATAGACAATTGCGGCAGCAATAATCCCGCTAGAAATATGTAGATGGAAAGAGCAGCAAGAATAGGTACGGTCCTTCAAGTGGCATTAATGCTGAAGTAGTATAGGCCTAGTATTCTCAATATTGCAATGAGAGTGGGCCCTAATTCAACCTACATATCTAATATCAACAAAAATATTATATTAAATTATAAATATTAAAATTTAACTATATTATATATTTTTATTGGTATTTTACAATGGCACTCCCAAAACCTCCCGAATCTAGGGCTTGTGTGAACAGATTTTCCTGGTTGAGCGACAAAAAACATCTTGTCGCAAGCTAAGACAACACAGATAGGAATGGCGATCCCTCCATTTTGGGAAAGAGAGATGAAAACCCCCCTTCAACCGTTCATGGAGTCAAGAGGCAACGGCTGGATTTATACTCAGGGCGCTCTATGTCTCAAAGCCTTGTGCAAAAACTAGGGCATCCATTTAGGGAAGCCACCATGAAAGAGAAAAATGATGCCTACACTATCTCCTTCCACGATTCGCCTTTCAAATATGGTAAGACACAGCAACAATTTAGGCTTTGCAAATGTCGTTGGCACTCATGCTAGGGTAGATTTTGCAATGACAGCCTATTCTAATGTGCAACAAAATAGGATCCACCCAAATGAAGGTCAAGCCTCTTCAATGTGCTAAAAAGCCCCTTGTTCTGGTAATTGGAGACACTATTAGAGATGAAGTAATCAAAAGCAAAGAATTGTATGCTGCGAACAAGTTAATCAGTAGATTCAACAGCTTTTGGCCTAGCCTTCCATATTTGCACAAATGGATGACTGAAAATTGGCGACCCTATATGAAAGGTAACCATGAAATTTATCCTTGGGCTCATGGATTCTTTATTGTGGTTTTTGACAAAGTACAGGATCAAAATGCTATTTTCTATAATTATCTCTAGTTTTGGGGCCAGCATGCACTCCACGGCACCCCACCTTTAATCCTCCTATAGAATCATTCACTGTTATGCCGGTATGGGATCATCTCCCAAATCACCCACTTCAGTTTTGGTCTGACTCATGTCTTGAAGCCATTTGTAATGTCCCATAGGCTGGCAGTGGGTGATGTCCCTGTTGATGATTGTTTTTCGACAAGTCAACAATAGAGTAAAACACTAGAGTATCCCACTCTCTCTTGAATAAAGCTCTTCAAAGGCTAAACTATGTAATCCAGTGAAGTAACTCCAAGGTTCCTTATTTATGATTCATGATGGGTTAACTCAGTGATTACATGTGATCTTGTTGATAATCACAAAGGGACTTACATTAGACTTTTTCATATTTCCTTAGCTTATTCCTCCCTTCAGTGTGGATGATGTATCAATAATAAAGAAAAGCAAAAGATAAGGGTTCAGAAAGGCTAATCTAAGGTCAATGAAGCAATGATGATGTATGAATAGACAAACCCCTGAATTAACCTAACTCCACTTCGCCAAGGATGCCTACAACTACGTGAAGTTGGTGCAATCTCCTAAGGTTACGCGAATGGTTTTCAAATCATGAAGGCTTATGTAAGCACCCATCGGATGGCGCAGCTCAAACAAACATCCACAATCGAACTTAAGCAAATAATAAGGCTCAGACTAGCTTTACACAACACTTCACCAGCAATGAATGTTAAAAGCATGAGCTAGGAGTTGATCAATATCCAATACAAACATGCATTACATCAATGAACTTCTAATCTACTTCTAATCTATTTTGAAACATCTCTCCATTTCATCGAAATACAAGAAACCATGTTATTCCACAAAACAACACTTAAACACCAAATGAATTCCAATGTCTTTGCATTAATCTTTAGAAATATTTACAACAACTTCCAGCACTCTCAGAGAATTTCGAGAGTCTCTTCTATTCTACTGCTACTTGTCTACAAACTGAACTACTATTTTACAAATGAGGCAACAAGGCCTTTATATAGAGGTCCAGAAATACAACGAATGGCTAAGATCAATCCACGTAGCCAAGGGCTCAGATCATGCCATCTCAATAGGTAGTTACAACAAACTTCTATTTTTAGTACATATGAGAGGCAATGAAGGCACGCTTTCCAAGAAGATAAGATAAGATGGAATCTTCTAGAGCATCTTCCACATGGACGTCCTCCTTAGCTTCTTGCTTGTCGAAGATATATTGAATGCGACTGAATGATGTGGCGAATTGTAATTAGATGATGTGTACTTGCCACGTAGGTGCCACCTCAGCATACTTGTGGATTTCAACTGTTAATTCAATTTGTTCTAAGGGCATATTCCCAAATTGTATCATCTTTGTGATGTCTTCGATGTGATTGCTTGAACTTGTATGCTTGGGAATGTATCTTCAATGATCTTGCCTTGTTCATTGACTTGTAAAATGGATGTATGTGATATATGTTGCTTCACTTGATTAACTTCGTGATGTTTCTTCTTCTCTGCAGGATACATAAAGCTCTTCTTGGAGGTAAGTTGATCTTCTTGGATGATACTTCCTGAAGGGTAATGTATATGATGATGATGTTGCTTGCTTCATGTAAGAGTAGATGACGATGATGACATGAAGTAGAGTAGATGACAATGCTTCATTCATGAATCAGAGTAGGAGATCTCTCTTGGACTTGAAAATTTGTGTAAAAAAAAAACTTGAAGTTGAATGGATGAACGCCTTGAAATGTTTGATGATGAAGTATAATCCCATGGATGGATGCCGTCTATGATGATGTATACTTGAAATGCTCCAATTTGATGATCTTGAAGAGAGTCCTTTGGAGCAGCTACTTGATGCCTTCTTGATGTTATGATTGATAAAGAAACTAGTTGATACTTGAAATGACTACTTGGAGCAGCAGATAGGATGTTTTCTCCAACTTAGTAACTTGTTGACTCTGGATGTTAGCTCCTTTCATGATTCCTTAGCTCCATTCACACTCCTGCAACACACAAGGAAGGAGACAACATCAATCCTTTTAACTGATTTCATAATACATAGGGATCATTCAACATTCTTATCATCAAATTGACTGCACTTTAGATATCTCAAGGATTTCAAACATAAAATGATGACATTTCTTAAAAAACCTACTTAAAAGACTATCTTATGCAAACTCTTTCTAGGCGCAGCAGATCACAGTGTGTTTTCTTCTTAGAGTTTCACCTCTTGGAAAGTAGTTCAGACTTCTTTAATTTGTCGCATTAGATGAGAAATTGTTTCTCCACATGAAAGAAATCATAAATTCCAAACTAAGCATTGCACCAAGAGATGCCAATTCTATCTTCTAGTTGAATGATCACATGGAACTTTGAATTAGATTCCCCCCCACAATTGGCGCATTGGCTCAATGTTTCAATCTGCTGCTTGAAAATCACTTTAAAACTTGAGTTAAACCACTCTCTACTAGTGGCGCAGTAGATGAGGAATTCGCTGTTTGGTTATTATGATCACTTAGAACTTGAAACAAGTCACTTCATGTTTGGGCGCAATGGATCAACATCTTGATTACTTCTTGAAAGCCTTTAAAACTCCATCTTAATGTGGCGCAGCAGATCAATAACTTGGAGACTTCTTAAAAAGTGTTTAAAACTTGATTTCATGCTACATTTATTCCAACCTTGAAGGGGCGCAGCACTTGAGGTATTTGGATCCTCTATGAGTCTCTTAAAATATTCTTAACCTTTCCCATTGAGGTGGCGCACTGGATCAAGAATTTGATCTCTCCTGATCATGGCACATGAGATATGTATTTTGATCCTTGTTTGATATCCCTCTACAAGGGCATTGTGGTTGGAGATTTTGGACTCTTCTAAAGATAGCGCATTGGGTGTGGCGGCGCAGATGACCATTTTGGAATCCTCTAGCTGTCTGCTATAATTGTTCTCTTTCACTCAACATTGATCCCTTCATTGTGATGCTTGGGATCAGAAATTTATCTTCACTTGAGTGTCTTTGTTAACTTTATCATCCTTCAATGATGGCGCATGAGATGATGATCTTGATGCTTGCTGGATAGCCTTTGACAATCATTGTGATGCTTGGGATCAGAAATTTATCTTCACTTGAGTGTCTTTGTTAACTTTATCATCCTTCAATGATGGCGCATGAGATGATGATCTTGATGCTTGCTGGATAGCCTTTGACAAAACTTAAATCCAACCTTATTCTAAGGTGGTGCACTGGATAAGGATATTGAGTTCTTCTTGAAAGTGTGTCACAAACCAATCAGCAACCTCTTATATGTGGCGCATTAGATAAAAGGTTTGAATCCTCCTTGAAAATATGTTCAAAACTCACAAGAGTTGAGGGTTTTCACTTCTTCTTGAAACTCATTATAAACTATAAACTCATCCCCTCCTAATGGCACATTAGATCAAGAATCTGATCTCTTGATTTTTGAACATCTTGACAACTTTCTCTTCACCAAATTTAATCTTTCCTTATGGCGGATTAGATGGAGTTTTCATGCTCTTCATGGCTTTGGCGCATTACTTGATGATTTTGATATCTCCTTGAAACTAGTGGTTTGGGCGCATTAGATCAAGATTCTTGGATCCTCTTTAAAGCTTGCCTTGAAGATGTCAAAAGTTGGCGCCTTGGATGAGAGTTTTGGATCCTTCTTCAACATGATGTCAAAACTTAAACTTAAATCACCTTCCAAAGATGGCGCGTTAGATGAGCTTTTTGATGCTTGGATAAAATATGTTCTAAAACCATCCTTACCTCTTCTTCACAAAGGCGCAAGAGATCTGTCGCATTGGATCATGATTTTGATCTCCGGTTGGAAGTGATGTGTTTCATCAAGATTTTGTGCCACTCTTATGTCCTTGCGCACTGGATCAACTTTTGCGCTCCCTTCAGTACTTAGCCATTTTTCAGGGTCTCTCATGGCAAGGTATATTGAAAAATATTTAAAGTATAAATTTCTTATACTTTAAATATTTTTCAATATACCTTTCAGGATGTTTGAGATAGGTCTCGAATCCACCGGATTTAACATGCAAAATCTAGAATTTGGAGGATTAACCAGATTTCAAACTTAGTCAATTTTTCAAGATTTTCAGGATATCAAGCTACCAGACTTAGTCATTTTCAGGATCTCAAACATACATCAGGATTGATCTCAGTATTCATTATTTGGATGGAATTTGATCAAGACTCTTTCATTACTGCAAGTTCATGTTCAAGATGAGACTTCCAGTTATAAAGCAAAACCTTCTAGGAGAGAGACTTATTGTTGTATTGGCAGAGGAAACGAACCTAAGACATCATCCAAATGCAAAGCATCAGAGCTCAAAAAAAAAGGGGGTCCCCATTTGCAATGGGGCGATGTGTGATTAGGTCACAACAGTGCCCCACTGAGTGGGAGATGGGCCCCATCAAAGGGAGATGAGCCCCATGGAAGGGAGATGAGCCCCTTCCCACCGCTCGTGGCCCAAGGTCTCCTCGTGTGTGCTCCGACAACGGGTAGGAGATGAGCACTTCCACTAGCCCTTAACGTCAGGGAGCACCATTCACCACCAGTTCAGGGTTTTGGCGTAGTGGTTGCCTAGCTTGGTATTAGAGCCGAGGTCTCAAGGTCGAGACTCTTCGGGGCGAGCAAACTGTAATGTCCCTTAGGCTGGCAATGGGTGATGCGCCCCACCAGGTGGGAGAGGGGCCACATCGAAGGGAGATGAGCCCCTTCCCAGCGCTTGTGGTCCAAGGTCTCCTCGTGTACGCTCCGATAGCGAGTAGGAGATGAGCCCTTCCGCTACTAGCCCTTAACGCCGAGGAGTGCCATTCACCACCAGTCCAGGCTTTTGGCGTAGTGGTTGCCTAGCTTAGTATCAGAGCCGAGGTCTCGGGGATGAGACTCTTCGGGGCGAGCGGACTATAATGTCCCGTAGGCTGATGGTGGGTGTTGTGCCCCACCGGGTGGGAGATGGGCCCCACCGAAGGCAGATGAGCCCCTTCCTAGCGCTCGTGGCCCAAGGTCTCCTCATGTACGCTCCGACAGCGAGTAGGAGATGAGCCCTTCCACTGGCCCTTAATGCCGGGGGCACCATTCACCACCAGTCCGGGCTTTTGGCATAGTGGTTGCCTAGCTTGGTATCAGAGCCGAGGTCTCGAGGTCGAGACTCTTCAGGGCGAGCGGACTGTAATGTCCCGTAGGCTGGCGGTGGGTGATGTGCCCCACCGGGTGGAAGATGGGCCCCATCAAAGGGAGATGAGCCCCTTCCCAATGCTCGTGGCCCAAGGTCTCCTCGTGTACGCTCCGGCAGCGGGTAGGAGATGAGCCCTTCCGCTGGCCCTTAACGCCGAGTGGCACCATTCACCACCAATCCAGGCTTTTGGCGTAGTGGTTGCCTAGCTTAGTATCAGAGCCAAGGTCTCGAGGTCGAGACTCTTCGAGGCAAGCAGACTGTAATGTCCCGTAGGTTGGCAGTGGGTGATGTGCCCCACCGGGTGGGAGATGCGCCCCATCGAAGGGAGATGAGCCCCTTCCTAGCGCTCGTGGCCCAAGGTCTCCTTGTGTACGCCACGGCAACGGGTAGGAGATGAGCCCTTCCGTTGGGAGATGAGCCCCTTCCCAATGCTCATGGCCCAAGGTCTCCTCGTGTACGCTCTCGCAACGAGTTGGAGATGAGACCTTTTGCTAGCCCTTAACGCCATCTCCCACCCGGGGAGGCACATCACCCACCACCAGCCTACGAAACATTACAGTCTGCTCACCCCAAAGAGTCTCGACCTCGAGACCTCGGCTTTGATACCAAGCAAGGCAACCACTACGCCAAAGGCCCGGACTGGTGGTGAATGGCGCCCCCCGGCGTTAAGGGCCAGCGGTAGGGCTCATCTCCTACCCGCCGCCGAAGCGTGCACGAGGAGACCTTGGACCACGAGTGCTGGAAAGGGGCTCATCTCCCTTCAATGGGGCCCATCTCCCACCCGGTGGGGCACATCACCCACCACCAGCGTACGGGACATTACAGTCCGCTCGCCTCGAAGAGTCTCGACCTCAAGACCTCGGCTCTGATACCAAGCTAGGCAACCACTACGCCAAAAGCCCAGACTGGTGGTAAATGGCCCGGCGTTAAGGGCCAACGGAAGGGCTCATCTCCTACCTGCTCCCAGAGCGTACACGAGGAGACCTTGGGCCACGAGCGCTAGGAAGGGGCTCATCTCCCACTCGGTGGGGCACATCACCCACCGCCAGCCTACAGGGCATTACACCATTGGCAATTCATTGGACAGCTTCTTGACGTTAGATACTGGCACTTCTAATTCCTCCCACACAACTTTTGCTAAATCTTGGTTGATTTATACGTCACAAAAAATCTTCATGTAGACAGTATTTTAAAATTTGCAGATTATAGTTGGTCTTGGCCCTTGGATTATGAGGGACAACCTTTTCAATACCACAGGTGTCATGATACAAGGCTCATTGCTACAAATTGCCCCAGTATCGAACACAAATTGGATTGTCAGGATTCATGGTGGAAAGAAGCCCTTCACCACCATTATACTATTGAAGGTCCCTTGGAGGAATCTTATGAGCTCACTCAGGGCTCGTCTATGCCACCTAAGAGTGCAAACAATTCACAAAATCCTTCATTAAAGCAAAGGAAAACCTCTCCAAAAGAAAAGGAAAGATTCAACCAAAAAGGATTCAGTTTCACACAATATCTCTTCGATCTCATGTCAAATTGGGTGAAAATGTATCAAAATTGGATCATGCAAATACATCATGAGATATCTCCTTTGATTTTTAGCAGCTTTTTTAATTTTAATGCACCACTGTTTATGGGTTTGATGCACTATTCTTATTTTTTATCCTTTTTTTAGATTAAAGGGAGCGGTCCCCCTAGACTGCAATTTGCCAATCAAAAAAAATAAAATTAACTATATTATATAAAATTTAAAATTATTAAAATTTAAATATATTATGGACCCAAACCTAATGTTTAAAACACGTCCATGGTAAAAATAAAAATTAAAAAAAAAAGAAGTGGAACATTTCCTCAAAGCTCACACATTTGCCAACATAAACTGGTTTCCTTCACACTGGAAGGCTTTTGTTTTAGCAAATCATTGTGTTTTTGTTGATGTTGAAGCAGAGTTGCAAACAGAATCATGAGCAAATATGAGCATCATTCTCTGTCGTTAGATTCATAATGAAATTCATGCCGTTAGAATCAGGACAAACCCTACCGTTCTGTGTTGAGAAAAATAGTGAGGGAAAAATTACAAAATAATTTGTGTTTTGCCCCCAGCTGCAGCAGTCTGAACCACAAATCTGGACTGGGTACAAACCATACCTAGATCTGAGGGCTTTTTGGAGCAAACATGTAACTTAGCTGCCAACTATTAATAGCCAGGTGTTGATCTATTTACCAAGCTTGTTTGCCACTTGCCCTCTGACATTCTCCAGTACGAGTTTTTGTAAGTGGAAATCGCAATTATAACGATTGAAGATGCTCCTCTTTGTATCCCATGATTGCCAAAGTTTATTTTCCAATGTATTCTAACATTTTTGAAGATGAGAATAAATTTTATTCTGATTGATGCATTGGCCCGATGCTGCTAGGTAGAGTTTTAGGATTGTTTGTTTCATCAACAAATTGGAATCATATGAAACTTGCTTCCCCCTTCTATTGTTGGTAGCACCTGGACAAGATTCTCGCTCATAATATGATGAAGAGGTAGGGGCCGAGGGGGTTCTCTTTGCCTTAATCCTCTGAATGATTTAAACCATGGACCTTGATATCCATTGATTGCAATTTTAAAATGAGTGGTTGTTTATGCAGCTGCCTATCCATTTAATTGCATGTGCATTGAATCCATATGCTTCCACTATATCGGTACCCTACTTGGTACTCCGACAAAACTTTGCCTATACTCAATTATTTCTTGTCATGTTGTCAATCCTAACCGAGTTTCTCCCTTCTCAAGTTGCAAAATGTTTTTGTCTCTGTCTAGTTTCTTATTGCAGTTTGTTTGAGATTACACCATGCCACGTGGAAGACAAAGAAACTCCTAATTATAGGAGACTCGAGTGTAAAAAGGGAGGGGAAGTTCTTTGACTAATGATAGCTCCAATGTTGAAAAGAAAAAAGAATTGTCAAAGACTTGGAACCTGATACCAAATTGGCAAGATAGCTAAGTAAACTTCATTCAAATGCTACATCGACACAAAGCAAATGACAAGAACGATGGTATAGAACAAGCGCAACATCATCAAGTTTCAACTTACAAGAGGTGTCAATTTGCCAAAGAAGTATGCTAAATGAAAGTGAATACTCAAGTAAAGTGGCACAGATTTTTGGTGGCTTAGCCACATAAGAATTCTGTCAAAATGGGCAATAGCCTTAGCGAACCATGCCAGCTTCAACTGGAAGCAAACAAAGATGAATAGCACATATTTCAAGAGGTGCAGCCAGTCTAAAACAGCACTCAAAGTGGCAGTAAGACAGGTAAAGTGTGCCAAGGAAATGAAGATAGAAAGACTAGTCTGAGTGCCAAATCAAGGTGGCGAGGCCAAGGTAAAAAACACGATCAAGATGTTACCAGACAAAGTAAAGCATGAAAGAAGGAATGTCAAAGCTGGAAGCATGTAAAAGCTGGTGGAACCAGGGTAAAGTTGTGATCAGTTAAGGGGCAACAAATTAAGGAAATTGCACCAGGGAGAATAAGTATTAAACCTGAGCAAAAATTTCCACTTTTTCAGTAGTATAGCCAATTAAAAACTCCGATTCAGGTGGCCATTTCATCTAAAACCACAAGCAGCATAATAGAAAAAGAGACTTCAGGGAATGTTGTGCTTTTCATGTGGCATTACCATCTAAAAGATGCGACCCAGAGTGGCAAACCTGGAAGAAAACCATGCTCAGCCATAAAAGACAAGGAAAGAACATAAAGTGGTGTGCTTTTTATGAGTCCTTGTCACCATTTGTGACATGAGAAGCGTGCTTTTGACATCACTCATAGGAGAACAAAAGTTGAGGCTAAGGTGCAAGAGGCAACCAACTCTAGGAATACGTTAGAACAATCTCCTACCTGAAGCAAAAGTTAAGGCTAGGTACAATCGGAATTCACAACCACAAATAAGAAATAAACAAGTTTAACAACTTCGAGGAATAATTCATCACTCATAGGAGAAGAGTTGGTTGAGGATGCTAGGCAACTTTCCCTTCCAAAGGCAGCAAGTCCAGACCTTGCTAACCAAGTTGGGGCAAAAATTGTTATAGAGGATTCCACCGAGTTGACAGATCCCTAAGACGAATTCTATAGTCTCCCTCACAGAATAAGAGAGGGAAGCATACAAGAGCAAGGTATCAAAGAATTTCTATTGGAAAACACCAAACCAAGGACGCCAAGGAAAGGAATTCAACCAAAATGATGGAAGCTTGAAGGTGACCAAAGTAATGTATGAAGTGTTGAGAGTCCAGTAAGGGTTGAGGATTCAGATATGTTTGACAACGTTGGAAGAGCAAAGGAACGTCCTCGTCAAAGCTTCTTGAAGAAAAGGATCCTACTATTGCAGTCACATTGAGAAAGAAAACTAGAAATGGTTACCCCACAAACCATTCCAAATTCTGAAAGGCAAAAGCAAACGAGATTCACTAGGTGACGGGTTTGAAGATCTAGTGTGTCATGCCAAAACATGCATAACTATTTGTATGGCTAATGGTCAAATTGATGAATGCCATTGGTTGTGATCATTTCAAGCTACACATAGGGGAGTGGCCATTGATCGGTTTACAGATGCAACACCAACAAAAAAAATTGTGGGAAAGATTGTGGAAGGCCTTTGAAACAATGTTCAGGGCTCTTTGAGATGACAGTGAAATTGTCACTGAAATCTATAGCATCTAGCACAAGAAACTTGAAAATGTTCAAGCATACAATTGTAGGCTCAAAGAACTGTTCTGTAAATTAGAAAAAGAACTTGCTAACAAATTGAAGAAATGTTGGTCCATTGACATACGAACACAATGCCTCCTCCATCTTAAGAATATGCATATAATAGAGCAATGGACATTGAAAGTGAACAAATGTCAGCACGCTCTAGACAAAAAAGCAAAGATGTTGACGACTCAGATGTGAGCAACGACAATGAACTAAAATTTATTCAAGGTCTTAAGACGAGATATGCTTCAAATGATGAACTCAAAGGAGATATTGACAATGACTTCATGGATCTGTGATGTACAAACTAAATGACGATGACCACAATAGGGCAAACTACACAAAGAAGATTACCTGTGAGATTTACCAAATAACAAATACTCTATCGAGGACTGTTCCTACAATTTGAAGAACAAAAGTATGCAAGTAGTTTTCACCGAAGACTAGTAAATCAACCCCACTCCTACCACACCCCCAAAAAATATCATAATAAGGTGCATTCCCTAGTGGCTATTGCAACCAAAGATATAACTATAATAAATGTCAAACTAGCAAATAACTATAATAAATGTCAAACTAGCAATGGTGGAAGAGGTTAGAGTCGAATAAAATATGCTTCTAAGGGTCAGCCTATTGTACATTGCCAACAATGCAATGAGTGAGGGCTATATGGGACCTCTATGTAGATGGTGTGGGTTGAAAGACCAGGATGATATTGGTTGCCCCAAGTAAATTGTAAACATCAACATGATTTATGTAGCCACAGACAAGGAAGTGTTGGCCATCACACATGCCCAAGCGAAGAACGTTATTTATCCAAACACATGTATAAAAAAAGAAAGGCTCTACAAGGCAACAACTAATGTAGGACATGCCATGGCTAATGAATGTTGCCACTCACACAGGAATGCAAGTACAGTAACGAGCCAACTCAAATTGGACAAAACTATTGCAAGGCAAGTACTTCAAACTATTGTACTAATAAAGGTGGTGTATAATTAACAAAGCCCAAGTTTTAAGCATTTTAACTTTTGGAAGTTGGAATTTGTTGTTCCCAATTGGAGAGAATAATATTTTACAAAAAAGAATTGCAAATTGTGTTCTAAAGAGGAAAATTTGCTAGCAATCCTGCACAGGTGAGAGGAGTGTGAAATGGGAGCTTACCTTTGCAGATTTCGGAAAAATGGCATGCTTGGAGCTTTTGCAATAATGCATCTGTTTGCTTCCCCATGGCCAACTGAATTTGGTCTTCTCCAAATTCCTCAATCTAGTTGTTTCTTTTTGGAGAACCAAGTTAATCCTGTATTCCTTGAGTTTGCTTTGTAATAGGTGTTGCTTATTGGGGGCAACTATCCCCCTTATACTGGATGACAATATAATCATTATTGTCACATTGTGTGAAGTTAGGTTCTGGTATCTCCAAAACCTCCTCCTTATCATTGGTTATAATCTTGGGTGTCCAGATCTGTATAGCCTTTCTATTTCTGGGACTTTCTATATAGGATTCTTGATGAACATGGTCAGAGTTAATTTTCAATTTTTTTGAGTTGCCTGGTGCGTTTTATCCCCTCTAATTGGATTTGGCATTAAGTATTAGGGTCAAATTTCTTCCTTGTCCTTTGGATCTTTGTTGTTGTCCTTTGTGGCTGGATTGTTTGTTGAAGGAGATTTAATTGTTGGTGGCTTGAGTATGAGACTCGCTGTTTTTCTGGACTGATTCAACTTCGTTCTCTATTTCAATTGAGTTTCCCCTTTATCATTTATCTGCCAATGTGTCCAAAGTAGCAAAAAGATTCACTATAGAGATCTGAGTATTCATTATATCCTCCTCGTTACCTTTTTTGGCATAAGCTCTGCTAAACATGTTCTCAGCAATCTATGGTCAGGTTATGCTCTCATTTGCTGGTAATAGCTACAGCAGATCTTACTTTGGGCTTGAGTTGTGCTCTTTGCTAGCTGTTGATGACACAGTGGGCACACTTTTGCTAGATGGCCATGTTCATGGCAGGTCCAGCACAGGCAAGGAATATTCTCCTAGTCCAATGGCTGTTCCCATCATATTCCATCCAGTTCCAGAATTATCCCATCCAGAAGTGACTTCTTCAGATCTAGATAAACAGAGATCATGCACAGTTCGGGACTCCTAGATTTCATATTATCTAAGAGAATGTTATGTATTCTCCAATTGCTGCTCCTATTTTTTGAAGTGCTTGCTCCTGCCAGCATCTAGTCATCAGAGCCAAACAAGAACTGTGCTCAGGAGATCCTCAGGTTGAAGAAAGGAGCCCAATGTTTCATGAAGAGAACAGATTTGTTTAGTCATGGTCCTCCCTGAAAGATTCTCTCTTTTTCCTGTTTCGATGTGAATACTGCAATGAGGTATTCCTTGGGCATGATCAACATTTCCATTGAACCCTGTAGGAATCCAAGTCTTAAGTGTTCTGGGTTCCTGGGAATGCCCCAGTAAATTGATATATCAGGAATCTCTCCTTCAGCATCCATAGTTGATGTTCCATTTCTTCGAAGGAAAAGCTCACTTCTTGAGGATTTCCCATTTTTAGGAAGTAACCATTCTCCTTTTTTGCCAGTGAGTTTGGGTGACTTAATTTTCTTTTTGGCACGCTCTTGCATAAGACTTCTGAGTTTTGCATTGCTTGATTTTCCTTTTTCTAGAGCCATTACAGTCATTAAGGTATGCTGGGAATTGGAGGACTTGTCAATGGAGGAGACCATGGCAGCCTCCTCCGCTTTCAAAGATAAGTTATGTACCTGGGCATATGATATTAGGAGGTGATGGGGTTACCGACATGTGACACGTATCCCTTTAGTTAGTTATATGGATAACTAGTATAATAATTATATTGGGTAATGAGTCATCCTATATTGGGATTAGTGGTTTACCCCTCCATTATGTTATTAGGAGGTGAGTATCAATATATGGGATATATGGAAGAGTATTGCATGTGTTTAGGATCTCATGTTGAAGATATAGTCTGGAGTGGCTTCTTCCATAAGCAGTATTGTTTGGTGTTTCCCTACCTTAAAAGGTTTATTCTATTTCTGACTATATTGCATATTAGGGCATCTTGGGCCACAAGCATCTCGTGTTTTGATATCTCTATTTTATTCTGCATATTGCTATTATTATCTCCATATTTCTAATATTATGTGTGGATCCTAAAAAGGGGGTAGTTCAGCAGCATCTTTTGGTGAGAACACCAGGCGTTGCTAGAAAAAAAAAGGTTCCTCTAACTGTGAAAGTGTTGTGCATCAGATCTGATTGGGTTTCTAGATATATTGTAGCAGCATAAACTTCTATTAGCTCGAGATAATTAAATGCTATGAAGAAATTTAAACTACAAAACTATAATTAAATGCTGTAAAGTAATTTCAACTAAAAAACCTATCTCAAAAGATAACATGGAGAACGAAATGAAGTAATCAGACATCATAAGAATGCTTCCCCTCTGATTGAAAATTCCCTTTCTTTCACTCCTCTAATACTATTATGTAAAACTTTCAAGCTTTAAGCCACTCGTTCATTACAAAGATCTAGAAATAGCAAGCAAATACATACCTGATCCGGAATCAAAACATTGTAAGACTTTGAAATAGATTTGGTTACATCTGATATAAGGGGATACTGCAAATCGCCAAGACCACCAGCTTTTCTATCGGTTTGCACCCAAGCCAAGTGAGAGAACTGCAAGCAGAGAACCAATCACAATATGCATAATATCAATTATGCTAAACCCCACAAAACAGTGGATCATCTTATAGACTTATTAGTACATACAAATCCTTTTCCTTTTGTGTCAAATGCTACAAAACTTTCAAGAAAACAAAAAGGAGCTTTCCAAAGTAGGTGGGCGAAGAGCTTGCAGATAAAACAGTTTTCCTCTACCTTTACAAAAAAGTTATTAACTTAGCCCTCTAGTAAGCAAAATATTTTTTAGATAATTTTAATTCATTATTAGAACGCAGGAGAAGCACAAATAAAAATTTCTGCTGCCCGTATCTTAAATAATCAAAAGTAATACCAAGTGATTTAAGTAAGCAATCATATTCCAAACTATTTTTCCATTACTGATATAGTGATATGATTTCTTAATCCATGGTCCATCATTGGATATCACCCTTTATGATAGGTTCAAAGAAAGTGAAAGGGTACATAAGGATATGTGCTGACTTCAAAGCTTGTATGTGTTCATGATGAAGGACCCATTCCCTGTAGACAGTTATTATGAATTAATGTTTTGTGCCAACCTTTTTTGTGGTTATCAATTGTCGGCTTTGGTAGTGTATGTTACATGATCCTTATGAACAGTTAGACCAATGGTTGTGCCTTAATTGACAGATGTTGATCCTTCAAATAGCCTTTCCACCATCAAGGTAAGGGCATTGATTTTATGACATGTCCTCCCATACTACTAACTTCTAAGCATCGTATAGAGCACTACCTATGAAATAAAAGCATCATTCTCTATATTATTTGTGTCATTGATCCTTGGTATGAATTTTGATTCTAATCATTCATTTGTACTACAACTTGTAGTTTAATAATGTAAAACTTAGAACTTTGCAAAAGTGGATTGGGTTTCAAGAATAGTGGAAGTTGGTCGACTATAAATATTGACAATAACACAAGAGGAAGGAAACATGGGAGTTATTGAGTCAACCGATACAAGAACCAATCACAACACAAAAGCAAAAAGAAAACCAACTCACGCAAAATTTTAAGTATCTGCGGGAACTTCATGGTGTGAAAGCACATCAAAGAAGATTCAATCCAAAACCAAGTACCTGCAGATTATATTTGGGATTACTTGGTCGAAACCAAAGAGGTTTGATCAACTACTAGACAATCTACCGACTCCCAGCAAGGCACTACATCATTTTGCTCGCTTCTTAATGCCCATGTCTTGACCATAATGCAATAGATAAGATCTCTAATGCATATTGCAAGGAGTTAAACCTAGTGTTAAAGCATCTGGTGGCATTGCACCACAATGGAGTGTTAGATGTAGATAGTGGGTACACTCTACTGAAGTTAGAAGATGAGTGTATTCAGTGTGCAATGAGATGAGTGGAGCTGCTAAAAGGGCTCAAATTTCATGCTTTGGATGCTGCGTCGAGTCCAAAAGTGCTTCCTGTGGAGCCAATTAATGTGTCTGGGAGTGGAGTTCGTAGTCAGGTGCCTAAAAGATGGAAATTCCCTCCTAGAGCTGGCCTTGATAGATGAGGGGTGTGTGAAATGTCCTAAGGTGGGGATTTTTTTGTGTTTATGCTTCTGGCTTTTGGGTATCTTATGCTTTATTGGTATGTGCGTGTGTTATCAGAGGTTCAGCTACACACATATTATGGGTTGTTCATGTTGTTTTCGGTCTTGTTTGTCCTAGTCAAGATTAGTAGTATTGTTAGCTATGGTATAGCTTGCCCCATGTGGTGGGCTGATTGTCAACATTTAACAATCACCACCTGCCTCATTTGCTGTGCCGTTCCCCAAGTTCCAAATTTTTCAAAAAGTGGTTCTTACCCTTCCTTTTTTGTCACATTTTTAAACTTGGAAAAACAAACATAAAGGCATGGGAAGATTAGAAATTTTTAGTTTAGGGTTAAAAGCTTGGGCATTCTAACTTTTCAAGTTTAACTTTAAATAGCTTAGTTTTTGAGTCAGAATCTTGGAACACTAATCAGGGTTTTTCTTTTAATTATATACTAATGTGGGTTCAATATGAAACATTGGGTCATCGTAAAATAGTAAGTTGTGTACAATGACAATAGCACTTACCTAGTATTTTAGGACCAACTACATATTTTTTAACAAAAATCCTTTTTGGCAAAAGAAAAATAATTGTATTTAAAAATCCTTTTTTTATATATTTGAGTTTGTTTAATATATTATATTTACTTCTAATCTTTATGCACTATATTTGACATGAAATGGCAAAATCAAAATTTTCTCTATTTTTATGAATATAATATTCATTTTTTAGTTAGTTGAGTTTTTGCCAAGTTTTTCCTGTTTTAAACCCAGTTTATTGAATTCCATTTACACATTGCCACATTGTCTCAATGTCATGTAAATGGAATGATACTATGACCTAGAGATATTGAGTTTGTTTATCTTACCTACAATTTCTAATGGTGGAGTTTCTCAAGCTAAGAGTTGATCCTTCCTTGAGCCAGGAGGTCCAAGTGGCAGCCAAAGAGGACATGACTATGGATTTGGACCCATCAAATTGTTAGTTTGGCTTTTTGCAGGCTTTTGTAGTTTGAGATGTAGGCATTAGGGCTGTGATCTGTATTTTGTTTCTACCTTGGGTTGCTCCTGGCACCTAACATGTTGATTTGGTGGTATAGTTATGGTTGTGTTTGTCTTAGCCTTCCCCAGCTTTTGTAGTCTCCAGAATTTCAAGCTCCTTACATATTTGCACTTATGACTTTTAAGTGCGAGGACCACTATATAACCCTCAATTTATCTATCAAAAAAAATATGATATAAATTATTGAAATTGTTTGCTCAGGTTTTCATTTTTGGGACATACATCTAGATGTCACTATGTTTCAACCTTACTATTTTAATTTTTTTGTGAAGATCTTATGTTTTAACTTTCAACTTTCAAATTATTAAAGTTTGATAATAAAGATTAAAAATACGACAGCTACATGATTTGTAATTTTGATTTATATTTAATAACAAACAATTTTTGTACACTTTGGGCATTATATTTAGTTTGTACTTGGCTTGTGACATCGAAGATGTATTAAATTTCTATAATATATATAAAAATATGATATGAATTATTGAAATTGTTTCCTCTGGTATTTATTTTTTAGACAAATATCTAGATGTCATTGTGTTTCAACTTTCAACCTTTCTATTTTTAAGATGATCTTATGTTTCAATTTGATGTTTGATATCTTCAGGTTTAATGTTATAGTGTACCCAATTTTCAAGAGATACACATGCTACGTACCCTCACACCATACATATCCTTGAACCAACATGCCCAGTTTTGGGGGTTCACACCAGGTGCTATGGCCCCACATGTATACCTGCAGACCCATGTAACCCCACTTTTTAATCTTCTGTATTTTAAATTTTTATCACGCATTTTTTAGAGAATCTTTCTAGTAATACAGGTGAGACAAGGATGACACAATATGTTCTCAATCACCTCACAAGATATCATCCTTCAGCCGACGGCAACATTTTCTATGTATCAAGATTCAAGTAAGATAATTCCTGTTAGTTTCATCGAAGCATCTGCAAACTGGCAGTTGCGTACCCTTGGATAAAAGAGTACCTATTCTTACAAGAGTGTTCTATATTGCAATATTTGTGTTCATCCAAAATGGCATGGACTTGGCTACAAATTCACATATGTCTATCATATATTAATTGAATTCTCCAAAATTAGCTGCAAAGATAAATTTCGTGTAACACTTACCACGCTATCAATAGAAACACCAAGTACTTCTGTGTTCAACTTCTCAAACTCTGAGTATCTATCACTAAAAGCAGTGATTTCTGCAATACAAATAAGAAAAACCAGAAGATTATGTACCCCTGATCTTGGGTTATATAAACATATAATCTCTATTTCTAAATTATGAAATGTTGAAGCTCTTCTCGAGTAATGCAAAGACATATATTTTATAAGATGAACACCTGTGGGGCAGACAAAGGTAAAGTCCAAAGGATAGAAGAAAAGAATAACATATTTCTTCCCAATGTAATCAGACAGCTTGACCTGCACAAACAAACAAAACTGAACTAAGCCACTTTTCCTGGAGGAATGCATTTACTGTTATTTCTCCCTCCTACAAACTATGCATAAGCAAAAATCCTGCTACCAAATTATATTTACATCAACCCTCTTCTGCAAACTACAAAATGTTCACGTGATTCACAAGGCATCAAATAGACTAGAATACACATTGCTAAATCTAGAACTCCGTTTTCAATAAAGAGTGTACGCTGTTATTTCAACACTTAGAAAAAAAAATTGAAAAACAAATGAAAACACGCAATATCCCTTCATTATTAAGTGAAAATTGACAGTATCTGTAAGGTAAGATCTGTCCACTGCACGAGGTAATCCAGCTGTGTATTATTCCTCAATTTGTTTTCTCTAATAGCCAAGACATTTTTAGGATCCATGATAATGTGCCCTTTATCATCTAGAAGTGGTAAGGCACATGAAGTTTCAACATCTTACCTTAAGTGGTGAGGCACTAGATTTTCCGTTGGCATGTAGAGAGCATATGCAGCCTTTCCCACTTGTGACAGTATCTTTTAAAACCCCCAACTTCTGTACTTCTTTTCCTTTTAGATACTTTTGCATAAAAGGTTGTAACTTCAAGAAACTCAATCACCTACCTCAAATCCCCTCTAACTTTAGTGCTGACCTGTTGAGATTTCATCCTATCTTAGGACACAGTTTCTCTTTTCGTTTTTCCAAGATCTACAAGTTCTCTTCAATAAAATCACAGACATTTGTCACCTGGGTTTCTTCAATGGACCACTCAGTCAGAAAAGAGAGGAACTTAATTGTACAAGGCCTGAACTGGTGGCATGCCAATAGATTTATGATATGTATGTACCAATTCTCTTGCAAATGGCACGGTGGTTTTAGCATACCAGAGGCAGGCCTACATAAGCCCGAATCTCAGTTAGCACAAACTTTTGCCAAGTTGGGTTTGATACACAATAACTCAAAGAGCATCACATGTTAGTGCACGGTGGAGATATTACCCAACCACAAGCATCCCAAGGAACATCTATAACCAATGATCAAGGAACCAGACAACAGGTTTATAATAACATCCAAATATGCACTAACATCAAAAGCTGTCAGCTTCTTGTTGTGATTATGCCAAACATGTACAAGTTACATGAACTACATCAAAAAATTGAGTGACAAGAACACAAAATCTAATATAAATTTTTAGAGGGAATTTTGAGTTAACTGTTACCACTTCATCACTTTACTGTTTAGTAGCAACTACCGCCATCAAACTATTGCGCAATTAGAATTCATGAATAAGATCTTGGATATCCATCTACAGAATTATGTACCTGATTCGCAGGTTACATAAATTCAATAGTTGCATTTGGTAGAAACCTGTCATAAGAACACTCAAGTGTCAATTGATATGCCCCTATTCAAGCCTTTGTATGGGTGTAGTACACCATCAATGATAAAATGAGCATCCAAGACACCTAAGTCCTAGCAGTCTGAGACTCCATTCTAGAGAATACAGCAACTAAAGAATAAAAGTTCAAATCGCTCAAGGTAGATGAAGTCACAAGAACAGAATTTGCAATTATAGATAAGGCTGTACTTTGGTTGCAGCCTTATAAACAGACCACTCTTAAGAAGAAAGCATCAAAGAAACTATCTTAACAGACCACTCTTAAGAAGAAAGCATCAAAGAAACTATCTCCCAAGTATCGTGGTCCCTCGTATACCTTTCAACAAGTTAGAATGTTAACCCATACTTTGAAATTACATGATAGCACCACTAGACATAACATCTTCCAAGTGATGAAGTCGCAAGCAAACTAACAATGCTCAGAAACAGAATTTGCAATTGTGGATAAGGCTGTACTTTGGTTGCAGCCTCATTAACAGACCACTCTTAAGAAGAAGGCATCAAAAAAACTGTCCCAAGTATTGCAGTCCCTCATCTACCCTTTGACAAGTTAGAAAGTTAACCTATACTTCACAATTACATGATAACACCAGTATACATAACACCTTCCATGTGACTAATTTAAATAAAGTAAAATCTGATGTTTTGAACAAATTTTTCCCCCAATATTGACGGAAGAAAATTATAATGTCTGATCACATTCTGGCTACCAGAGATAAAAGGATAAGAAACATGGCTCTTAAAAATATCAGGTGCAATGTAAAGATCTACCCACAGTGGACAACTCTTGGGAAGAACCTGAATTATTCCAATATCCTTCATTGCTTACCCTGAAGAGGGACCAACCAATTCACGAAGGATGCAATTGTTATGAACCTAATTAATAGACTTCACTAAATGAAGGATTGTTGCAATATGAGAGTGATGCATGTTAACAATACATAAGTTTCTTCTATAACTCTGAAGCTGGGTTTGCCAAAAGCCCTGGACAAACACACACCAGTCTGGGCCAGGTTCTGTTCCTGGCCCGGGTACGTCTAAAACAAACTCGAGCTGTCGAGCTGAATGCAGGCAAAGGATGGACCCTAGATGAACCCTCCGGGTTCAAAAAAAGTTAAAGAACTATTAAAAAACTAACCCTAACTATGATGATGATTATTGATTTGAATTAATTTTCCATGTGCAGTTGCACTAGTATAAAGTCCATCGAAACAGAACTTGGCAAAAAATCATGATTAATCACCACTCAGATCAAGAACAGATACACTGCAAAGATTTGATTTTGTTTTTGATATATTGCCCACAATTTTTGAGACGCTGTTAATCATAATTGTTAAATTCTAATTACTGTTCCTATGGCCTCAACGCCTGTATTTTTTGAAGGATTTGGAGCTTGGTAAAAAGCAATAAAATAAAAAAAAATGGCTGCCCCATAGACCCCCACTCTGGTTTTAACAAGCAAAAAATAAAAAATTGCTTTGCACTGACCCGGATAAAAAAGCAATGGTTTTAACTTTTTTCTTTTATTTGGCTTGAAATAACAAAAACTGCATTTCTTCCCTATTTTTATGAATGTTATGTTTTTTAGTTTCCTAATCCCTAGTAATTGAATTCCATTTATACCCATGTTACCAAATCGGATGGAAAGTACAGCATTTCTGGGTACAAGTCGTCCAGAAATCAGGTACAGATCTGAATGACCTATGTAATCAGGCAGGGTTCAGATTTTTGGCACCTAAAACCTTTAGAATAGGCAAAGAATGAACCTCGGCAATTCTGGGTTTGACGTGGCATTTCGAAGCCGTTTCTTCATGATTCCAAGGTCGGATGACTTTTTCAACACACATTTTTTACTTCTTGACAACCGAAAAACCCCAAACAACCTTCATTTCTTTCATTTTGTGTGTTTGAAATGCCATAAGCCTGCAGGAACAGCAAAGAAAAAGCTCAAACGTCACCACAGGAAAAGTTCAAACACCTCAGACCAAAAAGCTCGTGCATTTGCTGCTCAGTCGACGTAGCATTTAGCAACAAATTTCTGCCCTCTTGCTGCTTGAACCAGCTTCAACAAACAGTCAGGAAGTAGGTAATCCGTATTTGATATTTCTGCTGCTCAATTTGAGTCTTTGACTGCTCTCAACCATAACTCAGGGATCATTCAGATCTAATTCACACGAGCATAAGCATGTATGATAGATATTTTATTATTTTAACATGGCTCAGACAAACACAAAACAAGTTTCCACAGTTAATGTCAAGTTTTAAGTTAATCGTGACAATTGACTGAACATTAACTGACAAGTATTTTGTTACAACTTAAAATATTAAACTAAAATCTTTGTATGATAAGTAATAAATTATATTTCAATATTAAAAAAAAAGTACTAAATTATACAAACAGTATATAAATTATAAATCACATGTATGATAGATATTTTATTATTTTCACATGGTTCAGTCAAACACAAAACCAGATTCCGCAGTTAATGTCAAGTTTTTTGTCGAACTTAGAATTTGATTGGCAAGTATTTCATTAAAACTTAAAATATTAAACTAAAATTTTTGTATGATAAATATTAAATTTTAAAAACAGTATATAAATTAAAAATCATGCTGGAACTGTTGTTCAATGTTTGTTTCCGAACTTGTTGCTATAGGGATTACGATGGTAGCAAGATCTAGCTCCATTGGCCAACCCACCTTAAAAATCAACCCAAGTTCACCTTTGTGGAGGCATGTAGAAATGATCAGCAGATTCCAAGCGGTGGGACATATGTTTGGATATGAAAGGGTGTGATTAGAGGTATACAAGTTCATACAATGAGGTGAAAGCCCATTTGTGTGCCATTCCTAGCATGGGAATCGAACCCTGTCAACAGAAGAATGGTGTACTTGTGCTGCCTCATCAAATAGCAAAAAATATCGAAGAGCAGGAGGAAGCAAATGCAAGAGTTGTCATTAGAACAAGGCACCATTTGAGAAGCAGAAGGGGGTCACGAAGGCCTCCTGCTTCTCCATCTCATAGTGTTGTCCCTCCTATTGAGGTAAAGAGCCAGCTGTTTTGGGGAAGGAATGAAGGAGAGCCCCCAAATGTGAAGAGAACAAGGGGGCCATTAGAAAGAGCATTTCAAAATGTCACTAGAGAGATTGCCGATCAAATCATTGCAAGATGCCCCTACGCAAATGGTTTGTCCTTCAATGTTGTTTGATCACCATATTGGTAGGATATGTTGAAGAAAGCAAATGAAGCTCCAAAAGGGTACACAGGCCCATGTTATGAGAAGGTGTGCAGCTCCTTATTGTCACAGGTGGTAAAAATATAGAAACTTCATTGACTCCTATTATAAATTCATGGAAACAAACACGGCTGTCCATCATTTCCAATGGATGGAAGGATGCCAAAAATCAGTCATCGATCAATGTGATTGCATGTGCCCTAGGTGGGCAATGTTTTTGAAAGCTATGAATTGTGGGGGATAGGTGAAGGTTTCACAATTTATTGCTAACATCCTGATTCCTTATACAGTGCATTTAAGAAGCGTGTCCTTAAAATGTTGTCTAAGTCATAAAAGACAACTCAAAGAAATGCAGAGTGGTTGGTATGTTGGTTGAAGCGCAATTTTCACATATATTTTGGACAACTTGTGCTGTCCACTCACTCAACCTCATGCTACAAAAGTTGGGCAAGAAAATAGATTGGAGCAAACATGTCTATGCTAAGGCTGAAGAGATCTAAATATTCATCACAAACCACCACATATCGCAGGCCATTTTTAAATCATTCTCACAATTGGAGCTACTAAAGGTGATTGAAATAACACAATTTTAAAATTTTATTTTTCACTTTAGTAATTTATTTTTTAAAGTTTAGGTATGCTTTCTTCTTTGTTTTTTATTTTTTATTTTTGAATAAGTTGTTAAAACCTAATTCACATCCAACACAATCGTCTTGAGACGACTTGTGAAGGTGTGAGAGACACTTTCTAGCTTGGTCATCAGCCAACTTTGGTCAGTATGGAGGCAATTCAACAATGAGAGAGCAACAAATTTAAAGTAGATGATCCTAGCTAACACTTGGTGGGATTGGGTAGAATATCTTCTTGGTTTCACCGAGCCAATTATGAGCATGATCTGCTTCACGACATTGGATAAGCCATGTTTGGAAGTGGTATACGATGGCATCCACTCAATGATTGAGAAGATGAAGTCCACCATAAATAAAAAAGAGCAAGATCCTCAAGCAACTTTCTTCAATGAGGTGCAGTGAATTTGTATTGAGCAGTGGAACAAAATGACCATCCCAACACATCTTTTTGCTTTAAGTATTGACTCCCAAATATTACAACAATGAGATCCTTGCTATGCCAATGGGGGTGCCACCATACATAGATGCAAAAGTTAGCCAAGGGTACAGGAAAACACTTACCAAGCTCTTTCCCGATCTTGCTATGGAGGATATAGTTATGAGCATAGTTGGAAAACTCACCAAGCCCAAAATTGACGAGTCAACAAAATCTGGCAAAAAACTCAGGAACTTAAAAAATTGCTTAAATTTCATTAGAAACACTTTTTTTTTTTGCAAAATTCAATGACAAGATGAATCCAATGAGTCCATAAATAAGTACAAAAGTGTTTTCTATTAAATTTGATTGACTTTAATGCAAATTGATTACAAAATCGCATCATCATGCAGAATCCTAATGGCTGAAAGCCTGATAGTCTGATACAAATTACAATAGATAGCTGAAAATGAAAATAGTAAAACTAGAAGTAAATACTAAATACAACATTTTACACCTTCCTCTTCCCTAATTTAGTCAAAGCTAGGGAAGAGGTAGATGCTCTAGTCCTACGAGTACGCGATGTTGGTGGCTCCTCGGTTGGCATGGAAGGTTGTGGCTGAGGCTCGACCACCATCTTGGAAATATCAAGCTCCGGCAATGACTCCTCATCCTCGTGAATGTCCTCCAAAACTACATCTCCTGTTGCACCCACACCCTCCATTGCCTGTCTCTCGAAATCAAGAATCTCGTCCGGGGTAAACAATGGAGGCTACTCATCCCACCCTGTCCAATCACTATAAGGATCTATCTCATCCAAATCAATAGGATCCAGTGATTTGTCCTCTACTCTTTTTGTGTGCAACCAAAGGTTGTATTGCACAAAGACAAGGTCATTGATGCGCTTTTGAGCTAATTTGTTCCTCTTCTTCGTGTGAATGGCCTCAAATAAGCTCCAATTGCGCTCACAACTGGATGCACTACAAGGCTGACATAGTATGCGGAGGGCAATTTCAAATCCACTCTTCTCGATGGTAGAACGTTGCAAATGGTGTCTTTTTGGTTGGGGAGGGGGCTTTAACCAAAAGAAAGGTGCTTTTTGTTTATGAAATGAACTTTCTGGCCGTGGACCCTGTTATGCAAACACGGTGAGAACTCTCCAAAAACTCGGCAAGTTTTCGACAGAGACTCGGCACAAAAACTTGGCGAGTTTAAGTCATAAAGACTCGCTGAGGAAAAAAACTCGCAGGTTTTTCAAGATTCGCCGAAACTCGGCATGCTTGCCAACTATGGTTATGAGTGAGTTTGTTGATTTTGTAGCCTCCACTGGTCAAAGTTTTTCCTCTCTCTGTGACAAGTATAAGAAGGATGCTCACTCTTGGTGGTACTCAATGACCATAGGTTGCCATACCTCCAAGCCTTGCAATCAAAATTTTATTGCAAGTAAGTTTCTTTCATTGTGATTTATTTTTAACATTTATGATTATTTAATTGACATTGAATTATCAATTATGATCTGTGTTCTCAATTCTGTAATTAATTTTGTACATTTTGTGCAAATTATGGTTATTTTTATATATTTTTAAAATCATTCTGGCCTCTTCAAGCACAGCAAGGCTGCAAGCTGCTTTCTGTTAACTGCTAGGGAGGGTCTGGTTAATGATTCACTGTTTGAGTTTCATAATTCACAGTCCAGGCATGAAAAAGATCTTTGTGGTTTTCTTTTGGCAAAGGCCACATATTGTCAGTGTGGTTTCCTTTCTGTTGGGAATGCTGCTGTGCACCACAGGTTTCGTGTGATTCAAATAGCACCACACGTGATCATGTTAGATGAAAGTTCAAGTAACAGATCAAGTGATAGCAGTTAAGGACTTGGCCCTCTGTTTAGTACGCAATGGAGATTGCAGTGTTTTGCCTTTTGGGATACAATGGCGTGGTTTCAGCTCTGTGGCTTTATGTTGGCCATGCTCTGTGGACAGTTTATGCTCCCTTTTCTCTGCTGGTTAGCAAGGTTTTTGATGCTCAGTTATGTGTTTCTGTTTCCGTACCTGGGGTTACTAGTTATAGTTTTGTTTTTGACTGGTTACTGTTCCTTGTTGGTTTATCTGGCCCTCTGGGTCTTTTTGTGTTTTGATTGGTGTTGTTTTAATTTCAGGGATTTGTGATAATCCATCCCTGTTTATGTAATCTCTTCAGGCTAATACAAAGGGTGTGATCCCCCAAACGATCACATTTATCGACCAATATATATATATATATATATATATGCACTATTATGATATAACCATTCTGATTTATATCATTTATCTTTAACATTTATGATTTGATAAATGACATTGAATTATCAATTATAAGCTGTGTTCTCAATGCTGCAATTATTTTTGTACATTTTGTACAAATTATTGTTATTTTTAAATATTTTAAATATATATGTTACAGCCAAACTTAGCTGTACCAAACTTGGGAAGAACAAATCAGCATACTGCCAAACCTGAACCCCAAACTTGAATCAGTAATATTGTTCCATAAATACAGAATAAGAATAAAGCATAATTCTCTTCTAGAAAGTTTGAGAATAAGCACAAGTTTGAAGAGAATGAGCATAATTCTATTCTATAAATCTAGAGAAATAGAATTGAAGAAAGATAATTTATTAATTAAGCCACGCAATGCTTGATGACTGCTTTCTAATGGTTAAGCAAATATGAAGTTATTTTTAGAGGACAACCATAGAATAGGGCTTCCTTGTCTGTGACCTATTGTAATAAGGTATTCTTTTGTATGCATAACTGTGCAAATTAGCTGGACCAACACTTAATGCATTAAAGATTGGTTTGTACTTAAAATTAGAGTGGCTTGCTTGAAAGCTTTGTTTCTAAAGCTGAAAGTTCATTTATCAATCAATCTTCTTTGTTCCCAAAAAAATATCAAAGATTTTTCAAGCAAATTTTGTTACAAAATTTTGAGGTTTCAATTTAGTCCATTTGATCCTATTCTCTAAACATACCATGTTTCTCAGATCAATTAATATATCCTGATATGTAGCAATTCCCTAAAATCTCTAATTGCTTTCCGACCACATTTATATTGTAAGTGAAGCTGGACAAACATCACTTAGGCTGTGTCTGATAACACTACAAACGTTATCAGTGTTAGAAGACTCTTGTGTACATAAATCACTATTTCTTTGATACCTTGTGCAGCATAATGTAAAGTTTTTAATCGCAAGGACTTTGTGTATCTCTTTGTTTCTCTGACATTCTAGTAAGGGGGTATGGACATGGAGCCATTTTTTTTTAAATGGCAAAAAATTCCCGAATTTTGGGGCCAGCCAATTGTATAATATATAGAATACAAGACAATTATAAAGTTTATAGCTTTCTAATTATATGAATAAACTGTTAAACATCATTTAACATTTTGCAGAGCTGAATGCAAATAACAATAACATCTATGACATAGAACAATGAACATTAAACAGTGACACTAAAATATCAATATGAAATTGTAAATATAAATACTTGAATCTTTTTTTGGATTCTTTAGTGAGGGTTGGTAAAGCGAGGGGCCCTCCCCTTACATATTGCAGAGATGCCGCTGTATCTAATGCTCTCCTAGCAGGGATACCACACTCCACCCTTCGCCTTGCCTCCCGTCCTCCTATGAGACTACCACTTTACTCCTCCCATGTTCCTCCATCTCCTCCTACACCTGCTCCACCTATGCTCCTTCATCTCCTGCAGGGCTACCACTCCTACATGTCTCCACCATCTCCTTCCTATGAGACAAACACTCTGCTCCTCTAGCGCCTTTCTTCCTACTTCCCTACACTCCGTTAGCTTTTTATCATGTGTCACCTACAAGCCTGCCACTTGCTTTCAACTATAGGGGATACCACTCCAACACACCCACTGATGCTAAGATGTCATTTGGGGAGATTTGAATCTTGGCCTCCAACATGAGAACCAAGTGGCCCTACCACAAGACCACAACCCCTTTGACATAAATAGAAATACTTGATTGTTATAATCATAGTTTGACTACTCTAGAAGTCGCTTTAGTACTTGCCACTTTTTTTGCTTCCTGAGCTTTTCCATTGTTTACTCGTCGAGTTCTGCAAACGAGTTGACTGCAAGTTTTCATGAGTTTTTGGCCGAGTACTTGGTGAGTCCAAGAAAAAGATTTTTGCAAAGTAAAGGACATGGGAAAAACACGGCAAAAACGTAATTTTGACGCTGAAAAAACACAATTTTGTGACTTTATAAGCCCTATCCGCCCATGCTAGAGAAGCACACTAGCATTTCAACATTGAGCAAATTGAAAGGATTTTATAGGGGATTCAAAGAGTGATTTTGAGGAATTTCAGATTTGCAGGTTAGTTCTTTTTTTCTTTTTTCTTTTTTTGCTTTTTTCCAAGCATATAAAATATTTCTAGCATGCTAAATTTTTTATAGCATGTAAAATTTACAAATTTCATTGCATTGAATTCAATTTATGTAAATTCTTTTGCTGATTTACACAAGTTTATGTGAATGAAATTATTATTTTTCTTCTGAATATAGGGTTTACATTTTAGGGTTAAAACATGTTTTTGTCAAATTTGTTAATTCGATTACCATATTACTGTATTGCGTTTCAATTTTTCAAATGCATTTACATGATTTCGTTTTAAAAAATTGTGTTCAAATTGTTGTTATTTTTTAAATGCTATTGTTTTTAAATTAATATTGCAAGTTAGTACACAATGGCATCCAACTCTGCATTGGCTTTGAACTCAGCAAGTGGAAGCTGTCCTATTGGAAGTGAACCCCCTGGTAGTCGTGACCCCGCTTGGAAATATGTCATAATGGGACTGGTAGCAAGGAGTGTGATTTGTATCTTGTGCATGAAGAAGTTTAATGGAGGCATCAATTGCCTCAAATACCATATTGCAGGCATTCCTAACCACGACGCCAAGCCATGTCCAAAAGCCTCAAAAGAGGCGAAACAAGAGATGCAAGCACTTCTTGCATTGTTGGATGAGAAGAAATTGGAGGGGGCGAGGGCATAAGCAACCATTGGTCTTGATTTGCCAATAGAAATCGAGGTAGACACAACAGGCATTGTGGGCTCCAGTCGTAGTCCACACATATGTGGCACATCCACCTCATCCAACTCAAGTAGAGCCTAGTCACAGGACCTTTTTGTGTCTAGAAACATACCTAGAGCACAACCTTCACTATAAGGTACAAGGTGGAACAAGGAGGCACACAAAGAAGCAGATAAGGCATACGACAACTTTTGGTATTACAACAACCTTCCCTTCAATGTGGCAAACAATCCATACTAGGAATATTTGGTGACAACATTGGTAGTTGCAAGGAAAGGGCACAAGGTGCACTCTCCAAAAGAGTTAAGTGAAAGGTTGCTCCAAGCTGCTATTATAGATGCAAAAACAATTGTGGAAAATCAAAAGAGGTTGTGGCGAAAGTTTGGATGCACAATTCTTTCAGATGGGTGGATGGATGGAAGAAACCACACCCTCATCATTTTTTTGGTAGCTTCAAATGGTGAGTTGATTTTCTTGAAATCATTTGATGCCTCCAACAAAATAAAGAATGCAGAAACTTTGAGCTTGAAGTTGGAGGAGGTTGTTTTATAGGTGGGCATATAGAATGTTGTGCAAGTTGTCATTGACAATGCAATAGCATACATGGCTGCTAGAAGATTGCTTCAAAAAGCATTTGACACTCTTTTGGACCCCTTGTGCAGCCCATTGCCTTGACCTTCCTTTGAAGGAGGCAAAATTGATTGGGTGAGACAAGTTGTAGAAAATGCAAAAACATGATAGAATATATTTATAATCACCCTTGGGTTCTCAACTTGATGAGAGATCACACCAAGGGGAAAGAGCTTGTGCAATTGGGTGTCACAAGGTTTGCAACTAATTTTGTAAAGTTGCAATTGCAAAGCATTTCAAGTTCATTGACATCCTCCTTGAAGCAGATGTTTGTGAGTCAAGCATAGTTAGACTCAACATATTCAAAGGAGGTTGATGGAGAGAGGACCGCAAAGATAGTTTTTGATGATGCGTTTGCAAGGAGAGCTATAGAGATCGTCAAGGTAACTTCAAACTCCAATTTAAATTTCAAATTAAATTATTTATTTTCAATTTTTAAAAGCATTTATTTTAATTGTAACTTGTAAGTTTGTAACTTTAATTTGTTTGTACTTTATAGGTGTCAAAGCCTTTGGTGAGGGTTTTGTGCTTGGTGGATGAGGAGCAAAACGCAATGGGATACATTTATGAGGCCATGGATAGGGCCAACGAGGACATCCAAAACTACGACGAGGATACAAGTAGATTTGCCCCCATTTGGAAGATCATTGATCAGAGTTTGAACAATCAACTCCACCAACCCATTCATGCAGTAGGGTGCTAAACCCCAAGTTTTTCTTCTCTGATAGCTTCACAGATACTAATGGGGAGGATATGGAGGACCTCTCAACATGCATTAAGAGGATGACATTCAAGGTTGAGGTGAGGGACCTCATTATTTCAAAATTGCAAAATTATAAATAAGCTAGGGGAAGCTCTTTTCTTCGCCACTCGCTATCCGAAGAAGATCCACCTAGACACCAGGTATCAAAAATTGAAGTCTTATATCTTACAAGTTACAAATTACAATTATTAATAAAATATTGCTTGCTTACAAACTCTTAATATCTTATTTGCAGGTTTAGTGAGAAGATTGGGGTGGAAATACCCCAAATCTCCAAAAGCTAGACCTCTAAATTTTGTCTCAATCTTGTAGCACTTCTAGTTGTGAGCGCAATTGGAATTTATTTAATGCAATTCACATGAAGAAGCACAATAGGTTGACCCAACAACGCCTCAATGACCTAGTTTTTGTGCAATGCAACCTTCCACTTTGCATAAGAAAGTTGGAGGACAAATCACAAGAGTTTATTGATTTGGATGAGATTGATCCCTACAGTGATTGGACCACGCAAGATGAGGAGCCCTCCTTGTTTACAAAGGACGAGATTGTTGATTTCGAGAGGTAGGCTATGGAAGATGTGGTTGCAATAGAAGTAGAGAAGATTGGATTGGATAACATTGATGTGGCAGAGGAGTCATTGCCATCTAGTAGTAGGGTGGAGCCACAGGCACAACCTTCTAGGTTGAGCGAGGAGCCACAGTTGAGTGTGAGGACTAGACCCTCTCCCCAGTTTTTCACTACAATGGTAAAAGGAAATTGTAAAATCTTGTAATCTGTAACTTGCCTAGATATGCAGTTTATGATGATGATTTTCAACTATGTTACTGGTTCACTAGCCAGAGGCTCCAGATCCAAATTCGATCCATGTCTAGTTCGGGATCTGGTTCGATGCGGACAGGGAGTCGTCCAAGAGGCGGCAAAATCACTGTGGGTTCGTTTTGGACGAGCCCAGTCGAATATAAAACGAATCCAACAAGATCCATAGCAACCCAGACCAAACCCATGACTTTTTGGAGGGTTTTTCTAATTTTTAAAAATAAAAAATCGCATTATTGGTGTTATTGACGGCTCATTGCAAGCAATTTCAAGATCCAAATGCCGGGAGTGACGGTGTCGCTTGGTAGGGCGTTGATCCGTGGCTGAGCATAGGAGAGTTTTTAATCGATTTGATAAATTATAAAATTATTAGGGATTAAAAAATTAAATCAATAAATGTTTATTTTTCATGACGATAAGAATTTATTTATTTATTATTGATTAAAGAAAAGTCTTTCATAATTTACCATTTAAAAATTAAATTAGGTGCTTAAGTATACATATAATATTTATATTTATTATTTATTATATTTATATTTTATATTTATTATTATTATTATTATTATTTATATTTATTATTATTATTATATATATTTATATTTATTAAATAAAAATGAAAATAAATATTTATTAAATATAAATATAATAAATAATAAACATAAATATTTTATATATATATATTAATATATATATATATATATATGACGAACCCAAAACGAACCCACACCCAAAAAATTTTTTGACCAAATCCGCGAACCGAACCCCCAAACCCGATCCCGTACTAGGATCAGTAACTTAGATTTTCAAAAACAACCATCATAAATTTATAATAGTTATCAACTAGCTATTATATATGCATGATGATGCAATTTTTTAATCTAGATTCTATTTGTATTCAAATCTAATAGAAAACACTTCCCCCAATGTTTTATAGACTCATGTTATACATTTTGTAACTGAATTTTGCATAAAATTGTGTTTTTAAAGAAACTTAAGTATTTTATTAAGTTGCCAGGTTTTTGTTGGGTCGTAATTTTTTGGTTTGTCGAGTTTGAGTATGCAAACTATGTGTTATATTATTGATGATCGTGACCACAACCCCCATTGATGGTGTAACAGAGCCTAAAGTAGGCAAGCACTCAGCTTGCCAATCCCCCATCTACAAAGTGTAGAATAAAGCTTAAGATGGTGCCTCTTAGGGCAGTCCGAGGATGGCTCATAAGGGGAGTATGGTCCAAGATGAGAACGGTTCTCTTATCATGGCCAATGTGAAGAATATCCCTATTGGAATGAACAATGAAGCAGAAGATTTTGCCCTTGTGGATCGACTCAAGCTTGCCTGCACTTTCAATATAAAGGCCTTAAGGTTGAAAGCAACTCCCAAATAATTATCAATGCAATGGTTAAAGGCCACACTCCTAGCTGCAAACTTAACCACATTCTTAAAGCGAGAAAGCTTTTCAAGTATTTTGATAGTATCAGATTCAAACAAGTTTTGAGAGAGAGAAACAAAACAGCAGATTTTCTAGCTAATGAGGGAGTTTCTGTCTCCACATTTCCAGAGCACTCCACTTAATTTGTCACTGAGTGATCAGGCTTGGCCCCTCCCCTTTGCTCAAACTCTTGATACCTTGAAATTTTATTTTTCTCAATAATATTTTAAAATCAGATAAAAAAATTTGTAGTGGATTGAGGACATCCATTAATCTCTCCCTTTTAATTAAACTGAATTGATGTGACATAAATTATTCATGGAGACAAAGGATGACACGTGCCAAAGCATAGGGCCTGGTTGGCACCTTTGATTATTACTGGCCCCCCGCTCTCACTTTCTCCAGCATTTTTTGGCCTTCTCTGTTTGCTCCATTTGGTGGAAGTATGATTTCCTATTATCCAGGTTATGCATGGCAACAAAAAGTGTAATGAAATTGGAGAATGGCTTTCGAAGGCCCTCTATTTGCAAAGGGCTTCATTTGTTGTTTTTATATAAGATAAGGAGGTCACTGAACTTATCAAATCCATTTTTGAGCAAAATTCAACAAAATTTGATATGAATACAAAACACACTAACTCCTTTGTGGTCAAGTGTTTTGTTTTGAATCTCACCAAGTGCATTATCGACAGAGAGTTATACATCTAGGTTGTAAAAATTTTAATTCAGAGTAAATTTTACAAGAACGTGAGATTTTGAAAGCTGTTTGGGGTATAGAGAATGGTTATCCCCATGTGTATGAGCCTGTGCATCCTTTTATGCCTTCGAATGCATCTCTAGAGGGATTGGCCAATGAGTGTCTGCAAACTCAAATTGAAAATTTGGAAAGCAATTTGAATGAGTACAAGAAATATTAAGGCAATTTCTTGACCTTTGACAAATTCTGTTGGGTTGAGGTTGATAAGGATGATGAACAGCATTTGGTAAGCTCTAAAACCTGCCCTCTCTTTCATCCTATTTTCTCTACCCCTTCTCTTTCAAGTTCCCATAAACCCGGTGTGCCTCTCACACCCACCCTGCCTCAAAGGTTTTCAAGGGTTGGCTCGGCAGAAATAGAAGACATTTAAAAGGGTTTGTTTCTACCTATGGAAGTACTACACAATGTAAGGTTGGACCAAAGGTTGAGAGTTGAAGTCCACCATGTTTTGCCCATGATGAAATGCCAAAATGGAACCGGTGCAAAGCAGCACTTCTCGTGGAATTAGAGAACAAAGAAATACATGACATATTGGTTGACCCTTACAATGGCAAAGGCTGTCATGACAGAGGAACTAGAAGAAGAAATTGGAATTTCTCTGTGGTTAGAAGCTGCACTGGTGGCCAAGCAGGTCTAGATGGTATTCTATGCTCAAATGCTTCAAAAATGTCTTTTCCTATTAAAGTTCAAGGTGGTAGAAGAGGAGCAAGTTGTTGGGACTCATATGGGCTCAAGGTGCAGTAGTGATGAGGATACGGATGTTAACCTTTGGTCATAGGCTCGTCATATTTCAACTGTCATTTTTTATGTTTTGTCTATGCTGGTGGTGTGTAGAATGGTTTGGTATCATGGACTCCTTCTATGTTGGTTTTTTATATCATCTAGAGCATAGTAGCAAACTCCTCCTCGGAACTGACTCAGCAAATCAAAAGTATAATTGTAATTAAATTAATTGAGAGAAAAAAAGGAAATTATATACACTAAAAAAATCATAAAAAATAGAGACAAATTGCTGTTTTTTTATTTCATGCCAACTTTTGAGGCACAAAAATCGCTATTTTTTAACGATTCAAAATTTGGGCCGGGGTTGCAAAAAATTGGCAGTCCAATCTGAATCAGATCACCAATTGTGCTGAGCAGTGATTTATTGCATTAAATTGTATTTTTAAAATATTTTTGCTGCCATGATCTAGAGTTTTGTTGCAGTGAATATGGCCGAGTGTCAAGGTGTCTAGCCTACAGGGACACTTCTATTAAAAAATTGTTCATGAACATAAATTTTTTTTTTAATATTTTCTGATAGTCTACATACATATAGCTCAAATGAGCATCTGAGCCAACTCATACTAATACTTAGTTACGAGCACTACAATATTTAGCTTCTTAAGAGAAACAACTTAGAAATTACTGCTAGAAGCCAAACAGTAGAAGACCAATAATCACCACTTAGAATCCCACCTTAGATATCACTTTGGGGATTTGAACTTGGGTCTCAACAATGAGAACCCAACGCTTTAACCACTTGATCTCAACCCCTTGGACTAAAATAAATATATGAAAATACTTCCCCTTTTTAAGCATTTTACCAAAACCATTTTTTTCTTGTTTTTAACAATGGTTGACATCAACTCATCCCAACAAATTAGAGATGTCCCATGATGTCTTTAGCCTCACAAAAAAGGAAACATCTCAAAAACACAAAAAAAATACGAAACATATCTACAATGTGAGAGAAAAACTCAATAAAAAGGGGATGTTGGAGAGGCATCCCCTTTACGTCCATGCATCCCTAAAACATCCAACATGTTGGAACAGCCCTACAATGCAAGGAACATGTCCCAATTGAACATTAGCTAAACTTGACTAAATAAAATCAAATGTAAACAAGGCAAAATTAATAATGAAATGGATTCAAAATCATGAATGGAAACTCAATTTATGCAAAAGTATATTGGCAATGAAGTTTTCTTATCCTACTTGCTTTTGTGTATATTTCATCTCCTTGTAATCATGTAACACCCACCCATGTGTAACCTTATTGACAACATCATTGTGTATTGTCGAAAGCTACGTTTGGATTTTAATTTGGAAACATCTGCACTTTATGTTCCTTGTTTTGAAACATTAAAATATTATGATGAATAACTTGGAAGGATTAAAAGGCAATGTTGATATTTTGAATGAAATAAAAACATATGTGCAATATGTTGTGATTTAAGTGTGATTCCATGTCTGAAGTGTCTACACGTGTATATGATGAGGTGTCGAGATTTCTGTGGCTCCGGCTGTATATGTTGCCATGGATGTATTTGATGTTTTCTTGAGTGTGCAAATAATATGGTTAAATCAGACTGGAATTGGGAGGATTTATCTCATGTGTGGAACCATATGTCTCTCTTTGGGCAATAAAGAAAAAACTGAACCTAACCAATAAAGCTAATTGTAACCGACACCTAGCCATGGTGTGGATAGATGTTCACCTTGAAGTATTTATTTGTGATGCAATGTCTAAAGTGTTGCAATATCGTGGAGTCAATAATATACATGGCCTTAAATTAATTTGTGAAAGATTAATGTTGTAACATCGTGTGTTGATGTCTTTGCCTGTGCATGTATTGAATGGTCATGTGTTTAATTAAACCCGTTAAAATAAATTAAATCCCTGAATGCAGCACCAAATTCCAAAAGGAAAGAACACCAATATTTAATAAGAAATGACAGGGGTAGAGGAAGTGCCACCTGCCGCATGTAGAGGAATTTGACAAGAAGATGTTAGCAATTAAGGTCAGTAGTGAATAAAGGATCGGATTTAGG
This sequence comes from Cunninghamia lanceolata, assembly GCA_027924645.1. Classification (NCBI taxonomy): domain Eukaryota; kingdom Viridiplantae; phylum Streptophyta; class Pinopsida; order Cupressales; family Cupressaceae; genus Cunninghamia; species Cunninghamia lanceolata. The sequence continues at coordinate 778,408 of BSBN01000326.1, read as the reverse complement.
AAAAGGATGCAAAGATTGGGTGAGCAAAATGATGGAATGCAAAAAGAATGTAAGCAGGCTTCTGAAGAACATTCATGGCAGAAGGTGAATCTAATTTCCAAAGGATATCCGCATTTAAGGAAGGATTAGATGGCTGCCTCGAATTCAGAGCATATAGTAGGGAAGAATAGGAGATTGCATACCAAACAACTAGAGGAGGGAAGTGATTTTTCGGTGGAGAACATGACATTTTGGAAGGAGGAAAAAAGTAAACACTGTTGTAAGAATTCGTAAAGTAAAAAAACTAGAAGAGAATGGTGACCTCTCAATATATCCAAGCGTGGAGACTTGCAGGTGTAAATCCACGAAGCTGTGACAATTGTGGAAGCTCTTAGACAAGTCAAGGGCAATGTTTGAAAGTCCCGAACCTATGATCTACCTGTAAATGCTAGAGTGGGTATAGAAATCAATAAAGACGACTTTCATGGTGACATTATGGGTTGCTCAATGTGACAGAGAACATGCAGTGCGTTGGTGAAGGGAAATGCAGCGTGACAGAAAAGATCTGAGTGAGAATGCAAGGTTTGTGATAGCTGATAAGAGATAGAAAAGTGCTACCAGGTAAAATGCTCTCCTTCAGATAAACCAACAAATCAAAGAATATAATACTTGACTATTGTGTACAATGAGTCGAGTACATGATGAGTCTTAAGGAATTGTAAGATGTTGTCCTGTCTTGCCTTTAACCATTGTAACATATAGTGCCATTTAATATGATAATTAGTTGCGCAACCTGCTTGTGATTGTTCCTTGCTCCACATCAGTTGTGAGCCGCACACACAACCTCCTTGAAGGAGTGTTCCTCTAAAGTCATGGCAGTAGTGTCCTAAGAGGCACCACACTAGTTGCCGCACTCCTATTTAACTATCTGTGGATATCTGTATCACTACAAGGATACTTATGCACACTGGCACAATGTGAGCACAAGACTTAAATGTGTGTGTGAGCATTGCAAATGCTGCACAGGTGCATTGAGTGGCTTCAAAAGAACAAATTACAGTGTTTTTGGATGGCTATTGGGACAAGCATCACAAATTGATTACGATAGCATCTACCATTAAGGAACAAATAGAATTCAAATATAGAGTGAAAGCACATGATATCGAAGTTAAGACCCTTGTGTTAAATGATGTTTAATAAAGGGAACTCAAGAAGTTATCACAATCTCAAATCCATTGGTGAAGGCCCTTGAGGTGATGGATAGAAAGAGAAATATCTTATTCATGTACACAAGTGATCAAAGTATGTCAATGCAGCTTGAAAGTACATGTAGTTACAATAGAGCAATATAGGGTAGGAGAGAACCCCAGAAGCTGAAAAATGACTAAAAACTAAAGTTAAAACACTAGAACAATAAAGCAAAGCAGAACAGAGAGGGAGGGATCAAGGAGTAGGGTTGTGAGGGGTTAAATCCAAAGCAACTATAATTGTCAAGCCATGGATTGGACCAAGGAGACTATTAAAACTATATGTGGTGCTCAAACAATAATTGCATGCCTTCATGGAATTATTGACTCGAAATAGCAGTACTTTAACTTCCTACACTTATAACTGTTGCTAGGTACTACCTCAGCACTTTTATAATGACCCCTTCATTCTTGATTTAAAAGTGATGATAGGCCAATTCCAATGTGCATTCCGAGAATATTCCTTTTAAAAGGGCCAAGGTTTAATCCCTCCAACTCTAAAAGTAAAGAATGTTGAGGACCTATTGGGATATAATATGTCAGTTCAGACTAGGAAGATTGTCTTACAAGTACCTTTATCAGTTTTTTTAGCACTTCTAAAATCATTTGCGCAGGCTTCTTGTTTCATTTTGCAAACATGATTTGTAGTTTTTAATTAATTTTTAAGTGCACATACATGCTCAGCATATGGTAGGAAGCTTGGGTAGCTGATCTCCCTAGCCACATAACACATTACAAACAAAATGAACAAGCTAACTCAATAGCATATAAGACATTACGTTTATGTGCACTAATATAATATAAATATCTGAATCTGTTGTAAACATTTTAAGGAAGCAAGAGAACTAATGGCATTGCTCTAGACAACATTAATACAGCATTTGAGAAGAAAACAATAGAGATGAGAAGTTGATTTGGATAAACATAAACAAGGACCTGGAGCTGGAAAATGCATCAACAAAACCTTCAAATGCAGCTTCTTTTGCTCAATTTTATGACTTGATGTGACATGGTCATAATCCGTGGAATATGGGCTCTACTTATAAATTTGTAAGTTTATGTCAGTGTCTCTCCTAGTTTCCAGGACCAGTGAACATGCTTGAGCAGACAGTAAAAAGTTTCCGGCTTTTGGAGACAACAACTTAGAATATGTATAAAGAATATCTAAAAATTACCAAAAATATACATGTTATAAACAAAGAAGCTGAAAATAAACAACATCAATGATCCAACATTGAATGAAATTAAAAAGGGCTACAAATTAAGATTTCCAATTTAAATACCAATATAGTATCTAAGTATTATAATTATACCAATGACCAGCCATGACATTAAAATTTGGAAATCAAAACTAATTTTGCAATATATCAGTCAAGTCTCCATAAAAAGCACACACAGACACAGAATGCTAGAGTGTTTAAAGATTATATCTGGCAAACAACTTAATTATGTTCATTTTTCATATGTAAATGGCATCAAGGTTATCGTATTCCTCATATAAACAGATGTATAATTGTTATTAACTTATATGTACGCAGCCACTCTTTTCTGTATGCAAACAATTATGTGATAAGCATGAATCATTTTTTTCTCAATTGTACTCACAGAACTTCTGGAATAGTTCTGGCCCCTGGTCACAGCTCTGCAATTTGTAAAACTTTTACTTAACTAATTAATAAAAATCTGTTTAAACAAAAACAAAGGACTGGTAGATCTATCAGTCACCTCTCTGGAAGAATGCAGTTGCACACATGGTCAGACTTCTGCAATTTTACTTGTTTCTTTAATGACTAGTGCCTTTGTTTTACTATTCTTCAAAAGCATCCCCCTGCATTCTGGGGACATAAGGACATCTCCGGAATGCAGAGAAAACTTTGGGAACATCAGCTGTCTGTTTTTGAGGTGTGTAGATGGCTGGGGGATATTTCTTTCCCATCCACCCATTCCCAAAATGCCTGGGACACCTGTCAAATCCCAGGGATGCCTATGGGATGGTGGCTTATGTCTATTATAAGATTCAAGATGAACTTGACTATTTAGAATAACTATCCAAATTCAAGTGGATTTGTCTTTAATATTTATGAAGCTTATTGTTATGGAATGATAAAAATCCCAACTATTGTAAAATTTTAATATTTTATTTTTAATAAGTTGGATTCTTTATACATTCTTCTCCACTTTGGAATTAACACTTTTCTTCATCTTGTAAAGACAATCCAGATTGAAATGTAGTCAGGAGTTAGCTGTGTGTTTAGAATACTTCTCTAGTTGTCTGATTGAAAATGTATCCAGAAATTCAGCTTATAATTGTGGACAAGTCACTCTACAAATCATCTCTACCTTTTGTGCTAATTACATTTATTATTCTAAAAGACCATCACAATGAAGCCTGTTTCAGCTGCTTACCCTAGTCAGGGTGCCACCGCTCTTGCATTTAGCTTGCAGAAATCTAAGCAGGATCCGTTACTGGGTTTGGGAGCTGCTTTGGTAAGAGCTAAGCAGGGTGTAGGAGGAGAGAAGAAGAATATTGCAGATGGGATGAGGGAGCTTGCCCTTTTGCACACTCCTCCTCTGCAGTGGTGGGAGGGGTTTAGCCCTCTATCTCTGCTGCAAAGGCTGTTACAGAAGTGGGGAAACTCTCTGCAGCATATAAAAGAGGAGAGGGGATCTTGGGCTGATTAAAGCTGCGGAGAAAATGCCAATTCTAGAGTTGGGAGAGGAAGTACAGGAAGAGATTGAGCACTACTCAGAGATTGTGCTGATTTGTCACTTTGATAATCATTGGCCAAGCCTTCCAGAGTCCAACAAATTGGCAATTTCTACATGGAAACCCTTTCTTGCGGATCCTGTAGTGATTTATCCTTGTGCACAAGAATTTTTTGTTTTAATTTGTAATTCTTTAGAGGACAGAGGTAGGATTTTGGAGAAAAGTCCTGGTCCTAGGACAATGCTCCACTTTTTATGAAGCCTCGGTTCCCAGGATTCAATCCATTAACAGAAAATTTTAAGTTTGTAACTGTATGGGTCAGATTGCCAAATCTGCCTCTACTCTTTTGGCTTCCCTCTACATTGGAATGCATTGGAAATGCTTTGGGGAATTTATCATCACTTCCCCTAAACACTAAGGCACACACTCTCGATTAATGCATGCATCCTGGTGGAGTTAAATTTCTCTGGGCCTCCCTGTTGACATAGGTCTAAATTAGTAGGTAAAGAGATTTGGATGCAGCCCCTAGATTATGAGAAGCAGGTATTTCAATGTTGGAAGTGTTTTGGAGTGGACATTTGTCTAATGGATGCTCTAAATCAAAAAGAAAATCTGGCAAGGCAACTTGGTGGCAGAATGCTTCTCCTCAACATCAGATTGTAGGAGGAATCTTTAGATTCTGCTCCTAATAGTAGTATGGCATGGCCAGTAGGTAGTAAGGGTGATCGGGCGACTGTTATTATCATGGATATCTGTATTGGTGTATTGGTGTGAAGGGTTCGGCGGGTATGGTGCTGCTTCCCTCTACTTGTGGTCTGATTTCGCTGGTGAGGTCTACTTCTCCTGTGAAAACAGTATGTCGTTGGAGGACCTTAGTGGTGTGAAAACAGTATGTTTTCAGCTATTATGAGAAGATATGATCAATGTTTTCAGCTATTATGAGAAGATATGATCAAATTAATGGCTGTTGCCTTGACCAATGATGCTGAATGTTCAGAAATGTTTTAGGGGATTCTTGACTTTCTCTTCGAAAGAGAATTTTCCCTTGGTTGAAGGGGTTGGGAGTGAGAAGGAGGTGGATTTGGATTTGGTAACTCCAAAGAAAGGAGGTTGGGCAACAGTGGCCTACAGAAAAGAAAAATCGAAGAAAAAATCCTCTACCCCAACTAAATATTTTAAAAAACAAAGGTATTCTAAAATCGAACACAAGAAGTGACTGAATCTGAAAACCTTGCCTAGTTCAAAGTAAACCAATCTAATGTCATACGTGCATGCACACACACACAGAGTCAACAGATTGTCCCCACTACTAACAGACAACTACAAATTGAGCAACATCACTTATTTAGATCAATAAATACAACTGATCCACAATGCAATACCTTGATAAATTCTTGATCAAAAACAGCCTCTGCTTCAAAATCAGGTGCTTTATTTCCAACCAATGGAAGTTCACTCTGCTTAACAAAAGAATGCTTGTATTAAAAAGCCAAATCATCAAATGGACTCAAATATCATATGATAAAAAAGATAGTCAAGTGAGGAAAATAAATCAATAGAGATACATATTAGAAACATTTTGCTTCAGAAATTTAGATATGAAATTGACCTTACACAATTGACAAGATCAAAACAAATATATTGTTCAATGACACTAATTATGCAATGTCTGCAACACATCAAGTCTGAACTTTGCAATGAGAATTCCAATGTAATATTCGAACTATGAAAATAGATCATAAATTTCCATTTCATGGAAAAATAAATCAGTATATGGAATCAGTGTTTTTAGGCTTCCATAGTTGATAATGATAGTACAAAGCTTCAGGAAAGTCATAATAAACAATTTCGAAACCATTGACATTTCACCTTGATGGTTCCAAAAATCTTTATACAGGTTTTTCGAGAAACTTTGTACTGATATATTGAATGCTTTTGCATAGAGTAGTTGCATGCTGGAAATTGGTAGTTAACAACATACAACCAATAGCAGTTATTTAGTTTTACTCCTTTGAAGTTTTCATATATTTTAATTGCAAAATGCCATTGTTAATTTATGCAATGTAATTTAGAAGTTGAACCATTTTTTGTTGATATATTGTATAAAAGAGCAATTAAGGTAGCATGATTTCAAGGTTCATACAGAATACTATTGATATGAAACAGGAAAACTTTAGCTACAGAGAATAAAATTTATCATAGCAGTCTGTGGCTACATATTTTCCATTAATTTATATAAATAGAGTATTACTCATTAATACTGTTTTAGTCAAATTGTAAATCACTCGTCTGTTTCTGGCCCAAAGAAATAGATTATTGATCACTCTCTAGTCAGTATGTCTTCTGAGAGTTCACTCTCTAGTCAGCATGACTTCTGAGAGTAAATTTCAACCAGGCCAAGTAATCCAACTAATCTGCTACAAAACATGATAATTTATGACCTACTCAAGCTGCTGGCTCTTCCCTCAGCTTGTTAAAACAAACCACAACTCAATAGTGATACATTAGATCGTTTATAAATAAAATTATCAGCAGATCTTGTGGTTGCAACTGGCAATCAGTTTAGCATGGTTTACTCTCTTAACAGTTGAGTAATTCCAATTAAGATCAAGCAAACGGAAAATATTCTATACACATAATACCATTTAAATTTTAAAAATTACAAAAACTATCAATACGGCAATTGCACATCAAAGAAGGGGGATATAAAAAGTACATGATTTTAATGGTCATATGGAATAGTATCAAGAGGTAAACTTTTAGCTACAGAGATTAAAATTTAGCACAGCAGTTAGGCTACATTATTTTTATAAATTTATATAATAGAATATTCCTTACTGATACCATTTAGCTAAATACTAAATAACTCATTTGTTCCTGACCCAATGAAATAGATTATTGATCACTATATTGTTAGGAATTATACTAAATCATAGTTGTGATAGTTCTAAGTTTAAAGTATTACACCTGTTACATATGTTTTTGGTTCTGGATTAACTAAGTAAGGTTTGTTGAATATTGTAACAACACCCGTAGAATAGATCAAGTTGTTGCTTCCAGTTGAGGAAAAAGAAGGGATACGGAGCTTAAAAATAAGACCCAAACTCATTGTATAAATATCTCTGAGTATTATGAACAAAATCATCCATTTACCATGCATTTCATTGCAAAATTTCAATATGGTTTCAGAGCAAGCTGATTCTGCTGAAAAAAGCTGAACGCTGAAGCAAAATTAGTGAGAGTATTTGAGGGCAGAAATAACTGTGTCCATTGATTAGCAGTTCCATCAAATCTGTTTCACAGATTGCAAATGAGTGACAAAGAGCAGATTTGACAGAGGGTTAGGGCAGAGGTGTTTTGATAACCAACATAAAAGCACAGGTGGAGAGTGAGGTGACATTGGTGTCTCATTCACAGAGCAATGCAATAAAGTTGCAGCAGCATGTTAAAGAAGCAATAGCAAAAAAGAACGAAATTCCTAAGGCATAAGGCAACAAAGTTGATTGTGTAGGCACTCCAAGTGCACGGCCTTTTGAAAAGTCAGCAAAGGACATAGCTATCATTGAAGGGCAAGCTGTGGAAGGTAGTTTCTGGCTTTTAGAAAAAGAGGAGGCTGGAGGACCGTAGGAGGATGGAGGATAACTTCCAATCTTGAGTTCGCTGTTAGCTCAGAGATTAAAGTAATTGCTTTGGCAGCATTTGGTTCAGAAAAAGGTTTTTAGTAAGGCCCAGATCAACTGAAGACTGGCATATATGTCAAGGGAAGGCCCATGCCACACTTGTTGTGAATAGTTGAGTTTGTCCCTCTTCACAGGATGTAGTAAGATCAGTGAGGCCCAGTCCAGCTAATCATTTGTCGCTAGCTGGGTGTGTCACTAGTACAAAGGTGTTGTGGAAAGTTGTGTGTCCCTATTCGCAACTTTGAAAGATGAATAGTTTTTTGTCTTTTTTTTGTTAAACTCAGGGGTATCCCTGCGACCCAACCCTCCTTACCTTGGACTTACAAGCTGCCGAGTTGGGGATGGGAGGGGGCGAGCTAGGGCGAGACTAATCCCCTGGAGATGCACACAACCGCCCGCAAGCCACATGCATCGGTTAAGTCCAGGCCTCGGAGTTGAACCCAAGACCTTGGGGAGCAAACCCAAGACTCAAGCCAACTACGCTACCCGTGCGGGCTTTGAAAGATGCCTAGTTGAGTAAGTCCCTATTTGCACCCAAAGTATTCTATAATAAACAGTTAGGTGTGTCCTTGTTTAAACAAATGTGTGTATGGACTACAGTGTGTGTCCCAATTATGCATTATGGATGTTTCTCAATGAATTGTAAGTGTGTCCGAATTCATCGATTGGTTGTAAGTATGTTGAAGGATATGATGTAATAGGGGGGGAATGTCAGGAACTATATTAAATCATACTTGTGTTAGTTATAGGTTTAAAGTACTAAAACTATTACCTGTGTTTTAAGTTTAGGATTAAATAAGTAAGGGTTATTGAAAGGTCGTAACAACCCCTGTAGAGTAGATCTAGTGATTGCTTGTAGTTGAGGAAAATGAGGTATAGGGGCTTAAAAATAGGACCCAAACTCGTTGTGTAAATATCTCTCAATATTATAAAAAATGCATCAATTATTGACTCACAAAAGTTATATTTATTATGGATATTGAAATTTTGTGAGTCAATTCAACCAGACCAAGTACTCCAACAAATCTGCTACAAAACAACATGATAATTAATAACCTTTTCGAGCTGCTGGCTTTTCCCTAAGCCCATCAAATCAAACCTGAATTCAATAGCAATGCATAAGATCATATATGTCAATAAAATTCTCAACAAGACTCATGGTTGCAACTGTCAACCAGTTAAACCTGGTTCAGTCTCTAACAGTTGAGTAATTCTGATAAAGATCCACACTAATGAGGAGTATTCTATATGCATAGTATCATTTAAATCTAAAATAGTTCAAAAACCGTCTTAGGACATTTTGTAAATAAAAAAAGGGGTATAAAAATTGCCCTCCAAAATAAATTTGAATTTCTTAACACTAAACATCAATATTGAAGCATTAGGATCTGCTACAAAATTTTACCTCAAGGACAACGTGTCATTCTACCATTTCAATCTAATCTCAGGTTTATATCTATTTATAAATATAAAATTGAGACATGCACACAGATATACATACATACAGACAGGTAGACATATATATGCAGACGTGTGTGTGATTGATTGCTTGGATTTTGAATCCCAAACCTTGTGCCCGATCCACTGCCAACTCATGGCTATGGGCATCATGGTAGTAGTATCCCTTAAAAATATTCGTGAAATTGTCCGAAACCCCAAATGGTTTTAGTGCACACTTCCTTATATTTTAAATTTTAAAAATTAATGGACTGTCACCCTTACTTCTCTTTGCAACATTATGATTACTGTTTGTAACATGTAAATGCTTCTGCACAATGGTCACAGAGATCTGATAGAGTTGACAGCATCAGGCCATCCAAAAACCTTCATCTTCAGTTTTCGCAGTAGTTGTCTTCACTATGTCACTGAACATGCCATTCTAATGTGCATTTCAATGCTAAATGCTTAGGCAAGTCATACAACAGTGTTGACAAACTAAAATGAGGCATAGTTGACTTGAACCCAATGCCTTATTATCTACAGGAATAAGCTTGGAGCATGTATTCCATCACATCTGCTGAAGAACTTTTCTAACAGGCATTATTTTCATGTATTTTGTACACGGGATGGTTTCAGGCTTCAGCAGCGTGGTTGCGGCTGACTAGGTGAAATCAAGATGAAGTGAAAAGATCTATTTCAAAGACTTTAAATATGGATATATACCTGCAATTATAATACCAATTGTCTGTGCTGCACTCAATTCACCTATTATAACAATTGTTTAGGTTGTACTCAAATCAGTAGAATTCAATTCTTAAGCCTGGCATATCACACAAACAACCGAATATTTCAGCTCACCCAACTGCTCGGAAGAGATCGAATTTAAGGAGAAAGTAATCTTAGACATCAAGTTTTTTAGACAAGAAACTGGGAAAATAAACTGTACCCTACTTTCTCTTTGATTGTTAATAGAATATCTGGGCATTGGTTCTGATGTTCAAGGAATCACAACATTGGAGAAACATCTAATCCCATATATAGCACATTCTAGAGGATAAGCTCCATAAAATAACCTTTGCCAGTGAACTAAACCATTGTGCAGATAATGTTAAATTATGCATGTAACACCAGTGTTATAAGTCATCAATCTAGAATGAGGATCTGTTAAATCAAAACAGCAGACAAGAACATCTATTTTCTCTTTCTTGTCTAGCAAAATTCTAGGCATTGGTCCAGAGGTTTATGGGATGACAACAAGATTCATTTATTCTCAGATATGGCACAGTTCCAGAGGATGAGCTCAATAAAATAACCTTTGTCAATGACCTCAGCCATTGTGCAGATAATGTTATTTTATTAGGACAATTATTTGAATTTATAAAGTATATTTTCTGTATGTATGTAACTAAGAGAACAGATTTTTTCTTATTCCCCTCAGTGTGCCATTTTCTATGCTGCGTCACTCAATGTGAGAGCACAAGAAAGGAGTTCACAGTGATCAGACTCCAGGATCCCCCTTTAGGTCACCTTCACAAACCTTTTTCCTTAACACATACCACCTGCTACCTCCCAGCACACTTCATTTACCCTTCCCCCTATCTCCTACCTAAGATCAACAGATTTGACTACAGCCACATTACCCTATGGACTGGTATAAATGAGAAACCATTTAGCCATTCTAAAGAAGTAATACACACAAGCTGGTATCGTATTTCACTCTGCTTTTCTTTCGTCCTTCTCTCTCATGTTATGCTCTTGGCTTCTGAAGGATAAGTCTTTCTGACAACACTCACAGGGTCCTAATCCCCGCTTGCTATGACAGTCTTGTATGCCCAAAAAAAACTCCATTCTTACATCTCTTTAAGTATCTCTTCAAGTAGTCTTCCCAATTGTAGTCATCTAGGTGGAGATCAACATGTCGAGGCCAATCTATCTCTCTTTGTTGTACAAGTACTCATGTGATGTCCAGATGAGTTCTTCATAAAGATACAACCCACAAGGTACACAATTGTTATTTATTGTACTACTTATTATATAGTTAGATTTATATTAGAGAGTTAATAGATCTAGCTATATGCATTTTGGTGAACATGAAGTGAAACCTCCTCCCATTTCTTCTCCTCACTCCACCTTTTTCCATGTCTTTGAGTATTCTTTCATAGCCACCCTAAAAGTCTCTCCCAGTCAAGTTTTTCACACGATCATTGAACAGATACAACTTTTTCCTTCCTTAAATTCTACCTCAGCTCAATTACCTCAACCTCCTTTAAATCTTCTTGCTTTTGCACCTATCCCTACAATGGATTCAACCATGACAAACTGGTTGTGGCAAGTTCAACTGCAGCCAAAATTGTCCCTCTAATGTCATCTACTATCGATAATTCCCCTACTCCACGGTCACCATCTAGCACCAATCTTTATAACATGTTTTTTGCTTCTCAACTCCTATCATTTCTAGATGAAAATGTATGTAATCAAAATCAAACTCTAGCTAGTACAATCCATCACTTACAAACCAAGTCCATCTAGCCTCCAACTTACTCCAGTAACTCCTCCATTCCCCTTGCCCCCCCCCCTTTTCTGATCCTTCCCAACATCACCTCACCCTAAAAGATCCCATAATTTAACCATTTCACAATGAACCCTTAGCTTTAACTATTCCACACCTTGACATACGATCCCTCATAACAAATATTGCTTTCAATGGAGCCAATGATCTAATCATCCATATTAAAATATTTTCATCTATCTACAAAGTCTAGATTCATTCTAACCCTCTTGTTGCTTGCAAGCTTTTCTCTAAAACATTTACAAGAGACAACTTAGAATGGTACCCCAACTTCCTCAATTCTCTATTAGTAAAGAGTTTGACGACCTTCTCACAACTTTTAGACAAGAACTTAAATCCAACCCCTCCCCTAAATATCACCTTTGTGCTTTCATTAGTATCATAAAAGCCTGCTCACTTATTTATCAAATGCTAGAAATCCTTAAGCATCAAAGCCCAACATAACTTTGTGAAAGACACGATTCTTTATCCTCACCAATGCTCTTTCGCTCCCAATCGCAACAAGAGGTCCTCTACTTTAACCCCATACCCTATAAGAAGCCATGCAACAAACCAAACAACGAGACAAACTCCTCGCACAACACACGACCTTGGGGATGGTGCCTTCCCACCAAGCCACTCCCACCCAATATATGCATGAAATCTTCTACATTAACCCATCTCCAAACCATAGTATGACAACCCCCTCAACTTTCTCCCAATTGCGAACACTTTCCATACCAAATCAAACAAGATCCTTTGACAGACAAAGGAAAAAAAAAAAAAGCCTTGCTTCCAATGTTCCACCCATCTGCATTATAACAATGGACCTCAATAGACTCCTTCCTAAAGGCTATGATTCCAATAGGTTTTGCTAGTCGCAACACAACTATGGACATTCAAGTGAAAGATGTTGAGTCCTACGACAATTTGCATGGAGTTACCTTTTAGGAAGCAACTTTGACCTAAATGATTTTGTAAGAGGACAAAATGCCTACCAACTTAAGAAAACAAAAACCAACAACTCTCTCCCTACTATTGCACTCGCCCATACCAATGCCAACCTTCTCATTAACCAACCTTTCCCTCACCACTCCATCAATGTCATCAAAATAATTTTACAATAAACTTACCTTGTAACCAATTGCACTACATACACCAATCAAGATAGTGAACACACAATCAACATCTTAGATTTTGTAATAGCTCATGCGATGACAAAGTCCCATTTAGTAAAGTATGCACAACCAAAGTTCGATACAAAAAAGCTAAACTGACAAGAAGTACCACACTACAAAATTCTACCAAAATTGTTCACAACCAAGACGCTCAAATACCAAAGCCCACTAAATATCCCTGATCTCCACATCACATTGATTATTTAGCTCCTAACAATATCCAAAAGCATTGCCCCTTCACCCAACAACTCAAACCATAGCATAGGCCAAGAGAATTCAACATCATAGCTGGGATCAACCTTATCCTGAGCAAATTATCCTTTTGGAAACTCATGAAAACATCTCTACCAAAGACAAGTTGTCATTTGACATCTCTTCAAGACGGCTAGTCCACCATACCCACAATAGACCAAATTCCCATTGTTGAAGACTTCATGGACACAAAAAATCATCTAGGTCAACTAAATTGAAATAGATAGAGAACACAATCCCAACCTTGCTATAATTTTTCCAACCAATCACATCATTCCCAATGAGATATGTTCGAAGTCAAGGACACCCCCCCATTCATAAGAATATGTATTGGGAAATATAAAGTTAGTCGTGCACTAGTTGATTAAGGGGTCGATACTTGTGAAGCCTCTATGGCAATGTTATTGGATACTTCCCATCCCCTGTCTAGATACAGATATCCATGTATCAAATACTAGATATGGATGCAATACTCCTAAATACAACATGGTTACCATATCTAGACATATTCATACGTGAGTCTAAATTTGGGCCATATCCGATATGTTTAGATACAATACCACATCACCCAATGTCGTATCCCATTTAGGGTTTATGAAAAAAACATTCAAATTTTCTGAAACGGATAAAACATAAAAAAGACATTTCAAACACACATATTTTAATCACTAAAGCCACAAACAAAATAAAACAAAATAAATATTATAAGCTAAAATATAAAAACCAAAATATACATAAATAAATATTTTAAATTTTATGTTCTATACCTTAGATGTATAAATGATTCAATATATATATAGTCATCGTCTTTGTATTGGAGGATATTGAAAGTTCATCCTATCCATATCCGATACTATATTCATATCCAATACCATATTTGTTTCCATGCAACTCTACTCCATGGATTTCATTAACAAGCTTGGATACACTCACAATTATCCAAGTCACCAACACCACATGTAGAAGCTACAATAGATATAAGAACATACCAATAGGCTATATATGCTTACCAATTTGCTCATGCCCCAAGGGCCAAAATCATCCAAGTGAAGGTCATGGTTTTCGATTATCCGTTGCACTATAATATTCTCTTTGAGATGCCATGGACACACTAAATGAGGTCAATAGCTACCATTGCATACCAAAAAATCAAATTCTCTCATAGAAACACAATTGACGCCAACCACATCCCAATTGTAGAAGTAATCCGACTCATCACATTCTCTTCATATCCCTTAGTTGCAACCAAACAAGAAATCAAAGAGGCTCATTCAAAACTTGTTGGTATACTTTGACCATCAAAAATTGATTCAATGATGAGTCAGATGACATGGTCTGAAATTGGCAATATAATGACTTTCTAGCTAACATTAAAGTTAAACTCCCCCACCTTTAAACCTTGCCCATCTAATACACTTAAGACCTATGGCAAACACAAGAAACCCTCATCCCCCATCCAAGACCAACCCCACATCTCAACCAAAAATGACCTCAGACACCTCAATATTGCTTGGATCAATGACAATTATGATGATGAGAAATAAAATCCACAAAGAACCACTCGCCAGAATGGAATGAAAATGGCGTAGCAAACCTATACTCAAAGGAGCATATTCTTTCTCCGTGCTCCTTCGATAAAATGGGGATGAACAAGAGCATCATTAATTCAGTTAAGCACACTCTAATACAAGAAAAGACCAACAATTACCAAGGCCTTGGAATTAACACCATAGACTACACCTACAAAGCAAATTCTAACACAAATTTCATCTCATTAAGTCTTGCAACAAAGATTATTGCTCACTACAAACAACACTTACAACAAATCAAAAATGATATGAATCAATGAACAACTCAAGCAATACTAGTTGACATTAGCCATAAGGCATACACAAGTCAAGTTACCAAGCAAACACATCTAACTGCGACTGAATATGTCAAGCACAAAACAATGAAATCGACCACAACTGAACTCATCCAACTTCCAAAGAAGGATCATCAATAGTCCCTTAATGGCACAGGAATGTGCCTAACTTCAAACAGAGGGATTGTGCAAGTACAATAACCTCCACATATGATCTAACATCAAGCAAACAGTAGCTTGACGAACACCACAAGGTTCAAAACAAAAATAGTGACAAATAGGACCACAAATAACAAACATAACAAAGGATGACCTGCAAAATAGTCAAATGACTCCATGGATCACTCACCCTCCATATTGATCCTCGTATACCTAATCCCTCATGCACTGACTCTACCACCCTTCCCCATAGCCTGACCATCCCACATGTTTTCCTTTCTTACCTCTTCCCTACCCAATTCAAGCAACTTTAATATCTTTCTATAGTCCTCCCTCCATTGACACACCTCATTTTTACAGATCCGACCGCAACCAAACCCATCCTACTTGCCTTATCCACCTTTTAGTGCATATTTTTTGTCATGACTTTTGCTACTATGGGTTCACCTATACATAGTCAACATTCAACATACCACAATTCAATAAAATCCAACTTTTCAACAATCTCTACAATGTCCATGAAGCTACAACACTTTGCACAATTAGTTATTTTTGCACATTTTCACTCTTCACATTGCACAATATAGGGGCTCCCCTTATAGTATACTCACTTACACCTAACAGGTTGGATCATAGTCCAACATATCATCTACACATTCTACATGCCCTACACATCATGCCTGCATCTACACAACATACAACCTAGGGAGCACAACATCACTAGCACACACAAGTATTAATTATCTTTTATGGATCAATTATTCATCTAGATCCTTGCATTCCCCACCTAGGGAGTAACATAGCATCTATCTATCCTTGAATTCTTCTTTTTTCATTTTTCTACGTTTTTCAAAAATCCAATTTTTTCCTATTAAATCCCAATTTTTTGAAAAAAAACTTAATCTTTTAGATTGCTAATTTTTTCCTCCAAAAGACTTTTGGGGCTATAGTTAAACAATAGCCAACTGCTTAAAGCACGTAGCTAAATCAACAAAAACAAGGAGAAAAACAAAAAATTATTTGAACCAATCTACAGAAAATAAAAATCGAAGATTTATTCTCTTTTTACATCTCAACTAATTAACGAGGTTGCACACTTTGTTTGCTAAGAATTCTGCTACTCTAAAAACAAAGCTGCTTTGGTAGCTCCCTACGACAACTATTTTTTATATTTTAAAACTCCAAATGCCCAACTAATAACAAGTCTCTCCATGCATTGCTAATATGGTTCTTTTAAATGTTTTTAATTAGATGTGTGTATCGTCTGTGCAACAAGAATTTTTTAAAAAATTCTAATGTTTTAGGTGATCAAACTTGAAAAAAAATTTACATTTAAATTTCCCACCTAGCATTACTAGGATTAATATGACATTCGTCTGTGCAACAAGAATTTTAAAAAAAATTCTAATGTTTTAGGCGATCAAACTTGATAAAAAATTTACATTTAAATTTCCCACCTAGCATTACTAGGATTAATATGACATTGTCTACACAATAGCCGTGTTCTTAATTAAGATAATTTCACCTACCCAACATTAATATGCACACATCCATAGAAACTGCTAAAATTCCATTTATTGACTATCCTCTAAACAGTTTGAAATGTTGTAATTACAACTATCCCTGTCAATAAATTCCATTAAAATAGAGGCATAGAGCTGACCTCGGTTGTTTAAGGCCCTGCATTTATATGTATATAAAACATTATTTGCTTATAAAAGAATAATCTAAAATATCATTTTCTTCTGAATTTATTTCAAAAGTGTATGAAGCTATGACAATGCATGCATTAGACTCGTGTCACAATTAAAAAAAGGTTTTGTTTCTATGAACTGTGATTACGATACACTCTTATTCCAATTTTATACTGTTCCATTATATTTGAAAAGGGCATATGCATGTACATCCAAAGACTAAAATCCAATGCTTCATATGGATATTATTTATTTAACAACATAGTGAAAAAAATCATAATTTTCTGCATGTGACATTTATACTAGCATATCTATCTTTAGAAAAATCTATCTAAAATATGCCGAGAGATATCCTTCTTGAGGAACCTATTGTAATGCAACAGTGGAAATCTTAAAAGATAGAAAATTAGAATTGTAAGATGCCAAGGTTGGTGGCCATTGTTCAAATAAATAAAAATAAAAGTAAATAATGTACCAAAACAATTACAGTGCTCTAATAAAATATAGTGCCCCAATAATAAAATACCAAAAAAATACAATACTATAATAAAATATAGTGCCGTCCTACAAAAATATAATAATAAAATATCTTTTATGGTTATGGCAAAAGTAAATAATGTACCAAAAAAATATTGAAAATGATAAAGTTACTCATTGTTAAAATAAATAACAATAAAAGTAAATAATGTATAAAAACAAATACAGTGCCGTAATAAAATATAGTGGCAACATTTTTTACGGCACTATATTTTATTAATGTAGCACTAGAAATATTTAAACATAGAATACTATAATTTCAAAATGAGAAGGTTACCGGTTGTTAAAATAAATAACAATAAAAGTAAATAATGTACCAAAACAAATATAGTGCCCTTACCGAATAAATTTGTTTACAACTTCTGCACTTCTGAATCCACTTTGCTTCTTTTTTAATTGATTTAATTTTATTTTTATTTATGTTTGAATATTACTTGTATTTATATATATTGTTTTATTAATGTCAGCTTCATTTTTATTTGCATTGGTATTATAAAATTATGTTGGCTGTATATTTTTAATTTAAAACATTTATTTTATATATATTTTTTATTTTAAATATATGGGGGCTATGTTTTGTTTTTATGTACAGGGTAACAATCATTCCCTTAATACCACTGTATAAGGCCTCTGTGCAAAACAAGGTTGCACAATTGTATTTTTTCTTTTACATATTTTAAGGTTTTCCAAATATTATTGCTAAAATAATAAAAGATTATTTTTTTCAGCCTTCAGTCAGGACAATTTCAAAGATTGCCCTTATAAATAATCATAGTTATCAAGAGACGGGGACTGGTATTGGTAAAAGAGACAGGCCAAGTACATTATTTTCAAAAAAGTTGGAGAGGGGTACTTAGAGATTGGCAAAAGTAAATAAATATTTATATATATAATTTGAATATAGAAATAATAATTATGCAATAAATATGCAACTTTAAAAAATGTAATATACTAAAATTTTAAAAAAATTTAAAAATTGACATTCTAATATTTCATTTCTAAGGTATTGAAGTAGACGTCAAAGAAAACAAAGATATTGAATAATCATCATAAAATGTTATAAACAATTAATTTTTAAACCATAATCCCCCAAAGATGGGGATAAAGATCGGGAAGGAAATGCCACTGTTTTAAAGGCATGGTATGGGGTCCTCAAGAAGACTATATTTTCAATCAATTGGTACGACTTCAATGCATATACACCATTCAAAGAAAATTCTGCTCCAAAAAGTAATTTTTTACTGTTCCTTTCAACTTAATGGCCTGTGAAAACCTCATGTACGCTAATCATAGGAAATGCAGTAATAAAAACACACGTTACAGCTACTGGAAGATATGATTGGCAAATCTAGGTAATATTAATGGAAGAAGGAATAGATTCTTACGGCGGCATTGACGACGAGGCTTCTCTTGAAGGAGGTGTTCTTATGGAGAGAGCGAGCTGTCCATCCCCATCTGCATCTGCTGCTTAAACCTTTCTCCGCCCTCCCAACAGCTTTGGGAACAACATTCACTCCTCGCTGTGAAGATAGTGCCAATTTGGGTGAGGAAGAAGAGGAGAATGAGGAAAATGTAGTTGCGCTTCTTGATGATAGGATTACAGCAGAAGCCATGGTTTTCCTTTCAAAACCCTTGCCCTTGCCCTTTTCCTTGCTGGTAGGAGTGAGTTAGGATAAACACAAGATAAAAATAAAACGTCACTCTAAATAGCGAGTACTCATTACCTACCACGTAATCGAGATGATCTGAGAAAGAGAATATTTTGTCCACACAGTATGGATGTGGCTCTCCTTGTGGCACTACCTGCCAAAAGGGGGCATCAAAAAGGTAATGTTGGGATCTCTAGGAAACAAGGGGACAACCCCCCAAAAAATTTAAAAAAAAATCGGTAGGTAACACTTGGCATTGTTACATGGGGAATTGTATTCTTTGGAGTATGATATTTTAAGATTTAATTTTGTTTTTATATTACTTAGTTTTAAATTTTAAAAGGATCTTGCAAGTAAGTTATAGTAATAATTTAAGGTGTAATTATTAGTGTGGATATATTTGAGTAGATCAATTTTTTGAGCGGAGGCTTACTCTATTGGTGAGAACTTCCTATGGTATGTACGAGGTCACGAGGTCCAGTCTCCCCTCCACCCATGTGGTATTCTTGCAAGTAAAAAAATATATATATATAGATCAATTATTTTATTTAAATTTGAAAAAATAAATAGTTTTTAAAGATGAAATATTAATTTGTTTTAGTAAAATATTTGAAGGTACTTCACTAGCTTGATAACAATAACTAATAATTATATGTATAGAAAAGCTTTGTTGAATGTTATTTAGAAAATATAGGTAATAAGTTTAAACAAGTGTTACTTAGTTTGAAATATTGTAATAATAGAGTTTGTTTTGTTTTGTGAAGTAGGAAATGTATCTTGTTGTAGAATACAACAATATTTGTAGTGTTGTAAGTTAGAGGAACCAAAGATGTGTTGTAGGATTAAAGAAACATGAGAAATTGTAAAGTCAATTGTGAAAATATAATTTTTAGAGCATAACTGGAATAAAAATGGGTATCTTGTACCACTAATTCATTTTAAAATGTTATTTAAATGGTATGAAAATATTGCATGGTATGTGTAGACACCGAAAAATGACCTTTGCATTACTCATCCTCCATACATCAAATTCTTCTAAATCACTTGCATTTAACATTAATTAATAATCCAATTATTTGATTAATTCCATCAATTTCTTCTAATTCCCCTAATCCCAACATTAATTGAATAAATTCTATTTATTTAATTAATTTCACTAAATTATATTTTTCTATTGAAAGCTCAAAAAAATGGCGAGCTCGGGGTAGGAGTAGATTGGCGATTTGGCGAGATCGAGGCAGGAGCAGATTGGCGATTTGGTGAATTTGAAGCAAAAGAAGAATAGCAAATCAACAATTATGAGTGGAAGAAGAATGGAGAATTGGTGACCTCGAAGAAGAAGCGGCATGACAAAGTG
Source organism: Cunninghamia lanceolata (assembly GCA_027924645.1). Taxonomy (NCBI): domain Eukaryota; kingdom Viridiplantae; phylum Streptophyta; class Pinopsida; order Cupressales; family Cupressaceae; genus Cunninghamia; species Cunninghamia lanceolata. The sequence continues at coordinate 758,117 of BSBN01000326.1, read as the reverse complement.
GCAAACTCAAAGCAGGGAAATACATAGAATATTGCAAACTTGGAGCCTCAGCCCAAGCATTCAAAGGAAGATCCCAAAAGGCCTATTAACATAGAGATATGTTCTGACCTCTCCCATCAAAGTTATTTTACCATTAATCTCTCTGAGGAAGCGGGAGAAGATTATTACATGCTCAAAGATCTGGTAGTTATTTGTCGATTCATAAGTAAACGAATGCCCAGAGGAAGAACCAAAGAATGGCTAGCCGAAAATTGGAAGAAGAAAGCAATAGTGAAATTCCTTCCAAAAGGTTTTTTCGTAGTCTTTCCCGCTCTCCGGAAGACTGCGAGGAAGTTTTACAAGATGGTTTATGGATGATGGATAATATGTTATTATATTTGCAGAAATGGCAGTCGAATTTCAATCCACTATCTCTGAACCTTTTTGATCGACCAATTTGGATATGACTCTATAATTTACCAATTGATTACTGGTCAGAAGAATGTTTGGAAAAGATTGGAAGATCACTGGGAACATTAATGGATATTGATAGTGATATCTTGGAAGGAGACTCATTCTTATATGCGTACTTATTTATAGCAGCGATAAATTTGATCCCTTAGAAAATGCTCCTCTGCGTCGATGGTGTTTATTGGTGGCAAAAAGTGGAGATCGAGAAAGAGATGGTTTTGTCTCAAATGTGGTAGAAGAAATCATAAAGAAGAGGCTTGCAGGGAGAAACCTAAAATGAAGAGCATGTGGATTAAGAAGCCCCGAAAAGAGTCAAAAAACCCTCCTGAAGAAATTCAAAGGAATTCGAAAGAGGAAAACCAAGTCCCCCCTAAAATGGGTTTTGATGATCCACAAAAAAACAACTTGGAGAAGAAGAAGGAAGATATGGTTGTGAAGGTGATGGCTACTGAATCAGAAAGTAGTTCTGAAGTGTGACTTGATAAGCAAGCAGTCTTGAAGAACCCAATCCTCAAATTTTCTACTCCTACCCTCACTCTGGGGGTGGGAGACCTTGGGGAGAATGCTAGAGAAACGGTTGGGGTGGGAGCAGACTCAGAAATTCCTTCGGTGCTAGATAGATTAGACAAATGCTCAAAGGATGAGGAGCTGCTAGAAGAAGGAGATTCAGATGTTGGACTCTCAAAGGAAGATGAATTGGGAGTAACCAATATCAGGAAAATAAGTCAATTAGCAATAACATTTATGGGAAGATCCAAGAACAAAGGAAGGAAGTCTAACAAACAGAGAAGGGAAGAAGAAGCAGTCTCAGAACTAGGGCTGAAAAACATTAAGAAATTTTGGATGAAATCCAAGGGAGCCTTGAACTCCCTTGGAGAACAATGAAGATCATCACTTGGAATGTTAGGGGACTAATGGCCCTTGACAAGAAGCGCATAATAAAGCACCATATGGAAAAAATAGAGGTAGACATTTACATGCTTCAAGAGACCAAATTGATAAAGAAGAGGGGAGAAAATTTGCAAATGATTGTAAGAGGTGGGACAACCTTTTTCAGAAAGCTTCAGGATCTGCTAGAGGTTTAGGAGTACTATGGTTGCCAACTCACTTTGATATCAAATTATTAGAATCAAACCAAAATTGGATGATGTGTCATGTACTTTATGGGAGAGTATGGTATTGGATATGAATATAAATATGGTATTGGATATGAATATGGTATTAGTGTCTCTTCAATTAGGTCATAGACAAGGCACATGACCAGTTGACAGAAAAATAATGATTAAAATGACCAAATATACTACCAATGGATGGAAATTAGTTAATACAAATGACTAAATATACTACCAATGGACAAAAATCAGTGACTAAATAAATGACTACATGTATTGGATACGAATATGCTAAATTAGGTGCAAAACGAGAAATATGGCTCCTCACAAGGTTATGCTAAATGCCACTAACACATTTTACGAGAATACATTTATTGTCACGTGATCAAATGGTTTGGAGTTGAAAAAAACTGAGAGATTATTTTGGATGGACCTCATGTGTAGTTTTAGGTCTATACTCTCAATTAGGTGTCTCTTCAATTGGGTGTCTATACTCTCCTTTCAAAACTGGAATGCCATGATTACAAGATATTTCTCTCAACCAATTCGCATAGTTTTAGGTCTATACTCTCAATTAGGTCATAGACAAGGCACATGACCAGTTGACGGTAAAAAAATGATTAAAATGACCAAATATACTACCAATGGATGGAAATTAGTTAATACAAATGACTAAATATACTACCAATGGACGAAAATTAGTGACTAAATATACTACCAATTGATGGCAATTAATGATTACAATGACTAAATAAATTTGGTCACGAGATAAATGATCGGCAATAAACTACCAATGGTCACGTGGCTAAATATACTACCAAATTAATGACTAAATATACTACCAAATTACCAAATATACTAACAAATTGATGACTAAATATACTACCAAATTTATGACTAAATATACTGCCAAAATAATGACTAAATTAATGACTAAAATTTGTTTGGTCATAAATTTGATCACGAGATAAATGATCGGCAATAAACTACCAATGGTCATGTGACCAAACTACTAATCACATGACCAATTTTTGGTAGTTTATTTAGTCATTTATTTTTGTTTTTCTACTAGTGATACACCTAGTTTTACTTTTTGTGTTCTAAATTTGAGGTTTCTCCAAGTTTAAAAAATTTAAGGCACTTGATGAGAAATATATTGATAATAAAAAAGATGTTAAGACCTAAAATAATGGTGGTGAATATTGTTCTAGGGAATTTTATGATTCCTGTGAGGATGTAGGTATTGTTTGGTAGAAGACTACCCCTTAAAGACCATAACAAAATAGGGTTGTAGAGAGAATTAACTAAACCTTGATGGAAGAGCTAGGAGTATGTTGAGTGGTAGATAGTTGGGTTGGTGCATTTGGGTAGAGCCTATAAATATTTCTGGTCACTTGGTAAATAAATCTTCTTGTTCAAAATTTTATTGAAAAAGATCCTTATGAAGTGTGGGCATATAAAAAACCTTTTATTTCACATTTAAGGGTATTTGGTTGTGAGGCTTTCATTCATGTGCCTAAGTAAAAACAATCTAGACTAGATCCAAAAGCACATAAATGCATCTTTATTGGTTATGGTGAGAATGTAAAAGGTTCTAAGCTTTGGAATAAACTAAGCTAAAAATTATCTATTCTAGAGATGTGATTTTTAAGGAGTTTAGAGAATTTTTAGATCCTATACAACCAAAAAAAGAAGGAAAGAAAACAATGCATTTTAAGAGCAAGGTCAAAAAGTAGGAAGATGCATATGTTGAACAAAATGATGAATTAGAGGATGGAGAGGAAGAAGAGGGTTCAAATGAGAGTTATAACTAGGATGAGTAGGTTGAGCATGTATAACAATAAGTAGATCCTCTTACCCCAACCTTGAGACAATCCATGAGACAATGAAACTAAGTTTACAAGTATAGCCCACTAGATTTCTATTATGTATTTACTTTTTTATGCATTAATAATGAACCAATATTTTCAAGGAGGATCTCTCTTTAGAGGATAGTGAGTCTAAAATGTAGGTCATCTAGGAGGAGATGATGGCCTTACACAAATGTGATGCCTAGGATTTGGTTAGTTTTCCCAAGGGAAGAAAACTTCTTGGTTTCAAATGGGTATATAAAAAGAAAAGAAGATGGATGGTTAGAGAGGTACAAGGCTAGAGTAGTGATCAAGGGCTACTCCTAGAGAGGAGTTAATTTTGGTGAAATTCTCTCCTATTAATAAATTATCTTCCATTACATTCCTATTATCTATTGTTGTAGCTTATGATTTTGAGATTGAGTTGTAAATGAATGTTAAAACTACTTTCTTGCATCGGGATCTTGAAGAAGAAATTTATATGTGAGAGCCTAGTGGTTTTATAGTAAAAGGAAAGGAACATTTGGTTTGCAAGTTAAAATGGTCATTATATGGTTTGAAACAATCACCCTACATGTGGTACCAGATGTTTGATGCATTTACATTGAAAATGGGTTTTCGTAAGATCAAATAAGATCATTGTGTTTATGCTAAAATATTGTTGATTAGATTCTAATCATTGTCTTGTACGTGGATGACATGTTATTTATTGATAACAACAAGGGAATGCTTACAAAGCTTAAAACTCAACTTTTTGGCACATTAGATATGAAGAATTTAGGGGCTACAAAATACATTCTTGGTATGAAGATCAATATAGATCAAGTACATAAATCTTTGGTTAAGTCAAACTAAGTATGTTGATACTATTTTGCAAGGATTTGTTATGCATGACTATAAACCAATTAGTATTCCTTGACTAGTTGACACTAAGATTTATTTATATGTGTCCTAAATCAAATGATGATTTTGAGGATATGTCTAACATTCTTTATGCTATTGTTTTTGGTATCTTGTTGTATGGAATGGTTTGTACTAGATTAGATATTTCTCGAGTAGTGGGAGTTCTTAGTAGGTTTATGTCTAACCCTAGTAAGGAGCATTAGAATTATGTTAAAAGGGTGTTTATATATTTGTGAAGAGCTTCTAATTATTTTTTATGTTATAATAGTACTAATCATGTGGGCAAGACATTGGACATAGAGGGATTTGTTGATGTAGATTGGGTAGGTGACTTGGATAGTTGATGTCTAGTAATGACTTGGAAAGTTGATGTCTAGCAGTGGCTATGTGTTCTCTTTGTTTCATAGTATAGTTAATTGGATTATTAAAAGGCATCCCATGGTTGCTTTGTCCACCATTAAAGTAGAGTATATGACTGCTACACATACCTCTAAGGAGGTAGTATGGTTATAGAGATTGTGTTCAAGTATTGGTTTTGGTTTTAGGGTGGTTAAAATTGGATGCGATAGACAAAGTACTATTTGTTTTCGCTGAGAATCCCATGTAGCATGCTCATACTAAGCATGTCAACATACAATATCATTTTGTTCATGATATGGTAGAGAATGGTAAGGTCATGTTACAAAAGGTTGACAATCAAGATAATGTTGTAGATTCCCTCATGAAGCCAATGAGCATGAAGTAGTTCTCTTAGTGTAGGAAGGTCATGATCCTTGGATCCTATACATGATTTATTTTGTTTCCTATGGATTCTATTGAAATGTATAATATTTAAGTGGGAGAATGTTAGGAAAGTGTGACATTTAATTACAATCCTAATGTACTAATGTTACATCTCCAACAATCTTGGAATGGGTATTTGGATGCCCATGTTGTTGAGATATATTAATATTTTATTATTATCCTTCTAGTTTGACTTGGATATTAGTTGTAAAGAAATTCATGAAGGAGGTGGAGCATGATCCAATGGTAGTTACAAGTTGAAATAATGGAATGAACATCACTTTCCTAATCCTAGGCACTAGGAGAGAAAGTGGAGCATCTTTGCATTTATCAGGTGGGTCCCATGCATACTGGTGGAGGAATTAGGATGCTATTTTTGGGAGTTGTACCCATGTGAAGTCAATTATTCAATAATGGTGTTCATTATTACCATTTTATATTCACAAAAGATTATCTCCATGTGGGGCATGGTTTTTTGCATGAAACCATGGTTTTTTTTTGGTAGTTCAATATTTTGGAAAACCATTTGTGGTTTTCCTCTCCCATTCTTCTATGAATTGGAGGCATGCAAAATAGGTTTTATGGGATAATTAATAGATAGACAATTTCTTCTAGAATGCTTTCTAATTGAATGGAGAAGTGTGTTGTTTATGTACTCTTGTTTTAGAAGATTAATACATAATTGAGCCTCTCTTTGATGGTGGAGTTTTCTCTCAAAAGGGTTTCTCCATATAAATCCAGTTTCATGTGTTAAATTATTATGGTTTGCCAATTTTATGATTTTTCCATTTCCATTTACATAATGGTTAATACATAACATAATAATTTGTACACTTAGTTTGATGTTATTGCTGCACTAGTTCACTCTATGTTCAACTTATGCATCATAAACTAGTAAAAAGCCAACCTTGACTTTTTTGGTTCACTTTGTAACTCCCTCTTATTGCTCTTACACATCATAGATTCTCTTACACATGTTATAATGTCATATACTCTCTTATTCATCTCATAATGTCATAGATTCTCTCACATTTTACATGACATAAAATCTCTTACAAACATCATAACACAATAGCCAAGTGAAATAATATGTCATTCCCAAGGAATATTGAAATCCCTCCCAAGTGGGGATCATTTTCCACATGGTTCAAATATTACAACACATTAAACTATTAAATAAATACAATGTCTACTTAGATTTGTAGGGTCTGCAACAACCAATCCTAACACTATGAACCTTTCATCCTTATCAACCTTTGAGTCAATTTTTTATCCCTTTTGCTATGACCATCCTAAAACTACATCAAGTATACTAGGCAGTAGAAATCCATAACATGTGTCAAATGGTGAAAGATTTGACAAATAATGAATTGATTAGTTATTGTAATGTCGAATGTATGCAAGACTCTCATTCCCACATCTTAGGATGCTTCATATTATAACCTTGGAATAACTTAACCAAGGTCTTATTAACTACTTTGGTTTGTTCATCTATTTGAGGATGGAAAGCCATGCTTCTCTTCAATTAGGTGTCCATACTCTCCCATAAAGTACATGAAAACTCACCAATAAATATGAAATTCTTGTATTGAATAATGTTTTAAGGTAAACCAAAGTGTATCCATACTTTATAAAATAAAATTTTAGCTGCATCCTTACTCATTAGAATCTTCTTGCATATAATTAAGATACACATATTGCTAAATTCATCAAATATCCTTGAAAAGAACCATCTATGGAATCCATTGAAATATTATCCTATGGGTATTATAGGACTAGAAGTGGCTAATACAATCCTAGTTTCCTATTATTAGAATTGCTCGTGCTATATAGTTTACAACTCCAAAGCAACACGGTAACATTACTTTGAATATATGACCAATGAACGTATCATTCAAAGTTGAATATTTTTGTAACACTAAAATTTCTAGCCACTTTTGAAGTACATGCTTCTCTCAAAAGCACCAATCTCCTCTATTTTGGAACACACAACAAATTACACTTAAAGAGAAGTCCACATTTCACATTAAAATTAGACCTAGGAAGAAAATCATCACACTTACCCTCCTTGAGTTGAAAATATACTCTCCATAGTATTTGTCATTCTCATAATCTTTCTCATAAACCTTCTATGCAAAAGTTTCAAGATGAGACAATGTAAGATAACAACGGGTGACTAGACAACAAATCAACAAGCTTATTGGTTACACTTTTTTACACTTGATAACCAAGTGGAATTTCTAAAGGAAACCCATCCACTTGTAATGATGAGCATGTTGAATCTTCAATTGAGCTTGCATATATTGGAGTGATTGATGGTTTGTATGCACTCTAGTCTCTTTGCATAATGAATAATTTTTCCACTTTTTAATTGCTTGAACCAATGCATAAAGCTCCTTGTCATACCTATGCAATTCTCAAGGTCAAACTTGTGAAATAATTGAATGGTAGTTTATATTGGCCTACCTCTATGCATTAGGACAATCCCCATAACATAATTGCTTGTTGTAGACACCTAAAATCTACTCCTCTAATTTGTTCACCATTTATAACACCATGTTCACACCACCGCTGTGCCAGTTAATTATTTCCATGCCAACAACCTCATTTTCACCCCACTAATAGTACCACATCACTAATTAGCTAAATATTTTTTATTATTTAGTTAATTAATCCATTTTCTCCTATTCAAAATAAGTAAATATATTTTTGTTGTTGGATAAACCATGGCCATGGGGATTGCTCCCACTCATTAAAGTATTAAAATATGAATACAATACAATTTCTTGGAGTTAGAAAAAATTCTAGGCTATCACCTTCTATAGGACTTACGAACAAAAGCTTGATGTATATAGAGAAATTCCTAACAAGTTGATATCAATTTTTGGGCTCATAAACAAAAATGCCCCAAACACATACAAATTTCTACATATTTTACCCTACGTATCACTATATCATATAGTTGTATCTATACTAGTTCTAGAACATTATTCATCCTCCTCCTTAAAGATATCGATTGATAAAGATATCATCCATTCAGTGGCAGGTTCCTTGCTTAAACACATCCTATTTCAGAAAATCCATGGATTTTTTGGCCTTGCACCTCCTCTTGTTCTCCATGATAGGGTTTCCAATAGTTATGAATGGTTTCCAAGCAACACTTGAAGAACCATTAGGAAAGGGGGCACTACCATCCATTGGAAAGCCAAACCTAGAGCCACAATCAACAATAGATCATTTAAACCTCCCAATACACATGCTTTCACTAGAACTTTATCCATTTCATGAACCATTTCCTTCTCTTCTCCTAGGTCCAACAACACTTCCATGAATATGGAAGAAATGTTGAAATTCACTCAATATCTATGCTCTGTCATAAAAAAATTCCTCACCCAAAATTCATTGAACGATGAATAATAATAATATATTGGAGTGGTTTTAAATACCTTCTTGAGTCACAACTCTAAAATAGCACCTATGAATGCCATCAAGCACCCATCACTAGTGATTCTAACACATGTATCCATATTTTAACAATAAATGGTGAATGGTAGAATGTGACAAAACTATTTAGATTCTAGATTTATCTTTATTCTCTATTCCACCTCATAATGACAAGGGGGTGGCATTAATCACAATCTCCAGGAAGTAGCATGTTGAGATAACAGTCCAACTTAAGTTGTGCATCAAACTACCTTGAAATGATTTCATCATACTCCAAATCCTTAGTGATAAACTCACATAGATGGTGGTGGCAATGTTATAGTTTAGATTATAAATGGGAACATAAATCTTCCCATTCCTTAATTAATATGTTTATTTTCTTTCCTTTGGTCATCTCAATGGAATAATTAGATAAATAGTCTATAGCAGTGTTAGCCTCTCTATATGTATGTTGAGTTGTGAAGATGTTTAAAGAGTCAATATCTAGTTAAGCTTGCAAAAGAATGTTATTAATTTTCAAGCTCTTCACTTTCCATTTAAGAATTGAGTTTATAATATTCATTGAATCACCTTAAATTTATACATTTCTTAATCCAAAATGATGGCATGTTTGAAGGCCAAGCACCAGTGCTTGGGCATCTGCCTTGTTCATTCCTTCTTTAATTTTCATAGATATGATAGAGACAAGGTTACCTTCTAAATTTATTATGATACAACCAAATCTATATTGCCCTAGATTGCCTCTTGATGCTCTGTCAAAGTTGAATTTGACCCATACACAAGGAGGTGTATACTATTTTATTTCTATTCTTAATTTAGATGTGGGATTCACTCCACAGCCTCCATAAATAGGGAATAAGTAAATAATTTTTATTATTTAGCTAATTAATCCATTTTATCCATTTGTTCAAAGTAAATAAATAATTCAATTATCCACATCTATCCACAATCATTAAATACAAATTCATAATTATTAAATACAAATCAAATCACTTTCATCTCAGCCATTCATCCAACAATAAATCTCAACCATTCAAAAATCAACCATAATTAAAGTCACCCATTATTTAATAAAGGAATCCAAAATCATCTAAACCATTCATCTAATAGTGAATCTCAATCATTCATATTCTCCTCTAAAAATTTATAAATCTACCCTCTATCCTTCATCAATACATCATCACAATCTTGATAGGTACATGTTGAAATCTTGCATGAAGCTTGAGCAACCACAATCCATGAGCAAATCCACTCAATAAATGAGATCTTTGATGGTAAGTGAGGGTAAAATCACTTGATTTGTCTTCTTTATATGCTCAATCTGACATTATGTTGGTTTAGAATGAGGAGATTGATATTGTTTCAATTTTCTTTTTTATTTATTCTAAATTTTAACATGTACACTTGTATCCATTTCTACTTCAAACATATCGTAGTAGAAAATTGGGAAGAGCCAATGCAAATTAATTATTGATTTGCTTTATTAACTAATCAAAAGCCTCATGTTTCATGTTGTACCATTTAAAAATATTTGCATGACCTGTTATTGCATGCAACATAGTTGCTATGGAAGAAAATGACTTTAGAAACTTTCTTAAATATTGGGCTGCCCCAACAAAGCTCCTTGTTTTTCTTGTGTTTGTTGGCTTAGGCCAATTTATAGTAGCCTCTATTTTCAAATCCATATTAACCACACCATCTCCTACAACATGCTCAAGGTAAAATAAAATTTCCTTAACAAATTCACACTTCTTATCATTAAATTGAAACTTGTTCTCCTTTAAAATCTACAACACTCTTGTTGATGTGGTAGTTAGTCACATACATAAGAATAAAATTTGTTACAACAAACCTTTACTCATCTTGAAAGACTTTAAAATATTTGAGGATTTGATGTCCTAAGTCTCCGGTTGTTAGGTCATGACCGTCTGATCATCACTCAAGGTTTGTCAAGTGTTTGCTATTTCATTTCGGGGAGTTACACCTTCATAGTTGTATTCTTTCTTAGACTCAATTAATATTCCACAAACTTTCTATCCATTAAGTCTAATATGCATATATTCTTGACACTTGCATCAGATCCTCCAGTATCTAGTTGATATTTAAACATATAAGCATAAATTGAGCATAACTTTGATCAATTCTTCTGAAACTATCTCAACTTTGATTAGTTCTTCTGAAACTATCTCAACTTTGATTAGTCTTTGCACATACACTTTGAATTTACCTAAATATGTTCTTTAAAACATGTGATTCATTGATATTTATGGTTACTTGCATATGATTTGTCATTATTTGCAACTTTCTTCTACAATTTTGTGAAATTAAGAGCAACTGATCAAGTTATCAAATTAAAGTCCTAATAGTTCATTAATTCAAATATTTTGAGAGCATCCTTTCAAAATCTATTTTGTGCATATCCTACAATCATGGAATTCCATGAGACCACATTTCTTTGAGGCATATGTCAAACAGTTCACACATCTTTTCTATGCTTCCACATTTTGCATACATGTCTACCAGAACAGTTGCAACTATAACATCTGACAAAATTCCCATATCCTTTATGTGTTGACGGATGTCCATACCCTATTCCAAAGATCCCATTTTTTCATAGGAAGGAAGGATGCTGGTAAAGGTCATGGAATTTGGCTTTACACCTACCAATTGCGTTTGCTTGAAAGTTTCTAAAGCCTTATCAACAAATCCATTTTGCGCATATCTTTCAATCATTGCATTCCATGAGATGGCATCTCTTTGAGGTGTTCTATCAAACAATTCATGTGCCTTGTCTATGCTTCCACACTTTACATACATGTCTAACAGGACATATGCAACTATAATATTTGACAAAATTCCCCCTTCATTTATGTTTTGATGGATGTCCATACCCTTTTCCAAAGATCCAATTTTGGCACAGGCAAGAAGGATGTTGGCAAAGGTTGTGGAATTTGGCTTTACACCTTCCAATTGCATTTTCTTGAAAGTTTCCAAAACCTTTTCAACAATAAGAGTTACACATGTGATTGAAGTATGTACAACCCTCATCCACTAAACTTGCATGGTTGCATGCAACTAGAACACAAGAAAAGCTTAGAATATTAGGATATGTTCGAGAGTGCTTCATTAATTCAAGGATTTTGAGAGCATCCTTGCAAAATCCATTTTGTGCATATCCTGCAATCATGGAATTCCATGTGACCACATTTCTTTGAGGCATTATGTCAAATAGTTCACACGCCTTGTCTATGCTTCCACATTTTGCATACATGTCTACCAGGGTAGTTGCATCTACAACATATGACAAAATTCCCATATCCTTTATGCTTTGATGGATTTCCATACCCTGTTCCAAAGATCCCATTTTAGCACAGGTAGGGAGGATGCTGGTAAAGGTCATGGAAATTAGGTTTACAATCGTCAATCATATTTTAATGAATGTTTCTAAAGTCTTATCAACAAATCTATTTTGTGCATATCTTGCAATCATTGTATTCCATGAGATGGCACCTCTTTGAGGTGTTATGTCAAAAATTCATGTGCCTTGTCTATGCTTCCACATTCTACATACATGTCTACCATGGCAGTTGCAACTATAATGTATAACAAATATGCCCCTTCGTTTATGTTTTGATGGATGTCCATACCATGTTCCAAGGATCCAAATTTGGCACAGGAAAGAAGGACGTTGGTAAAGGTTTTGGCATTTGGCTTTACACCTACCAATTGAATTTTCTTGAAAGTTTCTAAATCCTTTTCAACAATAAGAGTTACACATGTGATTGAAGTATGTACAACCCTAATCCACAAGAATTGCATGGATTCATGCAAATAGAACAATATTAAAGCTTAAAATTTTAGCATATGATCTAGAGTGCTCCATTAATTCAAATATTTTGAGAGCATCCTTGCAAAATCCATTTTGTCCATATCTTGCAATCATGGCATTCCATGAGACCACATTTCTTTCGGACATTATTTCAAATAGTTCATGTGCCTTGTCTATGCTTCCACAATGCTTCATTAATTCAAATATTTTGAGAGTATCCTTTCAAAATATTTTGAGAGCATCCTTTCAAAATCTATTTTGTGCATATCCTGCAATCATGGCATTCCACATTTGAAAGGAGAGTATGGACACCTAATTGAAGAGACACCTAATTGAGAGTATAGACCTAAAACTATGCAAATTGGTTGATTGATTTTCTTGTTGAGAGAGTATGGACACCTAATTGAGAGTGTACTCTCCTTTCACAAATCTGGATACTCTCAATTAGGTGTCTCTTCAATTAGGTGTCAATACTCTCCTAATTAGGAGACCTAAAATAAATATTGGGCTGCCCCAACAAAGCTCCTTGTTTTTCTTGTGTTTGTTGGCTTAGGCCAATTTATAGTAGCCTCTATTTTCAAATCTATATTAACCATACCATCTCCTACAAAATGCCCAAGGTAAAATAAGTGGATTATTTACTTCGTGTAACTTTTGTGTTGGAATGAGTACTTTACAATACCTAAGATTTTTCTTCTATTTTTGTTGGTCCATAAATATTGAACAGTATAAACTCTGCCTCCGAAAGTAGGCTTTTGAAAGGAGAGTATGGACACCTAATTGAAGAGACACCTAATTGAGAGTATCCACATTTTTTAAAAGAGAGTATACTCTCAATTAGGTGTACATACTCTCTCAACAAAATCTCCTTGTTTTTCTTGTGTTTGTTGGCTTAGGCCAATTTATAGTAGCCTCTATTTTCAAATCTATATTAACTACACCATCTCCTACAACATGCCCAAGGTAAAATAAAATTTCCTTAACAAATTCACACTTCTTATCATTAAATTGAAACTTGTTCTCCTTTAAAATCTACAACACTCTTGTTGATGTGGTAGTTAGTCACATACATAAGAATAAAATTTGTTACAACAAACCTTTACTTATCTTGAAAGACTTTAAAATCTTTGAGGATTTGATGTCCCAAGTCTCCAGTTGTCAAGTCATGACCATTTGATCATCACTCAAGGTTTGTCAAGTGTTTGCTATTTCATTTTGGGGAGTTACACCTTCATAGTTGTATTCTTTCTTAGATTCAGTTAATATTCCACAAACTTTCTATCCATTAAGTCTAATATGCATATATTCTTGACAATTACATCAGATCCTCCAGTATCTAGTTGAGATTTAAACATATAAGCATAAATTGAGCATAACTTTGATCAATTCTTCTGAAACTATCTCAATTTTGATTAGTTCTTTTGAAACTATCTCAACTTTGATTAGTTCTTCTAAAACTATCTCAACTTTTATTAGTCTTTGCACATACACTTTGAATTTACCTAAAGATGTTCTTTAAAACATGTGATTCATTGATATTTATGGTTACTTGCATATGATTTGTCATTATTTGCAACTTTCTCCTACAATTTTGTGAAATTAAGAGCAACAGATCAATTTATCATATTAAGGTCCTAAACTATTAAATTTCACTAGTGATCCACATGCATATCCTGATATACTCATGAAAGAAAGAAATCTACTCATACTTCGCTAGAAACATTCATAGTACATATGAGAGATGCAAATATTCAAGGAAATTGATCAACAACAAGCGACAAGCTAAAAGCACTTCCAAATAATGCAACCATTCAATGTCACGTACCAGAAATCAATGAAACTACTCGAGATTTACGATGTAACAGTAGTTTGCAACTTCATATTCATTATATATGTAAAGGATATACAAATATACACTGATTTGAGAAAGAACCATGAGAAGAAGTCAGAGAGTTGCTAAATAAACAATCTCAGTGCTCAAAAGTTCATCAATTTAGTCTCTATAATACAAAGTGATCTAGGTCCTTTTATAGAACAAGGACCTAAGATTGGTTACAATACACCAATAGTCATGATATCCTTTAAAAATATCTACGGTCATAAAACGTGGCATGTGATTTCCAGTTGACAATCTCTAATGGGGTAGAACTGGAAACAAAATATTCTTTAGTATCTTTACCTTCATTTTATTCCTGAATATCCTATTCCTCTGCATCAGATGAATCCTCACCCACTATTGTCCCTCCCGAGTCTAGATTCTTGAAGACCTCATAAGCCTTTATGGCTATATCCATCTCTATTCTCTCAAACTATTGTGCCTTGGATTTCACATATTCTTGCATTTGCAATTGATCTTTTATGGATACCCATTTGCTTGTTCGATTATCCAATTTTCCCTTGTATGCCCTTATCCTCATGGACAATTCCATCACTTGAACTATAGTTGTCTCTAAAAAATGATGTATAGGATCCTTTAGGATTGGGTGAAATCAAGCCTTGAATGTATTTATGGAGACCTTCTCATCATATGTCTCTTTGTCATCCATCAGGATACCAAGCAACTCTTCAAGGATCTCCATTTCATTTGTCAATAGACCATGTACTTTAGTGCTAATATCTACTGCTTTTAATCTACATCCCTTAAGAATATCTGCCTCAAACTTCAAGTATTTTATCCATGTGGATATCTTAGGCATAGTTTGCAGTGTTAAGATGTTCTGTTTGAGTAGCACTTGATCATCTAACTTCCTAGCACTTTTCAATTTACTAAGGCCTTGATCATTCTATCAAGCCTCTTAGCACATTCTTCCCTTAGCATATCAGGCTTAGTCTTGAGGTAAGCTAGGGTGTCCCAATTGGATAGGGATATCTGGATTATTTCTTCCCCACTTTCCATGAATTTGGTGAACCAACCCTGCATGACATGTACTTGATGCTTCTTTGCATCAAAATCACTTATTTCATCTTGACTTACAAGTGTCAATGCAACCGGTACCTCCATTATTTGCATACTAGGGGTGACCAATCCCCCAACAATTGAATGAAGCTGGGCAATGTGCCCCTTCAATTCTTTGTTCTTCTATTTAACCTTGTGGATGCGGGCTGCTACCACCTCCGTGCTACCTTTAAGATCTTCAATCTCTTGTTCAGCTGTCACGTGCCCAAGGTCTATTGTGGTTATTTGGTATTCCTTGGCCATAATTTCCCCTTTGGCCTTATCTATAGTAGGCATAGCCAAATGTGTTATCCTACGTCTGGTCGTGGTGTCTCTCTTTATTACATAAACAACCCTTGCCTTATGCTTGGGATTTATTTCTTCAATCAAGAATAAAGATTTAAAATCAAATGGAATGACGTCATAAGGAGGCTGTGTTACCTCAAATACCAACCAATTAGACACATCCTGTGTTGGTCCTATTTGACTTGATTGCTCAATGTGAGAATCCTTAGCTATTGTATCTTTATCTTATCAGACCTTCTTCCTGTTTTGGCACCTCCTCATCTCGAGGAACTTCTTGTTGAGTAGAGATATCATGTATTGGATCTCTAGACTGAAGTCATACTTGTACAGATTTTGGGGCATCTTAGCCACGACCTTAGCCTTATTGGTTGGATTCCTCCATGATGTGAATATAATATTTCTACAGTTAGCGAGGTTGTTATTAAACTTTGTAGCTAGGGTATCTAGGTCGACTTCAAACATATCTTGCTCTGTAGGAAACTTGAAAGCCTCTATGATGCCATTGATGGAGAAATCAGTGTACACACACCCTTGATGCTCCACTCTCCTGTTCACCACATTGTAGTTTTGGGCATATTCAATAGCCAATTCCAATGACTCTGCTGCATATGGGAATCCTGTAGCATTAAACATCCTTGTTGATACCACATTCTTCAGTATCTTATCATTATCTTTGGCCTGAATTCTTGCCCTAAAGGCATCCAAATCTGTTTTCCCACAATGTGTATCTAGGGCATATTTGAATTTACACCATACGCCACTGGGAGTGGGGAACATGGTCGGTTTGAACTCATTATCCCGATGATCTATTTGCTTATGTATTTTGTCCTATGAAACACAAGCATCCATAATTAATTATGGAGATTATGCCCTAAGATGAGTATATTACTTTAACTTTATTGTGTAGTTTCAGTAATTCCTTATAATCAACCTATGCATTTGTATTTACCCTAAAATTTGCCTTTATAGCAAGGGATTTACCCTCTGGTAAATATAAAGATGCTATAACAGTAAAAATGTAGGGGAAGGGTTTGTCATATTCATACATGGCATCTAAGATATCAACTTTAGTATGGATATGCAAGGATACTGTTTAGCTACGCCTTTACACCATTTTAGTTCTCTGTAATGTTACTTTCAATCACCTGTAATGTCGCCTTTAATCTGCTTTCAGTTCTCTGTAATCTTGAATGGATGCTTTGATAATGGATACTGCTCGGTGAAATTTAACTTTTATCCTTACATAATTCACTGATTAGGGCACGTTAATTACTAGCTCTGCAGTTAGGTGCGCCATTACCTTTTAGGCATAGGAAAATCCAATAGTTGGCAAAGCATAGCTGGTAAAAGCGTATTTTTAATTTAAAATCCCAATGACATCTATGTATAGCATTTAAGGCAGCATTAGATGTGGATATGCGATGCTTGATGTCTAGTGCTAAATATCCAGTGTGAAATATCCCTTTGACTTTGACCAGGGATGAGGTGAATGTCATGGTGGGAGATAGGCCTAGGGACATTAGTAGTAGGTCGCGGTCAAACCCTGTTGACCTAAAAAGCAGGCGATGAGATATCATTCAATCTTAAAGGTTAGGATATACAAAATATCCATGGAAAAATATCCATTACACCATATCCAGTTGAAAAGTTAATGGTTGAACATGTAGACTATAATGTTTGCTTGGGATATGGATCTTGATATGTATATGGATATGCATAAAAGGCTTGGTGTTAAATATCCTATCAAAATATCCTATCCAATAGACAATTTAATGCTTTATTGCAGTAAATTTGATAGCTCATGAATGAACATGGATATGGATATTTAGCTAAGTGATTATATCTATCTAGTTGAGACAAGTATTGATTTAACCCAAATTAATGATGATTTCAGGTCCGGATATACTATTTTGTGCACTTGAGCATTAGCACAAAGACTAGACTTAGCAATAAGACTGGACATGATGATAGGACTAGATATGATACTAAGAGTGGACATGATATTACACACTCATAGTATCCATATCCCTTTGACCAGGATATCTCGTTGACTAGAACCTCATAGAAGTATAACTTGCTTGTTTTAGTGAATTTTGACATGATGTAAAAGACAAAGTTGATCAGAATCAGATCCTATGTCCATTAATAACCTCTATAGGGAAATATCCTAACTTGAAATTTGACTTGGATTTTTGAGGTGACATTTTACCATACCGCCCGAAGGGAAAACACACAAGCGAGACAAAAACAAAGGTTGGGTCCCTATTTCGCTAAGGTGAAATGGGGCGTATTGTGAGACCACAAAACAACTTGCCACCAAAGAAAATCACCAAATTTGAACAAATTTAAGAAAGGAGGAACAAATTTAGACGTAGAATTTCCAACTTCCACTATATATGGATATCATGAGTAGATTAGCTAAAATCACATTCACCAATGAAACCAAATCATGAGAAGGAATGCAAGTGTGTGCACTTGTTTCATTTCCTTCCTATTGAAGAGGTTGAAAGTGACATTAATTAGCATTAAGATACATAGTTTGATTTAACCTTTTAAGCTGATCCTGGATAGAGCCTTTCTGCTAGTCAAGCGTGCATAGCCCTGGCAAGGTTATCACCTATAATTCCCCTAAATAGAGCCCCACTACTAGTCAAGCATCCATAGCCCCAGTAGGGTTATTTAGATGACCTAGAGAGAGTAAATTCTCTTTTCTTTTGATTTTCAATATTTTCCTTTTGTGCAAGATATATCGTTTTAACTCATTGTTTGCACAATAATGGAACCTACTGCTAGGCTAGGAATTATAGTGGTAGCAAAGGAAAACCTTTAGATTTTTCACTTAATGTAGACCCTAGCACTTTCAACTAGTTCCAAGAACTTTAGGTGTGTTCATTTGATGATCCCTTAAATAACCTTCATTATGATTAGTAAATGTGATTTCATAGACTAAATCAATACAACTAGACTTGCAGAAGTCACAACCTTTTCAAGAGTTTGGAATTCTTTCCTAAATTCTAGAAATTCTATCGTTTTCTAAGATGAAAGGTGCTCCTTAGCATGCCTGACCAAAACAAGGGCTCAACAAACATCATAAACACAACACAAGCAAATGACTGTACAAGCAACTATTTACATATATACACAAATTTCAGGTTTCTCTCTTTTGAATCAAGCTTGGAAATAGTGTTTTAGAAATTTTCCATTAATAGGAAATGGAACATCCTCTCTAATTAAGGTCTTCAACTTGTATGTAATATCCCCTAATATTTTAGCTATTTGGAAGAGACCTGTCCATAGTTTATCAAATTTTTCGTGATCTCCTTTCTTCTCATGAGCCTTATCCCATGACAATACAAGGTCAAATATAAAAAAGCCTTAACTTTGGCCCTTTTATCAAACCAATGTTTGATAATGGCTTGGTGCTTGGAGAAATGATCAATGGCACGATCTCTCTTTTCCTCGAGATGTAAAAGTTGCAACAGCCTAACCTCCAGTTTATCATCTAGACCTAGATATTCTTGGGCAAATTGTAGGGTAGGGATTTTCAAGTTTATGGGGAGTATATGATCTACTCCATAGAATAACTGATAAGGAGATTTACCTGGGGCTAAGTTGAATTTGGTTCTATCAATCCATAGGGCATTTTTCAGCAAAGTATTCCACTCCCTGGGGTTTTTCTCCACTAGTTTCTTAATGATATCTAGCAGGTTCTTGTTAGTGGATTCAGCCAAGCCATTTCCCTGGGGATAGTAATTAGATGATAACTTCAGGGTAATACCATATTCAAATGTCCAATTTGACAATTTTAATGAAGAAAATGTGGTCCATTGTCACATACCAGTACATAAGGGACGCCAAACTTGGTAATGATATTATCGTCCAAAAACTTGATCACATCTTCATATGTGCATCTTTTTCTTCTCCTAGGCTCAGTCCACTTCGTACAATAATCAGTAACAGTTAGGACATACATGTGTTCGGCAGATGATGGAGGATTGATAGCTTCGATGATGTCCATGCCCCATTGTGCGAACGGGCGCATCTCCATTACTGGTTGCAATTGCTGAGCTCCATATCTTTCTCTATTAGTGGCCACCTAACACATATGGCAATGCTTAATATGTTTACCTATGTCCTTGAAGATATTAGGCCAATAACATCCAGCTCTAAGTATTTTGTGTGTTGTGGCCAGATGAGATCCATGAGATGTTATGAATTTATCATGCAACTCTTGTAGGACTTTAGTTGCTTCCTATTTATTAAGGCATCTGAGATATATACCTTCATGGTTTCTTTTGAAAAGGATTCCTCATTTTATCATGTAGTTTCTCTGAGATGCTTTCAGGTGGGATGGACATCTTCCTATGACTAGGATATGTCTAACATTAGAGTACCAATCCTCTTGTTCATCATAATTAATTGCATATTGCTGGCTAACTAGGTCAGGATGTACCTCAGCAATCATTTGCATTAGAACTTGTCCCCTAACTAACCTCATCAGAGTGATATCCATATCATATTCTTGTAGAATAGTTATCCATTTGGCTCATTTTTCTCTTGGCTCATTCTACATCAATAGCATTTTAACCATCGAGTCTAGCACAACAGCGATCACTCTGCTCCTTAGGATATAGTTTCTGAATTTCTTGATTGTCTGAACTAAGGCCAAAGCCTGTTGTTTGACATCAAGATACTTCAATTTTGCGTCCTTGTAGGGACTACTCATGAAAGTGATAGGTTTTTCATCCTTGACATCATTTATTTGTGTCAGCACTGTGGCACATGTATGATTTGAGGAAAATGAATATATGTAGAATGCCCTTGTGTAATTGGGGTTGTTCAACACTGGAGCATCAACAATTGCTTTCTTGTTATCCTCAAATGTTGCTTTAGCTTCTGATGTCCATTCTATCTTGGCATCTTTCTTCAGCATAGCATTAAGTGGTCTCACTATTTCAACAAAACTTGTTATGAATTTTGGATGAAGTTGATCTTACTGAAATAGGATTTCAATTCTTTCTTACTCCCTGGTAGCTATAGTTTCATAATGCAGTTAACCCAATCAGGGTTAATGGATACCCTATTATCTGACACAAGATGTCCTAATAATTTCCCAGTAGTGACACCAAAAATGCACTTCTTGGGGTTGAGTGAGATGCCATACTGTTCATATCTTTGGAGTACCCACCTCAAATCAATAATGTGATCTCCTTTGGATTTGGAAAACACCGTCAAGCCATCCATGCATATAATGATGCATTGGCCAACTAAACCTCAAAAGGCTATGCCCATAGCATGCTAGAAAGTTGCACTAGCATTGATCAAGTCAAATGGCATCCTTCTGTATACAAAGATTCCCCACTTGGCTGTGAAGGTGGTCATCAGCTGGTTGATCTCGTCCACCATGAGTTTATTATATCCAGAGGAACCATGTAGAAAATACATCATTTGAGCTCCATTAACCATCTGAAGCACTTCATATAGGGAAGGAAGACGATAATTATCCTTCTTTGATGCCTTATTGAGATTCTAGAAGTCTAAACACAACTTGATATCTCCATTTTTCTTTCTCATCGAGACTAAGTTAGCAACCCATGTAGAATGCCTAATAGGGAAGATAATCCTCGCAGCTAACAAATTTTTAACTTCTTTGAATGTCAAAGGCTCTAGTAAAGCATTTTCTGGCCTTTGCTTTTGCTTGAATGGCTTTATATCCGACTTCAGCGAGATAGTGTGTGTAATGATTGAAGTGTCATACGTTTTGAGTTCATCATACATCCATGCAATCACATGGATATAATCCTTCAAAGCCTAAGTTATCCCTTCTCATTCTGAAGGAGTGCAAACTTTTTCAATTAGGACTTTCCTGGCCTCTGAATTCTAGCTTATGTTTATGGGTTCATAATCCCCTCCATCAGATTTAGGCAGATTATTTTTCTTTACGATGCCGTATAGATCAAACAACCATTCGAGTTCGATCATCTCCTTAGGGATCTTTTTATCCTATAGATTGATAATGGACTCTTCATCCCATGCCTGATCATCTCAGTCCTGCTCATCTATTACCTGAGCTTCGAAGACATCTCTGTTGGCAGTGAAGTCTAGGATGTGCTGATCATTCTAAAAAACCTGAAAGTTAGTGACATTCTCTGGAACTAATGAAGTTGATACCAGCTCAACTGAGAATCTTTTGATCCTGGATACTATTAGTGGCTCCAATGTACTAGCCTCTATGGCAAAAGCATTAGCTCAATGATTGAGATTTCTTGGTATGTGAGTGATGTCTATAGCTGAATAGATGTTTATAATTACAAGAATACTACTTTTTCAATTATTTGATTAGCATCTTAGAGTCTCCAAAGATGTGGAGGACATTAACCTTCTTCTTTAGTGCAAACAATAGACCATGGATCAAAGCTTCATACTCCACAATGTTATTGGTACAATGGAACTATAGCCTATATGCTACCAAGAATGACTTTCCTTGCACATTTATGAGATCAATCCCAACTTCAGCACCTTGCTTAGACTTGGATCCATTGAATTTCAATATCTAGGGCTTATCATCCAGAGGATCTTTGTCAGGACCTTTCTTTCTCTTAGCCCTTGAGGTGCTTCCTTCAACAATCTACTTCACCTTCTACAATTCACGTTGATTTGGCATCTTTTGCTTAAATGAAACAAGAGCATCTAGATATTAAAGTGTTTAGATGTTATGTGATTGGACATCTGTACAAGGGTCACCTTTTGTGATTTTGATTTTATCCAAAATTTTGGCTTGTAATATCGAAACATCATCTAGAGCTGATGTGATCATTTTTTATTCACTTTTTAGCACCTTTGGGACTTGTCTTGTAATGGATGAGTTCTTTCATCATCTCTCGATTATGTTTTCTTTATATGGACTTTATTTAGTAGATCAAGTTTACTCCCTGAATATAAGCATTCCTTTCTAGTAATAAGGTCCAGGCACAAGGTACATGTGGCTTCAGAATGTGAAGTCTCGTGCAGCCTGCACCATCCTTCCAACAAAGTTTGTCTAAGCAAAATTCCTTGTAGTCTGTACCTTTGGATCTCCTTAGACAAATCTCTTTCAAACTCACCTACAACACCTCCTTCATCTTCATCTAATGTTTCATGATCAAATTCCACCAGGAGATCAGTTCCTAGTGTAATTTAGTTCACTTCATTGCTTTCCTGTGTATAAGTACACGTCAATACTTCTATTGTAATATTTGGGAGCTCAACATGGTATACCCCCTATTCTATGCTTGTATATAAGACTTCATTATTATGATGATATTCAGTAGTCATATTCTTCATCCTTGGTTCAACCTCTATATGAATTTGATTAAGGATACCTCTCGAGGATAACCACATATGTGAAAAGTCAATTGCCATATATCCATTGAGTGTCTTGGACCAATCCCTACTTAGTAACACACCATATCCATTAGGGATGTTAACTAATTGGATGTTGATAAAATGTTGGACCCTAGGATTAGAAGCTAACTGCATGTGGATATGAGTTAGTTCACCTATAACATTGACCTCAAGCTTCTCCAGTAGAGTGACCTTCTTTATTTACTTAGCAGGTGAGAGACCTAGGATTTGGAATACTGACAACGTCATGAAATTGGTAGATGCTCCAGAGTCTACTAGACATTTATGTAGGTTCTTACCAAATGTCCTCAAGTTTAGGAGAAACAGATGAAACTCGGTCTTTCCTTTATAAACTATCAATTGTGCATCTGCAGCATGGACCTACCCTTTATCCTTAGGCTTGAATGGGATATCCTTATGTGGAGGGTCTCTAATTTAGATGTTTCTAGGGACATTTTCTTTCAATGAAGGCTCTTCTACAGACTCGAGGAAAGCTTTCTTTATGACTGCGGTCTTAAGTAACTCGGATAAGGAGAGATTGATCTTCATTTTCTTAATCTCCCCAACTAAGTAACTAACTTATCCAATTTAGTTACTGTTGAGGATGAGGTGAAGTGTTGCTGGTTTACCCTTGGCGGGGCCAAATTGTTACTAGCTATCACATCTGGAGGAGTGTTGAAATTATTCGGTGGGACAAAGCTAGTTAAAGGTCCAAGTGACTGATTACTATTGTTTCAAAGATTATAATTATGTCCTCTTTGAAACTGTTGAAAGGCATGGACTTCATCCACTTCCTATTTTGGTTCATTATCACTTTCAAAGGGAAAAGTGTAGTCTTCAAATTCTAAGGTTGATTCTTCACATACCAGAGTGTAATTCTCATGCACTGTATTTAGTTGTTCTCCCTGGAATAGGGAACTTTCTAGCACCATGTCAGATTCATATCCTAAAGGGATGATCTCATTACCTTTAGACATGGTTGTCTCTCTTTCGATATTGTGCACTTCAGCTTGGAATATACTAGCAACTATTCTAAACTGTGGACAATCTAACTCTACATGAGCACTTGTATTATGAATTCTACACCAATTGTTCAATGCCACCTCAGCTAAGTTGACTCTGGTCATCTAGTTAGGTTCTACAAGAACCCGATTATCCAAAGGTGACAACAAACTTCCATTATTTGGTCTGGTATTGTAGACCCTTAGAGGTCATGGGATGTTGTATCCTCTATCATTATATCCTTTCTCATTATAACCTCTATCATTGTATCCTCCATTCTATGGATTTTGACCATTACTTTGAGAATAAGGATTTTGATTCCTTAGGTGATTTACTTTAATAGTCAACCTCTTTAGCTGAGCTATGATCTCCTTAACATCTTCTTTTTCTTCTTTATCTTTAGCTACTACGTTGTCCTAAGTAGGGAGGAAGAATGAATTATAATTTCCATTGGGCCCGACCTCGACAAGAGCATGTCTAGGATGCGTGATCATTTGGTGATTTCCTTGCGGAGGGATCACATTGATCAGTGGAACTAGCAAATGATTCATTGATGACGTGGGATTCACCAATGCTTCATTGATCTGTTGCATCTAGTTGAATACAAATGGAGGTCCTATACTTGGTAGAGGACCATGTCTTACTTGTTTCATCTCAGTATTGACTTTCACTACCTCTACATAGGCACTGGATAGCATTGTGATGACATGATTTGCTCTCCTTACGAACATCAGAGTCAAAGGATCTAAAGCAGAGTAATAGGCTATCAAAGATGCATCCTTTGGGATATTATACAGAGCTATTAGCCTTGAGTATGCTCTCTGGAAGTAATCATTGAAGTTTACGATGAACTTGCCTTCTCCTCTCTTGATTTCAACAAACTGATGGTACATTGTTGCTGCATCATTTGGAATTCTAATTCAATCTTTGAAGGTTTACTCCATTAATAACCAGGTAGTGATGGAGCATTGTGGCAAGTTAACATACCAGAAGTATGCCTCTTCTCCAAACATGTATAGATATAGTCTACAGACTATATCTTCATGTTGAATCATTGCTCGAAAGAAAGCTTATTTGAATGTTCTCAGATAATCTTTTGCATCTTGATATGCATGATATTTTGGACAAAGCTTGTCCAAATTCTTTGGCAGATCATTGTATGCAGTGAAGTGAATAGGTGATTCGGCATTAAAGAATACCATGGGAGATTGTATGGGGACTACTGGTGTCATAGGGATAGGGGGTCTCAGTTGTGCACTAGCAGAACATGATCTTGTCTTTACAACATGTAATTCATGTAAAGGTCCACTGGATCTGGATCTAGGATGAAATTTAAAGCTTTGGGCTGAATCTTTACAAAGATACAATCAAACGTTCTCAGGTTAAGGATATTTGCAGTAAATTAACGCATGAGATGAAATATCGATAGGATCTTTGAAAGAACACAATCTAAAGTCATGAGGCCCACCTTCTAGCACCAAATATATTGATGTGGTAGTTAGTCACATACAAAAGAATACAAGTTATTACAACAAACCTTTATTCATCTTGAAAGACTTCAAAATCTTTGAGGATTTCATGTCCCAAGTCTTTGGTTGTTAGGTCATGACGTATGATCATCACTCAGGGTTTGTTGTGTTTATTGTTCCATTTTGGGGACTTACACCTTCATAATTGTATTCTTTCTCAGATTCAATTAATGTTCCACAAAAAATTTGTCCATTAAGTCTAATCTGCATATATTCTTTCATTTGTAGTTGATCGTTTATGGATACCCATTTGCTTGTCTGGTTATCCAATTTTCCCTTGTATGCCCTTATCTTCATGGACAATTCCATCACTTGATCTATAGATGTCTCCAAAAAATGTTGTATAGGATCGGTCAGGATTAGGTCAAATTGAGCCTTGAATGTCTCTATGGAGTCCTGATCATCATATGTCTCTTTGTCATCCATCAGGATACCAAGCAACTCTTTAAGGATCTTCATTTCATCTGTCAATAGATCATGTGCTTTATTGCTAATATTTGTTCCTTTTAATCTACATCCCATAAGAATATCTACCTCAAACTTCAAGTCTTTTATCCATGTGGATATCTTAGGCATAGTTTGCAGTGTCAGGATGTTCTGTTTGAGTAGCACTTGATCATCTAACTTCCTAGCACTTTTCAATTTACTGAGGTCTTGATCATTTTGATCAAGCCTCTTAGCACATTCTTCCCTTAGCATATCAGCCTTAGTCTTGAGGTAAGCTAGGGTGTCTTAATTGGATAGGTCTATCTGGATTATTTCTTCCCCACTTTCCATGAATTTTGTAAACCAATCCTGCATGACATGTGCTTGATGCTTCTTTGCATCAAGGTCACTTATTTCATCTTGACTTACAAGTGTCAATGCAGTTGGTACCTCCATTATTTGCATACCAAGGGAAACCAATCCCTTAATGAATGAATGAAGTTGGGCAATGTGCCCCTTCAATTCTTTGTTCTTCTGTTTAACCTTGTGGATGTGGGTTGCTACCACCTTCGTGCTACCTTTAAGCTCTTTAATCTCTTGCTCATCCATCACACACTGAAGGTATATTGTGGTTATTTGGTATTCCTTGGCTAAAATTTCCCCTTTGGCCTTATCCATAGTAGACACAACCAAATGTGTTGTCCTACGTTCAGTTGTGGTGTCCCTCTTTATTACAGAAACAACCCTTGCCTTGTGCTTGGGATTTATTTATTCAATCAAGAATTAAGATTTAAAGTCAAATGGAATGGCATCGGAAGGAGGTTGCGTTACCTCATATACCAACTAATCAGGTACATCCAGTGCTAGTCCTATTTGACCTAATTTTTTAATGTGAACATTCTTAGCTACTATATCTTTATCTTTATCCAAACCTTCTTCCTATTCTAGCAGCTCCTCATCTTGAGGAAATTCTTGCTGAGTAGAGATATCATGTATTGGATCTCTGGACTGAAGTCATACTTGTATAGATTTTGAGGCATCTTAGCCATTGCCTTAGCCTTATTCGCTGGATCCCTCCATAATATGAATATAATATTTCTACAGTTGGTGAGGTTGTCATTGAACTCCATAGCTAGGGCATCTAGGTTGACTTTGAACATATCTCACTCTCTAGGCAACTTGAAAGCTTCTGTGATGTTGTTAATGGAGAATCAATGTACACATGCCCTTGATGCTCCATTCTCATGTTTTCCATATTGTAGTTTTGGGCACATTCAATAACCAATTCCAATGCCTCTAGTGCATATGGGAATCCTGTGGCATTAAACATCCTTGTTGATACCACATTCTTCAGTATCTTATCATTATCTCTAGCCTAAATTCTTACCCTAAAGGCATCTAGATCTATTTGCCCACAATGTGTATCCAAGGCATAGATGAATTTACACCATATGTCACCAAGAGTGGGGAACATGGTGGGTTTGAACTCATTATCCTGACAATCTATTCACTTCTACATTTTGTCCTATGGAACACAAGCATCCATAATTAATTCTAGAGATTATGCCCTAAGATGAGTATATTATTTTCACTTTATTGTGTAGTTTTCTTAATTCCTTATAATCAACCTATGCATCTGTTGATGGGTTTAAATATTGGCCTCTTTTGTGTTGTTTTATATGCTTTCAGACCATTTGCACATAACCTTCTAGATACTTTTCAAACATTACCGTCATGATATACTATCTTTTTATCTATTTTGTAGAACCTTGAACCTATTTTGTTAATATGAAATATGGTGATGATGTTTATCAATTGAATAATTTGAACATGAGTATGTATGATATATAGATGAGATTCTATGGTTTAATTATGAAGGTTATTTGTGTGCATATGTTTTGTGGATTAACCCCTATGCAGCAACAAGCATGTGGCATCAAGGAGAGGAGAATTTGTAGCAAGTCACAAAACAAGGAATTGAAGGAAGTTGAAATCAAGCCGCCAGAAGTGCAGGCAGTTGGAAGATGAATATGAATCATTATGGGAAGAAATAAATGCAGAAGAAGTAGACTTGTTCTAAGATTCTAAATGCAACTTATGTGTTTCTCATATGAGCCGTTGCATAGTAATTCTTATTTGAATGGGATTCTCCTTCCTCTGTTAAGTTAGAATTAATAAATCAATCTTAACTATGTATCCTAATATATAGGAATGGATTAATGATTGTAGTTAGTTGGTAGTTGAATAAGACTCTCCTATTTTGAATAAGTTAGGGGATGAGCTCAGAGTCAAGTTAGCTACTTAGTTGTTAGTTGTTTTATTCACTATTAGAAGATACAACAATTAGTTATTTCTCCAGACATGAATTGTTGAAATGCAATTATTGAATAAAATCTGCAAAGAGGATTCTATTTGAAGTTTTTCTGTGATATGGAGTGAATGAAACTATGTGTTATGTGGATGCATGAGTATTTGAATTAGATTTGATTTCCAGCTAAGTGAGTCAGTCCCTTGAGCTGGCCACTCAAGGTACTAATCTTCACTTCATTTATTTTCTTATTCATTTATGCATTCTTGTTAAAGTTGTTTCCATTATTTTATAAATGCATTGTGAGTTAAGTAGAATACTCTTG
The DNA here is from genome assembly GCA_027924645.1 of Cunninghamia lanceolata. Lineage (NCBI taxonomy): Eukaryota > Viridiplantae > Streptophyta > Pinopsida > Cupressales > Cupressaceae > Cunninghamia > Cunninghamia lanceolata. The sequence continues at coordinate 729,532 of BSBN01000326.1, read as the reverse complement.
TTGTTAATTATAATAGTCGTGGTTCATGAACAAATGTATAATTGATCCATGTTAGTCCTCCAAAGGTTAGCATTAGCTTTCTCATCATTTTGAATGGTTTTGGATTAGTTATGTATTTTCATGTTAGCAATTATCTACAACTTATTCTACAGGTACTCATAGCCACTAGGTTCTGTAACTATTTTTACTGTTCTTGCATTTCTGTGAATTTCAACAAAGTACAATAATCTGAGTAGGTTTGAATAGGATAGTTTAGGAGAATATGAGCCCTTAAAGGCACATACAGTGCAGTACCATCATAAGCTTACGCTCCTTGGTTGATAATTTAATGTAGGTGTATAATGTCAAGTGGACTGTTTAGATAAGTTTACCCCTGAATTGTGTCAAGTCTACAATGCATTAGTTTTCCTCTATATTTTTGGCACTGTTACCAGGGACGGTGCTACCTTCATATGCTTATTTTACATGTTTTTATAGCTTAAATTTTGATTCCAGCATTAGGGTTGATAGATTCACTCTTCAAGAAACACCAGAAATTGTACTAACATTGTGTAGGACCACTAATATACAAAATCCAAATCCACTGTATGTGGAGGCAGAGAGACAACCGAGGTAGATTCCTCCCTTCAAATTATTAGGATAGAGAAGATACTATTGACTTTATCAACTATACAATAGGAATTGCTGAAGGAGAAGGACCTGTTCTTACATCTTCATTAACACCTTCTACATCTTCATCAGATTCTTCCACAAGTACAGAAGGGACCTTTAGAACCATGGTAGATGCGGTGATGGAATATGATCCACCAGAGCAAGCAACATTTGATTTTCCTATCACTGATCAGGAGAGGGCTATAGTGTTGAAGAACATTCCACCTTCAACATTACCAATCTTCTATGGCCAAGTGACAGAGGACCCAGATACATTCTTATTTGAGTTTGATATCCTGTATAGGAGCTATGACTACACTTCAGATGCTAACAAGCTTAAACTCTTTCCTGCCACTCTCAAAGACATAGCCTTGAGATGGTTTATGGGGCTAGGAAAAGATGTCATTCCAGACTGGGATACAATGAAGGAGAGGTTCTTGGAGAAATATCAAGATTACCACATAGGATATGATAAGAGGAGAGATGACATCTTCAGGATGTTGACAAGGGTCATTGTACCTTGGCATTTAATCATATTTTTTGTGTCAAATTCAGGGCTGTGTCCATGGCTATCTATAATTAGGAATCCTATAGTTGCCAGTTTATTTAACTAATTCTAATGATCTTTACTAATTTGAAGAAACTTCTACTGCTGGTCTACTTTGCCATAATAATGAATTCTTAGAAATGCTAAGAATAAAGCTTGAAATAATGAATTGCTAATGTAGATCTATACTATTCTATGCAATTGAAACATACATTTACTTGTGAGGAAAAAAAATAGTAACTATTTCTTGAAACAGAATTTGAAAATAGAATGACAGAATGAACATACTAGCCTCCTGCCTTGGTGGTGGGAGTGGATCCTTGCTCCACACCCTTAGGGCTGAAGACTAAAGAATTGAATCAGCACAAGAAGATAATATGATAATTTATTTTCAGTCCAATTCCATTAGCTTTGTATTCAGAAAAAATGTTGATATCAGAATGTGATTACAAAAATCAAAAATTATGCGTTGTGTATGCTGCTGCTATCTTTGTCAACTTATATCAGAAAATTAGTGATGAGGTATCACTTGTCCTAACTACTAGTTCATCTATGAGATAATTCTAATCTCTTATTTTACTAACTGTTCTATTGAAGAGTAAATATTCATGCAAATAGAAATAGATTTAGTGGACAACAGCCTCACTAATATCTTAGTTTTAGTTTCAATTATAGCTGGGTAGTGAGGCCCTAAAATACAGGTGTTTAAACCAGTTCATCAAAATTCATGCAAAAATCAAAAGAGAGATAAAAACTCCCAACAGTTAACTACAGTTCCCCCTCAATTACTCAGGTGTTGATCGAGCAATATTTGGAGCACCTGATGACTACCGGGAGTGTTGACTATTGACTATGCTAAAAATCTGCACTTGTACTGAAGCAGCTCCGGAGATGTATACTTTTGTCTGTAGCTCCGGAGATATGCCTTTGTCTTCCTGTTTAGCTCTAGAGATCTTCTTTTGTCTTCAACTCAGCTCTGGAGATGATGCATTCCCTTATCTCAAAATCTCTCTAATTATCATGGCATTCTTATGTTGGCTCCAGAGGTCATTAGGACTACCTCTGGAGACGCACAAAATTGTCTACCCGAACACTTGCACCTGTTGATTCAAAAAGAGAAGATTTCTACATATTTTCAACAATTTAATGCACATTAGTCCATTCACCAGAAATCATGATTGTAAGTAATTCATCTCTTTATTAATCATAATTAGAACAATCTTATTAATCTATTTTGGTGCAATTATTAGGAAAATGGAATAAGAAGGGATAAAAAGAGAGGTAAAAAGATGCATTTCATGGGTGCTACCTTGCACTCATCATCAACCTATACTTAAGGGTTAGCAGGTCCTCCTGCTTCTCACAATCTGGACTTGTTCACATGGAATATCCTCTTAGTCAAGTTGTAGTCAGTTGCATAGGTAGACCAAGTGGTGCAGTCTATATTTCCATTTCCTCTAAACTGCTCAACTTGGTTCATCCATTCTTGAAACTTATCATCTTCCATCTGCTCTGCCCAGATGGGCAATGACTCAATGATGAGTGGGGTTCTAAATCGGCCACCTATCCACTTTTGCTGGTATTTATCCAACATTTTTTTTACTGCCCTTGCCTTCCTCATAAACATTCTCAAGTTAGCAAGGGACACCACTTCCCTCATCTTTTGCTCTGTAGTTAGGGTTTTCCACCTTCTCTTTGCTACTGGAAGTATTTGATTGGATAGATTGTTCATGAGGAGGCCAAAATCAATGGAGCACTCCTATAGAAGCTCTATATATAGAGGCAAAATTCTAGGTTTGGCATCTGGAGAGTAAATGATTGACCTAAAATTGGTCTTGAAAGCATAAGGATTTGGACATTCTTTCCTGATAAAGAGATTTGTTTCTGCATCCTTTTTCAGATGAGCCTCCATCCTGTCATTCCAAATCTTATGGTTCCTCATCATTGACATGAATGCCTTTAGTTGGCATTCTCCTACAAAATAGTTGATGACAAAGGCAATATCATCAATGTAGAAACCATGTAAATATAATTCACACAAAAAATCTGTCTTCATCTAAACTCCTCATATATACTTCCATGAATCCTACCCCTATCTCTGTATCCTCAGTTAGATCAGAGAGGATTAAAGAAATTTTTCTCTGTAAGAATCTCTCTTGTAGAAACATAGCATAATTCCCACTTGGGGGTTTGTAGGATAGGATATTAGAGGAAATAAAAGCCATTTGAAGAACTTTCTCTTCCAAAGTTTGAACTCATTTGGACATGGCAGTTACTGCCCTCTGTAATTGCAGCATAGGTTTTGAAGCCTCATACTCTTTACATCTTCTTTCCCAATGGAATAGTGCTTTGGGAATATCTATTACAATTGGACCAAAATATGGATCTGTTTGTGTAGACACTGAAAAATGTCCTCATGTCGCAAAGGTGACATGAAAATTCAATTTTATCCCTTTTGTCCACTTGACCATATTTCTTCTATAATTAAATAATTAATTTCAATTGATTATTTAATTATTCATTCATACCCTAATGTCCCCTTCAGTTGATTTATTCAAATAAATAAATCAATCCCATCAAAAATCCCCTTTCACATGTCCCCTTCCTCAAATGAATTAAATAAACTAATCAAGTTTATTTAATTTAAACATCCTCCATCTCATCATATTTGTGAATTTTAAATTCATTTTTGTCCTCTTGTGGAGGAAAACCCTAACTCATCCTAGCCCTCCATTTGGCCCTAAATTCAACTCTCAATCCTGACCCTCCATTCAAATCAGGTGTTCTATAAAACACCTCATTTGGTTCCATTTTCACTTCTTAGAAGACATTTTCTTAGCTCAGAATCAACTACAAACCCTCCAAAATCTTGCAAATCAAATACATGAGCTTCTCATGATGTTGCATGAACTTGCAATTCTAAGAACACAATGCAATAGAAGTTAGTCAATGTTAGCTTAGATTTTAGTTGTTTTGCATGCTTGTTTGACAAATTTCTAGGTTGGATTGCTTTCTATTGTAGTTAGGGTTTGTTGTAGTTTCATTTCTGCATGTTTGAAATCCTAAACCCTAGCCACAAATGGTGAACCTGACGTGAATAGATCAATTTTTGTTAACTTCTGATAGGAAAAATTTTGCAAGTGACCTCCAGACCTCAAACAGACTTGACCATTGAGTCTAGGAGGCCCTTTCTGCAAAAAATGATAGTAAATTTCCTATGTTTTGGTGACTGTAGAATTTTTGTATTTTTTAAAAAAAATTTTATTTTGCCAGTGTGTATCGCATGGATCCGTACGGTACGAACCCGCAGTACGGATTATGTATAGTGGGTTTTAGCTTGTTTGAAGTTGCAGGTTTCAAATTTCTGGTTAAAAATTATTTGTTCTAGGCTAATGTTAGATTGTAGGTTTAAGATTGATATCTATTATGGGTCTTGTTTTATTTGTCACAGGTAATATCACGTTTCTCCTTTTTGTTGTGTAGCAGGTTAAATTTTTTTTTTTGTCTCTGTTGCAGGTATAGTGTCCAGGTTGCAGGTCTAACATATAATTTGTTGCAGGATCTATTTGCTGGTTATGTAACCCTAACCTTAAGGACCACCTGCTAAGCATCCAAACCATCGCTTCCCTACGAAATCCCCATCGGTCTGTGTTAAAACCCTAGCTGTTTGCTTCACCACTTTGCAACCCTTGAACCACTGCCTGCAAAATCTCCTCCATCACTCATATTTCAGCTCTGGGTGACCTCCGTTGAAACTCTAAACATCTCTGTCGCCGCTATCAGTTGTGCTTTCCTCCACCCATTCTCCTCAGTCAATGCTTGAGTGTCTCCATTAATCACCACCCCTGACAACGTTAAAAATTTTGGTCGAAACAATAGCAACTTCCTTTGATCTCCTCCGCCATAAGACAACCTTTACCACCTCTGTGGTATTTGTCACCACCATGCAGTTTAATCGATACTCTCCTCCACTCGTAGCTCCAAAACCAACAACCTCCGTTTGTTTTCTTGCCACCTACATTCACCTTAGGTTGACATCTTACATGCACCAGTCTGCTGCCATCGCTAGGGACTTAAACCCTAAAAACTCTGCTCAAAAAAATGTGCATGCTCGCTTTATCCTCCCCATCGACCATGCAAAATTACCGTCACCATCCACTGCTTCAAAGTCGTTGACATAAACCCACAACTTGCAATCGCCACTGGAAATCCTTCCACACTTCTTATTTCTATCCCGTCGCCACGGTGTCTAAACTTTCAACATCAAACCATAAACTACCTCTACTTAAAATTGACCCCGCTCACCGTAACAAACTCATGTTGTTTATTGACCTAAATGCTCTTAAGGTTGTTATCCTTAATGCCTGCTGTTATGAAGTTATGTCCTCGTGTGACCACTTGCCATTCTGGCACTTCATCTAATCGATCCCAATTTGCTAGCTGAGAATCTAAGCCACGGCACCATTAGACCTCCCTGCCGCCCGTGGATCTCCCATCACCTACACAGGTTTCCACTCATTCTCCCAGTTGCCACTATTTCCCCTCTCCATATCCTTTGTTGATCCCTTCTAACATTCTGTCGATGCCTATCACCACTCAACCATCTCTTAGTTGTGTTTGATGAGAAACCCTAGACTCCAAACTTCACCGCCTACCACTGCTATCTCAAAAATGCTAACCTAACAATGAGCATCCCGCCAGAACCGCCACCTAAGCAAACTTCAAATATGTTTTGTTGTTTGATTGTTTGATACTTATACAACCATAAGAGGATGCGGTCATATAAGTGACCAAGGTGATGGAAGGGAGGGGTCGTTGAGCACCTCTTTGTTTCTTTTTTTTTAAAAACAATTTCCCCCCTAGTCACCCATAACTGCCCAAAACAAACCGCCAACATTATTTCTGTGTTTATGACTAGATATTTGATGACTGCCAGCACTCAACACTAATAACCAACTTGATCCTTGTTTGCATTCACATGCCAATATAGGCATTTTTTTTCAAACCCACACAACTTTTGCCTACGGTAACAAAATCACACGAAATTGGTGGCATTGGAAAGAAGACTCCAAGAACTATGTAGAAATGTAGGTTTGATCAGGTAAAAAGTCATTTTATCATTTTTTTGGTCAAATTCAATGCTTAGTTTGAACTTCAAATGTTCATAACTTATGCAATTTTGCTCAGATTTTTGCAATTTTTTTTTCAAATTGCATGGAATTTCGTAAATTTTCTGATTCTGCTGTTAGTTTTTCTATCACTGATCAAATTTTGTAGATTTTTATCAAATTCCATTTTTTGACCATTTTGACTTTAAGGTTCTCAAAATGATGCATCTACTTGTTACGTCATGTTTTTTTTGCAATTTCATGGGGATTTTTATGTCACTAATATCTAATTTGCAGCATGTGGCATTCGAGGGCTGAAGACTTTCAAACTAAAACTACTAACACATTTGATGTAGGGATTCAATTTCTTTCATATGCATGTGTGTTGGTTATCATAGGCACATTTGGATTTGGGTTTAAATGAACATAATCTTGCTGCTTTCACACATCTTTTGGGGGCTTAAAATGAACCACTGTCTGCTATGTTTGGTGATTGTGTTTATGTTGTGAAGTGTGTATGCTCTTCCCTTGTGCTTTATGTGATCTTGGGAATCAAAAACACTTCACAACATTTGCATAAATCACACCACACATCTATTTTCTAAGGTCAATGAACCCCCCATGCGAGTGTGAGCAAGTTCACATGTGTATGCTCTCCCCTTGCAACTTAGTGCGAGCCTGAGGATCAAAAACATGTTAGCTTGTCTTGCTTTTGTTTGAGCCTTAGAGTGGGCCTACTCTTGAGACACATCCAAAAGGAGAACTCGCTTGCGACCCCGAGTGAGATTTTCATCCGGCCTACTATATAAATCGAGGATAAGGCGAAAGCCAAGTTTAATCGGTATGAGCGCTCACCATACAATGCTAGCTCAAAAGGAGGCATACCTTTGTGTATATTAAACTCCTAGTAGGGTTAGTTAGAGCCTTAAGTGTCTTGCTGGATGCTCGTGGGGTGCTGGTCCCCTGGATATTCACTAGAACCCTTTTGTTTAGTGGCCAAAAACCTTCTATTTGTTGACATAGAAGGGTAACCTTTGAAGCTACCCCGATTCTTGCGGTTCTTTGTCGAGATAGCAGGGACAATCCTAAGGTTTGGTGGGGGGATGAGCCTTGGGAAACCTAGAACTTGGTATGCATGAGAAGTGAGTGCCGTGGAGAGGATTCAGTGCTACCAAGATTCTGGAGCTATCCGCTTTGAATAAGCGCAGCTAGGGGATTCAACAACAAATAGTCCTTGCCTAGCCTAGGATTGTGCATGTATACGAGTGTTTACAAAACATCATGAGTCATCAAAAATAACCAATCAGATTGCCAAGTGTCTTCTATGATTGATGTGTGTGCTTACCTAATTATCATCCCAAACATTCTTGACCACACATTCATTCCATGTCATCATCATATCCTCATCATGCTAACTCATCCTATCTTAATCACATTCCTACTCATATCTTCCATCATTCAACCTTCACATCCTAATCACCATCCTTAGCCATGTCACATCCTAGTCACATCCAAGTCATCGTAACCCTATCCTAATCTCATTCTTATCATACCCTCATCCATTCATCCCAAGTCATCATCCTTATCACTCTTCCTAACCACATCCTCTTCATCATCTAATCACCCTTATCATTCACATGATCGACATCATCCTTGTTCTAGCCTAATCACATCCTAATTACATTATCATCATTCTACATGGTCATCCTCTTTCTAATCCACTTGGCATCTTTTGTATCATTGTCCTACCCATCATCCATTCATCCCATGTAATTATCATATCCTCTTCATGCCAACTCATCCTATCCTGGTCACATCCTAATTACATTATCATCCTTCCACTTCATCCTATTCCTAATCTAACCAACATTCCAAATCAAACCAACACCTAACCATCATCCCTAATCATTCCATATCATACCATAATCATACCCAAGTCGTCACAATTCAAACCTTAATCATCCCTTGTCACCTTCTTCCTCAATTTCATACTATCATTCCACAACATATCACTATCACATATCCTAAACATATCCAAGTCGTCATCATCATTCTCCTAATCATATCTAAGCCATTCATTCCAATCCAATCGATTTCATCTTTCATCATTCCCAATCACATTACATCCCAACCATAGGGAAACCTTTGAGCATCTACTCTCCCTATCGAATCCGATTGCAACTATGTCAAAACATTATAGACCTATTAGTTCTATTCACTTAGTACATATTCCATTCCATTCCTTTAGGATCAAATTTCATTACAACATTTCATTAAAATTCAGCCCTTGACATCTAGAGAGGTTCCCAAAAATAGTCTTCCTAAGGTTGAAACATAGGGAGAAAATGTCGAAGCTTGACTGCATTACAAGTATAAATTCAGACCAAGAGACCTTGACATATTTTCACATCAATCAAAACTTGGGCTTAATACTCCATAGCTAGTTTAAGTCCATCCTTACAAGTGAATTCTGAAACTCATGGGTTCACTCTAATCAATCATCTCTTCCATACCTCAAGGTCTCGACAAAACCAATTTGCACTTTGAAAGGTCATTAGTAGATCAGAGTACCCTCGTGGAGCTAGACTTTTCAAAGACTAATATCATTAGCCTCTATTGTAGTCTGGGCCTCATCACCTCGCATTGACATTCACATATCATCTCACAATTCACAAGTAGAGCCACGGTTGCAAAATGAAGAGACAAGGGAGTAGATCCTCCTAGTCACCCATCATACACACATCATTCCAAATACATCAACGTTCCTTCCAACACGTAATCCAATCGACATCACCTCTAATCATATCCCAGTCATTTCCAAGTCACCATAACCATACCCTAATCATCCCTAATAACCCATCTAGTCATCCAATCAATCCCACACTCTACCACATTCCTAGTCATTCCATCTCATCATTCATCCTAAACAGGCACTTGCCAATATGGTCCTAATCCCACAAGAAGACATACAATGATATAAAGACATGCATCATTCCATGACGATCCTAGAGAACAAGATTCTAGCACCCCAAGCCTATCCACAACATTATCCAAGTCCACCTTGGCAAAAAGACAAAGTGCCTTCAAACTCCAATGCTATCTTTGACAAGGGGAACATAAGTCTACCTCATCCATCTTATAAGTACATTCTTCCCAACACATTCAAATCCAATCACTTTCATCCCTCCACCATGGGGCTTAGCCACTTCACCTAATCATCAATCCTAAGCCTTCAACTTCCATCACCCATCTATCTACTAAGGATGTGATCCAAGGGTTACTAGCAAGGGATCAACTATCGCCATGTCGTCTAAAACATATGCTGGAACCTACCAAAGAGTCCTCAAATACCACGTCCAAACATTCAACCCTATCCTGTGGTTAACAACTTATCGAACCTATCTAAGAGTCATCCGCCTCCACTTGAAGTCAAGGGTATACTCTTAAGCACATGGAAACATTAGCCCCTTGTCTAAATCAAGATCAAACCCCTTCCATTCCACCCATCCACAACACACTTAAGCCTTTCAATGATCAAGCTCCCATTTATGATCACAATCCCACTTATGATCAAGAAAACCACGATGATCCACTTAGCCAACTCTATGCATTCCATGGTCAAGAGTTTGCCACTTCACCCATCTATGATCTAACCATTTCCACTTGTCATGATGAGACATGTGCCTCCCAAATACACATACAAGATCACACAAATAACTTGGATCTACATGAACATAATAAAGATCCTAACAATCCTTCATCATCCACTATCGATCCCATTTCAAATCCACCATCATTTCCACTTTCATTCATGAATGTTCCTCCTTGGGACAACAACAACCATTATCCACCACACCACCTTCTCCATCAAATAATGAGCTCATGTTTAGTGTCCAAACCACACATAGTCCCATTGTCCATTGCATGCTCAAAAACATGAATTATCAAGGAAAAGACTTAGGCCTTCACGAACAAGGTACTTTGGAGCCAATCCATGTCAATGTCCCTCCTCTCTCATATGGCCTTAGACACACACCACAAGGTCAACAATCTAATGATGTTGGTACTTCCTCCACACTTCCCACATCTACTTCTTTCCATCGCACATTCCTAAAACATGTCACCATTCAACCTCCATCATCCTACAAGTGTCAAAAGCATGTGACCATACACTTCCCTCCATCCAATTTGCCTCCACTTCTTCCAACTCGACATATCCCTCCATCCACTTTGCCTCCATTGCTTCCTACACCTAACATCCCTATCATCCATAAATTCCCTTGAGGCATGGCCAACAAATGCACACATCTTGTAAACATAAAGATTCCACTCATCCTACTTGCGACATGGGATTCAAAAACAAAGGTTTGGATGCCTCCACACATAAAGTCAAAAATCCTAAGGCCTTAGGAAATCAATTCATAAATTCAAAGAAAAATCCATCTAAAGAGCTACCCAAACCCATACCTCCAAAAGCAAAGTCAAAAACTCAAATGATATGGGCCCCTAAATGAAAATCAAGCAAGTCAAAAGAGGCATCCTCTTCCTCTCAAAAAAATCCCAACTATCCTTTTCCATCCATTCCATTCAAAAATATCAAATTCCTCCACCCCACATGAAAAGCAAAAAATCATAAAAATATTATGTCCATGTGGGCACCCAAACTGCCTACCTCATCCACCCACTAAGCAAACATCACCATTGCTTCCTACACCACCATCCACTCACAAGATTCCATGTTTAACATGGTGTGTGCAGCCATTGGTCATGATTCCTCTTCACACCTCCATCTCCCCATCTTTCTTCCATTATCCTACACATTTCACCAATCCTATCCCTATTGTCCATGCTTTTGCATAAGCTTGTCATCCATCCATGCATAAGTCCTACATAATCCACATCATAATCCACTTTCATCCCCTACATAATCCACTTTCATTGCCTACATAATCCACTATCGTTGCCAACATAATCATCTACCTACCTAATCCATTTCACTCTCACACACTCTCCCTTACCAACATCAATGAGCACAATAACTTGACATGGTCCATGCGACATCTTTCTCCAACGGGACTATCGCCTTTCATGGCACTAGACACTTGAGTCCCTCCTTTCCATGCCCACTTTCTCCCATTCAAAAGTCAAAAAGTCAAAAAAGTAAAAAAAAAAGAAAGTAAAGACAAATCCTTTCGTCCAATGGTGAAAACCTGGTAAACAGGTGCCTTGGATAAGTACCATGATGAAAACCTGGCAAACAGGCATCGTGTGTAGCTCGATCTTCTATGCCACTTACACTTGGGGGCACATTGTCTCACCCTTATTTGATTTTCCATCCTATCATATCGTTTCCATATCTTATCTTACCATACTTAGCCATCGCACCCATCTACCTATACCTATCATATTGCATCCATTCATCCTCCCTTCCTCTTTTGATCTTGATAAAGATTGGGGGCACAATGTTGACAAATGTTTTGGGTATCTCTTGACATACCTTATTCCTCCAAACCAAGCAAATCCTTCACACTTCTATCATTATTCCATCATCCTAAGCTTTGTCATGAAAAATCCTAAGTGTTCCACCTTGAATGGGGCATGTTATTCTTATGTGACATAGCCTTTGGAGATCACATCCTTGCCCTCTCACACATACATTCATCCATTCACTAAATTGCTTATCCATTTATCCATTCACCCAATCACATTCATATCCTTACACCTAGACTTGGTTTCCCCTTGTCATTGGCATCTAGCGAAAAGGCTACCCAAATTGTCATCCAATGCTATCCAAAACATTTTAGCAAATCCAAAAAAATCAAAATATCCTCAAAATCCAAAAAAATCAAGATATCCTCAAAATCCAAAAAAAGCAAAACATTTCCAAAAATACAAAAAAAATCAAAACATCTTCAAAAATCCCAAAAAATCACAACACTTCAAAATCCAAAAAAATCAAAATATGTCAAAATCCAAAAAAATCACAACACTCCAAAATCCAAAAAATTGAAACAAGTCAAAAATCACAACATATCAAAATCTAAAAAAATTGAAACATTCCAAAAACACAAAAAAATCACAACAGTCCAAAAATCCAAAAAAATCAAATATTCCCCAAAACACAAAAAAATCAAATAACCATCCATAAGTCCAAGCAATAAAATCACTCCACTCTTCAATCCACCACACCAATTCTTCAAATCAATTCTCCATCAATTCTTCAAATCATTCAATTCCTCAATCAAATCACTCAATCAATCTCTTGATCGATCCATTCAAACATTTTAATCAATCACATCATTATCCCAGTCAACTTAGTTCTTCCACTCATCCATAGTCTGCATGGTTGAACTACGTCGCCTTTGAGCTTTCACATAGGCAAGGCCATCTTCGATGAGCCCCCGAGGCATTAGGTCAGTCCCTTAGGACCGTCATGTCCACAATCATAATAAGTCATCCCTTAACGAGATGTACAGTTTGATCAGACAGTCAATCTTTCACAGCAACATGCACTTCAAACCAATCCCGAATTCAACCAAACAAGCTATTCAAATCAATCTAACCAATCAATCGCCTTGTGATAATCATATGTCACTATCCTTATCAACCATCATGTACCTTGCACGGAATGGGGCATCATCAAAACCAGGATTCTGTTCCTTATATGACATGCGTCATTTATCAAGCATCATTAATCAAACCCTGGTGTTGCTCGTATGACCAACAACACTAGTGTTAATCAATCAATCACTTGCCTTAGACATGATGTTGCATTGTCGAAACTAGACCAGGCGTCTTATACGACATGCTTCTTTCTTGAAACCAGGCTCCTTCTTCATCCAATCCATCATCAATCAAACTCTAGTGATGCTCGTATGACCAACAACACTAGTATCAATAATTCATCTCACTTGCCTTAGACAGGTCATTGCATTGTCGAAACCAAACCAGGTGTCTTATACGACGCACTTCTATCCTGAAACTAGGCTCCTTCTCCATCCACCCTCAATCAATCAATCAAACACATATCACTTGGCAAAAGTTCCAACTGGCTGTTGGTCTAGTTTGTCTTATCTTTTACTGGATTGTTTTGTAGTCTTGTTCTTATGCTTCTCAAGGTAGTCCCTAAGTGATGAAGAGAAGCGAGGATAGAGCGCGAGACCTTTTTCTTTAACTATTGCTTGCGGTTTGTCTTGGAAAAATGATTAGGGCAACTTGGTGCCTTGCGTGTGATCAAGATTCCATTGGGTGTGGATCAAAAGACATCCTATGCATTGGAAAGAATAAATGCTTCCTTGCATTAGGACTTGCACACCTCACAGTTATCTCATCACATGTTCTGACAAGGTATCACAGTTACTACTCTAAGTTGGGCAATCCTTGTCTGTCACGTGCCTATTTCACAAGGGACTACACTTTCCACTTTGGCCTCTGTCATGCCACGGTGATTGTCGTCCTTTGACATAATAATTTCTATGATGATAAGCAGAAAAAATTGCAAGTGAGAAGCTAAAAAATCTATCAAAGCAAGATCTCATTTCCATTCTTCTAGCCAATCTTTCATTCTTCTACCATCTCTCTCTCGTCTTCATTCCTCCACCTTCATTGCAGCTTAACGTATCATTCATTTCTTCTATCCATTCCACTATCTTTCTTCCTTGACCAATCCCTTTCATTTCGAGAGCCTACTCGCATTTGTCCAACCCACCTATCCTCTCGAGGGGGCATCGTCATCCTATCTTTCCATCATCATCCTTTTCCTCTATCCATTTCCTCAGCTTCTTTGAAATGATGTTACTTGGTCGCAACATCATCTCAAAGAGGGGCAAAATGTAGACATTGAAAAATATCCTCATGTCGCAAAGGCGACATGACAATTCAATTTCATCACTTTTGTCCACTTGACCATATTTCTTCTATAATTAAACAATTAATTTCAATTGATTATTTAACTATTCATTCATACCCTGATGTCCTCTTTTGTTGATTTATTCAAATAAATAAATCAATCCCATCAAAAATCCCCTTCCTCAAATGAATTAAATAAACTAATCAAGTTTATTTAATTTAAACATCCTCCATCTCATCATATTTGTGAATTTTAAATTCACTTTTGTCCTCTTGTGGAGGAAAACCCTAACTCATCCTAGCCCTCCATTTGGCCCCAAATTCAACTCTCAATCCTGGCCCTCCATTCAAATCAGATGTTCTATAAAACACCTCATTTGGTTCCATTTTCACCTCTTAGAAGACATTTTCTTAGCTCTGAATCAGCTGCAAACCCTCCAAAATCTTGCAAATCTGAGAATACAATGCAATAGAAGTTAGTCAATGTTACTTAGATTTTAGTTGTTTTCCATGCCTGTTTGACAGATTTCTAGGCTGGATTGCTTTCTATTGCAGTTAGGGTTTGTTGTAGTTTCATTTCTGCATGTTTGAAATCCTAAACCCTAGCCACAGTTTGAAACTCCTATTCCATGGTTGCCTTTGGGCCTATCAGCGCCTGAATGGACTCTTCTTGATCATCTATTTTATTGTTAGGCCATGTTAATTTTTTGGTTTAGCTCTGTACTTTTTCTGCAAGTGCTGTAATTAAGGTGAGACAATTGTCTCGGGCTTGGTCAGGTCAGAGATATTTTGTGCTGCCTCTACCTCCTTTTCTTTGATGGTTTGAGCTGCACCTGCTTCCTTTTCTTTGATGGTTTGGGCTACTTTTGTCTCCTTTTCTTTCAATTCTTCCTCTTTCTTTTGAATGATTTCCTATTTATTTTGGAGCTCTGTCTATAATCCCTCAATCATTTGTTTTTGGTCCATTTCTTTTCCTCTCATGACCTTTTTGAGGTCAGTTATAATCAGGTTCTTTCCCCACAATAATCTTTTCAAATTATCTATTTCTTCTAACATTTGCTGCTCCCTTAAAATTTCAATATCCTCCTGGTCAGAAGGATGTGAGTAAGTCCCTATTTCTATCTGTTCTATTTTAGTATTTTCCTCAGCCCTTTGCTCCTCACTGCCAGCTGTATCTACCTACTATGTTTCACTTTCTCCTGCAATCTCCTTGCCTTTATCTTTTTCTTGACTTTCTTGTGTAATTATTGGCATTAATGAGGGTCCAATATCGTCTACAGAAGCTCTGAAGCCCAGGAGAACTTTAGCCAAGAGAGCAGTGTCTTTTCAGCTCGGGTAAGCTACCTTTTCCTTTTGCTTCTCCGTAGAACAAAAGGAGTAGATACCTCTGTAGTAGGCATATTATCCTCAGAATCTGAGGAAATAGTAAGAGTATCTCTCTGTTGTGTCTTCGTAGCAGGGGATTGTTGTGCAGTTAGACTATGGGGATCTGGATGCACAGATGGTTCTTGAGAAACTTCTCTACGTTTCTTCTTTCTCACAAGAGGAATTTCATCTGAGTCATGAGATGCTTCCTCTGCCCAATAGTGTGTTGGAGAATCAATTTTCTTTGAAGTTGTTTGTACCTTCTAACCCTGCCTTGTTTTCCTCTTTTGTCTCCTAGAGTAAGAAGTCTGGGGAGAGGTCTGTTGTATGACAATTGTTTCCCCTATTTGTTTAACTGGAGTAGACTCCTTAGCCAAAGTCATCTTTCGCCTTGCTGAGTGAGTCAAGTATGGGGTTTGTTCTACAATAGGTTCTACAACATCCTTTTCTTTCCTCTTCCTACTAGAAATAAGGTAGCAGATGAGGTTGCCTCTAGTGAGGGTTTTTGACCTTTACCCTTCTCCGTAGCTGGAGAGGAAGTTGAAGGTTCTGCCTCTTCTTCCCAAGGAGTAGAGGAGGCTTCATTTATTCTCTGTGCCCTCTCTGGTGCCCTGTCCTGAGGTTTATTGTCTATAAATGTTTCCCATAATCCTTCCCCATCAAGTTGAGTTAAAAAGTGATGTTTCACAACCAAAAATATAAGGCCATGGTATTTCATAGGGCCTTTCCCTTGTTAATATTTGTTTGCAGATGATCTGATTGTAGAGTACAAAAAGTTTGGAAGATTTATGCCAAATTCTAGGTGTACATTTCCATGCCTAAGAAAAATTAGCATTTTCATTATTGGCCCTAAAACTATGGAAAACTGGCCATCACATGTGAAGTACTTCATTAACCATAATGCTACAAATTGCGATGGGTTTGGAAGTGAAGACCTAAGAATTCCTTTCACCTCATTTTTACTTAAATGCAACTAAATTGCAGGTTCATTTTCTTCAGAGAAATTTTTTAATTAAATCAGAATATAGGGTTTTCAGATGGAAAAACCTCTCACCTTGATCTGGCAGTCCAGAGATATGACTGATGATAGTGGCAGAGATATTGACCTGAACCCCTCTGACAGTTCTTTGATCATCTCTTAAGTTTCTAAAGAAGTCATCAACAATGTCCTCTTGAAACCCTTCAAATTTCTCCAAGAACTCCAACCATCCTGCATTTCTCAGAATGTTTGCCACAACTTCCTCCTGTAGAAGTCCTGTTATGCTCTAATTTCTTTTTGACATCCATTTCTCTGTTCTATCCCATTCTCTGTAGTTAAGATTCCTGTTGTTTCTCTCTGTAGCCTTTATTTTTCTTTTACTTCGGAGGACTATGTTAGTAGACTTGATTTTCTTACACTCAAGGATTTCTAGTGAAATTCTGCAATTTTGAGTGAAGGTTGATATGTCTTTTTGCTTTATTGCTTAGCTTATGGAAAAAGGAGGTTGAAAGTGGTTTAGCATGCTTATGGGGTAATAATTGTAGTAGAGTGATGGGACACTCCATAGATAGGTCGACAATGTGGCAAGAATAACAACATGCATGAGATGAAAAGGGAAATAATGGCAGGTGGTCGTGTCATCATAACAACACCTAAAAATAGAAAGACAAGACAATTACTAATCACATTAATTAGAGAGAAGTACCTAAATCAATCGTAATGATGACAGCTCGATGTACTTGGCTGCAACGCCGCGGCTTTGATGAGGCTCGATGTGACTTGGCATGTTAGCAGCTTCTGCGTGGCTTTGAAACGACGTCAACATCCTTGTCTTCACATACCTTGCAATCATTTCCACTGAGTGGTCTGAGAATGCCATGTTGTCAGATGACGTTAGTGCAATCATTCGTGATGACCTGCGCATGCGAGAGTGATTACTTTTTCTCAATCGTTGATTATTTGCATGCTGACATCATGTTTGTTTTTGTCAAAAAGTGGAGGATGAGTCATGATGAACTCATCAAATGACATCTCTACTTTATTTCCTGGAGAGGTGGGTCCCCTCCCAACTTATTATATTTTGAAGTGGTTCTTTATTGGCGGAGTGCCGGAGGTGCCCCTAATTTGAGAGCGTCGGAGGTGCTCCTAGTTTGTGAGTGCCAGAGGTGTGTTTTGGTAACTTCCTTCAACTGATGACCTCCGTAGCTTGGTTTTTATTATCTGGCAACAAGAAGGGAACTGCCATTTGCTGGTTTTCAATCCCCTTGGTCGAGAAAGACTGCCATTTACTAGTTTTCCATCCTTCTTTTTTTTTCAGAGGTCGCCATTGCTGGTTTTCAACCCCCTTTTTTTAGTCCAAATTTGTGACAGAGGATGTGTCCCCTGTAATCAAACTCAAATCTTTGATGAATTCTTCCTTAGTTGATGGCCTCTTGTAGAGTCGAATTCTATGGCCATTCACTAAGAATGTGTTTGTGCTTCCATTAATGGGTTCTAACAGAACTGTCTCATTCTCAAAAACTTCCTTCACCTGATAAGGACTCATCCAATGAGTTTGTAGCTTTCCCTTGAATTCCTTGAACTTAGAATCATATAGGAGAACCCAATCACCTTGTTGAAATGTCCTCCTTTTGATGTGCTAGTCATGCCATTGTTTCCTTTGATATTGAAAAAGTTTTGTTTGTTGAATGGCTTTTGTATGGATTTCATCCAACTCATTGAGATGAAGAATCTTGTTCTGTTGGGCTATAGACAATGGCAGACCAATATCTAATGAAATTTTGAGTGTTTGTAGTTCAAATTCTATAGGCAGAATGGGCTTCTTCTCATAAACTAATTCATATGGTGAAAATTTGGTTGTGGACTTCAAAGTGGTATTGTAGGCCCAAAATGCCTCAGGTAATCTGTTAGCCCAGTCCTTTCTATTCATGGCCACTGTTCTTGTCAGAATATTCTCTAGTTCTCTATTGGTCACCTCTACTTGCCCATTGGCTTGGGAATGGTAAGATGAAGATTTCCTATGCTTAACTTGATACAAATCTGTGAATGCTCTGATTGCTTGTGAAGTAAACTGAGGTCCTCTATCTGAAACTATTGATCTGGGGGCTCCAAACCTTGAGAAAATTTTGTTATAGAGGAAATCAACAACTTTCTCCTCTCTTGAAAACTACAATGCCTGAACTTTAGCCCATTTAGTTACATAGTCTATACATACCAGAATGTACTCTTTACCTAATGATGGTGGAGAGATTGGTCCCACAAAATCTAGACCCCATTACTCAAATGGTTCCATCATTACTTGAGGATGAAGTGATATTTCCTGGGTGACAGTTGGTTGTCCCATCCTTTGACATTGATCACACTGCTGCACATACTTCTTGGTATCCTTATGAATAGAGGGTTAGTAGTAACCAACTCCCAGAATTTTGTGGATAGTTCTGTGTGCAGAGTAATGCTCACCAGATGGTTCATCATGACATGCCCTTAGAACATCAAAAATTTCACCAGCTTTTAGACACCTGCATAAGATGAAATTAGGACCACATTTAAACAGCAAACCATTTAACCATTTGTAATATAAGCTTTCCTTAAGCAAGCATTTGTTTTGTTTTGAGGTAAAATGGGATGGAAACAAGCCTGTAGCTAAAAGATTAGCTATGTCAACAAACTAAGGTACAATAGAGGAGATAGCAAAAAGGTGTTCATCTGGAAATCTATCCTGCACTGGCTGGTTCTCCACCTATATGCAATCTTGACAGAAAGTCACCAACCAAATTGAATTTGCCTGGATTATCAACTATTGTAATGTTAAATTCCTACAACAACAATAACCACCTAATTATCCTTGCACCCACTACTAGCTTATTCGTTAAGTATTTGATGGCTGCATGATCAATATGTACAAATATTTTGTACCTAGTGATATAGTGCCTGAATTTGTTTATAGCATAGATGACTGCCAAGAATTCTTTTTCAGTTGTGGTATAGTTTCTTTCTGCTAAGGTAAGATTTTTACTAATGTAATAGATGGCATGCACACTTTTTCTTTCCTCCTATCCTAAAGCTGCCCCAATAGACTCATTTGAAGCATTGGTTTGTATGTGAAATGGTAGAGTCCAATTGGGTCCTCTTAAAATAGGTGTGACAGTAAGCTTTTTCTTAAGGGTTTCAAATGCTGATTGACAATCCTCTGTCCATAAGAATTCTACGTCTTTGTTAAGCAAGGTAAATAGAGGAGCAACTATTCTACTCAAGTTTTCTATAAATCTCCTATAGTAGCCTGCATGACCCATAAAACTTCTAACATCTGTCTGATTTTTAGGTGAAGGCAACTATTTGATCACTTCTATTTTGTTTTGGTCTACTTTTATCCCATTTGCTGAAATATGGTGTCCCAACACAATTCCTTCTTCTACCATCATGAAACACTTCTCATGGCTTAGGGACAGTCTATTTTTTTCACAACATTTAAGTACTTTCTCTAAGTTTATGAGAGCTTCTTCAAAATTGTCCCCATATACAGCAAAGTCGTCCATATAGACTTCCATGCACTCATTAGCTAGTTCAGCAAAAATGGCTAAAACAAGCCTCTGAAATGTAGTTGGAGCATTACATAGTCCAAATGGAAGAACTTTGTAGGAAAAAGTTCCCCAAGAGAAAGTGAAAGTAGTTTTATCCTGATCTTTTGGTGCTACTTGGATTTGGTTATATCCACTAAACCCATCTAGGAAAGAAAAATACTTCCTCCCTGCAAGGTTATCTAGCACTTGGTCAATGAATGGTAAGGGAAAGTAGTCCTTTTTCGTGGCTTTGTTTAGCTCTCTATAGTCAATACACACTCTCCACTTCCCATTCTTTTTAGGTACTATGACTAGAGGTGAGACCCATTGACTATATGAGATTGGATATATAAACCCTGCTTGCAGCAATTTTTCTATTTCAGTCTTAACAATGTCTTTTAAAGAAGGATTCAATTTTCTTTGGGGTTGTCTGATAGGTTTAAAATCTTCAGTGTATATATGATGAGTGCAGATCTTAGGAGGGATGCCCTTCATAACTTGGTATTCCTAAGCAAAAGCTACTGAATGGGAAATTAGGAGTTGGATAAGTGCTTCTTCCTATTTTTATGCTAACTGGGTGTTGATATTCAATGTTTTCCCAGGTAAGAACATGACCTGTTTGGTGATCTGATCCATAGATGCAGTCAATCCATATAATGGAGTCATGGCATTAAGGGGGCAAGAATGTGGAAGCAACATGTGAAATGTGGCTAAGTCTCTATAAAAGGTCTCCCCACAAGGAATGATATTTGCTAGGGTACAGTGAGCAGAAGTGAGAAATTTTCTCCTTCAATCTTGAACTAACTCCATTATATCCTCATTGATAAGAATGTGGTTGATATCTTCCTCTGTGTCATAGTAGATTTCTTCTTCTAACTCTCCCAAATGTTCCTTGATGGTAACCATAGCTACTGAGGCACTCTTTCCCATGTTTTCTAGTTCATCTACCCATACTCTTCCTGAATAATGGATTGATGGTTTGGCTGGGGGATACAAAGATATTTTCTTCAAATCTATTCCATTAAAAATGACCATATCCCTAGTTCAACAATCAATAGATGCTGTTACTGTAGCCAACCATGGTCTTCCTAATATCAATGGATAAGCATTCCTCTGGTTTCTAGGTTCTAATATTAGGAAGTCTACTGGGAATTCCCATGATTCTATCACAACTGGGACATCAATGATCACCCCTTTTGGAATAGCTACTAACTGGTTAGCAAGTTGAAGGATGGTAGATGTGGATTGGATACCTGTTAAGGCTAATTTGTCCATTGTATGAATTGTCATGACATTTATTGCTGCTACCAAATCAACCAAGACATTTGAAATTTCTACCCCTGAGATGTAAACAGTCATGATAGGATTTCTAGGATCTCCATATTTTGGAAGAAGCATTTCTCCCATTAGGAGATCTACTTTTCCTTCCACTTAGATGGTGGAGGGAAAGTTTTTCTTCCTTCCTCGGGTCTTAACACAATGTTGTTTGATAAATTGGTTTAGTTCTGGAACATCTCTGATTGCTTGTAGGAGTGTAATTTCAATGTTCAGTTGTCTAATTTCTTGTAAATGTTTTGATTCTAGGGTAGGTTGGACTTGTTTTTGTAAGACCTTTTTCTGGGGAACATGTTGTTTGAGCTGTTCTGGGTATGGTGCTAGTTTTTCTATCTTTGGAGCATCTTCGGAGCTCTTATCAAAAATGTTTCCAGGGATGTTCTCTGGAGTCATTCTTTTAGGAGGATCTCCGGAGTTATCCAAGGATGATTCTTTCAGCACTGTTTCGGTAGTAATCTCCTCTGGAAGCTGAGTGGATGGATTTTTAGGTTCCTCATCATTGGTTACTTCAACTATAGTTGGAGGAGATGGTCTTGGAAATGCTTTCCCAGAATGCAGCTAGAGATTATTGGAACATATAGCGTTAATACCAGCTATGTTTTCTTGTTCTGTCATGTAAACAACCGTTCCTTGTTTATTCCATGGGCTTGGTATAGGTTGAGATGGTAAGGGTGGTTGGCTAACTGGCTCATTTTGTGCTTGACCTTGTGTGTTGGGAGGTCCAGTTAACAATGCTTGTTGTTGAGGTTGGAAATGTCTAGGTTGTCCTTGGTATTGTTGATTATATCCTTGTTGAGGACCCCAATGAGGCTGCATGTTTTGTGATCCAAACTGTTGTGGCCATTGTTGATTTCCCTAGGGTTGATTATGCCATTGTTGGTTTGGCCAATCTTGTTGTACCTAAGGAGGATTATTCTGAGGTCTATGCCAAGTTGGATTCCATTGATTATTTCCCCAATTAGAAGGACCCTTGTAAGAAGCCTGATTTAGATACTGATTATAACAGAAATTTCTAGCTTATTTTTGTCCTACGTAGTTCAACTCCTCCTCTATAATGACATTCTTTTTAGTTAATCTTTTTAAGGCTGGGAGTTGACTGCATTGACTGGTAGGATGTTCCCTGTCACAAATCTAACAGATCTCTGATTTATCCAAAGGGTATTCTCTCAACAGATGTTTGTTTCTACACCTAAGACAATAGATGGAGAGTGGTTCAATTATTCTTCCTTGTTCAGTTGTTCTAGTTTTTGCTTGAATCCCATCTAATGTGGTATTTAGTTGAACTAGAATATCTATTTTTAGATTTACAATTTCCTCCATTAGCTATCCCATCTCATTTTTCCCTTTTAAGGATTTGGGTGTCCTCACTCCATCTTGGGTTCTAGAATAGTTCCTGTAGAGTTCTTCTATAGTAGGCATATCCATTTTGTTGATATTCCCTTTTCCCATAAGATCCAGTGCTTGTTTTGATTCTGTCTAATCCTTTCACAAACATGGTTCTAGACAAAGAGTGATTTACTGGGTTGCCATACCTTCTCAAAGTGAAGTTAAACATATCCACATAGTCCTCTAAGGTTTCTTCCTCTTTTTGTTTAATGGTGAACAATTCCTCATTTTTATCACTGACTCTACAGTAATCTTGGTATTTTCCTAAAAACTCTGTTTCCATCTATTCCTAGGAATGTATGGAGTTTTGGGGCAAACCCATGAACCATCTCATTGCAGAATCTTTCAGGGTTGAGGGAAATAGTTTGAGTTTTTGATTATCTGATCCATAATCATAAGTCTGGCATACCACTTTGAATTCAAACAAAAACTGATTTGGATCCTCATAAGCAAGACCCCTAAAATTTGGTAGGTGAGCAGGTGAAATGTTTTTCATAGGGGCATTCTCTCCAGCAACCAGAACAATAGGATATGAGAAGGTTCTTGGAGCCTGATTATCATCTTCTCCATGATCATCATGATTATCTTCCATGTCTGATATTGGTTCTTCTCCTTGAGATTCTGTGTGGGGTTATGAGGAACTAGGTTAAATCAAAGGATTTGCCTAAAATTTCTATTGTAATTCTTGGATATAGTCAGCGAGTGGAAGATTTGGAGGATTGAAGAGATTATTGAATTGAGGTGTAGCTTCCAAGGTAGGTTCTAGGTCTCTTTCTTCAACAAGATTTTGTACCACCCCACTGCTTTCTCCTATAGTGTGTTGATGGGGTGTCTATTTTATGTATCTTCCTTTTGAATCTCTAGCTCTAACCATACAGATTCAATCTATCCTAAAACTGTTTAATTAAATTTTCCTAAATGACATAGAGGATCCTGACAACGGTGCCAAAAATGACAAGGGTCGTTGTACCTTGGCATTTAATCATATTTTATGTGTCAAATCCAAGGTTGTGTCCATGGCTATCTACAATTAGGAATCCTATAGTTGCCAGTTTATTTAACTAATTCTAATGATCTCAACTGATTTGAAGAAACTATTGCTGCTGATCTACTTTACCATAATAATGAATTCTTAGAAATGCTGAGAACAAATCTTGAAATAATGAATTGCTAATGTAGATCTATACTATTCTATGCAATTGAAACATACATTTACTTGTGAGAAAAAAAATAGTAACTATTTCTTGAAATAGAATTTGAAAACAGAATGATAGAATGAACATACTAGCCTCCTGCCTTGGTGGTGGGAGTGGGCCCTTGCTCCACACCCTTAGGGCTAAAGACTAAAGAATTGAATCGGCACAAGAAGATAATATCACAATTTATTTTCAGTCCAATTTGATCAGCTTTGTATTCAGAAAAAATGTTGATATCAGAATGTGATTACAAAAATAAAAAATTAGGCAATGTGTATGCTGCTGCTATCTTTGTAAACTTACATTAGAAAATCAGTGATGAGGTATCACTTGTCCTAACTACTAGTTCATCTATGAGATAATTCTAATCTCTTATTTTACTAACTGTTCTACTAAAGAGTAAACATTCATGCAAATAGAAATAGATTTAGTGGACAACAGTCTCACTAATATCTTAGTCTCAGTTTCAATTACAGCTGGGTAGCGAGGCCCTGAAATATAGGTGTTTAAACCAGTTCATCAAAATTCATGCAAAAATTAAAAGAGAGATAAAAACTCCCAATAGTTAACTGCAGTTCCCCCTCAATTACTTAGGTGTTGATCAAGCAATATCTGGAGCACTTGATGACTATTGGAAGTGTTGACTATCGGTTGTGCTAAAAATTTGCACTTGTACTAAAGCGGCTCCGAAGATGTATACTTTTGTTTGTAGCTCTGGAGATATGCTTTTGTCTTCTTATTTAGCTCCGGAGATCTACTTTTGTCTTCAACTCAGCTTCGGAGATGTGCTTTTTGACTTCAACTTCTAGCTCCAGAGATGATGCATTCCCTTATCTCAAAATCTCTCTAATTGTCATGGCATTCTTATGTCGGCTCTGAAGGTCATTAGGACTACCTCCGGAGATGCACAAAATTGTCTACTCGAACACCTACACCTGTTGATTCAAAAAGAGAAGATTTCTGCATATTTCCAACAATTCAATGCATAATAGTCCATTCACCAGAAATGATGATTCTAAGTAATTCATCTCTTTATTAATCATAATTAGAACAATCTTGTTAATCTTTTTGGTGTAGTTATTAGGAAAATGGAATAAGAAGGGATAAAAAGAGAGGTAAAAAGGTGCATTTCATGGGTGCTACCTTGCACTCATCAGATGTCACAAAAAGGGGAGGAGCCATTGGAAGATTATGTTGAAAGATTCTAGTTTACCTTGAAGAAAACCCCCAAAAATAGATTGTCTGAAGAATCACTGAAGATGGTCTTTTTGAGAGGGGTTAAGGATGATTGCATGGATGTCGTGAATCTCATTGGGCAAGGTGATGTTTCTTAATTACCTTTTGAATCAATCTACAAAGTTTGCAAAAATTATTCAAGAACTTTCACTAGACAACCAAGGGGAGAAAGGACATCCATCACAAACAAAGCAACCGATGGGGTTTCCAGAGTGGAAATTTGTAACTTGCTATCCAACATGAAGGAGGATATCATCAGCCATATGGCTACATAGCTGGACACTCTTCACATCAAGAAGAAACAAGAAGAGGAGGATGCAATGCTTACTGAGTATTGCCCCAATTGTAGACAAAGGAAGGCCAATTGTAAATGCAAGAGGGTGGCCAGTATCCAGCAAGAGAAGGTTCAAAGGCCAGAATTTTAGCTATTTGAAGAAGAGGACAGACAACTATTCTACATAGATCAAAGGAGACCTTGGTAGCAAAGATAAGGTATGCCCTCCAATCCACTTAATTTCAATTCACCCTTTCCCGTTGCAAACCAAAATTTCTCTGCTTGGAATACTCAACCATGGCCTAGCAATAAAAATTTATGGAAAAACCCATAATGGCCTACTCCATAGCCAAGTTGGAACTAATAGCAGCCAAACCCATGGCCCCAATAAAGTTTCCAAGGTTCCAACTATAACCCCCAGTGGCCTACACAGCAACACAAGTGGCAACCCTAATGGAACAAGGGCCAATAATGGTAGAAAAATGCAAATTACCAGCAACCTATGCTTCCATCTCCACCCCAACAGCCAACAATCATGCCTCCATCCACTCAAACTCAACCTCCTAGACCTACCCAACTCCATGCCCAACCTACACCCAAACCTAACAACAAGCCTGTTCAACATGCTTATACTAACGAGGTGATACAATACCCCACCTATGGGGTAGAGGTGAGTAATGTTCACCTCAGATCAGGGAAGGAACTTGCGGGCCCTTCATCTCCCCAAATTACAGAACTTGAAGATGAAGAACCCACAGAAGAAGCCTTAGATAAGACACCTTTGGAACCTAAATCAAATCAGGACCCTCAGACCACTTCACATCTGAAGCCTCCTTTCCTTGAATGCTTGGCTATCCAGAAGCAACTAGCACAAGATGAAACTAACCTTCTAGGCCAGTTAAAAGATATAATCATAAAGATTCCCTTAATCCAAGCTATCAAAGATATTCCTATCTATACTAAGACTATTAGAGATCTCTGCATAAAGAAACCAGAAAGGAAGAGAACAAACCCAAAGATAGTCCAAGTTTTGGGTAACCTTGCTAACATAATGTTGGGGAATATAACTGTCCCCAAATATATAGATCCAGGTAGTCCAGTAGTGGATGTAAAAATCAATGGGACTCTAATAAAAAACACTTTGATAGATTTGGGTGTTGCAATTAATGTAATGAACAAGGAGATAATGCAGATGCTATAGTTAAATAACCTTAGGTTTACTTAGTTTTGCAATTAGCTGATAGGTCTATAGTTAAGCCTGAAGGAGTCATTGAGGACTTGGTAATTGCATTAGATTCCTAGGAATACCCTGTTGATTTTATTGTACTCCAACCCAAGGTCAATCTTGTTAGTTATCCTCTTATACTCGGCAGACCATGGTTTGCCACAACAGATGCATTTATAGGTTACAGGTCAGGAAATATGATCATATCCAATGGGACTGTAACCAAGAAGTTGGTCTTATATCCACCAGCCCAACCATACCATGAACTTGAGCAGACCATCTAGCCTACCTTGGATGATGAGGACAACTATTCACTACAAACCTTGATGACCATTGAACATAGCCCCTTGCTGGATATCCAGGATGAAGATAAGTTGATAGCTCACATTGTACAAAATGACTGCGGGAGGCACCTGCAACAACAGGATTGTCTATCCTACTTACAAGATCCCTTGAGAAGCATAATACCCATCGGTTCCTCAGAAGAGGTATCCTAAATATTTCATACTTTATTACCCCAACAATGCTTACTAGTAATACCTAGCCTTGATTTGGCCTTTGTACAAGAAATGTCTAAACAATTAGAAATCAAGCCAGGAAAGCTGTTGACTATTAATAATGCATTGACTGATGAACATCAACAATCCTTGCACACAGTGTTGTAGGCACACGCACAACATTTACATGGGATTATAGTGACATGAAAGACATTGATCCTGCCTTATGTATGCACAAAATTTACATTGATGATGGCCACAGACCTATAAGGAAGCAACAAAGATGCATGAACCCTGCTCTAAGAGAGATAGTGAAATCTAAACTTCAAAAGATTTTGGATGCAGGATTTATATACTCCATTTCAGACAGTGAATGGGTTTCACCATTGGTAATAGTTCCCAAGAAAGGTGGCAAATGGTGAGTTTGTGTTGACTACAGGGAACTAAATGCTACCACAAGGAAAGATCACTTCCCATTGTTGTTTATTGACCAAGTTCTTGACTCTTTGGCAGGGAAGAAATATTTCTCATTTCTTGATGGCTTCAGTGGCTATAACCAATTCAAGTTTGCATATGAGGATCAAGATAAGACAACATTTACCTACCCTTGGGGGACCTATGCATATTCTGTCTTACCTTTTGGTCTGTGTAATGCTGCAACCACATTTCAAAGAGTAGTACTCAGTATTTTCTCTGATTTTGCCCATGACAGCATGGAGATTTACATGGATGACTTCACCACATATGGTGAATCTTTACACAATTTGGAGAAAGTTTTAAAGAGATGCACATAGCACAGTCTATATTTAAGCAATGAAAAATGTTTTATGATGATAACACAGGGCGTTGTATTGGGTAATTTTATCTCAAGTGTAGAAATACAAGTTGACCCAAAGAAGATTGAAATCATATCTACTTTGCCTATATAGAGACCGAAGGATGTAAGGAGCTTCCTTAGACATGCAGGTTATTACATGCGATTCATTCAAGATTTTAGCAAAATTGCTACCCCTTTGTTTACTCTGTTGACAAAAGACATTGACTTTGAATGGACCCTAGACTATCAGAATTCATTTGAGAAGCTAATTGTGGCCTTGACACAAGCTCTAGTTCTCAGAGGTCCAAATTAGACACTGCTCTTTCATATCCACTCTAATGCATCAGACTTTGCCATTGGAGCAGTCTTAGGCTAGCAAGAAGGAAATAAAGAGTATGCAATATACTATACCAACAAAAACCTACAGAGAGCTGAGTTGAACTACACTGTGATAGAAAAGGAAATGTTAGCTATTGTTTATGCCATTAAAAAATTTAGACACTACATTATTGGCTATAAAGTGTTCATACATACAGATCATACAACAATAAGATATTTGATGAATAAGCCAATAGTGGGTGGAAGACTTGTAAGGTGGTTGTTGTTATTACAAGAATTTGACATAACAATAGTTGACAAACCAGGAAAGGCTAATGCAGTTTTTAATTTTCTGTCTAGACTACCTACACAATCAACAGAAGGAGTGGTTGATGATTCTTTTCTTGATGAGCATCTATTTTATCTAAACATACACACTCCATGGTATGTAGATATAGCTAATTATTTGGTGACAGGGCAGATTCTAGGTTACTTTTCTCCAAGGGAGAAAAGATAGTTAGTTCACAAATGCTTCCCTTATTCTTGGATTTCTGGATTCCTATTCTACACTGGTCTAGATAACATTATGATAAGATGTATTAGGGAGGACGAAGTGTTTGACATATTGAAGACACGTCATGATGAACCCTGTGGTGGATATTTTGCAGCCAAAAGGACAACCTTCAAGATCTTGACATGATATTGCTGGCCAACACTACATAAAGACTTTGTCAAGTATACCAGAAGCTGTGATCCGTGCCAGAGAATGGGGAGACCTACAATAAGTGATGAAATGCCTTTGCAACCCCAAATAGCATTAGCTCCTTTTGATAAGTGGGGGTTGGATTTTGTTGGACCTATCTCTCCCACTTCAAACAACAAGGAATATATACTGGTATGCACTGATTATTTAACCAAATGAGTGGAAGTTAAAGCTTTGCAGTTTGCCAGAGATGGAAATGTGGCAAAATTCTTATATGAGGAAATCTTCACTAGGTATGGTGAACTTAGGGAGATAGTGACTGATTAAGGACCACAATTCACATCATACCTAATCACCAAACTGGTGGAGGAGTATCAAATCAGACACAAGAAGTCCACCCCATATCATCCTTAGGCTAATGGTCAAGTCAAAGTTACAAATAGGGAGATTGAGAATATATTGACAAAAATAATACAGCTCCTTAGAAGAGATTGGGTTTCTAGATTACCAGAAGCTATTTGGGCATACAAAACCACATGGAAGACAACTACAAGATTCGCTCCTTATGAATTGGTTTATGGTAAGACATCAATACTGCCTATAGAGTTTGAATACAAAACTCTAAGGACAATAGTGGAATTGGGGATGGACTTGACAAAGGCTCAAAAGGAAAGGTTACAACATTTGAATGCTCTTAATGAAATCAGACTAGAGGCCATACACCACACATAGGTTATTTAGAAGCAAATAATTAAATGACATGATAAGTATATAAAGACTAAAGAGTTCACCGTTGGTGATTGGTCCCTTCTCTATGATTCCAAATACAAAGATTTCAAAGGAAAGCTTCAATCTTGATGGTTGGGACCATATGAGATTCAACAGGTATTCCCTAATGGTGCAGTCCAACTACAAACAATTGATGAGGTCAAATTTTCATTACTGTTAAATGGACATAGGATGAAACTTTATAAGAAACCTCTTCAAAAAGATGATTTTATTATCTCTCTAAAAAACCAGTATGGCACTCACAATGCTATTGATGAAGGCCCTGAAAAACACAATGATGTACTGAAAAAAAGTGATCCACCCATCATGTCTAGTGATGTAAAGGTTGAGTTGCATGATTCAACCCCTTTTACTGAGACTTAATTTTTATTGCTTTTCACTTCACATGCACACACAACACACTACCCATGGTGAACACAGTTAGCTCTAGAGGGACCTATTCTTAACTCTTTGTTGGGACCTAAAATAATGAATATGTAAACATTCAATCAGGACCTATATTGAAGGTACCCGTAGCAACACCTATCTGCAATAGTCTTCAACACTTTGGCAAAGAGTAAACTATTTTCCCGCGCATTCCATTTCTTCCATACATGTTTTATTCATTTTAAATAAATCAAACACCTATAAAAAAATGTTCAACTCACACTCACGAGTTGGTAGATCAAGTATTGCGAGCTGTCACATCACATCCCTTCTAAAGTACCTACTGCCTTACCATTCACTTTCATGCATTTCATTCTTCTCACATCAAATAAACGCCAAGTACATGTTCTCTAGTTCCAAGGTGCACTGATCACTTACTTCCATGACGTATGTACAAAAGGTAACTTTCAATGATTAACTTAGATTTCCTTCTATATCCATTATTACTCTTCGTTTAATTCATGCGTGCAAAAATATGTATCACCATTAAATTTCATAATTACTCTTTTAGCCCTATCAATTCATGCATGAAGTGAGGTCACTTCACCCATTAGTTGGGGGGAGGGGTATAATGGTTAGTTAAATTTTTTGATTTTCACCACCCAAGTCTTTAGAGTTATCAAATATAATTCTATGCCATTTTTCCAAAGCTAGTAGACCTACCCTATTTCATCCAAATTGTGAACTTATTACCCTATGAGTGAGCTGAGATACAAAATTTTGCATACAAGAGAGCTCCAAAAGTTACATTTGGGGGGAATAGAAGAAGGCACAAGAAAAGGAAACAAATTATAGGTTCTTCTGAAGGTGGTGGAATCAAAGTTGAGCAGAAATTGAAACCTTTTGAGGTTGTAGAGTATAGAGACAATAGGAGGTGATGTTGTAAGATGAGAACCATTTGCGCACAAGGAAATATTAGATGATATGATGGTTCTACCACTCTTCACTAGAGTGGGATGGCTAGATTACTTCTTGAAGCTAACAAAATATGACAATGAAATTGTGAGAGAATTTGTGGCTACATTGTAGTACGATCAGGCAACAATCAGGGGATTGGTTGTAGATGCTTCTGAAATGTCGATTGCCCAAGTTGTAGGATTGCCATGTACATGGTTTGAATATCCAGCTCGTGCTAATGCAGCTACAACAAGAGAAGAATTCTATGAGCGTGGAGAAAACCTAGACTCATCATCACAAGGTACAAAGAGGTTGTCCCTTCCATTATTTTGGGGAAAATGTGCTTATATCATTTAATACTTTACCTATGATGGTCTGCACAATTTGTTATATACTGTGCACTTTAAATTGCTAAATCACTTACGCGATGATAAGTTAGTTAATGTTCCCAATTTCCTCTATAACATGTTGAAGAGGATGGCATCCCAATATCAGAGAAAGCAAATGGACACATATTGTCCCATAACTGCTTAATAGCCCTATTGGTTAAGAGAAGCCTGAGAATTCAACATCCAAAGGTTGATTGGAATGCCTTTAACAATGCATAGATATCACAAAACTATTGGAAGTACCTGAAGTAGAGGATGCACCTCAACATGAATCAGAATTTGAGATTACACTTGATGAGATTGAACTAGAGCAAGAAGAGCCCAAGATTACACTTGATGAGATTGAACTGAAGCAAGAAGAGCCACATGAGGAAAATACTCCAAAAAATAGGTCGGTGGTAATAGAGAAACCCTCGTCTTCTACAAACCCTAAAGATATGAGAGTCGCTGCTTCAACAACTTCTAAGAAAAAGAAGAATAAAAAGTGTGTTGAGAAACATAAGAGCACAATAAAAGAAGAGAATGCAGGGGAGAAGAAGAAGAAGGGGAGTAAAAAGAAGAGGAAAAGTGAATTTAAATAGGAAACTGTTACTCCTAGATGCTTAGGAAGGTTGAAAAGGTAGAATGTTGAAGAAAGAATTATTGAGGAATAGGGGTAGGAAGAAAAAGGTGAAGGACAACATCACCATGATTCAATGTTGCTAGACACAGAGTCAAACAAAGAAGGGGATGCCCCTGAGAATGTCCTTGTTGATGTTCATAAAAATACCAATGTGCTTGCTAAAAAGAGAAGGTATGTTTCTTCATCTTCTGACTCTGATTCAGAAGATATTTTTATTGCAAAGAAGATGGGGAAGTTAGTTCCCAATATCTCTACTAAGGAATTTTTTTATATCACTTGGGATGATGATGAAGGTTTAAATGTGGAAGAGGAAAAATAACTATTAGAGGATAGGAATATAAGGAAAGAGCTTTAAGAAGATCTTGTCAGGATAAAGCAATTAGAAGAGCAAATAAAGCAATATGAGGAAAAGGACAAAGAGAAGGAGATAAGAATACATGAATTGGAGGAGAAAATCCAAACCTACGGCCATGGAACCAACTTGGATCTGTTAGCACAAATGGCCAAGAATGAAATAAAAACTAAAGAGAATGAAGCACTAAATCCACAACCTCATGTAGTAAGGTCTCCAACATATCTCACTACTTTATCTTTGGGATTTGAGTTGATGAAACTTACTAACAAATTCAAATAGGAAAAAGAAAGCTGGGAGGAAGAAAAACAAACTCTCAATGCATCACTAGAAGGTAAGAATTTGGAGTTGAAAAGGTTGGAAGGAAAATTGACAGAGGTAATAGACAAAGCTATTCAAATTATTGAGAGTAGACCTCCACCTAGGGTGTATGCATTGTTTCTAAAAGAAAATTTTCTTAGTTTTCAGTTCAATAGGTTCATTAATGATCAGCCTATTTCTTTATATTCGAGGCATAAATTTCTTAGCTATTTCAAAGGAGTCAGCCTGGAGGAGCAAGATCAGTTGTGTGAGTGTTATTTACACAACTATCTGATGTAAGAGGATATAGACTGGAACCCCTTAATTTGTGTTGGGGATGTACAAGTTAGAGCACTGTCATCCTATTTCAAGAATAAGCATCTTAGAGGTGAATTAATGGACAAATATGAAGAACAAGAGAAAATAGTAGCACTGTAGATAAAAAAAGCATTAAATCCCAATGTAATCATTACTCAATGATTGACACTCCTTTCTCACAAGGGTCCAGGAAAGATAATAATGGATTTGAGACTTTGAGATTACAAAAGGATACAATAGTTGGCAGTACCTATGCTTCAAAATTGCCTAAGGTATGTACAAAGCAGATGGAATAACCTGACCCCAGAGTTGCAAAGGAAAGAGCCTCACTCTTTTTATAATTTTATAAATATGTTTGAAAGATTGTGCAAGTACATCTAGGTTTCAGAACAAAAAGGAGTGGGATGGCTGCCACTTACTTATCATCCTCCTATTCTCCTCTATCCAGTACCACACTAGACAGGAGAAAAGAATGATGAGTGTAGGAGTGCAGAATCAGTTAAGATGGATAGGCTTGCATGCTATAATGGTTTCTATCTTAAGAAAGGGGTGGGGGTCAGAGAAGTGATGTACCTTAGGTAGATCACCTTGCATTACAATCTTTTCCCCTAGATGTTTAATTAAGTGTTTTGCTTGAGGACAAGCAAAATGATAGTTGGGGGGAATGATGGGTTTAAATATTGGCCTCTTTTGTGTTGTTTTTATATGCTTTCAGACCATTTGCACATAACCTTCTAGATAGTTTTCAAACATTACCATCATGATATACTATCTTTTTATATATTTTGTAGAACATTGAACCTATTTTGTTAATATGAAATATGGTGATGATATTTATCAATTGAATGATTTGAACATGAGTATGTATGCAATATAGATGAGATTCTATGGTTTAATTATGAAGGTTATTTAAGTGAATATGTTTTGTGGATTAACCCCTGTACAGCAAAAAGCATGTGGCATCAAGGAGAGGAGAATTTGCAACAAGTCATAGAACAGGGAATTGAAGGAAGTTGAAATCAAGCCGCCAAAAGTGTAGGCAACTAGAAGCTAAATGTGAATCATTATGGGAAGAAATAAATGCAAAAAAAGTAGACTTGTTCTAAGATTCTAAACACAACTTATTTGTTTCTCATATGAGCCGTTGCATAGGAATTCTTATTAGAATGTGATTCTCCTCCCTTTGTTTAGTTAGAATTAATAAATCAATCTTAACTATGTATCCTAATATCTAGGAATGGATTAATGATTGTAGTTAGTTGGTAGTTGAATAAGACTCTCCCATTTTGTATAAGTTAGGGGATGAGCTCAGAGTCAAGTTAGTTACTTAGTTGTTAGTTGTTTTATTCACTATTAGAAGATACAATAGTTAGTTATTTCTCCAGACATGAATTGTTGAAATGCAATTATTGAATAAAATATGCAAAGATGATTCTGTTTGAAGTTTTTCTGTGATATGGAATGAATGAAACTATGTGTTATGTGGATGTGTGAGTATCTAAATTAAATTTGATTTCTAGCTAAGTGAGTCGGTCCTTTGAGCCGACCACTCAAGGTATTGATCTTCACTTCATTTATTTTCTTATTCATTTATATGCATTCTTGTTAAAGTTGTTTTCCATTATTTTATAAATGCATTGTGAGTTAAGTAGAATACTCTTGTTGTTACTTACAATAGTTGTGGTTCATGAACAAATGTATAATTGATCCATCTTAGTCCTCCAGAGGTAATCATTAGCTTTCTCATCATTTTAAATGGTTTTGGATTAGTTTTGTATTTTCCTATTGTTAGCAGTCTTGGATGAGAGATGATCAGAAATGAAAAATGACATTTAATTTATAAACTTGTTGAAATGCAGATCAATGGTGGAGGAAGATCAGAAAGATCAATGGCTGAGAATAGTTGAGAGCATGTGCGCAAATGAGAGAGGGACATGTGTCCTTGCCCTCTCTTGAATCATGGAAGTTAACAGATTTGATTGGGGAGTTGACTGGATTGATTGATTTGTTAACTGGGTTGATTGATCTATTAGCAAATTTGATTGATTTGTTAGCAAATTTGATTGATTTGTTGACTAATTTGATTGATTAGTTAACAAAATTGATTGATGAGTCAACTCATTTGATTGATCTGTTAACTAATTTGACTAGAGGAAATTATGGTGGGTGAGGATGAATGGTAAATTAAATAAACAATTTATTTAATTTCATCAGCACATGTGATAAATGAATAAAATGTTAAATTTTATTCATTTGGAGGGAAATAGGATATTGAAATAAATAATTTGAATTTATTTATTTAAAGTGGAGAGAAATTTGATTAATTAAATAAATAATTTTGATATTATTTATTTAAAAGGTAGGGAAGATGACTTGATTAAATAATTTGGATTATTTAATACTATAGAGGAATATGACAATTTTTGGTTTAACTGAATTAGTGTGGAATAACTAGAATTAGGTGATTAAATGCAAAATGATGCGAATGTGGTGCGATGAGATGAATAATGCATTGGCAAATTTCAGGTGTCTACATTTTGCCCCTCTTTGATACGACGTCCCATTAGGTGGCATCATGTTAAAGAAACTGAAAAAGATGCTTCGGTCGGTGGTAGGAATGGAGAAAATGATTGAAGAGAAGAAGGGATACTAGGTGCCCCCTCGAGATTTTTTTTGGAAAAAATAAAATAATTTTGGAAAAAATTCATGACAGGTAAGTAGGCTAAGTCAGTAGAAAATATGAACAAATAGAAGAAAAAAGATGAAAATAGTGAAAACTGGGGAATATGGGAGGTAGGGTAGGTGCTACGGGGAAAAACAAGGGTTGGAGGCCTATAAACAGTGGCAAGGGGGGCCCATTCCAAGTCATTTGTACACCTAAGATTTAAAACAATCAACTAGAGGAAAGAAGAAGAGCTAGAGATGGCCAACCGCATAGTGATTCCACGTCACAGGCACCGAGGCGAGCGAGTGAGGTAGTTCTAGCAACCAGACAGTGCAGGGGGACTGGTAGGTGATGTGACCTGGGATTTTGGGGTAGCTAGGAGGGCATTAATGGTCATTAATGTTAAGTTAAAGTAACAAAAAATATGGGTGCACTTTTGTGAAAGTGCACTTGCATGAAGAAATGATGCACCTACACATGGAAATGGTGTGCCTATGCCAACTGCGTGCCCATGTTGGGAAAGCATGCTTGCATAAGCGGGCGGCATGCTTATGCAGGGTAAATGAATGCTGGTGTTTAAACTAGGTTGGGGAATAAAAATGTGCTTTTGCAGGATAAAATGTGCTTTTTCTCAGAAAGGGCATGCTTTTGTTTAAAAGTGTACTTGCATAAGAAAAAGGTGTGCCTACACCAGAAAGCGGTGTGATTGCACCCGAAAGAGCACCTAGGACTAAAAAGGCACGCTTGTTTCAGAAGACAAAAAGTGACAAAATTAGACTTATGAAAAATTAGATGAATTTTCAAAATTATGGATGACTTTTAGAAATGTGATGATGGATAGGAGCAACCCTCACTGATTCAACCATGTGTGTGGCAACTAAGGACTATGGGCCTACACACAGACTTTGTTGCAAGTATGTGCTAATCGGTGTTGTCATTGATGTCAACATGTTTGTGTTGTCATTTGTGTCAACTGTGCTCTTGCTTTGTTACTTGATTGTGATGAGTTAGTTGCTTTGTATTATATTTTATAAGTGCTAAAGATGATAAGAATATGTTCCTGATATTGAGTTTCCAAGCAATTTTGAGAAAATTTAGTTCATACTGAAGACAGAGTTGTGAATATGTATTCCGTCTTACAGGATACTGTCTGAGTTTTTGGTCTCCATTTATTCTGTACTGAAGACCAAAGGATGAGATTTGGATATGTTTTAGAAAACCAGTTGTAGATGTTAAATCCATATTTTGGTGCTCCAGAATGCTGCAGTGTGAAAGTTATGGTCACCAGTTTGAAGACTATGTCTGACAGTACTATTTACAGTGTGACTGGGAGAAAATATTTTGCTCCACATTTCTCCGCAGTTTGGTTTTAGGTCTTGCAATTCTGAATGAGTGTTCATAAGGTCCACATCTATCTTCCATCCAAAGGGTTTGTGATTTGGTGCTCTGGAAAGATGTTTTCTTAAGTTGCAGAGCTTGACAGTGTTGTTTGTGAGCAGCTTGTGAACTGTCTTCAAGTGAGGTTTGTTGCACCTGAATTTGTCAATTCACAAGTGAATTTATGTTGTTTGTGGATGTTTTGAGACTATGTTAAAGCATTGTATAAGGTCCACAAGTTATGGATGTGATCGTGAAAGTGTGTGATCAAGAAGTTTCTATGTTTGTGATGTTTAGCTGACCTTAGATGATTGTGGTGATCAAGGAGATGTTTTGATGATCATGTAAGTGTTGCGTAGCATGCATGGATAGATTTAGGTCTGAGCTAAGTTGTAAAGTGGCTTGCCTTCATTCCTTTATGCCACGAGATGTTTAGGTCTAGACCTAATTCAAATTATGTATGTTTGTCCACCTTGGAGACTGTTCTAAAGGTTGTAGATTGTTTTTCCAACCTTGATGTATGTTCCAGGGTTGATGATTGGTATAAATAAATGTAATGAATCTGTGTAAAGGGCAAATGAGTGAAGATGCGAAGATGAAAGTGTTTGTGTTGTAAGGCAGCCAAGGTGATATGTATTGTGCTTCAATGGAACTAAACTCAGGTATGTTGTAGATGCTATTATATCATTTCATGGTAGTGAGCCACCCCTCATGGCAGTGAGCCACCCCTCATGGCAGTGAGCCACCCCTCTTGGCAGTGAGCCACCTCTTAGCAGTGAGCATTCTTTTGGGCAGTGAGCCTTTTATAATTTGGTATTGTTATTACATTATATTGTGAGCTAACACTCACCATGGTTTTTTCCTTATAGGGTTTTCCATGTAAAAATCTGGTGTTCATGTGTGCATGATGTTGATGTGTTTAAGTTTTGTTTCTACGTTTCATGTTTAATCTTCATAATAGACTAAGGGGTTAAAGTAAGTGAATGTGAATGTGATTTTGTTTAAGAGAAGTTAAAGTTTTTGATACAACTGATTCACCCACCCTCTTAGTTGTCTTGTGCCTTCAACAGACCTTACAGACATAGACAAAGAGTTCCTAGATGTGGTGGGGATGTTACACATAGCTCAATTTCCAGAGATTCGAGTGAATACAACTATGATGACAACACTCATATAGAGTGGTAGCATAGTGAGAGGAGTGCGTTTCTCCTCCTGATTCAGGAGATGACAATGACGCTGGAGGATGTGTGACAGATACTACAGATTCCTATTCACGGGTTGTTGGTTAGATATGACCTGCAGACAAGTACCCAGGCACTCGAGTGGGTATTTTTCGATGATGACTTACCTATTGAGGGGACACAACTAGATTTGTCCAAGGTGATAGATGATGCCCCATTACCACTATTCATTGTGGGCTTGATTGGGTATGTTCTTGTACCAGGGAGGATATCGAGGCAGTTCTCGATCGGTTGGGGTGATGTTTTGGAGAGGATGATGGAGGGAGAGCAGTTTGCGTGGGATCCATGTGTATTGGCCCACTTATACATGGATTTGCATAGTTGCGTGTACAACCAGAGTTAGTAAATTGGGTGTGTGTAGGGTGTGGAAAACTACATACTAAAAATAGTATTTCAAAAAGCAATGCTTAATCCAAAAATGGAAAATAATTCATGTATAATTTCCAAATATCCATAACTTTATAAAATAGCAAGATTCCATTATTGAAGAATAAATTTCCATACACTAAGAAGTGTTACAATTCCATTACATACACCAATCTGGTGTTACAAACATTTGTTTCAATGTTACAAGTAAAGATATACCATCAATATATCAATGAAGGAAATATTACATTTTACAATTGGCTATGCAAGCCATACAAGAGTAATATAATGAAATAAATATCCATATAACATAAGAATCTTTGAACTCAACCACCTTGATCCTCTGATCTTCTGCAAGCCGAGACCAAGAGTGTGGTTAATGCACTTTTTCCACCCAACCATGAAGTACTGGACTTCCTTGGGTTTCTTCCTAACTCGAAGAAAACATTGACCCTGCATAAGGAACCTAGCAACCTGGAACGATGTAAGTAGGAGGGAATCTCTTGATGCATGCCTGTTGCCTGTATGCATCCTATCCTATAATGACAAACTCTTGCAAGCAGGATGTGGCAAAGACATATATAACATATTTTAGACTTTTTAATAATCCATCTATTTCAATGGTACAGTAGCTTGGCCAAGCAATAAAACAAAAGTGATAGTTTTAGAAAAAGTAAAACTATGATCTCTGGGAGCCCACATTCGACATCCTATCCTGAAAGTACATTACTTTACCAAAATACATGCAATGAATAATTTTCTAAGATTAATTATCCATGATCAAAATATCCATTTTACATCAACCAATTCATTTCTCTAGTTTGCTTATTGACTAAGTTTACAAATTTCCCAATAGTTTATGTCAATTTTCATGATAAGATAATCTCTAGATGTGAAGGTAATATCAGTTTGGTATTAAAAAATGAATCTAACATTTTACTATAGTGTCATTTCTTTCACAATTCAAAGGTTTTGATATAATGCTAGTTTGGCAAAAATAGTCTCAATACAACATTTATCTTCATACAAGAAACTCTTAATCAATAAGTTTAGATTATGGTTCTATCATCAACTGTGTAAAATAAAATAAAATGTAACATCTTTTGTTGCCTTTCATTCTAATATATATATATAATTGAGAAAGTGGATGAAAAAGGGCAGTGCCCAGATTTTGGTGAAAACTCAATTTTATTCACAGTAAATAAGTTCGCAATCATTATAATAATTACCAAAGAGTTCTAAATTCACACACACACACACACACACACACACACATTACCAGAATAATGAAATGATATGCGGCAATATGCACAGTGATAAACAGTAATTAAACACAACATAATGAATAAAATCTAGTGAATGGAATTCAAATTTTAAGTTTTAGATTGGTAAAGATTTAAACATGTGTTGGTGTCCCCATATGGGGTCGTAGTCCCCTTTGGGGATCGTGACACCATATGGTGGCGCCGTAGCCACAAGCTTGCCTTCTAAAATTTTGATATGGCATTATTGTCGTTTTAACCTTCTTTCTAATCTTTAATTTATTTCGAAATTCAATGGATTCAAACTACCACATATATATAATTCGAATGCAGTTTTAGCTCCATATAATATATATTTATACAAGCATACTTCATATTTGAATCTATATATATATATATGTATATATAGTTTTTTGTATATATATATAGTAATAGTAATAATAATAATACATTTATATAAATTCATACACAGTAATATACCTACTACAACAACATATATCCAAAAGCCGTAATAGATACAAATAATAATTATAATATTATAATATGTGAAAAATACATAAATAATGTTAACAAAAATCATATCCAACCACGGAGAAAATTGAGAGGTTTGTTCACACAATATATAATCCCACACAATTTGAGAATATAGATTTGAATAAAAACTTGGAGTTTCGCTCTCCAATCACTTGAATGCTTCAAACCCTCTGTTTTCCAAAAGCTTCCTTTGTTCCAGATCTTCAACCTTTTTGCCAAAGCCCTCTTTTCCAGTATCTATAATTCTTGTGTTTTTGTTTACAAATTCAGAGATGAGAAAGAAAGTTGTGAATGAATTTTTCTGTGTTGAGAGAATAAGTTTTATTCCTCTTTTATTATTTTCCTCTCCATTCTTGTTTTTCTTTTGTGTTGTATTTTCTAAATATAAGTTTTCTTTTTCTATTTTCCTATTGTTTTATTATTTTCTTTCCTTTTTATCTTGTTTCTAAAATCTTGTTTTATTTTCTAATTCTATTCTCTAATTTATCACAAATAATATTAAAATAATAAGCATGATTATCTCATTATCTATAAAACAAACAAATAATAATATTTTCATTCTTCAAATAAAAATCAAATTAATAACTTAAACTATTTAATCTATGCTCTATGAGCATATATTATTAAATGACAATTAATTAAATAATCTAACTGTAACACAATAAAATAAGAACTATATAATAAAACCAATTAAATGCAATTCTAATGCATCTACATGATTCTAAGTGATGTGTGAGAGAGAATTCCCTCCATCTTAACCTTACCAGGCTACTAACCTCCTTTACCTTAACCACATCCTTGTCTTCGACAACCTGTAACTTATGATAAACTCAAATTTCCCATTAATAGGTTAGTAACCCAACAGCCGAAGCATCAAAATTAATAACATGAAAATAATATTCATTTTATTTTATCTTTTCTATATTAAATAATCATTCATCTTTCAAAATAACATATTATTAATCTAACCACACATAATTATTCATGAAATATTTCTACATAAACTAATTCCTGCAAGCTTCAAAGTCTGAGACGTGATAGTGTGGAGTGGATTTACTGCATATTTGGGCTTGGGAGCACATTTCGGTGTTGTGGCCGGTGTGTGACAGGGTGAGGACGGTAGGCCACCCATATTATTGGATGTATGTGGGGGTCCTCCATTACAAATGAACCAGAGACATGACTTACTAGAGGGGGGTGATAGAGGACCCTTGATATAGTGATCTGGAGACCCTAGAGGGATTGTGAGGCTTGGAATGATGATGTCAGAGAGCTTCCTTATGTCAGGCAGACACGTTATACCATGGGTAGGATAGATTTGATCATAGAGAGATACATGCCGGACAGGGTGTGGTGACAGTTTGGGGAGCAACAAATAGCTCCAATTCATGAGGTGATCTTTTCCTTGG
Source organism: Cunninghamia lanceolata (assembly GCA_027924645.1). NCBI lineage: Eukaryota > Viridiplantae > Streptophyta > Pinopsida > Cupressales > Cupressaceae > Cunninghamia > Cunninghamia lanceolata. Next base: position 687,540 of record BSBN01000326.1, on the reverse strand, counting down.
TTGTTAGGGACATGGGTGCATGGGGGTGCCACCCGACATATATGGAGTGCTAACAAATTTTAGGACACTACATCCAATGCCATGGGTACTGCCAACATCAACAGTTGATGATGCAAGGACTGACCTTGATTATGATGCATGGTGGGTGACACACAAGCCTATTAGGTTGATGATTCCTAGGACACAGGTAGGGTAGGTAGCAGAGCTTCCCATTGGACTGAGATAGGTGAGATAGAGGGTGAAGAGAGGACATGTGGCCATCCCCCAGATGCAGGCAGAGGCAGTGGAGACGGAGGAGCAGATGATGGAGGAGGAGATGATGGTGGAGCTAGAGGAGGAGATGATGGCAGAGCTAGAAGAGATGATGGAGGACAACCACAGGTAGAGGTCACCATCCCAGGAGAGACAGAGGACTATGACATGATACTAGCCTCCTGGGATAGTCTATAGTTAGAGGTGGAGAGACTACAGGGTGTAGTGGCTGGTTTGACTGGGGAGAGGGACAGTGCACTCCTACAAATACATACTTTGTAGGGACAGATACACACATTGTAGTTATAGGTGCAAACGCTATAGAAGCAGGTAGAAGATGGAGATAGTTAGCTTAGCAGGCCATAGAAGAGAGGGATGCGGCCAGGGCTACCGCTGCACAGTTACAACAGTAGTTAGACACAACTTAGCAGGTGATAGCCAATGATAGCATGGCATAGATGTGGAGGGACATGATGGTTGTTCAGGATAGACTGGCTTAGGAAGGACATAGAGCAGAGTACTATCGTGGCCTATATGAGAGTGCAATTCCTGCAGATTAGAGGGCACCTAACTTTACTAGGCTAAGTAGGGTAGGGGTCTCCAGATCAGTATGGTCAGGGCCTTCTGTGATGAGGCCTCTTAGAGCATGTACATGACAGATCATGCCTCTAGACTAGGGACAACCATCAAGGGCACATGGACCTCGCTAGCCTTCTCATCCAGTGTTGGGCTCACAACTAGCTCCTTCAAAGGGGGTGAGTTCCACTTGACACAGACACCTGAGTTATTGATGACAATGATGTATTTTGTTGTATTTTGATGCCTGCGGGGGGATGATGTATTTTATGTATACAGACATTGTATCATGGACACTTTTTTGTATGATATTTATATATGATGATGGCGATAGTTGATATATCTTGATGTGTATGATGTCTTTATTTGATGATCTTATGGATGAATGTATGTTTATATGAAAATGGATTTAGAATAGATGTTTATTTATGGGTTTTTGATGTATGATGTTTATTATGACGTGAAAGAAAATAGATAATAAATGAATGATGAAATAATTAAGTTAGATGGATGACAAATGATGATAGAAATAGATAAGAAATATCTAACAAATGATGGACCAATTATTGATAAAGGATAACAAACGATGACACAAATGATTAACAATCAAATGATAATCAAATGTTAAGTGATGAACATGATGATACAAACAATTAACAAAGAAATAATAATCAAATAACGAAAAAACATGATGATACAAATGATTAACAAAAAAATGATAATCAAATCATAACGACATAACATGATGATACAAATGATTTGTTATACTTAGGGCACACAACTGAGAGGGGGGGTGAATTAGTTTTGCAAAACTTTCTATCTATTTAAACACTTAATTCTATTTTTCAATTCAACAGCTTAATTATAAATTAGTCATGGAAACATAATGCAACAAATTAAGAGCAGAGACTAATCAACACATGAGACACCAAGATTTTGATGTGGAAAACCCAGTTAAGGGAAAAACCACGGGGTGATTAACCCAAGAAAATATTCTCTGTTAGAAGAATAGAAGGAACAAAATGGCACTTGCCAATTAGGGCTCACTGCCCGAGCACACTGCTCACAAGAGGCTCACTGCCTACAAGAGACACACTGTCTACAAAGAAATAAGTATCACCTACTTGAACTGGAAAATAGCATCTTCACCATGCTTGAATTAGTTCCATTAAGCCCAATACTTCTACTCTGCCTTTTGCTCACCTCCTTGCTACCACACACTCATCTCCATAAAGACACTTTACAAATGACTTCGCAATCTTTTATTTGTACAAGACATCAACTTAGGAATGATCATCTAAGTCAGCAAACATCTACAATAACATCCGCAAGATGTATAACTCATCCAGTCGACTTGTTTTAGGAAGAACACCATCATCCAGAAGTTGTTCTTCAAAAGCGAACTCCAACTTTAATGCGGACCACCAACATGAACTGGACATCATCCAAAGACCACCACAAGCTCTCCTGAATCACCAAGAACATCCACACTTCATATGCTTACTCAAATCTTTCTCTCCTTCATCCGGAATCTCAAGAACATAGTCTGTCATCACTGTCACAAAAGAATAGATGCTTGCGGACCTTCAAACCACGAACCAATATAGTTGACACTCCACAAAGACTTCCTCAACACTCCCTCAAATCCGTAGAACATTATAATGCAATTCTGGATCTCACCGGACCTATCTGTCTCACTTTGTCACTACTGAACACTTGCCGGAACCGGTTTAACTTGAACAACCACAACTACTTCATATCTTCATGTGGACCTCTGAAATCTCTACTGAACCATCTTGAGACTCATATATTCAAACCCTTTAATCTGCATCCTCTTATCCTCATCCTATCTTGAACTTTTACCTTATTGTCTTCCCTATTCTTCTCTGTTCCTGATTGAGACTAATTTTCTCAATATCCTCAGCACACAGCTCATCCAATCCTTATCATTAATGTAACAGGAGTATGTTGACATCAATGACAACACCGGTTAGGCCTATACTTGCAACAATCTCCCCCTTTGTCATTGATGGCAACATATGATGTGAAAAACTGTTTTAACCATCAGGACAAGAACTTCTCCTTACTGTCACAACTCCCCCAACAGTGGCAACATATGATGTGAAAAACTATTTTAACCATCAAGACAAGAACTTCTCCTTAGTGTCACAAATCCCCCTAACCGCAACAACCATTCACATGTCTTCTCTCCCTTAACTACTCCCCCTTTGATCAGCAACCACTTGTTTTTCACGTCTTCTCTCCCCCTTTGACATCAATGGCAAAGGGCACATACTTGCAATTCTACCACTTCAGAATCATACCTGCTACTCCCCTTGAGTAGCAGCTCCCCATCAATCTGGATCATTAGATATAATTGTGATATCCACCAGACTGATGCACAACTGTGCACCTTAGTTCATCACCGGAGGGGCAATAACCCCTAACTTCTCCCTGAGATACTCAAAAGAGTCCTTAGGTAGAGGTTTAGTGAAGATGTCTGCAATCTGATCCTTGGAAGGCACAAACTCCAATTTGACTTCATTCTTGTTCACTTGCTCTCTCAAAAAGTGAAACTTGATGGATATATGCTTAGTTTTTGAATGCAACACCGGATTCTTAGATATATTTATTGCACTTGAATTATCATAGAGGATTGTGATAGGTTCCTCATACTCCACTTTGATATCTCTTAGAATCTGCTTCATCCACAAAACTTGAGTGCAACAACTTACTACTGCAATATACTCTGCTTCAGTTGTAGACAGAGATATTGCCTCTTGTTTCTTGCTTAGCCAAGAAACCAATCTCTTTCCCAAAAAGAATGCTCCACCACTGGTACTCTTCCGGTCATCCACATCTCCTGCCCAATCTGCATCTGTATAGGCATAAAGAGAGAAATCATGATCTCTAGGATACCACAAACCATACTCAACTGTTCCTTTTAGATATCTAAAAATCCTCTTGGTTGCCATGACATGAGATTCTCTAGGATCAGCTTGGAGTCTAGCAACAAGACCAACAGTCTGCATAATGTCTGGTCTGGTTTGAGTGAGATACAACAATCCTCCAATCATTGACCTGTACTTTGTCTGATCAACCTTGGGAGAGACATCATCTTTGCTCAACTTACATCCGGTTACCATGGGAGTGTTCATTGGCTTTGAGTCTTCCATCCCAAATTTCTTCAATAATTCTTTCACATATTTGGTCTGAGAAATGAAGATTCCTTTCTTTGTTTGAGTGATTTGCAGACCCAAGAAGAAATTCATTTCACCAAGCATGGACATCTCAAACTCACTTTTCATTTGATTTGCAAAAGTTTTACACATACTATCTCTTCCTCCAAAAATGATATCATCAACAAACACTTCAACAATCAAGATGTTTTCATGATTAATTTTGAAATACAAGTTACTGTCAGCAGTACCTTTGTTGAAACCAATCTTCAAAAGATGCTTACCAATCTTTCATACCAGGCTCTTGGGGCTTGCTTCAGTCCATACAGAGCTTTCTTCAATTTGCAGACCATATCACCATGATCAGACAATTGAAAACCATCTAGTTGTTCAATGTACACTTCTTCTTCCAAGTCCCCATTCAGGAAGGCAGACTTGACATCCATCTAATACACTTTGAAATCTTTGAAGGCAGCAAATGCAAGAAATAATCTGACTGCTTCAATTCTTGCCACCAGAGCAAAAGTTTCTTCAAAATCTACTCCTTCTATTTGAGAATAGCCTTTGCAGACCAATCTGGGTTTGTTTCTGATTACTTCACCAACTTCATTCAGTTTGTTCCGGAAGACCCATTTGGTTCCAATCACATTCTTGTTTCTAGGTCTGGGAACAAGATCCCAAGTGTGATTTTTCTCAATTTGCATTAGTTCTTCCTCCATGGCTTTTGACCAATTTTCATCATTGCAAGCTTCATTCACTGTCTTAGGTTCAATCTTTGAAATCAGACAACACTCTTCTGAATCTTGAACAATTCTTCTTCTTGTTTGTACTCCTTTGCTTTTATCTCCTATGATCTGAACTTCAGAGTGGTTCAATCTTACATACCTGGGAACTTTGGGAGTTTCTTGCACTTCTGATTCTTGACTAGACTCATTGAAGTTCAACTCTTCTTCCTGATTTGTCGGATCAGTTTGAATCTCAATTTCAGAAGGGGCTTGAGCTTTTTGAAACATAACACCATCCTAATCATCTTCATCATATTCATAAAACCTTCAGGGTTTTTCAATTCCTTCATCAACCTTCACATTTGTACTTTCTATAATCTTTCTTAGTCTCTTGTTATAACACCAGTATGCTTTGCTTTGAGTAGAGTAGCCTAAGAATATTCCTTCATCACTTCTAGCATCAAACTTTCCTAGATCCTCATCTCTTTTAATGTAACATTTGCTACCAAAAACTCTGAAATACATCACAGTAGGAGTGATGCCAAACCAAAGTTCATAAGGAGTCTTATCGGTATTGCTTCTGATTTGAACTCGATTGAGGGTATAGACTGCAGTACTGATAGCTTCTCTCCAATAGATCTGAGGAACATTTGATTCCATCATCATGGTCCTAGAAGCTTCCTGGATGTTTCGGTTCTTTCTCTCAACTGCTCCATTCTGCTGTGGAGTCCTGGGAGCAGACAACTGCCTCTTTATTCCATGCTTCTCACAGAACTCTATGAACTCTTCGGATGTGAATTCTCCACCTCTGTCAGACCTCAAACATTTCAATTTTAATCCGGTTTCATTTTCTACCATAGCCATGAATATTTTGAATTTCTCAAGAGCTTCTAATGTCTTTTTCAGAAAGGTTACCCACACCATCCGGGAATAGTCATCAATTAGCAACATGAAATATCTATCACCTTGCACACTTCCGATCCTTGCCGGACCAGGTCTAATAAACTAGTAGAAGATTGTTCCTTGCTTTTAAATGAGATTCTACTTTGTTTACCCAACTGACATTCTTTGCATAAGCTATTTGTAGTTTTCACTAATTTTGGAAGATCTCTTACAACCTGAGTATTACTTATCTTGATGATATTATCAAAATTCACATGACACATCCTCCTATGCCATAACCAACTCTGATCAACTTGAACAAATAAGCAACTTTTACCAGTACCAACTAAGTGGAAGATATTACCTTTAGTTTGAGTACCGGATGCAATCTTTGTTCCGGTGCTTTCAAAGATCTTGCATTTTCCATCCTTGAACCGGAGATCACAGCCTTTGTCCACCAACTGTCTAACACTGAGAAGATTGTGCTTCAATCCTTCAACATACAGTACATTTCTGGTTTTGTACTTTCCATCAAAAGAAATAGTTCCTCTACCTCTGATTCTATCAGCATAATTGTCACCAAACTTTACCATTCCTCCTTCATACCTTTCCAAATCTACAAACTTATTTTTGTCCCCTGTCATATGGTGAGAGCATCCACTGTCAATGACCCAATCGTCCTTTTCTTCAACTTGGGCAGCCAGAGCTCTTTCTGCAACTTTATGATTGACAGATTCAGAGGATATTGGTTCTTCTTCCTTGATAGCAATAAATTCCCATTCACTTCCAGATTTGTTTCTTGTCTCTGATTCATCATCTGTTACTCTTTCATTGTCATCTTCTTCATGAACATAGTAACAATTCTTTTAGAACCTTGATCTGTTAGGATTTGGCCTTGAAAATCTTTCCGGACATTTTGAGGCAAAATGACCAATCTTATTGCAGTTAAAACACTTAAAAGGTAGTTTCCCTTCATACTTACTAGATCCTCTTGGCAGTCTTTTTGCAATAAGAGATTCAAGGTGAGAAGATTCAACTTCTTCTTCTTCTAGGTCTTTTCTTGTTTTTTCATACCATGAAAGCTTCTTTGAAGAGTTCTCTCCCGGATTAAACCTTTGTTTACCTTTTACAGAGGCACTGACTTTGAATGTAGATTCAGTCTTGGGGGGGTCATCTCCAAACTTTGTCATTTCAAATGTAGCTAGTTTCCCAGCCAATTGATCTCTTGTGGCAGTTGTATGGGCTCTGAATTCTTCAATAGCAGCAACCTTGATTTTGTAAGATTTAAGTAGAGATCTAAGAATTTTGCCAACAATCTCATTTTCATCCAAGACTCCAGCATTTCTAATTCCACAAACTAGCTCATTCACTCTTGGCATAAAAGTAGTAATATTTTCATCATCTCTCATCTTCAGTCTTTCAAATTTCCCTTTTAGACTCTGTAACCTTGCACATTTAACATATTGGTCTCCTTCATGCAAAAGTTCCAGTTTATTCCAAATCTCAAAAGCAGTTGGTAGGTCAATAACATTTGAGAGCTCTGAGTCAGATAATGCGCTTAGAAGAGCCATTTTGGTCCGCAGATTGTTTTCAACATCTGTGATCTCATTTAGGGTTGTCGGACCACCCTGTGGAGGTACATACTATTTTGTAACCATAGACCAGTACTCCATTCCCATACATTGCAAGTGACATTTCATGCGACCTTTCCAAAGAGCAAAGTTGGTTCCATCAAACTTTGGACTATCCTTCTTGTAAGATGACATCCTGGATCTCCTCAAACAGTTAAGCTCCTTTTAGAGGAACAAGGCTCTAATACCAATTGTTATACTTAGAGCACATAACTGAGAGGGGGGATGAATCAGTTGTACAAAACTTTCTATCTATTTAAACACTTAATTCCATTTTTCAATTCAACAGCTTAATTATAAATTAGTCATGGAAACATAATGCAACAAATCAAGAGCAGAGACTAATCAACACATGAGACACCAAGATTTTGACGTGGAAAACCTGGTTAAGGGAAAAACCACGGGGTGACTAACCCAAGAAAGTATTCTCTGTTAGAAGAATAGAAGGAACAAAATGGCACTTGCCAATTAGGGCTCACTGCCCGAGCACACTGCTCACAAGAGGCTCACTGCATACAAGAGACACACTGTCTACAAAGAAATAAGTATCACCTACTTGAACTAGAAAATAAGATCTTCACCATGCTTGAATCAGTTCCATTAAGCCCAATACTTCTGCTCTGCCCTTCGCTCACCTCCTTGCTACCACACACTCATCTCCACAAAGACACTTTACAAATGACTTCGCAATCCTTTATTTGTACAAGACATCAACTTAGGAATGATCATCTAAGTCGACAAACATCCACAATAACATCCGCAAGATGTATAACTCATCCGGTCGGCCTGTTTTAGGAAGAACACCATCATCTGGAAGTTGTTCTTCAAAAGTGAACTCCAACTTCAATGCGGACCACCAACATGAACTGGACACGATCCAAAGACCACCACAAGCTCTCCTGAATCACCAAGACAATGCAAACTTCATCTGCTTACTCAAATCTTTCTCTCCTTCATCTGGAATCTCAAGAACATAGTCTGTCATCACTGTCACAAAAGAATAGATGCTTGCGGACCTTCAAACCATGAACCAATATAGTTGACACTCCACAAAGACTTCCTTAGCACTCCCTCAAATCTGTAGAACATTATAATGCAATTCCGGCTCTCACCGGACCTATCTGTCTCACTCTGTCACTACTAAACACCTGCCAGAACCGGTTTAACTTGAACAACCACAACTACTTCAGATCTTCATGCGGACCTCTGAAATCTCTACTGAACCATCTTGATACTCATATATTCAAACCCTTTAATCCGCATCCTCTTATCCTTATCCTATCTTGAACTTTTACCTTACTGTCTTCCCTGTTCTTCTCTATTCCTGATTGAGACTAATTTTCTCAATATCCTTAGCACACAGCTCATCCAATCCTTATCATTAATGTAACAGGAGTATGTTGTCATCAATGACAACACTGGTTAGGCCCATACTTATAATATGATTAACAAAGAAATGATAATCAAATGATGACTAATGATAATAATGACATAAATGATTAAGTGGTAATGGATATATAGTAACAAATGATAACAATTGACAATAAATGACAAATGAGAAATGATCACAAATGATAACAAGAAATGACAAGGAAAGATATAAAATGATAACACCATGGCAATCAAATGATAACAAATGACAATGATGGAACAAATGATTTAACAAATGATAACAATGACAAATGATAAGAAGAAAGTAAATCATAGATAGATAAACGATGAAGATTAAGATGAAATGATAGGAAAAGAATTTTAGGATAAATGAAAGAACGATGGATTTATTGGGAGTAGTTATGCTGACATATATATATAGAGCAATCCTTTATTTTGATATAACATATGGATGTTATGCACCAAGGTATAAGAACTAGGGTGACAACATATCTAGTGCATAAGACTTTTGACTCTGTAAGAAAATGGTTTGATCTATTTCTAGTAGACATAATAGAACCTTGTCGAATATGTGAATGGAAAATAGTCTTAGCGTAGAATAGTCTTAATACATATAAGGTCTTCGTAGAACCTCAAATGCAAAAGGTATTGAGATGCAATATGCTAATACCAACACACACAAGATACATATTAGTGCTAATAGGATAATAGGATAATAAAATTATCCCTCAAACACAACATACGAAAGCAACGACTATGCCCCAATCCATACCGCATTGTGACATACCAAGATATAGAAAGATCAAGATAGTTTTGAATAAGTATTAGAAAGGGACAAAATATGAATAAAAAAAGAAAATGACCAACTGATAAAAAATAGACAACCATCATGTTCTCTTGCCAAAGAGGGTGCTCCAGATAGATTGGGGGCCTTATCATAGGAAAGATGTATTCGTTAAAGGCTTTGGATCTAGGATAGGTAGATGTACTGGATGTAGCAAGTGGTTATGAGGTGATGTATCGTTTTAGGAGTAGCCTTTTTATTTTGGATTTGATAAGTATTTGAGCTTATAAAAGATGCGTAGTTTATGTTCTGCTTGAGTTAGTCAAGTCTAGCTGGTAATTGGATAGGATGGATTGTGGTAGATGGATGGAGTGAATAAGTTTGGATTTTATTATGGTTTGAGATGGATGATGGGTGTATCGTATGTGCATGAGTACTCGATACTTCCTTCGTATTCCAAAATGCCTACATACCCTATATCCACGGGATCAAGGCACTTTACGATGATGATGATGATGATGATGATGATGATATGTAGTTTTGGTTGGCGAGTGATGAAAGTGTTGATGGATGAGTGATGTTTATAGAATATGAGAGAAAGTTTGATAATTTCCCTTGAGTCAAAATAAGGATCCATTCCTATCCTTAGGTTAAGGAAATGTGCCCCCATTCAGGTAATGGGTTTATTATGGAGAAAGTGACTGATCATGGATGAATGAAACTGGATGAACTAACTATGGATGAATGAAACTAGACTAATTGAATATGGATGAAACTGACAATGGATGAGACTAAGAGATAATGCTTGACATTGACAATTTCCAAGCCATGATAGATGGACATGTGGGAATGTGAAGGTCAATAAGTTTTATTATGGATGGATGGGGTTTTATTATGAAAATGAGATGGATGGATGAAAAGGCCTAATAGATGGTGGATGCTGACTTTTACACATAGTGATTGTTTGCCAGGTTTTCACTATGGTACTTATCCAAGGCACCTGTTTACCAGGTTTTCGCCAGAGGACGGATTTTTTTTGTATTTTTCTATTTTTTGATATATATATATATTAATTTTTTGATTTTTTTGATATATATATATTTTTGCTAGGATAGTCTAAGGATTAGGCATAAAAATTCTTAAGATGAACACTGTTGATGGGTTCATTGATAGGAATTCATTCTAGTATCGCTAGGGTATATGCCCTTGATCCATAGACTACTATGATGACAAACAGTCCCAACAATTTAGGTTCAAATTTGCCCTTTTTATCTCTATCTTGCTAGTTTCTCTAATTTTCTTTTAGGATGAGATCACCCACTTGGAATTGCCTTTCCTTGATTTTCTTGTTGTAACTATGACGAAGGTTGTTTTGGTAGACTTGAAGATGATTCAATGCTATAAGGCATATTTCATCTAATAGCTCCAATTCATGCAACCTGGAAACTCTATACCCTTCTCCCTTAATAAGATGTTGCATGGAGACACGGAGAGATGGGATCTCAACCTCTATAGGAAAAATAACTTCAGTTCCATATACTAAAGTGTATGGTGTGGAACCAATTGGGGTTCTAATGCTTGTGCGATATGCCCAAAGGGCGGGGTTAAGCTGCAGATGCCAATCATGACTAGCTTCATTGACTGCCTTTTTGATGATTTTTAGAATAGTTTTGTTAGAAGCCTCAGTTTGGTTGTTGCTTTGTGGGTAATATGGAGTGGAAAAATGGAGTTGGATGTGGTATTGAGTGCATAAGGCATGGACATCTTGGTTTTTGAAAGGTTTACCATTATCGGTTACTATAGCCATAGGGATACCATATCGGCAAATAATATAGTGTAAGATAAATTTAGCAATTTGTTTGCCAGTAATGTAAGTCATGGGAATAGCTTCCACCCACTTCATAAATACTCCGTGGCGGTAATAATAAAATTGTGGCCATTGGAAGATGAGGGATGAATTTTGCTTACAAGGTCGAGTCCCCATTATGAAAATGACCAAGGAGTAGTCATTGGTTGTAGCTGATGCGCAGGTGCATGAATGAGATCTCCATGCTGCTGACACTGAAGACATATTTTTGCAAACTGATGAGTATATTGTTCCATTGTGGGCCAGTAATATCCAGTTCACAATAACTTCTTTGCTAGATTAGGACCAGTGGAATGTGCTCCATAGATACCTTCGTGTACATCTCTTAAAGAAATATCATCTTCCTCGGAGTTTAAACATTTGAGGAGGATACCATCAAGACTCTATCGGTATAATGAATCTCCAAGGATGGTGAAATCGGAGCCACAACGAGTGAAAGTTTTCTTTTGTGTGGATGTAAGGTTGGGCAGAAGGGTGTTGTTGTGAAGGTAGCTGTAGATGTCTTGGTACCATGGCGAGTTGGGACCAACCAGTTTGCAAATAATTTTAGTGGATGGAACATCAATATATAGTATTAGCAGTTGCTCAACCAAGAACCCATAGTGTTGTATGTTTGTCGACATGTCTAAGAGAGATCCAATAGTTGCCATTGCATTAACAACCTTGTTATTTACTCTAGGTATATGATCAAATGATAGACTACAAAAGTGTTGTTTGTAGTTGTCAACCATTTTTTTGTAGGGCATCAACTTGTCATCCTTGGTCAGATATTCATTGGTGACCTAGCAAATGACTAGTTGAGAATCTCCATAAACTTGAAGTTGTTTGATGTTCCATTCGAATGCCATTTGGAGACCAGTGAGTAATGCTTCATATTCATCTATATTGTTGGTGCATGGAAAAGCAAGCCGATATGATTTGGGGATGCAATCACCTTGTGGGGTAATGAAGAGGATTCCTACTCCGGAACTATGCTGAGTGTAAGACCTGTCAAAATACAATTTCCATTCGACCAATGTAGAGAGGTTGAAGATCCCTTCATCTAGAAAACCACAAAGCATGGGGTGTGTATGTGTTATTGGAGCCTTTGCTAGGTGATCTACAATAACTTATCCTTTTACAACCTTTCGATCAACATACTTGATATTGAACTCACTTAAGATCAATACCCATTTTGCTAGAAATCCTATAAGAGATTCTTTGGAAATAAGGTACTTCAAAGGATCTATCTTGGATATGAGCTTTTCTTGTTGGTTCAACATATAGTGCTACAACTTTTGGGAAGCAAACAATATTGCTAAACACGCTCACTCCATGAGGGTGTAATTGAGCTCATATCCCACCAGGGTATGACTAATATAGTAAATTGTTTGTTCTTTCCCGAGTCATCATTCTATGCTAGGAGTGCCCCCAAGGCTACTGATGTAGTGGATATATATAGCAATAAAGGTTTTCTTGAGATTGGTGGCATTAACACAAGTGGTGTAGAGACATATTGCTTGAGTTGTTCAAAGGCTTCCTGGCACTTACTGTCCCATCTGAATGTGACATCTTTGTGGAGTAAGTGTGAGAAAGGTTGACATTTATTTGCTAGCTGTGAGATGAAATGCTGAATGGATTACAATTTACCCTAAAGACTTCTCAACTACTTGAGGTTGACAGGAGGAGACATGTCAACTATTGCTTTGACTTTTGCAAGGTCAACTTCAATGCCTCTACGAGATACAATGTAACCCAGTAGTTTTCTAGAGGTTACTCGGAAGACACACTTCTTAGGATTAAGTTTGAGTTGGTACTACTCTAGCCTATCAAAGATCTGCTCCAACACTTTTAAGTGGCCTGCTCTAGTATATTTACCTAAGAGGTCATTGACATAATCTTCCATGATGGTATGAAAAAGATCGTGAAAGATAACTATCATCACTCGTTGGTAGGTAGATCTAGCATTCTTGAGGCCAAAAGGCATGACCTGCCAATAGTATGTTCCCTAAGGACATGTAAAAGTTGTCTTATGTTGGTCCTTAGGTGCTATCATAATTTGGTTGTAGCCAAAAAAAACCATCCATGAGGGAAAGCATCTCATGACCTGCCGTCAAATCTATAATTATGTCAATGTTGGGCAGTAGAAAGTCATCTTTAGGACATGCTTTGTTTAAATCTTGGAAGTCAGAACAAATGTAGATGCCCCCATTTGGTTTGGAAATAGGTACAAAGTTGGAGACCTACTTTGTATAATCGATGGGATGTATGAACTTGGTGTCACGTAGCTTCTTGAGTTCAACTTTTACCAATAGTGCTATTTGTGGATGCATTTTGTGGAGTTTTTTCTTGACGAGCTTAGCACCTGGAGACACTGATAGGTGATGGACTACTAGTGCATGATCTAATCCTAGCATGTCATCATAAGTCCAAGTGAAGTTATTTGCTCTTTTCAGGAAAAACTTGGTGAAGTCCTTTTGTTCTTGTTCTGACAATGATTAGTTAGTGTTTACCATCCTATATCCATGGGATAATCATACTTATGCATCCAAACAACATCATATACATAAAGTAACAACAATATGAACCATGATAATGACTTTAGAAGACAAGTATTTTGACTTGGAGATACCTTAGAAAGGGAGAAAAATCTAATTGAGGGGAAAATTGCTCATCTCCAATATGTAGAAGTCAAGTACTATCAAATACAATGTATATAGCTCCAAGATACATCACTTTGTTTCTCTAATCCAAAAACCCTGCTCCAATGGTCTTAGTATACAAAACCTCTTGCTCTACAAGTAAACATGAGTTCCAACCCATGTGGAAATGAATAGATAAAACCCTTCAACTTCTTTGTTTTGCATGAACATGAATGAGTTCACTTCTTCTCAGAGAAATAGTTCACCAATCTTGACGAACTCAAAGAGGCAAATGCTTGTTTTTTGTGGCCCATTTTATGAGTTTTCTAGGGATTTTTGCATATTTGCCACTTGTGTAAGTAGTGAAATCACAAAAATTGGAAAACCCAAAGTTCTATCTTATTCCCTATGATGCTCCAAATCATCATAAGTCTTCAACAACCTTGCATGCAAGTACTTGATGCTCCAAAACCAACAAAACCCAACTCAATCTTATTAAGGGACTCCTTGACTAGTCTCTCTTGATTGAAATAGAGAAAAATATACCTTTGGATTATAGTCAAGATCTAATTTTCTAAACATCTTAGCACCTAATTTGTTTCTTTTAATGAAATCGCTGGCCTAAAACCTAAACTCATCACTTTGATATGCTAAATCCATCATTTAAAAGTAGTATTAGTCTGTTCCTTGGGGTTTTTACCTCCCTAGGCTTGGTCACACATATAGTTTTGTCCCTTGGAAAGGCAAACATGAGGGTAATGAGATATGACTTGATAATTGAAATAAATTATAAATTAAATACAAAATAAATTAAATGTGATGTACTTAGCTCAAGATTTGATGATGGAGAAGTGATGTGGTGTAGTCAAAGATTGACGAACCCAAAAAGGGTTGCCAATCCTCACAACCTTCACACTCAAAACACAAATTTCTACACGACGAAAGCAAATACATAACAAAACAAAAATTTTCATTAATCAATTGGTTGCTTGTAGCAGCAAACAACATGGATGATAAATATTTTAATTGCTACAACAAATGCATCAACTCCTCTAGCCTACAACTCCTCTCATATTAAGGCTTCACATAATCCATCCTTTACTACAATCCCCTATTCAAACTTTAGGGGTTTTATATTCTTTTTAACTCTAATAAATAGAGTTTTTCTTTTATAACCTCTAATCTACCCTCCTATCACTCAATCTACTAATAGAGAGTTTTTTTTGTCAAAACCGAGAGCATCCTTCATTTATCTCCCAAAATCTTAGTTGAATGGAGAATTCAAAATATCAAACTCTAGTTATGCTCAATGTGATTTTAAATGAGTAAGTGAATATCTTTAAATACAATAACCAATAACATAAATCAACAAATCAACGCTATGTCAATTCATAATGGCTAGTGAAGTAGTTAGTAATGAATAAATTTGAAGTTTGAGTTCTAAAAGTGAAGGTTTAGATCCATGGCTCTAGAAGTGATTTGGGTCAAATCTACACTTGCAAATCTAATCCAAGGTGGCTAATAATGGGTCTAGGGATTAGGAATGCAAATTTGGGAATAGTGACGGTAGGGATTATAAGGGATTGAGATATGTGATATCATAAGCCAATTTCACACATAATTATACCTCTTGTAAATTGGTTATTACATTTACAACTTTGATCAAAATAAATCCAAAACATAGAGAAAAACCACATGGGTATACAATTTTCACCATTACACTTAAAACCCATTATATTTAAAAATTGTTAGTGATTACACATTATTTGAAATTTGTAACAAGTAATTAGAAAATATTAAATGCCATCTCCAAGAGATGGGGGACATTTTCTCAAATCATTAATAATATGTTTCTACAACAATATTTAAATAAGAAAATTGCTTCACGGTCAAGGCATGAAAATAGATTCATCCAATGAAACACAGTTCATATTTCCAATAAATCTGATTCGACGTGGGTTGTTTTCTGACAAGGTGTACATGGATGAATCCCACTCCTTTGGTGGGCCCTCCCTTAATCTCCCAGAATTTGTTTTTCACGAAGAAATTCATTTAATTGGAGTTGACAATAAACAGAAGAAGACAGCAAAACACTTCGACCACCCTTGAATGCGGCCATTCCAACCAATCCTGGAAATCTTCATGGAAAGAATGGTTAATGCCTCGGAATTCATCGTATAAATATTTATTAACAACAAAAACTTGTTCACCACGACTCTATTCGCAACCAGACCATCAAAACTTGTTTGTCAGTGGTTTTGAAGAAAAGTACTGTTTTCTCTTCAGGTAAATCTTCAATCGTTTTCATCTTCAATCTGGGCTCCTGTTATTTTCATCTTCAGGTAAATCTTCAATCGCTTTCATCTTCAATCTGGGCTCCTGTTATTTTCATCCTTTCATCATTTCACTCTTCCGATCTTTTATTGTTATTCGAAGCTTAAAACAACACCAATCTCATTCCCCTAAGCTGTTTTCTCTCAAAGCAATTTTATACATAGATTCCACAAAATTTCCAAACCTTTTCAACTTCTCCTTTTGTTGGCTAACATTGCTTCCTTGATCAATCATCAAAAGATGGTAGTTTAGTAGATTCTTCATATTTATTTTATAAAACTGTATTTCGTATATGATCTATAAGAAATTTCAATATTTTATGTCCATGCGATAATGCATTGAGCTCATTTTGTCACCTTATTTTGGGTTGTATCTAGTGTTTGATATAGAATTGCATTAGCTATATTTTCTACTACTGTTGGACATATCAGATGTTGTTGAGCAACAGATTGAACCCTAGTAACATCACCACTGCGATTTGTATTAATCAGATTAATGACACATTGGTCAAAGAGATGAATAATGGGCAGATCCCACTCTAATATGTTTCATATATTGTGTTTAAAATTATGGCACACTATTTTGTTTTAGTACTCCTGATCGATCGAGTGGTATTTTCATTGAAAACATCTGCCATAATGTTAAGTACAAGTAGCATAGGATCCACATTGTACCAACTAATGAAACATATTATAAAGCTAAACTTTCAATTGATTTTTGCAAAGCCATTGCCAGATCTCGAACATCGCATGCTGTTAAATATGGACAGATATATATGGGTACAACTATCCCTTTTATTTATTATCAACCACCATGCTCACTGGCTATATCTATTCAAATGCATAATGAAAAAGGATTTGTATATGTATGCCTATGATATATGTAGGGTTACTTTCTAGATTGGGAATTCCAAGTTAGAGTTTGAAGTAGTTTTTGTTAGAGTAAAAACAATGATAAGGTTTAATCTGAACATTGGTTTTCTAACCTAGTGTTTGATTGTGCATATGTCTACTTGTAGGTGAGCACATAGTCAACTTTGGTAGGTGTGCACATGAATACCACTCCACTCAAAGGTTAGTATGTGCATTTTACACATATTATATCACTTTTCATGTGGATAGTCAAGTATGTTGACACTATCATTTCTTATCTTCCTCTAAGTACTATATTTAGAGGTAGAGAAAATGTGCTTTAATACTGCACCATGTAGAGCATGGGTAGGCTATTTCATGCCCCTCAAAGTTTGTAGTAGAAATTTGATTGTTAGCTTAATAGAATTGTTGCATGTCTACTATAGTGTTTGTCTCTTCCTTTTGAATCCGAATAATATTGTGAAATGTAATTTGGTAGGGGTGTTCCTTTTTAATTAGCACAACTAACCTGTCATTTTCAACAATTTCTCCTACTTTTACTACTTCATGAAAATTATTGTGTACAAAGATAACCAAATCATTTGTGTCAAACATGTAATAAGCTTAAAATTAGAGATTATTCATATCATCACTATGATATCATGTTCCATCCTTAAGTGGTCGTCAACAAGATTAGTCCCAATTATGTTAGTAATGCCATGTTTTGTGAATCTAACAATAACTCTTGGTCTAACCAATTAATCTTAACTATAATAAGAAAGATCATTCATAACCACTATTGATATTGTTACACACATCTTTAGTTTCTAATCACCATGATCATTTTTTAATAAGACATAGAAAAACACTAAATATAATTGATGAAGAGGATGCACATGCATCAATTCAGCAATATAAATCAATATAGAGATTGCCAATAACTATAATGGAACACACACAGGTGATCATTTTACACAATTAATTAGGATTCCTCATTCCATAATTATACTAAGGTACAAATAAGACTTTATAACATTGAACTCTTATGAGAAGTTAAGTTGGTTGGTCAAGTTAATTTAGATAGGCAACTTTATAATTTCTCTCTGAAGTGAAAAAAAACTTTCATAACTAATTTCTCTTTCAAGATCATTAATGTTAATAATAAAACAAATAACATAGGTAAACAATTGCCCTAAGGATGATCAATGAACACCCATTGATTGTCATAAAAAAATAATTATAACCTCTTAAATTCTACCAAATCTTTGTATTTTACAATCCATTATATGATAACTCAAGCTTAGAAATTCGTGAAATATTATACTCAAAAGATCAAACAAATTAAAACTCAATCCTCATGTCCATGTAGAAGAAATGACATCATGTTCAAGTGCTTTTCCTCTAGCCATAGATCCACAAACTATCCCACCTTATTCATATATAAAGTGGAAATGGCGTATCCCTTCTAGAAGGGTCTCAACAAGGATATATATAAACAAGAAATAAGGAAAATATGTTGATGATAAGTGTAATTTTAAATAAAGCATTCAAGCATGCATGAAATGAAACCTAGTAGTAGTGAAATGTGATAAATACAACATTAGCCAAAGACTTTTGGATAATGTGCAATCACAAAACCCATGTACACCTAGACCCTATTATAGACAACACTAAATCAAACAACACATTTAGATGTCAAGGAAAAAGAATGGGAAATTGAATTGCAAAACCCATGGTCACTATTATGATGATATCAACTTGCACTAGGACATCTAGTATTTTAGCAAGTCATCTTACTATTGTCTCTAGTTTGACCCCATGTTCAAGAACTAACATAATCATAAAGGAAATATGAAGGAGACTATTCAAGTAGCGCCAAGTGTTATTAACATTATATCCATTTTATCAGATAAGAGATTCTCTTTAAGGCCTCTGTTGTATCACTTACTACTTTCCATGCTATTATAGGAGAGATTATCCTCCTAGTTTGTGACCACCACCATACCTTATGCCAATTACTAACATAATATAGTTCACCATAGAGAGTCTCAATATTGATTTGATAGGTTATCAATAGTGATTAGTGAAAGAATATACTCTATCATTGTCTCAATCCACAATACATTGATTAGGCTACATCTAAGTTTATGTAGAATATTAAGAAGCAAATATCTTAAATAATGCATAAGTTAAAAACATAAATTTCATTAATCAAGAAAGGAGCACAAACATTGACAAGAAGGTAATAAGATTTGATTTAGATGGGTCTCAATCCATGAACCCATATAAGGTCTCCTTATTGATCATTAGTGTTAGTATATAATATTTATACATCTTTTTATTCTAATTTACCTTAGTTTAGTTGTGTAGCTTAGGTCATTGTAAATTTTTGAAATTCATTTCACCTCATGTAATATAACTAGAAGTCAATCTAGTTAGCATTCTAGTAAGCTCCCTAATTATTGAACTTAATGTCAAATTAGATGACTGAGTTCATAAGACCCATCGTATTGGTTAATTTTCAATCACCTTCAATCAATAGAGTTAACTTTCAACTATGTTTAGTCAAGATTTTATTATGGTTGGAATATAAAAAGGCATCCATGTAATTCAACTTTAAGGATGAATTATTTAAAATTGGAAGCATTTTGTTCGTCTTTCAAATGTTACAATGTCATAATATGGAATTGTTAAGACTATCTTGAGTGATTTTTATGTGTCTATGGAGTTCTTGGGTGAACTCAATTGCTAAATTTAACAATTAAACCAAGCCTAAGGTTCATCATTCCTAAAAGCCTAAATATGCAAACACAAATTTATAGATTAAGGGCTTACACAAACACACTAAACAAGCCTTAAGAAAGCAGTTCAAAATCTAATAGAGAAATAATGAACTCATCTAACTTGAAACTTATCCAAACTTTTGCTCAGTTGCTAAATAATACTTCTACTTAGGCATAATCTATTAGGCTTATTGCTAACTAGAAGGGTTGGTCACTAAAGTAGACACTGCGACATACTTACACAACCAACTATGTTAGTAACATAAGAATGCAATGTAAGCACACAACCAATCATGCTTATGGAATGTGTCAGTAATCATGGAGATTTGTTGTCCTTATATTTTTAACTGTACCTATGTTCAAAATTTTAGAACTTCATTCATGCAATTTTGCCTATCCCATGGTTCATGGAGTAAATTTGTCTTTCCTCAAGTCTAGTCCCTCAATGTTGAATAAATGCTATCAAGATGTACATCTTGAAGTATTTCGAAGTCAGATCAATTTGGAAGATCTTAGGTTCTCAAGTTGATGCAAGAGGGACTCCCTCCTACAAACAACTCAAACTCACAAGACAATACAAATTGCAAATAAAAATCCCTAATTTATTTTATTGTAATTATACTCTCATACATTCAAAAGATTACACGAATCTGAAATATCAAAACTACATTCACATTAATGGCCTTCAATGGCCTCTCTCTCACAAATATGCACACATAGCCTTCATGGCTTCTTCTGTAAACAGTCCTTCTCGCCTCTATGCCCTTCCCATGGTCTGAGATTTCCCTCTCCAAAAATCTGTCTCAAATTTGCAACAATAATACTTTTAAATATCTCTTCACCTTCAACCTTTGGCATTCCATCTATTGTTCAAATCCTCTTTCTTGCTGGGCACCATGCTCTCTTATTTTTTTCTAACCTGTAGTTCCAATTCCCCCTTCTCACCCACACCTAGCCAAGAGAGGCGTTTCAAATTCCTACCATTTTATTTTTCCCAGATTGTTTTCTTTTCCCATGCCTCCTTTAGAAAATGAAACATTTCAATTTACCATTGTAAACTTAAAAATGAGGTGCTTTCCTTCTTTTAATTTTTCTATTTTATTTATTCATTAAATCAACCATAATATTAAAGATTGAAATATTGCATGTGGTCCACAAATAGTCTGTGTCCAAGATTAGAAGATCCTCTACCTTTGATGATTTTGACAATTTTAAATGCTATAGTGGATCAATATAAAAAATTAAAACTCCCTAAAAAATTCCTCATAAAGCTGCATAAACAACTTTGGAGGAAAAAAATCAATTGATGCGACTACCACAAGGTGCGTCGAGTGCCTGAAAACCAACTTTTACCATAACTTTTGCCCAAAAGCTCATATTCATGTGAAATCTTTCTAGGATGTGTAGAATGTCTTTACGATGCTTCCCTCCAAAGGATTTTTCTCTAGATCTTATCAAACTCAAGAAATTAAAATTCTTGTAAAATCACTGACACAAACTTCTAGCATTAAAATATCCCAAATGGTTGAGAATTTAACCATGATTCCTTTTGTACACTTGGAGAAACATAATCAAGAATATTCTCGTAAAATATTTTTTTCTCAACTCATACATATCTCTAGAAACAATTGTTTTCGTGAAACTGCCTGCGGGAGCCTTAAAACTACGACAAGGCGAAAACTTAGATTTTGCAATTTTTTCAAATCTCTGGATTCTTGCTACTGAGAGATGCCTAAAAACACCCAAAAAAACTAAAACACACTCCAAAACTTAAATTAAACTAAAATATTTTTGGGCGACGCAGGATCACTTGTGGACCTGGATGCTCTTGCATCAGACATGTCGGGTAAGAAATTTTTTGTGAGTGTGACTCACAAAATGAAGATGATTGGTAGTACCACCCTTTCAAGCTATAAGAAACCTACATCAATCTCCATCATTGAATCAGGTCCATCAAAAACTTTCTTCCTTCGCCTCTTCCAGCATCTAGCTGAGACATGTGTCGTCCTCCTCCACCAAATTGGTTCTACACTCCTCTTTCTCAATGTGGAATTTGCTCCACCATAATCCAACCTCCACCAATTTCTCTCTTCCCTCTTCTCTTTTCTCATGGGTTCCAACCCACCATAGTCTAACCTCCTCCACCAATATGTAGTTACACATGCATTTACCTCCTCATCCTTTCTCTCTGCCTTACCTGCTAATGGTTAAGCAGAAGAAAGAGCAGATGTATTTGATTCATTGAATGCATTGCAATATGAGAATATATAGTTCGTAACAGTTGATGAAACTATTACAGCAGTTGGGGTATAACTGTAGAACTAACGTAACTGTATATGGTTACGTATACAATAATGTAATATTAATATATTATGCTAACATTCTCCCCTTATTACATTGTTTTTACAAATGTACCCCCTAAACAGTTCAAATTTGATCCTACCAAGAGATTTGGTGAACATATCTGTGATTTGAGAGTCTGTAGGGCAATATTGGAGCTGGATGTGGTGGTTCAAAACTTGGTCCCGAATGTAATGACACTCGACCTCAATATGCTTAGTGTGCTCATGGAAAATTGGATTCTTCACAAGTTTTAACACACCCTGATTGTCGCAATAGAGAACTGTGACTTCTCTTCAGGAATGTCCATATCTATTAGAATGTGATGTAACCAAATCACTTCGCACACAGCTCCTCATGCGGCATGATATTCAGCCTCAGTGGATGAAAGAGCAACAACAGTTTGCTTCTTACTAACCCACGAAATTGGCCCAGATCTGAGATGAAAAACATAACCTAAGGTGGATTTCCTATCATCTACAGATCCTGCATAATCCAAGTTTGTATATCCTTGTAAGAAGAACTGAGTGTTCTTATATTCCAGACCATAATCAACTGTGCCTCAGATATATCTCAACACATGCTTTGCTGCAACCCAATGACACTTCTTTGGCTCCTGCATGAATCTAGCGAGATAGCTTACAGCAAAACACAAGTCTGGTTTGGTGTAGGTCAAGTAGATACGGCTCCCAACTAGTTGCCTGTAGAGAGTGACATCTACTTGAGGTGAATCCTGGAAACAGGATAGTTGCAAACCTTTCTCCATTGGAGTGGAAATAGGCTTATAGTTGACCAATCCATACTTTTCCAGGAGTGTCTTGGCATATTTCATTTGGGAGATGAAAATGTGGTTCTTCTTCTGCCATATCTCCAAGCTAAGACAATAATGAAGTAGCCCCAAATCTGTCATGTCGAAGGAGTTCTTGAGATCATTCTTTACATCATCAACGAGACTATCTGAGCTGCCAGTGAGAATAAGATCATCCACATACAAAACCAGAATGACAATCTCTGTGCCTACCTTCTTAATATACAATTTAGGATCTAAGGGGCTACAGGTGAATCCATGTTGCAATAGGTGACCATCAATCTTGATGTACCATGCCCTAGGAGCTTGCTTAAGTCCATAAAGTGATTTGATAAGACGACATACCTTGTGTGGATGATGTTCATCAACAAACCCTTCTAGCTAGGTCATGTACACTTCTTCTTTGAGATCACCGTTTAAGAAATCACTCTTGACATCCATTTGCTGAAGCTTCCATCCCTTCTGTGCTGCCAATGCATAGACCATTCTGATAGTTTTGATCTTCACAGTGGGTGCAAAGGTCTCTTCATAATTAATGCGCTCCTGTTGAGCATATCCCTTTGCTACATGTCGTGCTTTGTACTTGTCGATAGATCCATCTGCCTTATTCTTTGTTTTGAAGATCCATTTGCAGCCAATGGGTTTCTTCCCTTCAGGCAGATCGACAAGTTCCCAAGTATGATTTTGCATCAAAGAATCATACTCTGCATCCATAGCCTTCTTCCACTGAGGTTGGCTTAATGCCTCTCGAACTGTGTCAGGTTTAGTGTTGTCAACAACAATACTCATGAGCGCAAGATTCACTTCATTTCTTGTCTGACTCCTGGTTCTGATTCCTGACGAAGTGTCTGGAAGAGTGTGCAGGTTAGAGTCCCTGATTGTACTTTGGACCCACTTTGGAGGTTGACTGTGCTGCTGCTGGTGTGTAATGTTTTCTAGAGGGCACAAATCAACATACAACTCTCCTTGTAGTTCACTTTCTTTGTGAGAGTCTTCCACATGCTCATCATTTGATTGTGAGAGCAATTTATGAGAAGTAGGAGGTTGTTGCTCTTCTTTTTGTGATAAGGAATCAAATGACGATTCATCACATACCACATCTTGACTCTCATGTATCTTCATTGTCTCAGGATCTATGAGATGATAAGCTTTTGATGTAATACTGTATCCCAACAATATACACTGGAGTGTCTTAGGATCAGTCTTCTTTCTCCTATTGGCAGGGACATGCATGTATGCTGTGACACCAAACACCCTTAGATGAGAAATTGAAGGCTTTTGTCCAGTCCATACCTCTTTTGGTGTCTTGTGTTGCAGGATCTTTGTTGGTGCCTCGTTGATGAGGTATATAGCTGTCCGTACTGCTTCTACCCAAAATCTTTCCTCCAACTTGGCTGTGGAGAGCATGTATCGAGCCATCTCCATGACAGTCCGATTGCGACGTTCTGCAACTCCATTCTGTTGGGGTGTATAGGGAACAATTAGGTGCTTCTTGATGCCATGATGGTTCAGGTATGCCACGAACTCCTTGGAGATGAATTCCCCCCCTCGATTTGAGCGGAGGACAAGAAGAGACTGGCCGGCTTCTTTGACAACTTGCTTGTGAAAGTCCTAAAAGTTGGCAAAGGCTTCATCTTTCTTCTTGAGAAAATACACCCAGGTCTTTCATGAGAAGTCATCCATGAACAATTGGAAGTACTTATGTCCTGAAAATGAAGCAGGCATGGGTCTGCACAGATCAGTATGTACCAACTCAAGGTGATGTGTAGCATGGAAGCTACTAGCCTCGAACGGATCCCGGTGTTGTTTACCTGCAAGGCATCCAGGACATATAGGCAATGAATTTGAAATTGGAGGAAGACCTCTTACCATTTGTTTGGAGCTAAGCTGATGTAAGGAGCTGATTGAAAGGTGCCCATAGCGATAGTGCCAGAGTCCCGTAGATTCTATTGTTGAGGTTGATAGAGCTACTGTAGGGGAGGAGACAACATCTAATGCAAACAGTCTATTCTTCATAAATGTTCTAGCAAGTATCATACCTTCTCTTGAGATTAGACAGGTCTTGACCCCATCCTTCACCTGGAACTCAACTTTCAGTTTGTGGTTCAGAAGCTGACTGATAGAGAGCAGGTTTGTTGTCAAACCAGGAACATACAACACCTTGGTGACGGTACAATGGCTTGTCCCAAGAGGAATGATTACCTTTCCTATACCCTCTGCAACATACTCCTTATTGTCAGCAATTTGAACTCTATCTCCAGTAGGTTGTTCTGATAGTGCATCGAACAACTTGCGATTGCCTATCATATGCTTGCTGGCACCCGAGTCTATCAACCAAATATCCCTCGTGGGCTGCGAGGTTTGGGAGACAAGGACTAGATTGTGATGAGTGCCACAGTTGGCTATTTCTGGTTCATCTTCTTCTGATGCATCATCTTGTTGGGCCGCTACATTTCCTTTGTACCTTCTACGATGATGACGGCGTTTGGATGGCTGAGTATCACTGCAACTAGAAAAGCCTTCTTTACTTGAATTGCCTTGTATTAAGGCATTGTACCAACAGTTGATAGTGTCATGATTGTTCTTGTTGCACATATGACACCATCGGTTTGCCTTTGTAGGCTTCGACTGTTGATGTTCTTGTTGTTTCTGTGGCTTCTTTCCACGAAACTTCTGACCTTTTGATTGTCTGGAGATCAGGGCCTTGTCTTCAAGTTCACCTTGGACATATTGAATGGCTTCTTCTTGCTACAACAAATTCACCAATTTGTCAAATGACACATTTTGCTTGGTGATGTTCAGCGTGGTGACAAAGATTTTGAACTAAGATGGCAGTGCTCTCAGAGTAATTGGGACAAGTAGTTTGTCCTCCACCTTTTCTCCAAGTGCAACAAGCTCAGCTCGCAGTTCAGATACCCGCCATAAGAATTCCTCAACTTTCTCGCCAACTTGCATATTGAGTGTATGTAGCTTGGACTGTAGATGGAGGATCTTCCTCTAGTTCTTTGCTTGGTAGATTGTGGAGAGAGAATCCCATGCCGCCTTTGATGTTTCCACATCCCGAATGTGAGGTTGAACTTCATTGGTGATGCTGAGTGTTATCAACATCAATGCTTTGGCATTGGCCTTGTCAAACTTTTGCCTATCATCTGGGTCTTTCGGTCTGGTTATGTCACCAATGACAATTCCCCATAGCTCCTCAAAAATGAGAATAGTCCGCATCTTTGTCTTCCATGTGGCATAATTTGGCCCTTTCAAAAGTTGAGCATCGAAAAGAAGTAATTTCAGGGCTGACATTGTTCACCACAAATAAAAAAATAGTACAGACAACAAATTTATTATTATTTTATTTGACAATACATTCACTTTCAAGAGAAAATTGTGGCATGGAGATGAGCACGATAGGCCTGTGCTGTGAGATGGGAACGCTTTGGTGTGTGTTCTACATCATCTTCGTCATCAACATCATAACCCTCATCTAGTTTTGCTCTAATCTTCCTTGCTTCACATTGTACATCAAATAGAAAGTAATCTAGCAATCCTTGCCTAAACAATTCATTGAATTGAAGATTACCGGTGTTTTGTAGGGTATCTAGAAGGGCAAAATAGAAGCCTGAGCTTTCTGAAATAGCACGTCCGCCTCGAGGTGGATCATTCGCATGATTACTGGCCACACTGCGAGCATGCGGTGGACATTCAATTTTCTCAGTTTATGTCATATTAATATATTATGCTAACACCTACATCATGTCTTGCAACAACTGTATACATGTATGGAAAAACAAAATCCATCTATATTCTCTCTACATTCACATCTTTTACACTCACTGTTTCATCCATCTCAACATGCAAATCATCTTTCACAAATTCAAAAGGGTATAAGTTTACCTCTTTCACCTGTTCCTCTACTGCTACTACAACATCTGTCTTCTCACTATCTACTACAATCTTTTCATCTACATACAATCCACTCTCATCTTCATCATAAAAATAAAAAATATTATGAATTATCTCTTCACTGCAACCTTTTCATCACCACTGTCTATTGCCACATCTTTTTCACCTTCAATATCAACTACAATTTCACTTTCCAATACCTCTACATCCTCCAAAGGACTCTCAACCACTATTGCGCTCTCCTCTTCTCAACCTCTATACTTTCCTCTTTCTCACTTTCTTATTCTATGCCTTCATCATGGCTTACTGCTGCAATCTTCAATGCCTCTAGTCTCGCCTCCACTCTTCTCAATTCCTCACGAATTGCCTCTTCATCTTCTTCGTCTTCCTCCTCTGTACACACAAATCTATCTTCAAACAAATAATAATGGGACTGCACCTTAGCCATATTCTTTTTTGCCTTCCTCTTTTCCATCTCTCAATTTTTCTCTATCTTTATACTTTCCTCCAAGGCATCCATCCTTTTGAAAATCTCTACACGTTGTTCTTGAATTTTGACCCAACTTTCTTCATCCAACCTTCTTTCCCGATTCTTAAGGTCTTACCTAAGGCCAAACTCATACTCTGCTTCTTCTTTGACATTTCTACAAACACTTACCACATACTCTGCAACCTGCACATACAACTCTCTCCGCAGCTTCTCAGCTCTCAATTGTTCAGGACTCCTTGCACACCTGCAACAATTATTTCAAGCTCTTCAACACAACCGCTTCCACATGCAGGTCCTAGTGTAAAATCTACATGCTCAAGACCTCTAGCTTTAATACCATTTGATGCAAGAGAGACTCCCTCTTGCTACAAACAACTCAAACTCACAACACAATACAGATTGCAAATAAAAATTCTTGATTTATTTTGTTGTAATTAAACTAGCATACATTCAATAGATTACACAAATCTGAAATATCAACATTCACATTCATGGCCTTCAATGGCCTCTCTCTCACAAATCTACACACATAGCCTTCATGGCTTCTTCTCAAATAGTCACTCCTTCTCACGTCTATGCCCTTCCCATGGGTTGAGATTTCCCTCTCCAAAAATTTGTCTCAAATCTGCAACAATAATACTTTTAAATCTTTCACCTTCAACCTTTCAACATGCTCTCTTATTCTTTTTAACCTACAGTTCCACTTCCCCCTTCTCACCCATGCCTAGCCAAGAGAGGCATTTCAAATTCCTACCATTTTATTTTTCCTAGATTGTTTTCTTTTCCCATGCCTCCTCCAGAAAATGAAACATTTCAATTTACCATTGTAAACTTAAAAATGTGGCACTTTCCTTATTTTAATTTTTCTATTTTATTTATTCAATAAATCAGCCATAATATTAAAGATTGAAATATTGCATGTGCTCCACCAATAGTGGACATCCAAGAATAGAAGACCCTCTACCTTTGATGATTTTGAAAAATTTAAATGCAACAATGGATCAATATAAACAATTAAAACTCCCTGAAAAATTCCTCATGGAGCTGCATAAACAACTTTGGCAGGTGCCTAAAAACTGACTTTTACCATAACCTTTTCCTAGAAGCTCATATCCACGTGAAATCTTTCCAAGATGTGTAGAATGTTATTACGATGCTTCCCTCCAAAGGATTTTTCTCCAGATTTTATGAAACTTGAGAAATTAAAATTCTCGTAGAACTACTGACACAAACTTCTGGCATTAAACTATCTCAAATGGTTGAGAGTTTGACTACGATTCTATTTGCACATTTGGCAAAACATAATCAAGAATCTTCTCCTAAAAGGATTTTTTCTCATCTCATATGGATCTCCAGAAACAATTATTTTTGTGAAACTGCCTGCGAGAGCCTTAAAATTGCGATAGGGCAAAAACTTGGATTTTGCATTTTTTTCCAAATCTATGGATTCCTGGTATTGAGAGATGCCTGAAAACACCAAAGAAAACCAAAACACACTCCAAAACTGAAATTAAACTAAAATATTTTTGGGCGATGCAAGATCGCTTGTGGACCCGGATGCTCCTGCATCACAAGTTGACACAAGAAGACTTGAAAATGTTACAAATTTTTAGTACTTGCAAAGATGTGGAATTCATGTGCACTCATGCAAGTGTATGTGGGCTTTCTTTCCAACCTTGCAAGACTACAAGGTTATATAGCAATAAATTATGGGATTCTATTATTGTTGTGCATATAATGCTAACTTGCCTTGTACCTACTCCTCAAAAGTCAGCAAAACATAATACATAAAAAACATAGGGTATTACATGGAATTGTGTGGTACTTGCACATGCTTTCAATATTTGCAAATTGATTTTTGAATTATGCACCTTGTAGTTCTACATTTTAAACAAAGCATTACATAGACTTCTTCTATATACGTGCAAAAAAATCAATGCACAAATAATTGTCAAGCTCTCGCATCGTGCAACTCCATCAAGTCAGTGTAAAGGTTAAAATTGTGAACACTAGGCACAATTGTGCATACCATGAAAATCCTATTTGTGTTTTTTCTCCTCAATTCCCTAATGCTTAACTTGTTGAAGATACAAACATTTTATGCACCCCTACAACTTTTGCTCATTGCATACTTACTTCCAACTCCCAATTCCTCCAAGTTTAACAAACATATTTTTTTATGCATGGACTTGTGCCACTTGCACTCATGCTCTTTGAACTTGTAATTTGCTCCCTTTCTTCCATGGTTTGCATTCCCACTTCCCACAATGTTTGCAAAGTCATGACATTTTGTGTCATGTTGGCATGGTTTGGGATTCTAAGAAGGTAGTAAAATGTGAAAATATTAATTGTGCACATATATGAATGGGAATTTTATAGAAACAACCTTCTAAGCTCATTTACACACTATTTCACATCTATTTGTATATGTAAAACATTTCCACACTCCCAACAAAGCATTTTTTTTTATAGAAAATCTACCATTTCCCCCTTGGAAATCATTCCTATTATGAATGCATGCCTACTTACATGAGAATTTTTTTGTTTGAGGAAGACTTTGTGCCTCTTTGTGCCTATACAAGCTAGGGTGTTACAAATTTGAGCCTCTTAGCTCCATCCACTAGTGCATACCTACATGTACCTCTCATCTTAGGGTTTGAGAGAGTATTCTTAATTGTTATAATAGTACATAGAACCCTAGTAGGATTTATCTCAAGCTTTCATGTAGGCTTTTGTTCAATCCTTCCATGCAATCATCTTTCATGACTTAATTCTTGCATTACCTTCCCTCACAAACATCTTAACCTAGAATGTAAGTCATTTAACTTTGCATTTTTTGAAACTTATGTTTTCTCCGTATGCCTATTGCTAAGAGACTAGTAGACTTTTGGTTGACACGTGCACATATTTGTAAAGATTGTAGTTTGCTGATTTATTCCCATGACCCACACTTTCGTGATATCTGTAAATTATGGGTTTATAGACCTTTGGTCCATGCTTGCAAAACTTGCACTTTGCCAACCTAAATTTATGCTCTATAGCCCCATGATACTTGCGCCCTATAGGGTTTAGACTCACCACACACATTTGTAACTTTTGCTAATTGCTCACCTCCCTCCACACTCCACATTTCCACAAAGCTGTCATTTTCTCACCTAACCTCTTACATTATCTATTCTAAATCCCACTATTTACTAAGGCTTTCTATATGTCATCTCTTAAAACCAAAGAGATTAAGTATGAATTCAAGAGGGTAACCCCTCCTAAAATTACATCTACATGGGTGATGTATCAGATTTAGTCCATCTAAACATGGCAAACTTTTTGAAGATGTTGTATTCTAAGGATAGGATAGTCAAAGTCAAATGCATAGTAGATAGTGGAATTATCTATCCTATTGTATTTCCTATATCAATTCAATCCTGGACATTGAATTACTGCCAGTATTGGATTTGTGTGAAGTACTATGATGCTTAAGAAGAATTATTGGTTTGGCTAATGAAGTCTTCTTAGACATTGAATTTCTAAGAGTATTGAGAAACTTTTGAAATCCCACATTATCTAGAGTATGTCACATTGACTCTCACCGCTACCACAAAGTTCTTTAACAAAGATCTTGGTTTATGTTGCAAAGTTATATAAACAAAAGTTAGCTAGCAAAACCTCCATTATCTACCTCAAGGTTACCCAAGACACTCTTTAGGAGTGATTCCAAACTGAAATAAATGATTTGATAACCTAATAACCCTACTGAATAAGTTGTAGGCAATTCATTAGTTATTAACATTAATCAATAATTTAAATACTGAAACGCAATGTTTTAGGTCTTGATAGCTTAGATGCTATGTTTATAATCTCTCCATAGCTTTTTTCTCTTTTCTATCTCTAAGTTTTTCTTCTAAGAGTAGTTAATCATATAATCACAAAAGGAATCTCATAAGCCTATAGTTGTTTAGAGGGGAATTAGAATCATTAAAATGTCTTAGGGATGCTGTTGAGGAAAATTAGGAGCCTTTTTAAACTAGAATTTCATAGATTTTTAAATTGTTTTCTTATAAATTTTAAGTTGAAGTGAAATGTTTTGGATTATAAATTATAGTAATTATAAGAAAGTAGAAATTAGAATTTAAAAAAAATCATGTATCATGTAGATATAAAAATCATCTGGTAAAAAAATTTATTCATTTTAATCATATAACTATATTTTTCAATTCCATAATGTTGTGGGAAAAGTAAAAATAGAAGTCCAAACCCCTTCTATTAAACCCATCCTTAACCAAACTTTATTATCTTCATACCCATTCAAACTTTTATTAAGGTAAAGAATGTGGAGCATCTCAACTATTGAATGGAACCCATACTTGCATGTAACCTCTTTTATAGAACCTTCAAATTCAACATATTGTTAAAAAAGGTCTTAAAAAAACCTTCATTACAAGTTTACCATAAACTCTGATTTTCTTCATTATAAGTTTCACATAAGCTCTGATATTATCAGTGGCAGGCTAAGAAAGTGGTTCTCATACCTTCGTTATGGAATCAAGAACCAGGAGAATTTATTCTTCTGTAGACTTTCAGTGCAGTAAAACGAAATAATGTTCCATATAGATTTATGTAGCAAGCACAATATAACAACTATATTAGTGAGAACTGGAAATTCAATTTTGCAATGCTAACTTGATCAATCAGAATTGGAAATTCAATTTTGTGATAGAAACTTAATTATGAGAACTGTAAAGAAATTCAAGTACAATATATATTGCACTATATAACAAGCCTCTAGGAGCTGCTTGAACTATTATAATAACAGTAAACTTAGCTAATTAGATTAATATCAAGGCCAGATAAACAACCGCTCAGGCAACATAGAACTGTGACCTTGAAACAAGGAAAAAGAAAATGGAAAGCTTAGTCATTGGATGCCAACATTTTAACCACCGCATCATCTCCATTCAAAATCTTTTTGATAATTATCTGCAGCTAGCAGGAAACAGTTACAGCAGGTATTCTATTGTGGAGCCATCTCCAATGGAAGTTGTCATAGGTTGCTCAACTGAACAAGGACACTTCCAACAGTTCAACTATATTGGCATGCTTGTTTCAACAGTTCAACTGTATTGGCATGCTTGCCATTTTTCAAAGTGGATACAGTAAAAAATGTTTTTTATTATCTGGTCTTATTTGGACTGAGTTTTATCTTATTATGTAAAAAAATGTATTCACTATTTTCTCATGTACCTTATATCGACATCCTTGCCATTGAGATTCAGCTTCATCTATACAGGATATGATTTAAAAACATTTTCCTCTCGGGTCTTCATATAATTTTATTTTTTCAATTAATATGGTTTAAGGAAACTTTAACGTACCTGCATGGATTGATCTTTTATTTTTGTTATGCATACACTAACTTGTTTTTATTGTTTGACAGATATACTCTTGAGCAAGACAATCTAACTTATATATTCTCACAGGCTTACTCTGATCTTAACACTTTTGGAGAATATACCTCCTAACTGCAATCCTAAAAGACATTTTGAGACAGAGATAGACATGAACTCTAAAAAATTGGTGGATTTCTATTTGAAGGGTGTTAAAAACATTACTTTCATACGTGGAGTTGGAAAACATCCCGGATTTGTTGGTGATGGCATCAGAAAACAAAATTGTAAAATATGTAAAAATTTAGTGGATAGAGAAACTTTGATATGTGATAAGTGTGAAGAGCCATTTCACACTACTTGTTTGAGAAAAATAAAAAAAGTCAAAGTAAATAATATTGACAATTGGTGGTACTGTCTAAATTGTGAAAATGAGATGGAGCACAACAAACCACCTCGTATTAACAAACCACCTCGTATTGGTAGAGAGTACCAGGCAGAAATCCCTGAATATATGGGTCAGCCCTCAGAGTAAGTTGAAATACTATAAATTATAGTTAATTTGCTAACATGATCATGACATAATTCCTTGTTTTTGTTTTCCTGAAAAATTATTTTGTTTGATCTCAGGTCTTCAGATATGCTATTGGGTGGTCGTGTTGTACCAACAGAAGAAATTGAAAAAGAAATTTCAAAATCAAACATAAACAATGTAACCATTTGATTCCATAATGCCCATAAAGTTTTATAATTTAATGTCACATTTTTTTATTTTATTACTTACTAATTTCATATCACTCCAAAAATTTTATTGCATAGTGCTATGTTGAAAAAAATTGATTCAATAATGGGTATTTCAGCATACACGGGAGGGAGGCCAGCCACTTGCAAATTAGAAGCCAAGCTAGCATGGCAGTCACTAAATCTTTATATTTTACTTTTCTAAATATAAATTTGTATAAACTTATAATACCATTCATTTGGATATGCCAAATATAATTTAAAATTTAATGCATTTGTGTATGCCTTATGTGTACCCATATAATATAATATAACAAATTAGCTGACATTCGTACTATCAACTAAACTTGTGTAGGGTGAATATAGAACTATATATCTCACCTTTTGGCCCCTACCTCTAAAATGGGCCCATGCCACATAAAATTATTTGCTTTTATCTTGGAATTCCTCCTTTTTGGAAAATCAAGATCTCCATCATCTTTTTCCATTTTCCATTATTTGAATGTAATTCTATTCAACTATAATATTTTATTGGTGTGCCCATTCGTCAAGATCATTTTTTTGGTCAGGAAAATAGGAAACATTATGCATTAGAGGCAGCATAGTGCACCATCAAGCATAGGAAACCTTTTGGTATAAAGTGACACTCTGTTGGGTTTCTAATCCATCAAAGTTCACTTGATCCACGTTTCTGTCCTTGTCTTAGTGGGGCTCTCTTAATAAAACTAGTTTATAATCAATGAGTGAAAAGCCACTAAAGTTTAAATGGGGAGGATCTGCCTTACAACTTGACCATAGCTGTAGGGGGTTATTACCCCATATTAGATTTTTGGGATCATAATTTTTTTAAAGTGTCAACTTTTTCAGACGAGTTCTACCTCTTCCTTTTGTTGCCATTTTAACTTGTTACTCATTGATGCTGCATTATTTGATGTCCATTTTAATTTCTTCCTCAATGATGGTACATCATGTGATCTCCTTTTCCATTTTCCCACTACTGTCCTGATCTCTTCTCTATCATAATATCACATTAGTCTTTATTAAATTCTTGAGGAGTTGAAGTCAGATATTCTCCCCATTTTTAATTCCAAATCATCCTCTTCAATTTTTTTATTATCTGAAATTATGACCTTTTCTATTTCATAAGTAACTCAGATGGACAAAGGGGTTTAACTAACTAAAAACTGTTTTTCAATATGGCATTTAATCCCTCAGTCACATTTATTTTATCTTCTCTTTTAAACGAGTTTGAACTTGTTTTTTCATCACCTTTCTCATTTCTAACTTTATCAGCACCATTTATAGAGAGAAATTACAATCATGATTCTTCCTAAAGAACAGACATTCCCATTTTATTTCCTATTTCATTCATGATTTATCAAATTCTACAAATAAATGCTGCAGCAGATGATTGTATCAAAGCACTGAAACTCTGAGACCATTTATTAAGGTAGAGACCGGTGGCTCTCATGAATCAAGACCCACTCTTATAAATATTCTTGGGTATAACTCCTGCAATTCTAGAAGATTAGCTGCATTGCCACCAGCTGGGAGAAGTTATCTTTGTCTACTTAGTCAGACTTTGTATACCTGCATTCTTCCTGGATGGAGGATCTACTAACAGAACTGGAAGGCACGTAAGGGATCAGCAAATATCCTGGAAAAACATTTGCAGTTGTTTCATTGAAGTCCTATTGATTGCTTAATGTTACCACTTGACATTCAGTAATAAGGAGCTCTGTGCGGATGTTCATATGTGTAATTAAAAATTACCATATTTGAGTTTTTAGCCATATTTTTTTGGGCTGGGTTTTAAGATATTTTAGGTTTCTTCTAAGCCCTATTGGTTGCTTAAAATATCTTACCTGACCATCAGGGCTAAGGGGTTCTGTGTGATTGTATGCCCATACATGTAATTAAAATTTACTAAATTTTGAGTTTCTAGCCATCATGTTTTTTGGATTTTTGGCTATGAAGTATGATAATTGCAGTTTTTGGTCCAGCATACCAAAACATTTGGGTAAGCACGGTTTTCTTCTGTGCTAGGTTAACCATTTTACAAAGACCTCACAGTTTTGCAACATACGTTATTGCATTAGTATCTCATAAAAAATTACATAAGGGGAATTTGTAATTGATTTTTTGTGATTTATGCAGGAACCAGAAACAGCAGAGATAAAAAGACACATGAAAGAAAGCGAACAGGTACAGGAACATTCTATGTTTTAATCTACATCCAATTTCTTATGAAGATGTTTGTACTTTGTACATTTGAAATGTTTGGCAGGAAATACTAGGCAATAAAAGCTATGTTGAAATCTTTTACTGTTTACACACATACAGACACATCACACATGTACTGGTATGTATTTGCAACTATGAAAAATCTCTCAAACGGTGAAAAAATATGACTTCAATTTTTTTTTGTATATTTGGCCTAATGCCTTAAAAGAATACACCTTTTGAAACAATTGTTTTCGTGAAAACTGCTTTACTTACCCTTGAAACTGCCACGAAGTGAAAACTTTAAATTTATAAATCCGATTAAATATTTGGATTCCTGCTATAGAGAGATAAAAACAACCACTACACACCAAAACTGAAAATCAAACAAACAAATATTTTTGGTTGATGCCGATTGCCTGTTTGCCGGGATGCTCCTGCATCACCATGTAATTAAAATTTACTAAAATTTGAATTTCTAGCCATCGTGTTTTTTGGATTTTTGGCTATGAAGTATGATAATTCCAGTTTCTGGTCCAGCATACCAAAACATTTGGGTAAGCACGG
This sequence comes from Cunninghamia lanceolata, assembly GCA_027924645.1. Taxonomy (NCBI): domain Eukaryota; kingdom Viridiplantae; phylum Streptophyta; class Pinopsida; order Cupressales; family Cupressaceae; genus Cunninghamia; species Cunninghamia lanceolata. The sequence goes on along the minus strand of BSBN01000326.1, from coordinate 651,216 downwards.
TTTTCTTCTGTGCTAGGTTAACCATTTCACAAAGACCTCACAGTTTTGCAACATACATTATTGCAGTAGTATGAAGTATCTCATAAAAAATTACATAAGGGGAATTTGTAATTGATTTTTTGTGATTTATGCAGGAACTAGAAACAGCAGAGACAAAAAGACGCATGAAAGAAAGCAAACAGGTACAGGAAAATTCTATGATGACCCAAGGAACAACCCATGACAAATATTTCCCTAATATGGAGTGTCATCCTTGAAATTGCCTTGCACGCCTTTCTAAGTACATTTTCTTTAGTCTTTTAGTGCTGTTAGACCGTCTTTAGTCTTTTAGTGCAGTTCTATTTTATATTGCATGACAATTCTGGTTTTTTCATGTCTCTTATCAGCCCTTTTATATTATTTGCACCATCCTTCTAACCACGTCTTTCTGTTTCACAGTCAGCAGGAGTAACATGTGTACAAGGACGGCCAAAGAGACGTTGTAAATCAGAATACAGAAGAAATGAATGAGGGTATTAAAACTATTTAATTTAAATATTGTCAACAAAATATGTGGTGTGACCAGTGTGGGATGAGGATGAGCCTCAATTTTGCATTTTAACAAAGAAAACTATTTCAATGGTTGCATTTTAACAAAGAAATCCTAAAGGGAACTGTAGTGTGGCTAGTTTGCCTAATATTAGGCTTCCAATATTTACATGTTTAAGGCTTTGTCTCTAATTTAGATGTTGCAAATTGTACAGTTACAGGACTCCAGCTCAGGAACGGTTCAGCCAGTCAAAGATTAAGAGCTGACTTGGCATTGGGCAAAACCTTATCAAAATGTTTGGCAATAAATCAGTAAAGAGTTGAGAAAACTCTGATTCAAATTTTGAATACCCTCTACTGGGACATCTCAGAATGCAGCTTATAACTTGTGTAGATATGTACTGCAAGGATTAAAAAATCCATAACTGATGAAACAAGTTAAGTTCTTGAAAAAAAATAAAACTTGAAAAACAAATTTTTATTTTTGTTATAAGAATCCATGGCGTTATTATTCTTTGCTATACAAAGACGAGTAGTTTGTGTTTGGTTGTTTATCATTTTGGCATGTATGTTGATTTATCATACATTTTCAAATTCCGGTCAGGAGTTATCTAGTTAGTAGTTCCGTAGAGGTTCTAGAGAAATATTGAGATAAGGTCAAGTTAAACTTGTACAGAATGATAGGTGTAATACCCAAGTTCTATTGATTTAGGCATATATGTACAGCCGAGGTATTATCACTCAAATGATAGGTATATTTGCCAACGTGTTATGATATGATTTTAAGCTCTTTGCAGTTATGATACATTTTGAATTGGAAGAAACTGCTATCCAATTATTTAGGTGTTCCTAAAGACGTTACTAAATTGACCTAAATAACCATGGTTAGATTTTAATTACATATGTATAAAAATGATCAATTTATGATTTTAACACTCATAATCACATACCTATAAATTCTCCAACTCTTCTAAATTAAATACAAAACTATACAAATTAGGAATTGTGAGTCTTATAACCAGAATCCAGTTGAGCTATATTAGCCACATTATCACTCATGCAGTATCACCATCCTTAGTTGCATCTGCTTTTCCCATCATGTATGCTCTCTCCCACTGCAAATTGCTCTCTATCTTTTTGCTTTGATGGATGAACATACCCTGCACCTATTAGATTCTTGCTTTGACTGATTTCTATGGCAGCAATGGATGCCATACTCTCTTCAATGGCACCCTCTCCTCTGAAAAAATTCCTCCATCGTTTATGCATTGATGGAAGTCTGAAACTGAACCCTCTAATGCACGCCATTTTGAGTCCTTCCTTGCCATCAAAATATGTGTCTACTGGCAATGCCTTTTAGCAGAAGAATGCCTAATCATCCTTAATGGAGTTTGCAGGCTTGTCTCCTCTGACCACTTGTGCCTTCTCCAGCTACCCATCAATCACTTTGATGCCTCAATAAATATATTTGCTAAATATCAATTTGAAAAAAAAAATAATTTATAAAATAATTACCACCAATGGGGATGTGATGGTATATCTAACTTTATGAATCTTGATTCAAGTGCAAAGCATTGGTGAAGCACTAGCCACCCTAAGACATTATGTTTCAAAGAAAAAAAATGCAGTACATAAAGAATGCTAAGGAAATGCTTTAATTAACTAAAATTTTAAATTATTATCAAATGATACATAAATATCATGAAATTTCTAGAGAAGGCATCATTACCAACTCAGTCTTAATCTAATAAGAGTCATTCAATCCCCTACTCACTATTTCTCTAACCTAAAAGTAGAAAGGCCTTTGACAATGTTGGCCTCATTTTGAACGTGGCCAAATTTTAAACAGATATAGTGGTCTAATTATGTTTCTAGGAAGTCATGGCATTTTTTTCGGGAGATCTGGTATATTAGTTTAAACCGTCAGATGAGAGTTAATTAATTGGTTCATCTAACATCAACAAGGCGGTTTTACAAATGGAGGGATGCCACAGAAACAATTAAATATGAAAAATGGTGTGCACTGGAGCAAAACTGTCTTATGACAAGTTTCTTAGCTTTGCTTTGCCCAGTGTGGCTAGGTCTTCAAGGTAAAATCACTTTCCAGTTTAGAGAATTTAAAGTTTCCAGTTTGAGAGCTAGGCCATTTACTACAGAAACTATTAAATTTGGATTTTTGATAAATTGGTTTTCAAATACTTTATGGCATAAATGCGTTTGATAAACTTTCTTAAGGTTTGGAAATAAAAAAATAATACACGTCATTGGGGAGAGTTTATGCTGAAGATAAAATCTTAATTATTTTCAAGGTGAAAATTTGGAGATACATAAAGTTACTGGCATATTGGGTGGCTTCATACAGGTGAAATATTATGCCTTGCCAAGTTTTATTATTATCAGCATATTTAAGAACAGCCCCTTTAATCGGCAATTATTAGGGTTTGCAAACCCTAATTTCTTCCTATAGCCGCCTCAAATATCTGATGCTTTTGAAGATGCTGTGTCCGTAAAATATACACAGCAGGTTATTTGATATACTTCAAAACATTTCGAAGGGGAATCTTTGTCAGATATCATATTTGGCGATGCAAAATTATAACAATATATGAGCCGCCATATATAACGTGGTTTCTTGAATGCCATGATCGCAGCATTTTGTGCAATATGGATTCGTTGATCAGGTTTTATAAACTTTCAAAGGAATGTGATTGACATGTTTAAAGCCAAGTTACAAACGTTTTGCCAACATACTCCAAGTTGTGCCAAGTGGCGCTCTGAAACACGATATACGCAGAATTCCAGCAAGCGTATTAAAATGTACATTTCTTTTGTCAGATTTTGTAGTTGGAAATCCACTGGCAGACATACGTTGCAAAATGTGGAATCATGTATCACAAATTGGAACAGGTTGAAAGATTTGTTATTTCATGGAATGCGATGATTGCTGAATGGCGCAATGAATTTTTTTGAAAAGCTTTTAGAAACTAAGTTCAGGATTCAGCCAGGCGAAGTTTGAGGATTTCAAATGAGAAGGAAAGTTCCACAAGCGCTCCACTTTTGCAAATAATCCATAGGGTTGAGAACTGTCATTATTCCAGCTAATATTCTCATCTTGTGTGTGTTGGAATAGCATTTTGCATACCAGCCATCTTTTTGCATCTAAGGCCATCCAATATTTTATGTCCACTAAGTACTTATGCTCTAAGTTTTCTTCCTCACATGTCTAGACAAGGCTGTATTATGTTGTGATAAAATATTGAGGAAATAATAAACAGACAAATATGACAACGTATATTATTGATCAAAGAGATTACAATTTTATAATAGTAGAGGAACTAAACAACTCCCTATAACTCTGGAATCTAACATGACACTTAACTAGATTGCTTGATAGCAAACTTAACTAACAATGACACATCTACTCATCTAATTGAAAGCACAAATGAAACCGCCAGCACATACACTCTTAAGTTATTAATTATTTTCTAACATCCCTTCTTAATGAATAACTTAAAATAACACCAACTCTCACATGAGCACAACATTGCTCCTCTGAGATCTCATGCACCACTCCTCCTCCATCACCATAAATGGAGGCATGTCGAAGAACCCATATTTCCTCTTACAACATTTTATAAATGTGCTTTGATGATCCCCTCAACATCTAACAGACATATCAACAATTAATTGAATAATACATCTTCATCTTCATACAGCCAGGAGAATTTACAGCAAAACTCCCTCTTTACTCTCTCTGAAATAGAACACACGGTTGTAAAAAATCAAATCAGTCATAGAATCAGCAAGGAATGCCTCCATACCAGAAGAAATGCTCTCCATGTGTCGATCTGAGATGATATAATCAGCTTTCATGAATTTGTGGAAGAACTAGGCCAACCGCTGTCTATGCAAGTGCAAATTTCCTTATAGTAAACTTCACATGCTTGACTCCTCAAGCAGGGCAGATCTTCCTTTGGTTGGCTCAGCTTGCTGCAATATGACTATCTTCCTCTGCAGATTCCACGCTTACTGCACCAACAACAGCTCGAAGCAGAGACCAATACAGACCAGGCAAATAAACATAGTCCAATCCACACACCACTCACAGTCCTCTCATTTACCTGGGCACTCTTATGAGGGAGTCATGCCCAGTCTAGTTCTGATACCCTGATAAAATATTGAGGAAATAATAAACAGAACAAATATGACAATGTATATTATTGATCAAAGATATTACAATTTTATAATAGTAGAGGAACTCAACAACTCCCTATAAATCTGGAATCTAACATGACACTTAACTGGATTGCTTGACAGCAAACTTAACTAACAATGACACATCTACTCATCTAATTGACAGCACAAATGAAACTGCCAGCACATACACTCTTTAGTTATTCATTATTTTCTAACATGTTGGGCATGTATAAGTTGCATCCATCCATTTTTCCTCCTTAATCCTTTCATCCCATACTTCTATCTCATCATTTATCTCCTATCATGCCCTTCCTCCAGTCTCCTGCATCCCACCTACCTTATCTACCCCATCCATGTGGTGTTTTAAATTCCACTCTCTTCTTTCTAATCCAACTCTTTCCATCCTTTCGAGAGCACACCCGTGTTCTTCGAAACCGCCTGCCCTCTAGAGGGGGCATCATCCCTATCATCATCCTTACGATCATCTATCCTTGTCACTCTCGCTTCAATTGGTTGGGGCATCTTTATCCCTAATTCTACCACCTTCTTCTAATCCCATCTAGCACTATGTTTTATCTTTTTTTTGAAATGATACTGCTTCGCTACACCATCTCAATGAGAGGCAAAATGTAGACACCTAAAATTGTCCACTCTTCATGTCACCTAGAATTCATCCCTAAACCATCACTAACTATCCCTATTCATCCTTAAACATTCCTAAACATCCTTAAACCATCTCAAACCATCACTAATCATCTTTAAATGACACTAAATCAAATTTCTTTCACAATTAATTGAATAAACACATGTTTAAATAGTTACCCTTCAAACTGTGATTTTACAATATTTTTATTGTCAAAATCACTATTCATTTACTATTCACTATTCATCTATACCTGTATCGGTACCTGCATTCGTACTTATCCCTAGCCAAAATGATTTATTAATCATTTACCCCCTCTTCTATAGTCCAAAAAATAGATAATTTAATTTATCTAATAGCCCTTTATCCCATCCCATGAATTAAATAAATATTTACATTTATTTAATTCCCTATTTTCTACACTTTTGATTAGGTCAACTAAACTTAATTAACTAATATAATCCCCACTTTCACAATTTGAACCCTAATCTAGAATCTTGGTCAAATCATTTCCATTCTCTCAAATGTACAAAGGCATGGGTCTCTTGTACATGTCTACATGGCTTTCTTACAAAAGGCATGGTCAAGGACCCATGTACAAGGGTCCTTTTGTTCTCCATCTCCTATTCTTCCAATTTTAAATTGGGCATGTATCTATGCTTCCAATTTAAATTTAAATAAATCTAACTCATCCCTTTTCCTCCAATTTTAAATTGGGCATGTACTTGTGCTTCCCAATCTAAAATTCCAATCAAATCCAACCCATACCTCCCATCTTCCAAGACAATTTCATCCCTCCAATCTTCCCAAAGCCCAATCTTGACCATTCATTCCTCCTTGATCTAAGGACATCTCCTCGCATCCAATCTCATCATTAAACTTGGCAATCTCTCCTTTCTTGAGAGCACTCAAACATCCTCATCCATTGATTTCTAAATCTAATATTAACCATCTAATTGAGTCTCCAAAAATCTATAAATTGGAGCTCACCCCTTCACAAAGGATATAAATTCTTTATGCAACTAAATGCTACTTCTTTTTCTCCAAAGACTCCATGAATTGCAAGGTTATTCTGCCCATATGAGAAGTCACCTACATCCAATATCAAAGGAGCACATCCCACAATCAAGGTTTGTATATAGTTAATTGTTTAACTTCTTTGTTTTGCATTCCTTTTTCTTAATCGGAGGTATATTGGGACTTGCATGAAATAGGTTATTGTTTTAGCTTGTTTCTTATGCGTATTTTCTAGTGTATACATTCTAGCACACCCAGTGGGAGAATGTATACCATAGAAAATAAGCATGAGAAACAAGTAAAAATAATAACCTATTTCACTCAAATCTTAAGCTACCTCAGATTGAGCAAAAAGAATGCAAAAAAAGAATTTAAACAATTAACTACATGAAAACCTTGATTTTGTGACATGAAAACCTTGATTTTGTGACATGAAAACCTTGATTTTGTGATGTTCTCCTTGATGGTATTGATGTAGGTGACTCCTCATATGGGCAACATAACCTTGCTTCTCATGGAGTCTTTGGAGAAAAAGAGACAACATTTAGTTGCAATTGGATTTGGAGATCAATGGATGAGGATGGTGGAGAAATCTCAAGCAAGGAGAGCTTGCCAAGTTTCATGATGATGTTGGATGAGAGAAGAAGTCCTTGGATCAAGGAAGGAATGGTCAAGATTATGCTTTGGGAAGATTGGAAGGATGAGATTATCTTGGTATATTGGAGGTATGGGTTGGATTTGATAGGAAATTTAAATTGGGAATCATGGGTATATGCCTAATTTAAAATTGGTGGAAAAGGGTTGAGTTGGATTTGATTTGAATTTTAAATTGGAAGAATGGATACATGCCCAATTTAAAATTGGAGGAATAGGAAATGGAGAACAAAAGGACCCTTGTACATGGGTCCTTGACCATGCCTTTTGTAAGAAGGCCATGTGGACATGTATAGGATGCCCATGCCTTTGTACATTTTAGGGAATGGAGAGGATTTGACCAATATTAGATTAGGGTTTAGATTGTGCAAGTAGAGGATTAGGTTAGTTAATTAGCTTTAGATAACCTAATCAAAAGTGTAAAAAATAGGGAATTAAATAAATGTAAATGTTTATTTAATTCATGGAATGGAATAGAGGGATATTAGATAAATTAAATTTATCTAATTTTTAGACTATACAGGAGGGGGATAAATGATTAATAAATTATTTTGGCTAGGGAGAAGTACCGACGCAGTTACTAATACAGGTATAGATGAATAGTGAATAGTACATGAATAGTGATTTTGACAATAAAATATTGTAAAATGATGGTTTGAAGGGGAACTGATCAATTAACTATTTAAACATGTGGTTATTTCGTTAATGGTGAAATAAATGTGATTTAGGGACATTTAGATATGATTAGTGATGGTTTGGGATGGTTTAGGGATGTTTAGGAATGTTTAGGGATGAATAGGGATAGTAGTGATGGTTTAGAGATGATATTGGGATGACAGAAGAGTGGACAATTTTAGGTCTCTACGTTTTCCCCTCTTTGAGCTAGTGTTACGAACCAACATCATTTCAAAGAAAGATAAAACATAGTGCTAGATGGAATCAGAATAAGGCAGTAGGATTAGGGATAAAGATGTCCTAACCACTCGAAGCGAGAGTGACAAGGAGAGATGATGGTAAGGATGATGATAGGTATGATTTTCCCTCGAGAGTGCAAGTAGGTTTGAAGAACAAAGGTGTGCTTTCAAAATGATGGAGAGGGATGGATTAGAAAGAAGACATTGGAATTTGAAAGGCCACATGGATGGGGTAGATAAGGTAGGTGGGATGTAGGGGATTAGAGGAAGGGGATGATGGGGGATAAATGATATAATAAATGATGAGATAGAAGGATGGGATGAAAGGATTAAGGAGGAAAAATGGATGGATGCAACTTATACATGTCCAAAATAATACAACCTTGTCTAGATGTGTGAGGAAGAAAAATTAGAGCATAAGTCCTTAGGGCACATAAGGTATTGAATGATGTTACATGCAAAAATCTATTCCAACACACACAAGATATGAATATTAGCTGGAGTAATGACAGTTCTCAACTCCATAGATTATGTGTTATGATGTACTGATATATTCAAGAGCCATCTTTATTTGATATGGCATGAGATGTTATGCTCCAAGGTATAAGGAACTAGGGTGACAATGTGTCCCATTCGTAAAAGGCAACTGATTAGGTCACAAGAAACCCTATTCCATAATAGCACCATGATATGGGAGACCATGATACTACTGTGGCATGTAGGCTATAGGGAACTGTACTAATGCAAGATAAAATATAATACACATACACAAGGAAACACACATGCACAAAAAATGATACAAAGACAAACATGATGTTGCCCAAGTGGTCAAAGTGAAAAGCCAAAGATTGATGGATTGATGATGTAGGATTGTGTTGTTGACAATAAGAAGAACACAAGGATTAGGAACAATATATCCTAATGATGATGATGGATGATTTGGATCAAAGGCTTGCAACAAGGATGGGAACAAGACCATGGATGCGATTGGATGATTTTGATTATGCTGCTTAGCTCAAGATGTGCATTGATAGGGATGATATTGTGATTTGGATTTTTGTGAGATTTGGATATTTGGGGATTTGGATTGCTAGGAGAGGATTTCATTGGTTTGCATGTAGGTAGCCTTTATCAAGATACCAATGACAAGGGAAAGCTAAGTGTATCAATGAGGCATGAGGGGATGATGCAGATGAGGTGATAAAAGGATAATGAATAAGAAGGATGGGTGATAAAGGGATAGGAGATAAGCAATAGTGTATAATGGATAGGGAGTAAAAAGGAAAGGATGAATAGATGAAAGGATTGAGTGATAGAGGGAGGAATAGAGTGCTCATAACATATTCATGGTATCAAAATCACAGATAGGGTGAGAATGTGGGAATAGGGGGATGACAGATTAGGAGGAAAGGATAGGAAATGGGGGAGGATAGGTAGGTGATAGAGAATGAAAAATGTAGGATGGATGGATGTAATAGGGTGACCAACTGGGGAACCTTTTGGTGGTGTGGAGACATGATGTTATAAAACCAAAAAATGGATAATGGGATGAGTTATGGGAGAGGGGCCCGTAGGATGGTGGATAGAGGATAGATGATAGGTGGATATGGGAAGTGCAAAGGTGGTCTCTAGGGACTACGTTGCTTAGGAAGAGGATGCCCCACTTTAGATATGTCATCCATGGCCACCTATTATGATGGTGGGGGAGATGGATGGAAATTATAGGATATGCTAGAATATATACCATAGAAAATGAGCATGAGAAATAAGTTAAAACAATAACCTATTTCACTCAAATCCTAAACTAGCTCGGATTGAGCAAAAGGAATGTAAACAAAGAAGTTAAACAATTAACTACATGAAAACCTTGATTTTGTCATGTGCTCCTTGATGATATTGGATGTAGGTGACTCCTAAGATGGGTAGTATAACCTTGCAATTCATGGAGTCTTTGGAGAAAAAGAGATGACATTTATTTGCATGAAGAAGTTATATCTATTGTGAAGGGGTGAGCTCAAATTTATTGATTTGGAGGCTCAATTGGATGGTCAAGATTGGATTTAGACATCAATGGATGAGGATGCTTAAGAGCTCTCAAGAAAGGAGAGATTTCCAAGTGTCATGATGATATTGGATGACAGGATGTGTCCTTGGATCTAGGAGGAATGAATGGTCAAGATTAGGCTTTGAGAAGATTAGAGGGATGATATTGTCTTGGTAGATGGGAGGTATGGGTTGGATTTGATTGGAATTTTAAATTGGGAAGCATGGGTGCATGCCCAATTTAAAATTGGAGGAAAGGGATTATTTGGATTTCATTTGAATTTTAAATTGGAAGGATGGGTACATACCCAATTTGAAATTGGATGAATAGGAGTTGGAGGACAAAAGGACCCTTGTACATGGGTCCTTGACCATGCTTCTAGTAAGAAGGCCATGTGGACATGTACAAGAGGCCCATGCTTTTGTAAATTTGGGGGATTTTGTAACTCCCTACAACACTCAACCAAGAATGTGCTATAATAATTAGATGTAATGGACCAAATAATGACTTATAATGACCCCCAAGGGGATTACATAAACAAAATAAATAACAAATGATAGAACAAAAACCTTGAACACTAAAGGTCACGAATACATAGTTTGTAGCCATTACTCTTTTTTTGAATGATTTAGGAAAACTTAACAAAACACTTATAAAACCACCACATGACACTTGTGAAACTTTAATGACACATATGAAACTAATATTACATTTTTGAAACTTCCATCCTATTGTTTATTTCAAGTTTGTCACTAAGAAAACTATTGTATCTCAAGCTATTTGTCAAAAATATGCTTGAGTTGTGTTTGACTCCACATATTTGGATCACCTCAAAAATATATGAAACCTTTATTTTCCCCTGTAAAAACTTGTATACTTAATTATTTCTAAAAATGATCATGTTAGAAGTGTTTGGTAGTGTTTCTAAATTGCATACTAGTGGATCTAAGTATTGACTCAGAATAGTGTCTTTGTAAGTTGTACTTACTATCTTTTCATGATCCATTTAGCATGAAACCTTCCCAATTAGGAGGCTACTTTATTCCCTAAAATATTTGAATGTCATAAGATGAGGACATAATTCTCCCTCACTATCACCTAATAGTAGCACTTGGATCTTCTTAGCAATTTCCCTTTTAACACAACTTGTTAATTTTACTAGACTCGTCTCATTGATATATACTAAGTGTGTGTGCATGTTTATTTGAATGTGTTTGTGTATGTTACTCTTTGTGTGTGTGTGTGTGGGTGTGCATGAGTGTGAGTGTGTTTTTGTGGGTGTGTGGGTGTGGGTGTGGGTGTGCATGTGAGTGTGTGGGTGGGTATGCATGTGTGGGTGGGTGTGCATGTGTGTGGGTGTGGGTGTGCGTGTGGGGGTGTGTGTGTGCATGCATGTATGTGTGTGTGTGGGTGCATGTATGCACGGTACATGTGTGTTGCATGTGCATTGCATGCATGCATGTGTGCATTATTTGTTCGAAAGCATGCATTGTGTATGTGCATGTGTGTGTGTGCATGTGTGTGTACACATACATACATATATATACATACATGCATATATTTATGTTAGAAACCACTTATAGAAAAATCCAAACATGTTGGTACCACACATGCACCTCCCAAATCCACTTCTTCCAAACCCAAACCTGGTGCATCTCATCGCACCTCCAAAACATAAGCCTCCATCCCTCCTCCATCTTCATTCATCCATCAATCCAAAAAGCATGTGACCATACATCTCCCTAAATACACACTTCCTCCACTACTCCCAACTCCTAATACCCCTATCCTCAAATCCCCTTATCCCCCATCCTTAATATCCCCATCCATAAATCCTGATCCCCCAAAATTCCTAATCAAGATCAACCAAAGCACACATCATACAAACATGAAGCTATCAAACACCCCAAGGGATTCAAAAATAATAATTTAGATGCCTCCCTACATAAAGCACACAATCTTCCAAAGCTTAAAGAGTATCATGTCGTAGGGCATTGATACACAAAATCTAGCAAAATCTATCTAAAAGGCTACATAAGCCCACATCTCCAAAAGAAAAAACACAAATGGTGTGGGTCCCTAAGAAAAAACACCAAATCCAAGTGGAGAATCACATTTTACCCCATCCTCAAATCCCAAAAATCTCATTCCCCATCAATGAATCACAAAAATCCTAAGTCTATTTGGGTCCCTAAATTCCAAAATTGGAAATTCCCCAATCCTTCATCCTGATCCCGTAATAAAACATCTCCATTACTCCCCACTCCCCCTCAAAATCACAAACTTCCACATCCATTACGGTGTGTGCAACCATTGGTGTTGATTCCCATCCCAACATCCCCACATACCTTCAACCCCCCATCATATATCCCTTATCTTGCATATCTCCCCCATCACATCCCTATGGTCCATGCTTTTGTATAATCCCCAATTTCACCATCATCCATCCATACCATCCATAATCCACATCATAATCCATCCATTCACTCCATCTCTATCTCATGCAACCATCTACCAACATCCATGAGCATAGCGACATTTGACATGGTCCACATACACCATCTATCCACATGGGATATTATCACCCCCTCTTGGAAACTTATGCTTGAGTCCCCTTCCTCCTCCAAATCATTTTTCTCCATCCATTCCATCCATCCATCCCATCCAAATATTTCAAAAAATCCCCCCAAAAAAGTAAAGAGAAATAAATTTGTCCAATGGTGAAAACCACTCCTCATGGCGCCTTGGGACAGTACCATGATGAAAACCTCTTATGGGCATCATGCGTAATCCCTCCTCCATTTGCACCCTATACTTGGGTGAAAATCTAAACTATCCTATCATTTCCCCATCCATCACATATCTTCATCCTATCATCCTATCCATCTACTTATCCATTAATCCCCTTCACTATCCCTATCCACTTATATTATTTTTTCTTATCCACCACATCTTCCTATCCATCCTATTGTCATCCTTTCATCCTACTTCCTCACTTGTGATCCTAGTAAGGACAGAGGAAAAATATGTAATACATGCCTTGGACACATCCTAACATACCTTCCTTCCAAGCATAGCTTATAATGTCCATCCATTTCCCCCACCATCATAACACATGGTCATGAACGCCATATCTAGAGTGGGGCATCCTCTTCCTAAGCGACGTAGTCCTTGGAGACCACCTTCACACTCTCCATATCCACCTATCCTCTATCCACCATCCTACCCCCTCTCCATCTCTCATCCTCCAGTCCCTGTGATTTTATAACATCACATCTTCACACTAGACCAAAAAGTTCCGTAGTTGGCCACCCTATTACATCCATCCATCCTACATCTATCATCCTCCACCTACCTATCCTCCCCCATCTCCTATACTTTCCTCCTAATCTGCCATCCCCCTATCCCCACATCCCCATCCTATCCATATTTTTGATACCATGAATATGGTCTAAGCACTTTTTTCCTCCCTGTATCACCCAATCCTTTCATCTCCACATCCTTTCCTTTTAATTCCTATCCATTATCTACTATAACTTATCTCCTATCCCTTTATCACTCATCCTTCTTATCCATTGTCCATTATCCCCTTATCACTTCATCCTCATCATCCCCTCATGCCTCATTGATAAACTTAGCCTTCCCTTGTCATTGGTATCTCACTAAAGGCTATCTACACACAAACCAATGTGATCCACTCCCAACAATCCAAATCCCCAAATATCCAAATCTCCCAAAAATCCAAATCGCAAGATCATCCCTATTAATGCACATCTTGAGCTAAACAACATAATCAAAATCATCCATTCGCATCCATGGTCTTGTTCCCAACCTTGTTGCAAGCCTTTGATCTAAATCATCCATCATCATCATTTGGACATATCATTATAAATCCTCATGTTGTTGTTATTGTCAATAACACAATCCTACATCATCAATCCATCAATCTTTGGCTTTTCAGCTTGACCAGGGGCAACATCACATAATTTTCTTTGTATCATTTTTTATGAATGTGTGCTTGCTTGTGTATGTGCATTATCTTTTATCTTGCATCACTACATGTCCCTATAACCTACTTGCCACAACGGTGTCATGGTTTTCCATATCATGGTGCTATTATGACATAGGGTTGCTTGTGACCTAATTAGTTGCCTTTTATGCATTGGACACATTGTCACCCTAGTTCCTTATACCTTGGTGGATAATGTCTCATGCCATATCAAATAAAGATGTCTCTCATATATCAGTGCAACATAACACATAATTTGGGGTAAAAAATTATCATTACTCCATATAATATTCATATCTTGTGTGTGTGTTGGAATAGCTTTTTGCATGCAAATCATCCTTTTGCATCTAAGGCCATCCAATACCTTATGTCCACTAAGGACTTATGCTCTAAGTTTTCTTCCTCACATGTCTAGACAAGGTTGTATTATATTGGGCATGTATAAGTTGCATCCATCCATTTTTCTTCCTCAATCCTTTCATCCCATCCTTCTATCTCATCATTTATCCCTCATTGTCCCCTTCATCTAATCCCCTGCATGATCCATTATAATGAAATAGAGCATGGATCCCACCTACCTTATCTACCCCATCCATGTGGTGTTTTAAATTCCACTCTCTTCTTTCTAATCCAACCCTCTCCATCCTTTCGAGAGCACACCCGTATTCTTTGAAACTGTCTACCTTCTCGAGGGGGCATCATCCCTATCATCATCCTTACCATCATCTCTCTTTGTCACTCTCGCTTCAAGTGGCTAGGGCATCTTTATCCCTATTCCTACCACCTTCTTCTAATCCCATATAGCACTATGTTTTATCTTTCTTGGAAATGATGTTACTTCGCAACACCATCTCAAAGAGGGGCAAAATGTAGACACCTAAAATTGTCCCCTCTTCATGTCATCCCTAAACCATACCTAACTATCCCTATTCATCGCTAAACATTCATAATCATCCCTAAACCATCCCAAACCATCACTAATCATCTTTAAATGACATTAAATCAAATTTCTTCCACCATTAGCTTGATAAACACATGTTTAAATAGTTAATTGATCAGTTCCCCTTCAAATCATGATTTTACAATATTTTATTATCAAAATCACTATTCATGTACTATTCATTATTCATCTGTACCTATATCAGTACTTATGTCTAGCCAAAATGATTTATTAATCATTTATCCCCCTCCTCTATAGTCCAAAAATTAGAAAAAATTAATTTATCCAATATCCCTTATCCCATCGCATGAATTAAATAAATATTTATATTTATTTAATTCCCTATTTTCTACACTTTTGATTAGGTCACCTAAACCTAATTAACTAACATAATCCCCACTTGCACAATCTAAGCCCTAATCTAATCTTGGTCAAATCCTTTCCATTCCCCCAAATGTATAAAGGCATGGGTCTCTTGTACATGTCCACATGGCCTTCTTACAAAAGGCATGGTCAAGGACCTATGTACAAGGGTCCTTTTGTTCTCCACCTCCTATTCCTCAAATTTTAAATTGGGCATCTACCCATGCTTCCCGTTTAAATCCAAATCATCCCTTTTCCTCCAATTTTAAATTGAGCATGTACCCATCCTTCCCAATTTAAAATTCCAATCAAATCCAACCCATATCTCCCATCTACCAACACAATCTCATCCCTCCAGTCTTCCCAAACCCCAATCTTTACCACTCATTCCTCCTTGATCCAATGACATCTACGCTCATCCAATATCATCATGAAACTTGACAAGCTCTCCTTTCTTGAGAGATCTCAAGCATCCTCATCCATTGATCTCTAAATCCAATCTTGAGCATCCAATTGAGTCTCCAAAAATCTATAAATTAGAGCTCACTCTTTCATAAATGGTATAACTTCTTCATGCAACTAAATAATGGCTCTTTTTCTCCAAAGACTCCATGAATTGTAAGATTATACTGCCCATATGAGGAGTCACCTACATCCAATACCAAAGGAGCACATCCCATAATCAAGGTTTGCATGTAGTTAATTATTTAACTTCTTTGTTTTGCATTCCTTTTTTCTCAATTCGAGGTATATTAGGACTTGCATGAAATAGGTTATTGTTTTAGCTTGTTTCTAATGTGTATTTTCTAATGTATACATTATGGCACGCCCAATGAGAGAATGTATACCATAGAAAATGATAATGAGAAATAAGTTAAAAAAAAAAACCTATTTCACTAAAAATCCTAAGCTACCTTGGATTGAGCAAAAAAAAAAATGCAAACAAAGAAGTTAAACAATTAGCTACATGCAAACCTTGATTTTGTGATGTGCTCCTTGATGGTGTTGATGTAGGTGACTCCTCATATGGGTAGCATAACCTTGCATCTCATGGAGTCTTTGGAGAAAAAGAGACAACATTTAGTTGCATGAAGAAGTGATATCTTTTGTGAAAGAGCGAGCTCCAATTTATAGATTTTTGGAGACTTAATTGGATGGTCAAGATTGGATTTGGAGATCAATGGATGCAGATTCATGAGATATCTCAATCAAGGAGAGGTTGTCAAGTGTCATGGTGAGATTGGATGAGAGGAGATGTCCTTGGATTAAGGAGAAAGGAATGGTCAAGGTTGGGCTTTGGGAAGATTGGAAGGATGAGATTGTCTTGGTATATTAGAGGTATGGGTTGGATTTGATTGGAATTTTAAATTGGGAAGCATGGGTACATGCCCAATTTTAAATTGGTGGAAAAGGGTTGAGTTGTATTTTATTTGAATCTTAAATTGGAAGCATAGGTAATTCCCAATTTAAAATTGGAGGAATAGGAGATGGAGGACAAAAGGACCGTTGTACATGGGTCCTTGACCATGCCTTTTGTAAGAAGGCCATGTGGACATGTACAAGAGGCCCATGCCTTTGTACAATTGGGAGGATGGAGAGGATTTGGCCAAGATCAGATTAGGGTTTAGATTGTGCAAGTGGAGGATTAGGCTAGTTAATTAGGTTTAGGTAACCTAATCAAAAGTGTAGAAAATAGGGAATTAAATAAATGTAAATGTTTATTTAATTCATGGGATGGGATAGAGGGATATTAGATAAATTAAATTTATTTAATTTTTGGACTATAGAGGATGGGGATAAATGATTAATAAATCATTTTGGCTAGGGATAAGTACCAATGTAGGTACTGATACATGTACGGATGAATAGTGAATAAAGATTTTGACAATAAAATATTGTAAAATCATGCTTTGAAGGGGAAATGATTAATTAACTATTTAAACACGTGGTTATTTAGTTAATGGTGGAAGAAATATGATTTAGGGACATTTAGAGATGATTAGTGATGGTTTGAGATGGTTTAGGGATGTTTATGAATGTTTAGGGATGAATAGGGATAGTTAGTGATGGTTTAGGGATGAATTAGGGATGACATGAAGAGTGGACAATTTTAGTTGTCTACATTTTTCCCCTCCTTGAGTTGTTGTTGCCAAGCAACATCATTTCAAAGAAAAATAAAACATAGTGCTAGATGGGATTAGAAGAATGTGGTAGGATTAAGGATAAAAAAGCCTCAACCACTTGAAGTGATAGTGACAAGGAGAGATGATGGTAAGGATGATGATAGGGATGATGCTCCCTCGAGAGTGTAGGTAGGTTCAAAGAACATGCGTATGTTCTCAAATTGATGGAGAGGGATGGATTAGAGAGAAGAGAGTGGAATTCTAAAGACCACATGGATGGGGTAGATAAGGTAGGTGGGATGCAGGAGATTGGAGGAAGGGGATGATGGGGGATAAATGATATGATAAATGATGAGATAGAAGGATGGGATGAAAGGATTAAGGAGGAAAAATGGATGGATGCAACTTATACATGCCCAACATAATACAACCTTGTCTATACGTGTGAGGAAGAAAACTTAGAGCATAAGTCCTTAGTGCACAGAAGGTATTAGTAATGAATATGAATATTAGCTGGAGTAATGATAGTTCTCAACCCCATAGATTATGTGTTATGATGTACTGATATATGAGATCCATCTTTATTTGATATGGCATAAGATGTTATCCTCCAAGGTATAAGGAACTAGGGTGACAATGTGTCCCATTCATTAAAGGCAACTGATTAGATCACAAGAAACCCTATGTCATAATAGCACCATGATATGGAAGACCATGATACTGCTATGGTAGGTAGGTTACAAGGACCCATACTAATGCAAGATAAAATATAAAACACATACACAGGCAAACACACATGCACAAAAAATGATACAAAGACGAACATGATGTTGCCCCTGGTCGAGTTGAAAAGCCAAAGATTGATGGATTGATGATATAGGATTGTGTTGTTGACGATAAGAACACAAGGATTGGGAATAATATATCCTAATGATGATGATGGATGATTTGGATTAAAGGATTGAAACAAGGCTGGGAACAAGACCATGGATGTGGCTGGATGATTTTAATTATGTTGCTTAGCTCAAGATGTGCATTGATAGGGATGATCTTGCGATTTGGATTTTTGAGAGATTTGGATATTTGGGGATTTTGATTGCTAGGAGTGGATTGCATTGGTTTGCATGTAGGTAGCCTTTACCAAGATACAATGACAAGGAAAACATAAGTCTATCAACGAGGCATGAGGGGATGATGAGGATGAGGTGATAAGGGGATAATGAATAAGGGGCAAGAAGGATAAGTGCTAAAGAGATAGGAGATAAGCGATAGTGTATAATGAATAGGGAGTAAAAGGAAAGAATGTAGAGATGAAAGGATTGGGTGATAGAGGGAGAGGAGTAGAGTGCTTATACCATAATCATGGTGTCAAAATCATGGATAGGTTGGGGATTTGGGGATAGGGGGATGATAGATTAGGAGGAAATGATAGGAAATGGGGGAGGATAGGTAGGTCATAGAGTATGATGGATGTAGGATGGATGGATGTAATAGGGTGACCAACTAGGGAACCTTTTGGTGGTGTGAAGATGTGATGTTATAAAACCACAAAAGGGAAAATGGATAAGATATGGAAGAAGGGTGGTAGGATGGTGGATAGAGGATAGAGGATAGGTGGATATAGGGAGTGCAAAGGTGGTCTCCAAAGACTACGTTACTTAGGAAGAGGATGCCCCACTCTAGATATGTTGTCCATGATCAGGTGTTATGATGGTGGGGGAGATGGATGGACATTATAGGATATGATAGAATGTATACCATAGAAAATGATCATGAGAAACAAGTTAAAATAATAACCTATTTCACTCAAATACTAAGCTAGCTAAGATTGAGAAAAAGGAATGCAAACAAAGAAGTTAAACAATTAACTACATGCAAACCTTGATTTTGTCATGTGCTCCATGATGATATTGGATGTAGGTGACTCCTAATATGGGAAGCATAACCTTGCAATTTATGGATTCTTTTGAGAAAAAGAGGCAACATTTAGTTGCATGAAGAAGTTATATCTTTTGTGAAGGGGTGAGCTCCAATTTATTGGTTTTTGGAGACTCAATTAGATGGTCAAGATTGGATTTGGAGATCAATGGATGATGATGCTTGAGAGCTCTCAATCAATGATAGATTTCCAAGTGTCATGATGAGATTGGATGAGAGGAGATGTCCTTGGATGGAGGAATGAATGGTCAAGATTGGGCTTTGGGAAGATTGGAGGGATGAAATTGTCTTGGTAGATGGGAGGTATGGGTTGGATTTGATTGTAATTTTAAATTGGGAAGCATGGGTACATGCCCAACTTAAAATTGGAGGAAAAGGGATGAGTTGGATTTGATTTGAATTTTAAATTGGAAGCATGGGTACATACCCAACTTAAAATTGGATGAATAGGGGTTGGAGGACAAAAGGACCCTTGTACATGGCTCCTTGACCATGCCTTTTGTAAGAAGGCCATGTGGACATGTACACGATGCCCATGCTTTTGTACATTTGGGGGATTGGAGAGGATTTGATCAAGATTAGATTAGGGTTTAGATTGTGCAAGTGGGGGATTAGGTTAGTTAATTAGGTTTAGGTGACTTAATCAAAAGTGTAGAAAATAGAGAATTAAACAAATGCAAATATTTATTTAATTCATGGGATGGGATAAAGGGATATTCGATAAATTAAATTTATCTAATATTTGGACTATAGAGGAGGGGGATAAATAATTAATAAATCATTTTGTCTAGGGATAAGTACCAATGCAGGTACCTATACGGGTACAAATGAATAGTAAATATTACATGAATAGTGATTTTGACAACAAAATATTGTAAAATCACAGTTTGAAGGGGAACTGATCAATTAACTATTTAAACATGTGTTTATTTAGTTAATGGTTGAAGAAATGTGATTTAGGGACATTTAGAGATGATTAGTGATGGTTTGAGATGGTTTAGGGATGTTTAGAAATGTTTAGGGATGAATAGGGATAGCTAGTAATGGTTTAGGGATGAATTAGGGATGACATGAAGAGTGGACAATTTTAGGTGTCTACAGAAACAATATAAATTTCATCTTGGGAAGCTTTTCTTTTGGGATAAAGGCTATGCTCATCTTGCTCCAAGATCAAATCATTTTTACAAAACTAAATCAGGGTGTCTTAAATAGACCACCCAATCTAGAAGATTTGAACCAATTTCACAATCACAATACAATACAGGAAACACAATTCACACAAAGAATACTATAAATATATAGATATAATAGAGTTCAACCACAATGGATGTTTACCTTAGAGAAACTCGATGTAGGAAATATCTAGATGAGACATACCTTCCTTCCATTTGCAATAACCCTTTGCAAATTAAAAGCTTACTTTCTTTCATAGCTTGCAATTGCACTCACATCCAAAACTCCCTACAACACTCAATCAAGAATGTGCTATAATAATTAGATGTAATGAACCAAATGAATGAATTATAATGACCCCCAAGGGTATTACATAAACAAAATCAATAACAAATGATAGAAGAAAAACCTTGAATACTAAAGATCACGAATACATAGTTTGTAGCCATTACTCTTTTTTTCGAATGATTTAATAAAAGTTAACAAAACACTTATAAAACCACCATGGCACTTGTGAAACTATTATGACACATATGAAACTAATACAACATTTTTGAAACTTCCATCCTATTGTTTATTGCAAGTTTGTCACTAAGAAAACTATTGTATCTCAATATATTTATCAAAAATATGCTTGAGTTGTGTTTGACTCCACATATTTGGATCACCTCAAAAATATATGAAACCTTTATTTTCCCTTGTACAAAATTGTATACTTCATTATTTCTAAAAAAGATCATGTTATAAGTGTCTGGTAGAGTTTCCAAATTGCATACTAGTGGATCTAAGTATTGACTCAGAATAGTGTCTTTGTAAGTTGTACTTACTATCTTTTCATCATCCATTTAGGATGAAACTTTCCCAATTAGGAGGCTACTTTATTCCCTAAAATATTTGAATGTCATAAGATGAGGACATAATTCTCCCTCACTATCACCTAATAGTAGCACTTGGATCTTCTTAGCAATTTCCCTTTTAACACAACTTGTCAATTTTACTAGACTCGTCTCATTGATATATACTAAGTGTGTGTGCACATTTATTTGAATGTGTTTGTGTATGTGACTCTTTGTGTGTGTGTGTGTGTGGGCATGCATGAGTGTGAGTGTGTTTTTGTGGGTGTGTGGGTGTGGGTGTGCATGTGGGTGTGCGTGTGAGTGTGTGGGTGGGTGTGCACGTGTGTGTGGGTGTGCGTGTGCATGTGCATGTGGGTGTACGTGTGGGTATGTGTGTGGGTGTGGGTCACAGTGTCTCTGTGGGTGTGCGTGTGGGTGTGTGTGTGTGTGTGTGTGTGTGTGTGTGTGTGTGTGTGTGTGTGTGTGCATGCGTGTATGTGTGTGTGTGGGTGCATGTGTGTTGCATGTGCATTGCATGCATGCATGCATGCATTATTTGTTTGAATGCATGCATTTTGTATGTGAATGTGTGTGTGTGCATGTGTGTGTACACATACATACATACATGTATATATTGATGTTAGAAACCACTTAAAGAAAAATCCTAGCTCATAAAAAAATAATCACAACTTTGGAATATTAGAGTGAGTCATCAATCTTGAGACCATTGATAGATTTGTAAATACATTGGAAACTATGAAATTGATGAAGAAAACTATTTAGGAATTTATGAGGAAACTTCTACATAGATCTTGTACAAAATATAGATAGTCCTTAATATTGTAATTTGGACCAATTCCTAAAATGACTTGATTTTCATTCCTTCTATACATCAATAAGGACCTATTTGGGATGAAGTCATGTCCCTCATCCATTTCCATTTAAATCAAAACCATTATGGATTGGGTAGGTAGATGTGTACATTCCAATGGGTGTCTTTTCCTTGGTGGAACTAGAACCATTAGTGTAATGATTTTTGGCCTTATGTTAAGCATTTCGTTCATAAATCACTTCCTAAAGTAGATGCTCAAGGTTGGATCCTAAGGAAAGACCATTCAAGATTCTGGAAGCTAAACCATTTAAAATAATTATTATGCATTAGTTGTAGTATATCATCCCAATTCTTGATATAGAGTTTAATTGCAAAATAAATTCTTGAAGTAGGTGTACTTGATTTTCATGATTTCCTTTTTTGTTGGAAACAACGTATATTCTAGAATTTGACTTGTTGATTGCTTTTGGTATAACCTCATGGGCCATTTTTTCCTCTTTATGGATGCTACCTTGAGTTCTATAATTTTCATCACTATTGCTAGTGTGTTTGGACATACTAGGGTAGGTCCTATGGTTGTGATTAGGAGTGTATTGATACATTCAAGAGATTCTATTAGTGAGGATAAAACTAGATATGGCTTGACAAATGGATGAACATTCATCTTTTATAATGGAGATGGAAGGATATGAAAATTGTGTTGAATAAAAGGGAATGCACATTTCTATCACCTAGAGTATATACTTAGGTTAGTTGGGAGGGAGATTGGAGCTACCAAAAGAAAATGTAAAGAGTACCAATAATTTGTAGTAGATGGGTAGATTTATTATAATCTCATGATTTCCTTTGTAAACTAGTCTTGGTTTATCTGAAGCTCCTTGAAGAGTGATAGAATGACCAATATCAATGTCCTCAACCATTCTTATCAAATATATATTATTTGTAGGCTCCCATCTCATCTAGATACTCAACATCAATGCATTAACATGCATCATTTTCAAATCCCATGTTTGCCTTTTAAAAATTCTAAGTGGCCTAATGTCCTCAAAGCAACACTTGCATGTATTGAAAAGTCTGCATCTATTTATAAACATAATTAATAACCCATTGTTTCTCTCAAATCTCATAGCTTATATAACTGGTATAGCTTTTTGGAAAATCTTAATGTGATATGCAGCCAATGGCAATCTTGAGATTGTAAACCTTTCTTTGTTGTAAGGTATTCACATCAACGACCATGCATATCTATTGCTCATCTTATTTAGCTACTTTTGAGATCTTATTTTGAGGGGTTAGCTTTGCTTATTTGACCCATATGCCTCTTAGGATAAAGATTGTTCTTTCATCATGTTTATTTGATGGAAATAATGTATATATCGTTCCTATCTAAAAGAAGGGGCATCTAGTCAACCACAACATGCCACATTAATCTCTTCATAGTGGTGTTGTAGTACTTCTTAGATTATTTATTTACTTCCATTAAATCCTTCTTGAGAATATTCCTAGTTTTTCCATAAAATAGGGCAGGGAAACCATTCAAACATCTCTTATAACTGTGGTTGGGGGAAAAATCTCATCTTTTCATTTATTGTTTCGGGATTGCTGGGCATCTAACTATTCCATTCTCTGTTTTATTTTGTTAAACAACATTAGTATGTTGTTGGTTCAAGACTAATTTATAAAAATATTTTGTGTTAATATCATCTTGTTTTACCCATTGATTTATTGCATGTTGGAATTTTTAGCCAATAGAGCCAAGCCCCCGCCCCAATTTGCAAGCCTTTTATATGAATATCATTATTGCTATAAATTTTGAGGTAATGAAGTTTACCTATGAACTTTTACTTTGCATATCTTTATATTTTGTTGGTCCCTTGCCTTCATTTTCCTACTTCCTCCTTGAAATCTAGATGGGCCAGCAAAAAAATTGAAATTTGAACCATTGTTGTCATTTCCTATTCTATATATTTGAAATTTGTTGGTGGTGGATGGAGATGTAAATACACATTGGAGTTGTCAAACACCCAGCGTGCTACAACACTCAAATCTTCATTAATAACTAACTTGATACAAAATTGTTACAATGATACTAGTAAACATCATTTAATGTTATTATTGCCTTTTCTCAGTGACTCTATTCTCCAATGACTATCCGTTTTTGCAAATGCTCTCCCCCTTTTGACTTTAGCGGATCATGCAAACTTAAGTGATTTTCCAATCAGCAACTTCAATCTTTTTCTCTTTCTGCAACTACTGCGACTTCATCTTTTTCCTTTATCATCTATAGTTTCCTTTTGTGTCTTCAGACACTGCAATCTCTTTTAAACTGGCGGCCTCCCTTGAATGTGCCTAAATCCTTCTTTTACTTTGCTGGTTGCAATGTCTTTTCACCAGGACTTCAATGATTTCTTATGCCATGATTTGCAATCTCACTGGGGTGACTAAGAAATAGACTATTGGCTTCTTTAAATAGTGATAACCTCCTTATTGGATTGGCGGTTCAATAAAACATGATGGCCTAGTCACAGATCTACGACCTATTCTTTTCTTTTATCTTCTAGCAATCCCCTTTTTAAAGTTGCGACTCCAAAAATAGGAATTCTGCACATTCTCCTTTGAAAAACTCATGCCTCCTCTCTATGTCTTACATCAGTGATTAAACCTCTTCCTTTGGTGGCTTTCAACTCTTCTATTTTGGCAGCTTCTTTTAGCTTCTGTGATCCCTTCAATTAAACACTTTCACCTTTTGGACATAATCTCCAATGATTATCTTTGTAAGTTGTGGTTACTTACTGGATAATGTCTTCTCCTTCTGAGACTTTCAAACCTCCCTTAGATCTGCTCTTCAACTTGGTGTTCTGATACCACTTGTTTGTGGTGGATGGAGATGTTTAATTCTTCTAGCAAGAGATTTTGTTAAAATTATGTACAAAACATTAACTTGAAAGCCATATGCAGTACACTGAAATAAGAAAACACATTCCTAAACAACAACCACCCCTTTCGAACCAAATAAAAAGATGAGATGCATTGAAATAGGAAAAATACATTTTTAAACATCAACCACATTCAACCAATAATTAAGGAGAATGCTGCATTCCAATACACTAAGTGCAATCCAAGATGAAACGCAGACTACATATAGGAATTGTGAGATTATAATAGCCACAAAACCAAAAGGAGATTAACATTATGGGATGACAAATTCACAACAGGCCATCTGGAAGGTTGGACCATTTTCTCTATTTCCATGTTTCAAAGATCCCATATGGGTTTGTAATTCAGTCACCTACCACCACACTGACTGTCCAACAGACTCACAGGTTTGCTAGTAGATCTAGATTCAAATGGAGTATGGACTCAGAAATCTTATAGAACTAATTTCAATTCTATCTTGAAGCAGACAGAAACTCCTTAAAACCAATCCAAGCTTTAGAATAATTTTGTTTTAACTAGATTAAAAAAACCAGAAAAAGTCTGACTCGCCACTCTTTGCAAGAGCTCCACCCTTTCCTAGTAGATCTAGACTCAAATGGAGTATGGACTCAGAAATCTTATAGAACTAATTTCAACTGTATCTTGAAGCAGACAGAAACTGCTCAAAACCAATCCAAGCTTTAGAATAATTTTGTTTTAACTAGATTAAAAAATCCAGAAAAAGTCTAACTCACCACTCTTTGCAAGAGCTCCACCCTTTCCTTTGCTTCAAAAAGTCAACTTCTTCTGCATAGAAGAAACAATTCAACTTTTTCTGCATAGAAGAAACAATTCATGTAAAAAGTCTACATGTCTAGGGCATAGCTGTGTTTAAAATGTTTTGTCCTTATAAAAACTAATTCAACTAACTCTGCTATCAAGAAAGGATTCATATTACATTCTACACATTGTGATGGAATATCAACAGCATTAATATATTATATGGAAATATTTAAAATGAGTTGGCTAAGGCCTTAGTAAGTGAACTAAGGTCTTAGTAACTTTAAGTGCTACCAACTAGACTATTTCTTTCACAGCTCTACTATTTCTTCAACATAGAAGTGATACAATTTGAAGTAGATAGGAGACTTATTTGGATATTGGTGGAACCATTTATGCATCAGGTGGAGATGGAAGGTACAGAAAAACATTCTGAAAATCAGAGCTGGCAAAAATAGCAATTTTGGTAGATCTGAAGAGAAGGAAACAATTTGTAGTGATGGGTTTTGATTTTGCAGCAAAAGATTGTGGGATTTCTTTTTCCCGATCAGAAATAAGCTGCAAATAAGTCAATTTAATTTGTTTGTCCTATTTACAGAGCAGAACAATTTACAAACCATGGCGGATGTCTTAGATTTGGGCAACTGAAATTTCTTAAACACAGTAAGCCAATTTAGTATTCCAACAGAGTTAAACTCAGAAAGTTATTTGAAACAATGATTTTAGGTAAAATGAAAGGACGGTAAAGATAATCCGTAAGTTTTTATGTTTCAATATTAACAACAGACACAAGCAACTGTAACAACCATTTCCCATGAAAGAAATCTCAAAGCAAATAATTTTCAAAACTCATGCCCACTATAATCCGTACCATCAACTGCTCAAACATATTTGCATATTTTTATTACTATAAAATTTAATCGATGATTGTGAGTCAATATAAATTTTAATTAGAAAATACAGAAAGCATATCGCATTAAAATTTATAATGAACATAATTATAAATACTTTATTTTTAAAAAGAGAAATAAGGTTAGAGAAGATTTATGTCATACCTTTTTTATGTTTAAATCAAATAATCTGAACTCTTTTTCAAAGCCTTGTTTAAATAAACCATATTGTGATGTGGAGCCTCCCTTTTGTGTACAAGCTATTACGATGTTTATGCATCTTATATTATGATAACAAATCTCCTTCCTTCTTTTATAGTGCAGGATACCATAATATATACCCTTAAACCTATATTTATATTGTGCACTATAAACGGTACAACACATCAAGCATTATGATGTTAGGCTTCCTTCCTATAAAATAGGGCCTAAAAACCCTATTTATCTTTAGAAATTTTTATAGATCACAAACCACACACAACGTCAAGCATTATGATGTTGGGCTTCCTTCTTATAAAATAGGGCCTAAAACCCCTATTTATCTTCAAATACGATGTTGGCTTCCTTCCTATAAAATAGGGCCTAAAAACCCTATTTATCTTCAGAAATTTTTATAGATCACAAACCACACCCAACATCAAGCATTATGATGTTGGGCTTCCTTCCTATAAAATAGGGCATAAAAACTTCAGAAATTTTTATAGATCACAAATCACACCAAACATCAAGCATTATGATGTTGGGCTTCCTTCCTATAAAATAGGGCTTAAAAACCCTATTTATCTTAGAAACTTTTATAGCTCAAAAATCATACCCAACATCAAGCATTATGATGTTGATCTTCCTTCCTATAAAATATTGCCTAAAAACCCTATTTATCTGTAGAAATTTTTATAGATCGTAAACCGCAATCAACATCCTGATGTATTGCATAACATATCTAACATTATAGTGCCACACTTAATTCCTCATATTATGTAGTTTATCAAGATGCAAATGTCTCCAGGCTTGTACATCACTTTTGTATTGTCACTTTTGATGTAGGGTCTCCAACAATGCATTGCGGGGGCACACATCACATCCATCATAATACAAAGCTATTATAATGGGATCTCAAAACCCTAATTTTTATTGTGGACTCTTTATAAACTACACATTATATCTAAAAGTATTTATAGAACCTTCATCTTTGAACTTATCCTACTCTCTTTAAATTCTTAAGGAAAAATACATTAATAATGAAAATCAATGAAAGTTACTAAAATAGCTTGTTATACTCAAAAAAATATCCTATCACATCATATACCTTCAACTTAAATACTTTGTACTTTTACAAGATCAAATCTAGCCACTACATTAATCATTAAACTTTTTTGTAAAGTGGAAGTTAAATACATACACTTATATTGGCCTAGTTGTGAAGCCCAACTACAACTAGTGTAGATATCTTAGATACATCTATCGAAAAAACACATAGAGGTACCACTCTATTTTTTACTTTTAGAATTATTTTTTACTACATACACACATGGATACATACATTTTAATTTTATTTACATATTTCAAAATATTAATTTTACTTTTGGAAAAACCACCATTCATTATTTTGGCAATTCTTTTGTTTTGTTTTTACTTTGAAAAGTGTAGTAAATATTATATACCTCTATGTTACTTTTTAATAGTTTACATTTTAAAATTTTGATGATAAACTTAATGGAAAATATTAAAAAATATCATCACCTTTAATTATGTGTGCCAAGAAGCTCACTTTACTTTTAAATTATCTTGGGAAAAATAATAGATATAATTGGAAAATATAAGAGAAAATATTTAATGAAATAAAAGTTAAAGGTACAACTTATTAAACCTCATAGCCAAATAGTACTTAAAGGGAAGAATAGGGTATGTGTTACCTAAATGGCATCAAAGCCCTGTTTACCCCATGTCACATCCAATGTTATCTTATGCCTCATTCTTCCTCTTATAATATAGTTTATTAGGATTCAAAGGCCTCATTTTTATTTCTATTAGGACCTTTTCAAAGCTACACACCATATCTAACATTATAATGCAAGGTCTCCAATGGTATACAAGCTTGTACTTCTTTCTATTACAATGTAGGCTATTATAATGGAGGGAATCAAAAGCCTAATTGTTATGTGTCTCTTTCCTCTAGCTCATTTTACTCTCTTAAAATTTTCAAGAAATAATACATAAATGACGATAATTAATAAAAAAAAATTTAAAATAAAAAAGAATATATTATATTAAACAAAAAAAACCCTACCATGTCATATAACTTTAACCTAATACTCCATACTTTACATTAATCATTAATCATAAACTTCTTTTGTAAAGTGGAAGTTAAATAAATACTCTTATATTGTGGTAGTTGTGGAGTCCTACTATCAACATTTTTGACTTAATGGAAATATATTTGAAAGGTAAGAAGATACACCATTAAATGCAACAATAAAGAAAGAAATAATCAAATTAATCTAGATAAAAGAGATAAGTATACACATGTAGCTAATTCTAATATAGGCTACTTAAATGGAATAGAGCAAAAAAAAATCAAATTAATCTAGATAAAAGAGCTAAGTCAAGACATGTACCTAAATCTAATAAATTGGAAACTAAAATAGAGATAAGTGAATTAATAATGTACCTAGAATTTGGAGAGGAGACTAATTTTGACTATGACACAAGACATATACCTAACCAAATCAAGAAACCAAAGGATGTCATGAATGCAATCTATGAAAATTAGAACTACATAGAGACATGGATTGAGGCCATGAGGGTAGACCTAACTTCTAGTGTAGAGCTAACTTCTAAATAGATTTAGAAATTTTGTTTCTATAAAAATGAATTTGCCTATGTTTGTATCTAGAAACCAAAGACTTGGTGGTGTTGCAAAGTATCACTAGAACTTGCTACAGAAATATGGGATCCTTGAGACTCCCTGTTGATCCATGGTAACATAAAAACACATGCTGAAGACTAGTTTTGTATTATGTTTATGTTGTACTTCAATGTGATATGGTAAGGAAGATGAAATTATGTATGTAATTAATAAAAAACCAAATCAAAAGAAAATACACACATATATCAATAATACCAAGTAATATGATCATATATGGATATTGTTTCAATGTCTTATAATGTATTTTGTACATTGTTTCTTTGATATTGTGTATAAAGTGACTAAATATTTTGCTAATGTCCATTGAGATCATTGCTTGGATTGTAGGTATTAGACATCTTTGTAAATTGTTGCTTGAAGGTAGATGTCCTCGTCTTGAATTTTCTTTGTGGTGGTAGTTGGTGAACTTAATGAGTATTGATGTAGAGGGTTCTAGCATTATTATATCTTGCCTCCAAATTCCTCATTTATATGGTCATTTCACTCATTTTTCCCACCAACTTATTCTACATAGTTTGGAGTTGTCTATTCTCAAACTCCTAGATTGTTTTCTACCTTATTTGTGTTTGTGTGTTTTCTAGATGTTGTACTTGCATCAATAGCCATTATGATGTTTGTTATATCCATTTCTTGGAACTCATTGTGGGTATACTACTAGTTATAGTTGTGCCTTGATTATTTTTGCAACAATCTTATCTATTACTTCTAATTTAACATATTTGTGCATCCAATCTTGCTTGGAACTTATCTGTAGCACATCTATTAGTCCATACTTAAGTAGAGGGGTGAACTTCCCTAAATCCACTTGGGATACATTAACTATAATAGTAATTATATTAGGTGTAATGGTCACCACAAGGTTATGTTATTTCAACTTTTCTAGAAATTCTTTGATCTTGCTCAATGGATCCCATGTAGATGGGAGTGATGTTCCAACCATAATCTATACCTTTTACACTAGTTTATTTTATATCTTAATCTTGTTCATCTCCTTTTCCTTCTTTTGGTTCCTCCAATTTGTACTTGTTTCTTTATATTTTCTCCTTAGGGTTGGTCTTCTTTTTATTGCTCTACCATTTCTTCATCTTGACCTCCTATTTTTGTAAAAGCATTTTGTTGCTTCTCTTACGATTTTGTTGGTTCATTTGAGATTTCTTCTTTCATCATCTTTGCTTCCTCTATACATTTTTCTTTTCCTTCTTCTTTCTCAACTATCTATATAGAAGTTTTTCCCTTTGGTTTTTCTTCTTACGAGTATGTGCATGGAAATTGGGGACCAAAAGGGGGTCAAAAGTGGTCACTATTTTTTTTTTCTAAAATTAGTAAAATCTGATCTTGGATGAAAAATTAAAGATAGCCACACTCAAAATTAGAATATGTGATAAGAACAAAATTTCTAATTTTCTAAAAACAGTGTAGATTAAAAGGTTCAAATAAGGGGAACACGCAAAGTGCTCCTATTTTTGTCAAAAAAATATAACATAGTGTCTGGTGTGCTCCCCCTAAAATTTTGACTTTTTTTAATTATTTCGCAAATTGGTTGAATAGAAAATTAGCTAGCATCATATAGTTTAAATGCCTAATTTTTCTGTTAATTTTTTAATGATATATGAATTTTTATGAGTTTTCAAAGTGGACACATCCTAAAAAATGAAAATTTGAGCATGCTTCCCCCTTTTTTTGAAAACTAATAAAAAATTTCAAAGTGTATAGAATTGAGTCTAGAATCTAAAAATATAATTTGTTTCAAATTTTGATGAATGCATAGAAAATGACACTAGAAATACTAGACATAGGTTTTATGCAAAAAAAGAACACAATAGCAAAAGAGATTGAAGATGGAAACCTTAATGTTATCAGATTTTAGAAAAAAACATGGTTAGAAAGATAATAAAAAAATTGAAGTTATCCTAGTTTTTTTTTCGTATTAACACTAAAAAATGTGTAAACCTGATGGATAGCATGCTCAGGATTTAGTTGATTTTCAAAGTTTTGTTGAAAACACGTCTTTGGCATCCAAATGGTAGGTCTGACCCTTTGGGTTGGATTCCCAAGGCAAATCCAATCCTTAGGGTTGGAGTTTCCCAAAGCTCTAAAAAATGCACTCACATTATAACGTGAGTGCATTATAACGTGCTCACATTTTATATTGGTTAAAATTTTGACCAATGGCTTGCAAAAAGGCATATCATGTGATTTTGGCCCACATGCTTTACTTATTCCCCTATCTAGCACTTTTTTGACATACAAAGATATTTTTCATGTTTTTGAGGATCTACAATGATTGGTTGACAAAATTAGTTCGCTTTTGTTCTTGTATTGATGTAGAAGATTCTAATTACATGTTTTTAAATGAAATTTGATATTGCAAATCATTGTTTTCATGTTTTGATGAATTGGAATAGTTGATTGACAAAATTAACTAGTTTTTTGTTTTAGATTGACAAAAAATATTCTAATTGCATATTTTGTGTGTAAATTTGATCAATTGTCAGTTATGTTTTGTGTTTTTTGACCATTTCTTTTAGATTGATATAGAATTTAATATCATGCCAAGGAAATGACTAAAAACTCAAACGTAGGTGGAGTGTAAATATGAGAATGTAAAGAAAAGAGAATGAATGAGACAACATTGTGAAAATACAAAATTGAACTCCATAAATGAAGATCAACCATCTTTGTGAATTGAATTAGATCATGAAGCATCCAAGAGAGAAGGATTTAGAGAAATAAAGGGAATGAATGCAAAAACTTTGTACAAGTAAGAAATTGAATGCAGAAGTTGAAGGTATGCCATCTTTGCTATCTCAATTTGATACTGTAGAAAATGTTCAATCATCGATGGAAAATTATGTTGCATTTTCAAATATGAATATAGATCTTACACCAATTGATCAAGTGTTGAATGAGAAAAAAATATCTAATGATTCAAGTTTTCCATTGAGAACACCTCCTAGAATTTTTACGTAAAAAACCTAAGTTTTTTTTATTGAAATTGATGAACATATTCTAAAACTAATGCCTGCTAAGATTCTTGAACGTACTTGTAGAAGAAATGTGAATAATATATGGAACATGTTTTTTGAAAACATAAGTGAAACTAAAAGATGTCAAATATTTGTTGAAATGATGAAAAATCTTAAGTTTAGGCCAATCATGAAGATTTTTGGTCTAAGAACATCAAATAACATTAGCGAAAAATCTATTGTAAAAAATATAATCAATGCATATCAAAACATTGGTTCCACCTCACGCACCAAAGATAGTAATGTTAAACAACATGTCATTACATCAACTATAGTGAGCAATCAAACAAAGAAATCTCTCTTGATAGGAAAAACAAGTCAAGCACTAAAGATAAGTAGAAAAACATTGACAAAATCCATTGGGAGGCATGAAAGAGTTGAGGAACTGAATAGCAATGAACTATGGAAATTTTCCTATAGACTCCCATGGAAAGATAAAGTCATAGTTGAAGCTTTAAAATCTCTAATTGAGGAATTTTGGATGCAGGAGCATCCAGGTCCATAGGCGATCCTACATTGTCCAAAACAAGTTGTAGTTTCTTTGCTTTATTTTAGTTTGTTTTTGGTGTTCTTGGCATCTCTAAGCATCAGGAAGATTCTTGTGTGATCAAACTTGTGAAATTCAAGTTTTCACTAGTTCGTCATTTTAGAGGCCCCGCAGGCAGCTTCACAGAAACAATTGTTTCTAGAAATTTATGAGGGATGGGAAAAAACCCTCTTACATGAATATTCTTAGATGTATTACACATTTAATGAAAAATATTTCACAGTTAAATTTGACACAGTTTGGGAGAATTTAAAATTCTCTGATCAAGGCTGGCAATTTACGAAAAATTTAAAATTTCAAGTTTATGAAGTTTGGGGAAAAATGGCTTGGTGGGAAGCATTTTAATGTCATTATCCACATCCTACCAAGATTTTGTGCAAAGACAAGCTTCCGGTAGAAAGTTATGGAAGAAGTCATTTTTTAGGCATTCCAGCGCATTGACATAGTCACAAAATGAAATTTCATCTTCAAATTGTTTGTACAGCTTTATGAGGTATTATTCAAAGAATTTTAAAGGTTTATTATTGACTATTTGATGCATTTTGAAGCATCCACACAAGCAAGGGTGAAGAATCTTACGTTTCTACGTGTAATTTCGCCATGCAACTGCTCCATATGAAGCATGATTATGCATTAATTTCCTTAACTATTTCAAGGCCACTCTATAGACTAGGGAATAAAGAAAAAACTAAAACGCCTCAAGTAGAAATCTAACGCCTCATTTGGAGGCCATAAAATAGTAAATTGCATTTACATCGAAAGTGGTGGGGCCGCCAAAAACAAGAAGGAAGTGCCACACTTGGTAAAAGATTTTTGACACCTCATATGGTAGAAGTTGAACACTCAAATTGAAAGCTTAAAACTTGTTGATAACTAAAAGAAAATTTAAAGGAAACAATAGCAAGCAAAGTATATTAACTTGGAAGCCATGTAAGAGATTTAGTGAGTTCTAACACCTCTCTTAGAGGCTTTTAAAATAGAAAACATTCATTATTATTTCTCAGATTTGGAACACCTCATTTAGAGGCTAAAAAAAAAATTGAAGTCTATTTCTAGGAGAGAGAAGGTGCCAAAGAGAAAGTTTTAATGCCTCTTGGTGAGGCAGTTACAACAAAAATTCATAATGGAATTTTTTGCAGATTGCGAGTGGAGAAATAGAGGGAGTTTTGATAGAGGAGTCAACCCATGAGAGGGGCACAAAAATGAAAGGAAGTTGCTGTTGTAAAGTTGAAAGCATGAGGAAAGAGAGTTTCCACCAGGTATGAGAGGCCATGAAAGGCCAGTGTTCGTAATCTCTTGTTGCATATTGATGTAGTTGTTTGTTGAATTTTAAATTCAATAAAATAGCATGAGTTTTGTTTGCAAATTATATTGTGTGTTGTGAGTTTGTGTGTGAGCAGAGAGTCTCTATGTCTTATGGTATGAGTTTGAGTTCATTTTGCATCAAATGGTATTGAGTAATTGTGAGGATGGTGAGTTATGAGTTGCGGTGGGAGTCCCACTTGCATCAATTTTAGAGAAATAACACAAGAGTGTCTTCTAATCAAAGGGATGTTGTAAAAAGGAGAATTGGTTGTCAAAATCGTGAGCCACATCCAAATCATTATTTAGACAATTTTTCTCCAAATTTTTAGAGAGTTATCCTCAAATTCAAATTAGTCAAAGGTATTTTGAAATGGAAAAACCTTTTTATGTCAAAATAGATCACACATACACAACTTGTTTTAGAGTTTACATGAAATTTTTTGTGCATTATGATTTTTTTGACAAATATGTGTATTTTTGCATACTAATGATATTTTGCAGGAGTGTATGATAGAAGCTCCACCTGAATCAGCAAGAGATTTCATTTCAAACATTTTTTGTGAAGGAATAGATGGATAGTTGTTTTATAAGAAATCATGTGTGGATGGAACATGTGATAGTTGCAGTGGTTTTCAATGTTTGAGAAATTGCGTACACATGGATAATACAGATGCAATTGGAAATGAATTAGTACCTTT
This sequence comes from Cunninghamia lanceolata, assembly GCA_027924645.1. Lineage (NCBI taxonomy): Eukaryota > Viridiplantae > Streptophyta > Pinopsida > Cupressales > Cupressaceae > Cunninghamia > Cunninghamia lanceolata. The sequence continues at coordinate 615,917 of BSBN01000326.1, read as the reverse complement.
TAGGAAATATAAGTCAGTTGCATACACTTTAAAAAATGGTAAAGAGGCAAAAGGTGTGAATTGGTGAATGAAGAAATACCAGTATATGTATTTATTGATGTAGCTGTAGATGGGTTAGAGAAATTAGGTTAGATCATATTGTTAGAATGTTGGTGTGGAGGGAATGGATTTTTATAGATCTATAAATTTTGGATTTTGAGGGATAGTGGGCCCATGATGACTGCCATTATTTGAAATCTCATGAGGGTGGAGGAACATTTTGGTTAAAAGGTGTTGTTGTTCCTTTGAGATTTTGGAGATGAATTAATTATAGTCTTGATAGGTTTCTATATCATGCCTTCTAGTCTTGTGGAATAAGTAAAATTTTTTCATGATCATAATATCTAGGTTCTTTGATAATTGAAATTATGATGTTTTGCTGTCAATTGTATCTTTGATTGTAGTTGTTCCTTTGAGGGTAGTCATTTGAGGAGGACAGTCAACATTATTGGTCATCTCATGTACTTTCTAGTTTGCTTGATTTGGGTAATTATTAATTCTATTATTGTTGTTACTATTGTAATTGTGATTATTGTTTTGGTTTATATTACATTAGGGGTGGAACATCCATGACTCCATTTGTCATTGCGCTCTTTTTACTTATTAGAATCTTGGTTGTAGAGGGATTATTATTGTTGTTATTGTTTAAATATTGGTTATTGCCCTAGTTTTGGGTAACCAACCTTCCATCAATTTCATACATTCTCCTTTCACTATCAAAAGTGGATTGATCAATTCATAAAGCGCCTTCTAAGGCTTCTTTGTAGGACTTGTAGAAATTTAGATATGGAGGTGGTTCAGATGTCCCCTAGTTTAGATTATTATGAGTAGTGACAAATGGATTGGAATGGGTTCATCATCTTGGAGACTGTGGTCTTGTATTTAATTGTGTCAAGTTTTGAAGTGGTTTCTCAACACCCTTACCTTGAGTGCCCTGATTTGTTACACTAAGGTGGTAATAGATCCTCTTAGGTTTCTTTGTTAGTTTGATTAGCATTTTAGTGGGGTGAGTTTTATTGATTGTTAAAATGGTATCAATGAATAGAATTTCAAGACCTCATGAAATAACACATTACTTGAAAGGTATGCCCTTGAACAAATATAGAATACCTACTACTTAGATAAATCTATAAACATGTGTAGACACTAGCGCTATTAGGAAACATCTACTTTCAATGCCTTCCCTTGACCTATAGCACCATATCAACATGAGATCTACATAGTATGAACCTTTGATTGATGTCATAGAATACAATGGATCAAGTGAGAACACCTTTATAATAGGGTCATGTTTTAAAGAACCAACTATCAATTTTTTCATCAATAAATAAGGCACACACAGAGTTTCATACATCTACACGAGCCTCATAGGATCATGCCATTTGTACGAATAGCCAAGTAGACCAACACTTAGTCTTTACAATTAATTTACCAATGGAAAGAAGGATACAATCAAATTTAATTTTATATTTGATGAAAACATCCTTGGGATTTTCCATCTATAGGATAGGGAAAACATTCCTTATTCAAGTAAGAAGTCTCTTACATATATTCCCTCTTCAACAAGTTTGTATAGGGATGAAACAAACAAATATGATGCGAAGACCCTTCTCCTTGGTCCCATGATTCAAAGGCTCTTCAATTTTGGTTTCTTGGAGGGAATATTGTCCACTAGTTTAGTTTAGCAGCTACTAACCCCCACCATTTTTTCTTGATTTCTCTCTCTTTCTCCCTTTCAAAGGGACCAAAGGGACTTACTACTTGGATTTCAGTTGTTAGATATGACTTATTTATCTATCAACAATCACTTGGGAGACGGATTAAATGACAAGATTCATTATAACAAGATGGATTGATATCTTTTCCAATAACCATCTAGCTCTACCAATAGGATATATAATTAGTTGATGGTTTCTGAGTAGTGATAGGTGAGTGAGTTGATGGTTCCTGAGTGACTATAGGGAGGGTGGGTGGATAGTGTGAATGGTTCCCAAGATTCTGACTAGTGGATAGTGTGAATGGTTCCTTCTCCTCCTCTTTCTTATGATGGATGACTGGTTAGAATGATTTGTTCCAATGGTACACTTGACTACCACCTATTCTCATTCATCTAGTCATTAAGAAGCTATGTGTAAGATTTCTAGGAGTGTAATTTTTTATTCCGCACCTCTTGGGACCAAACTGATAGTGCCACTATGTCGAGTGGGTAGTTGAATGCTAGGGGAGGTGTCTTTTCAGTGGCTAAATCCCTTGGTCATTCTTAGCTACATCAGACGGAGATAGTCTCTTACTAGCCCTAAGACAAAAAAGTGCCAAAATTTGGACTGATTGTTCTCTTAAACCATATAACCTAGGAATGTCTTGTTTGCATGTATAGGTGGATGTTAGGTCTGCCTACAAATGCCTATCTTAGTTTTTTAAATCAGTTTAATTTTCCTATTGTTCCAAGGAACACGATGTTCTAAAATGCTTCAGTTTCATCCAGTGGAAAGGTGCTAGGAGTAAAATCTTGCATTCCACATGTCATGGGGTTGAACCAACTATGCTAAAACATTAAGGTGGGTAGGTGAATGCTAGGGGAGGTCTGTTTTTGAACCCCAAGTGTCCCAATCATTCTAGACTACAGGCTTCCAGTAAAGTCTCTTAAGAGTCGTAAGAGCCAAAAACCGCCAATCTTTGATGAAGTAGTTCTCAAAGTCCACGATACCCGAGATTGTTTTGTTTAGACCGAAAACTACACCACAACTACCAATTCAATGTATATAATCCAACACATGGCACAACTACCACTCAATTACATTCATTCTAGTATAAGAATAACAATCGCATCTTTAATGTACACTAAATGAGGTAAAATTAATTCACATAGACTCATAAAAACAAGAATCAATCCTCATAACACATATGCAACCTCATGGTAACACAATATAATATCAAAAGATCAGTCCTCCAAACAAATAATGATTGAGATTAAAACATCAAAACAAAACTCCCAAGGTGCACCAACTAGGTCATATCCAACCATTGTGCAAACAACTCCTCTAAAACTATGCCACTCATATCATTCCTATCAATGGAATCCATTTCCTCTTTTATCTTCAACTTGATCTACAATTCAAAATTTTTGGAAAAGCTCTTCCTTGTCTTCCTCGTGCTTCTGTACAATGCTAAAATAATTCAATTTCTTCAATCTCTTTCTTATTGTCTGCACTTAGTTGTTCACTATATTTAGTTGTTTTGTTTATGTTGTTCAATTCTTTTTCCTTTTTCTCAACATGAGAAGACTTATGTTTATAAAACATTCTAAACATACATGTGATCTTTTGCCAATCAAATACATTTATTCAACCACAATTCATTTTCAAACAACTTGTTATAGATTCATTTTTTTCAACTCTATTCCAACATGTCTTTTCACTATGATTTTTTTTAAACCACAAACTTTGCAACGATGTAAATTCCAACAAGTTTCTCTTCTATGTCCTTCTCTATCACAATGTGAACAATGTAAAATCATCTAAAGAACACAAATCATTTATGTCACATGAGACTTCACAAACTGACGGCTTGATTTCAACATTCATTCTCTTTTTGGCATGCTACAAACAATTGTTTTAACTCATCATTTTGATCTTTCAATTTTAAATTTTCTTCTTCTAGCTTCTTCAAGTTTTCTTGCAAATCTTCATTCCTTTTTTCTTTAACCTTATCAAATAACTTCAACTCTTCTTCTAATTCTTCATTTTTCTCTTGAACTTTCACCAATTCTTTTTCCAGAAGATCATTTTCACATAAATTTTCATACTTTTCCTTTCCTAACTCCTTTATTCTTTCCATATATTCTATATTACTCTTTTTAACATTCATCAATTCTTTATTAACTTTTTCCAATTATTCTTTCAAAAATTCCTTTTCACCCCATAAACCTTTAACTTCAAACAAAATTTCAACTTACTTCAAGTGATCCATAGTGACACCAAAATCCATTTCCAAACTTCCTCAACACTTCAAACAATGTTCATTGCATCTAACAATAATTAAATAATTCACTCTACCAAAACTCTTAGTAACACACTCGCTACAAAACAATATATTCTCTGCATCCTACTCCCTTACACAACCTATCAGAGGTCCATCATGGACATGATAGAAAACATAACATGATACATGGCCAACAGTTTAAAACATTCAAGCATAGCCACCAATAATAAATAAATAAATGAATTCCAAGGAAAAGAAAATCAATTCCAACAATAGGGCATAAAAATGTGCGCAATTTCATTAGTAAATCCAACATGACCATCAAGGTCACATGATAAGTAAATATCAAATTTTGATGGCTATACTTTTTCATAAATAAAAATAAAATTTCAATGTTGGTCTTTACAATGTTTAGAGAAATTATCAAAGTCAAATAAATAAATATCAAAATTCAAAAGTTTCACATTACATGAACTATGTGACTAATTCTAGCCACTAGAGAGGGAGTACAATGTTACACTACGCCTGGATCCAAAATTGGGGAGAGTTAAGAGAACCCACTCAATCATACAAACAAACAGGTCCTCTAAGACTCCAAACACATCTATATCATGAGATAATTTCTAATTAACCATACAAACATCATCCAATGATGTTGGAAGTGAGGTGTCTTCCCATTCAAGGGAATCACAATCATCATACAGTCATACACTAGCAACTTCTAAGCATCCTCCAGGATCTATCTATACCTGAAATCAATGTATCCCTCACACCACACATGCAGGGAAGACACAACAAAAGAAGGCACATGCTACTCACATCATGCCATCACACAAGGACCCACACATGCTCAATCAAACTGAGAAATGCTCACCCTAGAGCTCCCAATGTTGAAACCGTGCTCTGATACCAAATGTAAAGTAATCATTCCATCACAAAAGTTACACGAAGTAAATAATCCACTTAATTACCACGTCTCAAGTAAAAGATAATCTCATAAATATGAATCAATAAAAGTCAATAAATCTTACATAATCACGTGCTCAATCTAGGTGATAGCACTATAAAAGAATATACAAAGTCTAATTGGCTTTCATGCAATAATTCATCCACTCACAAGTTACAATAAATATGTACAAAAAGCATAATAAATCAAACAAACTCTCTAGTTGCCATGAACCCAAATGGTCCTCTTGCGAGCCCAGAGACGGGAACATCGCTTAGACACTTTTCCACCCAACCATGATGCAATTACGCTTCCCTGGATCCCTTCATGATATGAAGGAAACCCATCCCTGCATGAAATGTCTAGCTACCTAGAAACAACTGGCAAGAGGGAACACCCAATGCAACCTGAAGTCTAATGTGCAATTCTAAATAATAAATTTATTCAGATTGTCTCACAAGAGGATGTGGCAGAGATATATATCAATAAAGTTTTTATAGATAAAATATTCATCTTTTTCAATGACTGCTCACTTCAAAGGATCTATCTTGGACATGATCTTTTCTTGTTGGTTCAACATATAGTGCTACAACTTTTGGGAAGCAAACACTACTGCTAAACACGCTCACTCCATGGGGGTGTAATTGAGCTCATATCCCACCAGGGTACGACTAATATAGTAAATTGTTTGTTCTTTCCCGAGTCATCATTCTATCTAGGAGTGCTCCCAAGGCTACTAATGTAGTGGATATATATAGCAATAAAGGTTTTCTTGAGACTGGTGGCATTAACACAAGTGGTGTAGCCAGATATTGCTTGAGTTGTTCAAAAGCTTCCTGACACTTACTATCCCATCTGAATGTGACATCTTTGTGGAGTAAGTGTGAGAAAGGTTGACATTTATTTGATAGTTGTGAGATGAAATGCTGAATGGATTACAATTTATCCTAAAGACTTCTCAACTGCTTGAGGTTGGTAGGAGGAGACATGTCAACTATTGCTTTGACTTTTGCAGGGTCAACTTCAATGCCTCTACGAGATACAATGTAACCCAGTAGTTTTCCAGAGGTTACTCGGAAGACACACTTCTTAGGATTAAGTCTGAGTTGGTACTGCTCTAGCCTATCAAAGATTTGCTCCAACACTTTTAAGTGGCCTGCTCTAGTATATTTACCTAAGAGGTCATCGACATAATCTTCCATGATGGTATGAAAAAGATCGTGAAAGATAACTATCATTGCTCGTTGGTATGTTGATCTAGAATTCTTGAGGCCAAAAGGCATGACTTGCCAATAGTATGTTCCCTAAGGACATGTAAAAGTTGTCTTATGTTGGTCCTTAGGTGCTATCATAATTTGGTTGTAGCCAAAAAAAACCATCCATGAGGGAAAGCATCTCATGAACTGCCGTCAAATCTACAATTATGTCAATGTTGGGCAGCAGAAAGTCCTCTTTAGGACATGCTTTGTTTAAATCTTGGAAGTTAGAACAAATGCAGATGCCCCCATTTGGTTTGGAAATAGGTACAAAGTTGGAGACCCACTTTGTATAATTGATGGGATGTATGAACTTGGTGTCAAGTAGCTTCTCGAGTTTAACTTTTACCAATAGTGCTATCTGTGGATGCATTTTGTGGAGTTTTTTCTTGACAAGCTTAGCACCTGGAGACACTGATAGGTGATGGACTACTAGTGCATGATCCAATCCTAGCATGTCAGCATAAGTCCAGGTGAAGTTATTTGCTCTTTTCAGGAAAAACTTGGTGAAGTCCTTTCGTTCTTGTTTTGACAATGATGCTGCTAAGAAAGTAACCTTTGGATCTTGCACTGTGACAAGGTTCATTTCTTGTGACTATTCAACCAATAATGAAGACCTCTCCTGATATTTTGATGGTGGGGGAAGGTCAAATCTTCCATCCTTGGGCGCCTCAAAGAGGTTTTCACCATTGGATGTGTCCTTTCTTTCTACTATTTTATGATTAGAAGGTACCACAACATGGTTTTCACGTGGGGATCTATTTTTTTTATTTGCACTTTTGTGACTAAAAGATTTGACATTCTCCCCAAAATATGAAACAGGAGATAAGTCCATTACAAAACTTGCCTTATGGTCGACAAGTGGGATACTATCCTAGAGTCCCAAAATTTTTGCTAAGGCTTAGACATTCTGAAAGGTATCAAGGATTGGAGCCCCTTGTTGGTCCCAATCGACTAGTTCCGGATGTACAAGGGAAATGTTTTGCATTTTTGTTTGTGAGGTGAGGGAGATGGATGAGATCATAAAGATGGATGTTTCCTGAAATAAATCAGTAAGGTGTAGGTAAGAGTCGTCGATAGTATCCTCAGTAGAAGTCTCAACCACAGGAAAAGCCTTCACTACTTAATTAAGGATAAATTGAATATCTGAGGAGCGTGGTACCTCCTTACCATATCCTAACCCCTACTTGTTATTTTTCATGGTCATAGAGATGGGTTCTAGAGTTCCTTGTTCTTGGATGCCAAGTCTACCTTGTCCTTTATATCCCATATTTTTGATAATGTGGAGACCTTTGTTGTATTTTTCAATCGATAATATTACGAGATCTTTTTCATCTTGGTAGAGCCAAGAGGAGATATCTTCAATACATTCATCTTTTAGTCTCCCCCCATGAGTGAACACTATTAGTTGCATTGGTATGATGACCTTCTACTTGCCTTTGCCACAAGAGGTTTACCATAGGACTTAGGCGATAAAGGCAAGTTCCCTACATAACAAGATTTTTGTAAATCATATTCTCCTAACCCAATGTCCTTATACTAAACTTTGACCTTAGGAATGGGTTGATTAGGTGGAATTTTGGTTAAGGTGGATGGATCGATGTAAGAGGATGAAAGTTGTGTGGTGATATTATTAGGGATTTGGTTTGAATTTAGATATTTGCCTTGCATAGTGCGACAAAATTCAAAGCGTTGGTATCACCAAGAATGGTAATTCCCATACCATTAAAGGGAAATTTCAAACACTAGTGGTAGGTGGAAGGTACGACCTGCATGGTGTGGATCCATGGGAGACCAAGGATAATATTATATGGGAGGTCAAGGTCCAATACTTGACACCGGGTTTCTACTAAGGCATGACCCACTCTGATTTGTAAATGAATGACACCTTCTGATTCTCTTTCAATATCATCATATGCTTTGATTGTCATAGTATGGGTAGAGTCAATAGCATCTGCATAATATCCTAACTATTTTAGTAGTTTAAAAGAACAAATATTGAGACCAACGCCACCATCTATAAGGATTCTTTTGACTTTGTGCTGGTGTATGTAAACTTCTATGTTTAGCGCTTCATTATGGCATGCATTTTGGAATGGAAGGTCTTTTTCTGTGAAGACCAAGTGATGCGAAGAGGCAGTGTGTCCTATCATGGCCTGGAATTGTGCAATGTCAATGTTGTCAGGGAGAGAGGACTCCTAAAGTGCTTTTTCGAGGATGACTTTATGCTCAAGTGAAGTGCGAAGGAGATCAAGGATGGATATAAGAGTTGGTGTTTTTCCCAAGTGATCTAGGAGGTTATATTCAGAATTGGGTTAATTGTTTGGTGTTGCCCCACAAAGGGTAACATGACCTCGATGAGTAGTGATAGCACAATCAGGGGCTTTGCCCTTGATGGTAAGAGTGGACATAAAACTTTCTTTGAAATGGCCAACGATGGAATCGTATTGACCTGACATATTATCGACACCTTTACCTTTATTGGAATTGTTTCCCTTACCATGAGGTGGGAATGGATCCATATAAATATCAAGGTCTTTATTTGACGTGGGTTTGGGAGCGTCATCTATGACAACATCTCTGCAATTGATGAGGTTTTCTAACTTCCTACGCCCAGGTGTTTTATGTCGTTTTACTCTGTGGTATTCACAATATTCATTATCTTTATACCACGAGGGTTTGAAAGCGGGCTCATCATATTGTTTAGCTTTAGGTAATGTGATTAAACCACTTTGGATAAGTCTCTTAAGGATAGATTCGATGGGTTCTCCCAAGGGAGTGAATCTATGCTTGGGCGCAAAGTCTTGTTTGGGTTGTTCCCTTTGAGTGGAGAGAATATTCTTTGTTGGTGCTTGAATGTTAAGAGGTGTCTAGACAGTTTGGATGTGTTTGGTGTCCACAACACCATCATTGACAACATTTTTGTTTTTAGCCCAAAAGTGGGGCTTGTCATTTGAAGTTGGGGTGTTGTCCTTTATTTCTTTAAAGATTTTTACAAGTCCTTTAGTGATAAGGGATTTTTCAAATGTTGGTTCCCTTGGAAATGGTTTCTTCAAAGGAGTTAGCACATTGTATTTGCAAATGGAATCCAAGTTTAGGATTCAAATTTTGGACAAAGATATGTACTAACTGTTTCTCAAGGATAGGCCAAGGGAATTTGTTGGCCATATTTCTCCACTTTGCAGGAAGGAGATGAAAGTTTCACCATTTCTTTGTTTATTGTTACACAAGTCTATCATGGAGACTTCATGTTAGATGTTGAAAGAGAAATGGGAAATAAACTTCTCAGCTAATTCACTAAAAGATTTGATACTCATAGGTAAGTGTGAAAACTAGTCCATGGCTTACCCCCTGAGACTACGGGGGAAAAGGCATAAAATATATGCATCATTGTTGGCAACCTCTAAACAAGCCATGTAAAATTCCCTTAAGTGTTCTTGAGGATCACATTTTCCTTTATACTTGTTGAATTTGGGTATTTCAAAGTTAGTAGGAAAAGGGATCATTGAAATAGATCGATCGAATGGATATGGACAAACTTTTTAAATGAGAAAGTCTTCTTTGTGTTTTCGAGTGAAAGATCTAAAGTCTATTTTTGCATGTTGAACAATTGAAGCTCGATTCTAAATGTTGGTGGGGGTGCAAAATTCTGTTGAATGTTGGATGAAGGTGGTTGTTGATATTGGTTTGGTGGTTGTCGATGTTGGTTTGGTGGAGAAAGACCCTGGTAGAAAGAACTATGTTGGTGAGTTGTGGTTGTTGGTGTTGGTGTGGTGGAGCAAGACCTTGATTTGATGAACTATGTTGGTGAGATGGTGGTTATTGGGATATGTTACAAGGGTTTGTGTAAGTTTAATAGGAAGAACCATGTGGGGGATTGGTAGATGTGTTAGAAGTGGAAGATTAGACTTGGGATATTTGTGGAGGATTAGCATGAGAGTTATTTGGAATAGATGAAGATGGTTGAGAGGTTTGTTGAGGGTTAGCACAAGAGTTATTTGGAATGGAAGAAGATGGTTGAGATGTTTGTGAAGGGTTAACATAAGAGTTATTTGGAATAGAAGAAGATGGTTGAGATGTTTGTGGAGGGTTAGCATAAGAGTTATTTGGAATAGAAGAAAATGGTGGAGATGTTTGTGGAGGGTTAGCACTAGAGTTATTTGAAATGTAAGATTGGTGTTGGTATCCCAACATGTATGAAGGTGTTAGAAGTGGTTCAAGTGGTGTGGGATTTTTATAGAGAGGGTTGTTGAATTGGTTAGTGAAGGAAAGAACCTCTTGAGTGGGTGGATTTTGAATAGTAGGTGGTAAGGTGGATGTGGTTGGAAATGAAGTGGGACGTCCTCCACCCATGGCGATAATGGAGATGTTTATGCTGTTGCTCCTGGATTTGGGATGTATCAAAGATGCTATGCAACTTAGCTCCTCTTTTGGCAAGTAGATGAAAGAAATGATTTCGATTGGAATCCAAAAGTTTATCTAGAGCGTCTAAGAACTTGGGATCTTGAATGTTTTCATCAAGGTCTTGGGATTATTCTTGAGTTTGTTGACTTAGACTTTGAGATGAAGAACTTCCTACTATGTACCCTTTTGGGACAAAGACTTTTGAGTCCATGCCTATGGTAAACTTGGAGGCACCAATAGGTACTTCGGGATTGCCTTGAGGTAGATTTTGAGTGTTTTCCATAGCTTTTTTGTGTTGAGATCTAGTTAAAGGCATATGATATGGAAATTTAGATGGATGTCAAAGGGTGGATGAAATGGATGAAAGGATATGTTTAGACTTTTTCTAGGAAAAGAATTGAGACTGTAAGACAATTTAGATGGATGATTGCTTGGTTAAAAGCTATAAATCTAGATCAAATGATTATGGGATGGTGGGATTTTAGATTATCTACCAAGAAATAGACTAATGATTTCAAGGCAAGACAAGATAAAAGGATAGTGAATTTCACTAACTTAAAAGGAGCCACTCTCTTAAGCTAGGTTGTTCACTAGTTTAGTGGATACTAATTTGTCTATGAATTTAAGAGAGGCAAATTTCTTAAACTAAAGACCAACTAGTGGATTTTTTTTATCTAGATTTGGGATTAATAGCCAAGAGGACGAAAAGCTGGTGTGATGTTTGGGATAAAATTTGGAAAAATGATTGTGGTATGAGGATGGAATAACCTTATAGTCTCAAAAGGATGAATACTTGAAAAGTCTAAGACAAAATGGAATGAGGATGGATGTGTATGATCTATGAAAACTTGGAAATGTATGGGAGAATGTAACAACAAGACCAAAGTGGAATGGTTGAAGACTAATTTTTTGGATTTTTGAATTTTTTTTTGGAAAATAATAATGCAAAAGGTTAAGACTAGTTTTTTTGGATTTTGGATTTTTTGGAAAAGAATAATGCAAAAGGTTAAGACTATTTTTTTTGAAATTTTTGGATTTTTGGAAAAGGATAAAGGAGAGGTTAAGACTAATTTTTTTTTTGGATTTTGGATTTTTTGGAAAAGAATAACACAAAAGGTTAAGACTAATTTTTTTTTGGATTTATGGATTTTTGGAAAAGGATAAAGGAGAGGTTAAGGCTAAGTTTTTTGGATTTTATGGACGTATTGTTTTTTTTTTTCTTTTTTGGATGGTAGTAGTTTGGAATATCTCTGGCAAGAGAACAAACACAAATACATAATGAAAATTTTGACACTCATAACACTTTGGAAGATTGTGTGCAAGGATATGAACCTTCGTGGATAACAAATGGTGAATACTGGGTCTATAAAAAGAGAATACACACCAAACACTCCATTTTGCAACAACCTAGATATTATTCAAGTAGGATTGAATCATAATGTGGGCCCACATGATTGAATACTTGTCCATGTTCTTACCTAACTAAGAACACTTCACCAAGAGTAGATAGCTAGGGATAAGGGCGTTGCACCCAATACCCCGTTCCTTGAAGGATTTTACGCCATGCCCAAAGAATTTCTATCTCACCTACAAGGAGGTACGATGGTGAGTAACTTCAAGGTACGATCAACATCCCTTGCACCACACTACAAAATGACCAATGGTCTTAGCTAGGATCACAAGGTTTCTAGAGAATCCCCAATATACGAAAGGTACGAGGGGCACAAATCTGTGAATGGGGGTGTCCCAATCAACTAACACTCAAGAATACAAGTCTTGGTGGACCATGTATCCCGAAGGTATTTTTCTTGGAGGTGAGAGGGTCCTTCCTTTGAAGTCAAGTCTTTCGATACTCACGACATTTGTATACCGCACCAGAACATGTGGTTGGGGTCATCCCTAGAGGTGATGAAATCCCCTAGTAGGCACCCTAGAAAGGATATCAAGCACTTTTGATTCTCAAGATCATTTTTCAATGTGAGAGAAGAGCATACGTGTTATTCTCGAGTCCCTAGGAAGAAAGCAAATGAAAGTAGTAAATGAATAACCTAGTATTTTTGATCTCCAAGATCACCTTTCAGCGCAAGGAGAGAGCATATGTACGTAGGTATTCCAAACACGGTAGACAAGATTGTAAATTCCTTTAATAACAAAAATGAAATGTTTGCTAAGACTTAGTGGAAAAAAGATAATTATTTGACAATTGTCCTGCACCAAGTTCATTAGTAATTTCAAAAATGCTTTTGCTTTGTCACGCGTCCTGCACCAAGTTTGATTAGTAGTTTCAACAATGTTTTCTTTGACCAAGGTAAAATGTTGCACAAAGAGTTAGTTCCAAAACTCGAAAAAGATTAATTTGAAATTGAAAAGAAATGACAGAAAATATAGAAACAAAAAACATAGAACTAAAAAGCAGGCAGAAAACACATAAAACAACTCAATATAGAGAGCAACTTACTGATTTTTACCTCTTTGCAAAGGCGCACTGACAACTGACAAAGGCACGTCGGTAGGTTGCAAAATCGCGTGATAGGTTGCGAAAATGCACTTTTAGATGATTGATTACATAGTCACAAGCACACATTTAGAGGATGCAGGTGCATTGATTGGTTGCAAAGGCGCGCTTCTACAGAAACAAAAGTGTGCTTCTAGAACAGTGAATAGGTACCTGCCAAAAACATAGAGTCATTCTCGACAAAAAGAAAATTTTGATGATCTGAGGTTGATCTAGGGGTCTGGAAGGACTGATCTAAGGAGTTGATAACTGCCAGGTTTCTACACAGACAAAGACATGCTTTTGCGGGGCAAAGGCGTACTTTTGCACATAACCTATTTCAGGCTAAGGAATCGATAGAAAAACCTGTTGAAATGAAGATGTCAGAAGATGAGTGGACAAAGTTAGAGGTCAACAAGATAGAGAATGACAGAAACAGGGGAAAAATCAACTAAAATAGCCCTAAATTTGCAAAAACATAAACACTTTGTTAGACAACAAAAGCACGCTTTTATAGTGCAAAGGCACATCATTTCTCGACAAAGGCGTACTGACCTATTGCGTAGGCACACCGACATAGTGCAAGGGTACACTTTCACAGTCAAAGGCACATTTCTGATCCTGTATCACGAAAAGTACATTATTTCTTCCTACAAATGTTAGATTTTAGGGATGTGGGTCCCATCGAGTGTGCCAAAATGTAATGGTCAAAATTTAGAATGTAATAATCAACCAAAGAAATAAGTAAAACAATACAAATTACCTTTAAAGCATACAAACAAACCACACTGATGGAGCGTACCGAGGTATCACCCAAACCTCAAGTTGATTGCTCTTTGCTCTTTGGTATGTGGATTGCTCTTTCGTCAACGTAAGTTCATGATCTCCCAAAATGGATGATAATAGTGATAGTGCAAGTTTACTTGGATGAGAGATGATAAAAAATGGAAAATGACATTCAATTTATAGACTTGTTGAAATGTAGATCAACGGTGGAGGAAGATCAGAAAGATCAATGGCTGAGAATAGTTGAGAGAATGTGTACGAATGAGAGAGGGACAAGTGTCCTTGCCCTCTCTTGAATCATGGAAGTTAACAAACTTGATTAGGGAGTTGACTGGATTGATTGATTTGTTAACTGGGTTGATTGATTTGTTGACTGATTTGATTGATTAGTTAACAAAATTGATTGATGAGTCAACTCATTTGATTGATCTATTAACTGATTTGACTAGAGGAAATTACGGTGTGTGAGGCTAAATGGGAAATTAAATAAATAATTTATTTAATTTCATGAGCACATGTGATAAATGAATAAAATACTAAATTTTATTCATTTGGAGGGAAATAGGATATTTAAATAAATAATTTGAATTTATTTATTTAAAGTGGAGAGAAATTTGATTAATTAAATAAATAATTTTGATTTTATTTATTTAAAAGGGAGGGAAGATGACTTAAATAATTTGGATTATTTAATTAATATAGAGGAATATGATGATTTTTGGTGAATTAACTGAATTAGTGTGGAATAACTAGAATTAGGTGATTAAATGAGAAATGATGTGAATGTGGTACAATGAGATGAATGATGCATTGGCAAATTTCAGGTGTCTACACTACCCACTTCATGACATATTGTGTAGAATTGCTTCTTCAACAAGTCTTTAAAGTCTTCCCATTTTGAAATTAGAGGAGCTTTTCTCATTTGCAAGAAAGTAGCTTATGCATCATACCACATCAAAGCATGGTTGGATGGCTTCAATTAGGTGAATGAACTACTATTTCAAGGATTAAAATTGTGCAAGTTGAAGTAGACCTTCATTTGTGAGATCCATTGGTTCAACTTCTTTGCATTCACTTTCCCATCAAAAGGATAAATTTCTACCTTTGCCTCAACTTTGAATGCAATATTGTTGCCACTATTTCATGTTTCACCACAATCATAAGTGGTCCTTGGCTACTCTTCTTCTTTGGGAGTCTCTTGCATACAATCTTTGTGTGATAGTAAGTTAAATACTCTCAAACATGTCCTTTTTTCCCATGTGTCAAGAAATAATGGCAATGCCAACTTCTAACTTCTAAAATCTCTCCTTAGCCTCGTTTATATCTATATTACTTTCATGTATCATCCTCCATTGTGCTTGATTCTAGTTTAGGGCTCAAATTCACTCAAAACTTTTCTTCCACTAGACCATGTAGTGGGCAAAACACTTGGAACCCACCAAAAGTCTAAAAAATAACAAGCCATAGGTGTTCCAAACCTACTCAAATACTTTAATCTAATCTATAAATTAACTAAGATACTCCTAATTTGCTCACCAATTATGGATTCTAGCCTTTTGAATACTCAAAACCACTTTAGAATGAGTAATAGTTAGTGTTTACCATCCTATATCCATGGGATAATAGTTAGTGTTTACCATCCTATATCCATGGGATAATCATACTTATGCATCCAAACAACATCATATACATAAAGTAACAACAATATGAACCATGACAATGACTTTAGAAGACAAGTATTTTGACTTGGAGATACCTTAGAAAGGGAGAAAACTCTAATTGAGGGGAAAATTGCTCATCTCCAATATGTAGTAGTCAAGTACTGTCAAGTACAATGTATATAAGGTCTAAACACAACCCATAAGAGCTCCAAGATACATCACTTTGTTTCTCTATTCCAAAAACCCTGCTCCAATGGTGTCTTAGTATATAAAACCTCTTGCTCTACAAGTAAACATGAGTTCCAACCCATGTGGAAATGAATAGATAAAACCCTTCAACTTCTTTGTTTTGCATGAACATGAATGAGTTCAATTCTTCTCAGAGAAATAGTTCACCAATCTTGACGAACTCAAAGAGGCAAATGCTTGTTTCTTGTGGCCCATTTTATGAGTTTTCTAGGGATTTTTGCATATTTGCCACTTGTGTAAGTAGTGAAATCACAAAAATTGGAAAACCCAAAGTTCTATCTTCTACCCTATGATGCTCCAAATCATCATAAGTCTTCAACAACCTTGCATGCAAGTACTTGATGCTCCAAAACCAACAAAACCCAACTCAATCTTATTAAGGGACTCCTTGACTAGTCTCTCTTGATTGAAATAGAGAAAAATATACCTTTAGATTATAGTCAAGATCTAATTTTCTAAACATCTTAGCACCTAATTTGTTTCTTTTAATGAAATTGCTGGCCTAAAACCTAAACTCATCACTTTGATATGCTAAATCCATCATTTAAAAGTAGTATTAGTTTGTTCCTTGGGGTTTTTACCTCCCTAGGCTTGGTCACACATATAGTTTTGTCCCTTGGAAAGGCAAACATGAGGGTAATGAGATATGACTTGATAATTGAAATAAATTATAAATTAAATACAAAATAAATTAAATGTGATGTACTTAGCTCAAGATTTGATGATGGAGAAGTGATGTGGTGTAGTCAAAGATTGACGAACCCAAAAAGGGTTGTCAATCCTCACAACCTTCACACTCAAAACACAAATTTCTACACAAGGAAAGCAAATACATAACAAAACAAAAATTTTCATTAATCAATTGATTGCTTGTAGTAGCAAACAACATGGATGATAAATATTTTAATTGCTACAACAAATGCATCAACTCCTCTAGCCTACAACTCCTCTCATATCAAGGCTTCACATAATCCATCCTTTACTACAATCCCCTATTCAAACTTTAGGGGTTTTATATTCTTTTTAACTCTAATAAATAGAGTTTTTCTTTTATAACCTCTAATCTACCCTCCTATCAGTCAATCTACTAATAGAGAGTTTTTTTTTTGTCAAACCGAAAGCATCCTTCATTTATCCCCAAAAATCTTAGTTGAATGGAGAATTCAAAATATCAAACTCTAGTTATGCTCAATGTGATTTTAAATGAGTAAGTGAATATCTTTAAATACAATAACCAATAACATAAATCAACAAATCAACGCTATGTCAATTCATAATGGCGAGTGAAGTAGTTAGTAATGAATAAATTTGAAGTTTAAGTTCTAAAAGTGAAGGTTTAGATCCATGGCTCTAGAAGTGACTTGGGTCAAATCTACACTTGCAAATCTAATCCAAGGTGGCTAATAATGGGTCTAGGGATTAGGAATGCAAATTTAGGAATCAATGATAATAGGGATTATAAGGGATCAAGATATGTGATATCATAAGCCAATTTCACGCATAATTATACCTCTTGTAAATTGGTTATTACATTTACGACTTTGATCAAAGTAAATCCAAAACATAGAGAAAAACCACATGGCTATAGAATTTTCACCATTACACTTAAAACCCATTATATTTAAAAATTGTTAATGATTACACATTATTTGAAATTTATAACAAGTAATTAGAAAATATTAAATGCCATCTCCTAGAGATGGGGAACATTTTCTCAAATCATTAATAATATGTTTCTACAACAATATTTAAATAAGAAAATAGCTTCACGGTCAAGGCATGAAAATAGATTCATCCAATGAAACACAGTTCATATTTCCAATAAATCTGATTCGACGTGGGTTGTTTTCTAACAAGGTGTACATGGATGAATCCCACTCCCTTGGTGGGCCCTCCCTTAATCTCCCAGAATTTGTTTTTCAAGAAGAAATTCATTTAATTGGAGTTGACAATGAACAGAAGAAGACAGCAAAACATTTCGACCACCCTTGAATGCGGCCATTCCAACCAATCCTGGAAATCTTCATGGAAAGAATGGTTAATGCCTCGGAATTCATTGTATAAATATTTATTAACAACAAAAACTTGTTCACCACGACTCTATTCGCAACCAGACCATCAAAACTTGTTTGTCAGTGGTTTTGAAGAAAAGTATTGTTTTCTCTTCAGGTAAATCTTCAATCGTTTTCATCTTCAATCTGGGCCCCTGTTATTTTCATCTTCAGGTAAATCTTCAATCTGGGCTCCTGTTATTTTCATCCTTTCATCATTTCACTCTTCCGATCTTTTATTGTTATTCGAAGCTTAAAACAACACCAATCTCATTCCCCTAAGCTGTTTTCTCTCAAGCAATTTTATACATAGATTCCACAAAATTTCCAAACCTTTTCAACTTCTCCTTTTGTTGGCTAACATTGCTTCCTTGATCAATCATCAAAAGATGGTAGTTTAGTAGATTCTTCATATTTATTTTATAAAACTGTATTTCGTATAAGATCTATAAGAAATTTCAATATTTTATGTCCATGCGATAATGCATTGAGCTCATTTTGTCACCTTATTTTGGGTTGTATCTAGTGTTTGATATAGAATTGCATTAGCTATATTTTCTACTACTGTTGGACATATCAGATGTTGTTGAGCAACAGATTGAACCCTAGTAACATCACCACTGCGATTTGTATTAATCAGATTAATGACACATTGGTCAAAGAGATGAATAATGGGCAGATCCCACTCTAATATGTTTCATATATTGTGTTTAAAATTATGCCACACTATTTTGTTTTAGTACTCCTGATCGATCGAGTGGTATTTTCATTGAAAATTTCTACCATAATGTTAAATACAAGTAGCATAGGATCCACATTGTACCAACTAATGAAACATATTATAAAGCTAAACTTTCAATTGATTTTTGCAAAGCCATTGCCAGATCTCTAACATCGCATGCTGTTAAATATGGACAGATATATATGGGTACAACTATCCCTTTTATTTATTATCAACCACCATGCTCACTGGCTATATCTATTCAAATGCATAATGTAAAAAGGATTTGTATATGTATGCCTATGATATATGTAGGGTTACTTTCTAGATTGGGAATTCCAAGTTAGAGTTTGAAGTAGTTTTTGTTAGAGTAAAAACAATGTTAAGCTTTAATCTGAACATTGGTTTCTAACCTAGTGCTTGATTGTGCATATGTCTACTTGTAGGTGAGCACATAGTCAACTTTGGTAGGTGTGCACATGAATACCACTCCACTCAAAGGTTAGTATGTGCATTTTACACCTATTATATCACTTTTCATGTGGATAGTCAAGTATGTTGACACTATCATTTCTTACCTTCCTCTAAGTACTATATTTAGAGGTAGTGAAAATGTGCTTTAATACTGCACCATGTAGAGCATGGGTAGGCTATTTCAAGCCCCTCGAAGTTTGTAGTAGAAATTTGATTGTTAGCTTAATAGAATTGTTGCATGTCTACTATAGTGTTTGTCTCTTCCTTTTGAATCTGAATAATATTGTGAAATGTAATTTGGTAGGGGTGTTCCTTTTTAATTAGCACAACTAACCTATCATTTTCAACAATTTCTCCTACTTTTACTACTTCATGAAAATTACTGTGTACAAAGATAACCAAATCATTTGTGTCAAACATGTAATAAGCTTAAAATTAGAGATTATTCATATCATCACTATGATATCATGGTCCATCCTTAAGTGGTCATCAACAAGATTAGTCCCAATTATGTTAGTAATGCCATGTTTTGTGAATCTAACAATAACTCTTGGTCTAACCAATTAATCTTAACTATAATAAGAAAGATCATTCATAACCACTATTGATATTGTTACACACATCTTTAGTTTATAATCACCATGATCATTTTTTAATAAAACATAGAAAAACACTAAATATAATTGATGAAGAGGATGCACATGCATCAATTCAGCAATATAAATCAATATAGAGATTGCCAATAACTATAATGGAACACACACAGGTGATCATTTTACACAATTGATTAGGATTCCTCATTCCATAATTATACTAAGGTACAAATAAGAGTTTATAACATTGAACTCTTATGAGAAGTTAAGTTGGTTGGTCAAGTTAATTTAGATAGGCAACTTTATAATTTCTCTTTGAAGTGAAAATAAACTTTCATAACTAATTTCTCTTTCAAGAGCATTAATGTTAATAATAAAACAAATAACATAGGTAAACAATTGCCCCAAGGATGATCAATGAACACCCATTGATTGTCATAAAAAAATAATTATAACCTCTTAAATTCTACCAAATCTTTGTATTTTACAATCCATTATATGATAACTCAAGCTTAGAAATTCGTGAAATATTATACTCAAAGGATCAAACAAATTAAATCTCAATCCTCATGTCCATGTAGAAGAAATGACATCATGTTCCGAGTGCTTTTCCTCTAGCCATAGATCCACAAACTATCCCACCCTATTCATATATAAAGTGGAAATGGCGTATCCCTTCTAGAAGGGTCTCAACAAGGATATATATAAACAAGAAATAAGGAAAATATGTTAATGATAAGTGTAATTTTAAATAAAGCATTCAAGCATGCATGAAATGAAACCTAGTAGTAGTGAAATGTGACAAATGCAACATTAGCCAAAGACTTTTGGATAATGTGCAATCACAAACCCATGTACACCTAGACCCTATTATAGACAACACTAAATCAAACAACACATTTAGAGGTCAAGGAAAAAGAATGGGAAATTGAATTGCAAAACCCATGGTCACTATTATGATGATATCAACTTGCACTAGGACATCTAGTATTTTAGCAAGTCATCTTACTATTGTCTCTAGTTTGACCCCATGTTCAAGAACTAACATAATCATAAAGGAAATATGAAGGAGACTATTCAAGTAGTGCCAAGTGTTATTAACATTTATCCATTTTATCAGATAAGAGATTCTCTTTAAGGCCTCTGTTGTATCACTTACTACTTTCCATGCTATTATAGGAGAGATTATCCTCCTAGTTTGTGACCACCACCATACCTTATGCCAATTACTAACATAATATAGTTCACCATAGAGAGTCTCAATATTGATTTGATAGGTTATCAATAGTGATTAGTGAAAGAATATACTCTATCATTGTCTCAATCCACAATACATTGATTAGGCTACATATAAGTTTATGTAGAATATTAAGAAGCAAATGTCTTAAATAATGCATAAGTTAAAAACATAAATTCCATTAATCAAGAAAGGAGCACAAACATTTACAAGAAGGTAATAAGGTTTGATTTAGATGGGTCTCAATCCATGAACCCATATAAGGTCTCCTTATTGATCATTAGTGTTAGTATATAATATTTATACATCTTTTTATTCTAATTTACCTTAGTTTAGTTGTGTAGCTTAGGTCATTGTAAATTTTTGAAATTCATTTCACCTCATGTAATATAACTAGAAGTCAATCTAGTTAGCATTCTAGTAAGCTCCCTAATTATTGAACTTAATGTCAAATTAGATGACTGATTTCATAAGACTCATCCTATTGGTTAATTTTCAATCACCTTCAATCAATAGAGTTAATTTTCAACTATGTTTAGTCAGGATTTTATTATGGTTGGACTATAAAAAGGCATCCATGTAATTCAACTTTAAGGATGAATTATTTAAAATTGGAAGCATTTTGTTCATCTTTCAAATGTTACAATGTCATAATATGGAATTGTTAAGACTATCTTGAGTGATTTTTATGTGTCTATGGAGTTCTTGGGTGAACTCAATTGCTAAATTTAACAATTAAACCAAGCCTAGGGTTCATCAATCCTAAAAGCCTAAATATGCAAACACAAATTTAGAGATTAAGGGCTTACACAAACACACTAAACAAGCCTTAAGAAAGCAGTTCAAAATCTAATAGAGAAATAATGAACTCATCTAACTTGAAACTTATCCAAACTTTTGCTTAGTTGCTAAATAATACTTCTACTTAGGCATAATCTATTAGGCTTATTGCTAACTAGAAGGGTTGGTAACTAAAGTAGACATTGTGACATACTTACACAACCAACTATGTTAGTAACATAAGAATGCAATGTAAGCACACAACCAATCATGCTCATGGAATGTGTCAGTAATCATGGAGATATTGTTGTCCTTATATTTTTAACCGTACCTATGTTAAAAAATTTAGAACTTCATTCATGCAATTTTGCCTATCCCATGGTTCATGGAGTAAATTTGTCTTTCCTCAAGTCTAGTCCCTCAATGTGGAATAAATGCTATCAAGATGTACATCTTGAAGTATTTCGAAGTCAGATCAATTTGGAAGATCTTAGGTTCTCAAGTTGATGCAAGAGGGACTCCCTCCTACAAACAACTCAAACTCACAACACAATACAAATTGCAAATAAAAATCCCTAATTTATTTTATTGTAATTATACTCTCATACATTCAAAAGATTACACAAATCTGAAATATCAAAACTACATTCACATTCATGGCCTTCAATGGCCTCTCTCTCACAAATATGCACACATAGCCTTCATGGCTTCTTCTATAAACAATCCTTCTCACCTCTATGCCCTTCCCATGGTTTGAGATTTCCCTCTCCAAAAATCTGTCTCAAATGTGCAACAATAATACTTTTAAATATCTCTTCACCTTCAACCTTTGGCATTCCATCTATTGTTCAAATCCTCTTTCTTGCTGGGCACCATGCTCTCTTATTTTTTTTCTAACCTGTAGTTCCACTTCCCCCTTCTCACCCACACCTAGCCAAGAGAGGCATTTCAAATTCCTACCATTTTATTTTTCCCAGATTGTTTTCTTTTCCCATGCCTCCTTTAGAAAATGAAACATTTCAATTTACCATTGTAAACTTAAAAATGTGGTGCTTTCCTTCTTTTAATTTTTCTATTTTATTTATTCATTAAATCAACCATAATATTAAAGATTGAAATATTGCATGTGGTCCACAAATAGTCGGTGTCCAAGATTAGAAGATCCTCTACCTTTGATGATTTTGACAATTTTAAATGCTACAATGCATCAATATAAAAAATTAAAACTCCCTAAAAAATTCCTCATAAAACTGCATAAACAACTTTGGAGGAAAAAAATCAATTGATGCGACTACCACAAGGTGCATCAGGTTGACTGTGCTGCTGCTGGTGTGTAATGTTTTCTAGAGGGCACAAATCAACATACAACTCTACTTGTAGTTAACTTTCTCTGTGAGAGTCTTCCACATACTCATCATCTGATTGTGAGAGCAATTTATGAGAAGTAGGAGGTTGTTGCTCTTCTCTTTGTGATAAGGAATCAAATGACGATTCATCACATACCACATCTTGACTCTCATGTATCTTCATTGTCTCAGGATCTATGAGACGATAAGCTTTTGATGTAATACTGTATCCCAACAATATAAACTGGAGTGTCTTAGGATCAATCTTCTTTCTCCTATTGGCAGGGACATGCATGTATGCTGTGCAACCAAACACCTTTAGATGAGAAATTGAAGGCTTTTGTCCAGTCCATACCTCTTTTGGTGTCTTGTGTTGCAGGATCTTCGTTGGTGCCTTGCTGATGAGGTATACAGCTGTCCGTACTGCTTCTGCCCAAAATCTTTCCTCCAACTTGGCTGTGGAGAGCATGCATCGAGCCATCTCCATGACAGTCCGATTGCGACATTCTGCAACTCCATTCTGTTGGGGTGTATAGGGAGCAATTAGGTGCTGCTTGATGCCATGATGCTTCAGGTATGCCACGAACTCCTTGGAGATGAATTCCCTCCCTCGATCTGAGTAGAGGAGAAGAAGAGACTGGCCGGATTCTTTGACAACTTGCTTGTGAAAGTCCTAAAAGTTGGCAAAGGCTTCATCTTTCTTCTTGAGAAAATACACCCAGGTCTTTCATGAGAAGTCATCCACGAACAATTGGAAGTACTTATGTCCTAAAAATGAAGCAGGCATGGGTCCGCATAGATTGGTATGTACCAACTCAAGGCGATGTGTAGCATGGAAGCTACTAGCCTTGAACGGATCCTGGTGTTGTTTACCTGCAAGGCATCCAGGACATATAGGCAATGAATTTGAAATTGGAGGAAGACCTCTTACCATTTGTTTGGAGCTGAGCTGATGTAAGGAGCTGACTGAAAGGTGCCCATAGCGATAGTGCCAGAGTCCCGTAGATTCTATTATTGAGGCTGATAGAGCTACTGTAGGGGAGGAGACAACATCTAATGCAAACAGTCTATCCTTCATAAATGCTCTAGCAAGTATCATACCTTCTCTTGAGATTAGACAGGTCTTGACCCCATCCTTCACCTGGAACTCAACTTTCAGTTTGTGGTTCAGAAGCTGACTGATAGAGAGCAGGTTTGTTGTCAAACCAGGAACATACAACACCTTGGTGAGGGTACAATGGCTTGTCCCAAGAGGAATGATGACCTTTCCTATACCCTCTGCAACATACTCCTTATTGTCAGCAATTCAAACTCTATCTCCAATAGGTTGTTTTGATAGTGCATCGAATAACTCGTGATTGCCTGTCATATGCTTGCTGGCACCTGAGTCTATCAACCAAATATCCCTCGTGGGCTGCGAGGTTTGGGAGATAAGGACTAGATTGTGATGAGTGCCACAGTTGGCTATTTTTGGTTCATCTTCTTCTGATGCATCATCTTGTTGGGCCGCTACATTTCCTTTGTGCCTTCTGTGATGATGACGGCATTTGGATGGCTGAGTATCACTGCAACCAAAAAAGCCTTCTTTACTTGAATTGCCTTGTGTTAAGGCATTGTACCAACAGTTGATAGTGTCATGATTGTTCTTGTTGCACATATGACACCATCGGTTTGCGTTTGGAGGCTTTGACTGTTGATGTTCTTGTTGTTTCTGTGGCTTCTTTCCACGAAACTTCTGACCTTTTGATTGTCTGGAGATCAGGGCCTTGTCTTCAAGTTCACCTTGGACATATTGAATGGCTTCTTCTTGCTACAATAAATTCACCAATTTGTCAAATGACACATTTTGCTTGGTGATGTTCAGCGTGGTGACAAAGATTTTGAACTGAGATGGCAGTGCTCTTAGAGTAATTGGGACAAGTAGTTTGTCCTCCACCTTTTCTCCAAGTGCAACAAGCTCAGCTCGCAGTTCAGATACCTGCCGTAAGAATTCCTCAACTTTCTCACCAACTTGCATACTGAGTGTATGTAGCTTGGACTATAGATGGAGGATCTTCCTCTAGTTCTTTGCTTGGTAGATTGTGGAGAGAGAATCCCATGCCACCTTTGATGTTTCCGCATCCCGAATGTGAGGTTGAACTTCATTGGTGATGCTAAGTGTTATCAACATCAATGCTTTGGCATTGGCCTTGTCAAACTTTTGCCTATCATCTGGGTCTTCCAGTCTGGTTATGTCACCAATGACAATTCCCCATAGCTCCTCAAAAATGAGAATAGTCCGCATCTTTGTCTTCCATGCGGCATAATTTGGCCCTTTCAAAAGTTGAGCATCGGAAAGAAGCAATTTCGGGGCTGACATTGTTCACGACAAATAAAAAAATAGTACAGACAACAAATTTATTATTATTTTATTTGACAATACATTCACTTTCAAGAGGAAATTGTGGCACGGAGATGAGCACGATAGGCCTGTGCTGTGAGACGGGAACGCTTTGGTGTGCGTTCTACATCATCTTCATCATCAGCATCATAACCCTCATCTAGTTTTGCTCTAATCCTCCTTGCTTCACATTGTACATCAAATAGAAAGTAATCTAGCAATCCTTGCCTAAACAATTCATCGAATTGGAGATTACCGGTGTTTTGTAGGGGATCTAGAAGGGCAAAATAGAAGCCTGAGCTTTCTGAAATAGCACGTCTGCCTCAATGTGGATCATTCGCATGATTAATGGCCACACTGCTAGCATTGGGTGCGGTGGACATTCAATTTTCTTAGTTTATGTCATATTAATATATTATGCTAACACCTGCATCATGTCTTGCAACAACTGTATACATGTATGGAAAAACAAAATCCATCTATATTCTCTCTACATTCACATCTTTTACACTCACTATTTCATTCATCTCAACATGCAAATCATCTTTCACAAATTCAAAAGGGTATAACTTTAACTCTTTCACCTATTCCTCTACTGCTACTACAACATTTGTCTTCTCACTATCTACTACAGTCTTTTCATCTACATACAATCCACTCTCATCTTCATCATAAAAATAAAAAATATTATGCATTACGTCTTCACTGCAACCTTTTTATCACCATTGTCTATTGCCACATCTTTTTCACCTTCAATATCAACTACAATTTCACTTTCCAATACCTCTACATCCTCCAAAGGACTCTCAACCACTATTGCGCTCTCCTCTTCTCAACCTCTATACTTTCCTCTTTCTCACTTTCTTATTCTATGCCTTCATCATGGCTTACTACTGCAATCTTCAATGCCTCTAGTCTCGCCTCCACTCTTCTCAATTCCTCATGAATTGCCTCTTCATCTTCTTCGTCTTCCTCCTCTGTACACACAAATCTATCTTCAAACAAATAATAATGGGACTGCACCTTACCCATATTCTTTTTTGCCTTCCTCTTTTCCATCTCTCAATTTTTCTCTATCTTTATACTTTCCTCCAAGGCATCCATCCTTTTGAAAATCTCTACACGTTGTTCTTGAATTTTGACCCAACTTTCTTCATCCAACCTTCTTTCCTGATTCTTAAGGTCTTACCTAAGGCCAAACTCATACTCTGCTTCTTCTTTGACATTTCTACAAACACTTACCACATACTCTGCAACCTGCACATACAACTCTCTCCGCGGCTTCTCAGCTCTCAATTGTTTAGGACTCCTTGCACACCTGCAACAATTATTTCAAGCTCTTCAACACAACCGCTTCCACATGCAGGTCCTAGTGTAAAATCTACATGCTCAAGACCTCTAGCTCTAATACCATTTGATGCAAGAGAGACTCCCTCTTGCTACAAACAACTCAAACTCACAACACAATACATATTGCAAATAAAAATTCTTGATTTATTTTGTTGTAATTAAACTAGCATACATTCAATAGATTACACAAATCTGAAATATCAAATCTACATTCACATTCATGGCCTTCAATGGCCTCTTTCTCACAAATCTGCACACATAGCCTTCATGGCTTCTTCTCAAATAGTCACTCCTCCTCATGTCTATGCCCTTCCCATGGGTTGAGATTTCCCTCTCCAAAAATTTGTCTCAAATCTGCAACAATAATACTTTTAAATCTCTTCACCTTCAACCTTTCAGCATGCTCTCTTATTCTTTTTAACCTACAGTTCCACTTCCCCCCTCTCACTCATGCCTAGCCAAGAGAGGCATTTCAAATTCCTACCATTTTATTTTTCCTAGATTGTTTTCTTTTCCCATGCCTCCTCCAGAAAATGAAACATTTCAATTTACCATTGTAAACTTAAAAATGTGGCACTTTCCTTATTTTAATTTTTCTATTTTATTTATTCAATAATTCAGCCATAATATTAAAGATTGAAATATTGCATGTGCTCCACCAATAGTGGATGTCCAAGAATAGAAGGTCCTCTACCTTTGATGATTTTGAAAATTTTAAATGCAACAATGGATCAATATAAACAATTAAAACTCCCTGAAAAATTCCTCATGTAGCTGCATAAACAACTTTGGCAGGTGCCTAAAAACTGACTTTTACATAACCTTTTCCTAGAAGCTCATATCCATGTGAAATCTTTCCGAGATGTGTAGAATGTTATTATGATGCTTCCCTCCAAAGGATTTTTCTCCAGATTTTATGAAACTCGAGAAATTAAAATTCCCATAGAACTGCTGACACAAACTTCTGGCATTAAACTATCTCAAATGGTTGAGAGTTTGACTACGATTCTATTTGCCATTTGGCAAAACATAATCAAGAATCTTCTCCTAAAAGGATTTTTTCTCATCTCATACGGATCTCTAGAAACAATTGTTTTTGTGAAACTGCCTGCGAGAGCCTTAAAATTGCGACAGGGCAAAAACTTGGATTTTGAATTTTTTTTCCAAATCTATGGATTCCTGGTACTAAGAGATGCCTAAAAACACCAAAGAAAACCAAAACACACTCCAAAACTGAAATTTAACTAAAATATTTTTGGGTGATGCAAGATCGCTTGTGGACCTGGATGCTCCTGCATAACAAGTTGACACAAGAAGACTTGAAAATGTTACAAATTTTTAGTACTTACAAAGATGTGGAATTCATGTGCACTCATGCAAGTGTATGTGGGCTTTCTTTCCAACCTTGCAATACTACAAGGTTATATAGCAATAAATTATGGGATTCTATTATTGTTGTGCATATAATGCTAACTTGCCTTGTACCTACTCCTCAAAAGTCAGCAAAACATAATACATAAAAAACACAGGGTATTACATGGAATTGTGTAGTACTTGCACATGCTTTCAATATTTGCAAATTGATTTTTGAATTATGCACCTTGTAGTTCTACATTTTAAACAAAGCATCACATAGACTTCTTCTATATATGTGCAAAAAATCAATGCACAAATAATTGTCAAGCTCTCGCATCGTGCAACTCCATCAAGTCAGTGTAAAGGTTAAAATTGTGAACACTAGGCACAATTGTGCATACCATGAAAATCCTATTTGTGTTTTTTCTCCTCAATTCCCTAATGCTTAACTTGTTGAAGATACAAACATTTTATGCACCCCTACAACTTTTGCTCATTGCATACTTACTTCCAACTCCCAATTCCTCCAAGTTTAACAAACATATTTTTTTATGCATGGACTTGTGCCACTTGCACTCATGCTCTTTGAACTTGTAATTTGCTCCCTTTCTTCCATGGTTTGCATTCCCACTTCCCACAATGTTTGCAAAGTCATGACATTTTGTGTCATGTTGGCATGGCTTGGGATTCTAAGAAGATAGTAAAATGTGAAAATATTAATTGTGCACATATATGAATGGGAATTTTATAGAAACAACCTTCTAAGCTCATTTACACACTATTTCACATCTATTTGTATATGTAAAACATTTCCACACTCCCAACAAAGCATTTTTTTTTATAGAAAATCTTCCATTTCCTCCTTGGAAATCATTCCTATTATGAATGCATGCCTACTTACATGAGAATTTTTTTTGTTTGAGGAAGACTTTGTGCCTCTTTGTGCCTATACAAGCTAGGGTGTTACAAATTTGAGCCTCTCCGCTCCATCCACTAGTGCATACCTACATGTACCTCTCATCTTAGGGTTTGAGAGAGTATTTTTAATTGTTATAATAGTACATAGAACCCTAGTAGGATTTATCTCAAGCTTTCATGTAGGCTTTTGTTCAATCCTTCCATGCAATCATCTTTCATGACTTAATTCTTGCATTACCTTCCCTCACAAACATCTTAACCTAGAATGTAAGTCATTTAACTTTGCATTTTTTGAAACTTATGTTTTCTCCGTATGCCTATTGCTAAGAGACTAGTAGACTTTTGGTTGACACGTGCACATATTTGTAAAGATTGTAGTTTGCTGATTTATTCCCATGACCCACACTTTCATGATATCTGTAAATTATGGGTTTATAGACCTTTGGTCCATGCTTGCAAAAATTGCACTTTGCCAACCTAAATTTATGCTCTATAGCCCCATGATACTTGCACCCTATAGGGTTCAGACTCACCACACACATTTGCAACTTTTGCTAATTGCTCACCTCCCTCCACACTCCACATTTCCACAAAGCTGTCATTTTCTCACCTAACCTCTTACATTATCTATTCTAAATCCCACTATTTACTAAGGCTTTCTATATGTCATCTCTTAAAACCAAAGAGATTAAGTATGAATTCAAGAGGGTAACCCCTCCTAAAATTACATCTACATGGGTGATGTATCAAATTTAGTCCATCTAAACATGGCAAACTTTTTGAAGATGTTGTATTCTAAGGATAGGATAGTCAAAGTCAAATGCATAGTAGATAGTGGAATTATCTATTCTATTGTATTTCCTATATCAATTCAATCCTGGACATTGAATTACTGCCAGTATTGGATTTGTGTGAAGTACTATGATGCTTAAGAAGAATTATTGGTTTGGCTAATGAAGTCTTCTTAGACATTGAATTTCTAAGAGTATTAAGAAACTTTTGAAATCCCACATTATCTAGAGTATGTCACATTGACTCTCACCGCTACCACAAAGTTATTTAACAAATATCTTGGTTTATGTTGCAAAGTTATATAAACAAAAGTTAGCTAGCAAAACCTCCATTATCTACCTCAAGGTTACCCAAGACACTCTTTAGGAGTGATTTCCAAACTGAAATAAATGATTTGATAACCTAATAACCCTACTGAATAAGTTGTAGGCAATTCATTAGTTATTAACATTAATCAATAATTTAAATACTGAAACGCAATGTTTTAGGTCTTGATAGCTCAGATGCTATGTTTATAATCTCTCCATAGCTTTTTTCTCTTTTCTATCTCTAATTTTTTCTTCTAAGAGTAGTTAATCATATAATCACAAAAGGAATCTCATAAGCCTATAGTTGTTTAGAGGGGAATCAGAATCATTAAAATGTCTTAGGGATGCTGTTGAGGAAAATTAGGAGCCTTTTTAAACTAGAATTTCATAGATTTTTAAATTATTTTCTTATAAATTTTAAGTTGAAGTGAAATGTTTTGGATTATAAATTATAGTAATTATAAGAAAGTAGAAATTAGAATTTAAAAAAAATAATGTATCATGTAGATATAAAAATCATCTGGTAAAAAAATTTATTCATTTTAATCATATAACTATATTTTTCAATTCCATAATGTTGCGGGAAAAGTAAAAATAGAAGTCCAAACCCCTTCTATTAAACCCATCCTTAACCAAACTTTATTATCTTCATACCCATTTAAACTTTTATTAAGGTAAAGAATGTGGAGCATCTCAACTATTGAATGGAACCCATACTTGCATGTAACCTCTTTTATAGAACCTTCAAATTCAACATATTGTTAAAAAAGGTCTTAAAAAAACCTTCATTACAAGTTTACCATAAACTCTGATTTTCTTCATTATAAGTTTCACATAAGCTCTGATATTATCAGTGGCAGGCTAAGAAAGTGGTTCTCATACCTTCGTTATGGAATCAAGAACCAGGAGAGTTTATTCTTCTGTAGACTTTCAGTGCAGTAAAACGAAATAATGTTCCATATAGATTTATGTAGCAAGCACAATATAACAATTATATTAGTGAGAACTGGAAATTCAATTTTGCAATGCTAACTTGATCAATCAGAATTGGAAATTCAATTTTGTGATAGAAACTTAATTATGAGAACTGTAAAGAAATTCAAGTACAATATATATTGCACTATATAACAAGCCTCTAGGAGCTGCTTGAACTATTATAATAACAGTAAACTTAGCTAATTAGATTAATATCAAGGCCAGATAAACAACCGCTCAGGCAACATAGAACTGTGACCTTGAAACAAGGAAAAAGAAAATGGAAAGCTTAGTCATTGGATGCCAACAGTTTAACCATCGCATCATCTCCATTCAAAATCTTTTTGATAATTATCTGCAGCTAGCAGGAAACAGTTACAGCAGGTATTCTATTGTGGAGCCATCTCCAATGGAAGTTGTCATAGGTTGCTCAACTGAACAAGGACACTTCCAACAGTTCAACTATATTGGCATGCTTGTTTCAACAGTTCAACTGTATTGGCATGCTTGCCATTTTTCAAAGTGGATACAGTAAAAAATGTTTTTTATTGTCTGGTCTTATTTGGACTGAGTTTTATCTTATTATGTAAAAAAATGTATTCACTATTTTCTCATGTACCTTATATCGACATCCTTGCCATTGAGATCCAGCTTCATCTATACAGGATATGATTTAAAAACATTTTCCTCTTGGGTCTTCATATAATTTTATTTTTTCAATTAATATGGTTTAAGGAAACTTTAACGTACCTGCATGGATTGATCTTTTATTTTTGTTATGCATACACTAACTTGTTTTTATTGTTTGACAGATATACTCTTGAGCAAGACAATCTAACTTATATATTCTCACAGGCTTATTCTGATCTTAACACTTTTGGGGAATATACCTCCTAGCTGCAATTCTAAAAGACATTTTGAGACAGAGATAGACATGAACTCTAAAAAATTGGTGGATTTCTATTTGAAGGGTGTTAAAAACATTACTTTCATACGTGGAGTTGGAAAACATCCCGGATTTGTTGGTGATGGCATCAGAAAACAAAATTGTAAAATATGTAAAAATTTAGTGGATAGAGAAACTTTGATATGTGATAAGTGTGAAGAGCCATTTCACACTACTTGTTTGAGAAAAATAAAAAAAGTCAAAGTAAATAATATTGACAATTGGTGGTACTGTCCAAATTGTGAAAATGAGACGGAGCACAACAAACCACCTCGTATTAACAAACCACCTCGTATTGGTAGAGAGTACCAGGCAGAAATACCTGAATATATGGGTCAGCCCTCAGAGTAAGTTGAAATACTATAAATTATAGTTAATTTGCTAACAACATGATCATGACATAATTCCTTGTTTTTGTTTTCCTGAAAAATTATTTTGTTTGATCTCAGGTCTTCAGATATGCTATTGGGTGGTCGTGTTGTACCAACAGAAGAAATTGAAAAAGAAATTTTAAAATCAAACATAAACAATGTAACCATTTGATTCCATAATGCCCATAAAGTTTTATAATTTAATGTCACATTTTTTTATTTTATTACTTACTATTTCATATCACTCCAAAAATTTTATTGCATAGTGCTATGTTAAAAAAATTGATTCAATAATGGGTATTTCAGCATACACGGGAGGGAGGCCAGCCACTTGCAAATTAGAAGCCAAGCTAGCATGGCAGTCACTAAATCTTTATATTTTACTTTTCTAAATATAAATTTGTATAAACTTATAATACCATTCATTTGGATATGCCAAATATAATTTAAAATTTAATGCTTTTGTGTATACCTTATGTGTACCCATATAATATAATATAACAAATTAGCTGACATTCGTACTATCAACTAAACTTGTGTAGGGTGAATATAGAATTATATATCTCACCTTTTGGCCCCTACCTCTAAAATGGGCCCATGCCACATAAAATTATTTGCTTTTATCTTGGAATTCCTCCTTTTTGGAAAATCAAGATCTCCATCATCTTTTTCCATTTTCCATTATTTGAATGTAATTCTATTCAACTATAATATTTTATTGGTGTGCCCATTCGTCAAGATCATTTTTTTGGTCAGGAAAATAGGAAACATTATGCATTAGAGGCAGCATAGTGCACCATCAAGCATAGGAAACCTTTTGGTATAAAGTGACACTTTGTTGGGTTTCTAATCCATCAAAGTTCACTTGATCCACGTTTCTGTCCTTTTCTTAGTGGGGCTCTCTTAATAAAACTAGTTTATAATCAATGGGTGAAAAGCCACTAAAGTTTAAATGGGGAGGATCTGATCTTACAACTTGAGCATTGCTGTAGGGGGTTATTACCCCATATTAGATTTTTGGGATCATAATTTTTTTAAAGTGTCAACTTTTTCAGACGAGTTGTACCTCTTCCTTTTGTTGCCATTTTAACTTGTTACTCATTGATGCTGCATTATTTGATGTCCATTTTAATTTCTTCCTCAATGATGGTACATCATGTGATCCCCTTTTCCATTTTCCCACTACTGTCCTGATCTCTTCTCTATCATAATATCACATTAGTCTTTATTAAATTCTTGAGGAGTTGAAGTCAGATATTCTCCCCATTTTTAATTCCAAATCATCCTCTTCAATTTCTTTATTATCTGAAATTATGACCTTTTCTATTTCATAAGTAACTCAGATGGACAAAGGGGTTTAACTAACTAAAAACTGTTTTTCAATATGGCATTTAATCCCTCAGTCACATTTATTTTATCTTCTCTTTTAAACGAGTTTGAACTTGTTTTTTCATCACCTTTCTCATTTCTAACTTTATCAGCACCATTTATAGAGAGAAATTACAATCATGATTCTTCCTAAAGAACAGACATTCCCATTGTATTTCCTATTTCATTCATGATTTATCAAATTCTACAAATAAATGCTGCAGCAGATGATTGTATCAAAGCACTGAAACTCTGAGACCATTTATTAAGGTAGAGACCGGTGGCTCTCATGAATCAAGACCCACTCTTATAAATATTCTTGGGTATAACTCCTGCAATTCTAGAAGATTAGCTGCATTGCCACCAACTGGGAGAAGTTATCTTTGTCTACTTAGTCAGACTTTGTATACCTGCATTCTTCCTGGATGGAGGATCTACTAACAGAACTGGAAGGCACGTAAGGGATCAGCAAATATCCTGGAAAAACATTTGCAGTTGTTTCATTGAAGTCCTATTGATTGCTTAATGTTACCACTTGACATTCAGTAATAAGGAGCTCTGTGCGGATGTTCATATGTGTAATTAAAAATTACCATATTTGAGTTTTTAGCCATATTTTTTTGGGCTGGGTTTTAAGATATTTTAGGTTTCTTCTAAGCCCTATTGGTTCATCTAAGCCCTATTGGTTGCTTAAAATATCTTACCTGACCATCAGGGCTAAGGGGTTCTGTGTGATTGTATGCCCAAACATGTAATTAAAATTTACTAAATTTTGAGTTTCTAGCCATCATGTTTTTTGGATTTTTGGCTATGAAGTATGATAATTGCAGTTTTTGGTCCAGCATACCAAAACATTTGGGTAAGCACAGTTTTCTTCTGTGCTAGGTTAACCATTTTACAAAGACCTCAAAGTTTTGCAACATACGTTATTGCATTAGTATCTCATAAAAAATTACATAAGGGGAATTTGTAATTGATTTTTTGTGATTTATGCAGGAACTAGAAACAGCAGAGATAAAAAGACACATGAAAGAAAGCGAACAGGTACAGGAACATTCTATGTTTTAATCTACATCCAATTTCCTATGAAGATGTTTGTACTTTGTACATTTGAAATGTTTGGCAGGAAATACTAGGCAATAAAAGCTATGTTGAAATCTTTTACTGTTTACACACATACAGACACATCACACATGTACTGGTATGTATTTGCAACTATGAAAAATCTCTCAAACGGTGAAAAATATGACTACGATTTTTTTTATATTTGGCCTAATGTCTTAAAAGAATACACCTTTCAAAAGATTTTAGTTCAGCCTTCCAGAATCTTTTGAAACAATTGTTTTCGTGAAAACTGCTTTACTGAGCCTTGAAACTGTCACGAAGTGAAAACGTTAAATTTATAAATCCGATTAAATATTTGGATTCCTGCTATAGAGAGATATGAACAACCACCACACACCAAAACTGAAAATCAAACAAACAAATATTTCTGGTTGATGCCGATTGCCTGTTTGCCGGGATGCTCCTGCATCACCATGTAATTAAAATTTACTAAATTTTGAGTTTCTAGCCATCGTGTTTTTTGGATTTTTGGCTATGAAGTATGATAATTCCAGTTTCTGGTCCAGCATACCAAAACATTTGGGTAAGCACGGTTTTCTTCTGTGCTAGGTTAACCATTTCACAAAGACCTCACAGTTTTGCAACATACATTATTGCAGTAGTATGAAGTATCTCATAAAAAATTACATAAGGGGAATTTGTAATTGATTTTTTGTGATTTATGCAGGAACTAGAAACAGCAGAGACAAAAAGACGCATGAAAGAAAGCAAACAGGTACAGGAAAATTCTATGATGACCCAAGGAACAACCCATGAAAAATATTTCCCTAATATGGAGTGTCATCCTTGAAATTGCCTTGCACGCCTTTCTAAGTACATTTTCTTTAGTCTTTTAGTGCTGTTAGACCGTCTTTAGTCTTTTAGTGCAGTTCTATTTTATATTGCATGACAATTCTGGTTTTTTCATGTCTCTTATCAGCCCTTTTATATTATTTGCACCATCCTTCTAACCACGTCTTTCTGTTTCACAGTCAGCAGGAGTAACATGTGTACAAGGACGGCCAAAGAGACGCTGTAAATCAGAATACAGAAGAAATGAATGAGGGTATTAAAACTATTTAATTTAAATATTGTCAACAAAATATGTGGTGTGACCACTGTGGGATGAGGATGAGCCTCAATTTTGCATTTTAACAAAGAAAAAACTATTTCAATGGTTGCATTTTAACAAAGAAATCCTAAAGGGAACTGTAGTGTGGCTAGTTTGCCTAATATTAGGCTTCCAATATTTACATGTTTAAGGCTTTGTCTCTAATTTAGATGTTGCAAATTGTACAGTTACAGGACTCCAGCTCAGGAACGGGTTCAGCCAGTCAAAGATTAAGAGCTGACTTGGCATTGGGCAAAACCTTATCAAAATCTTTGGCAATAAATCAGTGAAGAGTTGAGAAAATTCTGATTCAAGTTTTGAATACCCTCTATTGGGACATCTCAGAATGCAGCTTATAACTTGTGTAGATATGTACTGCAAGGATTAAAAATTCCATAACTGATGAAACAAGTTAAGTTCTTGAAAAAAAATAAAACTTGAAAAACAAATTTTTATTTTTGTTATATGAATCCATGGCGTTATTATTCTTTGCTATACAAAGACGAGTAGTTTGTGTTTGGTTGTTTATCATTTTGGCATGTATGTTGATTTATCATACATTTTCAAATTCCAGTCAGGAGCTATCTAGTTAGTAGTTACCTACAGGTTCTAGAGAAACATTGAGATAAGGTCAAGTTAAACTTGTACAGAATGATAGGTGTAATACCCAAGATCTATTGATTTAGGCATATATGTACAGCCGAGGTATGATCACTCAAATGATTGGTATATTTGCCAACATGTTATGATATGATTTTAAGCTCTTTGCAGTTATGATACATTTTGAATTGGAAGAAACTGCTATCCAATTATTTAGGTGTTCCTAAAGACGTTACTAATCTGACCTAAATAACCATGTTTAGATTTTAATTACATCTGTATAAAAATGATCAATTTATGATTTTAACACTCATAATCACATACTTATAAATTCTCCAACTCTTTTAAATTAAATACAAAACTATACAAATTAGGAATTGTGAGTCTTATAACCAGAATCCAGTTGAGCTATGTTAGCCACATTATCACTCATGCAGTATCACCATCCTTGGTTGCATCTGCTTTTCCCATCATGTATGCTCTCTCCCACTGCAAATTGCTCTCTATCCTTTTGCTTTGATGGATGAACATACCCTGCACCCATTAGATTCTTGCTTTGACTGATTTCTATGGCAGCAATGGATGCCATACTCTCTTCAATAGCACCCTCTCCTCTGGAAAAATTCCTCCATCGTTTATGCATTGATGGAAGTCTGAAACTGCACCCTCTAATGCACGCCATTCTGAGTCCTTCCTTGCCATCAAAATATGTGTCTACTGGCCATGCCTTTTAGCAGAAGAATGCCTAATCATCCTCAATGGAGTTTGCAGGCTTGTCTCCTCTGACCACTTGTGCCTTCTCCAGCTACCCATCAATCACTTTGATGCCTCAATAAATATATTTGCTAAATATCAATTTGAAAAAAAAAATTATTTATAATATAATTACCACCAATGGGGATGTGATGGTATATCTAACTTTATGAATCTTGATTCAAGTGCAAAGCCTTGGTGAAGCACTAGCCACCTTAAGACATTATGTTTCAAAGAAAAAAAATGCAGTACATAAATAATGCTAAGGAAATGCTTTAATTAACTAAAATTTTAAATTATTATCAAATGATACATAAATATCATGAAATTTCTAGAGAAGGCATCATTACCAACTCAGTCTTAATCTAATAAGAGTCATTCAATCCCCTACTCACTATTTCTCTAACCTAAAAGTAGAAAGGCCTTTGACAATGTTGGCCTCATTTTGAACGTGGCCAAATTTTAAACAGATATAGTGGTCTAATTATGTTTCTAGGAAGTCATGGCATTTTTTTCGGGAGATCTGGTATATTAGTTTAAACCGTCAGATGAGAGTTAATTAATTGGTTCATCTAACATCAACAAGGCGGTTTTACAAATGGAGGGATGCCACAGAAACAATTAAATATGAAAAATGGTGTGCACTGGAGCAAAACTGTCTTATGACAAGTTTCTTAGCTTTGCTTTGCCCAGTGTGGCTAGGTCTTCAAGGTAAAATCACTTTCCAGTTTAGAGAATTTAAAGTTTCCAGTTTGAGAGCTAGGCCATTTACTACAGAAACTATTAAATTTGGATTTTTGATAAATTGGTTTTCAAATACTTTATGGCATAAATGCGTTTGATAAACTTTCTTAAGGTTTGGAAATAAAAAAAATAATACACGTCATTGGGGAGAGTTTATGCTGAAGATAAAATCTTAATTAATTTCAAGGTGAAAATTTGGAGATACATAAAGTTACTGGCATATTGGGTGGCTTCATACAGGTGAAATATTATGCCTTGCCAAGTTTTATTATTATCAGCATATTTAAGAACAGCCCCTTTAATCGGCAATTATTAGGGTTTGCAAACCCTAATTTCTTCCTATAGCCGCCTCAAATATCTGATGCTTTTGAAGATGCTGTGTCCGTAAAATATACACAGCAGGTTATTTGATATACTTCAAAACATTTCGAAGGGGAATCTTTGTCAGATATCATATTTGGCGATGCAAAATTATAACAATATATGAGCCGCCATATATAACGTGGTTTCTTGAATGCCATGATCGCAGCATTTTGTGCAATATGGATTCGTTGATCAGGTTTTATAAACTTTCAAAGGAATGTGATTGACATGTTTAAAGCCAAGTTACAAACGTTTTGCCAACATACTCCAAGTTGTGCCAAGTGGCGCTCTGAAACACGATATACGCAGAATTCCAGCAAGCGTATTAAAATGTACATTTCTTTTGTCAGATTTTGTAGTTGGAAATCCCCTGGCAGACATACGTTGCAAAATGTGGAATCATGTATCACAAATTGGAACAGGTTGAAAGATTTGTTATTTCATAGAATGCGATGATTGCTGAATGGCGCAATGAATTTGTTGAAAAGCTTTTAGAAACAAAGTTCAGGATTCAGCCAGGCGAAGTTTGAGGATTTCAAATGAGAAGGAAAGTTCCACAAGCGCTCCACTTTTGCAAATAATCCATAGGGTTGAGAACTGTCATTATTCCAGCTAATATTCTCATCTTGTGTGTGTTGGAATAGCATTTTGCATACCAGCCATCTTTTTGCATTTAAGGCCATCCAATATTTTATGTCCACTAAGTACTTATGCTCTAAGTTTTCTTCCTCGCATGTCTAGACAAGGTTGTATTATGTTGTGATAAAATATTGAGGAAATAATAAACAGACAAATATGACAACGTATATTATTGATCAAAGAGATTACAATTTTATAATAGTAGAGGAACTAAACAACTCCCTATAAATCTGGAATCTAACATGACACTTAACTGGATTGCTTGATAGCAAACTTAACTAACAATGACACATCTACTCATCTAATTGAAAGCACAAATGAAACTGCCAGCACATACACTCTTAAGTTATTAATTATTTTCTAACATCCCCTCTTAATGAATAACTTAAAATAACACCAACTCTCACATGAGTACAACATTGCTCCTCTGAGATCTCATGCACCACTCCTCCTCCATCACCATAAATGGAGGCATGTCGAGGAACCCATATTTCCTCTTACAACCTTTTATAAATGTGCTTTGATGATCCCCTCAACATCTAACAGACATATCAACAATTAATTGAATAATGCATCTTCATCTTCATACAGCCAGGAGAATTTACAGCAAAACTCCCTCTTTACTCTCTCTGAAATAGAACACATGGTTGTAAAAAATCAAATCAGTCATAGAATCAGCAAAGAATGCCTCCATACTAGCAGAAATGCTCTCCATGTGTCGATCTGATATGATATAATCAGCTTTCATGAATTTGTGGAAGAACTAGGCCAACCGCTGTCTATGCAGGTACAAATTTCCTTATAGTAAATTTCACACGCTTGACTCCTCAAGCAGGGCAGATCTTCCTTTGGTTGGCTCAGTTTGCTGCAATATGACTATCTTCCTCTGTGGATTCCACGCTTACCGCACCAACAACAGCTCGAAGCAGAGACCAATACAGACCAGGCAAATAAACATAGTCCAATCCACACACCACTCACAGTCCTCTCATTTACCTGGGCACTCTTATGAGGGAGTCATGCCCAGTCTAGCTCTGATACCCTGATAAAATATTGAGGAAATAATAAACAGAACAAATATGACAATATATATTATTGATCAAAGATATTACAATTTTATAATAGTAGAGGAACTCAACAACTCCCTATAAATCTGGAATCTAACATAACACTTAACTGGATTGCTTGACAACAAACTTAACTAACAATGACACATCTACTCATCTAATTGACAACACAAATGAAACTGCCAGCACATACACTCTTTAGTTATTTATTATTTTCTAACATGTTGGGCATGTATAAGTTGCATCCATCCATTTTCCCTCCTTAATCCTTTCATCCCATACTTCTATCTCATCATTTATCTCCTATCATGCCCTTCCTCCAGTCTCCTGCATCCCACCTACCTTATCTACTCCATCCATGTGGTGTTTTAAATTCCACTCTCTTCTTTCTAATCCAACTCTTTCCATCCTTTCGAGAGCACACCCGTATTCTTCGAAACCGCCTGCCCTCTCGAGGGGGCATCATCCCTATCATCATCCTTACGATCATCTATCCTTGTCACTCTCGCTTCAATTGGTTGGGGCATCTTTATCCCTAATTCTATGACCTTCTTCTAATCCCATCTAGCACTATGTTTTATCTTTCTTTGAAATGATACTGCTTCACTACACCATCTCAATGAGAGGCAAAATGTAGACACCTAAAATTGTCCACTCTTCATGTCACCTCGAATTCATCCCTAAACCATCACTAACTATCCCTATTCATCCTTAAACATTCTTAAACATCCTTAAACCATCTCAAACCATCACTAATCATCTCTAAATGACACTAAATCAAATTTCTTTCACCATTAATTGAATAAACACATGTTTAAATAGTTAATTGATCAGTTCCCCTTCAAACCGTGATTTTACAATATTTTTATTGTTAAAATCACTATTCATGTACTATTCACTATTCATCCATACCTGTATTCGTACTTATCCCTAGCCAAAATGATTTATTAATCATTTACCCCCTCTTCTATAGTCCAAAAAATAGATAATTTAATTTATCTAATAGCCCTTTATCCCATCCCATGAATTAAATAAATATTTACATTTATTTAATTCCCTATTTTCTACACTTTTGATTAGGTCAACTAAACTTAATTAACTAATATAATCCCCACTTTCACAATCTGAACCCTAATCTAGAATCTTGGTCAAATCATTTCCATTCTCTCAAATGTACAAAGGCATGGGTCTCTTGTACATGTCTACATGGCTTTCTTACAAAAGGCATGGTCAAGGACCCATGTACAAGGGTCCTTTTGTTCTCCATCTCCTATTCTTCCAATTTTAAATTGGGCATGTATCTATGCTTCCAATTTAAATTCAAATAAATCTAACTCATCCCTTTTCCTCCAATTTTAAATTGGGCATGTACCCGTGCTTCCCAATCTAAAATTCCAATCAAATCCAACCCATACCTCCCATCTTCCAAGACAATTTCATCCCTCCAATCTTCCCAAATCCCAATCTTGACCATTCATTCCTCCTTGATCTTAGGACATCTCCTCGCATCCAATCTCATCATTAAACTTGGCAATCTTTCCTTTCTTGAGAGCACTCAAACATCCTCATCCATTGATTTCTAAATCTAATATTAACCATCTAATTGAGTCTCCAAAAATCTATAAATTGGAGCTCACCCCTTCACAAAGGATATAAATTCTTTATGCAACTAAATGCTACTTCTTTTTCTCCAAAGACTCCATGAATTGCAAGGTTATTCTGCCCATATGAGAAGTCACCTACATCCAATATCAAAGGAGCACATCCCACAATCAAGGTTTGTATATAGTTAATTGTTTAACTTCTTTGTTTTGCATTCCTTTTTCTTAATCGGAGGTATATTGGGACTTGCATGAAATAGGTTATTGTTTTATCTTGTTTCTTATGCGTAT
Organism: Cunninghamia lanceolata; assembly: GCA_027924645.1. Classification (NCBI taxonomy): domain Eukaryota; kingdom Viridiplantae; phylum Streptophyta; class Pinopsida; order Cupressales; family Cupressaceae; genus Cunninghamia; species Cunninghamia lanceolata. Next base: position 573,862 of record BSBN01000326.1, on the reverse strand, counting down.
TTTCTAGTGTATACATTCTAGCACACCCAGTGGGAGAATGTATACCATAGAAAATAAGCATGAGAAACAAGTAAAAATAATAACCTATTTCACTCAAATCTTAAGCTACCTCAGATTGAGCAAAAAGAATGCAAAAAAAGAATTTAAACAATTAACTACATGAAAACCTTGATTTTGTGATGTTCTCCTTGATGGTATTAATGTAGGTGACTCCTCATATGGGCAACATAACCTTGCTTCTTGTGGAGTCTTTGGAGAAAAAGAGACAACATTTAGTTGCAATTGGATTTGGAGATCAATGGATGAGGATGGTTGAGAAATCTCAAGCAAGGAGAGCTTGCCAAGTTTCATGATGATGTTGGATGAGAGAAGAAGTCCTTGGATCAAGGAAGGAATGGTCAAGATTATGCTTTGGGAAGATTGGAAGGATGAGATTATCTTGGTATATTGGAGGTATGGGTTGGATTTGATAGGAATTTTAAATTGGGAATCATGGGTACATGCCAAATTTAAAATTGGTGGAAAAGGGTTGAGTTGGATTTGATTTGAATTTTAAATTGGAAGAATGGGTACATGCCCAATTTAAAATTGGAGGAATAGGAGATGGAGAACAAAAGGACCCTTGTACATGGGTCCTTGACCATGCCTTTTGTAAGAAGGCCATGTGGACATGTATAAGATGCCCATGCCTTTGTACATTTTAGGGAATGGAGAGGATTTGACCAATATTAGATTAGGGTTTAGATTGTGCAAGTAGAGGATTAGGTTAGTTAATTAGCTTTAGATAACCTAATCAAAAGTGTAAAAAATAGGGAATTAAATAAATGTAAAAGTTTATTTAATTCATGGAATGGAATAGAGGGATATTAGATAAATTAAATTTATCTAATTTTTAGACTATACAGGAGGGAGATAAATGATTAATAAATTATTTTGGCTAGGGATAAGTACCAATGCAGTTACTAATACAGGTATAGATGAATAGTGAATAATACATGAATAGTGATTTTGACAATACAATATTGTAAAATCATGGTTTGAAGGGGAACTGATCAATTAACTATTTATACATGTGGTTATTTTGTTAATGGTGGAATAAATGTGATTTAGGGACATTTAGATATGATTAGTGATGGTTTGGGATGGTTTAGGGATGTTTAGGAATGTTTAGGGATGAATAGGAATAGTAGTGATGGTTTAGGGATGAATTAGGGATGACAGAAGAGTGGACAATTTTAGGTCTCTACATTTTCCCCTCTTTGAGCTAGTGTTATGAACCAACATCATTTCAAAGAAAGATAAAACATAGTGCTAGATGGAATCAAAATAAGGCAGTAGGATTAGGGATAAAGATGTCCTAACCACTTGAAGCGAGAGTGACAAGGAGAGATGATGGTAAGGATGATGATAGGTATGATTTTCCCTCGAGAGTGCAAGTAGGTTTGAAGAACAAGGGTGTGCTTTCAAAATGATGGAGAGGGATGGATTAGAAAGAAGACATTGGAATTCGAAAGGCCACATGGATGGGGTAGATAAGGTAGGTGGGATGCAGGGGATTAGAGGAAGGGGACGATGGGGGATAAATGATATGATAAATGATGAGATAGAAGGATGGGATGAAAGGATTAAGGAGGAAAAAATGGATGGATGCAACTTATACATGTCCAAAATAATACAACCTTGTCTAGATGCGTGAGGAAGAAAAATTAGAGCATAAGTCCTTAGGGCACATAAGGTATTGAATGGTCTTACATGCAAAATGGTGACTGGCATGCAAAAATCTATTCCAACACACACAAGATATGAATATTAGCTGGAGTAATGATAGTTCTCAACCCCATAGATTATGTGTTATGATGTACTGATATATTCAAGAGCCATCTTTATTTGATATGGCATGAGATGTTATGCTCCAAGGTATAAGGAACTAGGGTGACAATGTGTCCCATTCGTAAAAGGCAACTGATTAGGTCACAAGAAACCCTATTCCATAATGCACCATGATATGGGAGACCATGATACTACTGTGGCATGTAGGCTATAGGGAATTGTACTAATGCAAGATAAAATATAATACACATACACAAGGAAACACACATGCACAAAAAATGATACAAAGACAAACATGATGTTGCCCAAGTGGTCAAAGTGAAAAGCCAAAGCTTGATGGATTGATGATGTAGGATTGTGTTGTTGACAATAAGAAGAACACAAGGATTGGGAACAATATATCCTAATGATGATGATGGATGATTTGGATCAAAGGCTTGCAACAAGGATGGGAACAAGACCATGGATGCGATTGGATGATTTTGATTATGCTGCTTAGCTCAAGATGTGCATTGATAGGGATGATATTGTGATTTGGATTTTTGTGAGATTTGGATATTTGGGGATTTGGATTGCTAGGAGAGGATTTCATTGGTTTGCATGTAGGTAGCCTTCAGCAAGATACCAGTGACAAGGGAAAGCTAAGTCTATCAATGAGGCATGAGGGGATGATGCAGATGAGGTGATAAAAGGATAATGAATAAGAAGGATGGGTGATAAAGGGATAGGAGATAAGCAATAGTGTATAATGGATAGGGAGTAAAAAGGAAAGGATGAATAGATGAAAGGATTGAGTGATAGAGGGAGGAATACAGTGCTCATACCATATTCATGGTATCAAAATCACAGATAGGGTGAGAATGTGGGAATAGGGGGATGACAGATTAGGAGGAAAGGATAGGAAATGGGGGAGGATAGGTAGGTGATAGAGAATGAAAAATGTAGGATGGATGGATGTAATAGGGTGCCAACTGGGGAACCTTTTGGTGGTGTGGAGACGTGATGTTATAAAACCAAAAAGGGATAATGGGATGAGTTATGGGAGAGGGGCCCGTAGGATGGTGGATAGAGGATAGATGATAGGTGGATATGGGAAGTGCAAAGGTGGTCTCCAGGGACTACGTTGCTTAGGAAGAGGATGCGCCACTTTAGATATGTCATCCATGGCCACCTATTATGATGGTGGGGGAGATGGATGGAAATTGTAGGATATGCTAGAATATATACCATAGAAAATGAGCATGAGAAATAAGTTAAAACAATAACCTATTTCACTCAAATCCTAAACTAGCTCGGATTGAGCAAAAGGAATGTAAACAAAGAAGTTAAACAATTAACTACATGAAAACCTTGATTTTGCCATGTGCTCCTTGATGATATTGGATGTAGGTGACTCCTAAGATGGGTAGTATAACCTTGCAATTCATGGAGTCTTTGGAGAAAAAGAGACAACATTTAGTTGCATGAAGAAGTTATATCTTTTGTGAAGGGGTAAGCTCAAATTTATTGATTTGGAGGCTCAATTGGATGGTCAAGATTGCATTTAGACATCAATGGATGAGGATGCTTAAGAGCTCTCAAGAAAGGAGAGATTTCCAAGTGTCATGATGATATTGGATGATAGGATGTGTCCTTGGATCTAGGAGGAATGAATGGTCAAGATTAGGCTTTGAGAAGATTGGAGGGATGATATTGTCTTGGTAGATGGGAGGTATGGGTTGGATTTGATTGGAATTTTAAATTGGTAAGCATGGGTGCATGCCCAATTTAAAATTGGAGGAAAAGGGATTATTTGGATTTCATTTGAATTTTAAATTGGAAGGATGGGTACATGCCCAATTTCAAATTGGATGAATAGGAGTTGGAGGACAAAAGGACCCTTGTACATGGGTCCTTGACCATGCCTCTAGTAAGAAGGCCATGTGGACATGTACAAGAGGACCATGCTTTTGTAAATTTGGGGGATTTTGTAACTCCCTACAACACTCAACCAAGAATGTGCTATAATAATTAGATGTAATGAACCAAATGAATGACTTATAATGACCCCCAAGGGGATTACATAAACAAAATAAATAACAAATGATAGAAGAAAAACCTTGAACACTAAAGGTCATGAATACATAGTTTGTAGCCATTACTCTTTTTTTGAATGATTTAGGAAAACTTAACAAAACACTTATAAAACCACCTCATGACACTTGTGAAACTTTAATGACACATATGAAACTAATATTACATTTTTGAAACTTCCATCCTATTGTTTATTTCAAGTTTGTCACTAAGAAAACTATTGTATCTCAAGCTATTTGTCAAAAATATGCTTGAGTTGTGTTTGACTCCACATATTTGGATCACCTCAAAAATATATGAAACCTTTATTTTCCCCTGTAAAAACTTGTATACTTAATTATTTCTAAAAATGATCATGTTAGAAGTGTTTGGTAGTGTTTCTAATTTGCATACTAGTGGATCTAAATATTGACTCAGAATAGTGTCTTTGTAAGTTGTACTTACTATCTTTTCATGATCCATTTAGCATGAAAACTTCCCAATTAGGAGGCTACTTTATTCTTTAAAATATTTGAATGTCATAAGATGAGGACATAATTCTCCCTCACTATCACCTAATAGTAGCACTTGGATCTTCTTAGCAATTTCCCTTTTAACACAACTTGTCAATTTTACTAGACTCATCTCATTGATATATACTAAGTGTGTGTGCACGTTTATTTGAATGTGTTTGTGTATGTGACTCTTGTGTGTGTGTGTGGGTGTGAATGAGTGTGAGTGTGTTTTTGTGGGTGTGTGGGTGTGGGTGTGGGTGTGCATGTGAGTGTGTGGGTGGGTATGCATGTGTGGGTGGGTGTGCGTGTGTGTGGGTGTGGGTGTGCATGTGGGGGTGTGTGTGTGCATGCGTGTATGTGTGTGTGTGTGTGTGTGTGTGTGTGTGTGTGTGTGTGTGTGTGTGTGTGTGTGTGTGTGTGTGTGTGTGTGTGTGTGTGCATGCGTGTATGTGTGTCTGTGGGTGCATGTATGCACATGTCCATGTGTGTTGCATGTGCATTGCATGCATGCATGTGTGCATTATTTGTTTGAATGCATGCATTGTGTATGTGCATGTGTGTGTGTGCATGTGTGTGTACACATACATACATATATACATACATACATATATATACATACATGCATATATTGATGTTAGAAACCACTTATAGAAAAATCCAAACATGTTGGTACCACCCATGCACCTCCCAAATCCACTTCTTCCAAACCCAAACCTGGTGCATCTCATCACACCTCCAAAACAGAAGCCTCCATCCCTCCTCCATCTTCATTCATCCATCAATCCAAAAAGCATGTGACCATACATCTCCCTAAATACACACTTCCTCCACTACTCCCAACTCCTAATACCCCTATCCTCAAATCCCCTTATCCCCCATCCTTAATATCCCCATCCATAAATCCTGATACCCCAAAATTCCTAATCAAGATCAACCAAAGCACACATCATACAAACATGAAGCTATCAAACACCCCAAGGGATTCAAAAATAATAATTTAGATGCCTCCCTACATCAAGCACACAATCTTCCAAAGCTTAAAGAGTATCATGTCGTAGGGCATTGATACACAAAATCCAGCAAAATCTATCTAAAAGGCCACATAAGCCACATCTCCAAAAGAAAAAACACAAATGGTGTGGGTCCCTAAGAAAAAACACCAAATCCAAGTGGAGAATCACATTTTACCCCATCCTCAAATCCCAAAAATCTCATTCCCCATCAATGAATCACAAAAATCCAAAGTCTGTTTGGGTCCCTAAATTCCAAAATTGGAAATTCCCCAATCCTTCATCCTGATCCCATAATAAAACATCTCCATTACTCCCCACTCCCCCTCAAAATCACAAACTTCCACATCCATTACGGTGTGTGCAACCATTGGTGTTGATTCCCATCCCAACATCCCCACATACCTTCAACCCCCCATCATATATCCCTTATCTTGCATATCTCCCCCATCACATCCCTATGGTCCATGCTTTTGTATAATCCCCAATTTCACCATCATCCATCCATACCATCCATTCACTCCATCTCTATCTCATGCAACCATCTACCAACATCCATGAGCATAGCGACATTTGACATGGTCCACATACACCATCTATCCACATGGGATATTATCACCCCCTCTTGGAAACTTATGCTTGAGTCCCCGTCCTCCTCCAAATCATTTTTCTCCATCCATTCCATCCATCCATCCTATTAGCACAGTAAAAATTTAAAATTTTTACTATCTCCTTACCCCATCATATTTGAATAAAACCTGAAGAATATCCCAAAAGGACCATAATAAATTTTTTTTTCTCACAAGGTGTATATGGATGAGCAGTGCCAAATTTCATCAAAATCAATCCATCGGCAAGAGGTTGTGTTGCTTACACCGATACATAAGGAATTGTTTGAAAACAACCATCGGCGTGAGAATAGAGATCGGAAGAATAATTATGGAAGTCACCGATGGAGTGAGTAATGCCGATGACATTACATCGGCAAGAAAGGCAAGTGGTCATGCCGATCGGTATGACAAATATCTATCAGATAACCTTTTAAAAGTTGCCCCGACGGTATATATCATACCGATGAAGCATTTCGGTAGGAGTCTCACTGAACATCCTGTGGGGGTAACAAAGCAAATAGTCATCGGTGAGAAATAAACTATCGGGATAGCAAACAACTAAGCTTCCAATGGTTAGAGTCTTAGCGATAAGAAAGCTTTCGGCGAGACTCACAGTGATACACATCTATCGGGATAAGGAAATTAGGTCTTGCCGATTCACAAGTCACGGCGATCAAAAGGCATCGGTAACACTTCAACATACTTTGTCCGATGAAGGATATGAAAAAGGCCATCGGGGAGATGATTTGGATTGGGATATCTTGATTTAGCTATCCCGATAGTGTATGTCATTCCGATAAAGATAAAGTCCATATATGAAAATGACTATCGGCGAGACAATAAAGATCGGGAGAACATAAATTTATTACCCCGATAGTATTAATCATCCCGATAAGCAAATCATATCGGTGGGACTTGCTATATCGCGGAGAGATCTAAAACACTTGGCGATGAGAGAAGTCATGTCGATGGCCGCGCCCACTTAAAACATGACATTACATAGCGTCGGGAATACAATCAAGGGGTCACGCCGATTGACTGTTCGCGCCATTAAAAAAAAAATGTTGAGGTCGCCCAGACATTTCAAAAATCACGCCGATAAGCAGAGTTATGGTGATGTGACACTTCACAGCGATGAACATTGAATTGATCAGGTGATTAATGCAAACGATTACGAAATTCATACGATCACTATAATTGCAAAAAATCGTCCGAGAGGAGAATACAGAGGAATTCTTAGGGCAAAAGAAGAGGCTTCCAATTCCAGCCACCGAACAACAGGTACACCTACACAAACCATTATATATTACCTGTATTTGAATTTCCTGCCAAAGTTTTAAAATGGAAACTCCGGGAAAGGGAAAAGGAAGAAAGTCACAAAGGGGAAACCAGTAAGCCTAAAAAACAAAAAACTGATCAAACCCTTGAAGAGAAAGTGAAAGATAGAAAATTAAATCAGGACCTAATTGATCAATTGCCCGGGTCAACTCCCAAGGCCAGGAGGTCTGCCCAACTCAGAGCAGAAGTAGAAAAACTGGAAGATAAACATAAACGCCTGGGAGATATCTGGACCCCAATTCGGGGGTATGAGCTTTTCAAATTTCACTATAATAGACGGTTTAGAAATGCTCCTGTGTCAAACCCATGGCACATGAATTTAGGCAAACTGGTTGTACCTAATGTATTCTTGAATGTAGAACTCCTTCAACTGCTAGCCAGACATTACAATTCAGGCCTGAAAGCTATCTGCAACCCTCAAGGAGAACCAATTGTACACCTGTCAAAAAATGCTATTTGTGAGGTGTATGATTTAGATGATTTGTGCACTGTCCCTATTGTTTATGAAGATTTGGATAAAGAATATTGGAGAATGGATACAACTTACAATGGATGGAGGTTACCCAGTCATAGGCCCAGGATTGAAGGAGAAGTGATACCCTTGACTGAGAATGATGGCCCTCCCTTTCATGTGGCCATTTTTGAACCATACATACAATATACTTACTATTCTGTAGGCCAAGTCCTTGGCTCAGAGGTCCCTGAGTTCATGACTATTCCTCTGATGGTCATAGCCTCTGATATTCAATGTCACAATGCCAGACAATTTGATTATGCCTCCTATGTTGCTACTAGAATAGACTCTGGTCTATCTGCAATAAAAAACAATGCTCCAGCATGCTCTTTTGAGCATTACTTGATGCTTATGCATATGGTGTTATACTATGGCCAGGAAGTAGGATTGTGGCCAAGTGAGTTTCAAGTTGTTGCTGCGGATAAGAAAGGGGAAAAGATACCTGTACAAATGTGGACCAGAATCTGGGAAGGTAGGTATGCCAACTCTAGCTATGCTCAATTTGAAGAGCATTGTGTTAAAGTGCTATATAGGTATTTCAACCACCCCTGTGAATATTCAATTTCAAATGAAATAAAAAGGTTCCTCAGACCTAAAGATTTTGGTGGTCCCCCTACTATCACTCATAATTAGGGAGACTGGTACTGCTTTGAGGATGCCACTATGATCAGAGTTTATGGATTTGAGGATACTCCATTTATATTGCCTAAAACTGTCCCTGACAGACTTGCATATTTAGAAATAATTAGGCAAATGCATTGTTCGAATGTGATGCATCTAAGTTCACATGATAAACAATCATTCATGCCCAGCACTTTGTGTTTTGGTGATTTTACTGTGGTTTCAAAAGAAGGATACAATCTCATTTTGGATAAACTAATGCATTATAACATGGTGACTGCTGAGGTGAGGAAAGGGTTTGACCCTGAAGGTTTCATTGACTCTGCAAGAAGAAAACAAAATCTCAGTGGTTACATGCACATACATTATCCACATGATGATGTCATTAGAAATTTGGAAGAGGCTGAAGTCGACTTGGTGGTAGAAAAATATAACAGAGATTTAAACGAAAAGAAAAAGTAGTTGGCAGAAGTTGAAGTGGTATCCTCTGAAGATGAAGACTTGACTGAGCAAGAGCAGCCACAAGATAAAACAATAGAAATGTCTAAAAGAAAAATGCAACAATATCAGCCTCCAGTTGTGATACATGATGAGGAGGGGTCTGCTGATGAAGATCCACGCCAAAAGGCTTATGATTCTTTCGTTTCAGATGACACATTCATTCAGTCAAAGGAATTTAAATCATTCCTGTATAAATACAAGGGAAAAGAAATTAGAGAGTCAGTAGATGATGTTTCTGCTGATAATGAAAAACAGTTATTAGATATGTTGAAGGAAACAGTGGATAAAGAAATGAAAGACATGACACCTAGCAGGGGTAGACAGTTGCTCAAGGATGCAGGGGTTATGATTTTTCCTGGTTTAGATTTAAATTCTGCTTTGGTTTTTGATAGCTTTTTGAATAGTGCTAATGACAAGTATAAGCTTACTCCAGAAGGAGTTAATGAAGTATATATGGGGACTAGATACAATAATGATGAAAATTCTTTGATGATATGGGCGTTGTATCCTCCCCATAAGAAGATGGCCATCATAGACACTGAAAAAACTTTTGGCCATGTTATGACTTTCAGAGCAGGTGAAACTGACCCTATAATCACTGCAGACATTGGTATCAATGTTGCAAAGTTGAATAAAGCACAGGCTCAAATGTTGATCAAAGAAAGAGATGCTTATAAATTGAACTGTGAGAGATTGACAAAAGAAAATGATTACTTGAAGGATGCTGTTAAGAGCACTTTTGGCCAATCCACAAAAAGAATAACTCAAGGCGAGAGCTCTCAGGGCATTCAGGCATTATCCCCTGATCAGGCCACACAAATTCAAATAGATGCATTTGTTACAATACTGGAGAGCAGGTATGCAAATATGGTACGATGGTTAAACCAATTTTGGGATAACTACTCAGAAAATCATAAAGCAGTCAAAGAACATGAAAGGCTTGATAAGAGGATACAGGAAAAGATGATTGAGTTACAAAACAGAAGTGCCACTGATGGTACAGACATCTTTGATGCAAGAGCATTGTTCAAACAGCACCAGAATTATTATGACAAACTTAAAGCTGATGCTAAGGAAGGGACTAATGCCTCAGGCGCAGGAGTACCCTGGATATTCAAAGATAACGGATAGGTGAAGAGCAAAGAAGAATGGACTGTTGATTGTCAGGTTATATTGCACAAAGCCACAGGAGCTCTGAAAGATAAAGCCTCTGCATCTAAAGAAGCTTGCAAACAATTGGAGGAGATGGTTACTCTTGATGTAATTACCAGAAGCGCTATTGAGCTTACTGATTCTCACCGTGATCAAGAGTATCTAGATCATCTGGCTAAAGTTTATTTATGGCTGAATAGAGCCTAATTACGCTTATGTAATTGTTGTTAATACTTGTTAAGTTCCCAAGAGACTTATTGAAGAGTTGTATCTCTTCATAGAAATATCTATATAAGTTCAAACAATCGATGCTGAAGTGATCATCAGCAGTAGAAGATATCCATATATACATAATATACAATGTCTCAAAGTGACTATGTTGCATATTTTATTTGAATAAGAAATTTGAAGTTCTCTGATTCAGTATTTCTATTTTGGTATCAGTTGTTTGTTGAAAATATTCAATTGTGTGGCTGTCTCCATTTCTGCATTTCCTTGTTATTCAGATTAAGATATCAAGTATATAGTTAATCTGTCATTACACACTTGCTGTATCTGTGTGATTAATTTGGTTGGTGTCCATCTGAGGAATTAAACCCTTCTAATTTAGTCGCAATAGCCTGGAAGTAGTAAGTTGGGATTACTAAGTAGAGCCATATAATTAGGATTACCATTCTGTCTCCAGAAAATATTATCTGTTAATCTTGCCCATTCATTTCATTTGGTTCCTTCAAGTAAGGATTAAAATACCTTCTGGTGAATTATAAGATAATTGATTATATTGGTTGGATTGCTAAGAAGAGTTGGTCAATCACTTACTTGCACGTTTATACAAGCTATAAACCAAAACTGTGCCAAGTAATTAGAATTATTACCATTAAGAAACTACTGGTCTAGGTCCTTCAAATTGACTCTGCTACCCAACAAGGCACTAGTCTCATTCAACTCATTATTTAAAACCTTTTACCTTGATATTGCTTATACAATTTCTACCAATCATTTATTAAACATTATACATAGAATTAAGTAGTCAGCTTTTTCATCTATCTTACATCCTGTGCCATTGTAGATAGATTTAGTTAGTCCACTCATCCACACTCAGACTGCTTTAATATTTCAAGGTTCACCCACCTAGGTGTAGCAGGACCTAAAGTGTAGGAAATCATCAAACCTTGAAGGTTGATTTCGTCAAGTTAGTTCAAAAACGTTGCAAATCCAAACATAGAGCTTGGCATCCTCTTAGGATTAGCAACCTGTATTTTTGAGACCTAACAAAATTGGCGACTCTACTGGGGAACTAGTAACAGACCTTAGAAAGTAATCCTTTCCTTCATAGAGTCAATTCAGAAAATTTAAGTTGGTAACTCTGCTGGTGGCAAGAACCCTACAGATAAAAAATAAACTTTTCCTATTTAATAGGTGGCAACTCTAGTTACAAAAAATTCAATATCAAATGGATGGTAGGAGATCCAAGATGGAAGGCAGAAATTTGCAGTCATCTCCACCACTTAGAAACATTTCCAAAAGAAATGTGAATCCAAAATATTCCCACCAGGATAATAATCTAGACATCCAGGAGAATGATTCAGAACAAAATATTGCAATTCACAACAAATTCACACCTCTGCATGATTCGAACGAGAACCTCAGTGGAGCAACTGATGATATTTTGGCAAGGTACAGACCCACTCCTCAGGAACAGCGAGATCATGATGCAAAGGTCATGAGGGATATTGATAGGAACCAAGCTGAACATGATTTCAAGATCTCATTTGACCAGGGAGAAGAGATAGGATATGAATTGTCAAATCAGGGAATGAATGACAATCCAGAACATCAGGAAATAAATAATCAAGACATGAGTGATGAGAAACAGGAAATACTCATGCTCAGGAAAGAACTTGAAAGGTACAAGATACAAGAGGAGAAGGAGTTATTGCAGCAAGAAATTCAACAGAGGAGAAATAAAGCCAAAACAGCTCCCCCTAAATATGTACCCCCGCATAGAGGGAATATTTCAAGAAATACACAACAAAATACAAGTAGTGCTCAAAACTCACATGCTTCTGGAAGTCATCAGAACACTATTCCCCAGAACCCTAGACCACCTCCCATACGTAATGCATCTCAACATATGGCAAATAATTACCCACCCCCTGGTCAACAATATTATAGGCCACAAAATCAACACATAAATCCCCATATGAACCAACATCAACAATATGCATATCATCAGCCACTAGGTGGATATAATTACTATCCCAATCCACCACCTCTCAATTTCCCTCCCCAAAACCTTGCTAATATATGCAGTCAATTTGATTTGACTGGATATCAGTTATATCCATATCCTATGGATAGTACTTGGAGAAACATGGTTCCCAAGTTTACTGGAAACAATGCAGTATCTGTAGAAGATCATATCAGAAGTTTTAATGCTTTTGTACAAGATATAGGTATGGATTGGGAAGACATTAGAATGAGGTTATTTATGATGTCCCTCACTGAAGATGCCAGAGATTGGTTTAATAGCTTGCCCGATGCATCAATCAATTCAATAACTGATTTCTATAACCAGTTTAAGGATCAGTATGGTAACCAATACGCTCCTGAGTTTGCACTACATGAACTAATAAGTATACAGAAGTATCAAAATGAATCAGTGTTTGATTTCAACCTGAAGTTTTCCAAGTTACATAATAAGGTACCACATGGAGCCAAGTTATTTGACTAGGCAGCACTGAGTATCTATATGAAAGCATTTGACCCCAAAACAGGATATGAACTCAGAAACCGGTGTCCTGCAACATTGGCCGAAGCACAGAAAGTAGCCATAACTATTGAAAATAATAGGAAGGCTGCAGGAATGGTCAGTAAAAGGGAAAATCATAGAAATCTTCAGAATCCAAATGCTCAACAGATTAAACCAGAGGGTCAGCATAGGCATGATAGACCTAGGTTACATGATATGCCTTACAATACAAATTGGAAGGATGGAAGACCTATTGACAACAACAGAAAGCAGCCATATGGAAAGGATACTCCTGATCCCTTGAAGAGAAACATGGCACATATGGCAGAAAATAAACCTTGGTGTTTTGTATGTAACTTACCACATTCACCTGAATACTGTGAGGTAGCTAAATCAATACAGCAAGAGGAAATGCTATACAGCTATAATAGGGATAATCACACCATCAATATGATGCAGGATACACCATGTGTAGTAACAGAAGATTATTCTTCTTCAGAAGAAGAAGGATATGAGTATGATGTAGGGAACCAAAAGTATCATATTAACATGGGAGAACAACAAGTATTCTTAGACCAGGAAGATAGTTGTAACAAGTCATGTGGTCAATGGAGAAAACCTACTGAGGATGAAAGAGAAGCTCTCACAGTGGCTGCAGTGGCTCAAGCTCGAAACACTTATAACTTAAGGAATAGAACAACAAATGTTGGGCAAGGAACTCCTGGAAGTGTATTTATAAAAGACCAGAATAACAAAGAAAATAATACAAAATCATCACCTAAAGAACCAGAAAAGGGGGATAAAAATAAAATGAAAGGAAATCAAGAAAAAGAAAACACAAGAACAGAAAAGAATGACCAGATCATAACCCCTTCTTTCGACATTGCACAGGCAGTGTCTCAGGTGAAGATATCAGTCCCACTCCTAGAGATGATGAAAATAGATAAATATAGGAGTACAATTGTCAAGATGATTTCTGATACACCTAATCCAAAACATAAAGGGTTTGAAAAAACAACAAATAATGTGCATCAGGAAAATTTTAAGATGCCTGAGGTATACCTTGGTGACACACTTACAAAAAATCCCTCACAGGTAGATCCATTCTATACTACACTAGTAATCAAGAACAGAATAGTCAGGAATTGTATGATTGATTCAGGTGCTGCTATGAATATCATGCCTATAGCAGTGATGAAAGAATTAGGGATGTGGGTTGATACTACTTATGGCCAGTGTTATGCAATGGATAACAGATCTATTCCAGTAGTTGGTATTATGAAAGATGTAGAGATAAAACTTGCTTCACATCCTGAAGCAACATATAACATTGACATCACTGTGGTTGATATCCCACCGTACTATGGAATGCTGCTATCAAGGCAGTGGGCTGCAATGGCAGGAGGCAATGTTCAATTAGATCTATCATATGCCACCATACCAGTAGGTGACAAGGAAATCAAATTATGCAGAGAACCAAGGTATGACAATATTATAGAAAGAATGGACCGGCATCAGGTGAATTTCTTTTGTGACACAGATTTAGGAGTTTTCAAAGTTGGAGAAACTACCCCAGAATTGCATAACACTGACCCAATACACACTGAGTCTATGAAAGGAGAGAATGATTTGTGGAAAATGTATTTTGATGGTGCATGCAGCAAGATAGGAAATGGGGCCGGAGTAGTTTTTATCTCACCAGGAGGTAAAACATTCAAATACTCGTTCCTATTGACATTTGAATGCACCAATAATGTAGCTAAATATGAAGCCCTGCTCATTGGCCTAAACATAGCCACCAAATACAAAATAAAAAAGTTGGCTGTCTTCGGTGATTCTGAATTGGTCATCTCCCAAGTAAGAGAAAAATATTTATCTAAAAATAAAAGATTAAGACAGTACAGAAATGCAGTTTGGGACAGTGTTGAATTATTTGATGCCTTTTCAATCAGCTGGGTTGATAGGTCTAAAAACATTATGGCAGACTTTTTAGCAAACATTGCATTAAAGAGAGATGATGTTACATTAGGAGGGATCACAGAAGTAGAATTTAAAACTAGACCTACCATCCCTGATAATATACAGAATTGGCAAGTGTTTGATAGCGATGCTGATATAATCAATTTCTTACATTGTGCTGATTATTATGAAAATCAAGAAATTGATTTCAGTGCATTTGTGGAGGAACACGATGGGAAGGAAACCCTTTTTGGCCAAGAAGTGGTCCAACTAAAGACAAATAAGATACCCAAAGGACTTATTGCATTAGAAAAAACATTTGATGGCCATGACAGGTATAAAAAGAAAGACACACCAGTGGTACCTAGTAACCTTGAAGAAATCAATTTGGGGACACAAACAACTCCAAAAAATGTGTATATTGGAAAAAGTCTTGACCCAAAAATCAGAAGCAGACTTATCAACCTGCTCAGGAAGTACAGGCATGTGTTTGCTTGGTCATATGATGACTTAAAAACATATAGAGAGGATCTATTTCAACATGAGATACCACCGAATCAAGATGCTAAACCTTTCAGACAGAAGCAGAGACCGATTAATCCTACACTAGCCCCTAAAATGTTAGAGGAACTTACAAAGTTAAGGGATGGAGCCATAATCAAACCTATTAGACACTCTTCCTGGGTTTCAAACTTAGTGCCTGTCAGGAAAAAGAATGGTGACATTAGACTATGTGTGGATTTCAGAAACTTGAATAAATCTTCCCTCAAAGATAATTATCCTCTTCCCAATATGGAGGCAATATTGCAAAAAGTCACTGGGTGTGAATTGCTATCCATGATGGATGGTTTCTCTGGCTACAATCAAGTAAAAGTCAAGGAGTCTGAACAATTTAAGACGACATTCACCACTCCGTGGGGAACATATGTGTATTTGAGAATGCCATTTGGATTAACTAATGCTGGAGCAACATTCCAGAGAGTGATGGATGTAGCTTTTGCTGAATTGATCAATAAGATTATGATAGTATATCAAGACGACTTGACAGCATATTCTAAAAGGGCCGAAGATCATTGCACACATTTAGAACAAGTATTTATCAAAGCCCTAGAATATGGGATATCATTGAACCCTAAAAAATGCCATTTTGCAGTAACAGAAGGAAAATTGCTTGGTCATATAGTCTCGAAGGAAGGAGTTAAAATAGATCCTGAAAGGGTAAAAGCAATTGATCAAGTCCCTATTCCAAAAAATGTAAAAGCTATACAATCATTCTTTGGTCAGATAAATTTTGTCAGAAGATTTATACCAAATTTCGCAGAGATTGTTTGTCCTATATCGAGAATGCTGAAGAAGAATTCAGAAATGAAATGGACAACAGAAACAGTGGAAGCATTTGGTAACATTAAGGAGGCTATCAAGCAAGCTCCAGTCTTAATATCCCCTGACTTCGGTAAACCTTTCCAACTTTTCTCATTTGCTTCCTATCATACAGTAGCAGCAGTGTTGTTACAGAAAAACAATGATGGACATGAACAGCCTATCTCTTTCTTTAGCAAGTCCCTTCAGAATGCAGAGTTGAAGTATGACATTGTTGAAAAATAGGCATATGCATTGGTAAAAGCAGTAAAAAATTTTAGACCATATTTGGTAGGGGCTAAAATCATAGCATATGTTCCTAATACTGCAGTGAAGGATGTACTGATCCAAACTGAGGTCACCGGTAGGAGATGTAGGTGGATCAATAGGATTCAGGAATTCAACATTGAAATCCAAATCACTAAATTAGTCAGAGGACAGGGTCTTGCCAAATTGATGGCTGAAAGTAATCTAGAAGCTTCCCAGATATGTAATGTTGATGCAAGTACCAGCATTGAACACACTCCATGGTATACTGATATAGTATATTATCTAAAACATATGAAGTGTCCTGAAGGATATGATGATAACAGAAGAAGGACACTCAAACTACAAGCTTCAAAATATGTACTCATTGGTGGGGATCTCTATTGGAAAAACAGAGATGGGGTTCTACTATTATGCTTGGACGAATATCAATCAAAACATATTATGAAGGAGTTGCATGAAGGCATGTGCAGAGGTCATTTCTCAGCAAAGACCACAGCACACAAGATCCTGAGGACAGGGTACTATTGGCCTAAAGTTTTTAATGATTCATACCAGTACACTAGAAAGTGTGAAGCATGCCAAAAGTTCTCAGGGAAGTTAAAGTATCAGGGAGCACTACCCTTAAAACCTATGCAGGTTGAGGCTCCATTTTATCAGTGGGGTATTGATTTTATAGGTGAAATTTCAGAGAAATCAAGTGGGGGGCACCGATGGATTTTAGTGGCTACTGATTACTTTACAAAATGGGTGGAAGCAATCCCAACCAAACAGGCTACAAGTAAAGTTGTGATTAATTTTCTAATGGATAACATTATATGCAGATTTGGTACTCCTGTAAGATTGATTACAGATAATGGGATGTGTTTTAGATTTGATGAATTCAAAGGTTTTTGCAATACACATGGTATCACTGTTTCTTATGCTGCTCCATACCATCCACAGGCCAATGGACAAGATGAATCAAGTAATAAGAGCCTGTTGAAAATCATAAAGAGAATGTTGGATAAAAATAAGAAGGCTTGGGATTCAAAATTAAGAATGGCAGTATGGGCTGACAGGATTACTATAAAAAGGGCAATTGGGAGATCCCCTTATGAATTGGTATATGGAACACAAGCAAGATTACCATTGGAAAATCTTATACCAGTATACAAATTTATCCTCCAGGAAGACTTGAACATCCCTGAACCAATGAAGGAAAGGTTGGAACAATTGGCAGAGCTTGATGAAACAAGAAGAATAGCTCAGAGACAGAATATTAAATTACAATCACAGGTAAAATATCTCTTTGACAAGAAGGCCAAAGAAAGAAAGTTTGAAATAAATGATCTGGTACTAATGTGGAATGCAAGATGTCTGGATAAAGGAAAACATGGAAAATTTGAAGCCCTGTGGTTAGGTCCTTTTGTTATCACTGGCAAGGGAGGTGATGATTCTTACTATGTACAGAATATGTCAGGAGATGAGCAGGAATTGCCTGTACATGGGCAATACTTGAAGCAGTTCTTTTCATAAACATGTACAAAGAGAATTGAGTGTTGCCAGTGCATGGACATCATTCAAATAATTCTCAAAATATCTTATTCCATGCACAGTAGTCTAGGAATCATTCCCGCTCCCCATCATTTGTTCTTTTCCTTTTCCCAGTTTCATAAAACCTCACCCCAAAATAATAAAATATGTGGTCTACTTCCCCAGGAGATCTAGATCCTTGTTATACTCACAGGGAGTATACATCCCAGACAGAGCCACTGTTAGCACAGTAAAAATTTAAAATTTTTACTATCTCCTTACCCCATCATATTTGAATAAAACCTGAAGAATATCCCAAAAGGACCATAATAAATTTTTTTTTCTCACAAGGTGTATATGGATGAGCAGTGCCAAATTTCATTAAAATCAATCCATCGGCAAGAGGTTGTGTTTCTTACACCGATACATAAGGAATCGTTTGAAAACAACCATCGGCGTGAGAATAGAGATCGGAAGAATAATTATGGAAGTCACCGATGGAGTGAGTAATGCCGATGACATTACATCGGCAAGAAAGGCAAGTGGTCATGCTGATCGGTATGACAAATATCTATCGGATAACCTTTTAAAAGTTGCCCCGACGGTATATATCATACCGATGAAGCATTTCGGCAGGAGTCTCACCGAACATCCTGTGGGGGCAACGAAGCAAATAGTCATCGGCGAGAAATAAACTATCGGGATAGCAAATAGCTAAGCTTTCGATGGTTAGAGTCTTAGCGATAAGAAATCTTTCGGTGAGACTCACAGTGATACACATCTATCGGGATAACTCAGCATATCGGGATAAGGAAATTAGGTCTTGCCGATTCACAAGTCACGGCGATCAAAAGGCATCGGTAACACTTCAACATACTTTGTCCGATGAAGGATATGAAAAAGGCCATCGGGGAGATGATTTGGATCGGGATATCTTGATTTAGCTATCCCGATAGTGTATGTCATTCTGATAAAGATAAAGTCCATATATGAAAATGACTATCGGCGAGACAATAAAGATCGGGAGAACATAAATTTATTACCCCGATAGTATTAATCATCCCGATAAGCAAATCATATCGGTGGGACTTGCTATATCGCGGAGAGATCTAAAACACTTGGTGATGAGAGAAGTCATGTCGATGGCCGCGCCCACTTAAAACATGACATTACATAGCGTCGGGAATACAATCAAGGGGTCACGCCGATTGACTATTCGCGCCATAAAAAAAACGTTGAGGTCGCCCAGACATTTCAAAAATCACGCCGATAAGCAGAGTTATGGTGATGTGACACTTCACAACGATGAACATTGAATTGATTAGGTGATTAATGCAAACGATTACGAAATTCATACGATCACTATAATTGCAAAAAACCGTCCGAGAGGAGAATACAGAGGAATTCTTAGGGCAAAAGCAGAGGCTTCCAATTCCAGCCACCGAACAACAGGTACACCTACACAAACCATTATATATTGCCTGTATTTGAATTTCCTGCCAAAGTTTTAAAATGGAAACTCTGGGAAAGGGAAAAGGAAGAAAGTCACAAGGGGAAACCAGTAAGCCTAAAAAACAAAAAACTGATCAAACCCTTGAAGAGAAAGTGAAAGATAGAAAATTAAATCAGGACCTAATTGATCAATTGCCTGGGTCAACTCCCAAGGCCAGGAGGTCTGCCCAACTCAGAGCAGAAGTAGAAAAACTGGAAGATAAACATAAACGCCTGGGAGATATCTGGACCCCAATTTGGGGGTATGAGCTTTTCAAATTTCACTATAATAGACGGTTTAGAAATGCTCCTGTGTCAAACCCATGGGACATGAATTTAGGCAAACTGGTTGTACCTAATGTATTCTTGAATGTAGAACTCCTTCAACTGCTAGCCAGACATTACAATTCAGGCCTGAAAGCTATCTGCAACCCTCAAGGAGAACCAATTGTACACCTTTCAAAAAATGCTATTTGTGAGGTGTATGATTTAGATGATTTGTGCACTGTCCCTATTGTTTATGAAGATTTGGATAAAGAATATTGGAGAATGGATACAACTTACAATGGATGGAGGTTACCCATTCATAGGCTCAGGATTGAAGGAGAAGTGATACCCTTGACTGAGAATGATGGCCCTCCCTTTCATGTGGCCATTTTTGAACCATACATACAATATACTTACTATTCTGTAGGCCAAGTCCTTGGCTCAGAGGTCCCTGAGTTCATGACTATTCCTCTGATGGTCATAGCCTCTGATATTCAATGTCACAATGCCAGACAATTTGATTATGCCTCCTATGTTGCTACTAGAATAGACTCTGGTCTATCTGCAATAAAAAACAATGCTTCAGCATGCTCTTTTGAGCATTACTCGATGCTTATGCATATGGTGTTATACTATGGCCAGGAAGTAGGATTGTGGCCAAGTGAGTTTCAAGTTGTTGCTGCGGATAAGAAAGGGGAAAAGATACTTGTACAAATGTGGACCAGAATCTGGGATAGCAGGTATGCCAACTCTAGCTATGCTCAATTTGAAGAGCATTGTGTTAAAGTTCTATATAGGTATTTCAACCACCCCTGTGAATATTCAATTTCAAATGAAATAAAAAGGTTCCTCAGACCTAAAGATTTTGGTGGTTCCCCTACTGTCACTCATAATTGGGGAGACTGGTACTGCTTTGAGGATGCCACTATGATCAGAGTTTATGGATTTGAGGATACTCCATTTATATTGCCTAAAACTGTCCCTGACAGACTTGCATATTTAGAAATAATTAGGCAAATGCATTGTTCGAATGTGATGCATCTAAGTTCACATGATAAACAATCATTCATGCCCAGCACTTTGTGTTTTGGTGATTTTACTGTGGTTTCAAAAGAAGGATACAATCTCATTTTGGATAAACTAATGCATTATAACATGGTGACTACTGAGGTGAGGAAAGGGTTTGACCCTGAAGGTTTCATTGACTCTGCAAGAAGAAAACAAAATCTCAGTGGATACATGCACATACATTATCCACATGATGATGTCATTAGAAATTTGGAAGAGGCTGAAGTCGACTTGGTGGTAGAAAAATATAACAGAGATTTAAATGAAAAGAAAAAGCAGTTGGCAGAAGTTGAAGTGGTATCCTCTGAAGATGAAGAATTGACTGAGCAAGAGCAGCCACAAGATAAAACAATAGAAATGTCTAAAAGAAAAATGCAACAATATCAGCCTCCAGTTGTGATACATGATGAGGAGGGGTCTGCTGATGAAGATCCACGCCAAAAGGCTTATGATTCTTTAGTTTCAGATGATACATTCATTCAGTCAAAGGAATTTAAATCATTCCTGTATAAATACAAGGGAAAAGAAATTAGAGAGTCAGTAGATGATGTTTCTGCTGATAATGAAAAACAGTTATTAGATATGTTGAAGGAAACAGTGGATAAAGAAATGAAAGACATGACACCTAGCAGGGGTAGACAGTTGCTCAAGGATGCAGGGGTTATGATTTTTCCTGGTTTAGATTTAAATTCTGCTTTGGTTTTTGATAGCTTTTTGAATAGTGCTAATGACAAGTATAAGCTTACTCCAGAAGGAGTTAATGAAGTATATATGGGGACTAGATTCAATAATGATGAAAATTCTTTGATGATATGGGCGTTGTATCCTCCCCATAAGAAGACGACCATCATAGACACTGAAAAAACTTTTGGCCATGTTATGACTTTCAGAGCAGGTGAAACTGACCCTATAATCACTACAGACATTGGTATCAATGTTGCAAAGTTGAATAAAGCACAGGCTCAAATGTTGATCAAAGAAAGAGATGCTTATAAATTGAACTGTGAGAGATTGACAAAAGAAAATGATTACTTGAAGGATGCTGTTAAGAGCACTTTTGGCTAGTCCACAAAAAGAATAACTCAAGGCGAGAGCTCTCAGGGCATTCAGGCATTATCCCCTAATCAGGCCACACAAATTCAAATAGATGCATTTGTTACAATACTGCAGAGCAGGTATGCAAATATGGTACGATGGTTAAACCAGTTTTGGGATAACTACTCAAAAAATCATAAAGCAGTCAAAGAACATGAAAGGCTTGATAAGAGGATACAGGAAAAGATGATTGAGTTACAAAACAGAAGTGCCACTGATGGTACAGACATCTCTGATGCAAGAGCATTGTTCAAACAACACTAGAATTATTATGACAAACTTAAAGCTGATGCTAAGGAAGGGATTGATGCCTCAGGCGCAGGAGTACCCTAGATATTCAAAGATAACGGAGAGGTGAAGAGCAAAGAAGAATGGATTGTTGATTGTCAGGTTATATTGCACAAAGCCACAGGAGCTCTGAAAGATAAAGCCTCTGCATCTAAAGAAGCTTGCAAACAATTGGAGGAGATGGTTACTCTTGATGTAATTACCAGAAGCGCTATTGAGCTTACTGATTCTCACCGTGATCAAGAGTATCTAGATCATCTGGCTAAAGTTTATTTATGGCTGAATAGAGCCTAATTACGCTTATGTAATTGTTGTTAATACTTGTTAAGTTCCCAAGAGACTTATTGAAGAGTTGTATCTCTTCATAGAAATATCTATATAAGTTCAAACAATCGATGCTAAAATGATCATCAGCAGTAGAAGATATCCATATATACATAATATACAATGTCTCAAAGTGACTATGTTTCATATTTTATTTGAAGAAGAAATTTGAAGTTCTCTGATTCAGTATTTCTATTTTGGTATCAGTTGTTTGTTGAAAATATTCAATTGTGTGGCTGTCTCCATTTCTGCATTTCCTTGTTATTCAGATTAAGATATCAAGTATATAGTTAATCTGTCATTACACACTTGCTGTATCTGTGTGATTAATTTGGTTGGTGTCCATCTGAGGAATTAAACCCTTCTAATTTAGTCGCAATAGCCTGGAAGTAGTAAGTTGGGAGTACTAAGTAGAGCCATATAATTAGGATTACCATTCTGTCTCCAGAAAATATTATCTGTTAATCTTGCCCATTCATTTCATTTGGTTCCTTCAAGTAAGGATTAAAATACCTTCTGGTGAATTATAAGATAATTGATTATATTGGTTGGATTGCTAAGAAGAGTTGGTCAATCACTTACTTGCACGTTTATACAAGCTATAAACCAAAACTGTGCCGAGCAATTAGAATTATTACCATTAAGAAACTACTGGTCTAGGTCCTTCAAATTGACTCTATTACCCAA
Source organism: Cunninghamia lanceolata (assembly GCA_027924645.1). Classification (NCBI taxonomy): domain Eukaryota; kingdom Viridiplantae; phylum Streptophyta; class Pinopsida; order Cupressales; family Cupressaceae; genus Cunninghamia; species Cunninghamia lanceolata. Next base: position 550,646 of record BSBN01000326.1, on the reverse strand, counting down.
CAAGGCACTAGTCTCATTCAACTCATTATTTAAAACCTTTTACCTTGATATTGCTTATACAATTTCTACCAATCATTTATTAAACATTATACATAGAATTAAGTAGTCAGCTTTTTCATCTATCTTACATCCTGTGCCATTGTAGATAGATTTAGTTAGTCCACTCATCCACACTCAGACTGCTTTAATATTTCAAGGTTCACCCACCTAGGTGTAGCAGGACCTAAAGTGTAGGAAATCATCAAACCTTGAAGGTTGATTTCGTCAAGTTAGTTCAAAAACGTTGCAAATCCAAACATAGAGCTTGGCATCCTCTTAGGATTAGCAACCTACATTTTTGAGACCTAACACATCCCATCCAAATATTCCAAAAAATCCCCCAAAAAAAGTAAAGAGAAATAAATTCGTCCAATGGTGAAAACCACTCCTCATGGTGCCTTGGGACAATACCATGATGAAAACCTCTGATGGGCATCATGCGTAATCCCTCCTCCATTTGCACCCTATACTTGGGTGAAAATCTAACCTATCTTATCATTTCCCCATCCATTACATATCCTCATCCTATCATCCTATCCATCTACTTATCCATTAATCCCCTTCACTATCCCTATCCACTTATATTATTGTTTCTTATCCACCACATCTTCCTATCCATCCTATTGTCATCCTTTCATCCTACTTCCTCGCTTGTGATCCTACTAAGGATAGAGGAAAAATATGTAATACATGCCTTGGACACATCCTAACATACCTTCCTTCCAAGCATAGCTTATAATGTCCATCCATTTCCCCCACCATCATAACACATGGTCATGAACGCCATATCTAGAGTGGGGCATCCTCTTCCTAAGCGACGTAGTCCTTGGAGACCACCTTCACACTCTCCATATCCACCTATCCTCTATCCACCATCCTACCCCCTCTCCATCTCTCATCCTCCAGTCCCTGTGATTTTATAACATCACGTCTTCACACTAGACCAAAAAGTTCCCTGGTTAACCACCCTATTACATCCATCCATCCTACATCTATCATCGTCTATCACCTACCTATCCTCCCTCATCTCCTATACTTTCCTCCTAATCTGCCATCCCCCTATCCCCACATCCCCATCCAATCCATATTTTTGATACCATGAATATGGTCTAAGCACTTTTTTCCTCCCTGTATCACCCAATCCTTTCATCTCCACATCCTTTCCTTTTAATTCCTATCCATTATCTACTATAACTTATCTCCTATCCCTTTATCACTCATCCTTCTTATCCATTATCCATTATCCCCTTATCACTTCATCCTCATCATCCCCTCATGCCTCGTTGATAAACTTAGCCTTCCCTTGTCATTGGTATCTCACTAAAGGCTAGCTACACACAAACCAATGTGATCCACTCCCAACAATCCAAATCCCCAAATATCCAAATCTCCCAAAAATCCAAATCGCAAGATCATCTCTATTAATGCACATCTTGAGCTAAACAACATAATCAAAATCATCCAATCGCATCCATGGTCTTGTTCCCAACCTTGTTGCAAGCCTTTGATCCAAATCATCCATCATCATTTGGACATATCATTATAAATCCTCATGTTGTTGTTATTGTCAATAACATAATCCTACATCATAAATCCATCAATCTTTGGCTTTTCAGCTTGACCAGGGGCAACATCACATAATTTTTTTTTTATCATTTTTTTATGAATGTGTGCTTGCTTGTGTATGTGCATTATCTTTTATCTTGCATCACTACATGTCCCTATAACCTACTTGCCACAATGGTGTCATGGTTTTCCATATCATGGTGCTATTATGACATAGGGTTGTTTGTGACCTAATTAGTTGCCTTTTATGCATTGGACACATTGTCACCCTAGTTCCTTATACCTTGGTGGATAACGTCTCATGCCATATCAAATAAATATGGCTCTCATATATTAGTGCAACATAACACATAATTTGGGGTAAAAAATTATCATTACTCCATATAATCTTCATATCTTGTGTGTGTGTTGGAATAGCTTTTTGCATGCAAATCATCCTTTTGCATCTAAGGCCATCCAATACCTTATGTCCACTAAGGACTTATGCTCTAAGTTTTCTTCCTCACATGTCTAGACAAGGTTGTATTATATTGGGCATGTATAAGTTGCATCCATCCATTTTTCTTCCTTAATCCTTTCATCCCATCCTTCTATCTCATCATTTATCCCTCATTGTCCCCTTCATCTAATCCCCTGCATGATCCATTATAATGAAATAGAGCATGGATCCCACCTACCTTATCTACCCCATCCATGTGGTGTTTTAAATTTCACTCTCTTCTTTCTAATCCAACCCTCTCCATCCTTTCGAGAGCACACCCGTATTCTTTGAAACTGTCTACCTTCTCGAGGGGGCATCATCCCTATCATCATCCTTACCATCATCTCTCTTTGTCACTCTCACTTCAAGTGGCTAGGGCATCTTTATCCCTATTCCTACCACCTTCTTCTAATCCCATATAGCACTATGTTTTATCTTTCTTGGAAATGATGTTACTTCGCAACACCATCTCAAAGAGGGGCAAAATGTAGACACTTAAAATTGTCCCCTCTTCATGTCATCCCTAAACCATCACTAACTATCCCTATTCATCGCTAAACATTCATAATCATCCCTAAACCATCGCAAACCATCACTAATCATCTTTAAATGACATTAAATCAAATTTCTTCCACCATTAGCTGAATAAACATATGTTTAAATAGTTAATTGATCAGTTCCCCTTCAAATCATGATTTTACAATATTTTATTATCAAAATCACTATTCATGTACTATTCATTATTCATCTGTACCTGTATCAGTACTTATGTCTAGCCAAAATGATTTATTAATCATTTATCCCCCTCCTCTATAGTCCAAAAATTAGAAAAATTTAATTTATCTAATATCCCTTATCCCATCGCATGAATTAAATAAATATTTATATTTATTTAATTCCCTATTTTCTACACTTTTGTTTAGGTCACCTAAACCTAATTAACTAACATAATCCCCACTTGCACAATCTAAACCCTAATCTAATCTTGGTCAAATTCTTTCCATTCCCCCAAATGTACAAAGGCATGGGTCTCTTGTACATGTCCACATGGCCTTCTTACAAAAGGCATGGTCAAGGACCCATGTACAAGGGTCCTTTTGTTCTCCACCTCCTATTCCTCAAATTTTAAATTGGGCATCTACCCATGCTTCCCATTTAAATCCAAATCATCCCTTTTCCTCCAATTTTAAATTGAGCATGTACCCATCCTTCCCAATTTAAAATTCCAATAAAATCCAACCCATATCTCCCATCTACCAACACAATCTCATCCCTCCAATCTTCCCAAACCCCAATCTTTACCACTCATTCCTCCTTGATCCAATGACATCTACGCTCATCCAATATCATCATGAAACTTGACAAGCTCTCCTTTCTTGAGAGATCTCAAGCATCCTCATCCATTGATCTCTAAATCCAATCTTGAGCATCCAATTGAGTCTCCAAAAATCTATAAATTAGAGCTCACTCTTTCATAAATGGTATAACTTCTTCATGCAACTAAATAATGGTTCTTTTTCTCCAAAGACTCCATGAATTGTAAGATTATACTGCCCATATGAGGAGTCACCTACATCCAATACCAAAGGAGCACATCCCATAATCAATGTTTGCATGTAGTTAATTATTTAACTTCTTTGTTTTGCATTCCTTTTTTCTCAATTCGAGGTATATTAGGACTTACATGAAATAGGTTATTGTTTTAGCTTGTTTCTAATGTGTATTTTCTAATGTATACATTATGGCACGCCCAATGAGAGAATGTATACCATAGAAAATGATAATGAGAAACAAGTTAAAAAAATAACCTATTTCACTAAAAATCCTAAGCTACCTTGGATTGAGCAAAAAAAAAAATGCAAACAAAGAAGTTAAACAATTAGCTACATGCAAACCTTGATTTTGTGATGTGCTCCTTGATGGTGTTGATGTAGGTGACTCCTCATATGGGTAGCATAACCTTGCATCTCATGGAGTCTTTGGAGAAAAAGAGACAACATTTAGTTGCATGAAGAAGTGATATCTTTTGTGAAAGAGCGAGCTCCAATTTATAGATTTTTGGAGACTTAATTGGATGGTCAAGATTGGATTTGGAGATCAATGGATGCAGATTCTTGAGATATCTCAATCAAGGAGAGGTTTTCAAGTGTCATGGTGAGATTGGATGAGAGGAGATGTCCTTGGATTAAGGAGAAAGGAATGGTCAAGGTTGGGCTTTGGGAAGATTGGAAGGATGAGATTGTCTTGGTATATCAGAGGTATGGGTTGGATTTGATTGGAATTTTAAATTGGGAAGCATGGGTACATGCCCAATTTAAAATTGGTGGAAAAGGGTTGAGTTGGATTTTATTTGAATCTTAAATTGGAAGCATAGGTAATTCCCAATTTAAAATTGGAGGAATAGGAGATGGAGGACAAAAGGACCGTTGTACATGGGTCCTTGACCATGCCTTTTGTAAGAAGGCCATGTGGACATGTACAAGAGGCCCATGCCTTTGTACAATTGGGAGGATGGAGAGGATTTGGCCAAGATCAGATTAGGGTTTAGATTGTGCAAGTGGAGGATTAGGCTAGTTAATTAGGTTTAGGTAACCTAATCAAAAGTGTAGAAAATAGGGAATTAAATAAATGTAAATGTTTATTTAATTCATGGGATGGGATAGAGGGATATTAGATAAATTAAATTTATCTAATTTTTGGACTATAGAGGATGGGGATAAATGATTAATAAATCATTTTGGCTAGGGCTAAGTACCAATGTAGGTACTGATATGGATTAATTAACTATTTAAACACGTGGTTATTCAGTTAATGGTGGAAGAAATATTATTTAGGGACATTTAGAGATGATTAGTGATGGTTTGAGATGGTTTAGGGATGTTTATGAATGTTTAGGGATGAATAGGGATAGTTAGTGATGGTTTAGGGATGAATTAGGGATGACACGAAGAGTGGACAATTTGAGTTGTCTACATTTTACCCCTCCTTGAGTTGTTGTTGCCAAGCAACATCATTTCAAAGAAAAATAAAACATAGTGCTAGATGGGATTAGAAGAATGTGGTAGGATTAAGGATAAAAAAGCCTCAACCACTTGAAGTGATAGTGACAAGGAGGGATGATGGTAAGGATGATGCTTCCTCGAGAGTGCATGTAGGTTCAAAGAACATGCATATGTTCTCAAAATGATGGAGAGGGATGGATTAGAGAGAAGAGAGTGGAATTCAAAAGAGCACATGGATGGGGTAGATAAGGTAGGTGGGATGCAGGAGATTGGAGGAAGGGGATGATGGGGGATAAATGATATGATAAATGATGAGATAGAAGGATGGGATGAAAGGATTAAGGAGGAAAAATGGATGGATGCAACTTATACATGCCCAACATAATACAACCTTGTCTATACGTGAGGAAGAAAACTTAGAGCATAAGTCCTTAGTGCACAGAAGGTATTAGTAATGAATATGAATATTAGCGGGAGTAATGATAGTTCTCAACCCCATAGATTATGTGTTATGATGTACTGATATATGAGATCCATCTTTATTTGATATGGCATAAGATGTTATCCTCCAAGGTATAAGGAACTAGGGTGACAATGTGTCCCATTCGTTAAAGGCAACTGATTAGATCACAAGAAACCCTATGTCATAATAGCACCATGATATGGAAGACCATGATACCGCTATGGTAGGTAGGTTACAAGGACCCATACTAATGCAAAATAAAATATAAAACACATACACAAGCAAACACACATGCACAAAAAATGATACAAAGACAAACATGATGTTGCCCCTGGTCGAGTTGAAAAGCCAAAGATTGATGGATTGATGATATAGGATTGTGTTGTTGACGATAAGAACACAAGGATTGGGAATAATATATCCTAATGATGATGATGGATGATTTGGATTAAAGGATTGCAACAAGGTTGGGAACAAGACCATGGATGTGGCTGGATGATTTTAATTATGTTGCTTAGCTCAAGATGTGCATTGATAGGGATGATCTTGCAATTTGGATTTTTGAGAGATTTGGATATTTGGGGATATTGATTGCTAGGAGTGGATTGCATTGGTTTGCATGTAGGTAGCCTTTATCAAGATACAATGACAAGGAAAAGGTAAGTCTATCAACGAGGCATGAGGGGATGATGAGGATGAGGTGATAAGGGGATAATGAATAAGGGGCAAGAAGGATAAGTGCTAAAGAGATAGGAGATAAGTGATAGTGTATAATGAATAGGGAGTAAAAGGAAAGAATGTAGAGATGAAAGGATTGGGTGATAGAGGGAGAGGAGTAGAGTGCTTATACCATATTCATGGTGTCAAAATCATGGATAGGTTGGGGATTTGGGGATAGGGGGATGACAGATTAGGAGGAAATGATAGGAAACGGGGGAGGATAGGTAGGTTATAGAGTATGATGGATGTAGGATGGATGGATGTAATAGGGTGACCAACTAGGGAACCTTTTGGTGGTGTGAAGATGTGATGTTATAAAACCACCAAAGGGACAATGGATAAGATATGGAAGAAGGGTGGTAGGATGGTGGATAGAGGATAGAGGATAGGTGGATATGGGGAGTGCAAAGGTGGTCTCCAAAGATTACGTTACTTAGGAAGAGGATGCCCCACTCTAGATATGTTGTCCATGATCAGGTGTTATGATGGTGGGGGAGATGGATGGACATTATAGGATATGATAGAATGTATACCATAGAAAATGATCATGAGAAAAAAGTTAAAATAATAACCTATTTCACTCAAATACTAAGCTAGCTAAGATTGAGAAAAAGGGATGCAAACAAAGAAGTTAAACAATCAACTACATGCAAACCTTGATTTTGTCATGTGCTCCATGATGATATTGGATGTAGGTGACTCCTAATATGGGCAGCATAACCTTGCAATTTATGGATTCTTTTGAGAAAAAGAGGCAACATTTAGTTGCATGAAGAAGTTATATCTTTTGTGAAGGGGTGAGCTCCAATTTATTGGTTTTTGGAGACTCAATTAGATGGTCAAGATTGGATTTGGAGATCAATGGATGATGATGCTTGAGAGCTCTCAATCAATGATAGATTTCCAAGTGTCATGATGAGATTGGATGAGAGGAGATGTCCTTGGATGGAGGAATGAATGGTCAAGATTGGGCTTTGGGAATTGGAGGGATGAAATTGTCTTGGTAGATGGGAGGTATGGGTTGGATTTGATTGTAATTTTAAATTGGGAAGCATGGGTACATGCCCAACTTAAAATTGGAGGAAAAGGGATGAGTTGGATTTGATTTGAATTTTAAATTGGAAGCATGGGTACATGGCCAACTTAAAATTGGATGAATAGGGGTTGGAGGACAAAAGGACCCTTTTACATGGCTCCTTGACCATGCCTTTTGTAAGAAGGCCATGTGAACATGTACACGATGCCCATGCTTTTGTACATTTGGGGGATTGGAGAGGATTTGATCAAGATTAGATTAGGGTTTAGATTGTGCAAGTGGGGGATTAGGTTAGTTAATTAGGTTTAGGTGACTTAATCAGAAGTGTAGAAAATAGAGAATTAAACAAATGCAAATATTTATTTAATTCATGGGATGGGATAAAGGGATATTCGATAAATTAAATTTATCTAATATTTGGACTATAGAGGAGGGGGATAAATGATTAATAAATCATTTTGTCTAGGGATAAGTACCAATGCAGGTACCTATACGGGTATAAATGAATAGTAAATATTACATGAATAGTGATTTTGACAACAAAATATTGTAAAATCACAGTTTGAAGGGGAACTGATCAATTAACTATTTAAACATGTGTTTATTTAGTTAATGGTTGAAGAAATGTGATTTAGGGACATTTAGAGATGATTAGTGATGGTTTGAGATGGTTTAGGGATGTTTAGGAATGTTTAGGGATGAATAGGGATAGCTAGTAATGGTTTAGGGATGAATTAGGGATGACATGAAGAGTGGACAATTTTAGGTGTCTACAGAAACAATATAAATTTCATCTTGGGAAGCTTTTCTTTTGGGATAAAGGCTATGCTCATCTTGCTCCAAGATTAAATCATTTTTACAAAACTAAATCGGGGTGTCTTAAATAGACCACCCAATCTGGAAGATTTGAACCAATTTCACAATCACAATACAATATAGGAACACAATTCACACAAAGAATACTATAAATATATAGATATAATAGAGTTCAACCACAATGGATGTTTACCTTAGAGAAACTTGATGTAGGAAATATCTAGATGAGACATACCTTCCTTCCATTTGCAATAACCCTTTGCAAATTAAAAGCTTACTTTCTTTCATAGCTTGCAATTGCACTCACATCCAAAACTCCCTACAACACTCAATCAAGATGGTGCTATAATAATTAGATGTAATGAACCAAATGAATGAATTATAATGACCCCCAAGGGTATTACATAAACAAAATCAATAACAAATGATAGAAGAAAAACCTTGAATACTAAAGATCATGAATACATAGTTTGTAGCCATTACTCTTTTTTTCGAATGATTTAATAAAAGTTAACAAAACACTTATAAAACCACCATGGCACTTGTGAAACTATTATGACCCATATGAAACTAATACAACATTTTTGAAACTTCCATCCTATTGTTTATTGCAAATTTATCACTAAGAAAACTATTGTATCTCAATATATTTATCAAAAATATGCTTGAGTTGTGTTTGACTCCACATATTTGGATCACCTCAAAAATATATGAAACCTTTATTTTCCCTTGTACAAAATTGTATACTTCATTATTTCTAAAAAAGATCATGTTATAAGTGTTTGGTAGAGTTTCCAAATTGCATACTAGTGGATCTAAGTATTGACTCAGAATAGTGTCTTTGTAAGTTGTACTTACTATCTTTTCATCATCCATTTAGGATGAAACTTTCCCAATTAGGAGGCTACTTTATTCCCTAAAATATTTGAATGTCATAAGATGAGGACATAATTCTCCCTCACTATCACCTAATAGTAGCACTTGGATCTTCTTAGCAATTTCCCTTTTAACACAACTTGTCAATTTTACTAGACTCGTCTCATTGATATATACTAAGTGTGTGTGCACGTTTATTTGAATGTGTTTGTGTATGTGACTCTTTGTGTGTGTGTGTGTGGGCATGCATGAGTGTGAGTGTGTTTTTGTGGGTGTGTGGGTGTGGGTGTGCATGTGGGTGTGTGTGTGTGTGGGTGTGTGTGTGCATGTGCATGTGGGTATACGTGTGGGTATGCGTGTGGGTGTGGGTCATAGTGTGTGTGTGGGTGTGCGTGTGTGTGTGTGTGTGTGTGTGTGTGTGTGCATGCATGTATGTGTGTGTGTGGGTGCATGTATGCACATGTGCATGTGTGTTGCATGTGCATTGCATGCATGCATGTGTGCATTATTTGTTTGAATGCATGCATTTTGTATGTGAATGTGCGTGTGTGCATGTGTGTGTACACATACATACATATATACATACATACATGTATATATTGATGTTAGAAACCACTTAAAGAAAAATCCTAGCTCATATAAAAATAATCACAACTTTGGAATATTAGAGTGAGTCATCAATCTTGAGACCATTGATAGATTCGTAAATACATTGGAAACTGTGAAATTGATGAAGAAAACTATTTAGGAATTTATGAGGAAACTTCTACATAGATCTTGTACAAAATGTAGATAGTCCTTAATATTGTAATTTGGACCAATTCCTAAAATGACTTGATTTTCATTCCTTCTATACATCAATAAGGACCTATTTGGGATGAAGTCATGCCCCTCATCCATTTCCATTTAAATCAAAACCATTATGGATTGGGTAGGTAGATGTGTACATTCCAATGGGTGTCTTTTCCTTGGTGGAACTAGAACCATTAGCATAATGATTTTTAACCTTATGTTAAGCATTTGGTTCATAAATCACTTCCTAAAGTAGATGCTCAAGGTTGGATCCTAAGGCAAGACCATTCAAGATTGTGGAAGCTAAACCATTTAAAATAATTATTATGCATTAGTTGTAGTATATCATCCCAATTCTTGATATAGAGTTTAATTGCAAAATAAATTCTTGAAGTAGGTGTACTTGATTTGCATGATTTCCTTTTTTGTTGGAAACAATGTATATTCTAGAATTTGACTTGTTGATTGCTTTTGGTATAACCTCATGGGCCATTTTTTCCTCTTTATGGATGCTACCTTGAGTTCTATAATTTTCATCACTATTGCTAGTGTGTTTGGACATACTAGGGTAGGTCCTATGGTTGTGATTAGGAGTGTATTGATACATTCAAGAGATTCTATTAGTGAGGATAAAACTAGATATGGCTTGACAAATGGATGAACATTCATCTTTTATAATGGAGATGGAAGGATATGAAAATTGTGTTGAATAAAAGGGAATGCACATTTCTATCACCTAGAGTATATACTTAGGTTAGTTGGGAGGGAGATTGGAGCTACCAAAAGAAAATGTCAAGAGTTCCAATAATTTGGAGTAGATGGGTAGATTTATTATAATCTCATGATTTCCTTTGTAAACTAGTCTTGGTTTATCTGAAGCTCCTTGAAGAGTGATAGAATGACCAATATCAATGTCCTCAACCATTCTTATCAAATATATATTATTTGTAGGCTCCCATCTCATCTAGATACTCAACATCAATGCATTAACATGCATCATTTTCAAATCCCATGTTTGCCTTTTAAAAATTCTAAGTGGCCTAATGTCCTCAAAGCAACACTTGCATGTATTGAAAAGTGTGCATCTATTTATAAACATAATTAATAACCCATTGTTTCTCTCAAATCTCATAGCTTATATAACTGGTATAGCTTTTTGGAAAATATTAATGTGATATGCAGCCAATGGCAATCTTGAGATTGTAAACCTTGCTTTGTTGTAAGGTATTCACATCAACGACCATGCATATCTATTGCTCATCTTATTTAGCTACTTTTGAGATCTTATTTTGAGGGGTTAGCTTTGCTTATTTGACCCATATGCCTCTTAGGATAAAGATTGTTCTTTCATCATGTTTATTTGATGGAAATAATGTATATATCGTTCCTATCTAAAAGAAGGGGCATCTAGTCAACCACAACATGCCACATTAATCTCTTCATAGTGGTGTTGTAGTACTTCTTAGATTATTTATTTACTTCCATTAAATCCTTCTTGAGAATATTCCTAGTTTGTCCATAAAATAGGGCAGGGAAACCATTCAAACATCTCTTATAACTGTGGTTGGGGGAAAAATCTCATCTTTTCATTTATTGTTTCGGGATCGCTGGGCATCTAACTATTCCATTCTCTGTTTTATTTTGTTAAACAACATTAGTATGTTGTTGGTTCAAGACTAATTTATAAAAATATTTTGTGTTAATATCATCTTGTTTTACCCATTGATTTATTGCATGTTGGAATTTTTAGCCAATAGAGCCAAGCCCCCGCCCCAATTTGCAGGCCTTTTATATGAATATCATTATTGCTATAAATTTTGAGGTAATGAAATTTACCCATGAACTTTTACTTTGCATATCTTTATATTTTGTTGGTCCCTTGCCTTCATTTTCCTACTTCCTCCTTGAAATCTAGATGGGCCAGCAAAAAAATTGAAATCTGAACCATTGTTGTCATTTCCTATTCTATATATTTGAAATTTGTTGGTGGTGGATGGAGATGTAAATACACATTGGAGTTGTCAAACACCCAGCGTGCTACAACACTCAAATCTTCATTAATAACTAACTTGATACAAAATTGTTACAATGATACTAGTAAACATCATTTAATGTTATTATTGCCTTTTCGCAGTGACTCTATTCTCCAATGACTATCCGTTTTTGCAAATGCTCTCCCCCTTTTGACTTTAGCGGATCATGCAAACTTAAGTGATTTTCCAATCAGCAACTTCAATCTTTTTCTCTTTCTGCAACTACTGTGACTTCATCTTTTTCCTTTATCATCTATAGTTTCCTTTTGTGTCTTCAGACACTGCAATCTCTTTTAAACTGGCGGCCTCCCTTGAGTGTGCCTAAATCCTTCTTTTACTTTGCTGGTTGTAATGTCTTTTCACCAGGACTTCAATGATTTCTTATGCCATGATTTGCAATCTCACTGGGGTGACTAAGAAATAGACTATTGGCTTCTTTAAATAGTGATAACCTCCTTATTGGATTGGCGGTTCAATAAAACATGATGGCCTAGTCACAGATCTACGACCTATTCTTTTCTTTTATCTTCTAGCAATCCCCTTTTTAAAGTTGCGACTCCAAAAATAGGAATTCTGCACATTCTCCTTTGAAAAACTCATGCCTCCTCTTTATGTCTTACATCAGTGATTAAACCTCTTCCTTTGGTGGCTTTCAACTCTTCTATTTTGGCAGCTTCTTTTAGCTTCTGTGATCCCTTCAATTAAACACTTTCACCTTTTGGACATAATCTCCAATGATTGTCTTTGTAAGTTGTGGTTACTTACTGGATAATGTCTTCTCCTTCTGAGACTTTCAAACCTCCCTTAGATCTGCTCTTCAACTTGGTGTTCTGATACCACTTGTTTGTGGTGGATGGAGATGTTTAATTCTTCTAGTAAGAGATTTTGTTAAAATTATATACAAGACATTAAGGACTGTAATTTGTTGTCATCTTCCAATCACTTCACTTTGAAGCCTTTAGGCATGAGTATAATAAGTTCCTAATAAATGAACATTAGTTGCAAATAAGAAGAGGCCAAAAGACTCTAGGCAATTAGAACCATAAGATACAATCCTTAACGACACAAACAACACATGATAAGAGGTATTGGGGATTATGCCTAATGTCCTAATGTGTCTTTGGGAGTGACTTTGGAATTGTAAGGCATTGGTCCCTATTTTTATTCTTATGCTTCAAGTAGTCACATGCAACATGTTGAATCCCAAAATTGCAAATAATGGATCTTTTTATAGAATTTTTGAATAGCGGTTGTTTATAAAGAAAATTTCCAAAATAATGGAATGTTTTAAGGCTATAATCAGCACTCTTATTGGAAATTGCGAGTAGGCAGCCTCCATCATTGTGAGTCATGAACATTAGCAATTACTTGATTTCTCCGCAATCTAAACAATTGGCATTGTTCATCTTTGATGGTTGTTTTTGGTATCCTTTTGCTCACTGTTAGCAAAAACTAATATTTTTAAGGACAGAAAAGTTTAGAACTTTAGTAAAGCAATTTTTTGGTCCATGCCACAACTTTGCAATTTGAATAATAACCAAATCAGCTGGAGAAAACACGGCCAACCATTTGTGACTCTCACCAATCACTTAAACATGATAAAGACACCTTCAGTGTGCCACTTGACACTTGAGGAAAGAAACCAAACTATAGCAATGCAAATGTTGCTGCATGGCAGCTGACACTGGAATTTAAAAAAGTAGATGCAATCATGACTATGCTTGGTGATGTACAAAGAGTTGTGGTGTAAAGATTAAAAAAGTGTATTCATAAGAGAAGTGACCGAAGTTCAAAACCACCACATTGCAATAAGGCAGACCTTAACTTGAAAGCCATATGCACTACACTGAAATAAGAAAACACATTCCTAAACAACAACCACCCCTTTCGAACCAAATAAAAAGATGAGATGCATTGAAATAGGAAAAATACATTCTTAAACATGTCATCCACATTCAACCAATAATTAAGGAGAATGCTGCATTCCAATACACTAAGTGCAATCCAAGATGAAATGCAGACTACATATAGGAATTGTGAGATTATAATAGCCACAAAACCAAAAGGAGATTACCATTATGGGATGACAAATTCACAACAGGCCATCTGGAAGGTTGGACCATTTTCTCTATTTCCATGTTTCAAAGATCCCATATGGGTTTGTAATTCAGTCACCTACCACCAGACTGACTGTCCAACAGACTCACAGGTTTGCTAGTAGATCTAGACTCAAATGGAGTATGGACTCAGAAATCTTATAGAACTAATTTCAATTGTATCTTGAAGCAAACAGAAACTCCTCAAAACCAATCCAAGCTTTAGAATAATTTTGTTTTAACTAGATTAAAAAAACCAGAAAAAGTCTGACTCACCACTCTTTGCAAGAGCTCCACCCTTTCCTAGTAGATCTAGACTCAAATGGAATATGGACTCAGAAATCTTATAGAACTAATTTCAACTGTATCTTGAAGCAGACAGAAACTGCTCAAAACCAATCCAAGCTTTAGAATAATTTTGTTTTAACTATATTAAAAAAACCAGAAAAAGTCTAACTCACCACTCTTTGCAAGAGCTCCACCCTTTCCTTTGCTTCAAAAAGTCAACTTCTTCTGCATAGAAGAAACAATTCAACTTTTTCTGCATAGAAGAAACAATTCATGTAAAAAGTCTACATGTCTAGGGCATAGCTGTGTTTACAATGTTTTGTCCTTATAAAAACTAATTCAACTAACTCTGCTATCAAGAAAGGATTCGTATTACATTCTACACATTGTGATGGAATATCAACAGCATTAATATATTATATGGAAATATTTAAAATGAGTTGGCTAAGGCCTTAGTAAGTGAACTAAGGTCTTAGTAACTTTAAGTGCTACCAACTAGACTATTTCTTTCACAGCTCTACTATTTCTTCAACATAGAAGTGATACAATTTGAAGTAGATAGGAGACTTATTTGGATATTGGTGGAACCATTTATGCATCAGGTGGAGATGGAAGGTACAGAAAAACATTCTGAAAATCAGAGCTGGCAAAAATAGCAATTTTGGTAGATCTGAAGAGAAGGAAACAATTTGCAGTGATGGGTTTCGATTTTGCAGCAAAAGATTGTGGGATTTCTTTTTCCCGATCAGAAAGAAGCTGCAAATAAGTCAATTTAATTTGTTTGTCCTATTTACAGAGCAGAACAATTTACAAACCATGGCGGATGTCTTAGATTTGGGCAACTGAAATTTCTTAAACACAGTAAGCCAATTTAGTATTCCAACAGAGTTAAACTCAGAAAGTTATTTGAAACAATGATTTTGGGTAAAATGAAAGGACGATAAAGATAATCCGTATGTTTTTATGTTTCAATATTAACAACAGACACAAGCAACTGTAACAACCACTTCCCATGAAAGACATCTCAAAGCAAATAATTTTCAAAACTCATGCCCACTATAATCCGTACCATCAACTGCTCAAACATATTTGCATATTTTTATTACTATAAAATTTAATCGATGATTGTGAGTCAATATTAATTTTAATTAGAAAATACAGAAAGCATATCAAATTAAAATTTATAATGAACATAATTATAAATACTTTATTTTTAAAAAGAGAAATAAGGTTAGAGAAGATTTATGTCATACCTTTTTTATGTTTAAATCATACTCTGAACTCTTTTTCAAAGCCTTGTTTAAATAAACCATATTGTGATGTGGAGCCTCCCTTTTGTGTACAAGCTATTACGATGTTTATGCATCTTATATTATGATAACAAATCTCCTTCCTTCTTTTGTAGTGCAGGATACCATAATATATACCCTTAAACCTATATTTATATTGTGCACTCTAAACGGTACAACACATCAAGCATTATGGGCTTCCTTCCTATAAAATAGGGCCTAAAAGCCCTGTTTATCTTCAGAAATTTTTATAGATCACAAACCACACCCAACGTCAAGCATTATGATGTTGGGCTTTCTTCTTATAAAATAGGGCCTAAAACCCCTATTTATCTTCAAATACGATGTTGGCTTCCTTCCTATAAAATAGGGCCTAACAACCCTATTTCTCTTCAGAAATTTTTATAGATCACAAACCACACCCAACATCAAGCATTATGATGTTGGGCTTCCTTCCTATAAAATAGGGCATAAAAACTTCAGAAATTTTTATAGATCACAAATCACACCCAACATCAAACATTATGATGTTGGGCTTCCTTCCTATAAAATAGGGCTTAAAAACCCTATTTATCTTAGAAACTTTTATAGCTCAAAATTCATACCCAACATCAAGCATTATGATGTTGATCTTCCTTCCTATAAAATATTGCCTAAAAACCCTATTTATCTTTAGAAATTTTTATAGATTGTAAACCACAATCAACATCCTGATGTATTGCATAACATATCCAACATTATAGTGCCACACTTAATTCCTCATATTATGTAGTTTATCAAGATGCAAATGTCTCCAGGCTTGTACATCACTTTTGTACTGTCACTTCTGATGTAGGGTCTCCAACAATGCATTGCGGGGGCACATATCACATCCATCATAATACAAAGCTATTATAATGGGATCTCAAAACCCTAATTTTTATTGTGGACTCTTTATAAACTACACATTATATCTAAAAGTATTTATAGAACCTTCATCTTTGAACTTATCCTACTCTCTTTAAATTCTTAAGGAAAAATACATTAATAATGAAAATCAATGAAAGTTACTAAAATAGCTTGTTATACTCAAAAAAATATCCTATCACATCATATACCTTCAACTTAAATACTTTGTACTTTTACAAGATCAAATCTAGCCACTACATTAATCATTAAACTTTTTTGTAAAGTGGAAGTTAAATACATACACTTATATTGGCCTAGTTGTGAAGCCCAACTACAACTAGTATAGATATCTTAAATACATCTATCGAAAAAACACATAGAGGTACCACTCTATTTTTTACTTTTAGAATTATTTTTTACTACATACACACATAGATACATACATTTTAATTTTATTTACATATTTCAAATTATTAATTTTACTTTTGGAAAAACCACCATTCATTATTTTGGCAATTCTTTTGTTTTATTTTTACTTTGAAAAGTGTAGTAAATATTATATACCTCTATGTTACTTTTTAATAGTTTACATTTTAAAATTTTGATGATAAACTTAATGGAAAATATTAAAAAATATCATCACCTTTAATTATGTGTGCCAAGAAGCTCACTTTACTTTTAAATTATCTTGGGAAAAATAATAGATATAATTGGAAAATATAAGAGAAAATATTTAATGAAATAAAAGTTAAAGGTACAACTTATTAAACCTCATATCCAAATAGTACTTAAAGGGAAGAATAGGGTATGTGTTACCTAAATGGCATCAAAGCCCTGTTTACCCCATGTCACATCCAATGTTATCTTATGCCTCATTCTTCCTCTTATAATATAGTTTATTAGGATTCAAAGGCCTCATTTTTATTTCTATTAGAAACTTTTCAAAGCTACACACCATATCTAACATTATAATGCAAGGTCTCCAATGGTACACAAGCTTGTACTTCTTTCTATTACAATGTAGGCTATTATAATGGAGGGAATCAAAAGCCTAATTGTTATGTGTCTCTTTCCTCTAGCTCATTTTACTCTCTTAAAATTTTCAATAAATAATACATAAATGACAATAATTAATAAAGAAATATTTAAAATAAAAAAGAATATATTATATTAAACAAAAAAAACCCTACCATGTCATATAACTTTAACCTAATACTCCATACTTTACATTAATCATTAATCATAAACTTCTTTTGTAAAGTGGAAGTTAAATAAATACACTTATATTGTGGTAGTTGTGGAGTCCTACTATAAACATTTTTGACTTAATGGAAATATAATTGAAAGGTAAGAAGATACACCATTAAATGCAACAATAAAGAAAGAAATAATCAAATTAATCTAGATAAAATAGATAAGTATACACATGTAGCTAATTCTAATATAGGCTACTTAAATGGAATAGAGAAAAAAATAATCAAATTAATCTAGATAAAAGAGCTAAGTCAAGACATGTACCTAAATCTAATAAATTGGAAACTAAAATAGAGATAAGTGAATTAATAATGTACCTAGAATTTGGAGAGGAGACTAATTTTGACTATGACACAAGACATATACCTAACCAAATCAAGAAACCAAAGGATGTAATGAATGCAATCTATGAAAATTAGAACTACATAGAGACATGGATTGAGGCCATGAGGGTAGACCTAACTTCTATTGTAGACCTAACTTCTAAATAGATTTAGAAATTTTGTTTCTATAAAAATGAATTTGCCTATGTTTGTATCTAGAAACCAAAGACTTGGTGGTGTTGCAAAGTATCACTAGAACTTGCTACAGAAATATGGGATCCTTGAGACTTCCTGTTGATCTATGGTAACATAAAAACACATGCTGAAGACTAGTTTTGTATTATGTTTATGTTGTACTTCAATGTGATATGGTAAGGAAGATGAAATTTAGTTTTGTATTATGTTTATGTTGTAATTCAATGTGATATGGTAAGGAAGATGAAATTATGTATGTAATTAATAAAAAACCAAATCAAAAGAAAATACACACATATATCAATAATACCAAGTAATATGATCATATATGGATATTGCTTCAATGTCTTATAATGTATTTTGTACATTGTTTCTTTGATATTGTGTATAAAGTGACTAAATATTTTGCTAATGTCCATTGAGATCATTGCTTGGATTGTAGGTATTAGACATCTTTGTAAATTGTTGCTTGAAGGTAGATGTCCAAGTCTTGAATTTTCTTTGTGGTGGTAGTTGGCCAACTTAATGAGTATTGATGTAGAGGGTTCTAGCATTATTATATCTTGCCTCCAAATTCCTCATTTATATGGTCATTGCACTCATTTTTCCCACCAACTTATTCTACATAGTTTGGAGTTGTCTATTCTCAAACTCCTAGATTGTTTTCTACCTTATTTGTGTTTGTGTGTTTTCTAGATGTTGTAGTTGCATCAATAGCCATTATGATGTTTGTTATATCCATTTCTTGGAACTCATTGTGGGTATACTACTAGTTATAGTTGTGCCTTGATTATTTTTGCAACAATCTTATCTATTACTTCTAATTTAACATCTTTGTGCATCCAATCTTGCTTGGAACTTATCTGTAGCACATCTATTAGTCCATACTTAAGTAGAGGGGTGAACTTCCCTAAATCCACTTGGGATACATTAACTATAATAGTAATTATATTAGGTGTAATGGTCACCACAAGGTTATGTTATTTCAACTTTTCTATAAATTCTTTGATCTTGCTCAATGGATCCCATGTAGATGGGAGTGATGTTCCAACCATAATCTATACCTTTTACACTAGTTTATTTTATATCTTAATCTTGTTCATCTCCTTTTCCTTCTTTTGGTTCCTCCAATTTGTACTTGTTTCTTTATATTTTCTCCTTAGGGTTGGTCTTGTTTTTATTGCTCTACCATTTCTTCATCTTGACCTCCTATTTTTGTAAAAGCATTTTGTTGCTTCTCTTACGATTTTGTTGGTTCATTTGAGATTTCTTCTTTCATCATCTTTGCTTCCTCTATACGTTTTTCTTTTCCTTCTTATTTCTCAACTATCTATATAGAAGTTTTTCCCTTTGGTTTTTCTTCTTACGAGTATGTGCATGGAAATTGGGGACCAAAAGGGGGTCAAAAGTGGTCACTATTTTTTTTCTAAAATTAGTAAAATCTGATCTTGGATGAAAAATTGAAGATAGCCACACTCAAAATTAGAATATGTGATAAGAACAAAATTTGTAATTTTCTAAAAACAGTGGAGATTAAAAGGTTCAAATAAGGGGAACACACAAAGTGCTCCTATTTTTGTCAAAAAAATATAACATAGTGTCTGGTGTGCTCCCCCTAAAATTTTGACTGTTTTTAATTATTTCGCAAATTGGTTCAATAGAAAATTAGCTAGCATCATATAGTTTAAATGCCTAATTTTTCTGTTAATTTTTTAATGATATATGAATTTTTATGAGTTTTCAAAGTGGACACATCCTAAAAAATAAAAATTTGAGCATGCTCCCCCCCTTTTTTTTGAAAACTAATAAAAAATTTCAAAGTGTAGAATTGAGTCTAGAATCTAAAAATATAATTTGTTTCAAATTTGGATGAATGCATAAAAAATGACACTAGAAATACTAGACATAGGTTTTCTGCAAAAAAAGAACATAATAGCAAAAGAGATTGAAGATGGAAACCTTAATGTTATCAGATTTTAGAAAAAAACATGGTTAGAAAGATAATAAAAAAACTGAAGTTATCCTAGTATTTTTTTCGTATTAACACTAAAAAATGTGTAAACCTGATGGATAGCATGCTCGGGATTTAGTTGATTTTCAAAGTTTTGTTGAAAACACGTCTTTGGCATCCAAATGGTAGGTCTGACCCTTTGGGTTGGATTCCCAAGGCAAATCCAACCCTTAGGGTTGGAGTTTCCCAAAGCTCTAAAAAATGCACTCACATTATAACGTGAGTGCATTATCACATTTTATATTGGTTAAAATGTTGACCAATGGCTTGCAAAAAAGCATATCATGTGATTTTGGCCCACATGCTTTACTTATTCCCCTATCTAGTACTTTTTTGACATACAAAGATATTTTTCATGTTTTTGAGGATCTACAATGATTGGTTGACAAAATTAGTTCACTTTTGTTCTTGTATTGATGTAGAAGATTCTAATTACATGTTTTTAAATCAAATTTGATATTGCAAATCATTGTTTTCATGTTTTGATGAATTGGAATACTTGATTGACAAAATTAACTAGTTTTTTGTTTTAGATTGACAAATAATATTCTAATTGCATGTTTTGTGTGTAAATTTGATAAATTGTCAGTTATGTTTTGTGTTTTTTGACCATTTCTTTTAGATTGATATAGAATTTAATATCATGCCAAGGAAATGACTAAAAACTCAAACGTAGGTGGAGTGTAAATATGAGAATGTAAAGAAAAGAGAATGAATGAGACAACTTTGTGAAAATACAAAATTGAACTCCATAAATGAAGATCAACCATCTTTGCGAATTGAATTAGATCATGAAGCATCCAAGAGAGAAGGATTTGGAGAAACAAAGGGAATGAATGCAAAAACTTTGTACAAGTAAGAAATTGAATGCGGAAGTTGAAGGTATGCCATCTTTGCTATCTCAATTTGATATTGTAGAAAATGTTCAATGATCGATGGAAAATTATGATGCATTTTCAAATGTGAATATAGATCTTACACCAATTGATCAAGTGTTGATGAGAAAAAAATATCTAATGATTCAAGTTTTCCATTGAGAACACCTCCTAGAATTTTTACGTAAAAAACCTAAGTTTTTTTATTGAAATTGATGAACATAATCTAAAACTAATGCCTGCTAAGATTCTTGAACGTACTTGTAGAAGAAATGTGAATAATATATGGAACATGTTTTTTGAAAACATAAGTGAAACTAAAAGATGTCAAATATTTGTTGAAATGATGAAAAATCTTAAGTTTAGGCCAATCATGAAGATTTTTGGTCTAAGAACATCAAATAACATTAGCGAAAAATCTATTGTAAAAAATATAATCAATGCATATCAAAACATTGGTTCCACCTCACGCACCAAAGATAGTAATGTTAAACAACATGCCATTACATCAACTATAGTGAGCAATCAAACAAAGAAATCTCTCTTGATAGGAAAAACAAGTCAAGCGCTAAAGATAAGTAGAAAAACATTGACAAAATCCATTGGGAGGCATGAAAGAGTTGAGGAACTGAATAGCAATGAACTATGGAAATTTTCCTATAGACTCCTATGGAAAGATAAAGTCATAGTTGAAGCTTTAAAATCTCTAATTGAGGAATTTTGGATGCAGGAGCATCCAGGTCCATAGGCGATCCTACATCATCCAAAACAAGTTGTAGTTTCTTTGCTTTATTTTAGTTTGTTTTTGGTGTTCTTGGCATCTCTTAGCATCAGAAGCTTCTTGTGTGATCAAACTTGTGAAATTCAAGTTTTCACTAGTTCGTCGTTTTAGAGGCCCCGCAGGCAGCTTCACAGAAACAATTGTTTCTAGAAATTTATGAGGGATGGGAAAAAACCCTCTTACATGAATATTCTTAGATGTATTCCACATTTAATGAAAAATATTTCACAGTTAAATTTGACACAGTTTGGGAGAATTTAAAATTCTCTGATCAAGGCTGGCAATTTACGAAAAATTTAAAATTTCAAGTTTATGAAGTCTGGGGAAAAATGGCTTGGTGGGAAGCATTTTAATGTCATTATCCACATCCTACCAATATTTTGTGCAAAGACAAGCTTCCGGTAGAAAGTTATGGAAGAAGTCAATTTTTAGGCATTCCAGCGCATTGACATAGTCACAAAATGAAATTTCATCTTCAAATTGTTTGTGCAGCTTTATGAGGTATTATTCAAAGAATTTTAAAGGTTTATTATTGACTATTTGATGCATTTTGAAGTATCCACACAAGCAGGGGTGAAGAATCTTATGTTTCTACGTGCAATTTCGCCATGCAACCGCTCCATATGAAGCATGATTATGCATTAATTTCCTTAACTATTTCAAGGCCACTCTATAGACTAGGTAATAAAGAAAAAACTAGGACACCTCAAGTAGAAATCTAATGCCTCATTTGGAGGCCATAAAATAGTAAATTGCATTTACATCGAAAGTGGTGGGGCCGCCAAAAACAAGAAGGAAGCGCCACACTTGGTAAAAGATTTTTGACACCTCATATGGTAGAAGTTGAACACTCAAATTGAAAGCTTAAAACCTGCTGATAACTAAAAGAAAATTTAAAGGAAACAATAGCAAGCAAAGCATATTAACTTGGAAGCCATGTAAGAGATTTAGTGAGTTCTAACACCTCTCTTAGAGGCTTTTTAAAATAGAAAACATTCATTATTATTTCTCAGATTTGGAACACCTCATTTAGAGGCTAAAAAAAAAAAATTGAAGTCTATTTCTAGGAGAGAGAAGGTGCCAAAGAGAAAGTTTAATGCCTCTTGGTGAGGCAGTTACAACAAAAATTCATAATGGAATTTTTTGTAGATTGCGAGTGGAGAAATAGAGGGAGTTTTGATAGAGGAATCAACCCATGAGAGGGGCACAAAAATGAAAGGAAGTTGCTGTTGTAAAGTTGAAAGCATGAGGAAAGAGAGTTTCCACCAGGTATGAGAGGCCATGAAAGGCCAGTGTTCGTAATCTCTTGTTGCATATTGATGTAGTTGTTTGTTGAATTTTAAATTCAATAAAATAGCATGAGTTTTGTTTGCAAATTATATTGTGTGTTGTGAGTTTGTGTGTGAGCAGAGAGTCTCTGCGTCTTATGGTATGAGTTTGAGTTCATTTTGCATCAAATGGTATTGAGTAATTGTGAGGATGGTGAGTTATGAGTTGCGGTGGGAGTCCCACTTGCATCAATTTTAGAGAAATAACACAAGAGTGTCTTCTAATCAAAGGGATGTTGTAAAAAGGAGAATTGGTTGTCAAAATCATGAGCCACATTCAAATCATTATTTAGACAATTTTTCTCCAAATTTTTAGAGAGTTATCCTCAAATTCAAATTAGTCAAAGGTATTTTGAAATGGAAAAACCTTTTTATGTCAAAATAAATCACACATACACAACTTGTTGTTTTAGAGTTCACATGAAATTTTTTGTGCATTATGATTTTTTTGACAAATATGTGTATTTTTGCATACTAATGATATTTTGCAGGAGTGTATGATAGAAGCTCCACCTGAATCAGCAAGAGATTTCATTTCAAACATTTTTTGTGAAGGAATAGATGGATAGTTTTTTTATAAGAAATCATGTGTGGATGGAACATGTGATAGTTGCAGTGGTTTTCAATGTTTGAGAAATTACGTACACATGGATAATACACATGCAATTGGAAATGAACTAGTACCTTTTAGGAAATATAAGTCAGTGGCATACACTTTAAAAGATGGTAAAGAGGCAAAAGGTGTGAATTGGTGAATGAAGAAATACCAGTATATGTATTTATGCCTATTTTTTGAGAAAAGATAGTGTATGAGTATGCAAGGCATACACATAGAGCTCAATGGTTGGACTTACAATTCAAGTTATGAAAGGACACATTTCATCTTCATATGATTATGTCAATTTTAGACCTTGTAGACAATTATACTCTATAACCACAGAATGAGGTTTAATCACAGTACAACTCTACTTAGGTTGCTATATTTGTGCATATAACATTCATTCATGCACCTGAAAGTACAAAGGAAGATAGAAAGATCTTGAGGGAGTATCATTTTTATAGTAGCTACAATCACATACATTCTATAGATTTTATGCAAGGTTGCTTTCAGATGTTCTATGGTAATTTGAGTAGCAGGAACATCACGTTTGGTCAACATATCATATGGTCAGATAATTGTGAATCATAATTTAAGAATTCACAAATGTTCTATTGGTTGAGTAGGATACATATAATGAGTGGTGTTCAAAATATATGGAATTTATTTGAGGCTAGGAATGGAAAAGAGGAGTATGATGGTGTTGGATCATGTATTAAAAGAGCCTTAGCACGAGAAGAGTTGAAGTACAAAGGCAATGCAAAGTTAACCGATGCAACATCCATCATCGAATGGTGTAACTCTACAATAAGTCCAAGTAATGAAGGCAAGTCTACAATTCATAGATTTTTTGGTTGATAGAAGAAGCTAACATTGCAAATATGAAGATTGTTGTATAATGACAGGATCGAGTGAGTTCCACTCTTTTAGAAGCTTAAATGTAGCTTCATGCATTATTCATTTGAGGTAGATGGTGTGTTTTTGTTCATCATGTACAAATTTTTCTTGGAATAAGTGTGACTCAAAAGAATGGGTTGATAAAAGGAATGCTATAACTTTAAGCCCACTTGAGACATATCAATGTCTAGGAGCACTACAACTGATGCAGATAGAATCATCAATTGACTTTGACCATATATCAAATATAGTTGAAACAGGTATTATAGACACATTACAAGTAATGAAAATTAATATATTTTATACTATGATGTAGTATTTTTGTATTATTTACTGAATTAATCTTTTTTATGCAACTTAATGTAAGGCATGTTTATGCAGTTACTGTGGATGAAGATAATGATGAAGGAACAAATTATTATTTATGTCGTTGTGTTGAGGAAAAAAAATTGACAGCCCCTATCATAGATGGAGAAAATATTGAGTATCCTACATGATCAATAGTTGTTACTGGAACATGGCTTAGAAGGTATCCAATGAAGACGTTTGATGTGTGGTTGTTCAAGGACTTTGACACACATAGGAAAATTCTTCATTATTCTAACCTTGTTGTGGCATCAAATGTTCAATTGATAAAATATGGGGGTAGTTTAAAAACTTTTAGAAAGTTTGCAAGTCTGACCATGAAGCAATAATTGACACCATAAAGAGTAGAGTAGATCCACATGGTTCAGTGGATTGAATTAGTGGAATGACACAAAGGTATGTTATAAGTATAGTTCTTAAGTTATGTGATTTGATTTGATTATTCTTTTTATTTATTTATTTATTTCTCTAGTAGTGTTATTAATGTAGATTAGTAGTACCAGACAAGCTCCCACCTTCTTTTGGTTGACCTACTATTAGTAGAGAATTTTATATTCTTGAAGCAAAGAGAAGCTTTAAAAATTAAACTACTATATCCTCATTTCACCTTCTATATTTTTGACATTTTTTCTTACCTTAACTTTACCTTCTATATTTTTTAAATTTTTTCTTACCTTAATTTCACCTTCTATATGTTTGACATTATATGTTTAGCTAGGGGGAGAAAGAGAGATAGAGAGAGACAGGGAGTTAGGGAAAGAGCGAAAGTGAGGATGAGAGAGAGACTTAGGGAGAGAGGAAGAGAGACATAGGGAGTGAGAGACATGTTTGGCATGATTCGGTTATCCTCATTTCAACTTCTACATGTTCAACGTGATTTTCTTATGCTTATTTTATTTTCTATGGGTCTAGCATATCCTTAGGGAGAGAGAGAGAGAGAGAGAGAGAGAGAGAGAGAGAGAGAGAGAGAGAGAGAGAGAGAGAGAGAGAGAGAGAGAGAGAGAGAGAGAGAGAGAGAGAGAGAGAGAGAGAGAGAGAGAGAGAGAGAGAGAGAGAGAGAGAGAGAGAGAGAGAGAGAGAGAGAGAGATGTTGGCTTTCCTACATACTTCCTTCTCTTTGTTCTTTCCGCAAAACATACCTTAGCATTCGTAACACTTACTCTAGCTTTCCCAACACCTACTCTAAGTTCATTATTAGTTTTCTTTGCCTTCACCTTTCCTTCCATATCAT
This sequence comes from Cunninghamia lanceolata, assembly GCA_027924645.1. Taxonomy (NCBI): domain Eukaryota; kingdom Viridiplantae; phylum Streptophyta; class Pinopsida; order Cupressales; family Cupressaceae; genus Cunninghamia; species Cunninghamia lanceolata. Next base: position 524,402 of record BSBN01000326.1, on the reverse strand, counting down.
CCTTAGATTTTCTTATCCTTTATTCATTCTTACTTTTTCTATTAGTAGTTTTCTACCCATCCCCTTGTCCTTGATGAAATTTTAGTCCTCCTAAACTTAAACTCTTCTTGGATTTAAGTTGATCATATCTTGGCTTTAAGTTGATCATATCATAGCATGATCATTCCATGTTTCTTACGGTATTTACTGATGCAGAGGCATCCACACTATACCCTTCGCATACAGCATGAATGTCTGCAGACCAACCTCATCATCCTTATCTTCGCCATCATCATCATATTCCCTAAAACTACCAACAGCATCATCATGTTCTGCGTTACACAGTCAGCATCATCATATTTCGGACGATCGCAAACATCCACCTGCCGACTACTGTTCACCTCCGCTTTCCTTCTAACATCATCATCATGATGTTCAGCGGGCGCACACATCCTCCGGTTGCACTGTTCATCGGGCTCCGAACTCTAACGTCTTCATCATGATCTTCAACACTACCTTCGTCAGCAGGATAACCTATATCCGGTTGTTCAAATATCCTGATGACGATCGCCTTCAGCAGCTTACCTTCGACGCTCCACTACCCGACGATACAAGCAACAGCATCATGATCTACTTTATCCGGTTGTCTTCGAAACCTCCTGATGATGCTAATACAACCTTCTGCCACGGACTTCCGCCGATACCTTAGCACTTTAACGACGGCAGGATAAACTCGCACAGGGGGGATATCTCAATATCCTGATGACGATGACGTCATATCCTGATGACGATGACGTCACCCGTTATCCTGATGATCTCTTCAACACTTAGCCAAAAAAACACGAACTTTCACTCCCGCATCTACTTGCGATACGCGGATGTTTGGCACTCCCGATATGATGATCCTGATGCCGATACATGCACTTAGTCTATGCCCGACTTCGAACATCCTGATGCACTCGCAACATGAAAACTCTGACCTTCTACCTGATGCCGATGCACTCCACCTCGGCTCCTGATGATGATCACCCCGACGAACCCACACTTCATGCAATCGACAACATCATGCCGATCTCCTTCACTTATCCGGATGACGATGTCTAACCCGACTGCAGGATATTTGCAGAAATATCCTGATGATGCCGTCTTCACGAACTTTCAGCTTTTGCGAAGTTTCACTTCGCCGATCCTCCAGGGATGACCCGATCCAACCTCAGGGTGATCTTCCAACTCGAGCTCATCAACTTGACCTAGCACATGAGGATGCTAGGCTTCTTAGCATCTGTCGACCGCGATCCTGCACACCTGCATACGAACAGAAAACAAACTACCATCTAACCTACTGTACATTACCATTCCACCGATCAGATGATTCAACCAGTGGAATGGATCAGGAAATCCATGAAGTCTCCCAAACCAGTAAATCAATCAAGTAATGGAATGCAACCAGAGCAAGAACACAAACAGGATCACTTTATTGATTTCAAAGATGCAATACAATATGCTCAATCTCTCTCTCAGCCTCACTCAAGCTCGATCGATGATATCTGTCTGTCTCTCTCTAATATCAAACGATCCTCATGCTTATATAGATTTGCCTACGAGTACTACTGACCCGACTCCAAGCGGCTGGGAACTCTCCAAGCGGCTGGGAGATCCCACCGAACATACATCATGACAGCTGTTATAACTAACTAGCTAAAAATAGAAAAAGCCCGGTCAGCATGATCTTATCATGATCAGCTTGACCTTATTACATGCAACTGGTCTTAACAGACCTTCTTGGAAACATAAACAGGACCTAAACTACTAACTGCCTTAGCCAGACCAGCTGTCAGGTAGGTGCTCCTGCACCATACTCCCCAACAGAAAAGAACTCATGTCCCATGAGTTTAGCATGTGGAAGTCCTCCACCTTGACACTTTGCTTTGTCAATCTTCTGACCTGCTCTAGGTTTGTCTGCTGCTGTCTCTTGGCTGCCCCAAGACTTCTGCACTGTAACTTGCTTTCTGGCAAGTAAATCTGCATGCCTGTTGATGTAGGCCTTTTTCTCACATACCCTGTGTTTGTCAGGTTGCCTGACCAGAACCTCTGTCTGAACTGCCTCTGTAGTGTTCAACTGTATCTTCCTGGCAAACTTCATAGGACAAGCAATAGTCCCAACCATGACAACATCTGTGTCATTCTTCTCAACTGATGGTTGCTGTTTGCACCCCTGTTTCTGAACCTGCTGCTGACCTCTGTCAGTCACAACTGAAACTTTCTTCAGCTTGTTGTCTGTAACAACTCCTTTCCCTGCAGTATCCTGAACTGCCTCCATGCCTGCTCCCAGAGGCATCTGCACAAACTCCTTCTGTCCCATTAAAATGATTTGAGCTGCCTTCTGTACTGCAGCTTTTGCCTGCAATGGCATCAACTTAATAATCGTCCCATCCTTCTTGATGGTGTAGGTATTAGCATACCCATCATACAGTACCCTTCTGTCAAATTGCCATGGTCTACCCAACAGTAGGTGACAACATTCCATAGGCAAAATATCACACAAGATTCTATCCTGATATGGTCCAATCTGGAAATCCACATATGCCTGTTCAGAGACAAAAAGTGATTGCCTATCACTCACCCAAGATGCCTTGTAAGGGTGTGGATGTGGTATCCTTTCCAACTTCAGTTTATCCACCATCTCCTGGGATACCATGTTGTCTGTTGAACCAGTATCAATGACAACCTTACATACCTTACCTTTGCTCTTACATGTGGTCTTGAAAAGAGCTCTTCTTTGCATCAGATCCTTTGATGCCTGCAAACTAATTCTCCTTAACATCAGTGATTCTCCACTCTCTGGATATCCATAATTCTCAGGACCTTTGTTGGAACTCTGTGCACTTTCTTCTCCTTTCTCTTCTTGCACAAGTTGTACTCTCTTGTCACTTGTTCTATCATTTCTGGATGATGAACCTTTGTTTTCTGGACATTTGAAAGATGGATGACCAAACTCACCACAGGTGTAACATTTCCCTGAAAATGTAGTAGAACCTCTACCACCTCCAAATCTTCCTCTATTACCTTTCCATCCACCTCTGAAATCAGACTGTCCCTGTCCTTTACCAGTGTCTTCCTGACCCTCATTTGTTTGCTTTTGTGCAGGGGCTGCTCCTCTTCCCCTATTGTTTCCTCTTCCTCTCATGGACTTATCATGTCCTCTATTCATCTTTTCTTCAATCCTGATTGCCATTTGATAACAATCTTCCACATTCTTAGGGTTAGCTAACACTAACTCATCCTGTATGTTAAACCTCAAACCAGCCAAGTACCTAGCCACCTTTTCTACCTCATTCTCATGATGACCAGATCTCATACTTAACAGATAAAATTCCTCAGTATATGCTTTCACATCCCTGTCTTTCTGCTTTAAAAATTGCAGCTTCTTAAACATCTGGATTTCATAATCCCTTGGCAAGAATTTTCCCTTGATCCTTGCTACCATCTTATCCCAAGAAGTGATCTTAGACTTCCCTTGTTTCCTTCTCTCAGATTGTACATAATCCCACCATACCAAAGCATGACCTCCTAACTTGGTCTTTGCAATCTTTACCTTCTGATCCTCAGCAACATCTTCACATTCAAAGTGATTATCAAGTGCAGCAATCCAATCCAACAACTCATCTTCATTCAAGCTTCCAGTATATTTGGAAACATCAACCTTTACCTTAGGTTTTTCACTCTGCGCTGCCTTTAACAGTTTTGCCAATCTCTGGTCTTCAACATCCAGATCTTCAGCTACCTCTTCATACTCCTCAACAGTATCTGCATCTTCTTCAGACTCACTGTCTTCCACTTCCCTCTTTTTGTTCTTTTCTAGGGCTGTCAGCCTGGCTTGAAGTGCTTCAGCAAGCTCCTTCATCTTCCTCATCTCTCTAGCATGTTTCTCCTTCAGTTCCTGCAATTCCCTTGCAGTACCACTACCTTTAGGAGGCATTTTGTCAACCTCTCAATCAACACACAACACACAACTCAACTCTACCTCTGCCCTTTCGGTGACAGAATCAACACACAACAGCCCAGACCTTTTGCTGAGCTCTGATACCACTATGATGCAGAGGTATCCACACTATACCCTTCGCATACAGCATGAATGTCTGCAGACCAACCTCATCATCCTTATCTTCGCCATCATCATCATATTCCCTAAAACTACCAACAGCATCATCATGTTCTGTGTTACACAGTCAGCATCATCATATTTCAGACGATCGCAAACATCCACCTGCCGACTACTGTTCACCTCCGCTTTCCTTCTAACATCATCATCATGATGTTCAGCGGGCGCACACATCCTCCGGTTGCACTGTTCATCAGGCTCCGAACTCTAACGTCTTCATCATGATCTTCAACACTACCTTCGTCAGCAGGATAACCTATATCCGGTTGTTCAAATATCCTGATGACGATCGCCTTCAGCAGCTTACCTTCGACGCTCCGCTACCCGATGATACAAGCAACAGCATCATGATCTACTTTATCCGGTTGTCTTCGAAACCTCCTGATGATGCTAATACAACCTTCTGCCACGGACTTCCGCCGATACCTTAGCACTTTAACGACGGCAGGATAAACTCGCACAGGGGGGATATCTCAATATCCTGATGACGATGACGTCATATCCTGATGACGATGACGTCACCCGTTATCCTGATGATCTCTTCAACACTTAGCCAAAAAAACACGAACTTTCACTCCCGCATCTACTTGCGATACGCGGATGTTTGGCACTCCCGATATGATGATCCTGATGCCGATACATGCACTTAGTCTATGCCCGACTTCGAACATCCTGATGCACTCGCAACATGAAAACTCCGACCTTCTACCTGATGCCGATGCACTCCACCTCGGCTCCTGATGATGATCACCCCGACGAACCCACACTTCATGCAATCGACAACATCATGCCGATCTCCTTCACTTATCCGGATGACGATGTCTAACCCGACTGCAGGATATTTGCAGAAATATCCTGATGATGCCGTCTTCACGAACTTTCAGCTTTTGCGAAGTTTCACTTCGCCGATCCTCCAGGGATGACCCGATCCAACCTCAGGGTGATCTTCCAACTCGAGCTCATCAACTTGACCTAGCACATGAGGATGCTAGGCTTCTCAGCATCTGTCGACCGCGATCCTGCACACCTGCATACGAACAGAAAACAAACTACCATCTAACCTACTGTACATTACCATTCCACCGATCAGATGAGTCAACCGGTGGAATGGATCAGGAAATCCATGAAGTCTCCCAAACCAGCAAATCAATCAAGTAATGGAATGCAACCAGAGCAAGAACACAAACAGGATCACTTTATTGATTTCAAAGATGCAATACAATATGCTCAATCTCTCTCTCAGCCTCACTCAAGCTCGATCGATGATATCTGTCTGTCTCTCTCTAATATCAAACGATCCTCATGCTTATATAGATTTGCCTACGAGTACTACTGACCCAACTCCAAGCGGCTGGGAACTCTCCAAGCGGCTGGGAGATCCCACCGAACATACATCATGACAGCTGTTATAACTAACTAGCTAAAAATAGAAAAAGCCCGGTCAGCATGATCTTATCATGATCAGCTTGACCTTATTACATGCAACTGGTCTTAACAGACCTTCTTGGAAACATAAACAGGACCTAAACTACTAACTGCCTTAGCCAGACCAGCTGTCAGGTAGGTGCTCCTGCACCATTTACTCTCCCTTTGAGCCTCATCTCTCCTACTTCCTACCATGTTGTACCTCTTTCTTTTGTTTTTAAGACCTCTCTTCATTCTAAGGATGACATAATTAGTCTTGAGGAACATGTATTACACATGATGATTAGGTTGCATGCTTTCCAGATGCTATATTAGATGAGTTACATTATGATATTGATGTTGATGTTTCTCTTTATTCTTCTTTTTATACTCCTATATTAAGCCTTCCTTTCTAGACATGGATCCACTTCATTGTGATTCTATGCATGATCTCTCTTCCAAGCCACCTTTACCAACTTATCTTGAGCACTACTTTGCCCATTTATGGGGGCATCAACCTATTCCACTAGCTAGCTAGGGCAATCATCCATGTCTTGTTTTGGGCCTAACTTGGCATCTTTATTTGGTGGCAATGACATATCCATTATCTATTTATCCATTTTTGGGTCTAGCCTGGCCTCCTTTGTAGTTTGAGTGGCTACCACATAGCCATTTTTATTGGGTAGCAACAACATGAACATTTTTATTTTTACTTTTTGGCCTAGCATGGTCTCTTGTTTCATCACAATGACATAGCCATTATCTTTTACCCAGTTTATTTGAGCAGTGACAATGATGTAACCATTACCTTTCTTATATCTTGATTATTGTACACACATAGAGTGCCTTGACAACATGTGATGTTCATTTCAAAATACTCCATTCCCTTTAAGAGAGGAAAGGTGATGATGTTCACTATGGCTCCATCATTAGAGATTTCTTTTGATGCAAGTGTCATAGATCCAAACTTGTAGGTAAAGGGGGTTAGTGCAGGATCATGGGGGTCTGAACTAGGCCCCTAAGTGGCAATGAAAATTTAAAAAAACAGAGTTAGGCAACTTGACATAAAATTTTGAATAGGTTATTAACATAATTTGAAAAATATGTAAGAACAATATATGTAGCAAATTGAATGTAGTTTCTAGGCTACTAGTCCTTTTTTGGAAAAAAGCAAATCTATTTTGTGAAAATTTGAAATTTCAATGCAGTAGTACTAATTTTTTAGGAAAAAGATAAAAAAGAGGTGTATGTCTGACCAAACTAAGTACAAGAAAAAATAATATTTTTTTTCTAAAACTTTCAATATAAGTAGAGGACACATGCCCGGATGTGCCGCATTTTTTTTTGTAATTTTTTTGCAAGTAAATAATTAGTTATGATTTTTTTATTAGAACATTTCAAAATTATTAAAATGTGTTTGTCTGACCACCATAACTTGGTCAAAATTTATGAAATTCAATTTTTTTTAATCCTATAGTATACGAAGCATAGAATGTGATGCATCTTTTAGATTCAAAAAATGTGAAATAGTTTGAAAATTATAGAAGTTTTTCAATCAGCCTATCAATCAGGACTTTAGTCGTAATGTATGTAGAAAATCAATAATAATTATCTATTAAATTCAAAATAAGGCATATCTTATATTGGTGGAAAGCTAACAATTTTTTCAATAAACCCTTTTCGTTTCATCAAATTCTGATAAAAAAAATCGTCAGCCACAAGGGCGAAATTTTGGTCATCACACCACCAATTATTGGACCCCCATGATCTCGCATAGACCCAAGGGTAGGATCCCCTCTTCTAGTTAACTCATTGTTTGCAAGCATGTTCTTGAGATTGAAGAATCCCAGATCTTACAATTTAGCTTTTCGAGGGTTAATATCAAATGGAATCCAATAGGGATACCTGATGAGCTAGATATTTTTTAAGAGGTCTATGAATGAAATGTTAGTGAATGTGCTCTTGAGATCATCTATGAGATCATAACATTTTAGTGTGCCCCTTTATACCCAAGTGGATGGAAAAAATTGGCCCTTGTAGGTTTGAGACACTTATCGATGTAGCTGTAGATGGGTTAGAGAAATTAGGTTAGATCATATTGTTAGAATGTTGGTGTGGAGGGAATGGATTTTTATAGATCCATAAATTTTGGATTTTGAGGGATAGTGGGCCCATGATGACTGCCATTATTTGAAATCTCATGAGGGTGGAGGAACATTTTGATTAAAAGGTGTTGTTGTTCCTTTGAGATTTTGGAGATGAATTAATTATAGTCTTTATAGGTTTCTATATCATGCCTTCTAGTCTTGTGGAATAAGTAAATTTTTTTCATGATCATAATATCTAGGTTCTTTGATAATTAAAATTATGATGTTTTGCTGTCAATTGTATCTTTGATAGTAGTTGTTCCTTTGAGGGTAGTCATTTTGAGGAGGACAGTCAACATTATTGGTCATCTTGTGTACTTTCTAGTTTGCTTGATTCAGGTAATTATTAATTCTATTATTGTTGTTACTATTGTAATTGTGATTATTATTTTGGTTTATATTACATTAGGGGTGGAACATCCATGACTCCATTTGTCATTGCACTCTTTTTACTTATTAGAATCTTGGTTGTAGAGGGATTATTATTGTTGTTATTGTTTAAATATTGGTTATTGCCCTAGTTTTGGGTAACCAACCTTCCATCAATTTCATACATTCTCCTTTCACTATCAAAAGTGGATTGATCAATTCATAAAGCACCTTCTAAGGATTCTTTGTAGGACTTGTAGAAATTTAGATATGGAGGTGGTTCAGATGTCCCCTAGTTTAGATTATTATGAGTAGTGACAAATGGATTGGAATGGGTTCATCATCTTGGAGACTGTGGTCTTGTATTTAATTGTGTCAAGTTTTGAAGTGGTTTCTCAACACCCTTGCCTTGAGTGCCTTGATTTGTTACACTAAGGTGGTAATAGATCCTCTTAGGTTTCTTTGTTAGTTTGATTAGCATTTTAGTGGGGTGAGTTTTATTGATTGTTAAAATGGTATCAATGAATAGAATTTCAAGACCTCATGAAATAACACATTACTTGAAAGGTATGCCCTTGAACAAATATAGAATACCTACTGCTTAGATAAATCTATAAACATGTGTAGACACTAGCACTATTAGGAAACATCTACTTTCAATGCCTTCCCTTGACCTATAGCACCATATCAACATGAGATCTACATAGTATGGACCTTTGATTGATGTCATATAATACAATGGATCAAGTGAGAACACCTTTATAATAGGGTCATGTTTCGAAGAACTACTATCAATTTTTTCATCAATAAATAAGGCACACAGAGAGTTTCATACATCTACACGAGCCTCATAGGATCATGCCATTTGTATGAATAGCCAAGTAGACCAACACTTAGTCTTTACAATTAATTTACCAATGGAAAGAAGGATACAATCAAATTTAATTTTATATTTGATGAAAACATCCTTGGGATTTTCCATCTATAGGATAGGGAAAACATTCCTTATTCAAGTAAGAAGCCTCTTACATATATTCCCTCTTCAACAAGTTTGTATAGGGATGAAACAAACAAATCTGATGCGAAGACCCTTCTCCTTGGTCCCATGATTCAAAGGCTCTTCAATTTTGGTTTCTTGGAGGGAATATTGTCCACTAGTTTAGTTTAGCAGCTACTAACCCCCACCATTATTTCTTGATTTCTCTCTCTCTTTCTCCCTTTCAAAGGGACTGAAGGGACTTACTACTTGGATTTCAGTTGTCAGATATGACTTATTTATCTATCAACAATCACTTGGGAGACGGATTAAATGACAAGATTCATTATAACAAGATGGATTGATATCTTTTCCAATAACCATCTAGCTCTACCAATAGGATATATAATTAGTTGATGGTTTCTGAGTAGTGATAGGTGAGTGAGTTGATGGTTCCTGAGTGACTATAGGGAGGGTGGGTGGATAGTGTGAATGGTTCCCAAGATTCTAACTAGTGGATAGTGAGAATGGTTCCTTCTCCTCCTCTTTCTTATGATGGATGAATGGTTAGAATGATTTGTTCCAATGGTACACTTGACTACCACCTATTCTCATTCATCTAGTCATTAAGAAGCTATGTGTAAGATTTCTAGGAGTGTAATTTTTTATTCCGCACCTCTTGGGACCAAACTAATAGTGCCACTATGTCGGGTGGATAGTTGAATGCTAGGGGAGATGTCTTTTCAGTGGCCAAATCCCTTGGTCATTCTTAGCTACATTAGACGGAGATAGTCTCTTACTAGCCCTAAGACAAAAAAGTGCCAAACTTTGGACTGATTGTTCTCTTAAACCATATAACCTAGGAATGTCTTGTTTGCATGTATAGGTGGATGTTAGGTCCACCTACAAATACCTATCTTAGTTTTTTAAATCAGTTCAATTTTCCTATTGTTCCAAGGAACACGATGTTCTAAAATGCTTCAATTTCATCTAGTGGAAAGGTGCTAGGAGTGAAATCTTGCATTCCACATGTCATGGGGTTGAACCAACTATGCTAAAACATCAAGGTGGGTAGGTGAATGCTAGGGGAGGTCTATTTTTGAACCCCAAGTGTCCCAATCATTCTAGACTACAGGCTTCCGGTAAAGTCTCTTAAGAGTCGTAAGAGCCAAAAACTGCCAATCTTTGATGAAGTAGTTCTCAAAGTCCACGATACCTGAGAGTGTTTTGTTTAGACCTAAAACTACACCATAACTACCAATTCAATGTATATAATCCAACACATGGCACAACTACCACTCAATTACATTCATTCTAGTATAAGAATAACAATCGCATCTTTAATGTACACTAAATGAGGTAAAATTAATTTACATAGACTCATAAAAACAAGAATCAATCCTCATAACACATATGCAACCTCATGGTAACACAATATAATATCAAAAGATCAGTCCTCCAAACAAATACTGATTGAGATTAAAACATCAAAACAAAACTCCCAAGGTGCACCAACTAGGTCATATCCAACCATTGTGCAAACAACTCCTCTAAAACTATGCCACTCATATCATTCCTATCAATGGAATCCATTTCCTCTTTTATCTTCAACCTGATCTACAATTCAAAATTTTTGGAAAAGCTCTTCCTTGTCTTCCTCATGCTTCTGTACAATGCTAAAATAATTCAATTTCTTCAATCTCTTTCTTATTCTCTGCAGTTGGTTGTTCACTATATTTAGTTGTTTTGTTTATGTTGTTCAATTCTTTTTCCTTTTTCTCAACATGAGAAGACTTATGTTTATAAAACATTCTAAACATACATGTGATCTTTTGCCAATCAAATACATTTATTCAACCACAATTCATTTTCAAACAACCTGTTATAGATTCATATTTTTCAACTCTCTATTCCAACATGTCTTTTCACTATGATTTTTTTTAAACCACAAACTTTGCAACGATGTAAATTCCAACAATTTTATTTTCTATGTCCTTCTCTATCACAATGTGAACAATGTAAAATCATCTAAAGAACACAAATCATTTATGTCACATGAGACTTCACAAACTGACGGCTTGATTTCAACATTCATTCTCTTTTTGGCATGCTACAAACAATTGTTTTAACTCATCATTTTGATCTTTCAATTTTGAATTTTCTTCTTCTAGCTTCTTTAACTTTTCTTGCAAATCTTCATTCCTTTTTGCTTTAACCTTATCAAATAACTTCAACTCTTCTTCTAATTCTTCATTTTTCTCTTGAACTTTCACCAATTCTTTTTCCAGAAGATCATTTTCACATAAATTTTCATACTTTTCCTTTCCTAACTCCTTTATTCTTTCCATATATTCTATATTACTCTTTTTAACATTTATCAATTCTTTATTAACTTTTTCCAATTCTTCTTTCAAAAATTCCTTTTCACCCCATAAACCTTTAACTTCAAACAAAATTTCAACTTACTTCAAGTGATCCATAGTGACACCAAAATCCATTTCCAAACTTCCTCAACACTTCAAACAATGTTCATTGCATCTAACAATAATTAAATAATTCACTCTACCAAAACTCTTAGTAATACACTCGCTACAAAACAATATATTCTCTGCATCCTACTCCCTCACACAACCTATCAGAGGTCCATCATGGACATGATAGAAAACATAACATGATACATGGCCAACAGTTTAAAACATTCAAGCATAGCCACCAATAATAAATAAATAAATAAATTCCAAGGAAAAGAAAATCAATTCCAACAATAGGGCATAAAAATGTGCGCAATTTCATTAGTAAATCCAACATGACCATCAAGGTCACATGAAAAGTAAATATCAAATTTTGATGGCTATACTTTTTCATAAATAAAAATAAAATTTCAATGTTGGTCTTTACAACGTTTAGAGAAATTATCAAAGTCAAATAAATAAATATCAAAATTCAAAAGTTTCACATTACATGAACTATGTGACTAATTCTAGCCACTAGAGAGGGAGTACAATGTTACACTATGCCTGGATCCAAAATTGGGGAGAGTTAAGAGAACCCACTCAATCATACAAACAAATAGGTCCTCTAAGACTCCAAACACATCTATATCATGAGATAATTTCTACTTAACCATACAAAAATCATCCAATGATGTTGGAAGTGAGGTGTCTTCCCATTTAAGGGAATCACAATCATCATACAGTCATACACTAGCAACTTCTAAGCATCCTCCAGGATCTATCTATACGTGAAATCAATGTATCCCTCACACCACACATGCAGGGAAGACACAACAAAAGAAGGCACATGCTACTCACACATGGACCCACACATGCTCAATCAAACTGAGAAACGCACATCCCAGAGCTCCCAATGTTGAAACCGTGCTCTGATACCAAATGTAAAGTAATCATTCCATTACAAAAGTTACACGAAGTAAATAATCCACTTAATTACCACGTCTCAAGTAAAAGATAATCTCATAAATATGAATCAATAAAAGTCAATAAATCTTACATAATCACGTGCTCAATCCAGGTGATAGCACTATAAAAGAATATACAAAGTCTAATTGGCTTTCAAGCCATAATTCATCCATTCACAAGTTACAATAAATATGTACAAAAAGCATAATAAATCAAACAAACTCTCCAGTTGCCATGAACCCAAATGGTCCTCTTGCAAGCCCAGAGATGGGAACATCGCTTAGACACTTTTCCACCCAACCATGATGCAATTACGCTTCCCTGGATCCCTTCATGATATGTAGGAAACCCATCCCTGCATGAAATGTCTAGCTACCTAGAAACAACTGGCAAGAGGGAACACCCAATGCAACCTGAAGTCTAATGTACAATTCTAAATAATAAATTTATTCAGATTGTCTCACAAGAGGATGTGGTAGAGATATATATCAATAAAGTTTTTATAGACAAAATATTCATCTTTTTCGATGACTGCTCACTTCAAAGGATCTATCTTGGATATGAGCTTTTCTTGCTGGTTAACATATAGTGCTACAACTTTTGGGAAGCAAACACTACTGCTAAACACACTCACTTCGTGGGGGTGTAATTGAGCTCATATCCCACCAGGGTACGACTAATATAGTAAACTATTTGTTCTTTCCTGAGTCATCATTCTATCTAGGAGTGCTCCCAAGGCTACTAATGTAGTGGATATATATAGCAATAAAGGTTTTCTTGAGACTGGTGGCATTAACACAAGTGGTGTAGCCAGATATTGCTTGAGTTGTTCAAAGGCTTCCTGACACTTACTATCCCATCTGAATGTGACATCTTTATGGAGTAAGTGTGAGAAAGGTTGACATTTATTTGCTAGTTGTGAGATGAAATGCTGAATGGATTACAATTTACCCTAAAGACTTCTCAACTGCTTGAGGTTGGTAGGAGGAGACATGTCAACTATTGCTTTGACTTTTGCAGGGTCAACTTCAATGCCTCTACGAGATACAATGTAACCCAGTAGTTTTCCAGAGGTTACTCGGAAGACACACTTCTTAGGATTAAGTCTGAGTTGGTACTACTCTAGCCTATCAAAGATTTGCTCCAACACTTTTAAGTGGCCTGCTCTAGTATATTTACCTAAGAGGTCATCGACATAATCTTCCATGATGGTATGAAAAAGATCGTGAAAGATAACTATCATTGCTCGTTGGTATGTTGATCTAGCATTCTTGCGGCCAAAAGACATGACTTGCCAATAGTATGTTCCCTAAGGACATGTAAAAGTTGTCTTATGTTGGTCCTTAGGTGCTATCATAATTTGGTTGTAGCCAAAAAAAGCCATCCATGAGGGAAAACATCTCATGACCTACCGTCAAATCTACAATTATGTCAATGTTGGGCAGCAGAAAGTCCTCTTTAGGACATGATTTGTTTAAATCTTGGAAGTTAGAACAAATGCAGATGCCCCCATTTGGTTTGGAAATAGGTACAAAGTTGGAGACCCACTCTGTATAATTGATGGGATGTATGAACTTGGTGTCAAGTAGCTTCTTGAGTTTAACTTTTACCAATAGTGCTATTTGTGGATGCATTTTGTGGAGTTTTTTCTTGACAAGCTTAGCACCTGGAGACACTAATAGGTGATGGACTACTAGTGCATGATCCAATCCTAGCATGTCAGCATAAGTCCAGGTGAAGTTATTTGCTCTTTTCAGGAAAAACTTGGTGAAGTCCTTTCGTTCTTGTTTTGACAATGATGCTGCTAATAAAGTAACCTTTGGATCTTGCACTGTGACAAGGTTCATTTCTTGTGACTATTCAACCAATAATGAAGACCTCTCTTGATATTTTGATGGTGGGGGAAGGTCAAATCTTCCATCCTTGGGCACCTCAAAGAGGTTTTCACCATTGGATGTGCCCTTTCTTTCTACTATTTTATGATTAGAAGGTACCACAACATGGGTTTCACGTGGGGATCTATTTTTTTATTTGCACTTTTGTGACTAAAAGATTTGACATTCTCCCCAAAGCATGAAACAGGAGATAAGTCTATTACAAAACCTGCCTTATGGTCGACAAGTGGGATACTATCCTGGAGTCCCAAAATTTTTGCTAAGGCTTAGACATTCTGAAAGGTATCAAGGACTGGAGCCCTTTGTTGGTCCCAATTGACTAGTTCCGGATGTACAAGGGAAATGTTTTGCATTTTTTGTTTGTGAGGTGAGGGAGATGGATGAGATCATAAAGATGGATGTTTCCTGAAATAAATCAGTAAGGTGTAGGTAAAAGTCGTTGATAGTATCCTCAGTAGAAGTCTCAACCACGAGAAAAGCCTTCACTACTTAATTAAGGATAAATTGAATATCTGAGGAGCGTGGTACCTCCTTACCGTATCCTAACCCCTACTTGTTATTTTTCATGGTGATAGAGATGGGTTCTAGAGTTCCTTGTTCTTGGATGCCAAGTCTACCTTGTCCTTTATATCCCATATTTTTGATAATGTGGAGACCTTTGTTGTATTTTTCAATTGGTAATATTACCAGATCTTTTTCATCTTGGTAGAGCCAAGAAGAGATATCTTCAATACATTCATCTTTTAGTCTTCCCCCATGAGTGAACATTGTTAGTTGCATTGGTATGATGACCTTCTACTTGCCTTTGCCACAAGAGGTTTTCCATAGGACTTAGGCAATAAAGGCAAGTTCCCTACATAACAAGATTTTTGTAAATCATATTCTCCTAACCCAATGTCCTTATACTAAACTTTGACCTTAGGAATGGGTTGATTAGGTGGAATTTTGGTTAAGGTGGATGGATCGATGTAAGAGGATGAAAGTTGTGTGGTGATATTATTAGGGATTTGGTTTGAATTTAGATATTTGCCTTGCATAGTGCGACAAAATTCAAAGTGTTGGTATCACCAAGAATGGTAATTTCCATACCATTAAAGGGAAATTTCAAACACTAGTGGTAGGTGGAAGGTACGACCTGCATGGTGTGGATCCATGGGAGACCAAGGATAATATTATATGGGAGGTCAAGGTCCGATACTTGACACCGGGTTTCTACTAAGGCATGACTCACTCTGATTTGTAAATGAATGACACCTTCTGATTCTCTTTCAACATCATCATATGCTTTGATTGTCATAGTATGGGTAGAGTCAATAGCATCTGCATAATATCCTAACTATTTTAGCAGTTTAAAAGAACAAATATTGAGACCAACGCCACCATCTATAAGGATTCTTTTGACTTTGTGCTGGTGTATGTAAACTTCTATGTTTAGCGCTTCATTATGGCATGCATTTTGGAATGGAAGGTCTTTTTCTGTGAAGACCAAGTGATGCGAAGAGGCAGTGTGTCCTATCATGGCCTGGAATTGTGCAATGTCAATGTTGTCAGGGAGAGAGGACTCCTAAAGTGCTTTTTCGAGGATGGCTTTATGCTCAAGTGAAGTGCGAAGGATATCAAGGATGGATATAAGAGTTGGTGTTTTTCCCAAGTGATCTAGGAGGTTATATTCAGAATTGGGTTGATTGTTTGGTGTTGCCCCACAAAGGGTAACACGACCTCAATGAGTAGTGATAGCACAATCAGGGGCTTTGCCCTTGATGGTAAGAGTGGACACAAAACTTTCTTTAAAATGGCCAACGATGGAATCGTATTGACTTGACATATTATTGACACCTTTACCTTTATTGGAATTGTTTCCCTTACCATGTGGTGGGAATGTATCCATATAAATATCAAGGTCTTTATTTGATGTGGGTTTGGGAGCGTCATCTATGACAACATCTCTGCAATCGATGAGGTTTTCTAACTTCATACACCCAGGTGTTTTATGTCATTTTACTCTGTGGTATTCACAATATTCATTATCTTCATACCACGAGGGTTTGAAAGTGGGCTCATCATATTGTTTAGCTTTAGGTAATGTGATTAAACCACTTTGGACAAGTTTCTTAAGGATAGATTCGACGGGTTCTCCCAAGGGAGTGAATCTACGCTTGGGTGCAAAGTCTTGTTTGGGTTGTTCCATTTGAGTGGAGAGAATGTTCTTTGTTGGTGCTTGAATGTTAAGAGGTGTCTAGACAGTTTGGATGTGTTTGGTGTCCACAACACCATCATTGCCAACATTTTTGTTTTTAGCCCAAAAGTGGGGCTTGTCATTTGAAGTTGGGGTGTTGTCCTTTATTTCTTTAAAGATTTTTACAAGTCCTTTAGTGATAAGGGATTTTTTAATGTTGGTTCCCTTGGAAATGATTTCTTCAAAGGAGTTAGCACATTGTATTTGCAAATAGAATCCAAGTTCAGGATTCAAATTTTGGACAAAGATATGCACTAACTGTTTCTCAAGGATAGGCCAAGGGAATTTGTTGGCCATATTTCTCCACCTTTGCAGGAAGGAGATGAAAGTTTCACCATTTCTTTGTTTATTGTTACACAAGTCTATCATGGAGACTTCATGTTAGATGTTGAAAGAGAAATGGGAAATAAACTTCTCAGCTAATTCACTAACAGATTTGATACTCAGAGGTAAGTGTGAAAACTAGTCCATGGCTTACCCTCTGAGACTATGGGGGAAAAGGCATAAAATATATGCATCATTGTTGGCAACCTCTAAACAGCCATGTAAAATTCCCTTAAGTGTTCTTGAGGATCACATTTTCCTTTATACTTGTTGAATTTGGGTATTTCAAAGTTAGTAGGAAAAGGGATCATTGAAATAGATCGATCGAATGGATATGGACAAACTTTTTAAACGAGAAAGTCTTCTTTGTGTTTTCGAGTGAAAGATCTAAAGTCTATTTTTGCATGTTGAACAATTGAAGCTCGATTCTAAATGTTGGTGGGGGTGCAAAATTCTGTTGAATGTTGGATGGAGGTGGTTGTTGGTGTGCAAACATTTATTGGAGAGATGATGAAGGTGGTTGTTGATATTGGTTTGGTGGTTGTCGATGTTGGTTTGGAGGAGAAAGACCCTGGTAGAAAGAAGTATGTTGGTGAGTTGTGGTTGTTGGTGTTGGTGTGGTGGAGCAAGACCTTGATTTGATGAACTATGTTGGTGAGATGGTGGTTATTGGGATATGTTATAAGGGTTTGTGTAAGTTTGATAGGAGGAACCATGTGGGGGATTGGTAGATGTGTTAGAAGTGGAAGATTAGACTTGGGATATTTTTGGAGGATTAGCATGAGAGTTATTTGGAATAGATGAAGATGGTTGAGAGGTTTGTTGAGGGTTAGCACAAGAGTTATTTGGAATGGAAGAAGATGGCTGAGATGTTTGTGAAGGGTTAACATAAGAGTTATTTGGCATAGAAGAAGATGGTTGAGATGTTTGTGGAGGGTTAGCATAAGAGTTATGTGGAATAGAAGAAAATGGTGGAGATGTTTGTGGAGGGTTAGCACTAGAGTTATTTGAAATGTAAGATTGGTGTTGGTATCCCAACATGTATGAAGGTGTTAGAAGTGGTTCAAGTGGTGTGGGATTCTTATAGAGAGGGTTGTTGAATTGGTTAGTGAAGGAAAGAACCTCTTGAGTGGGTGGATTTTGAATAGTAGGTGGTAAGGTGGATGTGGTTGGAAATGAAGTGGGACGTCCTCCACCCATGGCGATAATGGAGATGTTTATGGGGTCTTGCTCCTGGATTTGGGATGTATCAAAGATGCTAGGCAACTTAGCTCCTCTTTTGGCAAGTAGATGAAAGAAATGATTTTGATTGGAATCCAAAAGTTTATCTAGAGCGTCTAAGAACTTGGGATCTTGAATGTTTTCATCAAGGTCTTGGGATTATTCTTGAGTTTGTTGACTTAGACTTTGAGATGAAGAACTTCCTACTATGTACCCTTTTGGGACAAAGACGTTTGAGTCCATGCCTATGGTAAACTTGGAGGCACCAATTGGTACTTCGGGATTGCCTTGAGGTAGATTTTGAGTGTTTTCCATAGCTTTTTTGTGTTGAGATCTAGTTAAAGGCATATGATATGGAAATTTAGATGGATGTCAAAGGGTGGATGAAATGGATGAAAGGATATGTTTAGACTTTTTCTAGGAAAAGAATTGAGACTGTAAGACAATTTAGATGGATGATTGCTTGGTTAAAAGCTATAAATCTAGATCAAATGATTATGGGATGGTGGGATTTTAGATTATCTACCAAGAAATAGACTAATGATTTCAAGGGAAGACAAGATAAAAGGATAGTGAATTTCACTAACTTAAAAGGAGCCACTCTCTTAAGCTAGGTTGTTCACTAGTTTAGTGGATACTAATTTGTCTATGAATTTAAGAGAGGCAAACTTCTTAAACTAAAGACCAACTAGTGGATTTTTTATCTAGATTTGGGATTAATAACCAAGAGGACAAAAAGCTAGTGTGATGTTTGGGATAAAATTTGGAAAAATGATTGTGGTATGAGGATGGAATAACCTTATAGTCTCAAAAGGATGAATACTTGAAAAGTCTAAGACAAAATGGAATGAGGATGGATGTGTATGATCTATGAAAACTTGGAAATGTATGGGAGAATGTAACAACAAGACCAAAGTGGAATGGTTTAAGACTAATTTTTTGGATTTTTGAATTTTTTTTTGGAAAATAATAATGCAAAAGGTTAAGACTAGTTTTTTTGGATTTTGGATTTTTTGGAAAAGAATAATGCAAAAGGTTAAGACTATTTTTTTTGGATTTTTTGGATTTTTGGAAAAGGATAAAGGAGAGGTTAAGACTAATTTTTTTTTGGATTTTGGATTTTTTGGAAAAGAATAACACAAAAGGTTAAGACTAATTTTTTTTTGGATTTATGGATTTTTGGAAAAGGATAAAGGAGAGGTTAAGGCTAAGTTTTTTGGATTTTATGGACATTTTGGTTTTTTTTTTCTTTTTGGACGGTAGTAGTTTGGAATATCTCTGGCAAGAGAACAAACACAAATACATAATGAAAATTTTGACACTCATAACACTTTGGAAGATTGTGTGCAAGGATATGAACCTTCGTGGATAACAAATGGTGAATACTGGGTCTATAAAAAGAGAATACACACCAAACACTCTATTTTGCAACAACCTAGATATTATTCAAGTAGGATTGAATCATAATGTGGGCCCACATGATTGAATACTTGTCCATGTTCTTACCTAACTAAGAACACTTCACCAAGAGTAGATAGCTAGGGATAAGGGCGTTGCACCCAATACCCCGTTCCTTGAAGGATTTTATGCCATGCCCAAAGAATTTCTATCTCACCTACAAGGAGGTACGATGGTGAGTAACTTCAAGGTACGATCCACATCCCTTGCACCACACTTCAAAATGACCAATGGTCTTAGCTAGGATCACAAGGTTTCTAGAGAATCCCCAATATACAAAAGGTACAAGGGGGACAAATCTATGAATGGGGGTGTCCCAATCAACTGACACTCAAGAATAAAAGTCTTGGTGGACCAAGTATCCCGAAGGTATTTTTCTTGGAGGTGAGAGGGTCCTTCCTTTGAAGTCGAGTCTTTCGATACTCACGACATTTGTATACCGCACTAGAACATGTGGTTGGGGTCATCCCTAGAGGTGATGAAATCCCCTAGTAGGCACCCTAGAAAGGATATCAAGCACTTTTAATTCTCAAGATCATTTTTCAATGTGAGAGAAGAGCATACGTGTTATTCTCGAGTCCCTAGGAAGAAAGCAAATGAAAGTAGTAAATGAATAACCTAGTATTTTTGATCTCCAAGATCACCTTTCAATGCAAGGAGAGAGTATATGTACGTAGGTATTCCAAACACGGTAGACAAGATTGTAAATTCCTTTAATAACAAAAATGAAATGTTTGCTAAGACTTAGTGGGAAAAAGATAATTATTTGACAATCGTCCTGAACCAAGTTCATTAGTAATTTCAAAAATGCTTTTGCTTTGTCACACGTCCTGCACCAAGTTTGATTAGTAGTTTCAACAATGTTTTCTTTGACCAAGGTAAAATGTTGTGCAAAGAGTTAGTTCCAAAACTCGAAAAAGATTAATTTGAAATTGCAAAGAAATGACAGAAAATATAGAAACAAAAAACATAGAACTAAAAAACAGGCAGAAAACACATAAAACAACTCAATATAGAGAGCAACTTACTGATTTTTACCTCTTTACAAAGGAGCACTAACAACTGACAAAGGCACGTCGGTAGGTTGCAAAATTGCGTGATAGGTTGCGAAAATGCACTTTTAGACGATTGATTACATAGTCATAAGCACACATTTAGAGGATGCAGGTGCGCTGATTGGTTGCAAAGGCGCGCTTCTACAGAAACAAAAGTGTGCTTCCAGAACAGTGAATAGGTACCTGCCAAAAACATAGTCATTCTCGACAAAAAGAAAATTTTGATGATCTGAGGTTGATCCAGGGGTCTGGAAGGACTGATCTAAGGAGTTGATAACTGCCAGGTTTCTACACAGACAAAGGCATGCTTTTGTAGGGCAAAGGCGTACTTTTGCACATAACCTATTTCAGGCTAAGGAATCGATAGAAAAACCTATTGAAATGAAGATGTCAGAAGATGAGTGGACAAAGTTAGAGGTCAACAAGATAGAGAATGACAGAAACAGGGGAAAAATCAACTAAAATAGCCCTAAATTTGCAAAAACATAAACACTCTGTTAGACAACAAAAGCATGCTTTTATAGTGCAAAGGCACATCATTTCTCGACAAAGGCATACTGACCTATTACGTAGGCACACTAACATAGTGCAAAGGTACACTTTCATAGTCAAAGGCGCATTTCTGATCCTGTATCACAAAAAGTACATTATTTCTTCCTACAAATGTTAGATTTTAGGGATGTGGGTCCCATCGAGTGTGCCAAAATGTAATGGTCAAAATTTGGAATGTAATAATCGACCAAAGAAATAAGTAAAACAATACAAATTACCTTCAAAGCATACAAACAAACCACACTGATGGAGCGTACCGAGGTATCACCCAAACCTCAAGTTGATTGCTCTTTGCTCTTTGGTATGTGGATTGCTCTTTCGTCAACGTAAGTTCATGATCTCCCAAAATGGATGATAATAGTGAAAGCGTAAGTTTACTTGGATGAGAGATGATAAAAAATGGAAAATGACATTCAATTTATAGACTTGTTGAAATGTAGATCAACGGTGGAGGAAGATCAGAAAGATCAATGGCTGAGAATAGTTGAGAGAATGTGTACGAATGAGAGAGGGACAAGTGTCCTTGCCCTCTCTTGAATCATGGAAGTTAACAAACTTGATTAGGGAGTTGACTGGATTGATTGATTTGTTAACTGGGTTGATTGATTAGTTGACTGATTTGATTGATTGGTTAACAAAATTGATTGATGAGTCAACTCATTTGATTGATCTGTTAACTGATTTGACCAGAGGAAATTACGGTGTGTGAGGATAAATGGGAAATTAAATAAATAATTTATTTAATTTCATGAGCACATGTGATAAATGAATAAAATACTAAATTTTATTCATTTGGAGGGAAATAGGATATTTAAATAAATAATTTGAATTTATTTATTTAAAGTGGAGAGAAATTTGATTAATTAAATAAATAATTTTGATTTTATTTATTTAAAAGGGAGGGAAGATGACTTAAATAATTTGGATTATTTAATTAATATAGAGGAATATGATGATTTTTGGTGAATTAACTGAATTAGTGTGGAATAACTAGAATTAGGTGATTAAATGAGAAATGATGTGAATGTGGTGCAATGAGATGAATGATGCATTGGCAAATTTCAGGTGTCTACACTACCCACTTCATAACATATTGTGTAGAATTGCTTCTTCAACAAGTCTTTAAAGTCTTCCCATTTTGAAATTAGAGGAGCTTTTCTCATTTGCAAAAAAGTAGCTTATGCATCATACCACATCAAAGCATGTTTGGATGGCTTCAATTAGGTGAATGAACTACTATTTCAAGGATTAAAATTGTGCAAGTTGAAGTAGACCTTCATTTGTGAGATCCATTGGTTCAACTTCTTTGCATTCACTTTCCCATCAAAAGGATAAATTTCTACCTTTGCCTCAACTTTGAATGCAATATTGTTGCCACTATTTCATGTTTCACCACAATCATAAGTGGTCCTTGGCTACTCTTCTTCTTTGGGAGTCTCTTGCATACAATTTTTGTGTGATAGTAAGTTAAATACTCTCAAACATGTCCTTTTTTCCCATGTGTCAAGAAATAATGGCAATGCCAACTTCTAACTTCTAAAATCTCTCCTTAGCCTCATTTATATCTCTATTACTTTCATGTATCATCCTCCATTGTGCTTGATTCTAGTTTAGGGCTCAAATTCACTCAAACCTTTTCTTCCACTAGACCATGTAGTGGGCAAAACACTTGGAACCTACCAAAAGTCTAAAAAATAACAAGCCATAGGTGTTCCAAACCTACTCAAATACTTTAATCTAATCTATAAATTAACTAAGATACTCCTAATTAGCTCACCAATTATGGATTCTAGCCTTTTGAATACTCAAAACCACTTTAGAATGAGTAATAGTTAGTGTTTACCATCCTATATCCATGGGATAATCATACTTATGCATCCAAACAACATGAGTAATAGTTAGTGTTTACCATCCTATATCCATGGGATAATCATACTTATGCATCCAAACAACATCATATACATAAAGTAACAACAATATGAACCATGACAATGACTTTAGAAGACAAGTATTTTGACTTGGAGATACCTTAGAAAGGGAGAAAACTCTAATTGAGGGGAAAATTGCTCATCTCCAATATGTAGTAGTCAAGTACTGTCAAGTACAATGTATATAAGGTCTAAACACAACCCATAAGAGCTCTAAGATACATCACTTTGTTTCTCTATTCCAAAAACCCTGCTCCAATGGTGTCTTAGTATATAAAACCTCTTGCTCTACAAGTAAACATGAGTTCCAACCCATGTGGAAATGAATAGATAAAACCCTTCAACTTCTTTGTTTTGCATGAACATGAATGAGTTCACTTCTTCTCACAGAAATAGTTCACCAATCTTGACGAACTCAAAGAGGCAAATGCTTGTTTTTTGTGGCCCATTTTATGAGTTTTCTAGGGATTTTTGCATATTTGCCACTTGTGTAAGTAGTGAAATCACAAAAATTGGAAAACCCAAAGTTCTATCTTCTACCCTATGATGCTCCAAATCATCATAAGTCTTCAACAACCTTGCATGCAAGTACTTGATGCTCCAAAACCAACAAAACCCAACTCAATCTTATTAAGGGACTCTTTGACTAGTCTCTCTTGATTGAAATAGAGAAAAATATACCTTTAGATTATAGTCAAGATCTAATTTTCTAAACATCTTAGCACCTAATTTGTCTCTTTTAATGAAATCGCTGGCCTAAAACCTAAACCCATCACTTTGATATGCTAAATCCATCATTTAAAAGTAGTATTAGTCTATTCCTTGGGGTTTTTACCTCCCTAGGCTTGGTCACCCATATAGTTTTGTCCCTTGGAAAGGCAAACATGAGGGTAATGAGATATGACTTGATAATTGAAATAAATTATAAATTAAATACAAAATAAATTAAATGTGATGTACTTAGCTCAAGATTTGATGATGGAGAAGTGATGTGGTGTAGTCAAAGATTGAAGAACCCAAAAGGGGTTGTCAATCCTCACAACCTTCACACTCAAAACACAAATTTCTACACGACGGAAGCAAATACATAACAAAACTAAAATTTTCATTAATCAATTGGTTGCTTGTAGCAGCAAACAACATGCATGATAAATATTTTAATTGCTACAACAAATGCATCAACTCCTCTAGCCTACAACTCCTCTCGTATCAAGGCTTCACATAATCCATCCTTTACTACAATCCCCTATTCAAACTTTAGGGGTTTTATATTCTTTTTAACTCTAATAAATAGAGTTTTTCTTTTATAACCTCTAATCTACCCTCCTATCACTCAATCTACTAATAGAGAGTTTTTTTTTTTTTTGTCAAAATCGAGAGCATCCTTCATTTATCCCCAAAAATCTTAGTTGAATGGAGAATTCAAAATATCAAACTCTAGTTATGCTCAATGTGATTTTAAATGAGTAAGTGAATATCTTTAAATACAATAACCAATAACATAAATCAACAAATCAACACTAAGTCAGTTCATAATGGCTAGTGAAGTAGTTAGCAATGATAAATATGAAGTTTGAGTTCTAAAGCGAAGGTTTAGATCCATGGCTCTAGAAGTTACTTGGGTCAAATCTACACTTTCAAATCTAATCCAAGGTGGCTAATAATGGGTCTAGGGATTAGGAATGCAAATTTGGGAATCAGTGATGGTAGGGATTATAAGGGATTGAGATATGTGATATCATAAGCCAATTTCACACATAATTATACCTCTTGTAAATTGGTTATTACATTTACGACTTTGATCAAAATAGATCCAAAACATAGAGAAAAACCACATAGGTATACAATTTTCACCATTAAACTTAAAACCCACTATATTAAATTATTTGAAATTTGTAAGAAGTAATTAGAAAATATTAAATGCCCTCCTAGAGATGGGGGGCATTTTCTCAAATCATTAATAATATGTTTCTACAACAATATTTAAATAAGAAAATAGCTTCACGCGCAAGGCATGAAAATAGATTCATCCAATGAAACACAGTTCATATTTCCAATAAATCTGATTCGACGTGGGTTGTTTTCTAACAAGGTGTACATGGATGAATCCCACTCCTTTGGTGGGCCCTGCCTTAATCTCCCAGAATTTGTTTTTCACGAAGAAATTCATTTAATTGGAGTTGACAATAAACAGAAGAAGACAGCAAAACACTTCGACCACCCTTGAATGCGGCCATTCCAACCAATCCTGGAAATCTTCATGGAAAGAATGGTTAATGCCTCTGAATTCATTGTATAAATATTTATTAACAACAAAAACTTGTTCACCACGACTCTATTCGCAACCAGACCATCAAAACTTGTTTGTCAGTGGTTTTGAAGAAAAGTACTGTTTTCTCTTCAGGTAAATCTTCAATCGTTTTCATCTTCAATCTGGGCCCCTGTTATTTTCATCTTCAGGTAAATCTTCAATCGTTTTCATCTTCAATCTGGGCTCCTGTTATTTTCATCCTTTCATCCTTTCACTCTTCCGATCTTTTATTGTTATTCGAAGCTTAAAACAACACCAATCTCATTCCCCTAAGCTGTTTTCTCTCAAAGCAATTTTATACATAGATTCCACAAAATTTCCAAACCTTTTCAACTTCTCCTTTTGTTGGCTAACATTGCTTCCTTGATCAATCATCAAAAGATGGTAGTTTAGTAGATTCTTCATATTTATTTTATAAAACTGTATTTCGTATAAGATCTATAAGAAATTTCAATATTTTATGTCCATGCGATAATGCATTGAGCTCATTTTGTCACCTTATTTTGGGTTGTATCTAGTGTTTGATATAGAATTGCATTAGCTATATTTTCTACTACTGTTGGACATATCAGATGTTGTTGAGCAACAGATTGAACCCTAGTAACATCACCACTGCGATTTGTATTAATCAGATTAATGACACATTGGTCAAAGAGATGAATAATGGGCAGATCCCACTCTAATATGTTTCATATATTGTGTTTAAAATTATGCCACACTATTTTGTTTTAGTACTCCTGATCGATCGAGTGGTATTTCATTGAAAACATCTGCCATAATGATAAATACAAGTAGCATAGGATCCACATTGTACCAACTAATGAAACATATTATAAAGCTAAACTTTCAATTGATTTTTGCAAAGCCATTGCCAGATCTCGAACATCGCATGCTGTTAAATATGGACAGATATATATGGGTACAACTATCCCTTTTATTTATTATCAACCACCATGCTCACTGGCTATATCTATTCAAATGCATAATGTAAAAAGGATTTGTATATGTATGCCTATGATATATGTAGGGTTACTTTCTAGATTGGGAATTCCAAGTTAGAGTTTGAAGTAGTTTTTGTTAGAGTAAAAACAATGTTAAGGTTTAATCTGAACATTGGTTTTCTAACCTAGTGCTTGATTGTGCATATGTCTACTTGTAGGTGAGCACATAGTCAGCTTTGGTAGGTGTGCACATGAATACCACTCCACTCAAAGGTTAGTATGTGCATTTTATACATATTATATCACTTTTCATGTGGATAGTCAAGTATGCTGACACTATCATTTCTTACCTTTCTCTAAGTACTATATTTAGAGGTAGTGAAAATGTGCTTTAATATTGCACCATGTAGAGCATGGGTAGGCTATTTCAAACCCCTCGAAGTTTGTAGTAGAAATTTGATTGTTAGCTTAATAGAATCGTTGCATGTCTACTATAGTGTTTGTCTCTTCCTTTTGAATCCGAATAATATTGTGAAATGTAATTTGGTAGGGGTGTTCCTTTTTAATTAGCACAACTAACCTGTCATTTTCAACAATTTCTCCTACTTTTACTACTTCATGAAAATTATTGTGTACAAAGATAACCAAATCATTTGTGTCAAACATGTAATAAGCTTAAAATTAGAGATTATTCATATCATCACTATGATATCATGTTCCATCCTTAAGTGGTCATCAACAAGATTAGTCCCAATTATGTTAGTAATGCCATGTTTTGTGAATCTAACAATAACTCTTGGTCTAACCAATTAATCTTAACTATAATAAGAAAGATCATTCATAACCACTATTGATATTGTTACACACATCTTTAGTTTATAATCACCATGATCATTTTTTAATAAAACATAGAAAAACACTAAATATAATTGATGAAGAGGATGCACATGCATCAATTCAGCAATATAAATCAATATAGAGATTGCCAATAACTATAATGGAACACACACAGGTGATCATTTTACACAATTGATTAGGATTCCTCATTCCATAATTATACTAAGGTACAAATAAGACTTTATAACATTGAACTCTTATGAGAAGTTAAGTTGGTTGGTCAAGTTAATTTAGATAGGCAACTTTATAATTTCTCTTTGAAGTGAAAATAAACTTTCATCACTAATTTCTCTTTCAAGAGCATTAATGTTAATAATAAAACAAATAACATAGGTAAACAATTGCCCCAAGGATGATCAATGAACACCCATTGATTGTCATAAAAAAATAATTATAACCTCTTAAATTCTACCAAATCTTTGTATTTTACAATCCATTATATGATAACTCAAGCTTAGAAATTCGTGAAATATTATACTCAAAGGATCAAACAAATTAAATCTCAATCCTCATGTCCATGTAGAAGAAATGACATCATGTTCCGAGTGCTTTTCCTCTAGCCATAGATCCACAAACTATCCCACCCTATTCATATATAAAGTGGAAATGGCGTATCCCTTCTAGAAGGGTCTCAACAAGGATATATATAAACAAGAAATAAGGAAAATATGTTAATGATAAGTGTAATTTTAAATAAAGCATTCAAGCATGCATGAAATGAAACCTAGTAGTAGTGAAATGTGACAAATGCAACATTAGCCAAAGACTTTTGGATAATGTGCAATCACAAACCCATGTACACCTAGACCCTATTATAGACAACACTAAATCAAACAACACATTTAGAGGTCAAGGAAAAAGAATGGGAAATTGAATTGCGAAACCCATGGTCACTATTATGATGATATCAACTTGCACTAGGACATCTAGTATTTTAGCAAGTCATCTTACTATTGTCTCTAGTTTGACCCCATGTTCAAGAACTAACATAATCATAAAGGAAATATGAAGGAGACTATTCAAGTAGCGCCAAGTGTTATTAACATTTATCCATTTTATCAGATAAGAGATTCTCTTTAAGGCCTCTGTTGTATCACTTACTACTTTCCATGCTATTATAGGAGAGATTATCCTCCTAGTTTGTGACCACCACCATACCTTATGCCAATTACTAACATAATATAGTTCACCATAGAGAGTCTCAATATTGATTTGATAGGTTATCAATAGTGATTAGTGAAAGAATATACTCTATCATTGTCTCAATCCACAATACATTGATTAGGCTACATATAAGTTTATGTAGAATATTAAGAAGCAAATGTCTTAAATAATGCATAAGTTAAAAACATAAATTCCATTAATCAAGAAAGGAGCACAAACATTTACAAGAAGGTAATAAGGTTTGATTTAGATGGGTCTCAATCCATGAACCCATATAAGGTCTCCTTATTGATCATTAGTGTTAGTATATAATATTTATACATCTTTTTATTCTAATTTACCTTAGTTTAGTTGTGTAGCTTAGGTCATTGTAAATTTTTGAAATTCATTTCACTTCATGTAATATAACTAGAAGTCAATCTAGTTAGCATTCTAGTAAGCTCCCTAATTATTGAACTTAATGTCAAATTAGATGACTAATTTCATAAGACTCATCCTATTGGTTAATTTTCAATCACCTTCAATCAATAGAGTTAATTTTCAACTATGTTTAGTCAGGATTTTATTATGGTTGGACTATAAAAAGGCATCCATGTAATTCAACTTTAAGGATGAATTATTTAAAATTGGAAGCATTTTGTTCATCTTTCAAATGTTACAATGTCATAATATGGAATTGTTAAGACTATCTTGAGTGATTTTTATGTGTCTATGGAGTTCTTGGGTGAACTCAATTGCTAAATTTAACAATTAAACCAAGCCTAGGGTTCATCAATCCTAAAAGCCTAAATATGCAAACACAAATTTAGAGATTAAGGGCTTACACAAACACACTAAACAAGCCTTAAGAAAGCAGTTCAAAATCTAATAGAGAAATAATGAACTCATCTAACTTGAAACTTATCCAAACTTTTGCTTAGTTGCTAAATAATACTTCTACTTAGGCATAATCTATTAGGCTTATTGCTAACTAGAAGGGTTGGTAACTAAAGTAGACATTGTGACATACTTACACAACCAACTTGAAGTATTTCGAAGTCAGATCAATTTGGAAGATCTTAGGTTCTCAAGTTGATGCAAGAGGGACTCCCTCCTACAAACAACTCAAACTCACAACACAATACAAATTGCAAATAAAAATCCCTAATTTATTTTATTGTAATTATACTCTCATACATTCAAAAGATTACACGAATCTGAAATATCAAAACTACATTCACATTCATGGCCTTCAATGGCCTCTCTCTCACAAATATGCACACATAGCCTTCATGGCTTCTTCTGTAAACAGTCCTTCTCCCCTCTATGCCCTTCCCATGGTCTGAGATTTCCCTCTCCAAAAATCTGTCTCAAATGTGCAACAATAATACTTTTAAATATCTCTTCACCTTCAACCTTTGGCATTCCATCTGTTGTTCGAATCCTCTTTCTTGTTGGGCACCATGCTCTCTTATTTTTTTTCTAACCTACAGTTCCACTTCCCCCTTCTCACCCACACCTAGTCAAGAGAGGCGTTTCAAATTCCTACCATTTTATTTTTCCCAGATTGTTTTCTTTTCCCATGCCTCCTTTAGAAAATTAAACATTTCAATTTACCATTGTAAAATTAAAAATGTGGTGCTTTCCTTCTTTTAATTTTTCTATTTTATTTATTCATTAAATGAACCATAATATTAAAGATTAAAATATTGCATGTGGTCCACAAATAGTCGGTGTCCAAGATTAGAAGATCCTCTACCTTTGATGATTTTGACAATTTTAAATGCTACAATGCATCAATATAAAAAATTAAAACTCCCTAAAAAATTCCTCATGAAACTGCATAAACAACTTTGGAGGAAAAAAATCAATTCATGTGACTACCACAAGGTGCATCAGGTTGACTGTGTTGCTGCTGGTGTGTAATGTTTTCTAGAGGGCACAAATCAACATACAACTCTACTTGTAGTTCACTTTCTCTGTGAGAGTCTTCCACATGCTCATCATCTGATTGTGAGAGCAATTTATGAGAAGTAGGAGGTTGTTGCTCTTCTTTTTGTGATAAGGAATCAAATGACGATTCATCACATACCACATCTTGACTCTCATGTATCTTCATTGTCTCAGGATCTATGAGACGATAAGCTTTTGATGTAATACTGTATCCCAACAATATACACTGGAGTGTCTTAGGATCAATCTTCTTTCTCCTATTGGCAGGGACATGCATGTATGCTGTGCAACCAAACACCCTTAGATGAGAAATTGAAGGCTTTTGTCCAGTCCATACCTCTTTTGGTGTCTTGTGTTGTAGGATCTTCGTTGGTGCCTTGTTGATGAGGTATACAGCTGTCCATACTGCTTCTACCCAAAATCTTTCCTCCAACTTGGCTGTGGAGAGCATGCATCGAGCCATCTCCATGATAGTCCGATTGCGACGTTCTGTAACTCCATTCTGTTGGGGTGTATAGGGAGCAATTAGGTGTTGCTTGATGCCATGATGCTTCAGGTATGCCACGAACTCCTTGGAGATGAATTCCCTCCCTCGATCTGAGCGGACAAGAAGAGACTGGCTGGCTTCTTTGACAACTTGCTTGTGAAAGTCCTAAAAGTTGGCAAAGGCTTCATCTTTCTTCTTGAGAAAATACACCCAGGTCTTTCATGAGAAGTCATCCACGAACAATTGGAAGTACTTATGTCCTAAAAATGAAGTAGGCATGGGTCCGCATAGATTGGTATGTACCAACTCAAGGCGATGTGTAGCGTGGAAGCTACTAGCCTTGAACGGATCCCGGTGTTGTTTACCTGCAAGGCATCCAGGACATATAGGCAATGAATTTGAAATTGGAGGAAGACCTCTTACCATTTGTTTGGAGCTGAGTTGATGTAAAGAGCTGACTGAAAGGTGCCCATAGCGATAGTGCCAGAGTCCCATAGATTCTATTATTGAGGTTGATAGAGCTACTGTAGGGGAGGAGACAACATCTAATGTAAACAGTCTATCCTTCATAAATGCTCTAGCAAGTATCATACCTTCTCTTGAGATTAGACAGGTCTTGACCCCATCCTTCACCTGGAACTCAACTTTCAGTTTGTGGTTCAGAAGCTGACTGATAGAGAGCAGGTTTGTTGTCAAACCAGGAACATACAACACCTTGGTGAGGGTACAATGGCTTGTCCCAAGAGGAATGATGACTTTTCCTATACCCTCTGCAACATACTCCTTATTGTCAGCAATTCAAACTCTATCTCCAATAGGTTGTTCTGATAGTGCATCGAACATCTCATGATTGCCTGTCATATGCTTGCTGGCACCTGAGTCTATCAACCAAATATCCCTCGTGGGCTGCGAGGTTTGGGAGACAAGGACTAGATTGTGATGAGTGCCACAGTTGGCTATTTCTGGTTCATCTTCTTCTGATGCATCATCTTGTTGGGCCGCTACATTTCCTTTGTGCCTTCTGTGATGATGACGGCGTTTGGATGGCTGAGTATCACTGCAACCAGAAAAGCCTTCTTTACTTGAATTACCTTGTGTTAAGGCATTGTACCAACAGTTGATAGTGTCATGATTGTTCTTGTTGCACATATGACACCATCGGTTTGCCTTTGGAGGCTTTGACTATTGATGTTCTTGTTGTTTCTGTGGCTTCTTTCCATGAAACTTCTGACCTTTTGATTGTCTAGAGATCAGGGCCTTGTCTTCAGGTTCACCTTGGACATATTGAATGGCTTCTTCTTGCTGCAACAAATTCACCAATTTGTCAAATGACACATTTTGCTTGGTGATGTTCAGCGTGGTGACAAAGATTTTGAACTGAGATGGCAGTGCTCTCAGAGTAATTGGGACAAGTAGTTTGTCCTCCACCTTTTCTCCAAGTGCAACAAGCTAAGCTCACAGTTCAGATACCCGCCGTAAGAATTCCTCAACTTTCTCACCAACTTGCATACTGAGTGTATGTAGCTTGGACTATAGATGGAGGATCTTCCTCTAGTTCTTTGCTTGGTAGATTGTGGAGAGAGAATCCCATGCCACCTTTGATGTTTTCGCATCCCGAATGTGAGGTTGAACTTCATTGGTGATGCTAAGTGTTATCAACATCAATGCTTTGGCATTGGCCTTGTCAAACTTTTGCCTATCATCTGGGTCTTCCAGTCTGGTTATGTCACCAATGACAATTCCCCATAGCTCCTCAAAAATGAGAATAGTCCGCATCTTTGTCTTCCATGCGGCATAATTTGGCCCTTTCAAAAGTTGAGCATCGGAAAGAAGCAATTTCGGGGCTGACATTGTTCACCACAAATAAAAAAAATAGTACAGACAACAAATTTATTATTATTTTATTTGACAATACATTCACTTTCAAGAGGAAATTGTGGCACGGAGATGAGCACGATAGGCCTGTGCTGTGAGACGGGAATGCTTTGGTGTGCGTTCTACATCATCTTCATCATCAACATCATAACCCTCGTCTAGTTTTGCTCTAATCCTCCTTGCTTCACATTGTACATCAAATAGAAAGTACTCTAGCAATCCTTGCCTAAACAATTCATTGAATTGAAGATTACCGGTGTTTTGCAGGGTATCTAGAAGGGCAAAATAGAAGCCTAAGCTTTCTGAAATAGCACGTCCGCCTCGAGGTGGATCATTCACATGATTATTGGCCACACTGCTAGCATTGGGTGCAGTGGACATTCAATTTGCTCAGTTTATGTCATATTAATATATTATGCTAACACCTGCATCATGTCTTGCAACAACTGTATACATGTATGGAAAAACAAAATCCATCTATATTCTCTCTACATTCACATCTTTTACACTCACTGTTTCATTCATCTCAACATGCAAATCATCTTTCACAAATTCAAAAGGGTATAACTTTACCTCTTTCACCTATTCCTCTACTGCTACTACAACATCTGTCTTCTCACTATCTACTACAATCTTTTCATCTACATACAATCCACTCTCATCTTCATCATAAAAATAAAAAATATTAT
The DNA here is from genome assembly GCA_027924645.1 of Cunninghamia lanceolata. NCBI lineage: Eukaryota > Viridiplantae > Streptophyta > Pinopsida > Cupressales > Cupressaceae > Cunninghamia > Cunninghamia lanceolata. The sequence continues at coordinate 490,981 of BSBN01000326.1, read as the reverse complement.
GCATTACCTCTTCACTGCAACCTTTTCATCACCATTGTCTATTGCCACATCTTTTTCACCTTCAATATCAACTACAATTTCACTTTCCAATACCTCTACATCCTCCATAGGACTCTCAACCACTATTGCGCTCTCCTCTTCTCAACCTCTATACTTTCCTCTTTCTCACTTTCTTATTCTATGCCTTCATCATGGCTTACTACTGCAATCTTCAATGCCTCTAGTCTCGCCTCCACTCTTCTCAATTCCTCACAAATTGCCTCTTCGTCTTCTTCGTCTTCCTCCTTTGTACACACAAATCTATCTTCAAACAAATAATAATGGGACTGCACCTTACCCATATTCTTTTTTGCCTTCCTCTTTTCCATCTCTCAATTTTTCTCTATCTTTATACTTTCCTCCAAGGCATCCATCCTTTTGAAAATCTCTACACATTGTTCTTGAATTTTGACCCAACTTTCTTCATCCAACCTTCTTTCCCGATTCTTAAGGTCTTACCTAAGGCCAAACTCATACTCTGCTTCTTCTTTGACATTTCTACAAACACTTACCACATACTTTGCAACCTGCACATACAACTCTCTCCGCGGCTTCTCAGCTCTCAATTGTTTAGGACTCCTTGCACACCTGCAACAATTATTTCAAGCTCTTCAACACAACCACTTCCACATGCAGGTCCTAGTGTAAAATCTACATGCTCAAGACCTCTAGCTCTAATACCATTTGATGCAAGAGAGACTCCCTCTTGCTACAAACAACTCAAACTCACAACACAATACAGATTGCAAATAAAAATTCTTGATTTATTTTGTTGTAATTAAACTAGCATACATTCAATAGATTACACAAATCTGAAATATCAAAATTACATTCACATTCATGGCCTTCAATGGCCTCTCTCTCACAAATCTGCACACATAGCCTTCATGGCTTCTTCTCAAATAGTCACTCCTTCTCACGTCTATGCCCTTCCCATGGGTTGAGATTTCCCTCTCCAAAAATTTGTCTCAAATCTGCAACAATAATACTTTTAAATCTCTTCACCTTCAACCTTTCAGCATGCTCTCTTATTCTTTTTAACCTACAGTTCCACTTCCCCCCTCTCACTCATGCCTAGCCAAGAGAGGCATTTCAAATTCCTACCATTTTATTTTTCCTAGATTGTTTTCTTTTCCCATGCCTTCTCCAGAAAATGAAACATTTCAATTTACCATTGTAAACTTAAAAATGTGGCACTTTCCTTATTTTAATTTTTCTATTTTATTTATTCAATAAATCAGCCATAATATTAAAGATTGAAATATTGCATGTGCTCCACCAATAGTTGACGTCCAAGAATAGAAGATCCTCTACCTTTGATGATTTTGAAAATTTTAAATGCAACAATGGATCAATATAAACAATTAAAACTCCCTGAAAAATTCCTCATGTAGCTGCATAAACAACTTTGGCAGGTGCCTAAAAACTGACTTTTACCATAACCTTTTCCTAGAAGCTCATATCCATGTGAAATCTTTCCGAGATGTGTAGAATGTTATTACGATGCTTCCCTCCAAAGGATTTTTCTCCAGATTTTATGAAACTCGAGAAATTAAAATTCCTGTAGAACTGCTGACACAAACTTTTGGCATTAAACTATCTCAAATGGTTGAGAGTTTGACTATGATTCTATTTGCACATTTGGTAAAACATAATCAAGAATCTTCTCCTAAAAGGATTTTTTCTCATCTCATACGGATCTCTAGAAACAATTGTTTTTGTGAAACTGCCTGCGAGAGCCTTAAAATTGCGACAGGGCAAAAACTTGGATTTTGCATTTTTTTCCAAATCTATGGATTCTTGGTACTGAGAGATGCCTAAAAACACCAAAGAAAACCAAAACACACTCCAAAACTGAAATTAAACTAAAATATTTTTGGGTGATGCAAGATCGCTTGTGGACCCGGATGCTCCTGCATCACAAGTTGACACAAGAAGACTTGAAAATGTTACAAATTTTTAGTACTTACAAAGATGTGGAATTCATGTGCACTCATGCAAGTGTATGTGGGATTTCTTTCCAACCTTGCAAGACTACAAGGTTATATAGCAATAAATTATGGGATTCTATTATTGTTGTGCATATAATGCTAACTTGCCTTGTACCTATTGCTCAAAAGTCAGCAAAACATAATACATAAAAAACACAGGGTATTACATGGAATTGTGTGGTACTTGCACATGCTTTCAATATTTGCAAATTGATTTTTGAATTATGCACCTTGTAGTTCTACATTTTAAACAAAGCATCACATAGACTTCTTCTATATACGTGCAAAAAAATCAATGCACAAATAATTGTCAAGCTCTCGCATCGTGCAACTCCATCAAGTCAGTGTAAAGGTTAAAATTGTGAACACTAGGCACAATTGTGCATACCATGAAAATCCTATTTGTGTTTTTTCTCCTCAATTCCCTAATGCTTAACTTGTTGAAGATACAAACATTTTATGCACCCCTACAACTTTTGCTCATTGCATGCTTACTTCCAACTCCCAATTCCTCCAAGTTTAACAAACATATTTTTTTATGCATGGACTTGTGCCACTTGCACTCATGCTCTTTGAACTTGTAATTTGCTCCCTTTCTTCCATGGTTTGCATTCCCACTTCCCACAATGTTTGCAAAGTCATGACATTTTGTGTCATGTTGGCATGGCTTGGGATTCTAAGAAGGTAGTAAAATGTGAAAATATTAATTGTGCACATATATGAATGGGAATTTTATAGAAACAACCTTCTAAGCTCATTTACACACTATTTCACATCTATTTGTATATGTAAAACATTTCCACACTCCCAACAAAGCATTGTTTTTATAGAAAATCTACCATTTCCCCCTTGGAAATCATTCCTATTATGAATGCATGCCTACTTACATGAGAATTTTTTTGTTCGAGGAAGACTTTGTGCCTCTGTGTGCCTATACAAGCTAGGGTGTTACAAATTTGAGCCTCTCGGCTCCATCCACTAGTGCATACCTACATGTACCTCTCATCTTAGGGTTTGAGAGAGTATTCTTAATTGTTATAATAGTACATAGAACCCTAGTAGGATTTATCTCAAGCTTTCATGTAGGCTTTTGTTCAATCCTTCCATGCAATCATCTTTCATGACTTAATTCTTGCATTACCTTCCCTCACAAACATCTTAACCTAGAATGTAAGTCATTTAACTTTGCATTTTTTGAAACTTATGTTTTCTCCGTATGCCTATTGTTAAGAGACTAGTAGACTTTTGGTTGACACGTGCACATATTTGTAAAGATTGTAGTTTGCTGATTTATTCCCATGACCCACACTTTCGTGATATCTATAAATTATGGGTTTATAGACCTTTGGTCCATGCTTGCAAAACTTGCACTTTGCCAACCTAAATTTATGCTCTATAGCCCCATGATACTTGCACCCTATAGGGTTCAGACTCACCACACACATTTGCAACTTTTGCTAATTGCTCACCTCCCTCCACACTCCACATTTCCACAAAGCTGTCATTTTCTCACCTAACCTCTTACATTATCTATTCTAAATCCCACTATTTACTAAGGCTTTCTATATGTCATCTCTTAAAACCAAAGAGATTAAGTATGAATTCAAGAGGGTAACCCCTCCTAAAATTACATCTACATGGGTGATGTCTCAGATTTAGTCCATCTAAACATGGCAAACTTTTTGAAGATGTTGTATTCTAAGGATAGGATAGTCAAAGTCAAATGCATAATAGATAGTGGAATTATCTATCCTATTGTATTTCCTATATCAATTCAATCCTGGACATTGAATTACTGCCAGTATTGGATTTGTGTGAAGTACTATGATGCTTAAGAAGAATTATTGGTTTGGCTAATGAAGTCTTCTTAGACATTGAATTTCTAAGAGTATTGAGAAACTTTTGAAATCCCACATTATCTAGAGTATGTCACATTGACTCTCACCGCTACCACAAAGTTCTTTAACAAATATCTTGGTTTATGTTGCAAAGTTATATAAACAAAAGTTAGCTAGAAAAACCTCCATTATCTACCTCAAGGTTACCCAAGACACTCTTTAGGAGTGATTTCCAAACTGAAATAAATGATTTGATAACCTAATAACCCTATTGAATAAGTTGTAGGCAATTCATTAGTTATTAACATTAATCAATAATTTAAATACTGAAACGCAATGTTTTAGGTCTTGATAGCTCAGATGCTATGTTTATAATCTCTCCATAGCTTTTTTCTCTTTTCTATCTCTAATTTTTTCTTCTAAGAGTAGTTAATCATATAATCACAAAAGGAATCTCATAAGCCTATAGTTGTTTAGAGGGGAATCAGAATCATTAAAATGTCTTAGGGATGCTGTTGAGGAAAATTAGGAGCCTTTTTAAACTAGAATTTCATAGATTTTTAAATTATTTTCTTATAAATTTTAAGTTGAAGTGAAATGTTTTGGATTATAAATTATAGTAATTATAAGAAAGTAGAAATTAGAATTAAAAAAAAATCATGTATCATGTAGATATAAAAATCATCTGGTAAAAAAATTTATTCATTTTAATCATATAACTATATTTTTCAATTCCATAATGTTGCGGGAAAAGTAAAAATAGAAGTCCAAACCCCTTCTATTAAACCCATCCTTAACCAAACTTTATTATCTTCATACCCATTCAAACTTTTATTAAGGTAAAGAATGTGGAGCATCTCAACTATTGAATGGAACCCATACTTGCATGTAACCTCTTTTATAGAACCTTCAAATTCAACATATTCTTAAAAAAGGTCTTAAAAAAACCTTCATTACAAGTTTACCATAAACTCTGATTTTCTTCATTATAAGTTTCACATAAGCTCTGATATTATCAGTGGCAGGCTAAGAAAGTGGTTCTCATACCTTCGTTATGGAATCAAGAACCAGGAGAATTTATTCTTCTGTAGACTTTCAGTGCAGTAAAACGAAATAATGTTCCATATAGATTTATGTAGCAAGCACAATATAACAATTATATTAGAAATAATGTTCCATATAGATTTATGTAGCAAGCACAATATAACAATTATATTAGTGAGAACTGGAAATTCAATTTTGCAATGCTAACTTGATCAATCAGAATTGGAAATTCAATTTTGTGATAGAAACTTAATTATGAGAACTGTAAAGAAATTCAAGTACAATATATATTGCACTATATAACAAGCCTCTAGGAGCTGCTTGAACTATTATAATAACAGTAAACTTAGCTAATTAGATTAATATCAAGGCCAGATAAACAACCGCTCAGGCAACATAGAACTGTGACCTTGAAACAAGGAAAAAGAAAATGGAAAGCTTAGTCATTGGATGCCAACAGTTTAACCATCGCATCATCTCCATTCAAAATCTTTTTGATAATTATCTGCAGCTAGCAGGAAACAGTTACAGCAGGTATTCTATTGTGGAGCCATCTCCAATGGAAGTTGTCATAGGTTGCTCAACTGAACAAGGACACTTCCAACAGTTCAACTTTATTATCTGGTCTTATTTGGACTGAGTTTTATCTTATTATGTAAAAAAATGTATTCACTATTTTCTCATGTACCTTATATCGACATCCTTGCCATTGAGATCCAGCTTCATCTATACAGGATATGATTTAAAAACATTTTCCTCTTGGGTCTTCATATAATTTTATTTTTTCAATTAATATGGTTTAAGGAAACTTTAACGTACCTGCATGGATTGATCTTTTTTTTGTTATGCATACACTAACTTGTTTTTATTGTTTGACAGATATACTCTTGAGCAAGACAATCTAACTTATATATTCTCACAGGCTTACTCTGATCTTAACACTTTTGGGGAATATACCTCCTAGCTGCAATTCTAAAAGACATTTTGAGACAGAGATAGACATGAACTCTAAAAAATTGGTGGATTTCTATTTGAAGGGTGTTAAAAACATTACTTTCATACGTGGAGTTGGAAAACATCCCGGATTTGTTGGTGATGGCATCAGAAAACAAAATTGTAAAATATGTAAAAATTTGGTGGATAGAGAAACTTTGATATGTGATAAGTGTGAAGAGCCATTTCACACTACTTGTTTGAGAAAAATAAAAAAAGTCAAAGTAAATAATATTGACAATTGGTGGTACTGTCCAAATTGTGAAAATGAGACGGAGCACAACAAACCACCTCGTATTAACAAACCACCTCGTATTGGTAGAGAGTACCAGGCAGAAATACCTGAATATATGGGTCAGCCCTCAGAGTAAGTTGAAATACTATAAATTATAGTTAATTTGCTAACATGATCATGACATAATTCCTTGTTTTTGTTTTCCTGAAAAATTATTTTGTTTGATCTCAGGTCTTCAGATATGCTATTGGGTGGTCGTGTTGTAGCAACAGAAGAAATTGAAAAAGAAATTTCAAAATCAAACATAAACAATGTAACCATTTGATTCCATAATGCCCATAAAGTTTTATAATTTAATGTCACATTTTTTTATTTTATTACTTACTAATTTCATATCACTCCAAAAATTATATTGCATAGTGCTATGTTGAAAAAAATTGATTCAATAATAGGTATTTCAGCATACACGGGAGGGAGGCCAGCCACTTGCAAATTAGAAGCCAAGCTAGCATGGCAGTCACTAAATCTTTATATTTTACTTTTCTAAATATAAATTTGTATAAACTTATAATACCATTCATTTGGATATGCCAAATATAATTTAAAATTTAATGCATTTGTGTATACCTTATGTGTACCCATATAATATAATATAACAAATTAGCTAACATTCGTACTATCAACTAAACTTGTGTAGGGTGAATATAGAATTATATATCTCACCTTTTGGCCCCTACCTCTAAAATGGGCCCATGCCACATAAAATTATTTGCTTTTATCTTGGAATTCCTCCTTTTTGGAAAATCAAGATCTCCATCATCTTTTTCCATTTTCCATTATTTGAATGTAATTCTATTCAACTATAATATTTTATTGGTGTGCCCATTCGTCAAGATCATTTTTTTGGTCAGGAAAATAGGAAACATTATGCATTAGAGGCAGCATAGTGCACCATCAAGCATAGGAAACCTTTTGGTATAAAGTGACACTCTGTTGGGTTTCTAATCCATCAAAGTTCACTTGATCCACGTTTCTGTCCTTGTCTTAGTGGGGCTCTCTTAATCAAACTAGTTTATAATCAATGGGTGAAAAGCCACTAAAGTTTAAATGGGGAGGATCTGATCTTACAACTTGAGCATAGCTGTAGGGGGTTATTACCCCATATTAGATTTTTGGGATCATAATTTTTTTAAAGTGTCAACTTTTTCAGACGAGTTCTACCTCTTCCTTTTGTTGCCATTTTAACTTGTTACTCATTGATGCTGCATTATTTGATGTCCATTTTAATTTCTTCCTCAATGATGGTACATCATGTGATCCCCTTTTCCATTTTCCCACTACTGTCCTGATCTCTTCTCTATCATAATATCACATTAGTCTTTATTAAATTCTTGAGGAGTTGAAGTCAGATATTCTCCCCATTTTTAATTCCAAATCATCCTCTTCAATTTCTTTATTATCTGAAATTATGACCTTTTCTATTTCATAAGTAACTCAGATGGACAAAGGGGTTTAACTAACTAAAAACTGTTTTTCAATATGGCATTTAATCCCTCAGTCACATTTATTTTATCTTCTCTTTTAAACGAGTTTGAACTTGTTTTTTCATCACCTTTCTCATTTCTAACTTTATCAGCACCATTTATAGAGAGAAATTACAATCATGATTCTTCCTAAAGAACAGACATTCCCATTTTATTTCCTATTTCATTCATGATTTATCAAATTCTACAAATAAATGCTGCAGCAGATGATTGTATCAAAGCACTGAAACTCTGAGACCATTTATTAAGGTAGAGACCGGTGGCTCTCATGAATCAAGACCCACTCTTATAAATATTCTTGGGTATAACTCCTGCAATTCTAAAAGATTAGCTGCATTGCCACCAACTGGGAGAAGTTATCTTTGTCTACTTAGTCAGACTTTGTATACCTGCATTCTTCCTGGATGGAGGATCTACTAACAGAACTGGAAGGCACGTAAGGGATCAGCAAATATCCTGGAAAAACATTTGCAGTTGTTTCATTGAAGTCCTATTGATTGCTTAATGTTACCACTTGACATTCAGTAATAAGGAGCTCTGTGCGGATGTTCATATGTGTAATTAAAAATTACCATATTTGAGTTTTTAGCCATATTTTTTTGGGCTGGGTTTTAAGATATTTTAGGTTTCTTCTAAGCCCTATTGGTTCATCTAAGCCCTATTGGTTGCTTAAAATATCTTACCTGACCATCAGGGCTAAGGGGTTCTGTGTGATTGTATGCCCAAACATGTAATTAAAATTTACTAAATTTTGAGTTTCTAGCCATCATGTTTTTTGGATTTTTGGCTATGAAGTATGATAATTGCAGTTTTTGGTCCAGCATACCAAAACATTTGGGTAAGCACAGTTTTCTTCTGTGCTAGGTTAACCATTTTACAAAGACCTCAAAGTTTTGCAACATACGTTATTGCATTAGTATCTCATAAAAAATTACATAAGGGGAATTTGTAATTGATTTTTTGTGATTTATGCAGGAACTAGAAACAACAGAGATAAAAAGACACATGAAAGAAAGCGAACAGGTACAGGAACATTCTATGTTTTAATCTACATCCAATTTCTTATGAAGATGTTTGTACTTTGTACATTTGAAATGTTTGGCAGGAAATACTATGCAATAAAAGCTATGTTGAAATCTTTTACTGTTTACACACATACAGACACATCACAAATTGTACTGGTATGTATTTGCAACTATGAAAAATCTCTCAAACGGTGAAAAATATGACTTCGATTTTTTTTATATTTGGCCTAATGTCTTAAAAGAATACACCTTTCAAAAGATTTTAGTTCAGCCTTCCAGAATCTTTTGAAACAATTGTTTTCGTGAAAACTGCCTTACTGAGCCTTGAAACTGTCACGAAGTGAAAACTTTAAATTTATAAATCCGATTAAATATTTGGATTCCTGCTATAGAGAGATATGAACAACCACCACACACCAAAACTGAAAATCAAACAAACAAATATTTTTGGTTGATGCCGATTGCCTGTTTGCCGGGATGCTCCTGCATCACCATGTAATTAAAATTTACTAAATTTTGAGTTTCTAGCCATCGTGTTTTTTGGATTTTTGGCTATGAAGTATGATAATTCCAGTTTCTGGTCCAGCATACCAAAACATTTGGGTAAGCACGGTTTTCTTCTGTGCTAGGTTAACCATTTCACAAAGACCTCACAGTTTTGCAACATACATTATTGCAGTAGTATGAAGTATCTCATAAAAAATTACATAAGGGGAATTTGTAATTGATTTTTTGTGATTTATGCAGGAACTAGAAACAGCAGAGACAAAAAGACGCATGAAAGAAAGCAAACAGGTACAGGAAAATTCTATGATGACCCAAGGAACAACCCATGAGAAATATTTCCCTAATATGGAGTGTCATCCTTGAAATTGCCATGCACGCCTTTCTAAGTACATTTTCTTTAGTCTTTTAGTGCTGTTAGACCGTCTTTAGTCTTTTAGTGCAGTTCTATTTTATATTGCATGACAAATTCTGGTTTTTTCATGTCTCTTATCAGCCCTTTTATATTATTTGCACCATCCTTCTAACCACGTCTTTCTGTTTCACAGTCAGCAGGAGTAACATGTGTACAAGGACGGCCAAAGAGACGCTGTAAATCAGAATACAGAAGAAATGAATGAGGGTATTAAAACTATTTAATTTAAATATTGTCAACAAAATATGTGGTGTGACCAGTGTGGGATGAGGATGAGCCTCAATTTTGCATTTTAACAAAGAAAAAACTATTTCAATGGTTGCATTTTAACAAAGAAATCCTAAAGGGAACTGTAGTGTGGCTAGTTTGCCTAATATTAGGCTTCCAATATTTACATGTTTAAGGCTTTGTCTCTAATTTAGATGTTGCAAATTGTACAGTTACAAGACTCCAGCTCAGGAACGGGTTCAGCCAGTCAAAGATTAAGAGCTGACTTGGCATTGGGCAAAACCTTATCAAAATCTTTGGCAATAAATCAGTGAAGAGTTGAGAAAACTCTGATTCAAGTTTTGAATACCCTCTATTGGGACATCTCAGAATGCAGCTTATAACTTGTGTAGATATGTACTGCAAGGATTAAAAATTCCATAACTGATGAAACAAGTTAAGTTCTTGAAAAAAAATAAAACTTGAAAAACAAATTTTTATTTTTGTTATATGAATCCATGGCGTTATTATTCTTTGCTATACAAAGACGAGTAGTTTGTGTTTGGTTGTTTATCATTTTGGCATGTATGTTGATTTATCATACATTTTCAAATTCCAGTCAGGAGCTATCTAGTTAGTAGTTCCCTACAGGTTCTAGAGAAACATTGAGATAAGGTCAAGTTAAACTTGTACAGAATGATAGGTGTAATACCCAAGATCTATTGATTTAGGCATATATGTACAGCCGAGGTATGATCACTCAAATGATTGGTATATTTGCCAACATGTTATGACATGATTTTAAGCTCTTTGCAGTTATGATACATTTTGAATTGGAAGAAACTGCTATCCAATTATTTAGGTGTTCCTAAAGACGTTACTAATCTGACCTAAATAACCATGTTTAGATTTTAATTACATCTGTATAAAAATGATCAATTTATGATTTTAACACTCATAATCACATACTTATAAATTCTCCAACTCTTTTAAATTAAATACAAAGCTATACAAATTAGGAATTGTGAGTCTTATAACCAGAATCCAGTTGAGCTATGTTAGCCACATTATCACTCATGCAGTATCACCATCCTTAATTGCATCTGCTTTTCCCATCATGTATGCTCTCTCCCACTGCAAATTGCTCTCTATCCTTTTGCTTTGATGGATGAACATACCCTGCACCCATTAGATTCTTGCTTTGACTGATTTCTATGGCAGCAATGGATGCCATACTCTCTTCAATAGCACCCTCTCCTCTGGAAAAATTCCTCCATCGTTTATGCATTGATGGAAGTCTGAAACTGAACCCTCTAATGCACGCCATTCTGAGTCCTTCCTTGCCATCAAAATATGTGTCTTCTGGCCATGCCTTTTAGCAGAAGAATGCCTAATCATCCTTAATGGAGTTTGCAGGCTTGTCTCCTCTGACCACTTGTGCCTTCTCCAGCTACCCATCAATCACTTTGATGCCTTGATGGATATTCATGCACTATTCCAAAGCTCTTGACCATACCTCAATAAATATATTTGCTAAATATCAATTTGAAAAAAAAAATTATTTATAAAATAATTACCACCAATGGGGATGTTATGGTATATCTAACTTTATGAATCTTGATTCAAGTGCAAAGCCTTGGTGAAGCACTAGCCACCTAAGACATTATGTTTCAAAGAAAAAAATGCAGTACATAAATAATGCTAAGGAAATGCTTTAATTAACTAAAATTTTAAATTATTATCAAATGATACATAAATATAATGAAATTTCTAGAGAAGGCATCATTACCAACTCAGTCTTAATCTAATAAGAGTCATTCAATCCCCTACTCACTATTTCTCGAACCTAAAACTAGAATCAATTCAAAATGAAAGGCCTTTGACAATGTTGGCCTCATTTTGAACGTGGCCAAATTTTAAACAGATACAGTGGTCTAATTATGTTTCTAGGAAGTCATGGCATTTTTTTCGGGAGATCTGGTATATTAGTTTAAACCGTCAGATGAGAGTTAATTAATTGGTTCATCTAACATCAACAAGGCGGTTTTACAAATGGAGGGATGTCACAGAAACAATTAAATATGAAAAATGGTGTGCATTGGAGCAAAACTGTCTTATGACAAGTTTCTTAGCTTTGCTTTGCCCAGTGTGGCTAGGTCTTCAAGGTAAAATCACTTTCCAGTTTAGAGAATTTAAAGTTTCCAGTTTGAGAGCAAGGCCATTTACTACAGAAACTATTAAATTTGGATTTTTGATAAATTGGTTTTCAAATACTTTATGGCATAAATACGTTTGATAAACTTTCTTAAGGTTTGGAAATTAAAAAAAAATACACGTCATGGGGGAGAGTTTATGATGCAGAGCTCCAAGCAATTTGTCTCAAATTTCCGGAACTCCACAGTCACAATGCTTCCTTCTATCGGCAACACATTATACTATCGCTCAGACTTCCTACCATCAGTGTAGCTTTCTTCTCATCTTCTGATGATGTGACTCATACCAATAAACTCTCCATTGGTGACACTTTCAGTTGTCACCCCGATCGGTAAGAACACTTACTGTCGGCTCAACAATATTTCATTCACCCGATGCTCTTCCTACACCGATGTCTTCGTCCACTTCGAACATACATTGTTTGATCTCCTATGTCGGTTCTGTCTACGGCTACAGCCGGTCATCACTTGCATCTTACGAAATACACATTAACAATGTACATCCCATTATACAGTCTTCGATATGCAAATGTAGGATATACACAAAATACTTGCACATACAACTGTGATATACACACACAATGTTTGTGACATACAATTGACGTATACATAGGAAATGTATCTCCTCCCTCAAGTGCGATATACGCAGGAATTGCCTACCGCTATACTTCAGCGATATACACAGGACTTGTATCTTCATACATATGCGATATACATAGAAATTGTATATCCGATATGTTTTAGCATTGTATATCTGTTACATGCATTTTCAACATGCATTCACACCGACATGCTTTGCAATATATACACCGACTATATAACCGACATGAGATTTCAGGATACACACAGACTGTACTCAAGTACATTAACAATATATACATACTGCTTGTATATTCAGCGAACAACATGAAATTAACCTAGAAGGACTTTTATACATACCTTATTTCACAGGATATACACAGGATGATACTTGCATACAAATGTGATATACTCATAAACTGTTCTAGCATGCAATTGACACATATACATAACATGTATAATTGAATCTCATGCCGAATACCTCCTCTGTAACAAATTTTGCAGTTTCTATTCTGCCATGACCATGAACAAAAAGAACCGAAACATAAAACTATTGTACAAAGCCCATTCCACTGATTTCACAGAAATCCACTAGTGGAATGGTTTTAATCGTGCATCTCGACAATAGAAAAACTAAATTCAATACAAAACAATTCTTATACAGATACTATACACAACACAATTTGATACATAGAGTATTTACACAGAACCTTAGAATTTCTAAAACACAACTGACATAATTTTCTATTTCTTCATTTCAACTTCGTCTCTCTGTGTCTCCAGGAACATAGGCCAGTTCTAGAGCTTTTTTTTTTTCGACCCCCCTTATCATTTTGCTTAACCAAGATTATAAGAAAAAACCCTAACTAATCACACGACACCTGTTTGGCTTAAGACAACAAAAAAACCTGATAATACGACACATTGACTTAATCATCCACATACCCCAAATATCTAATGATGTCCAAATTGGCTTATTGGAATGGCCAATTTGTGACCTCGATGCATATGGTGGGGTTGGTTCTCATGGTGGGGTCGGTCCTTACAAACATGAAATGTTAACACAAATACAAGATGACAACATAAAATGCATAAAACATATTACCTCTTAGTCTTCTCCCGTATATTTAGCTTATTGAAAAGGGTGCTCCTACACCATACTCCCCAGGAGAAGAGATCTCAAGCCCACTTGAGATCAGAGTTTGAAGGTCTACACCATGGTTTGTGATCTGATCTTCAATCATCCAAACTGCCTCTGAATCAGGTTTCCCATGCCAAGCCACCAAGTATTCCATGTACTCTTTGTTCCTTGTCTTCTTGGCCACTCTTGAGTCTAAGATCTTCTTCAAGTTTGGTGGATTATGTTTAGGGACATCATCAGCTGCTGGACCCTGCAATGGTTCCTGTTCTACATCTACATTATAAACCTTGGATAATGCGGCTTGTAGTGTTGTTATGGCAGAACATGTTTGCCTTACAATTCTTGTTGGTGCTAGAGGACAAACAATTGTCCCTACTATAATAACATCCTTGTCTTTACAATCAGCTTGTGGCTGCTTGTAAACCTGCTCTTTGACCTTCTGCTGATCCATCTGATCTCCATCACCAAAAACTAAAATTGCCTTCAAACTTTGATCCTTAGCAACCCCACTCCCTGAGGTATCCTCAACTTTCTGTGCCTCGGCTTCATGCATCTTCACAAACTCTTTCTTCCCTACCAAAATAACCTTGGCTACCTTATGTGCTGCAGCATCCTCCTGTAATGGTGTCATCACAAAAGTCCTCCCATCTTTCCTGATGGTGTATGTGTTAGCATATCCATCATACAATGCTCTCCTATCAAATTACCATGGCCTACCTAAAAGTAGGTGACAACATTCCATGGGCAAAATATCACATAAGACCCTATCCTAATAGTCACCAATCTGAAAATCAACATATGCCTGTTCATATACCAAAAGTGATTGACTATCACTCACCCAAGATGCTTTGTAAGGGGTTTGATGTGGAATCCTTTCCAGTTTCAACTTATCCACCATTTTCTGAGATACCATATTATCTGTTGAACCAGAATCTATTACTACCTTATATATTTTAGCTTTGCTTTTACAATTGGTCCTGAAAAGTGCTCCCCTTTGTATCATTTCCTCGGATGTCTTCAAAATAGTTCTCCTTAGCATCAATGCTTCTCCCTTCTCAGGATATCCATAACCATCAGGAGCATTCACACTTTGATAAGTGTTTGGGCTTGTCACACTTTGACAGTCAGATTCTTGGATCAAATTTGTCCTTCTGTCTCCCATTGAACTTGTTACTTTCTCTGGACATCTACTGGCTATATGGCCTTCCTGATTGCAATTGTAACATCTGAGAGGTCCTCTGCCCCTAAAGTTTCCTTTTTGACTATAACTCCCCCTTTGAGTTTGACTACTGTCTCCTTTACTGTTCTCTTGATTGGATTCACCTTGGTGTCCAAATTCATTTCCTCTGCCTCTAAAAGGACTTCTTCCCCCTCTTTGTTGTCTTCCCCTTCCTCTGTTTTGTTGTTCTCCTTTTCTTTTCAATTTCTCTTCTACTCTCAGCGCCACCTGGAAACACTTGTCGATAGTTTCTGGTGTCAAGATGGTAAGCTCATCTTGTATACTGTACTTCAGGCCATTAATATACCTGGCAACTCTTCCTTTCTCACCCTTAGTATGTCTACACCTTAGAGACAATTTATGAAATTCCTCTGTATAGGTGGATACATCCATATCCTTCTGTCTGAGATTCTGCATTTTCCTGTATATCTGCACTTCATAATCTACTCGTAGGAACTGAGCCTTGATCCTCTCTACCATCTGACTCCAGGATGAGATCATGCTCTTGCCACTCTTCACCCTTTCTCCCTGGGTGTAGTTCCACCATGTGAGTGCAGCGCCCTTCAATTTTATCTTTGCAAACTTGACTCGTCTATTCTCTGGTACCTCTTTGTACTCAAAGTAATTGTTCAAAGCCTCGACCCATTTGATGACTTCTTCTGCATCCATCTTTCCGCTGAACATTAGAATCTCTATTCTTGATTCAGATGACTCCTTACCGAGTGATTTTATAGCCTCCAAAAATTGTTTTTGGTCTACAGATATACTTGTCTGTTCTGAGGTTGTCTCCTCTTCCCCATCTTTTTCTTCTTCATCAGACTCCACGTCTAGTTTCTTGCCTTTTCCTAAGGTCTTCAACTCAGCCTGGAGTGCTTCCTTGACTCCAGTCTTGATCATCTCTTCCATCTCCTTGAATTTCTTGACCACTTCGGCAGTCATCCCCTTTCGAGGCATATCGCTAGCCCCTTCTTCACTTTCTCTATCTGACATAAACATTCACAGATAATGCCAACCTTTTGCAAATCCTCTCGTCCAACAGTAGATCCTGGAGATGCACTACCACTCTTTCTCGCAGTGGCTTCACTCTACACCCTCTTCCAACCAAATCTCTATTGGTGAATAGTCAAGTTAGACCTCAACACCGTCTGCCCACACACTATAGGAATAGGATTCAATTACCTTCAGAAAATTAAATACTTAAACACCTCTGCCTAGCGTTTTTCGCTGGCTCTGATACCACTTGATGTAGAGCTCCAAGCAATTTGTCTCAAATTCTTGGAACTCCATAGTCACAATGCTTCCTTCTATCGGCAACACATTATACTATCGCTCAGACTTCCTACCATCGGCGTAGCTTTCTTCTCATCTTTCGATGATGTGACTCATACTGATAAACTCTCCATTGGTGACACTTTTAGTTGTCACCCCGATCGGTAAGAACACTTACTGTCGGCTCAACAATATTTCATTCACCCAATGCTCTTCCTACGCCGATGTCTTCGTCCACTTCGAACATACATTGCTTGATCTCCTATGTTAGTTCTGTCTACTGCTACAGCCGGTCATCACTTGCATCTTCGGAAATACACATTAACAATGTACATCCCATTATACAGTCTTCGATATGCAAATGCAGGATATACACAAAATGCTTGCACATGCAACTGTGATATACGCACACAATGTCCGTGACCAATTAATGCATACACAGGAAATGTATCTCCTCCCTTAAGTGCGATATACGCAGGAATTGCCTACCGCTATACTTCAGCAATATACACAGGACTTGTATCTTCATACATATGTGATATACATAGAAATTGTATATCTGATATGCTTTAGCATTTTATATCTGTTACATGCATTTTCAACATGCATTCACACCGACATGCTTTGCGATATATATACCGACTGTATAACCGACATGAGATTTCAAGATACACATAGATTGTACTTAGGTACATTAACAATATATACACACTGTTTGTATATTCAACGAACAACATGAACTTAACCCAGAAGGACTTTTATACATACCTTATTTCACAGGATATACACAGGATGATACTTGCATACAAATGTGATATACTCATAAACTGTTCTAGCATGCAATTGACGCATATACATAACATGTATAATTGAATCTCATGCCGAATATCTCCTCTGTAACAAATTTCGTAGTTTCTATTCTACCATGACCATGAACAAAAAGAAACAAAACATAAAACTATTGTACAAAGCCCTTTCCACTGATTTCACAGAAATCCACTAGTGGAATGGTTTTAATCGTGCATCTCGACAACAGAAAAATTAAATTCAATACAAAACAATTCTTATACAGATACTATACACAGCACAATTTGATACACAGAGTATTTACATAGAACCTTAGAATTTCTAAAACGCAACTGGCAAAATTTTCTATTTCTTCATTTCAACTTCGTCTCTCCGTGTCTCCAGGAACACAGGCCGGTTCTAGAGCTTTTTTTTTTATTTGACCCCCCTTATCATTTTGCTTAACCAAGATTATAAGCAAAAACCCTAACTAATCACACGACACCTGTTTGACTTAAGACAGCAAAAAAACTGATAATACGACACATTGACTTAATCATCCACATACCTCAAATATCTAATGATGTCCAAATTGGCTTATTGGAATGCCCAATTTGTGACCTCGATGCATATGGTGGGGTCGGTCCTTACAAACATGAAATGTTAACACAAATACAAGATGAAAACATAAAATGTATAAAACATATTACCCCTTAGTCTTCTCCATCAGACATATATTTAGCTTATTGAAAAAGGTGCTCCTTTATGCTGAAGATAAAATCTTAATTAATTTCAAGGTGAAAATTTGGAGATACATAAAGTTACTGGCATATTGGGTGGCTTCATACAGGGGAAATATTATGCCTTGCCAAGTTTTATTATTATCAGCATATTTAAGAACAGCCCCTTTAATCGGCAATTATTAGGGTTTGCAAACCCTAATTTCTTCCTATAGCCGCCTCAAATAACTGATGCTTTTGAAGATGCTGTGTCCGTGAAATATACACAGCAGGTTATTTGATATCCTTCAAAACATTTCTAAGGGGAATCTTTGTCAGATATCATATTTGGCGATGCAAAATTATAACAATATATGAGCCGCCATATATAACGTGGTTTCTTGAATGCCATGATCGCAGCATTTTGTGCAATATGGATTCGTTGATCAGGTTTTATAAACTTTCAAAGGAATGTGATTGACATGTTTAAAGCCAAGTTACAAACGTTTTGCCAACATACTCTAATTTGTGCCAAGTGGCGCTCTGAAACACGATATACGCAGAATTCCAGCAAGCGTATTAAAATGTACATTTCTTTTGTCAGATTTTGTAGTTGGAAATCCACTGGCAGACATACGTTGCAAAATGTGGAATCATGTATCACAAATTGGAACAGGTTGAAAGATTTGTTATTTCATAGAATGCGATGATTGCTGAATGGCGCAATGAATTTGTTGAAAAGCTTTTAGAAACAAAGTTCAGGATTCAGCCAGGCGAAGTTTGAGGATTTCAAATGAGAAGGAAAGTTCCACAAGCGCTCCACTTTTGCAAATAATCCATGGGGTTGAGAACTGTCATTATTCCAGCTAATATTCTCATCTTGTGTGTGTTGGAATAGCATTTTGCATACCAGCCATTTTTTTTTTTTTGCATCTAAGGCCATCCAATATTTTATGTCTACTAAGTTCTTATGCTCTAAGTTTTCTTCTTCACATGTCTAGACAAGGTTGTATTATGTTGTGATAAAATATTGAAGAAATAATAAACAGAACAAATATGACAACGTATATTATTGATCAAAAAGATTACAATTTTATAATAGTAGAGGAATTAAACAACTCCCTATAAATCTAGAATCTAACATGACACTTAACTGGATTGTTTGACAACAAACTTAACTAACAATGACACATCTATTCATCTAATTGACAGCACAAATGAAACTGCTAGCACATACACTCTTCAGTTATTAATTATTTTCTAACATCCCCTCTTAATAAATAACTTAAAATAACACCAACTCTCACATGAGCACAACATTGCTCCTCTGAGATCTCATGCACCACTCCTCCTTCACCATAAATGGAGGCATGTCGAGGAACCCATATTTCCTCTAACAACCTTTTATAAATGTGCTTTGATGATCCCCTCAACATCTAATAGACATATCAACAATTAGTTGAATAATACATCTTCATCTTCATACAGCTAGGAGAATGTACAGCAAAACTCCCTCTTTACTCTCTCTGAAATAGAACACACGGTTGTAAAAAATCAAATCAATCATAGAATCAACAAACAATGCCTCTATACCAGCAGAAATGCTCTCCATGTGTCGATCTGAGATGATATAATCAGCTTTCATGAATTTGTGGAAGAACTAGGCCAACCGTAGTCTATGCAGGTGCAAATTTCCTTATAGCAAATTTCACACGCTTGACTCCTCAAGCAAGGCAAATCTTCCTTTGGTTGGCTCAGCTTGCTGCAATATGACCATCTTCCTCTGTGGATTCCATGCTTACCGCACCAACAACAGCTTGAAGCAAAGACCAATACAGACCAGGGAAATAAACATAGTCCAATCCACACACCACTCACAGTCCTCTCATTTACCTGGGCACTCTTATGAGGGAGTCATGCCTAGTCTAGCTCTGATACCATGATAAAATATTGAGGAAATAATAAACATAACAAATATGACAACGTATATTATTGATCAAAGATATTACAATTTTATAATAGTAGAGGAAATCAACAACTCCCTATAAATCTGGAATCTAACATGACACTTAACTGGATTGCTTGACAACAAAATTAATTAACAATGACACATCTACTCATCTAATTGACAGCACAAATGAAACTGCCAGCACATACACTCTTTAGTTATTCATTATTTTCTAACATGTTGGGCATGTATAAGTTGCATCCATCCATTTTTCCTCCTTAATCCTTTCATCCCATACTTCTATCTCATCATTTATCTCCTATCATGCCCTTCCTCCAGTCTCCTACATCCCACCTACCTTATCTACCCCATCCATGTGGTGTTTTAAATTCCACTCTCTTCTTTCTAATCCAACTCTTTCCATCCTTTCGAGAGCACACTCATGTTCTTCGAAACCACCTGCCCTCTCGAGGGGGCATCATCCCTATCATCATCCTTACCATCATCTATCCTTGTCACTCTCGCTTCAAGTGGTTGGGGCATCTTTATCCCTAATTCTACCACCTTCTTCTAATCCCATCTAGCACTATGTTTTATCTTTATTTGAAATGATACTGCTTCGCAACACCATCTCAATGAGAGGCAAAATGTAGACACTTAAAATTGTCCACTCTTCATGTCACCTTGAATTCATCCCTAAACCATCACTAACTATCCGTATTCATCCTTAAACATTCCTAAACATCCTTAAACCATCTCAAACCATCACTAATCATCTCTAAATGACACAATCAAATTTCTTGCACCATTAATTGAATAAACACATGTTTAAATAGTTAATTGATCAGTTCCCCTTAAAACCATGATTTTACAATATTTTTATTGTTAAAATCACTATTCATGTACTATTCACTATTCATCTATACCTGTATCGGTACCTGCATTTGTACTTATCCCTAGCCAAAATGATTTATTAATCATTTACCCCCTCTTCTATAGTCCAAAAAATAGATAAATTTAATTTATCTAATAACCCTTTATCCCATCCCATGAATTAATTAAATGTTTACATTTATTTAATTCCCTATTTTCTACACTTTTGATTAGGTCAACTAAACCTAATTAACTAATATAATCCCCACTTTCACAATCTGAACCCTAATCTAGAATCTTGGTCAAATCATTTCCATTCTCCCAAATGTACAAAGGGATGGGTCTCTTGTACATGTCCACATGACTTTCTTACAAAAGGCATGGTCAAGGACCCATGTACAAGGGTCTTTTTGTTCTCCATCTCATATTCTTCCAATTTTAAATTGGGCATGTACCTATGCTTCCAATTTAAATTCAAATAAATCCAACTCATCCCTTTTCTTCCAATTTTAAATTGGGCATGTACCCATGCTTCCCAATCTAAAATTCCAATCAAATCCAACCCATACCTCCCATCTTCCAAGACAATCTCATCCCTCCAATCTTCCCAAAGCCCAATCTTAACCATTCATTCCTCCTTAATCCAAGGACATCTCCTCACATCCATTCTCATCATTAAACTTGGCGATGTCTCCTTTCTTGAGAGCACTCAAACATCTTCATCCATTGATCTCTAAATCCAATATTAACCATCCAATTGAGTCTCCAAAAATCTATAAATTGGAGCTCACCCCTTCATAAAGGATATAAATTCTTTATGCAACTAAATGCTGCTTCTTTTTCTCCAAAGACTCCATGAATTGCAAGGTTATTCTACCCATATGAGAAGTCACCTACATCCACTATCAAAGGAGCACATCCCACAATCAAGGTTTGTATATAGTTAATTGTTTAACTTCTTTGTTTTGCATTCCTTTTTCTTAATCTGAGGTATATTGGGACTTGCATGAAATAGGTTATTGTTTTAGCTTGTTTCTTATGCGTATTTTCTAGTGTATACATTCTAGCACACCTAGTGGGAGAATGTATACCATAGAAAATGAGCATGAGAAACAAGTAAAAATAATAACCTATTTCACTCAAATCTTAAGCTACCTCAGATTGAGCAAAAAAATGCAAAAAAAGAATTTAAACAATTAACTACATGAAAACCTTGATTTTGTGATGTTCTCCTTGATGGCATTGATGTAAGTGACTTCTCATATGGGCAACATAACCTTGCTTCTTGTGGAGTCTTTGGAGAACAAGAGACAACATTTAGTTGCAATTGGATTTGGAGATCAATGGATGAGAATGGTTGAGAAATCTCAAGCAAGAAGAGCTTGCCAAGTTTCACAATGATGTTGAATGAGAGAAGAAGTCCTTGGATCAAGGAAGGAATGGTCAAGATTATGCTTTGGGAAGATTGGAAGGATGAGATTATCTTGGTATATTGGAGGTATGGGTTGGATTTGATTGGAATCTTAAATTGGGAATCATGGGTACATGCCTAATTTAAAATTGGTGGAAAAGGGTTGAGTTGGATTTGATTTGAATTTTAAATTAGAAAAATGGGTACATGCCCAACTTAAAATTGGAGGAATAGGAGATGGAGAACAAAAGGACCCTTGTACATGGGTCCTTGACCATGCCTTTTGTAAGAAGGCCATGTGGACATGTACAAGATGCCCATGCCTTTGTACATTTTAGGGAATGTAGAGGATTTGACCAATATTAGATTAGGGTTTAGATTGTGCAAGTAGAGGATTAGGTTAGTTAATTAGGTTTAGATAACCTAATCAAAAGTGTAAAAAATAGTGAATTAAATAAATGTAAATGTTTATTTAATTCATGGAATGGGATAGAGGGATATTAGATAAATTAAATTTATCTAATTTTTAGACTATACAGGAGGGGGATAAATGATTAATAAATCATTTTGGCTAGGGATAAGTACCAATGTAGTTACTAATACAAGTATAGATGAATAGTGAATAGTACATGAATAGTGATTTTGACAATAAAATATTATAAAATCATGGTTTGAAGGGGAACTGATCAATTAACTATTTAAACATGTGGTTATTTTGTTAATGGTGGAATAAATGTGATTTAGGGACATTTAGATATGATTAGTGATGGTTTGGGATGGTTTAGGGATGTTTAGGGATGAATAGGGATAGTAGTGATGGTTTAGGGATGACAAAAGAGTGGACAATTTTAGGTCTCTACATTTTCCCCTCTTTGAGCTAGTGTTACGAACCAACATCATTTCAAAGAAAGATAAAACATAGTGCTAGATGGAATCAGAATAAGGCGATAGGATTATGGATAAAAATGCCTAACCACTTGAAGCGAGAGTGACAAGGAGAGATGATGGTAAGGATGATGATAGGTATGATTTTCCCTCGAGAGTGCAAGTAGGTTTGAAGAACAAGGGTGTGCTTTCAAAATGATGGAGAGGGATGGATTAGAAAGAAGACAGTGGAATTTGAAAGGCCACATGGATGGGGTAGATAAGGTAGGTGGGATGCATGGGATTAGAGGAAGGGGACGATGGGGGATAAATGATATGATAAATGATGAGATAGAAGGATGGGATGAAAGGATTAAGGAGGAAAAATGGATGGATGCAACTTATACATGCCCAAAATAATACAACCTTGTCTAGACGCATGAGGAAGAAAAATTAGAGCATAAGTCCTTAGGGAACATAAGGTATTGAATGGTCTTACATTCAAAATGGTGACTAACATGCAAAAATCTATTCCAACACACACAAGATATGAATATTAGCTAGAGTAATGATAGTTCTCAACCCCATAGATTATGTGTTATGATGTACTGATATATTCAAGAGCCATCTTTATTTGATATGGCATGAGATGTTATGGTCCAAGGTATAAGGAACTAGGGTGACAATGTGTCCCATTCGTAAAAGGCAACTGATTAGGTCAGAAGAAACCCTATTCCATGATAGCACCATGATATGGGAGACCATGATACTACTGTGGCATATAGGCTATAGGGAACTATACTAATGCAAGATAAAATATAATACACATACACAAGGAAACACACATGCACAAAAAATGATACAAAGACAAACATGATGTTGCCCTTGGTCAAAGTGAAAAGCCAAAGATTGATGGATTGAGGATGTAGGATTGTGTTGTTGACAATAAGAAGAACATAAGGATTGGGAACAATATATCCTAATGATGATGGTGGATGATTTGGATCAAAGGCTTTCAACAAGGATGGGAACAAGACCATGGATGCGATTGGATGATTTTGATTATGTTGCTTAGCTCAAGATGTGCATTGATAGGGATGATATTGTGATTTGGATTTTTGTGAGATTTGGATATTTGGGGATTTGGATTGCTAGGAGAGGATTTCATTAGTTTGCATGTAGGTAGCCTTTAGCAAGATACCAATGACAAGGGAAAGCCAAGTCTATCAATGAGGCATGAGGGGATGATGCAGATGAGATGATAAGGGGATACTGAATAAGAAGGATGAGTGATAAAGGGATAGGAGATAAGCAATAGTGTAAAATGGATAGGGAGTAAAAGGAAAGGATGAATAGATGAAAGGATTGAGTGATAAAGGGAGGAATAGAGTGCTCATACCATATTCATGGTATCAAAATCACAGATAGGGTGAGAATAGGGGAATAGGGGGATGACAGATTAGGAGGAAAGGATAGGAAATGGGGGAGGATAGGTAGGTGATAGAGAATGACAAATGTAGGATGGATGGATGTAATAGGGTGACCAACTGGGGAACCTTTTGGTGGTGTGGAGATGTGATGTTATAAAACCAAAAAAGGGATAATGGGATGAGATATGGGAGAGGGGCCCATAGGATGGTGGATAGAGGATAGATGATAGGTGGATATGGGAAGTGCAAAGGTGGTCTCCAGGGACTACGTTGCTTAGGAAGAGGATTCCCCACTTTATATATGTCATCCATGGCCACCTATTATGATGGTGGGGGAGATGGATGGAAATTATAGGATATGCTAGAATATATACCATAGAAAATGAGCATGAGAAATAAGTTAAAACAATAACCTATTTCACTCAAATCCTAAACTAGCTCGGATTGAGCAAAAGGAATGTAAACAAAGAAGTTAAACAATTAACTACATGCAAACCTTGATTTTGTCATGTGCTCCTTGATGAGATTGGATGTAGGTGACTCCTAAGATGGGCAGTATAACCTTGCAATTCATGGAGTCTTTGGACAAAAAGAGACAACATTTAGTTGTATGAAGAAGTTATATCTTTTGTGAAGGGGTGAGCTCAAATTTATTGATTTGGAGGCTCAATTGGATGGTCAATATTGGATTTAGACATCAATGGATGAGGATGCTTAAGAGCTCTCAAGAAAGGAGAGATTTCCAAGTGTCATGATGATATTGGATGATAGGATATGTCCTTGGATCAAGGGGGAATGAATGGTCAAGATTAGGCTTTGAGAAGATTGGAGGGATGAGATTGTCTTGGTAGATGGGAGGTATGGGTTGGATTTGATTGGAATTTTAAATTAGGAAGTATGGGTGCATGCCCAATTTAAAATTGGAGGAAAAGGGATTATTTGGATTTGATTTGAATTTTAAATTGGAAGCATGGGTACATGCCCAATTTAAAATTGGATGAATAGGAGTTGGAGGACAAAAGGACCCTTGTACATGGGTCCTTGACCATGCCTCTAGTAAGAAGGCCATGTGGACATGTACAAGAGGGCCATGCTTTTGTAAATTTGGGGGATTTTGTAACTCCCTACAACACTCAACCAAGAATGTGCTATAATAATTAGATGTAATGAACCAAATAAATGACTTATAATGACCCCCAAGGGGATTACATAAACAAAATAAATAACAAATGATAGAACAAAAACATTGAACACTAAAGATAATGAATACATAGTTTGTAGCCATTACTCTTTTTTTGAATGATTTAGGAAAACTTAACAAAACACTTATAAAACCACCACATGACACTTATGAAAATTAATGACACATATGAAACTAATATTACATTTTTTAAACTTCCATCCTATTGTTTATTTCAAGTTTTTCACTAAGAAAACTATTGTATCTCAAGCTATTTGTCAAAAATATGCTTGAGTTGTGTTTGACTCCACATATTTGGATAACCTCAAAAATATATGAAACCTTTATTTTCCCCTGTAAAAACTTATATACTTAATTATTTCTAAAAATGATCATGTTAGAAGTGTTTCCAGTAGTGTTTCTAAATTGCATACTAGTGGATCTAAGTATTGACTCAGAATAGTGTCTTTGTAAGTTGTACTTACTATCTTTTCATGATCCATTTAGGATGAAACCTTCCCAATTAGGAGGCTACTTTATTCCCTAAAATATTTGAATGTCATAAGATGAGGACATAATTCTCCCTCACTATCACCTAATAGTAGCACTTGGATCTTCTTAGCAATTTCCCTTTTAACACAACTTGTCAATTTTACTAGACTCATCTCATTGATATATACTAAGTGTGTGTGCACGTTTATTTGAATGCATTTGTGTATGTGACTCTTTGTGTGTGTGTGTGTGGGGGGGGGGGGTGTGCATGAGTGTGAGTGTGTTTTTGTGGGTGTATGGGTGTGGGTGTACGTGTGGGTGTGCTTGTGAGTGTGTGGGTGGGTGTGCGTGTATGTATGTGTGGGTGTGTGTGTGTGTGCATGCATGTATGTGTGTGTGTGGGTGCATGTGTGTTTCATGTGCATTGCATGCATGCATGTGTGCATTATTTGTTTGAATGCATGCATTGTGTATGTGCATGTGTGTGTACACATATATACATATATACATACATACATATAGATACATACATGTATATACATACATGTATATATTGATGTTAGAAACCACTTATAGAAAAATCCAAACATGTTGGTACCACCCATGCACCTCCCAAATCCACTTCTTCCAAACCCAAACCTGGTGCATCTCATCACACCTCCAAAACATATGCCTCCATCCCTCCTCCATCTTCATTCATCCATCAATCCAAAAAGAATGTGACCATACATCTCCCTAAATACACACTTCCTCCACTACTCCCAACTCCTAATACCCCTATCCTCAAATCCCCTTATCCCCCATCCTTAATATCCCCATCCATAAATCTTGATCCCCCAAAATTCCTAATCAAGATCAACCAAAGCACACATCATACAAACATGAAGCTATCAAACACCCCAAGGGATTCAAAAATAATAATTTAGATGCCTCCCTACATAAATCACACAATCGTCCAAAGCTTAAAGAGTATCATGTCGTAGGGCATTGATACACAAAATCCAAGCAAAATCTATCTAAAAGGCTACATAAGCCCACACCTCCAAAAGAAAAAATACAAATGGTGTGGGTCCCTAAGAAAAAACACCAAATCCAAGTGGAGAATCACATTTTACGCCATCCTCAAATCCTAAAAATCTCATTCCCCATCAACAAATCACAAAAATCCTAAGTTTGTTTGGGTCCCTAAATTCCAAAATTGGAAATCCCCCAATCCTTCATCCTGATCCCATAATAAAACATCTCCATTACTCCCCACTCCCCCTCAAAATCACAAGCTTCCACATCCATTACGGTGTGTGCAACCATTGGTGTTGAATCCCATCCCAACATCCCCACATACCTTCAACCCCCCATCATATATCCCTTATCTTGCATATCTCCCCCATCACATCCCTATGGTCCATGCTTTTGTATAATCCCCAATTTCACCATCATCCATCCATACCATCCATAATCCACATCATAATCCATCCATTCACTCCATCTCCATCTCATGCAACCATCTACCAACATCCATGAGCATAGCAACATTTGACATGGTCCACGTACACCATCTATCCACATGGGACATTATCACCCCCTCTTGGAAACTGATGCTTGAGTCCTCGTCCTCCTCCAAATCATTTTTCTCCATCCATTCCATCCATCCATCCCATCCAAATATTCCAAAAAATAAAATAAAAAAGTAAAGAGAAATAAATTTGTCCAATGGTGAAAACCACTCCTCGTGGCGCCTTGGGATACTACCATGATGAAAACCTCTTATGGGCATCATGTGTAATCCCTCCTCCGTTTGCATCCTATACTTGGGGGAAAATCTAACCTATCCTATCATTTCCCCATCCATTACATATCCTCATTCTATCATCCTATCCATCTACTTATCCATTAATCCCCTTCACTATCCCTATCCACTTATATTATTGTTTCTTATCCACCACATCTTCCTATCCATCCTATTGTCATCCTTTCATCCTAATTCCTCGCTTGTGATCCTACTAAGGATAGAGAAAATATGTAATACATGCCTTGGACACATCCTAACATACCTTCCTTCCAAGCATATCTTATAATGTCCATCCATTTCCCCCACCATCATAACACATGGTCATGAATGCCATATCTAGAGTGGGGCATCCTCTTCCTAAGCAACATAGTCCTTGGAGACCACCTTCACACTCTCCATATCCACCTATCCTCTATCCACCATCCTACCCCCTCTCCATCTCTCATCCTCCAGTCCCTGTGATTTTATAACATCACGTCTTCACACTAGACCAAAAAGTTCCCTAGTTGGTCACCCTATTACATCCATCCATCCTACATTTGTCATCGTCTATCACCTACCTATCCTCCCCCATCTCCTATACTTTCCTCCTAATTTGCCATCCCCCTATCCCCACATCCCCATCCTATCCATATTTTTGATACCATGAATATGGTCTAAGCACTTTTTTCCTCCCTGTATCACCCAATCCTTTCATCTCCACATCGTTTCCTTTTAATCCCTATCCATTATCTACTATAAATTATCTCCTATCCCTTTATAATATCATGCTTCTTATCCATTATCCATTATCCCCTTATCACTTCATCCTCATCATCCCCTCATGCCTCATTGATAAACTTAGCCTTCCCTTGTCATTGGTATCTTGCTAAAGGCTAGCTACACACAAACCAATGTGATCCACTCCCAACAATCCAAATCCCCAAATATCCAAATCTCCCAAAAATCCAAATCGCAAGATCATCCCTATTAATGCACATCTTGAGCTAAACAACATAATCAAAATCATCTAATCGCATCCATGGTCTTGTTCCCAACCTTGTTGCAAGCCTTTGATCCAAATCATCCATCATCATCATTTGGACATATCATTATAAATCCTCATGTTGTTCTTAGTATCAACAACACAATCCTACATCATCAATCCATCAATCTTTGGCTTTTCAGCTTGACCAGGGACAACATCACATATTTTTCTTTGTATCATTTTTTATGAATGTGTGCTTGCTTGTGTATGTGCATTATCTTTTATCTTGCATCACTACATGTCCCTATAACCTACTTGCCACAACGGTGTCATGGTTTTCCATATCATGGTGCTATTATGGCATAGGGTTGCTTGTGACCTAATTAGTTGCCTTTTATGCATTGGAAACATTGTCACCCTAGTTCCTTATACCTTGGTGGATAACGTCTCATGCCATATCAAATAAAGATGGCTCTCATATATCAGTGCAACATAACACATAATTTGGGGTCAAAAATTATCATTACTCCATATAATATTCATATCTTGTGTGTGTTGGAATAGCTTTTTGCATACAAATCATCCTTTTGCATCTAAGGCCATCCATTACCTTATGTCCACTAAGGACTTATGCTCTAAGTTTTCTTCCTCACATGTGTAGACAAGGTTGTATTATATTGGGCATGTATAAGTTGCATCCATCCATTTTTCTTCCTTAATCCTTTCATCCCATCCTTCTATCTCATCATTTATCCCTTATTGTCCCCTTCATCTAATCCCCTACATGATCCATTATAATGAAATAGAGCATGGATCCCACCTACCTTATCTACCCCATCCATGTGGTGTTTTAAGTTCCACTCTCTTCTTTCTAATCCAACCCTCTCCATCCTTTCGAGAGCACACCTGTGTTCTTTGAAACCATCTACCTTCTCGAGGGGGCATCATCCCTATCATCATCCTTACCATCATCTCTCTTTGTCACTCTCGCTTCAAGTGGCTAGGGCATCTTTATCCCTATTCCTACCACCTTCTTCTAATCCCATATAGCACTATGTTTTATCTTTCTTTGAAATGATGTTACTTCGCAACACCATCTCAAAGAGGGGCAAAATGTAGACACCTAAAATTGTCCCCTCTTCATGTCATCCCTAATTCATCCCTAAACCATCACTAACTATCCCTATTCATCCCTAAACATTCATAATCATCCCTAAACCATCCCAAACCATCACTAATCATCTTTAAATGACATTAAATCAAATTTCTTCCACCATTAGCTGAATAAACACATGTTTAAATAGTTAATTGATCAGTTCCCCTTCAAATCATGATTTTACAATATTCTATTATCAAAATAACTATTCATGTACTATTCATTATTCATATGTACTTGTATCGGTACTTATCTCTAGCCAAAATGATTTATTAATCATTTATCCCCCTCCTCTATAGTCCAAAAATTAGAAAAATTTAATTTATCTAATATCCCTTATCCCATCGCATGAATTAAATAAATATTTATATTTATTTAATTCCCTATTTTCTATGCTTTTGATTAGGTCACCTAAACCTAATTAACTAACATAATCCCCACTTGCACAATCTAAACCCTAATCTAATCTTGGTCAAATCTTTTCAATTCCCCCAAATGTACAAAGGCATGGGTCTCTTGTACATGTCTACATGGCCTTCTTACAAAAGGCATGGTCAAGGACCCATGTACACGGGTCCTTTTGTTCTCCACCTCCTATTCCTCCAATTTTAAATTGGGTATCTACCCATGCTTCCAATTTAAATCCAAATCATCCCTTTTCCTCCAATTTTAAATTGAGCATGTACCCATCCTTCCCAATTTAAAATTCCAATCAAATCCAACCCATATCTCCCATATACCAACACAATCTCATCCCTCCAACCTTCCCAAACCCCAATCTTTACCACTCATTCCTCCTTGATCCAATGACATCTACTCTCATCCAATATCATCATGAAACTTGACAAGCTCTCCTTGCTTGAGAGATCTCAAGCATCCTCATCCATTGATCTCTAAATTCAATATTGAGCATCCAATTGAGTCTCCAAAAATCTATAAATTAGAGCTCACTCTTTCATAAATGGTATAGCTTCTTCATGAAACTAAATAATGGCTCTTTTTCTCCAAAGACTCCATGAATTGTAAGGTTATACTACCCATATGAGAAGTCACCTACATCCAATACCAAAGGAGCACATCCCATAATCAAGGTTTGCATGTAGTTAATTGTTTAACTTCTTTGTTTTGCATTCCTTTTTTCTCAATTCGAGGTATATTAGGACTTGCATGAAATAGGTTATTGTTTTAGCTTGTTTCTAATGTGTATTTTCTAATGTATACATTATGGCACGCCCAATGAGAGAATGTATACCATAGAAAATAAGAATGAGAAACAAGTTAAAACAATAACCTATTTCACTCAAATCCTAAGCTACCTTGGATTGAGCAAAAAAAGAATGCAAACAAAGAAGTTAAACAATTAGATACATGCAAACCTTAATTTTGTGACGTGCTCCTTGATGGTGTTGATGTAGGTGACTCCTCATATGGGTAGCATAACCTTGCATCTCATGGAGTCTTTGGAGAAAAAGAGACAACATTTAGTTGCATGAAGAAGTGATATCTTTTGTGAAAGAGCGAACTCTAATTTATAGATTTTTGGAGACTCAATTGGATGGTCAAGATTGGATTTGGAGATCAATGGATGAGGATTCTTGAGATATCTCAATCAAGGAGAGGTTGTCAAGTGTCATGATGAGATTAGATGATAGGAGATGTCCTTGGATCAAGGAGGAAGGAATGGTTAAGGTTGGGCTTTGGGAAGATTGGAAGGATGAGATTGTCTTGGTATATTAGAGGTATGGGTTAGATTTGATTGGAATTTTAAATTGGGAAGCATGGGTACATGCCCAATTTAAAATTGGTGGAAAACCTGGTTGAGTTGGATTTTATTTGAATCTTAAATTGGAAGCATAGGTAGTAATTCCCAATTTAAAATTGGAGGAATAGGAGATGGAGGACAAAAGGACCGTTGTACATGGGTCCTTGACCATGCCTTTTGTAAGAGGGCCATGTGGACATGTACAAGAGGCCCATGCCTTTGTACAATTGGGAGGATGGAGAGGGTTTGGCCAAGATTAGATTAGGGTTTAGATTGTGCAAGTGTAGGATTAGGCTAGTTAATTAGGTTTAGGTAACCTAATCAAAAGTGTAGAAAATAGGGAATTAAATAAATGTAAATGTTTATTTAATTCATGGGATGGGATAGAGGGATATTAGATAAATTAAATTTATCTAATTTTTGGACTATAGAGGATGGGGATAAATGATTAATAAATCATTTTGCCTAGGGATAAGTACCAATGCAGGTATTGATATATGTATGAATGAATAGTGAATAGTACATGAATAGTGATTTTGACAATAAAATATTGTAAAATCATGTTTTGAAGGGGAAATGATCAATTAACTATTTAAACATGTGGTTATTCAATTATTGTTGGAATAAATATGATTTAAGGATGTTTAGAGATTATTAGTGATGGTTTGAGATGGTTTAGAGATGTTTATAAATGTTTAGTGATGAATAGGGATAGTTAGTGATGGTTTAGGGATGAATTAGGGATGACATGAAGAGTGGACAATTTTAGTTGTCTACATTTTTCCCCTCCATGAGTTGGTGTTTCCAAGCAACATCATTTCAAAGAAAAATAAAACATAATGCTAGATGGGATTAGAAGAAGGTGGTAGGATTAAGGATTAAAAAGCCGAACCACTTGAAGTGATAGTGACAAGGAGAGATGATGGTAAGGATGATGATAGGGATGATGCTCCCTCGAGAGTGCAGGTAGGTTCAAAGAACATGGGTATGTTCTCAAAATGATGGAGAGGGATGGATTAGAGAGAAGAGATTGGAATTTGAATGACCACATGGATGGGGTAGATAAGGTAGGTGGGATGCAGGAGATTGGAGGAAGGGGATGATGGGGGATAAATGATATGATAAATGATGAGATAGAAGGATGGGATGAAAGGATTAAGGAGGAAAAATGGATGGATGCAACTTATACATGCCCAACATAATACAACCTTATCTATATGTGTGAGGAAGAAAACTTAGAGCATAAGTCCTTAGTGCACAGAAGGTATTAGTAATGAATATGAATATTAGCTGGAGTAATGATAGTTCTCAACCCCATAGATTATGTGTTATGATGTACTGATATATGAGATCCATCTTTATTTTATATGGCATAAGATGTTATTTCCAAGGTATAAGGAACTAGGGTGACAATGTGTCCCATTTGTTAAAGGCAACTAATTAGATCACAAGAAACCCTATGTCAGAATAGCACCATGATATGGAAGACCATGATACCACTATGGTAGGTAGGTTACAAGGACCCATACTAATGCAAGATAAAATATAAAACACATACACAAGAAAACACACATGCACAAAAAATGATACAAAGACAAACATGATGTTGCCCATGGTCAAGTTGAAAAGCCAAAGATTGATGGATTGATGATATAGGATTGTGTTGTTGACAATAAGAACACAAGGATTGGGAATAATATATCCTAATGATGATGATGGATGATTTAGATTAAAGGATTGCAACAAGGCTGGGAACAAGACCATGGATGTGGCTGGATGATTTTAATTATTTTGCTTAGCTCAAGATGTGCATTAATAGGGATGATCTTGCAATATGGATTTTTGAGAGATTTGGATATTTGGGGATTTTGATTTCTAGGAGTGGGTTGCATTGGTTTGCATGTAGGTAGCCTTTAGCAAGATACAATGACAAGGAAAAGATAAGTCTATCAACGAGGCATGAGGGGATGATGAGGATGAGGTTGAAAGGGGATAATGAATAAGGGGCAAGAAGGATAAGTGCTGAAGAGATAGGAGATAAGTGATAGTGTATAAGGGATAGGCAGTAAAAGGAAAGAATGTAGAGATGATAGGATTGGGTGATAGAGGGAGAGGAGTAGAGTGCTTATACCATATTCATGGCGTCAAAATCACAGATAGGTTAGGGATTTGGGGATAGGGGGATGACATATTAGGAGGAAAGGATAGGAAATGGGGGAGGATAGGTAGGTCATAGAGTATGATGGATGTAGGATGGATAGATGTAATAGGGTGACCAACTAGGGAACCTTTTGGTGGTGTGAAGATGTGATGTTATAAAACCACAAAAGGGACAATGGGATGAGATATGGAAGAAGGGTGGTAGGATGGTGGATAGAGGATAGAGGATAGGTGGATATGGGGAGTGCGAAGGTGGTCTCCAAAGACTACGTCACTTAGGAAGAGGATGCCCCACTCTAGATATGCTGTCCATGATCAGGTGTTATGATGGTGGGGGAGATGGATGGACATTATAGGATATGATAGAATGTATACCATAGAAAATGAGCATGAGAAACAAGTTAAAATAATAACCCATTTCACTCAAATACTAAGCTAGGTAAGATTGAGAAAAAGGAATGCAAACAAAGAAGTTAAACAATTAACTACATGCAAACTTTGATTTTGTCATGTGCTCTATGATGATATTGGATGTAGGTGACTCCTAATATGGGCAGCATAACCTTGCAATTTATGGATTCTTTTGAGAAAAAGAGGCAACATTTAGTTGCATGAAGAAGTTATATCTTTTGTGAAGGGGCGAGCTCTAATTTATTAGTTTTTGGAGACTCAATTAGATGGTCAAGATTGGATTTGGAGATCAATGGATGATGATGCTTGAGAGTTCTCAATCAAGGATAGATTTCCAAGTGTCATGATGAGATTGGATGAGAGGAGATGTCCTTGGATGAAGGAGGAATGAATGGTCAAGATTTGGCTTTGGGAAGATTGGAGGGATGAGATTGTCTTCGTAGATGGGAGGTATGGGTTGGATTTGATTGTAATTTTAAATTGGGAAGCATGGGTACATGAACAACTTAAAATTGGAGGAAAAGGGATGATTTGTATTTGATTTGAATTTTAAATTGGAAGCATGGATACATTCCCAACTTAAAATTGGATGAATAGGGGTTGGAGGACAAAAGGACCCTTGTACATGGCTCTTTGACCATGCCTTTTGTAAGAAGGCAATGTGGACATGTACAAGATGCCCATGCTTTTGTACATTTGGGGGATTGGAGAGGATTTGACCAAGATTAGATTAGGGTTTAGATTGTGCAAGTGGGGGATTGGGTTAGTTAATAAGGTTTAGGTGACTTAATCAAAAGTGTAGAAAATAGAGAATTAAACAAATGCAAATATTTATTTAATTCATGGGATGGGATAAAGGGATATTCGATAAATTAAATTTATCTAATATTTGGACTATAGAGGAGGGGGATAAATGATTAATAAATAATTTTGTCTAGGGATAAGTACCAATGCAGGTACCTATACGGGTACAAATGAATAGTGAGTATTACATGAATAGTGATTTTGATAATAAAATATTGTAAAATCACAGTTTGAAGGGGAACTAATCAATTAACTATTTAAACATGTGTTTATTTAGTTAATGGTTGAAGAAATGTGATTTAGGGACATTTAGAGATGATTAGTGATGGTTTGAGATGGTTTAAGGATGTTTAGGAATGTTTAGGGATGAATAGGGATAGCAAGTGATGGTTTAGGGATGAATTAGGGATGACATGAAGAGTGGACAATTTTAGGTGTCTATAGAAAAAATATAAATTTCATCTTGGGAAGATTTTATTTTGGGATAAAGGCTATGCTCATCTTGCTCCAAGATCAAATCATTATTACAAAACTAAATCAGGGTGTCTTAAATAAACCACCCAATCTAGAAGATTTGAACCAATTTCACAATCACAATACAATACAGGAAGCAAAATTCACACAAAGAATACTATAAATATATAGATATAATAGAGTTCAACCACAATGGATGTTTACCTTAGAGAAACTTGATGTAGGAAATATCTAGATGAGAAATACCTTCCTTCCATTTGCAATAACCCTTTGCAAATTAAAAGCTTACTTTCTTTCATAGCTTGCAATTGCACTCACATCCAAAACTCCCTACAACACTCAACCAAGAATGTGCTATAATAATTAGATGTAATGAACCAAATGAATGAATTATAATGACCCCCAAGGGTATTACATAAACAAAATCAATAACAAATGATAGAAGAAAAACCTTGAATACTAAAGATCACGAATACATAGTTTGTAGCCATTGCTCTTTTTTTCGAACGATTTAATAAAAGTTAACAAAACACTTATAAAACTACCATGGCACTTGTGAAACTATTATGACACATATGAAACTAATATGACATTTTTGAAACTTCCATCCTATTGTTTATTGCAAGTTTGTCACTAAGAAAACTATTGTATCTCAATCTATTTATCAAAAATATGCTTGAGTTGTGTTTGACTCCACATATTTGGATCACCTCAAAAATATATGAAACCTTTGTTTTCCCTTGTACAAAATTGTATACTTCATTATTTCTAAAAAAGATCATGTTATAAGTGTTTGGTAGTGTTTCCAAATTGCATCACCTAATAGTAGCACTTGGATCTTCTTAGCAATTTCCCTTTTAACACAACTTGTCAATTTTACTAGACTCGTCTCATTGATATATACTAAGTGTGCATGCACGTTTATTTGAATGTGTTTGTGTATGTGACTCTTTGTGTGTGTGTGTGTGGGTGTGCATGAGTGTGAGTGTGTTTTTGTGGGTGTGCATGTGGGTGTGCGTGTGAGTGTGTAGGTGGGTGTGCGTGTGTGTGTGGGTGTGCGTGTGAGTGTGTAGGTGGGTGTGCGTGTGCGTGTGTGTGTGCGTGTGTGTGTGGGTGTACGTGTCGGTATGCGTGTGGGTGTGGGTCATAGTGTGTGTGTGGGTTTGCGTGTGGGTGTGTGTGTGTGTGCATGAGTGTATGTGTGTGTGTGGGTGCATCTATGCACATGTGCATGTGTTGCATGTGCATTGCATGCATGCAAGTGTGCATTTTTGTTTGAATGCATGCATTGTATATGTGCATGTGTGTGTACACATACATACATATATACATACATGTATATATTGATGTTAGAAACCACTTATAGAATAATCCTAGCTCATAAAAAAATAATCACAACTTTGGAATATTATAGTGAGTCATCAATCTTGAGACCATTGATAGATTTATAAATACATTGGGAACTATGAAATTAATGAAGAAAACTATTTAGGAATTTATGAGGAAACTTCTACATAGATCTTGTACAAAATGTAGATAGTCCTAAATATCGTAATTTGGACCAATTCCTAAAATGACTTGATTTTCATTCCTTCTATACATCAATATGGACCTATTTGGGATGAAGTCATGTCCCTCTTCCATTTCCATTTAAATCAAAACCATTATGGATTGGGTAGGTAGATGTGTACATTCCAATGGGTGTCTTTTCCTTGGTGGAACTCGAGCCATTAGCCTAATGATTTTTGGCCTTATGTTAAGCATTTGGTTCATAAATCACTTCCTAAAGTAGATGCTCAAGGTTGGATCCTAAGGAAAGACCATTCAAGATTCTAGAAGCTAAACTATTTAAAATAATTATTATGTATTAGTTGTAGTATATCATCCCAATTCTTGATATAGAGTTTAATTGCAAAATAAATTCTTGAAGTAGGTGTACATGATTTTCATGATTTCCTTTTTTGTTGGAAACAATGTATATTCTAGAATTTGACTTGTTGGTTGCTTTTAGTATAACCTCATGGGCTATTTTTTCCTCTTTATGGATGCTACCTTGAGTTCTATAATTTTCATCACTATTGCTAGTGTGTTTGGACATACTAGGGTAGGTCCTATGGTTGTGATTAGGAGTGTATTGATACATTCAAGAGATTCTATTAGTGAGGATAAAACTAGATATGGCTTGACAAATGGATGAACATTCATCTTTTATAATGGGGATGGAAGGATATGAAAATTGTGTTGAATAAAAGGGAATGCACGTTTCTATCACCTAGATTATATACTTAGGTTAGTTGGGAGGGAGATTGGAGCTACTAAAAGAAAATGTAAAGAGTGCCAATAATTTGGAGTAGATGGGTAGATTTATTATAATCTCATGATTTCCTTTGTAAACTAGTCTTGGTTTATCTGAAGCTCCTTGAAGAGTGATAGAATGACCAATATCAATATCCTCAACCATTCTTATCAAATATATATTATTTGTAGGCTCCCATCTCATCTAGATACTCAACATCAATGCATTAACATGCATCATTTTCAAATCCCATGTTTGCCTTTTAGAAATTCTAAGTGGCCTAATATCCTCAAAGCAACACTTGCATGTATTGAAAAGTGTGCATCTATTTATAAACATAATTAATAACCCGTTGTTTCTCTCAAATCTCATAGCTTATATAACTGGTATAGCATTTTGGAAAATCTTAATGTGATATGTAGCCAATGGCAATCTTGAGATTGTAAACCTTTCTTTGTTGCAAGGTATTCACATCAACGACCATGCATATCTATTGCTCATCTTATTTAGCTACTTTTGAGATCTTATTTTGAGGGCTTAGCTTTGCTTATTTGACCAATATGCCTCTTAGGATAAAGATTGTTCTTTCATCATGTTTATTTGATGGAAATAATGTATATATCGTTCCTATCTAAAAGAAGGGGCATCTAGTCAACCACAACATGCCACATTAATCTCTTCATATTGGTGTTGTAGTACTTCTTAGATTATTTATTTACTTCCATTAAATCCTTCTTGAGAATATTCCTAGTTTGTCCATAAAATAGGGTAGGGAAACCATTCAAACATAGAGCTTTGTCCTGTTGGAAAGCTAAAATGCTTGTCTAAATTGTTCTTTAGTCTCCTAATGCAACATATTTAGATTATATTCATCTTGAATTAGTTTAGGAATTTTATCAACAATATTTTATGGATCTTTTATCCCTTATAACTGTGGTTGGGGGAAAAATCTCATCTTTTCATTTATTGTTTCGGGATTTCTGGGCATCTAACTATTCCATTCTTTGTTTTATTTTGTTAAACAACATTAGTATGTTATTGGTTCAAGACTAATTTATAAAAATATTTTGTGTTAATATCATCTTGTTTTACCCATTGATTTATTGCATGTTGGAATTTTTAGCCAATAGAGCCAGCCCCCGCCCCAATTTGTAGGCCTTTTATATGAATATCATTATTGCTATAAATTTTGAGGTAATGAAGTTTACCCATGAACTTTTACTTTACATATCTTTATATTTTGTTGGTCCCTTGCCTTCATTTTCCTACTTCCTTCTTGAAATCTAGATGTGCCAGAAAAAAAATTAAAATCTGAACCATTGTTGTCATTTCCTATTCTATGTATTTGAAATTTGTTGATGGCGGATGGAGATGTAAATACAGATTGGAGTTGTCAAACACCCAGCGTGCTACAACACTCAAATCTTCATTAATAACTAACTTGATACAAAATTGTTACAATGATACTAGTAAACATCATTTAATATTATTATTGCCT
Source organism: Cunninghamia lanceolata (assembly GCA_027924645.1). Lineage (NCBI taxonomy): Eukaryota > Viridiplantae > Streptophyta > Pinopsida > Cupressales > Cupressaceae > Cunninghamia > Cunninghamia lanceolata. Next base: position 451,705 of record BSBN01000326.1, on the reverse strand, counting down.
TTTCTTAATGACTCTATTCTCCAATGACTATCCGTTTTTGCAAATGCTCTCCCCCTTTTGACTTTAGCGGATCATGCAAACTTAAGTGATTTTCCAATCAGCAACTTCAATCTTTTTCTCTTTCTGCAACTACTGCGACTTCATCTTTTTCCTTTATCAACTATAGTTTCCTTTTGTGTCTTCAGACACTGTAATCTCTTTTAAACTGGCAGCTTCCCCTGAATGTACCTAAATCCTTCTTTTACTTTGCTGGTTGCAATGTCTTTCCACCAGGACTTCAATGATTTCTTATGCCATGATTTGCAATCTCACTGGTGTGACTAAGAAATAGACTATTGGCTTCTTTAAATAGTGATAACCTCCTTATTGGATTGGCGGTTCAATAAAACATGATGGCCTAGTCACAGATCTATGACCTATTCTTTTCTTTTATCTTCTAGCAATCCCTTTTTTAAAGTTGCGACTCCAAAAATAGGAATTCTGCACATTCTCCTTTGAAAAACTCATGCCTCCTCTTTATGTCTTACATCAGTGATTAAACCTCTTCCTTTGGTGGCTTTCAACTCTTCTATTTTGGTAGCTTCTTTTAGCTTCTGTGATCCCTTCAATTAAACACTTTCACCTTTTGGACATAATCTCCAATTATTGTCTTTGTAAGTTGTGGCTACTTATTGGATAATGTCTTCTCCTTCTGAGACTTTCAAACATCCCTTAGATCTGCTCTTCAACTTGGTGCTCTGATACCACTTGTTTGTGGTGGATGGAGATGTTTAATTCTTCTAGCAAGAGATTTTGTTAAAGTTATGTACAAGACATTAAGGACTGTAATTTGTTGTCATCTTCCAATCACTTCACTCTGAAGCCTTTAGGCATGAGTATAATAAGCTCCTAATAAATGAACATTAGTTGCAAATAAGAAGAGGCCAAAAGACTCTAGTCAATTAGAACCATAAGATACCACTTTTAACGACACAAACAACACATGATAAGAGGTATTGGGGATTATGCCTAATGTCCTAATGTGTCTTTGGGAGTGACTTTGTAATTGTACAAAGGCATTGGTCCCTACTTTATTCTTATGCTCCAAGTAGTCACATGCAACATGTTGAATCCCAAAATTGCAAATAATGGATCTTTTTATAGAATTTTTAAGTAGCGGTTGTTTATAAAGAAAATTTCCAAAATAATGGAATATTTTAAGGCTATAATCAGCACTCTTATTGGAAATTGTGAGTAGGCAGCCCCCATCATTGTGAGTCATGAACAATAGCAATTACTTCATTTCTCCGCAATCTAAACAATTGGCATTGTTCATCTTTGATGGTTGTTTTTGGTATCCTTTTGCTCACTGTTAGCAAAAACTAATATTTTTAAGGACAGAAAAGTTAAGAACTTTAGTAAAGCAATTTTTTGGTCCATGCCACAACTTTGCAATTTGAATAATAACCAAATCAGCTGGAGAAAACACAGCCAACCATTTGTGACTCTCACCAATCACTTAAACATGATAAAGACACCTTCAGTGTGCCACTTGACACTTGAGGAGAGAAACCAAACTATAGCAATGCAAATGTTGCTACATGGCAGCTGACATTGGAATTTAAAAAAGTAGATGCAATCATGACTATGCTTGGTGATGTACAAAGAGTTGTGATGTAAAGGTTAAAAAAGTGCATTCATAAGAGAAGTGACCGAAGTTCAAAACTACCACATTGCAATAAGGCAGACCTTAACTTGAAAGCCATATGTAGTACACTGAAATAGGAAAAACACATTCCTAAACATCAACCACCCCTTTTGAACCAAATAAAAAGATGAGATGCACTGAAATAGGAAAAATACATTCTTAAACATCAACCACGTTCAAGCAATCATTAAGGAGAATGCTGCATTCCAATACACTAAGTGCAATCCAAGATGAAATGTAGACTACATATAGGAATCGTGAGATTATAATAGCCACAAAACCAAAAGGAGATTACCATTATTCAAAAAGGAATGACAAATTCACAATAGGCCATCTGGAAGGTTGGACCATTTTCTCTATTTCCATGTTTCAAAGATCCCATATGGGTTTGTAATTCAGTCACCTACCACCATTTTCTCTATTTCCATGTTTCAAAGATCCCATATGGGTTTGTAATTCAGTTACCTACCACCAGACTGACTGTCCAATAGACTCAAAGGTTTGCTAGTAGATCTAGACTCAAATGGAGTATGGACTCAAAAATCTTATAAAACTAATTTCAAATGTATCTTGAAGCAGACAGAAACTCCTCAAAACCAATCCACGCTTTAGAATGATTTTGTTTTAACTAGATTAAAAAATCCAGAAAAAGTCTAACTCACCACTCTTTGCAAGAGCTCCACCCTTTCCTAGTAGATCTAGACTCAAATGGAATATGGACTCAAAAATCTTATAGAACTAATTTCAACTGTATCTTGAAGCAGACAGAAGCTCCTCAAAACCAATCCAAGCTTTAGAATAATTTTGTTTTAACTAGATTAAAAAAACCAGAAAAAGTCTAACTCACCACTCTTTGCAAGAGCTCCACCCTTTCCTAGTAGATCTAGACTCAAATGGAATATGGACTCAAAAATCTTATAGAACTAATTTCAACTGTATCTTGAAGCAGACAGAAGCTCCTCAAAACCAATCCAAGCTTTAGAATAATTTTGTTTTAACTAGATTAAAAAAACCAGAAAAAGTCTAACTCACCACTCTTTGCAAGAGCTCCACCCTTTCCTTTGCTTCAAAAAGTCAACTTCTTCTGCATAGAAGAAACAATTCATGTAAATAGTCTACATGTCTAGGGCATAGCTGTGTTTAAAATGTTTTGTCCTTATAAAAACTAATTCAACTAACTCTGCTATCAAGAAAGGATTCGTATTACATTCTACACATTGTGATGGAATATCAACAACATTAATATATTATATAGAAATATTTAAAATGAGTCGACTAAGGCCTTAGTAAGTGAACTAAGGTCTTAGTAATTTTAAGTGCTACCAACTAGACTATTCTTTCACAGCTCTACTATTTCTTCAACATAGAAGTGATACAATTTGAAGTAGATAGGAGACTTATTTGGATATTGGTGGAACCATTTATGCATCAGGTGGAGATGGAAGGTACAGAAAAACATTCTGAAAATCAGAGCTGGCAAAAATAGCAATTTTGGTAGATCTGAAGAGAAGGAAACAATTTGCAGTGATGGGTTTTGATTTTGCAGCAAAAGATTGTGGGATTTCTTTTTCCCGATCAGACAGAAGCTGCAAATAAGTCAATTTAATTTGTTTGTCTTATTTACAGAGCAGAACAATTTACAAACCATGGCGGATGTCTTAGATTTGGGCAACTGAAATTCTTAAACACAGTAAGCCAATTTAGTATTCCAACAGAGTGAAACTCAGAAAGTTATTTGAAACAATGATTTTGGGTAAAATGGAAGGACGGTAAAGATAATCCGTATGTTTTTATGTTTCAATATTAACAACAGACACAAGCAACTGTAACAACCACTTCCCACGAAAGACATCTCAAAGCAAATAATTTTCAAAACTCATGCCTACTATAATCCGTACCATCAACTGCTAAAACATATTTGCATATTTTTATTACTATAAAATTTAATCGATGATTGTGAGTCAATTAGAAAATACAGAAAGCATATCAAATTAAAATTTATAATGAACATAATTATAAATACTTTATTTTTAAAAAGAGAAATAAGGTTAGAGAAGATTTATGTCATACCTTTTTTTATGTTTAAATCAAATGCTCTGAACTCTTTTTCAAAGCCTTGTTTAAATAAACCATATTGTGATGTGGAGCCTCCGTTTTGTGTACAAGCTATTACGATGTTTATCCATCTTATATTGTGATAACAAATCTCCTTCCTTCTTTTATAGTGCAGGATACCATAATATATACCCTTAAACCTGTATTTATATTGTGCACTCTAAATGGTACAACACATCAAGCATTATGATGTTGGGCTTCCTTCCTATAAAATAGGGCCTAAAAGCCCTGTTTATCTTCAGAAATTTTTATAGATCACAAACCACACCCAACGTCAAGCATTATGATGTTGGGCTTTCTTCTTATAAAATAGGGCCTAAAACCCCTATTTATCTTCAAATACGATGTTGGCTTCCTTCCTATAAAATAGGGCCTAACAACCCTATTTATCTTCAGAAATTTTTATAGATCACAAACCACACCCAACATCAAGCATTATGATGTTGGGCTTCCTTCCTATAAAATAGGGCATAAAAACCATATTTATCTTCAGAAATTTTTATAGATCACAAATCACACCCAGCATCAAGCATTATGATGTTGGGCTTCCTTCCTATAAAATAGGGCATAAAAACCTTATTTATCTTAGAAAATTTTATAGCTCAAAAATCACACCCAACATCAAGCATTATGATGTTGATCTTTCTTCCTATAAAATATGGCCTAAAAACCCTATTTATCTTGAGAAATTTTTATAGATAGTAAACCACAATCAACATCCTGATGTATTGCATAACACATCCAACATTATAGTGCCACACTTAATTCCTCATATTATGTAGTCTATCAAGATGCAAATGTCTCCAGGCCTGTACATCACTTTTGTACTGTCACTTCCTGGTGTAAGGTCTCTAACAATGCACTGCGGGGGCACATATCACATCCATCATAATACAAAGCTATTATAATGGGATCTCGAAACCCTAATTTTTATTGTGGACTCTTTATAAACTACACATTATATCTAAAAGTATTTATAGAGCCTTCATCCTTGAACTTATCCTACTCTTTAAATTCTTAAGGAAAAATACATTAATAATGAAAATCAATGAAAGTTACTAAAATAGCTTGTTTTACTAAAAAAAATATCCTATCACATCATATACCTTCAACTTAAATACTTTGTACTTTTACAAGATCAAATCTAGCCACCACATTAATCATTAAACTTTTTTGTAAAGTGGAAGTTAAATACATACACCTATATTGGCCTAGTTGTGAAGCCCAACTACAACTAGTATAGATATCATAAATACATCTATCAAAAAAACACATAGAGGTACCACTCTATTTTTTACTTTTAGAATTATTTTTTACTACATACACACATGGATACATACATTTTAATTTTATTTACATATATCAAAATTTTAATTTTACTTTTGGAAAAACCACCATTCATTATTTTGGCAATTTTTTTGTTTTCTTTTTACTTTGAAAAGTCTAGTAAATATTATATACCTCTATGTTACTTTTTAATAGTTTACATTTTAAAATTCTGATGATAAACTTAATGGAAAATATTAAAAAATATCATCACCTTTAATTATGTGTGCCAAGAAGCTCACTTTACTTTTAAATTATCTTGGGAAAAATAATAGATATAATTGGAAAATATAAGAGAAAACATTTAATGAAATAAAAGTTAAAGGTACAACTTATTAAACCTCATATAGCCAAATAGTACTTAAAGGGAAGACTAGGGTATGTGTTACCTAAATGGCATCAAAGCCCTATTTACCCCATGTCACATCCAATGTTATCTTATGCCTCATTCTTCCTCTTATAATATAGTTTATTAGGATTCAAAGGCCTCATTTTATTTCTATTAGGAACTTTTCAAAGCTACACACCATATCTAACATTATAATGCAAGGTCTCCAATGGTACACAAGCTTGTACTTCTTTCTATTACAATGTAGGCTATTATAATGGAGGGAATCCAAACCCTAATTGTTATGTGAATTTTTCATAGACATATTATATCCAAAATTATTTAGTCTCTTTCCTCTAGGTCATTTTACTCTCTTAAAATCTTCAAGAAATAATACATAAATGATGATAATTAATTAAAAAATATTTAAAATCAAATAGAATATATTATGTTAAACAAAAAAAACCCTACCATGTCATATAACTTCAACCTAATACTCCATACTTTACATTAATCATTAATCATAAACTTCTTTTGTAAAGTGGAAGTTAAATAAATATACTTATATTGTGGTAGCTGTGGAGTCGTACTATAAACATTTTTGGCTTAATGGAAATATAATTGAAAGGTAAGAAGATACACCATTAAATGCAACAATAAAGAAAGAAATAATCAAATTAATCTAGATAAAAGAGATAAGTATACACATGTAGCTAATTCTAATATAGGTTACTTAAATGGAATAGAGAAAAAAATAAATCAAATTAATCTAGATAAAAGAGCTAAGTCAAGACATGTACCTAAATCTAATAAATTGGAAACTAAAATAGAGATAAGTGAATTAATAATGTATCTAGAATTTGGAGAGGAGACTAATTTTAACTATGACACAAGACATATACCTAACCAAATCAAGAAACCAAAGGATGTAATGAATGCAATCTATGAAAATTAGAACTACATAGAGACATGGATTGAGGCCATGAGGGTAGACCTAACTTCTAGTGTAGACCTAACTTCTAAATAGATTTAGAAATTTTGTTTCTATAAAAATGAATTTTCCTATGTTTGTATCTAGAAACCAAAGACTTGGTGGTGTTACAAAGTATCACTAGAACTTGCTATAGAAATATGGGATCCTTGAGACTTCCTGGAATACTGTCAAGCCTTGTTGATCCATGGTAACATAAAAATACATGCTAAAGACTAGTTTTGTATTATGTTTATGTTGTACTTCAATGTGATATGGTAAGGAAGATGAAATTATGTATGTACTTAATAAAAAACCAAATCAAAAGAAAATACACACATATATCAATAATACCAAGTAATATGATCATATATGGATATTGCTTCAATGTCTTATAATGTATTATGTACATTGTTTCTTCGATATTGTGTATAAAGTGACTAAATATTTTGCTAATGTCCATTGAGATCATTGTTTGGATTGTAGGTATTAGACATCTTTGTAAATTGTTGCTTGAAGGCAGATGTCCAAGTATTGAATTTTCTTTGTGGTGGTAGTTGGACAACTTAATGAGTATTAATGTAGAAGGTTCTAGCATTATTATATCTTTCCTCCAAATTCCTCATTTATATGGTCATTTCACTCATTTTTCCCACCAACTTATTCTACATAGTTTGGAGTTGTCTATTCTCAAACTCCTAGATTGTTTTCTACCTTATTTGTGTTTGTGTGTTTTCTAGATGTTGTACTTGCATCAATAGCCATTATGATGTTTGTTATATCCATTTTCTGGAACTCATTGTGGGTATACTACTAGTTATAGTTGTGCCTTGATTATTTTTGCAACAATCTTATCTATTACTTCTAATTTAACATATTTGTGCATCCAATCTTGCTTGGAACTTATCTCTAGCACATCTATTAGTCCATACTTAAGTAGAGGGGTGAACTTTCCTAAATCCACTTGGGATACATTAACTATAATAGTAATTATATTAGGTGTAATGTTCACCATAAGGTTGTGTTATTTCAACTTTTCTAGAAATTCTTTGATCTTGCTCAATGGATCCCATGTAGATGGCAATGATGTTCCAACCATAATCTATACCTTTTACACTAGTTTAATTTATATCTTAATCTTGTTCATCTCCTTTTCCTTCTTTTGGTTCCTTCAATTTGTACTTGTTTCTTTATATTTTCTCCTTAGGGTTGGTCTTCTTTTTATTTCTCTACCATTTCTTCATCTTGACCTCCTATTTTTGTAAAAGCATTTTGTTGCTTCTCTTACGATTTTGTTGGTTCATTTGAGATTTCTTCTTTCATCATCTTTGCTTCCTCTATACATTTTTCTTTTCCTTCTTCTTTCTCAACTATCTATATAGAAGTTTTTCCCTTTGGTTTTTTTTCTTACAAGTATGTGCATGGAAATTGGGGACCAAAAGGGGTCAAAAGTGGCCACTATTTTTTTTCTAAAATTAGTAAAAACTGATCTTGGATGAAAAATTGAAGATAGCCACACTCAAAATTAGAATATGTGATAAGAACAAAATTTGTAATGCTCAAAATCTAGTTTTCTAAACTACTATTTTTTTCTTCTAAAAACAGTGGAGATTAAAAGGTTCAAATAAGGGGAACACACAAAGTGCTTCTATTTTTGTCAAAAAAATATAACATAGTCTCTGGTGTGCTCCCCCTAAAATTTTAACTTTTTTTAATTATTTTGCAAATTGCTTCAATAGAAAATTAGCTAGCATCATATAGTTTAAATGCCTGATTTTTCTATTAATTTTTTAATGATATATGAATTTTTATGAGTTTTCAAAGTGGACACATCCTAAAAAATGAAAATTTGAGCATGCTCCCCCCTTTTTTTGAAAACTAATAAAAAATTTCAAAGTGTATAGAATTGAGTCTAGAATCTAAAAATATAATTTGTTTCAAATTTTGATGAATGCATAAAAAATAACACTAGAAATACTAGACATAGGTTTTCTGCAAAAAAAAGAACACATTAGCAAAAGAGATTGAAGATGGAAACCTTAATGTTATGAAATTTTAGAAAAAAACATGGTTAGAAAGATAATAAAAAAATTGAAGTTATCCTGGTATTTTTTTTCGTATTAACACTAAAAAATGTGTAAATATGATGGATAGCATGCTCGGGATTTAGTTGATTTTCAAAGTTTTGTTGAAAACACATCTTTGGCATCCAAATGGTAGGTCTAACCCTTTGGGTTGGATTCCCAAGGCAAATCCAACCCTTAGGGTTGGAGTTTCCCAAAGCTCTAAAAAATACACTCACATTATAACGTGAGTGCATTATAACGTGCTCACATTTTATATTGGTTAAAATGTTGACCGATGGCTTTCAAAAAGGCATATCATGTGATTTTGGCCCACATGCTCTACTTATTCCCCTATCTAGCATTTTTCTGACATACAAAGATATTTTTCATGTTTTTGAGGATCTACAATGATTGGTTGATAAAATTAGTTCACTTTTGTTCTTGTATTGATGTAGAAGATTCTAATTACATGTTTTTAAATCAAATTTGATATTGCAAATCATTGTTTTCATGTTTTGATGAATTGGAATACTTGATTGACAAAATTAACTAGTTTTTTGTTTTAGATTGACAAAAAACATTATAATTGCATGTTTTGTTTGTAAATTTGATAAATTGTCAGTTATTTTTTGTGTTTTTTGACCATTTCTTTTAGATTGATATATAATTAAATATCATGCCAAGGAAATGACCAAAAACTCAAACGTAGGTGGAGCGTAAATCTGAGAATGTAAAGAAAAGAGAATGAATGAGACAACTTTGTGAAAATACAAAATTGAACTCCATAAATGACTTTGTGAATTGAATTGGATCATGAAGCACCCAAGAGAGAAGGATTTGGAGAAACAAAGGGAATGAATGCAAAAACTTTGTACAAGTAAGAAATTGAATGCAGAAGTTGAAGGTATGCCATCTTTACTATCTCAATTTGATACTGTAGAAAATGTTCAATCATTGATGGAAAATTATGATGCATTTTTAAATGTGAATATAGATCTTACACCAATTGATCAAGTGTTGAATGAGAAAAAAAAATCTAATGATTCAAGTTTTCCATTGAGAACACCTCCTAGAATTTTTACGTAAAAAACCTAAGTTTTTTTATTAAAATTGATGAAAATATTCTAAAACTAATGACTGCTAAGATTCTTGAACGTACTTGTAGAAGAAATGTGAATAATATATGGAACATGTTTTTTGAAAACATAAGTGAAACTGGAAGATGTCAATTATTTGTTGAAATGATGAAAAATCTTAAGTTTAGGCCAATCATGAAGATTTTTGGTCTAAGAACATCAAATAACATTAGCGAAAAATCTATTGTAAAAAATATAATCAATGCATATAAAAACATTGGCTCCACCTCACGCACCAAAGATAGTAATGTTAAACAACATGTCATTACATCAACTATAGTGAGCAATCAAACAAAGAAATCTCTCTTGATATGAGAAACAAGTCAAGCACTAAAGATAAGTAGAAAAACATTGATGAAATCCATTGGGAGGCATAAAAGAGTTGAGGAACTGAATAGCAATGAACTATGGAAATTTTCCTATATACTCCCATGGAAAGATAAAGTCATAGTTGAAACTTTAAAATCTCTAATTGAGGAATTTTGGATGTAGGAGCATCTAGGTCCATAGGCGATCCTACATTGCCCAAAATTATTTGTAGTTTCTTTGCTTTATTTTAGTTTGTTTTTGGTGTTATTGGCATCTCTCAGCATTAGGAAGCTTCTTGTGTGATCAAACTTGTGAAATTCAAGTTTTCACCAGTTCGTCGTTTTAGAGGCCCCACAGGCAGCTTCACAGAAACAATTGTTTCTAGAACTTTATGAGGGATGGGAAAAAACCCTCTTACATGAATATTCTTAGATGTATTCCACATTTAATAAAAAATATTTCATAGTTAGATTCCACACAGTTTGGGAGAATTTAAAATTCTCTGATCGAGGCTGGCAATTTACAAAAAATTTAAAATTTCAAGTTTATGAAGTCTGGGGAAAAATGGCTTGGTGGGAAGCATTGGAATGTCATTATCCACATCCTACCAAGATTTTGTGGAAAGAAAAGCTTCTGGTAGAAAGTTATGGAAGAAGTCAGTTTTTAGGCATTCCAGCGCATTGACATAGTCACAAAATAAAATTTCATCTTCAAATTGTTTGTGCAGCTTTACGAGGTATTAATCAAAGAATTTTAAAGGTTTATTATTGACTATTTGATGCATTTTGAAGTATCCACATAAGTAGGGGTGAAGAATCTTATGTTTCTACATGCAATTTTGCCATGCAACCACTCCAGATGAAGCATGATTATGCATTAATTTCCTTAACTATTTCAAGGCCACTCTATAGACTAGGGAATAAAGAAAAAACTAGAATGCCTCAAGTAAAAATCTAATGCCTTATTTGGAGGCCATAAAATAGTAAATTGCATTTACATCAAAAGTGGTAGGGTCGCCAAAAACAAGAAGGAAGCGCCACACTTGGTAAAAGATTTTTGACACCTCATATGGTAGAAGTTGAACACCCAAATTGAAAGCTTAAAACTTGTTGATAACTAAAAGAAAATTTAAAGGAAAGAATAGCAAGAAAAGTATATTAACTTAGAAGCCATGTAAGATATTTAGTGAGTTCTAATGCCTCTCTTAGAGGCTTTTAAAATAGAAAACATTCATTATTATTTCTCAGATTTGGAACACCTCGTTTAGAGGCTAAAAAAAAATTGAAGTGCATTTCTAGGAGAGAGAAGGTGCCAAAGGGAAAGTTTTAATGCCTCTTGGTGAGGCAATTACAACAAAAATTCATAATGGAATTTTTTTCAGGTTGCGAGTGGAGAAATAGAGGGAGTTTTGATAGAGGAATCAACCCATGAGAGGGGCACAAAAATGAAAGGAAGTTGCTGTTGTAAAGTTGAGAGCATGAGGAAAGAGAGTTTCCAGTAGGTATGAGAGGCCATGAAAGGCCTGTGTTTGTAATCTCTTGTTGCATATTGATGTAGTTGTTTGTTGAATTTTAAATTCAATCAAATAGCATGAGTTTTGTTTGCAAATTATATTGTGTTGTGAGTTTGTGTGTGAGTAGAGAGTCTCTGCATCTTATGGTATGAGTTTGAGTTCATTTTGCATCAAATGGTATTGAGTAATTGTGAGGATGGTGAGTTATGAGTTGCGGTGGGAGTCCCACTTGCATCAATTTTAGAGAAATAACACGAGTGTCTTCTAATCAAAGGGATGTTGTAAAAAGGAGAATTGGTTGTCAAAATCGCGAGCCACATCCAAAGCATTATTTAGACAATTTTTCTCCAAATTTGTAGAGAGTTATCCTCAAATTCAAATTAGTCAAAGGTATTTTGAAATGGAAAAACCTTTTTATGTCAAAATAAATCACACATACACAACTTGTTTTAGAGTTCACATGGAATTTTTTGTGCATTATGATGTTTTTTGACAAATATGTGTATTTTTGCATACTAATGATATTTTGCAGGAGTGTATGATAGAAGCTCCACCTGAATCAGCAAGAGATTTTATTTCAAACATTTTTTGTGAAGGAATAGATGGATAGTTGTTTTATAAGAAATCATGTGTGGATGGAACATGTGATAGTTGCAGTGGTTTTCAATGTTTGAGAAATTGCGTACACATGGATAATACACATGCAATTAGAAATGAACTAGTACCTTTTAGGAAATATAAGTCAACGGCATACACTTTAAAAGATGGTAAAGAGGCAAAAGGTGTGAATTGGTGAATGAAGAAATACCAGTATATGTATTTATGCCTATTTTTTGATAAAAGATAGTGTATGAGTATGCAAGGCATACACATAGAGCTCAATGGTTGGACTTACAATTCAAGTTATGAAAGGACACATTTCATCTTCATATGATTATGTCAATTTTAGACCTTGTAGATAATTATACTCTACAACCACAGAATGGGGTTTAATCACAGTACAACTCTACTTAGGTTGCTATATTTGTGCATATAACATTCATTCATGCACCTGAAAGTACAAAGGAAGATAGAAAGATCTTGAGGGAGTATCATTTTTATATTAGTTATGATCACATGCATTCTATAGAGTTTATGCAAGGTTGCTTTCAAATGTTCTATGGTAATTTGAGTAGCAAGAACATCACATTTGGTCAACATATCATATGGTCAGATAATTGTGAATCATAATTTAAGAATTCATGAATGTTCTATTGGCTGAGTAGGATACATATAATGAGTGGTGTTCAAAATATATGGAATTTCTTTGAGGCTAGGAATCGAAAAGAGGAGTATGATGATGTTGGATCATGTATTAAAAGAGCCTTAGCACGACAAGAGTTGAAGTACAAAGACAATGCAAAGTTAACCGATGCAACATCCATCATCAAATGGTGTAACTCTACAATAAGTCCAAGTAATGAAGGCAAGTCTACAATTCATAGATTTTTTGGTTGATAGAAGAAGCTAACATTGCAAATATGAATATTGTTGTATAGTGACATGATCGAGTGAGTTCCACTCTTTTAGAACCTTAAATGCAACTTCATGCATTATTCATTCGAGGTAGATGGTGTGCTTTTGTTCATCATGTACAATTTTTTCTTGGAATAAGTGTGACTCAAAAGAATGGGTTGATAAAAGGAATGCTATAACTTTAAGCCCGCTTGAGACATATCAATGTCTAGGAGCATTACAACTGATGTAGACAGAATCATCAATTGACTTTGACCATATATCAAATATAGTTGAAACAGGTATTATATATGCATTACTTAATGAAAATTAATATATTTTATACTATGATGTAGTATTTTTGTATTATTTACTAAATTAATCTTTTTTATGCAACTTAATGTAAGGCATGTCTATGCAGTTATTGTGGATGAAGATAATGATGAAGGAACAAATTATTATTTATGTCGCTGTGTTGAGGAAAAAAATTTGACAGCCCCTATCATAGATGGATAAAATATTGAGTATCCTACATGATCAATGGTTGTTACTGGAACATGGCTTAGAAGGTATCCAATGAAGATGTTTGATGTGTGGTTGTTCAAGGACTTTGACACACATAGGAAAATTCTTCATTATTCTAACCTTGTTGTGGCATCAAATGTTCAATTGATAAAATATGGGAGTAGTTTAAAAACTTTTGGAAAGTTTACAAGTCTGACCATGAAGCAATAATTGACACCATAAAGAGTAGAGAAGATCCACATGGTTCATTGGATTGAATTAGTGGAATGACACAAAGGTATGTTATATGTACAGTTCTTTATGTGATTTGATTAGATTATTCTTTTATTTTATTTATTTATTTCTCTAGTAGTGTTATTAATGTAGATTAGTAGTACCAAACAAGCTCCCACCTTATTTTGGTTGACCTACTATTAGTAGAGAATTTTATATTCTTGAAGCAAAGAGAAGCTTTAAAAATTAAACTAGTATATCCTCATTTCACCTTCTATATTTTTGACATTTTTTATTACCTTAACTTCACCTTCTATATTTTTGAAATTTTTTCTTACCTTAATTTCACCTTCTATATGTTTGACATTATATGCTTAGCTAGGGGGAGAGAGAGAGAGAGAGATAGAGAGAGACAGGGAGTTAGGGAAAGAGCAAAAATGAGGATGAGAGAGAGACTCAGGGAGAGAGGAAGAGAGACATAGAGAGTGAGAGACATGTTTGGCATGATTTGGTTATCCTCATTTCAACTTCTACATGTTCAACATGATTTTCTTATGCTTATTTTATTTTCTATGGGTCTAGCATATCCTTAGGGGGAGAGAGAGAGGCATAGGGAAAGAGAGAGGGACTCAGGGAGAGAGGAATAAAGAAACATAGAGACATAGAGAGAGAGTGAGAGACATGTTTGGCATGAATAACATTTCACCTTCTATATGTTTGACATTTTTCCTTACCTTAGTTTCACATTATATATGTTTGATATTATATGTTTAGTTGAGAGAGAGAGAGAGAGAGAGAGAGAGTTATGTTGGCTTTCCTAGACACCAAAACCTATTTCCATCTTTCCTACATACTTCCTTCTCTTTGTTCTTTCCACAACACATACCTTAGCATTCTTAACACTTACTCTAACTTTCCCAACACCTACTCTAAGTTCATTGTTAGTTTTCTTTGCCTTCACCTTTCGTTCCATCTCATCCTTAGATTTTCTTATCCTTTCTTCATTCTTACTTTTTCTATTAGTAGTTTTCTACCCATCCCCTTGTCCTTGATGAAATTTTAGTCCTCCTAAACTTAAACTCTTCTTGGATTTAAGCTGGTCATATCATAACATGATCATTCCATGTTTCTTAGAATATTTAATCTCCTTTTGAGCCTCATCTCTCCTACTTCCTACCATGTTGTACCTCTTTCTTTTGTTTTTAAGACCTCTCTTCATTCTAAGGATGACATAATTAGTCTTGAGGAACATGTATTACACATGATGATTAGGTTGCATGCTTTCTAGATGCTATATTAGATGAGTTACATTATGATATTGATGTTGATGTTTCTCCTTATTATTATTTTTATACTCCTATATTAAGCCTTCCTTTCTAGACATGGATCCACTTCATTGTGATTCTATGAATGATCTCTCTTGCAAGCCACCTTTACCAACTTATCTTGAGCACTACTTTGCCCATTTATGGGGGCATCAACCTATTCCACTAGCTAGCTAGGGCAATCATCCATGTCTTGTTTTGGGCCTAACTTGGCATCTTTATTTGGTGGCAATGACATATCCATTATCTATTTATCCATTTTTTGGTCTAGTTTGGCCTCCTTTGTAGTTTGAGTGGCTACCACATAGCCATTTTTATTGGGTAGCAAGAACATGAACATTTTTACTTTTACTTTTTGGCCTAGCATGGTCTCTTGTTTCATCACAATGACATATCCATTATCTTTTACCTAGTTTATTTGAGCAGTGACAATGATGTAACCATTACCTTTCTTATATCTTGATTATTGTACACACATAGAGTGCCTTGACAACATGTGATGTTCATTTCAAAATACTCCATTCCCTTTAAGAGAGAAAAGGTGATGATGTTCACTATGGATCCATCATTAGAGATTTCTTTTGATGCAAGTGTCATAGATCCAAACTTGTAGGTAAAGGGGGTCAATGCAGGATCATGGGGGTCCGAACTAGGCCCCTAAGTGGCAATGAAAATTCAAAAAAATAGAGTTAGGCAACTTGACATAAAAATTTGAATAGGTTATTAACATAATTTGAAAAATATGTAAGAATAATATATGTAGCAAATTGAATGTAGTTTCTAGGCTACTAGTCCTTTCTTGGAAAAAAGTAAATCTATTTGTGAAAATTTGAAATTTCAATGCAGTAGTACTAAATTTTTCAGGAAAAAGATAAAAAGCAAGTGTATGTCTGACCAAACTAAGTACAAGAAACAATAATATTTTTTTTCTAAAACTTTCAATATAAGTACAGGACACATGCCCGGATTTGCCGCATTTTTTTTTGTAATTTTTTTGCAAGTAAATAATTAGTTATGATTTTTTTATTAGAACATTTCAAAATTATTAAAACATGTTTGTCTAACCACCACAACTTGGTCAAAAATTTATGAAATTCATTTTTTTTTTCTTATAGTGTGCGAAGCATAGAATGTGATGCATCTTTTAGATTCAAAAAATGTGAAATAGTTTGAAAATTATAGAAGTTTTTCAATCAGCCTATCAATCAGGGCTTTAGTCGTAAAGTATGTAGAAAATCAATAATAATTATCTATTAAATTCAAAATAAGGCATATCTTATATTGGTGGAAAGCTAACAATTTTTTCAATAAACCCTTTTCGTTTCATCAAATTCTGATAAAAAAAGTCGTTAGCCACAACGGCAAAATTTTGGTCATCACACCACTAATTATTGGACCCCCATGATCTTGCATAGACCCAAGGGTAGGATCCCCTCTTCTAGTTAACTCATTGTTTGCAAGCATGTTCTTGAGATTGAAGAATCCCAGATCTTACAATTTAGCTTTTCGAGGGTTAATATCAAATGGAATCCAATAGGGATACTTGATGAGCTAGATATTTTTTAAGAGGTCTATGAATGAAATGTTAGTGAATGTGCTCTTGAGATCATCTATGAGATCATAACATTTTAGTGTGCCACTTTATACCCAATTGGGTGGAAAAAATTGGCCCTTGTAGGTTTGAGACACTTATCGATGTAGATGTAGAGGGGTTAGAGAAATTAGGTTAGATCATATTGTTAGAATGTTGGTGTGGAGGGAATGGATTTTTATAGATCCGTAAATTTTGGATTTTGAGGGATAGTGGGCCCATGATGACTGCCATTATTTGAAATCTCACGAGGGTGGAGGAACATTTTGATTAAAAGGTGTTGTTGTTCCTTTGGGATTTTGGAGATGAATTAATTATAGTCTTGATAGGTTTCTATATCATGCCTTCTAGTCTTGTGGAATGAGTAAATTTTTTTCATAATATCTAGGTTCTTTGATAATTGAAATTATGATGTTTTGTTGTCAATTGTATCTTTGATAGTAGTTGTTCCTTTGAGGGTAGTCATTTTGAGGAGGACAGTCAACATTATTGGCCATCTCATGTACTTTCTAGTTTGCTTGATTTGGGTAATTAATAATTCTATTATTGTTGTTACTATTGTAATTGTGATTATTGTTTTGGTTTATATTACATTAGGGGTGGAACATCCATGACTCCATATGTCATTGTGCTCTTTTTACTTATTAGAATCTTGGTTGTAGAGGGATTATTATTGTTGTTATTGTTTAAATAATGGTTATTGCCCTAGTTTTGGGTAACCAACCTTCCATCAATTTCATACATTCTCCTTTCACTATCAAAAGTGGATTGATCAATTCATAAAGCACCTTCTAAGGCTTCTTTGTAGGACTTGTAGAAATTTAGATATGGAGGTGGTTCAGATGTCCCCTAGTTTAGATTATTATGAGTAGTGACAAATGGATTGGAATGGGTTCATCATCTTGGAGACTGTGGTCTTGTATTTAATTGTGTCAAGTTTTGAAGTGGTTTCTCAACACCCTTGCCTTGAGTGCCTTGATTTGTTACACTAAGGTGGTAATAGATCCTCTTAGGTTTCTTTGTTAGTTTGATTATCATTTCAATGGGGTGAGTTTTATTGATTGTTAAAATGTTATCAATGAATAGAATTTCAAGACCTCATGAAATAACACATTACTTGAAAGGTATCCCCTTGAAAAAATATAGAATACCTATTGCTTAGATAAATCTATAAACATGTGTAGACACTAGCACTATTAGGAAACATCTACTTTCAATGCCTTCCCTTGACCTATAGTACCATATCAACATGAGATCTACATAGTATGAACCTTTGATTGATGTCATAGAATACAGTGGATCAAGTGAGAACACCTTTATAATAGGGTCATGTGTCGAAGAACCAACTATCAATTTTTTCATCAATAAATAAGGCACACATAGAGTTTCATACATCTACATGAGCCTCATAGGATCATGCCATTTGTACCAATAGCCAAGTAGACCAACACTTAGTCTTTACAATTAATTTACCAATGGAAAGAAGGATACAATCAGATTTAATTTTGTATTTGATGAAAACATCCTTGGGATTTTCCATCTATAGGATAGGGAAAACATTCCTTATTCAAGTAAGAAGCCTCTTACATATATTCCCTCTTCAACAAGTTTGTATAGGGATGAAACAAACAAATTTGATGCGAAGACCCTTCTCCTTGGCCCCATGATTCAAAGGCTCTTCAATTTTGGTTTCTTGGAGGGAATATTGTCCACTAGTTTAGTTTAGCTGCTACTAACCCCCACCATTATTTCTTGATTTCTCTCTATCTTTCTCCCTTTCAAAGGGACTAAAGGGACTTACTACTTGGATTTCAGTTGTCAGATATGACTTATTTATCTATCAACAATCACTTGGGAGACAGATAAAATGACAAGATTCATTATAGCAAGCTGGATTGATATCTTTTCCAATAACCACCTAGGTCTACCAATAGGGTATATAATTAGTTTGTTGTACCCAACCAATTTTTTGCTTCATCAAGGCATTTTGAAACAAGTCTAGAAAATTTTTCGTCAAAAAGTCAAAAAAGCAAAATTTCTAAAAATAGACGTCGAGTTAGGTTTTCTGGGTTTCTTGAGATATGGATATTGGCAAAACTTTCTAAAAATAGAAAGTTTCTAAAAATAGAATCTTCAAATCAGGTGTCGCGCTTGATTCTCATTGGTCGATTTTCCTTCACGATCGGCACGGTTCAGACGGAATCTTCAAACGACCAAGTTTTCTCTACTGGGTCATTTTTGCTTTTTCACAAGGTGAAGCATGAGCTCAAAATTCATCAACACAGAAAAGTTCACCTGCCAAATCTCTTCGATGAGTTTCCAACGCTGTTTCGA
The DNA here is from genome assembly GCA_027924645.1 of Cunninghamia lanceolata. Taxonomy (NCBI): domain Eukaryota; kingdom Viridiplantae; phylum Streptophyta; class Pinopsida; order Cupressales; family Cupressaceae; genus Cunninghamia; species Cunninghamia lanceolata. Next base: position 432,773 of record BSBN01000326.1, on the reverse strand, counting down.
CGACGCAAAACTGACAAACGGTCGTCGACTCGACGATGCACGCAAAACGATGCAAGATGGATCCAAGGTGAATGAAAAAGTTGGAAAATCACAAAAATGGCTAAGTCTAGTGAAAATGGGTGCCCTTGGAGGCTTGGGGCGCCCATCCTCTCCTGTGTTAGTTTTTTCACGTTTTTCGAGAAATGTCAAAAATGCTTCCGTTAGCTCCTTTCCGGTTGGTCAAACTTGGTCAAACTTAGTCAAAAGTTAGTCAAAGCTAGGTTTTCATCACAGATATGTTCAGACTACTCAGATCACCCTTCGTCTCGCCTCGATAGTCGTCAGAACGACTGAAATCGAAGACCGAATAGGAGCCGTGGGCATGAAAATCGAGAAAAGGTACAAAATTAAAAAATTTTGCAAAAAATGGCTAAGTGTTGACAAAATGGGTGCCCCTGGATGCTAAGGGCGCCCATCCTCACCAGTGTTAGATTATTTTTCATGTTTTTCTTGAAAAACACAAATCTCCTTCCGTCGGCCCGCTCCGGTTTAGTGTTGATCAGTTTGGCACGTTTCTCGAGACAAACAGAAGGTACAATCAGCTCAGTTTTCATCAGGCTTGCATATTTTCTAGATCATCAGACTCATTTTCATCCCAGTTGTTAGAAATTGATAGCCAAACAGGGGTCCTGTGCCTCCGGAACGCGCACGCAAACCAAGAAATTGTAAAAGTTGAAAAAACTAAAAAAATGGCTAAGTGTTGGGAAACTGGGCGCCCCAGGAGTCTTGGGGCACCCATCTTGAGCAATGTTAGAATATTTTTGTGTTTTCAGTGTTTTTTGACATGCCTTGTTACCAATCTTCGCCCGTTGGCAGTTTCAGGGAGGTCAAACTTGGTCAAACGATGTCAGATCGTCGAACGGAGGCAGGGGATGGAATCTCAGTTGATCAATCTTAAAAATGTTAGGATCAATTAGCTTTTTCAGTTCATGATGACATTTTTCCACCTTGTCAAAGTCGGAGACAGGCCATATTTGAGTCAAAACGAGTGTTGAAGTGTCGAAAATGAAGAAAATTTTGTTAACACTTCTTCCAACTCGCGCATTCGATGACATCATCAAAGAAGATATTTTTTGTCATCTTGCACATGAAGCCATAGGCTCCTACAAAATAGGGATTCTTCCTATTCGAAGACATCCACTTGGATTTATGCTTTAAAAGTTGTTTTCTTCGTGGATGAGGATGAAGTTTTCTTCTCACACAAGTAAAGCTACTTTTTCGACCAAAAGATTTATAAAGACAAGCTTTGGGCTTCTTTATTTCATTATTTATTTTTTGCAGGTTGCATCCAGAGGAAAGATTTTTTCTTTCAATGAAGATTCGAAGACCCAAACCAGGTGCTTTTTTAGTTTTCTTCATAGATTCGGGTTGAGGAAGAAGAAAGGCTCGCTTTTTCAGGGTCCTTGTTTCAAGGAGATCATTTTTCAGAAATCCGACCAGAGCTTTTTCAGTTTTTGTCGAGATGGGTCCATCTAAATTATCATTCTCTTGAAGATTAGGAGTTGTGCTTTTTTTCAGGAAACTACTTTTTTCCTGCTTTTTTGAGAAAATCTCCACTTTTTCAAAATCTGACAATCTAGGTTGCTTAGAAACGAAATTATCTACAAAACCCATGTGCCAGCTTTTTTAGCTCACACTCTGCTTTTTCTAAAAATCAGCAAACAATTTTCAGCCATCTGTTCAATACTTTTTCCAACATAGGCGTGTTCACAGTCAATTTTCAAATCTTCCAATATGCAGTACTCTCCAACACAATTCAGGCACAAAATAGCATTGGTTCATGATTACCTGAAAACTTGTGAAACGGACTTGCATAAAGTACTTCCAGTAATTAATTTACACTCCTTGGAGGATGCAGGAAATAATGCCATTAGGAATCTTGGACACTCCGGTTTGCTTGCAGCGGCATCCTTTCTTATCACCGTGCAAAGTATCGAGTTTGTGATTGCTTGTGTGACGCATTACAACTCGGTCACAAGAGAAATTCAGTCGGGTGATGGACGTGTGCTCTGCAGCTTGAGGCCAAACGACATTGAAAAGTGCTTTACAATACCTATTTGGAGAGAGAACTTAACTGTTTCACTCAAAGAATGCAAGAGGGTTTGGAATAATGATAAGGAAAAATACAGAAAAAAGATTGGTCAGAGGTGGTTGAAAGAAAAGCAGAATATTATGCCAAAGAACGTTGGACGTGAAGAATTCAAGGAGGAGCATGCAATAATGATTACTCTGCTAAGTCGTATCACGGGTCAAGCAGATGCAAACAAATTTCAGCCTTGGATGTTTTACATCATGTCCTAGATTGTTGACAGAACCGAATTTTATGATTGGTCGGCACTAATCAGTGATTGTCTCCACCAACAAATAATTGATTTTCAAAGGGCTCATGAATTCCATATGATATCATACCTTGTGTATTTGATGGCTTTTCAAGGTCAATTCAGAGGTTTGAATGTTGTTGGAACTCTGGGCACTCAGCATGTGTATCATCACTTCCCGCAGTTAGAGATCTCTCAAGCTGAACGACATTACAGGCGTGTGAATGATGCATGCAGTGCAAGACATGGACAAAGAGTTGCATATATGGTTTTCTATAGAGGCTAGAATAGCAATGGCAGAATGAGCTGATTGGTTTATCCAATTTCCTACTTTTTCCTACATCAGAGTATATGGCTTCTCAGGAGAGCCAGCCATGTTGCCGCGATATCCTACAGATGAAATAGCATTTATAGAATTTTTGAGGCAAGCTTATCAAGTGCATACATTTTTGCGTAGCAGACGCAAGACTGCCTTCAATTTTCCACTTGGGATGAGTATTTACAAATGTAGATCTGGAGCAGATGCCAAGGCAATCGGTAATGAATCATCTAGATATGGTCTTAAGTTTTTCGACAGGAGATCTTCATATGATCCCCGTGGTGTTTATGCATCACATCTTGGTCAGAATTGTACACACAAGTTTGCAGTTGAAGACTTCTAGGCTAATTGTGCTGATGAGTATGAAGTACGAAGACCCAATTACAGCAGGTTCACTCTTCAGCAAATGTCTGATATCCTATCAGAAGACATAGAGGGTTTGACAAAGAGTGGTGAAGTTCTACTTCCCACGTATTTCAAGGACCAAATTGAGCAACAACCGTTGCCGCCAGTTAATTGGTCAGTAAAAGAGAATACTTCCATTGAGGAGAGAACAAGTCGAGTGGTTAAAAAATAATTTGATATTCTTGAAGACTAAGTGGAAGGATGATATTCCAGTAGCAGAGCCGCTAGTTGTGCAACCATCGGAACCTTCCACTTCCAAGCCAAAACAAAGAGTAAAGGCTATGAGTGTTCTCCCAGAGGGAACAAAAATGGAAAAGTTAAAGAGGAAAAAGGACGAGTCTCCAGCTCATGTCCAACAGGAACATCCACCAGTTGAACCAGAAGCTCCTGTTGAAACAACGCTGCATGTTGAAGTGTTACCTTCAGGTCATGTATCTCCACCTTCTTCACCGATCCCTTCTCCTATTCACATAGATTCAGAGCCAGATTCATCGGTTCGCAACTTTGATGCAAGCATTGATTCATCAGGAGCTGATGAGGCGAGAACCGAGTTTCCAAGAGAGGATGGCTCATCCTAGCTTGAAAACATTCTGGGAAGGAAGAGAAGAAAGCCCTCATATCAGCTGGACTTAACAGAGCTAAAAAGCGTCTATCAAGACATACCAGACAAGCAGCTGAAGAAGCAGATTCACATTGAGAAGAATGCGGATGGAGAAATCATTCTTGAGACTGCAATACCTCCAAAAAATAGAAGTGTTAATGATGTCGAGGTTGATGACTTCACAGTTGTCAAAGCTAACCTTGGCAGAAGTACTCGCCATACAGATGTCAATCTCTTTGAGGTTGCAGCAGATAGCTTGAAGAAAAGGGTGTTGAGAGATGGAGAAGACAAGGCAGCTCTCAAAGCTGAGGTTTGACAGTTGCGGCAATATATTTCCAACCTTTTCCATGGCACTTCACAGGTTGATTTGCTTCTTCCACCGAGTCTTGGATCACCAGCCGATCAGTGGCATTTTAGTAAGTTGGTCCTCTATGGGAGGCACATGGACAATTGGGTAGAAGAATTTGTGACCAAAGGGAGAGTTGTACTTGCAGAGCTTTATCAGTTGAAGTACAACGCTCATGATTTACGCCAAGGCATACAGGGGTCACAGCAGATCATGGCAGAAAATAGACCGGTATTTGAGATCATTATCTCTGACTTGAAGATTGCACTTGATACTGTTGATTCAGCTAAAGATAAGAGGACAGTTTCTACTTGGAAAGCACAATATCTTTTCATAGTAAAAACTTATGACAGTATGATTTCAGAGTTGACAGAATGGAAAGAAAAGGTAGTCGGCATCCTCAAGTTCGTCAGATCCTTTGTCTCTCAGATCTCGTGTTCATATGAGAAAGAAGATGGTACCTTGTATGACCTCGGGGAAGTGCAAGCAGAGTTCCAGACTCTCGTCCGCAACAACTTTAATGATGATATCAATGCCGGCAAGATGAGTCATCTTGCCGCAATGTCAGTGAAATTTGACAAGGCTACGGGTGAAGTTCACGAATTTCTTCAAATGGTTGCCAATGGTGAAGAAATGTTAGAGAATCAGAATATTGTTCTAGAGAGTATCAGTGTTCCTGGCAGAGATGCGGTCACTCGCTTTTTAGAAGATATTGTTTCCCAGAATATCGACGGATGACATCACCAAAAAGCTAGAATGTTGATGAGGATGCATTCCAAAATAAAGCAGCTTTAAAACATATGCTTTTTGTTTTAAAGCATGTGCTTTCATCCATTCTATATTTAGAAAGAAATCACCTTGTGATAGTTGGAATCTTTTTGCTTTAAAGCAGATTGCTTTAAAGCATTTGTTTATTGTATCTTTGTCTTAGAATAGTAATAAAGCTTGCGAGTTGGCAAGTTAGGGTTAATCAAGGAGATTTTAGGGTTCCCTACTCCTTTGATTTTAGTATAAATAAGGGCATCCTTGCCCATTGTTGGTAATGGTAGTTGTGATAGCAAATTTGCTGTGCCTATTCTAGCCTACAAACATTGTTATTCCAAGTGTCTGTTCAATCTGTGTTCATTGTAAGGAATGACTTTTGAGATAGCAAATTTGCTGTGCCTATTCTAGCCTGCAAACATTGTTATTCCAGGTGTTTGTTCATTTGTGTTCAGTGTTCTCCGGTGTTTGATCGCTTACTCTATGCCTACCTTTTGCTGCAGTCTTGTTGTCCTAGAGTTGTATTAAACTTTCTGATATTGAATAGAAATCTCATGCCTACTTTGCTCTGATATTCTATATCGATTCATCAAGTTTTTGTCATCAGATGTGTAGCTTCTGTGGCTTTCATTTTCAGCTTTCATCATTAAAGTACTCTTAGTCTTGTGGTATAAATCTGGAGGAAAACTACTTGAGTTTTTGTGTTAACAATCATTCCCCGTTCACTTTCAACTTCCTTTGCTCTGAATTTACTCAGGAGGTTGAAAGCGTCATTAGTCTATGCTAGTTGTAGTAGAAGTTTTATTAAAAAGGAAAAACCTCTTCTGCAGTGTTTAGAGTTTTATAACCTTGTGCTCTGCAGCTGAGAATCAAAAAGAAGATAGGCGAAGTTTCATTCAAGTTATCTTTTCAGCGAACATCAGCAAGAAAGGGAACTCCCCCTTCCAATAGGAGAGCAGTTTATTTGTGCATAGCTGTCCATTTCCAAATCACATACCAGAGGTGCGAATTGAAACGCCAACAGTTTTCTAGCGCCCACCGTGGGGCACGAGGCATAAAACTTCAAGCAAGCTTAGGCTTATGACACGGTAATGACTCTCTGGCATCCTTCTACTCCAGTTCAACAACCAAATCTTACACCACCTGTTATTCAACCAAATCTTGTACGAGTAGAAGGAGAGCAAACGGACATCATTAGCAGCATTAGAAGTTTCATATTTGCGCAAAAGGAAAGTCCTGATCAGTGGAGAAACACTGCTGCTATCCTTGACGAAGAAGAACACAAAGCAGATCTTGCAGCAGGAAGACCAGTACTACCACCTCCCGCGTGGCAATAGATAATCCTGGCTCACAGGGTTTATTCAAGAAAAGGAAGAGGTGGTGCTACGGATCCTTTCTTTCAAGATCTTGATTCTACAAAAGTTGGAGAAGCATCCAACATAGCTCGAGAAATTCACATGGTTCCTGAAGTCAAGCAGGAAGAATTACAAGAAGAACCAGTAATCCAGCCTAGTGTAATGGGTGATCACAATGATCCAAATCAAAGGCGACCGCCACCATTGCCTTGGGGTAATAATATTGGACCTTTGGCCCTACAAGCACATCATGATTTACCAAAGGGGTCAAGGAAGCACTTTCCCTGGTTCCATGGCGATGGAACTCAACATCCTGATGAACACATCTCTGCATTCACAACAGCTTGCGCTATTTGGCATGTATCACATGAAGATGTTGCCGTGCGTCTCTTCGTTGAGACTCTCGCGGGAAATGCTGCTGATTGGTTCAATTATTTGGAACCAGGAATCATTACAAGCTGGGCAACTATGAGCGAGAAATTCTTGGCAAGGTTCAAGCCTGTTGAAGATGGTCACAGATTGTTCGCCCAACTCTCAAATTCAAAGATGGAAAACAATGAACCAATGAGGGAGTTTGTGGCAAGGTTTAATCGCCTAGTTACATGTCTTTCTCATACTCTTAATCCATCTCCGCAAATTCTGTTGAGCAGTTTCATTAACACTCTTCCTTCTGAGATAGCCTTCTTTTTGAGATTGGCTAATGAAACAGAATTATCCAATGCACAAGAAAATGCCATCAAGTTAGAGGATGACATGATTACCTCTGGCAAGATAAAAACGGATTCAATCAGGCCTCTAGTTTAGAGCTCTGCAGATCCACTGCTGCATAAGGTAGCAAACGAAGTGACTATCATGAAGAGACAGTTGCCTGCTCAGGGGCAACCTGTGCAACAACAATACCAACCATAGCAACAGTATCAGCCTCAGCAACCATATCAGCCTAAGAGGAACAATTTTCAGCCTTTCAATAACTATAGGCCCAGGTTGCTAGCACCACCACCAAGGCAAGCAGTCGATGCTACTCAAAATGCAGTGTTTTGTTTCTTTCATGAGACTGATGCACATACCGGAGCCACGTGTCTTGAAAATTTAAGGATGAATCAAATCATGGGATATGCTGATGCTGCACCTATTTCAAACATTGTTCCCTCCCCAAGTGCGAATGTTGTCTTACCACAGACGGACAACTTCGATGGCGACTCTACCACGGGATACTTCCAGAATGAACCCATTATAATGAAGGCAGAACAAGACGATTTTCGTCAATATTCTCTTGCAGTGAATCATGAAAATCTTTCAACTCCTGTGTTTACACGTACTCAACATTTTAAAGTACAGAAGGAAGGAGAGGATAGACAAAGACCAAAAGAAAAGGAAAAGGATGTGGCTTCCACTTCCAATGCTCAGCCATCACGTGAAAGTGTTCAAACTACTCAAAATTCATCTTCAATAAATTTTGATATAGTAGATTCCATGATGAAGACAAAGGTGCAGATTTCTCAACTCGAGTATCTTCAAGACCATCCAGATCAGCTGGATAGAATTGTCAAGTATGTCAAGAAAGATACTATCATGTAGCCCACATTGCTAGAATCTTCTGTTCCGGCAGGAGAGAAGCCAAAGCCCTTCTATATTTCTCTGTATATAGGAGGTTATAAATTGAGCAATTGTATCATTGATTCAGGAGCGTCAGACAACATCATGCCTTTGCAGGTAATGAACGCTTTGGGACTCTCATGCACCAAAACACATGACAAGTGTTATTCGCTTGAGTCTAAATCAATGCCATTGGTTGGACAATTGAAGGATGTTCAAGTACGATTAGCGTCTTGCCCAGAGAAGAAAATAATGATGACTATCTTGGTAGCTGACATTCTAGCCAGCTATGGGATGCTGCTGAGTAGAAGCTTCTGCAAAGATCTTGGAGGAGAAATACAATTGGATTGGTCATCTGCGACCATTCCTTTAAAGAAAGGTAATTGAACTAGAAACCAAGTCATGGTTCGCGGTGGTGAAATCTCAGGATCCTCAAGCACAAGTGCTATATCAAGAAACGGATTCTAGTACATATGTTATGTTGTCTGATATAACTAAAAAGAATCAAGAGGTTGTCTATGTGGTTGACGAATCAGAGGAAGTATCCGAAGAAATGTGCAATTTGCATACTTTCCCTGAAGAAGAAGTGCAACAATCTTCACAAGAGAAAAATTACAAGGAAGAGATCAAATATGTTGCAGAGAGCAATGAAGAATCTGATTTGTTCTTCTCATCTTTTGAAGGTTGGTTTGAAGAACCTGTGTCAGATATATCCAAAGAAGAAACCAAAGAAACATTGCAATTGGAGCAAGAACAAGATCTTCTTCATTTTGAAGATGATTCATCATTGGAGGAATTTCTCAAAAATGGAGATCATATGGAAGATTCATCATTGGATCTTGATAGTTTTCTACATCACTTGGAGAGTGATTCTTCAGTAGAGGATACTGTAAATTTTCTTTTACAGTTTAGCCCATCTTCACCTGCATCTCAAGAATCTTTCATACATACTAGTGAAGAGGACGATGTTGAATCCATCTATGAACCTGTACAAGAAAAATACTTCACCGATACTATGCAACTGGTGTGGAATACAACATATGAAGAGGTTGATGGTGAAGAGTTCATGGAATATTCAGTTTTGGTCACTAAAGAGGATGATATTGAAAAATCAGAGATTATTGACAAATGTCTTGTGAGATACACCGTGTGTGAGATTGATCAAGAAGAAGAAGAGGAAACATATGATTCAGATGAAGCTGTCTTTGATTCTACTCCTTTTACAGAGCAAGAAAGATACATGAATGCCGAAGAAGAAGTGATGATGGATATCCGCATTGAAGAAGAGTACTCTACAGAGGGTGATGAGATTCCAGGTAATGAATGGGAAAGTGAGCTATCAGGTGAAGATGTTCAGGAGTTTAAGCATTCAGATCTTGATGGTTCATCAGATTTTGGAGAGTGGATGGACGAAAACAAAATCGATGAAGAAGCCCCTGTAGCGCTTGAAAAATGGGCGACGACGGTTGTGGATCCTATAAGCCAAGAATCAGAGATGAGAGTCATGTACGAGCAGCTTGCACCTTTTCCAGAAGATGATGCATTGACTAAATACAAAGTTGCATGTGTACAAGATATAAATGAAACTCATATTCAGTATGTGGTGATGACCATTCCAACAGATGTACTTTGGCCACAAGATTTTTTTGTATATCTTCAGAAAGAAGTTCTGTATCTCCACATATTGCAGAGGTTGCTTGCATTGGAGGAAGATGCTCCACCTGATCACTGGCATATCAATCAGTTTCTCAGGAACTTCTCATGGCCTGAACGTGAATACCCTCCTGAATCATGGCTCTTTGAGAGGATGTTGCAGAGAAAGAAAAGTTTTGTGCTACGAAGGCAATCTTCACAGCTAAAGAGAGATGGTTCTTACTTTTTTTGAGTCGATTGACGGTTTCATGTGATAGTTCTAAACTCTTCTCATCCTCGCTCAGGAGAAAGAGCACGTGAAACACTTTTTGTCCTCGTAATGTGTTTCCCCTTTTTGTGACGTGACTGTTATGTCATAATGTTTTTCCCCTTTCTGTAATGTGACAGTTGTGTTTCTTGTGTGTTCTGGGAAGTTCCAACTTCTTAGGTGATTTTAGCAAGTTCGGTTTTAGGTGATGTAGGAGAAATGTCTTGTTCTAGGTGATTAGAAATGTAACCTGACTCTATTACCCAATGGATAAGGCACTGGTCCAACTTGCAAAAGTCCAGAGATTCTTGGTTCTCCTATGCCGTAAGTATCCGCCATGGTCCCCAGACAGAGCCAATTGTTGTACCCAACCAATTTTTTGCTTCATCAAGGCATTTTGAAACAAGTCTAGAAAATTTTTCGTCAAAAAGTCAAAAAAGCAAAATTTCTAAAAATAGAAATTTCTAAAAATAGACGTCGAGTTAGGTTTTCTGGGTTTCTTGAGATATGGATATTGGCAAAACTTTCTAAAAATAGAAAGTTTCTAAAAATAGAATCTTCAAATCAGGTGTCACGCTCGATTCTCATTGGTCGATTTTCCTTCACGATCGGCACGGTTCAGACGGAATCTTCAAACGACCAAGTTTTCTCTACTAGGTCATTTTTGTTTTTTCACAAGGTGAAGCATGAGCTCAAAAGTCATCAACACAGAAAAGTTCACCTGCCAAATCTCTTCGACGAGTTTCCAACGCTGTTTCGACAACGCAAAACTAACAAACGGCCGTCGACTCGACAATGCACGCAAAACGATGCAAGATGGATCCAAGGTGAATGGAAAAGTTGGAAAATCACAAAAATGGCTAATTCTGGTGAAACTGGGTGCTCTTGGAGGCTTGGGGCGCCCATCCTCTCCTGTGTTAGTTTTTTTCACATTTTTTGAGAAACGTCGAAAATGCTTCCGTTAGCTCCTTTTCGGTTGGTCAAACTTGGTCAAACTTAGTCAAAAGTTAGTCAAAGATAGGTTTTCATCACAGATATGTTCAGACTACTCAAATCACCCTCCGTCTCGCCTCGATAGTCGTCAGAACGACCGAAATCGAAGACCGAACAGGAGCTGTGGGCATGAAAATCGAGAAAAGGTACAAAATTGAAAATTTTTGCAAAAAATGGCTAAGTGTTGACAAAATGGGTGCCCATCCTCACCAATGTTAGATTATTTTTCATGTTTTTCTTGAAAAACGCAAATCTCCTTCCGTCGGCCCGCTCCGGTTCAGTGTTGATCAGTTTGGCACATTTCTCGAGAAAAACAGAAGGTACAATCGGCTCAGTTTTCATCAGGCTTGCATATTTTCTAGATCATCAGACTCATTTTCATCCCAGTTGTTAGAAATTGATAGCCAAACAGGGGTCCTATGCCTCCGGAACGTGCATGCAAACCAAGAAATTGTAAAAGTTGAAAAAACTGAAAAAATGGCTAAGTGTTGGGAAACTGGGTGCCCCAGGAGGCTTGGGGTGCCCATCTTGAGCAGTGTTAGAATATTTTTGTGTTTTTAGTGTTTTCTGACATGCCTTGTTACCAATCTTCGCTCGTTGGCAGTTTCAGGGAGGTCAAACTTGGTCAAATGATGTCAGATCGTCGAACGGAGGCAGGGGATGGAATCTCAGTTGATCAATCTTCAAAATGTCAGGATCAGTTAGCTTTTTCAGTTCATGATGACATTTTTCCACCTTGTCAAAGTCGGAGACAGGCCATATTTGAGTCAAAACGAGTGTTGAAGTGTCGAAAATGAAGAAAATTTTGTTAACACTTCTTCCAACTCGCGCATTCGATGACATCATCAAAGAAGATATTTTTTGTCATCTTGCACATGAAGCCATAGGCTCCTACAAAATAGGGATTCTTCCTATTCGAAGACATCCACTTGGATTTATGCTTTAAAAGTTGCTTTCTTCATGGATGAGGATGAAGTTTTCTTCTCACACAAGTAAAGCTGCTTTTTCGACCAAAAGATTTATAAAGACAAGCTTTGGGCTTCTTTATTTCATTATTTTTTTTTTTGCAAGTTGCATCCAGAGGAAAGATTTTTTCTTTCAATGAAGATTCGAAGACCCAAACTAGGTGCTTTTTTAGTTTTCTTCATAGATTCGGGTTGAGGAAGAAGAAAGGCTCGCTTTTTCAGGGTCCTTGTTTCAAGGAGATCATTTTTCAGAAATCCGACCAGAGCTTTTTTAGTTTTCGTCGAGATGGGTCCATCCAGATTATCATTCTCTTGAAGATTAGGAGTTGTACTTTTTTTCAGGAAACTACTTTTTTCCTTCTTTTTCGAGAAAATCTCCGCTTTTTCAAAATCCAACAATCTGGGTTGCTTAGAAACGAAATTATCTACAAAACCCATGTGCTAGCTTTTTTAGCTCACACTCTGCTTTTTCTAAAAATCAGAAAACAGTTTTCAGCCATCTGTTCAATACTTTTTCCAACATAGGCATGTTCACGGTCGATTTTCAAATCTTCCAATATGCAGTACTCTCCAACACAATTCAGGCACAAAACAGCATTGGTTCATGATTACCTGAAAACTTGTGAAACGGACTTGCATAAAGTACTTCTAGTAATTAATTTACACTCCTTGGAGGATGCAGGAAATAATGCCATTAGGAATCTTGGACACTCCAGTTTGCTTGCAGCGGCATCCTTTCTTATCACCGTGCAAAGTATCGAGTTTGTGATTGCTTGTGTGACGCATTACAACTCGGTCACAAGAGAAATTCAGTCGGGTGATGGACGTGTGCTCTGCAGCTTGAGGCCAAACGACATTGAAAAGTGCTTTACAATACCTATTTGGAGAGAGAACTTAACTATTTCACTCGAAGAATGCAAGAGGGTTTGGAATAATGATAAGGAAAAATACAAAAAAAAGATTGGTCAGAGGTGGTTGAAAGAAAAGCAAAATATTATGCCAAAGAACGTTGGACATGGAGAATTCAAGGAGGAGCATGCAATAATGATTCTCTACTAAGTCGTATCATGGGTCAAGTAGATGCAAACAAATTTTAGCCTTGGATGTTTTACATCATGTCCCAGATTGTTGACGGAACCGAATTTTATGATTGGTCGGCACTAATCAGTGATTGTCTCCACCAACAAATAATTGATTTTCAAAGGGCTCATGAATTCCATATGATATCGTACCTTGTGTATTTGATGGCTTTTCAAGGTCAATTCAGAGGTTTGAATGTTGTTGGAACTCTGGGTACTCAGCATGTGTATCATCACTTCCCGCAGTTAGAGATCTCTCAAGCTGAACGACATTATAGGCATGTGAATGATGCATGCAGTGCGAGACATGGACAAAGAGTTGCATATACGGTTTTTTGTAGAGGCTATAATAGCAATGGCAGAATGGGCTGATTGGTTTATCCAATTTCCTACTTTTTCCTACATCAGAGTATATGGCTTCTCAGGAGAGCCAGCCATGTTGCCGTGATATCCTATAGATGAAATAGCATTTATGGAATTTTTGAGGCAAGCTTATCAAGTGCATACATTTTTGCGTAGCAGACGCAAGAATGCCTTCAATTTTCCACTTGGGATGAGTATTTACAGATGTAGATCTGGAGCAGATGCCAAGGCAATCGATAATGAATCATCTAGATATGGTCTTAAGTTTTTCAACAGGAGATATTCATATGATCCCCATGGTGTTTATGCATCACATCTTGGTCAGAATTGTACACACAAGTTTGCAGTTGAAGACTTCTGGGCTAATTGTGCTGATGAGTATGAAGTGCGAAGACGCAGTTACAGCAGGTTCACTCTTCAGCAAATGTTTGATATCCTATCAAAAGACATAGAGGGTTTGACAGAGAGTGGTGAAGTTCTACTTCCCACGTATTTCAAGGACCAAATTGAGCAACAACCATTGCCGCCAGTTAATTGGTCAATAAAAGAGAGTACTTCCATTGAGGAGAGAACAAGTCGAGTGGTTAAAAATAGTTTGATATTCTTGAAGACTAAGCGGAAGGATGATATTCCAGTAGCAGAGCCGCCAGTTGTGCAACCATCGGAACCTTCCACTTCCAAGCCAAAACAAAGAGTAAAGGCTATGAGTGTTCTCCCAGAGGGAACAAAAATGGCAAAGTTAAAGAGGAAAAAGGATGAGTCTCCAGCTCATGTCCAACAGGAACATCCACCAGTTGAACCAGAAGCTCCTGTTGAAACAACGCTGCATGTTGAAGTGTTACCTTCAGGTCATGTATCTCCACCTTCTTCACCGATCCCTTCTCCTATTCACATAGATTCAGAGCTAGATTCACCGGTTCGCAACTTTGATGCAAGCATTGATTCATCAGGAGCTGATGAGGCGAGAACCGAGTTTCCAAGAGAGGATGGCTCATCCTGGCTTGAAAACATTCTCGGAAGGAAGAGAAGAAAGCCCTCATATCAGCTGGACTTAACAGAGCTAAAAAGCGTCTATCAAGACATACCAGACAAGCAGCTGAAGAAGTAGATTCGCATTGAGAAGAATGTGGATCGAGAAATCATTCTTGAGACTGCAATACCTCCAGATAATAGAAGTGCTAATGATGTCGAGGTTGATGACTTCACAGTTGTCAAAGCTAACCTTGGCAGAAGTACTCGCCATACAGATGTCAATCTCTTTGAGGTTGCAGCGGATAGCTTGAAGAAAAGGGTGTTGAGAGATGGAGAAGACAAGGCAGCTCTCAAAGCTGAGGTTTGACAGTTGCGGCAATATATTTCCAACCTTTTCCATGGCACTTCACAGGTTGATTTGCTTCTTCCACCGAATCTTGGATCACCAGCCGATCAGCGGCATTTCAATAAGTTGGTCCTCTATGGGAGGCACATGGACAGTTGGGTAGAAGAATTTGTGACCAAAGGGAGAGTTGTACTTGTAGAGCTTTATTAGTTGAAGTACAACGCTCATGATTTACGCCAAGGCATACAAGGGTCACAACAGATCATGGCAGAAAATAGACCGGTATTTGAGATCATTATCTCTGACTTGAAGATTGCACTTGATACTGTTGATTCAGCTGAAGATAAGAGGACAGTTTCTACTTGGAAAGCACAATATCTTTTCACAGTAAAAACTTATGACAGTATGATTTCAGAGTTGACAAAATGGAAAGAAAAGGTAGTCAGCATCCTCAAGTTCGTCAGATCCTTTGTCTCTCAGATCCCATGTTCATATGAGAAAGAAGATGGTACCCTGTATGACCTCGGGGAAGTGCAAGCAGAGTTCCAGACTCTCATCCGCAACAACTTTAATGATGATATCAATGCCGGCAAGATGAGTCGTCTTGCCACAATGTCAGTGAAATTTGACAAGGCTACGAGTGAAGTTCACGAATTTTTTCAAATGGTTGCCAATGGTGAAGAAATGTTAGAGAATCAGAATATTGTTCTAGAGAGTATCAGTGTTCCTGGCAGAGATGCGGTCACTCACTTTTTAGAAGATATTGTTTCCCAGAATATCGACGAATGACATCACCAAAAAGCTAGAATGTTGATGAGGATGCACTCCAAAATAAAGCATCTTTAAAACATATGCTTTTTGTGTTAAAGCATGTGCTTTCATCCATTCTATATTTAGAAAGAAATCACCTTGTGATAGTTGGAATCTTTTTGCTTTAAAGCAGATTGCTTTAAAGCATTTGTTTATTGTATCTTTGTCTTAGAATAGTAATAAAGCTTGCGAGTTGGCAAGTTAGGGTTAATCAAGGAGATTTTAGGGTTCCCTACTCCTTTGATTTTAGTATAAATAAGGGCATCCTTGCCCATTGTTGGTAATGGTAGTTGTGATAGCAAATTTGCTGTGCCTATTCTAGCCTGCAAACATTGTTATTCCAAGTGTCTGTTCAATCTGTGTTCATTGTAAGGAATGACTTTTGAGATAGCAAAATTGCTGTGCCTATTCTAGCCTGCAAAAATTGTTATTCCAGGTGTTTGTTCATTTGTGTTCAGTGTTCTCCGGTGTTTGATCGCTTACTCTATGCCTACCTTTTGCTGCAGTCTTGCTGTCCTGGAGTTGTATTAAACTTTCTGATATTGAATAGAAATCTCATGCCTACTTTGCTCTGATATTCTATATCAATTCATCAAGTTTTTGTAGTCAGATGTGTAGCTTCTATGGCTTTCATTTTCAGCTTTCATCATTAAAGTACTCTTAGTCTTGTGGTGTAAATCTGGAGGAAAACTACTTGAGTTTTTGTGTTAACAATCATTCCCCGTTCACTTTCAACTTCCTTTGCTCTGAATTTACTCAGGAGGTTGAAAGCGTCATTAGTCTATGCTAGTTGTAGTAGAAGTTTTATTAAAAAGGAAAAACCTCTTCTGCAGCGTTTAGAGTTTTATAACCTTGTGCTCTGCAGCTGAGAATCAAAAAGAAGATAGGTGAAGTTTCATTCAAGTTATCTTTTCAGCGAACATCAGCAAGAAAGGGAACTCCCCCTTCCAATAGGAGAGCAGTTTATCTGTGCATAGCTATCCATTTCCAAATCGCATACCAGAGGTGCGAATTGAAACGCCAACATAGTTGATGGTTTCTGATTAGTGATAGGTGAGTGAGTTGATAGTTCCTGAGTGACTATAGGGAGGGTGGGTGGATAGTGTGAATGGTTCCCAAGATTCTTACTAGTGGATAGTGTAAATGGTTCCTTCTCCTCCTCTTTCTTATGATGGATGACTGGTTAGAATGATTTGTTCCAATGGTACACTTGACTACCACCTATTCTCATTCATCTAGTCATTAAGAAGCTATGTGTAAGATTTCTAGGAGTGTAATTTTTTATTCTGCACCTCCTCCAGGACCAAACTGATAGTGTCACTATATCGGGTGGGTAGTTTAATGCTAGGGGAGGTGTCTTTTCAGTGGCCAAATCCCTTGGCCATTCTTAGCTACATCAGATGGAGATAGTCTCTTACTAGCCCTAAGACAAAAAAGTGCCAAACTTTGGACTGATTGTTCTCTCAAACCATATAATCTAGGAATGTCTTGTTTGCATGTATAGGTGGATGTCAGGTCCACCTATAAATACCTATCTTAGTTTTTTAAATCATTTCAATTTTCCTATTGTTTCAAGGAACACGATGTTCTAAAATGCTTCAGTTTCATCCAGTGGAAAGGTGCTACAAGTGAAATCTTGCATTCCACATATCATGAGGTTGAACTGACTATGCTAAAACATCAAGGTGGGTAGGTGAATGCTAGGGGAGGTCTATTTTTGAACACCAAGTGTCCCAATCATTCTAGAATACAGGCTTCCAGTAAAGTCTCTTAAGAGTTGTAAGAGCCAAAAATTGCCAATCTTTGATGAAGTAATTCTCAAAGTCCACGATACCTGGGAGTGTTTTGTTTAGACCTAAACTACACCACAACTACCGATTCAATGTATATAATCCAACACATGGCACAACTACCACTCAATTACATTCATTCTAGCATAAGAATAACAATCGCATCTTTAATGTACACTAAATGAGGTAAAATCAATTCACATAGACTCATAAAAACAAGAATCAATCCTCATAACGCATATGCAACCTCATGGTAACACAAGATAATATCAAAAGATCAGTCCTCCAAACAAATACTGATTGTGATTAAAACATCAAAACAAACTCCCAAGGTGCACCAACTAGGTCATATCCAACCATTGTGCAAACAACTCCTCTAAAACTATGCCACTCATATCATTCCTATCAATGGAATCCATTTCCTCTTTTATCTTCAACTTGATCTACAATTCAAAATTTCTGGAAAAGCTCTTCCTTGTCTTCCTCGTGCTTTTGTACAATGCTAAAATAATTCAATTTCTTCAATCTCTTTACTATTCTCTGCACTTGGTTGTTCACTATATTTGGTTGTTTTGTTTATGTTGTTCAATTCTTTTTCCTTTTTCTCAACATGAGAAGACTTATGTTTATAAAACATTCTGAACATACATGTGATCTTTTGCCAATCAAATACATTTATTCAACCACAATTCATTTTCAAACAACTTGTTATAGATTCATTTTTTTCAACTCTCTATTCCAACATGTCTTTTCACTATGATTTTTTTTAAACCACAAACTTTACAACGATGTAAATTCTAACAATTTTCTTTTCTATGTCCTTCTCTATCACAATGTAAAATCATCTAAAGAACACAAATCATTTATGTCACATGAGACTTCACAAACTGATGGCTTGATTTCAACATTTATTCTGCAAACAATTGTTTTAACTCATCATTTTGATCTTTCAATTTTGAATTTTCTTCTTCTAGCTTCTTCAACTTTTCTTGCGAATCTTCATTCCTTTTTTCTTTAACCTTATCAAATAACTTCAACTCTTCTTCTAATTCTTCATTTTTCTCTTGAACTTTCACCAATTCTTTTTCCAGAAGATCATTTTCACATAAATTTTCATACTTTTCATTTCCCAACTCCTTTATTCTTTCCATATATTCTATATTACTCTTTTTAACATTCATCAATTCTTTATTAACTTTTTCCAATTCTTCTTTCAAAAAAATTCCTTTTCACCCCATAAACCTTTAACTTCAAACAAAATTTCAACTTACTTCAAGCGATCCATAGTGACACCAAAATCCATTTCTGAACTTCCTCAACACTTCAAACAATGTTCATTTCATCTAACAATAATTAAATAATTCAATCTACCAAAACTCTTAGTAACACACTCGCTACAAAATAATATATTCTTTGCATCCTACTCCCTTACACAACCTATCAAAGGTCCATCATGGACATGATAGAAAACATAACATGATACATGACCAACAGTTTAAAACATTCAAGCATAGCCACCAATAATAAATAAATAAATAAATTCCAAGGAAAAGAAAATCAATTCCAACAATAGGGCATAAAAATGTGCGCAATTTCATCAGTAAATCCAACATGACCATCAAGGTCACAAGATAAGTAAATATCAAATTTTGATGGCTATACTTTTTCATAAATAAAAATAAAATTTCAATGTTGGTCTTTACAATGGTTAGAGAAATTATCAAAGTCAAATAAATAAATATCAAAATTCAAAAGTTTCACATTACATGAACTATATGACTAATTCTAGCCACTAGAGAGGGAGTACAATGCTACACTACGCCTGGATCCAAAATTGGGGAGAGTTAAGAGAACACACTCAATCATACAAACAATCAAGTCCTCTAAGACTCCAAACACATCTATATCATGAGATGATTTCTACTTAACCATACAAACATCATCCAATGATGTTGGCAGTGAGGTGTCTTCCCATTCAAGGGAATCACAATCATCATACAATCATACACTAGCAACTTCTAAGCATCCTCCAGGATCTATCTATACCTAAAATCAATGTATCCCTCACACCACACATGCAAGGAAGACACAACAAAAGAAGGCGCATGCTACTCACATCATGCCATCACACAAGGACCTACACATGCTCAATCAGACTGATAAATGCACACCCCAGAGCTCCCAATGTTGAAACCATGCTCTAATACCAAATGTAAAGTAATCATTCCATCACAAAAGTTACACGAAGTAAATAATCCACTTAATTACCACGTCTCAAGTAAAAGATAATCTCATAAATATGAATCAATAAAAGTTAATAAATCTTACATAATCACGTGCTCAATCCAGGTGATAGCACTATAAAAGAATATACAAAGTCCAATTGGCTTTCATGCCATAATTCATCCATTCACAAGTTACAATAAATATGTACAAAAAGTATAATAAATCAAACAAACTCTCTAGTCGCCATGAACCCAAATGGTCCTCTTGCAAGCCCAAAGATGGGAACATGGCTCAGACGCTTTTCACCCAACCATGATGCAATTACGCTTCCCTAGATCCCTTCATGACACGAAGGAAACCCAGCCCTGCATGAAATGTCTAGCTACCTAGAAATAACTGGCAAGAGGGAACACCCAATGCAACCTGAAGTCTAATGTGCAATTCTAAATAATGAATTTATGCAGATTGTCTCACAAGAGGATGTGGCAGATATATATATCAATAAAGTTTTTATTGACAAAATATTCATCTTTTTCAAAGACTGCTCACTTAGATCTAAGCCTTATAAAAAAAGTTATCGGTTCAATTCTCGAACAGAGGAAAAGCCATATCTGATAATCCACATTCGACATCCTAGCCCAAAATCCACCCTTATCACATATAATAGATAATATCCCATATTCGTCTAAACCATTCTAATCCCTTTCCCATTGCACAATCAACAAAAATACAATTCAAGCAATAAAATCAATAATGATGTATGACAACTCCACTTCAACAATGTGTTTTCATGCACAGTCAACAGAAAAATAATTCAATTTTAAATAGAATATATGTCAGTAATATATAAGATGGTGTTCACATAGATATACATATGGTAAATATGATCACTGATTTCAAAAGGTTTGAGCTATGATTTTATATCCAAGTCAATAACACATACTTTTGCCTAAATAATGTTTATTAATTTTTTCTTGGCTCAACCAACAAGAGAACACTTTCAAGCAAGTAAATCATCAAAGAGACATCATTTAATCATGCAAATTACATCAATAGGACTATTAATTGATTTAATTTTCTTAGTCCATAATTCATTTAAACACTCATAATATAATAAGTTTTCTAATTATAACCAAGGATATCATTTCGCTTCAAGAAAGTTTGCTACCAGAACTATTGTATATCCACATAATATTTACTTCATTCACAACAAACATAATAGGGAGAGATGATTTAACCTATAATCTAATTCATTCAAAATTTGTAACCTGATAAGTATTCTAAGTCATTCAACATTCTTACTGTGATAACTCTAACAGGAACTATTTCATTTAATATTCACAAGGTAATAGGTTTTCTAAATCATTTAAACAACCTTACTATCAAAATCGAGATAGGATGTTAAAGAAAATAAGCCACAGTCTTACTATCACAACTGTGACAGGAATTGTGATAGGTCTTTGAACAACAATAAAATAGATAAAAAGATAGCTACAACAGGCACTTAAATCCGAGATAGGAAGGTTTAAACTTGCTAAGGTAGGAATCTTATAATTCATACTTCATGAGCTTTATAGTTTAGATTATAGGTTCCTTTTTAGAGGATTTACATAGAATTAAATGACGACGGCAAAAACCTTAACTACACAAAGTAAAAAGAGACTGCGACAGTAACATTAACTGTAGAAAAGTAAAATAGGTTTGCAAGGCCAATTTCATACTAATCAAAGATATCATAAGCAGGAGTCCTTAGCATGCTAAAACTTAAAAGGAAAACACGAGTATGCAGCAATGATTCAAAACAAGTCAATTTGTAAAAATGATCAGAGGTGAACAAATATGACAGTCTATGTAAATGAAAACGGTGAGGACAAGAAAAGACCAGATTTATATACGTTGTCTTTAGAACCACAAAAGTAGGATAACTTATAAGTTTGAACACTATACAGGGATCATAACAGCTAGATGACAGAAAACCCACTATGGCATCTAGTTTAGACAAAGCACAAAGAATTTAAACATCAATAATAAAGGCCTAAGAGCCAGTGACAGGAATAAGCCGAAACCAAACAAAGAGAAGGTTGATCCAGAACAAATACAGACCAGAAAATAAAAGCATTCCCAATCCAAAATAACTATGGATAATAGTATTATTCCACAACAAAATTATTGCAAACATAATAAGGGATAGTACCTGATTTACTCACTTACCATAGGGGTCAAACTTTGTGGTTGTCGCTGCTCCAAAAAAGAATGAAAAATGTCCTCCTTTTGTCTACTGTTGTAATTTATTGCTTCAAAATAATGATAAAAAGTTCCTCTTGTTTTCCAAAAAAATAATAGTCGTCCCCATTTCTCTATTGTCATTGTCTTTTCTCACGCCCAAAATAAATCACGTCCATGTTTTGCTAAACTGCTCACTAACTACTGCAAATCTCTTCAAAGCTCTTCTAGGTTTTGTTCCCCCCTTTGCCAACTTTCTAGAACAGTTTATGATTTTAAATTTCACTAAGAAATGACAAAGTTATCACTATTTTACTATGGTTGGTTTTGACCAGTTTTTAAAAACGCCATTGTTTTTTTTTCTTTTCCAGTTTACATGTCGCTCCCCCCAATAATAATCTCCTTTCTACTATTTCTTCCTTATAAAAAAATGACCTCTTCTAAAAATTGGCGTCCAAAATAATTAGACTATGCTTTTTATTAACTGGAGTTTACTCACGTTTGCATGGGATTTTGCAATTGAAAAGGCTCTCAAATGTCTATATAAAATAGAATAAAATAACTTAATTATACTTCTGTGACTTGCATGATAGTAAATCCTCTTAATTCATTTTAATTAGATTCTAAATATAATATTAATATTATTAATATAATTTATCTATTTTTAATAAAACACAATTAGTTAAATCAACTCAAGAAGTAGTTGCAATAATAATAATATATGTCTATCTATTTAAGCATAATTGTGTTAAATCTAAATTAAATATTTATTTTTCAAACAATAATATTTTTAGGAAAACACTTATTTATTATTAATTAATATAAAATACACCATTTAAATATAAATCAAAATAACATTAATATTTATA
Source organism: Cunninghamia lanceolata (assembly GCA_027924645.1). Classification (NCBI taxonomy): domain Eukaryota; kingdom Viridiplantae; phylum Streptophyta; class Pinopsida; order Cupressales; family Cupressaceae; genus Cunninghamia; species Cunninghamia lanceolata. The sequence continues at coordinate 410,496 of BSBN01000326.1, read as the reverse complement.
ACTAATTATGCATTTAATTAATATAAAATACACGAGTTAAATATAAATCAAAATAACATTAATATTTATAACTAATCATGCATTCGAAATGGACTTATTGTAACAATTAAAACATATATTTATCTACTCCCAAATCATCAATCACATTTATCGACTAATTAATAACGCATGAAAAGATCATTCAAAAAATGCAATATGCCATTAGACTATGTGAGTGTGTGAGTGCATCAGGGTTATCCATCCCAAATAGTTCTTGCCAAGTGGCGAGAACACCTCTACCTCAACCATATTCTCATCTTCGACATTCCCTGCACTCAGTTGCACTTAGATTTTCATTAATAGGTTAGTTCCCCAAAAATCATAGCCAAAGCAAAAAAAATGTACATCCATAATATTTAATATTAAATCAACTTTCTAGTTCACACAAATATAACATCACGATAATTACCTTCACACACATGGAATTTACTCAAAGTAAAAATATTCGTAGTAAAATGTTCAAATATTTAATTTATAATAAAGTCCAAAAAACGAGATGTGACAGGTATGGAATGCAATTCTTTTGAAGTTAAGTCGATTAGAAAATGGGATTTTTTTACTCAAAAGGGGATTTTAATGCTATAATAGGCTTTAAAGAAAAAAGCAGAGGACTTAAAAAAGTAAATAAGGTAATAATGGATTTCAGAGATTTTATTACAAAGGCAAAAGTGATAGATTGCATATTGTCATAACCCCTATTTTCAATAATTAAATTTCAAATTAATATTACTATCTTAATGATCATTGACCAAACTTTGGCTCATAGGAATATACTCTCGGCAGAGAGAGATTATAATCGAGGAGGGGGTGTCTAGCTGATAGCGACTGTGGTGAAAGAAATCTGCACACACAGACACTTAGATGGCATATATATATATATATATATATATATATATATATATATATATATATATATATATATATATATATATATATATATATATTGAAATTGTATATGAGGGAAAGAATTATAATTTATTAATTATTATTTTTAGAAATAATGGTGTGGCAAATTAATTAATAAAATTATGTTTAGTTATTAAATTTATGCCATTTTCAAAATTAGAATATGTGTTTTATTTTATAACAATAGAAATAATTCATAGAAAAAGAAAACAAAACAAAGTGAAAATAGAAGATGAAAAAAGATAGAAAGAAGGAAAGGAAAGAATGCATTTTAAAAAGAGAAAAACCCTCTTAATTGGACACACACAAGTTTCATTCACACATTATTCATTGTATAAAGGAAAGGAGAACAGGAAAAGATTCAATTGGTGAAGAGTGTATTAACAGGTTTTTTATTGAAATCCATAATGTCATTTGCCTGGTCATTCTTGTGGGAAATTAGAAATTGATTGTTATTATCATTATAAATATCATAATATTGTATTTGTATTTATGTATTCAGTGACAATATACATATAAAATTTATGTCCTATGTCTGCATAGACTGTATAAAGGAATATATACATGCTGAATATATATATACATGTATTATTCTATAAAATTAATATTATTATACTACTGTTATTGCAATTGATTTTAGATATTAACTAATGTTTTTTTTAATTTTATTTTCTGTAAAATATTTATAAATACCTTACTGTGTTTATACCAAACATATATTAGAAACTATTATGTTAGAATCATATATAAAATGCATCACATATATATTATCAGTATCGAAATCTAATGGAAATCATATAAATCGCATCGTATATATATTATTAGTGTTGAAATCTACATTGAATAAATATTATCAATATCGAATTCCATTTGAAATTATATATAAATCGCTTATATAAGACACATGTATCTACGTTTAAGAGCTGACCACGACCTGTAGTGAGGGGTCGTGGGGAGATATGACTCCCAAAATCTTTAAAACATGTAATATCTATTGTATGTAATCTTTGACTCTTCTCTGTTGTCGAGTATGATATGAAGTCCGTCGACGTACGTTTCATTACACATTTCTTAAATTTTGGCTATAAAACTTAAACCTCCCCTTTAGTTTGGGGTCGCCGCCCTCAATAATATTTCAAATCTATTTCAATTGCTTTTACTTCTATTACATCTGTGAATATGATATATTTATTTATCAATTGTGACTATTGTGTATTATTTCTCAGAATATTAATAACTGCTATGTAATATATATTCATTGTTATGCGATTTGGCATTTTGGAATATGTGTGTGTATAAAACCTTTGTCTTGTTATTATAGATATTTACTTATTTACTATAGTTTTCAGTATAGCATATATTCAAGGTATGAATTAAGGATAGTAATTTATGTATATCAAATTTCCATTTGAAAATATGAAAAGAAATATATTTATATATATAATTTCTGTGTTTTATATAATACATATTTTTAAACCAATTCTAAGGAAAGTAAAAGTAAATTGTTAGAGATGAAATGGTCAATTTAATTTTTTAACAATAAATATTATCAACTTTGTGTTCCTTGGGAAGTCGCATTTAGAAGAAAGAAGATTTTATCTTATTTCGAGTAGGCTGAATGGTTCAATTACTTATATTTTAAGTTAGATAGAAATGTTATGGTTTATGCTTCAAATTAGAACTATACGTAGTTTTATTTTAAGAAAAAGTAGATTTCTTTAATTATTTAAGAATCTTCTAACTATAACTAAAGAAAATGTTTTCCTTGAATAAAGGAACTCTAAGATTTGATAGATAAAAAAAGGTAAGATTCTATATCGTTTAGACCTTGGAAAAACCTAAACTGATAGATAAATATTTGGTAAGATTTTGTTCCTTTTATATATGAAAAATCTAAAATTGAATGATGGGTATTTTATTCATTGTAAAATGAGATTACGTTACCTTTAGTCAAAATGCTTTCTAGACATTAAGTGTATAGCTTTACCTGATTTGAAATCCTATCAAAATAATAATGGGAGATAAATAATCTTTAGATAGAAATTATGAATTTATTCTCCGAATAGATTTTAATTTTACATATAAGAATAATAGAGTATTGAAGACTATCCTTTTGGATCGATACGACTTGTAAGTCCATATGACTTGGACTTCATGGTATTTAACGTGTGTTATGTCTTACGAATGATGTTCTATGATTTGGGGTTATGTATACTTTTTTTATGCATTCTGGGGAAAAGAGTCCTAATATGACATTGATAGATAAATGAAATCAATTATGTCCATGGTATGTGATCAAGAACGAATGACTGTTCTTTTAGTAGGATAATGTTTCATTGCATATAAAAGCATGTATGAGTTGTGGATGTAGTTTTCATTTTTGCATTATGTGTAATGGGTTAAGTAGAGCACATATTCTTTCACCTATGTCTGTTCCAGTTTGCTAGACCCCTCGTGATGGGTCAGGCTTTCCAATAGGAAAGCATGGGGAAGCTTTATGCTTTGTGGTAGGGTGGATATCATGACAATGATGGTCTCTCTCTCTCTCTTGGGTTCCACAGTGCTCGTGCGAAAGATGTTATTTTCTATTATGTTATTCATGTATAAGCCTATATGGACAAACTTTCCAAAGGCACTACCTTGTTTAACATATTTATTGGTTCAGTGATGTATGTAAACCTATTTGTATATCATGATGAAGTTACTTAATTGTATCTCTTTTCCGCTCCATGTTATAAATAATTTATTCTAATTTAATATTTTGGTATCTAAATGCTTTTTTGAAGGTTATTTTTAGCAGTGAGTTTTTTCGGTCATTACACATACCCAAGAACAGTTGGTTTACATGGACTAATTGAAGGCTTGGTTTTACTAATATTTTAGAAAGGTTGGATAGATTTCTGATTGGACAAGGCTGGATAAAAGATGAAGTTAGTAGTGAAGCAACTATAATGCCTATATCAGTAACTGATCACTATCCTGTTCAATTAGAAATCAAATTAACTGAGAAACTAAAAAAGGGATACTTTAAATTTGAAAATATGTGGTGGCGTGAATAGAGTCTCCTTGGACTGATCAAAGAATGGTGGAAAGAGAGCAATATTTTCAAGGGAACTATTACCTTCAAATTCATAAAATGATTAGGATATGTCAAGAGCAAATTGAAAATGTGGAATAAAGTAAGCTTCAAAAATATTTTTATTGAAAAAGAAAAAGTGGAGAAGGAAGTGGAAGTGTTGAATGAGAAAGTGATCAAGTTAGGAATGTTTGAGGAAGATTATATCAAGGAGAAGGAGCTTAAGGAATGGCATGCTGAGATCCTGGTAAGGAAGGAGTTATTTTGGAGAGATAAGGCTCGAGAGAAATGGTTAAAGGAGGGAGATGTGAATACAAAATTTTTCCATGTGTCGGTTAAAGGAAGAAGAGATTGTTGGCAAGAGACACATTATGGCTTCATGATTGTTGTCATTGATGGAAACAAAGTTCATCCCACACATCCGCAGGACATGGTGTGCCTATACCGGAAGTCAGATTGAAGAATGTTATGGTCTGGTAAGCAAGAACAGAGCATGTGGCAAGGTCTGACAGTTAGGTCCGGATCTCTTTGGGAAGTCAAGAGGAATACCTTGACTGATAGATTCCAAAGATTGAGCCTCCGGTAATAAGAGAGTGAAGAGATATGAGTATCTAAGTTTTGGGGTCCGATTTGGCAGAGTAGACAGAGGAAGAACTGACAGACAGGGCATCAGAATTATTCCGGATGAGATATTGATGGTGATCAAGGTTCTTAAGGTATCATCCATGATTGGCTGACATGTTAGATGACTTCTATAAGTATCTCCTTGATCCGCATCACTTGGTGAGCAAGGATTCAGCTGACAGACTAAAGTTTGGGAAAATATTGACTATTCCGGATGCTGACTAGAAAGAGGATGAAATCCGTTGTGTGGATTTATATACCAGATGGATTTGGATATGAAGGCATGTTGTTATGTGTGAATAAAAGTAGAAGAACAGTGTGAAAGCAGTAAGGCAGGTCCGGTATGTGAAAGGACAGCAACACAAAAGAAGAGGAAGAATGAAGTGTAGTAGATCAGTATACAGAGCCTAACCGGAACTGAACTCCAGCATATGTGGATGCTTCTCATCAGTTCAAGTATCTTGTTACTCTCTTTATAACTTGTAGATAGTGAGTCTCTTGTAGGCAGTGAGCCTCTTGTGAGCAGTGTACTCAGGCAGTGAGCCCTAATTGGCAAGTGCCATTTTGTATTTCTATTCTTCTAACAGAGAATACATTCTTGGGTTAATCACCCCATGGTTTTCTCCCTTAATAGGGTTTCCATGTCAAAAATATTGTGTCATGTGTACTGAGTTTATTTCTGCTTTCATGTTCATTTAAGCTTATGTGTTTAGATACTGTACTAGTTGCTAAAGAAGAACAGAAAGTTAAGATAATTAAGATAACTAATTCACCCCCCTCTCAGTTATCAACAGAGATAGGAATTGAATAGAAAAAATTTAGATTCCAAATGGCACAATGGTAGATGGTAGAGAAGAGGTGGAATCAGAGGCAGTTAGATATTTTAAGGCCCTACTGGGTAGCTACAACAAGGAGGAAGTTGCAGAAGAAAGTAAGATACTCAAATGTATTCCAAAATGCATTGGAGAAGAGGAGAATGAAATGCTAAACGATCCTTTCACAATATAGAAATTGAAATTGGCGACTTTCTAGCTGGGCCCCAAGAAATCTCCTGGTCCAAATGGATTTCCTGCCAAATTCTTTTAGGTATGTTGGAATTTCTTGGACAAGGATATATTAGAGTTCACAGAGGACATGAGAAAGAAAAGGAGATTTGTTAAATATCTTAATAACACATCTATAACTTTGATTCCCAAAAAAGATGAATACACATCCTTTGACGATTTCTAACCCATCTCATTGTGTAACACAATCTAAAAGATAGTGGTAAAGGCTCTTGTGAATGAATTGAAAGTGATCTTGGAGAAGATCATTTTGGAAGAACAAAATGGTTTCACTATGGGAAGAGAAATTATAGACAGTATCATTACCACTACAGAAGCAATCCATACTATGGCTTAGGAAAAAATAAGAGGGATGATAATAAAACTAGATGTAAGCAAAGCCTATGACAGAGTTCGATGGGATTTCCTTCTGGCTGTAATGAGAAGGTTCAGATTTAATAAATATTGGTTGGAACTGATCAAAGCTTGCATCTCGACTCTGAGATATTTAGTCTTGGTCAATGGGTCAATGTATGGATTCTTTAGTGCAACTAACAGATTAAGACAGGGAGATCCGTTGTCGCCCTTCTTGTTTGTAATAATTGTAGAAGCCATGGGGAGATTATTTAGGAAAAGCAGAGAGGCAAGTATCCAACATGGTATCAAAATAGCAGAGGAAATGGATACATTAACCCATGTACAATTTGTAGATGATACTCTATTGTTGGGAGAAGCCTCAGTTAGAGAAGTTGAAGAGATTGCCTTAGTAATTAGAAAATACATGACAGCTTTGGGATAAATTCTCAACAAAGAGAAATCAGAAATCATATTTCTGAATACAAAGAAGACATTATACAAGAGGATAGCAAAGGTCTAGGGGATTTCAATAGGGAATCTTCCAAGTAAGCATTTGGGAATACCAATTTTCATAGGAGCTAATAGATCCAACCATTAGGAAGAAATACTAAGCAACTGCAGGAGCAAAGCAGACACATGGAAAAACAAATGGCTAACAATGGCTAGTAGAATTATAATGATAAGATTGGTCCTATCAGCAGTTCCTATGTATGTAATGTCCTGTTTCAAGCTCACAAATAAGATAATCGCTAGTTTAGAAAGCTATTTAAAGAAATTCCTATGGGAAGGACCAAGGACAACAAAAGAATTCCTCTAATCAGCTAGGAAAAGGCCTGCACACAAAAGAGTTTCGGAGGGGTAGGATTATGAAAATGAATGACCAAAACTTAGCCTTGGGAGCTAAACTTGCTTGGAAAATGTATAGAGAGCTAGGGAAGCTTTGGTGTAAAATCCTTCAAAAGAAGTATCTTGACTCAGAAGATCCAAGTAGGATTCTAACTATTGCAAATTCAAACAAAGGTTCGGTTGTCTGGAGATTCATATGGGAGAGCTGACGGATTATAACAGAGCACTTGACTTGGAAGATAGGAAATGAGAGAAGAGCCAATTTTTGGACTGATTCATGGAATGGGGAAGCTTCGATTGATAGTCTTATGGATACCAGAGAGTAGCTCTCTATGGTGATAGGCACCTATGGAGAGAGTGTAGCAGACTACGTGAATAAATCAAAAGAGAGAATAGGTTTTTCATTTAGTTGGATATCTTTTGACTCTGCCCTAATTCCAAGGGAGGCTAAGAGTGCTTTATATGAGGTGTTACAGAGGAGGAGGATTTATTTAAGCAACAACCTATATGAAATAATTTGGAGTGGCTCTAAATCAGGGGATTATACAATGAAGTTGGGATATACAATCCAAAACTATATTTTAGGATCGGCTAATTGGCCAAAAAATTTATGTTAGAATCAATATGTGATACCAAAGGCTGGAGCTTTCCTTTGGACGGCTCTTCACAAGAGATTATTAACTGGTGATAGACTGTCATCGATAGGATTTGAAGGTCCAAGTAAATGTCCGTTATGCTTGAAGAATGAGGAGACAACTAATCACCTACTTCTAAATTGCCAATTTGCCTCTATTTGCTGGGATGGATTGATGCAAGATATTGGGCAGTACATTGCTAGACAGGAAGACTTACTCCAATTTCTAGAAAGCTGGCCAAACTTTGGATTAAGTGATACATGGGGAGATATTTGGATGACTTCTCCATCCATGGTTGTGTGGCACCTATGGAAGGAGAGAAATAGAAGAATCTTCTATGAACAAAGCCTAAGGGTGGAAGAGGTAAGGAAGAAAATAGTTGAGGGAATTTATGAGGTGGCTAATGCAAATATTAAAAATAGGAAAAACAAAAAAATTCTACTTGGGATGATAGAATTCAGAAGTGTTGGGGGAGCTTGAAGAATTCAATTGGAGAAGTCCAAAATAAGCTCCCTAGAAGGCAAGGACTCAAATGGACAAAACTGGAAAAGGCAAGAATCAAATTGAACTTCAATGGGGTAGCTAAGGGGAACCCTGGCCCGGGTGGAGTTGGCTGCATCATTAGAAAGGAAATAGGGGAATATCTTTGGGTTTTCTCAAGGAAGTTAGGATTGGTCACAAATAACAAGGAAGAATTTAAAGCTTTGACAAGGGGTTTATGGATTTTCTAGGAGAAGGGTCTGACAAATATTGATATTAAAGGTGATTCCCAATTATGCATCAATGTAGTGAGTAAAAGAAAGGTACAAAGTTGGAAATTGAAAGGTTGGTTGGATGAAATTTGGTCCTATCTTGAGAAAATGGAAAATTGGTCTATTAAGCATGCGTACAGAGAGGCAAATGGCACAACTAACATTCTAGCAAATTGGGGGGTTTAGTTAGATAAGGTGGAAGAAGTCTTCGATGGAAGGAATTTGAGACAAGACATTCATAAATTCATTCTAAAATAAATGAAGAAGTTTGAAGATAGTAGAAACCCATGCTCCGATTTGACTGTAGGTGAAGTTTGAAATGTCAGAATGACAGGTACTAGATTATGAAATCCCTCAAAGTACACAATAACAGACAATTGGAGGTTTTTTCAAGAAGGAGAAGAAACTTTTTTGAGAACTAATTTAGGGAAATTATGGATCGACGTCGTCCTTAATTGGTAAGGACCATTTCTATGTATATTCTAAGTATTGCAGTTAAAGGACCGATGAGGTGTCGGGAAATGATGAAGTTTAGGATTGAAAATTTGAAGTTCTCAAAGATGGAGGATCAACCATAGAAGATTTGCCTTCTTTTTAATCAGTAGATTTCTAATGGTTTAAAAGGATCAAAGCAGAGAGGATAGCAACGTTTGTGTAGTGGAGGATATGGGAAGCTCAAGAGTGATGGGTGTTTCTTGCAGGTGTGTTGAGGAAGGCTGGGACAAGAAAATAGACTGTTTGTTCGTTATCAAAGAAGAAGGTGCCCAGGATGCCATTCGACAGATTATTAGAGCAGGATTTTGGAGTAATGGCCACATCCACGATGGTCATGTTAACCGAGCCTTCTTTGCAAACATAGCAGCAGTCATGGAGACAGATCGGTGGGGCATCTCTTGGGGAGCATGTATGATCTCTAAAGAAAACCACGTTGCTATCATGGCAGCCATCCTGGGAGCTGGTGGTCCAGAAGATGGGGTCTTGACATAATTAAAGATGGCAGTGACTGGTAAATAAGGAAAATACATAAGGAGAGTGCTCCTGCTGTACAAGGAGAGTATAGAAAATAGGAATTTTGAGTTATTTGATAAGTTTGTAAATGAGAATGGAGACTTACTTTCTCCATCTCAGATAGGGAGGTTGCATGAATATGCAAAAGGCATGATGTTCATCATGCATGAACATATGTAATTTTCAAAGCTTTTTATAATACAGGGTGCCATCCCCTTTGATGGCACTTACCCCCAAAAAAAATTCATTAAACTCCACTTTATTCTTACAAATTAAATAATTTTAATTATTTAATTAAATTATTTCCCTTTCAAATTCCTCAAATCCACATTTATTAAATAAATTAAATATTTAATTAATTTATCATTCAAATTCCTCTTATCCATAATTAAATAATTTTAATTATTTAATTAGTTGATTATTCCTCTAAATTAAAATAAATTATTCAAATTTATTTAAGTTGACATTATCTTCTAAAAATAAATAAAAATAATATTTTATTTATATTCCTCTACCATGCAAAATAAATTAAATGAATTTATTTGTTTAATTTATTTTTATCCTCATATCTTCTTGGTCTTCCATCATGCAAGATAAATTAAATAAATTTATTTATTTAATTTGTTTTATTTTCAAATCTTCTTAAAATAATATTTTCCTCTATGTGCACAATCAATCTTATTTTTAGCATGTCAAAAAGAAAATCTAAAATTGAGTTAATTGGCTTTTTAATCTTATTTTTATCAATCAACTCATAAATTAGAAAAAAACATTCTAATTTTATAAAATCAAATCCTATCTTTATATAAGCAACCAGTTAACTCAATAAAACATATTTTTGCATGTACACTTTTCGTGTGCATGTTCCTTCGTGTCTTCTCAATTTATTTCATCCTTCTATATCATTAAATTATCTCCATTGTTGATCAATCTTCCTCTAAAACCTATATATACCCCTCTTCATCTTTTCACAAACCCTCTTCGATCATTAAACTTTGGGCATTCACACAGCGCTTTGAGCATACTTCGCATCATTGAGCACACTTATCGAACCTTTGAGAACATCACCTACGTCCGTTTGTTGCAACCATGGTTATGCAATTGAGAGAGCAATCCACAAAAAACCAAGGAATTCATTCAATCTAGGTGATTTCATTCTTTGTTTTGTTTGCATTGAATTTAGGTTATTGTTTAGATCAATTTCTTGAAGGTTGTAGGTTTGAGTTTTGTTATTCATGCTTGATCTATCAAACTCAATTTTACTCTTGTAACGCCCCACCAAGAAACCCTAGAGGACAATGCTAAACTTGGTCAAATTAATGGAATTTTTTAAAAAAAGCAAATAACAATAGGATGCATAACATAACATAATAATCTAAACCTAGGTCCTCTAAGGTTCCTCGACTGCATTACTCACAAATCAAGATTACAAGAAACAAAGCTAACATAAAGAGATACAAACAGAGATGCATCCCAATTTACAATACATGATAAGAGATCTTTTCAAATAGGAACAAGACATCTCTCATGAATTTATAAATGATTATAATGAGAACCATAAGGTCATCCTTAGCATAGTGGAAAAATATATTCTTTGCTCCAGTAATCTGCTTAGTTAACAGACCTGTATCTGTGCATCTAAAAGTGAAAATTAGTTCCACAAAGATTATCAATAAACATAAAAGAGAACTATATACTAGCCTAAGGCCCTAAGGGGCTGAACTAATGTCTCAGGGGCTCATCCATGATGGCCTTGCCTATGTACATGTAGCGCAGAGACTTCGTAGTTCGGGACATGAACTTGCAACTTTATGATTAACTAAGATGTAATATACTCATAAAAGATTACATCTCACTCTAGAATCTTTAACAAATCAATATACTCATATTAGAATGAGACAGAAAACAAGAACTATCTACCTTATATCATTTTCATTAGTTCTCCTAAGGTTTCACATAATGAAATCAGGAGGTCTAACTCAAACTAGCAACTCACCAAATATCACCATCAACTATGCTTATCCATGAAGCAAACACAATGTCTATATTCAAAGCTACTTACCATTAATTGCATAATCTCATTTTTCATACATGAATGAGTTAGAAAACTAATTCCTTATTTAGACATAAACTCAACCATACCATTCCCTTGCACATGCTTAAAGTGAACAATGATCATGCATTAAATGAGTTTTTATCATCTTAAAGTATTGTTTCCACATGCATCTAATACAATTTACTATGTTCTAGAAGAAATACAGATCAAATAAACTTAGTCCCAAATGGATGTTACAATACAACCATTAGATAATACATCTCACATATCATGGATAGTATTGTTTCCTCTCTGCAAGGACATATATCTCACATGGATAAATATTAGAATAAATCACAAGATATATATTATACATTTCTACATAGTTCTACCCTATCCAAATTCATAACCAGTGAGATAGATCCATTCATAACAAAAGCTCCATTTTGATCATAACACTCCTATTGAATAATAACCAACTATCTTACCATTATACTATATTTTTCAAATCATCTACATGATTAAGCTACTTACATATATTTAGATCCATTGTGCTACGTACATACACACAAGTAGATCAATTGGTGCAAGAGCACCCTCAGGACCTGGTGCCTACAGGAGGCAAAGTTTGAGTTTTTGTCTTATTTTGTGTTGTTCAATGTTAATAAAACCATTTTAGGCCAATATAAGTCATTTGGAGTCATTGATGAAGGTTTGGTGTCATTTAGTTAAAAAAAATGAAAACATTGTCAAAAATTGTCAAGTGTTGTCATAACAACTTTTCTTATCAAATGACAAATTTTTTAAAAGTTTGTTAAAAGTTGTTAAATGGTAGTTATAAGTTGGTTGGGGGGCATAAATTGATTGTACAAGCATAAATATGAGCCTCCAAGTCGAATGGAGGGTTGGTGGTTGGATTTTGGAAGTTGAAGCAATAAAATACCCTGTTTTCTGCAGTTTCCAAATGTTTTCTGCTGTTATCTTGCATGGTATGGATCTGTATGACATAGTACTAGTTTGAGACTAAATGGTAATTAAAGTACAGTGAATCTACTTTCCATTTATTTTTGTTGCATCTAATTTCATAGAGATTTGAATAAGTTATGGCATTTTTATTGAGGGTAGATCTATAAAGTTCAATTTTCTGAAAATGTAGTTTGAAAACATGCATGGTACGGCTCGGTATGGACTCATATTAGGAAATGTAATAGATGGATGAAAAATTATTTGTTTCTAGTTTACAATGCTTTTGGTTGCATGTGATTTAATTAAGTTTTGAGTGAGTTATGACATTTTTACTAACAACAGGTTTGAACCCTACCTAACGTTCCTAGTTTTGAACAACCTTGTTTTTCCCTATTATATAAAAAACAACCCTTGCCTATTTTGACATATGTTTAATAAGGGACGAAATGGTATTCCAAACAGGTCTTAGATTCAGAATATTAGGTCTCTACTGAAAGTTATGACCAAAAAGATCCAAATTGCTGCACCCATGTTTTAGGCTTTGAGAGTGAGTTGTCTAAGAATGAACAAGAATACATATTTGCATCATTTGTATTGAAACCCCATTTGGAATGTGTCAAGTTAGTCTTGTTTGAATCCTTTCTCTGCATCATCAAAGTATTATAGTTGAACTACATCAATTTAATTTGCAAATGACATATTATCCCAAAGCATATAGAAAAGAACCTAATATAGAAAATGTAATATTAATGTCATTAGTAATCTCCTGAAAGAAGAGGACAACAAAAACAACAATATGGCCACAAGCTCTCCTCCCAACCATAGGATTGATGCTTAATCCACCCCGAGCTCTAAGGGTCACATAGCTCTTCTAAAATTACATGGCTTACATTTCCAAACATGGCACAAATATTCTCAAGCTTAACTTTAACACACAAAAATGACTATTCATGTTCAACTCAACAAGATGGAACTCGTACCCACACAAACCCCAACACACACAACATCCAACATTAACTCTTCACATATATTTCAATCACAACTACCCATTTAAACAAGGATCAACAAAGATATACATAGACCAACGAAAACTCCAATCATTCATTTTCATATCAAAAAAATTCAAATCTAAAAGGGTAGATCTTACCAAGAGAATTGGCAACCCAAATATGGTAGAAACCCTCACTTTCTCCAACCCCTTTCCTCCATTCTTCCTCACCCATCCTTTCCTTTTCTTTCCATTAAGAAATCTCCTCCCAAATGAGGAAAAACAAGAACAACCAAGAGCAAGTGAGAGAAGCCAAGGCAAAAAGAGAAAAGCCCCCTCTCCTTTCAAATAGAAGGAATATATATAGAAGGAAAAAGGTAATCAACTCCCCATAACTTCCCAACCACCCAACCAACTCTAATTTTCGCCACTTTTCATAAGTGGGTAATTAGAGTGGGTTTTTTACTTTATTTAAGGGGTTTTATGGAATAAAAGGACCCCTAACCCATAGACCTACCACCTAGGAAACTTTTTATACATTTAAAACCACATAAAGACTTCATAAAACATACAATAAGTAATCACATTTAAAAAGGTGACTCAAGGGTCTAATAAAACAACCTCCCATACATTCACAACCCATATAAACAAAGTTAAAATGCATTCACAAGAATAACATAAGGGAAGTAGCTATGTGAACCCTTCATCAACATTGGCCATTTTTTTTACCTGTATACTCAACCAAAAGTGTCAGTACTTCTCATAATTAATAGTAATTGAAATAAATGGCATATGAAAAAAATAACCTTCTAAGAATGATAATCAAATAGAGGATTAAATCTACACAAGTATAATTTAACTCTCCCTACTTGCATAATATCTTTTAGAGTCAACCAATGATTGATCATACTATTTAATATCAAAATATTACCACTTATCAATAATCTAATTAACATGTAACAAATACTACTACAAGCAAATATTTAATATCAATCATTACCTTTATATTCACATTTACTTACACTCATAATATAAAATCACCTAACATGATGCAATCTATTTGATATATATAATAATATTACCAACAACGAAACATCTCGATCATTGCATACTTACGTAGATAAGGAATATAACTCATCTGGCTATCACACGAAATCACAACAACCACTAGTTAGTTAGTTAACAATCAAAGTATAAGCAACTTGATGTATAGGAACAATAATCACTAATGTATATTGTTCAGCATAAAAGATCATTAAATATAGGACATAAACCATCGATGACTAGCAGGATCAATAAGGCCATAAGGGACGGGGTCTTACACTCTCCCCCCTAGGATGATTAGGCTTCCTCCTGGAAGTCCCTAGAAATGAAGGTAAACACAAACACTTGTCAATAATATTTTATGCAAAAATTTCCAAGTATGAGAATAGAAAATTTTATCTTCCAAGGCATTCTAAAATACTACGCAACTTACATTTTAACTGTCTACTTAAAATATCATTCGTCCATGTTGCACAACAATATTGCAGTTGTCAATTTCAAACATCAACTGCTTAACATCATTAGCACATATTATTTTACCTTCATCTCCAAGTTCCAAAGCCAACTACCTACACATCCATGGTGAGAATGGAGGGGCACTACAACCCTCACACAATTTGGCACGCCTGGTGGGACCCACCCCTGATTTAATATTGTTTTTTTTAGAAAAATGATTTTCTAGGCATAGGTACAGAACCACGCATTTGCAATGCAGAAACTCACCTTTGAACCACAGAAACTCACCTCTGGTAGAGAAAATTCACCTCTGGTCAACAGAAGTGTGCTTCTGTTCAACATAAGTGTGCTTCTGTTCAACAGAAGCTCACCTTTGAGCAACAGTTATGCACCTTTGCAGTGTAGAAACACGGCTCTGTGTAATAACAACTCACCTTTGGTCATTTATAGCTCGCCTCTAGTTTTTAGGGTTTTTTGACTTATCTTGATTATTGGTAGGGATCTCTGACATCTTTTGATTTTATTCTGTGTTGCAAGTTGTTTTATTTGCTAACACTGATATATCATACCCACAAGTTGATTTATTTGTGGGTACCATCTTGCTTTTTTACTAATCAATCATTTAACTTGGTTTACTATCTGATCTTGGTGTAGAAGTATAGATCCATATCATCATACAACCCCCTAGCCCATTAGGAATCCATTCATCAATCACTCGATTGCATGTTTGATTTGATTTTATTATTTTTGCAAGACTGTGACAGAAACTCACCTTTGAACATCATAAGTTCACCTTTGCACAATAGTGACACGCCTTTGCACCGCAAAAGCTAGCCTATGCACAACAGAAGCTCGCTTTTGCATAACAGTAACTCACCTTTGGTTTGTAAAAGCTCACCCTTGCACTTTGTTTCTGCGCCTTTGGTCTGTTAAACTATTGTCACTAATCATTGGTCTTTTTGGGAACTAATATTAACTCGTGCAACCTCTTATCATCTAGAAAGGAGTCAAGAAGTGAAATTCTAACATATTTGGTGTAGGACGCTTGTCAAAGGACGTACTTTTTACACTAAGTCTTAGAAACACTTTGATTTTATAAGGGAATTAACGATTGTATACTTTGACTTGAATGCCTTAGTACGTATGCTCTTTACTCGCACTGTAAAGTGATCTTGGAAATCAGAAATACTTAGTTTATTCGCTTACTTGCTTTATTTGCTTTATTCTCGGGGACTCAAGAGTCATACGTATGCTCTTCTGTCCCGTCGAAAAGTGATCTTGAGAATCAAAAGTACTCGATATCCTTTCTAGGGGGGCTGCTAGAGGATTTCATCACCTCTAGGGACGACCTCAACTGCATGTTCTGGTGTGGTATATAAGCATTGTGAGAATTGAAAGACTCCTTCAAAGGAAAGACCTCAACTCCAAGCAAAAAAATTTTAGGATACTTGGTCTACCAAGACTCGTATGGTTGAGCGTTCAGTTGATTGGGACACTCCCGTTCATAGATTTGTGTCCCTCTATACCATGTGTATATTGAGGAACTCCCTAGACATATTGTGATCCTAGCTAAGACCTTTGGCCGTCATATCTCTAGTGCATCACTGCCAGCAGTGGGGGAGAAGAGTTCATGCTTGTACCTACGTTCATTAGAGATGGAATATGCTATTGGATAGACTTAAGTGTCTCCAAGAATGAGGGGTGTAAGGTGGTCCATGATCTTACATTCCCTACCTATCCTAGTGACGATAAGACAATATTAAGGGGTTAGAAATTATCATTATCTAATAGTGGGGGTTGAAGCTGCACCTAAGTGAATCTGTGAGATATGATACACCTACTTGAATAATTCTAGGTTGTTGTACAAGTGTTTGGTGTGTATTTCCTGTGATCTACCAAGTATTCACCATTTGTTTATCCGCAGAGGTTGATAGTCTCACACACCCAACTCCTTGAGTCAGTCCATAGCCACTTTGTCTACTGTGTTTTCTCTTGCCAAAGCAAAATTTCCAAAATCTTATCTAGAAAGACACACTATTCCAAAAATACACCTTTGAAACACATAAATGTGCCTTTGCATTGTCTTGATATGCCTTTAGTTGACAGTTCTACGCCTCTGGCTTGTAGAAACCCGCCTTTGGCTGATAATTATACGCCTTTGGCGCATAGAAACTTGCCTCTGGCTTAGTTCAATTTACACAGTCTGACAAAAAATTTGCATCTGAGTTATTCTAATACACCTTTGAACAACATAAACATGCCTTTGATTTATCTTGTTGTGCCTATGTTCCATAAAAACATGCCTTTGAGCTATTGTGACTCGCCTTTGAGTGATAGAAACCCGCCTTTGGTCTTTGCATGTCAACAATCATTCTTTGAACCTAGATTTGAAAATTATACACTTTTAGGCAAATTTACCAGTAGATCCATTGTCCTACAGTCCATCTAGACCTAATCTATCCCCCATCATCCCATTCCCATCAATCTTCATAGAAAAAACTTGGATTTTTAGAGCTATTATCCTCTTGAGACTGCAAACATCATCATCATCACCAAACAAGACCAGATTTAATCTAGCTTTTCAACTTTAATTTGGCTTCTATCCTAGGATCTAGATCACATCTCCTACTTTATCTTTGATTTGAGAAAGACTGCCTCTCTTAGATCCTTGAAGGTAAACTAGTATCTATTAGTAGTTTTCATTAGCTTAGAAAATAGCCTTTTCTAAGTTTGTCAAACTCATTAATCCTATGTCTTTCTTGAGGTCATTAGTCTAACTCTTTGAAGATCATCAAACATCCCAACAACAATTGATCTAGGTTCTACTTATCTTCCATCAAGCAACCAATCCAAAAAACATCATCTTAATAGTCTCAACTCATTCACAAGAATCCAAAATTAGTCCATCCATATCCTTGTCATAGAAATTCACATGACTGTGACTAGAAACCAACATAGATTAGCCATGGAGGCTAGTTAAAATAATCCCCAAAACAACCCCCCAAAAATTCCTCAAAACAGTCCTCATGGTAATACCCAAAACAACCCTCAAGATGATAACACTACATGGATAGATGCTACACAATTTACCACATGGTTGAATCCTCATGACTTCCTACCGAAAGGGTATACCATAGGTCAATCATCATCTCAGCAACCTAGACTCCCTCAACAAGTCCAAACATCTGACGAAGTATCTCAAGACATTGATCAAAATTTGCAAGACCACAAAATCTTAGATGCTATAGATAAACTCTTGGATTCCAATCCAAATCATTTCTTTCATCTACTTGCTAAGAAAGGAGCCAAGTTACCTCAAGACTTTGACACATCTACTCTCAAGGAGCAAGATCCCATAAATGATGCTATCACCATCATGGATAGACCACAAATCACCCCTATCCAAACTATGTCTACCATATCATCACTCATCCTCGATTCACCCTCACATGAGGTTCCTTTCAATCCATTCACCTACAAATACATCAATCCACTTTATCAAGCCCCCACGGGAGAGATATCACTCGGACGTCTTATTGTCCCCATGGAGATTTATCAAACGAATCAAGTAAACCAAACAAACCAAACAAACCCCTTCTTCGCCACATCTACACCTACAACCCCTCAAAATCCTCCACAAATATCACAAGTCCAAACCTCCATCCCTAATATTGTTAGTGCCACTCCTCCACAAGGGGCACAAGTTCAAACCTCCATATCTCATCTTGCTTATGCCATTCCATGGATGTCACAAGTGCCAACTTCCGTATCAAATCTTGCTTATGTCACTCCTCCACAAGTGTCACAAGTCCAAGCACCCATTCCTCAAAACTACTATATCATTCCATCTCAACAACATTCCAACATCACTCCATCTCAACAACATTCCAACAACACTCCACCTCAACAATATTCCAATATCACTCCACCTCAACACTCCAAAAATCAAAACTTCTATATCATTCCACCTCAACAATGCCAAAATCAACATTCTTACACCAGCCCCCCGCAACATTCCCAAAGTCAACACTCCTACATAGCTCCTCCACAAAACCCACCAAACCAACATTTCTACATGAATCCTCCCCAAAATAATCCTCAACATTCTTATGATCCCTACAACACCCAATCATATACATCCAACACCAATCTCTCCTATGGGGCACAACAACCACCACTCTTCAACAAAATCTTGCTCCACAAATAGCCACATCGGATCTTGAGCTCAAGTTTTCAAATCTACAAAAACAAATATCCGATCTTTCACTTGAACACACAAAGAAAACTTTCTCCTTGGAGGAGGTTTGTCCCTATCCTTTTGATAGATCACTACCCATGTTCTCTTTTCCCCCCAACTCTGGCATGCCTAAATTTGACAAATATAAGGGAAAAGGTGATCCAAAAGAGCATCTTAGAGAGTTCTATATTGCTTGCTTAGAGGTTGCACATAATGCCACTTATCTTATGTGCCTCTTCCCTCATAGTCTTGGAGGGAAAACCATAGAATGGTTTTCTCATCTACCCATGGGTATCAAATCATTTAATGAATTGGCTAAAAAGTTTGCAACCCAATTTTCCTACAATACTGAGTATGAGATTTCCATGACAGACTTGTGCAACAATAAACAATGTAATGGGGAAACTTTCATCTCCTTCCTACAAAGATGGAGAAGTATGGCTAGTAAGTTCCCGTGGCCTATCCCAAAAAAGCAACTTGTTAGCATTTTCGTGCAAAATCTCAATCCCAAAATTGGATTTCATTTACAAATCCAATGTTCTACCTCATTTGATGAAATAATTTCTAAGGGGACCAACATTGAAAAAGCCCTCATAGCAAAGGGATTATTCAAAATCTTCAAAGAGACCAAAGATAATCCCCAAACCTTTGATGACAAACCTCAATTTTGGTCCAAAAACAAGAATGTTGTCAGTGATGGTATTGTGGGCACTAAACATGTTCAAGCTCTCCAACCACTAGTCAATCTCCAATAAAAAACTACCTAATCTACTCCTCGGGAGCAACCAAAACAAGACTACCCCTCTAGATGTAGGTTCACTCCTTTGGGGAACATATTGAATCCATCCTTAAGAAACTTGTTCAAAGTGGACTTATCACATTGCTTGAAACTCGTCAATATGATGAACCCACTTGGTACAAAGATAATGAGTATTGCAAGTACCATAGAGTGAAAGGACACAAAACCCCTGGCTGCATGAAGTTGAAAAACTTAATCCAGAATCTCATAGATTGAGGAGAATACAAGGATCCATTTCCTCCCCATGGTAAAGGAACTAACCCTGATAAAGGTAAAAATGTTAATAAAGCTTCCTCTTCTTGTGATTCCATTGTGGGTCATTTTGAAGAAAGTCGAGTGTCCACCCTTACCATCAAAGGCAAAAAACTTGATTGTGTTGTCACTTCTCGTCATGGCCGTGTTACCCTTCGTGGTCCAACAAAAGATACCCCGATCAATTCCGAATACAATATCATAGAACATCTAGGGAAGACTCCTGCACAAATCTCCAATTTAGACCTCCTAAAGTTGTCACCTGTTCACAAGGTAGTGCTTGAAAAAGCCCTAAAAGAGTCATCGGTTCCCAACAACATAGCTGTCACAAATTTTAAAGCCATGATAGGTCACATTGCCTCACCTTACCACATGGTCTTTTCTAATAAGGACCTCCCATCTCATGATCCTTGCCATAATGATGCACTCCATATTGAAGTATTCATCCATCAACTTAAAATCAAACGTATACTTATAGATGGTGGTGTTGGTCTAAACATTTGTTCACTCAAATTGCTAAAAAAACTAGGGTACTCTGAGGATAGCATTAATCCTAAACAATTTATCACTATCAAAGCTTATGATGATGTCGAGCGCTAGTCAAAAGGTGTGATTCATTTGACTATTCAAGTAGGCCCTGTCATATTAGAAACTGTAATAGGTAAAATTTAGATAGAGGGTTTTTGATAGTTTGTTAAGTGTCTATCCTCCTTTCACCATTACATTCAAGGACCTTGGGTCGAGTGGAAATACACTATTAAGCCCTTGATCACTATGAGATGTAGGGAAACTTGGATTTTTATGATTTGATTACCAATTATGCTCAATTCATGCTTAAAACCCTAATTATGCAAATACAGAAGCAAACAAACAAATATCAGAAAGTGCTACTACAGAAAGATGTAAAATGATAGATAAATGTGTACCAATTTTCAAAGTTCAGGAAGCAAAACAGTCGGGGACTAATGAGCGGGCGCCCTAGTCCAGTTCCTTGATTTTTGTTGGGATCTAGGAACTTGATTTGCAACCTATTCCTGTTGTCTTAGAGATTTCTCTGTTGCGGAATTTGGAGGACTAATGAGCGGACGCCTAAGTCCAGGGCCCTATTTTCAACTTTGATCTACAAATCCAACACTTTGCAACACTCTCCTGCAACTCCACTTTTCCTGCTTCTTCAACTTGTAACCTACAACCATAGAAAAATGGGGAGGGGGTTGTGGTGTTTAGAGGCTTGCCTTAGTCAAGCCCTGGAGAGACATTCAAGTCTTTCGAACACCATTGTCAAATAGAGAGTATGTGCCCTTGGGAGGCAGAGGCAAAAACCAAATGATAAATGCTTGAAAACACAAATGATATCACCTTGTAGTGAAGATCTCATGGAAGGAAGAATCTCTTCATGCCATGAGGTGATGGATGCTCAAATCTGCAAATACAAATGAATGCCTAAACATGCTTATATATGCAACTACAAACACTCCCGCCAAGAATTTTGTAATTCAAACTTGTACCATGTCGGCATAGGACCTAAATAATAGTCATAAGCTGGCACTTAAAATTTGGGCCTGACCCAAAATAGGGCAGGACTAGGGCATGGGCACCCAAGTCCCCCCTCCCTATTTTGGGCAGGGTTAAGTTCAAGGGATCCCCCTAGGTCCCATTTATCATGAAACCAAGGGTTAATTTCATCAAGATGTCAAAACATGATGCAAGTTGTCCTAAATGCAGACAAAAGACCTGCGAGCTAAACCTTAGGAGAGAAAAGCCCCCAAGGGGACATTTTCTGACGTTACATTTAGCCCCCACTTTAATGTATGTATAAATGCAAGGCCAATACATGCATTAAAGTACGGTCAACAAACATAGCAAACACGCCAAGCACAGAGAAGACATGCCAGACACATTGAAGACAATGACAGGCATGCAAAACATAGAGAAGACAGTTATAGTCACGCAAAACACGGAGAATACAGTAAATGCATAGAAGAAAGGAATTGTTTCTTTTCTTTTCTTTTTCTCATATATATGAAATGTAGATGCAAGTACAAGAAAGTAAACACACCTCCCACAATGCAGGAAACACTCATCACGTTGGTCTTTAGACTACATATATGGGGCAATACATATGTAAGACACACCAAACCTCCCAAAATGCAGGAAGCACTCATCATGCTAGTCTTTAAACTACATATGGGGCAACAAAAATGCCAAACAAATCAAGCACGCCAAACACACACACTTTGAAGACACAGAGAAAACATGGCAGACAAGTGATGGAGTGTTCCTATTTCTAGGCTCATCACCATCTTAGGCACATTACATGCACACACCGATGATTGGGCTTCGCCACAACAATCGCCGAAGACACACTTAAGGGTTGAGTTAGTCACAGAACCGCTCCCCGCCTCCCGATGAGGACTTTTTGAAAATGACAGGATGGGCACTCTCCGCAAGAGATCCACCACCCCTACCTCCATAGATGGCTTAAGATGATTGATTGATTGATTGATTGCAAACAAACTCATAATGCAGGAGGGACTCATCGCCACCAGTCTTTAAACTGTACCTGAGGACAAGCACATTGCTAACATCTACAACAGATAGCTTACCTTATATATGCCCCTACCTTAAGGTGGTTGATATCAGGTATCGATATCAAGCATGTTAAGGTAGGAAGAAAACACACAAGGGAACACAGGCTCTCACAAAGTCCATGCCCCCTAGAGGTGACATGTACTTTATGATCGCCAAATGTTCCCACAAACACATCCCTGCAAGAAACAAGTTAGTGTCCACATAATCATGATAAACAAAAACATCAATGCATATGATCAACCACACAAAGAGCCAAGGTTATACTATGGATTCAAAGATCGAGGATAACCGTGGGGCTATATCATGAAAATCTCTAAACCAAGTGTCACCAAGGCAAGATTCAAAGACAAACAAAGTGCGCGGAGCAGCAGTATTGTTATAGTTTGTAAGTGAGATAAAAACAACATCAAAATCACTATACAGAAAGCACATAGTGCTTCTACTAGCCAAGCGTTAGATAATGTATTACAACCCCATCGCCATATTAGGAACTAAATCTAATTTTTGATTTCTCACTAAAGGGATACTAGGTCTGCATCAGTATAAATGTTTTTCGTCATCCACCACCTAGATAGAAACACTAGAGGAAGGGAAACAATAAGTAAGAGAGGAGAAACAAGTGTCTTAGGGACAGTCACGTAGGAGGGTGCCCCCAATTCACCAACTACAACGCTATGTCTGTAAGACACAACACACAACAATGAAATCAGAGAGAGGTAATGTAGAAGAATGATGATATAAATAGAAGGTCACAACAGAGGCGGTCTCCTGGTATCCCAGACCTTACAAGAGAATTAGGGGTCATCCTAGGAGGCCTAAACAACACATAACACATCACGGGGGCAACACATCACAAGAGAGATTAAGGGTTAGAGATACTTACCTGTAGGGATCATTGTATCAGATTTTTGAATTTGCGAACCTCTTGGAGAGGTACTCGATCATGTTGAGTGCAAAGTTTGAGTGGTTCTTATGAAAGTCTTGTTTATTATCATATGATGCTTGTTTCTCAAATCCTTGTGTAAATGAGACTTTTTGTTGCTTATGAGGAGGAGAACCACTATTATCTCTAATTGTTGACAATCGTCTTACTCTTTTCTAATTTTTAGCAAGTTTTCGTTGTTGATGCCATCTAAAATAGTAAGAAGAGTCATCTTGTACCATCTCACTCGTCTATATCGGTTGTTCTACTTATTTTTCTGATGCATTTTGGTTATCTCCCAATCCTATATAGGATAATGGAGGAGGAACCTCAGCATAAATCCCATTTCTTCATGGACGAGGTGGGTTATCCAACTTTTCCTTATCCACTTCAATCATACCCACGATGTTATCATATTCCAAGTAATCATCATCAGCTACTTCTACTAAACCTTGTTCCAACATATTGTTATCAGTATGCTTAGGGAAGGGATTGGTGAAGATTTGTAAGTTCTGATTCGGCAAAGCTACCGACTTGTTTCCATTATCATTCATACCCAATACTTATATGACATTCAAATTAATGAGGTCTTGTCTTTCATGTTTAAGATGCATACATCATTCAGTATCATGTCCTTGTGTCTGATGAAAATGACAAAAGGCATTAGCATTGAAGTAAGGTCCTTGTGCTCTACTAGGATTGATAGGCTTAATCGGGGGAAGCTTCAAAATGTTATTACTCACAGCTTGATTCATGATAGAATGATAAGATTTAGATATCGAAGTAAACTTTCTTGGTTGATATGATGCCTTCTTTGGATTAGTGATAGCAGACACATTAGAAAGTTATTTGTATTCAGTCTATTAACCCTGATGAAACTCCTATTATTATTATTATTATTATTCCTCTTAAAGTTGTTTTGTGATAATCCACCCATGGATTGACCAACTTGAGCCGATGAGTTTTGGTTTTCATACTGATTAGACGAAAGTTGATAATCATGAAGGGTGGTGTATAAATGTTGAAAGGAGTTATACTTCATCAAGAGGATCTTATCATGAATATTAGGTTGTAGATTAGTGATAAACACCTTCTGAACATCTTCATATTTTATCTGATATTGAATTTCTATATATAAAGCTTGATACTGACTAATAAATTTAGTTAACTTTTCTTTTAGACCTTGCTTGCAATGAACTAAGTCAATCAAAGAGACTTGAGGTCCAATGTTTGCTTGAAAATATTGTAAAAATTGATCAACTAACTACGAAAAGGAGTGTATTGATTTCGGAGGCAAAGAGCAAAACCATTCTAAAGTAGTATCTTTGAGAGATCGTGGGAAAATTTTTGCCAACAAGTCCTCTTCAAAATAAAAATCACTACACATAGTTGTGAATGCTACCACATGAGTATTAAGATCACCTTTTCCACCATATTTTTCAAAGCGAGGAGTCTCAAACCTTTTGGGCATAGGAGTTCTTAGGATTGCATAGGAAAGGGGATTACGGGCATGATATGTTAGTATATTAGGTTGCAGAGAATTTGTCAAATTTGTTACCTTTTGTTGTAAAGCGATCATGCCCTACAAAAGTTGGTTTAGGATGGCATCATTGGGAGATGTGGTTTGCTACGAGGAATAGGAACCAAAGTGAGGGGGGATTGAGCCTGAGATGTGATAGGTGAAGGTTGTGAATAGGTCAACAGTGGTTGGACATAATGGTAAGTGGAAGGTGGTTGAGAATAGCTATATGTGATGGGAGGTTGAGAATAAGTGGGATAAAGAGGTGGTTGAGAGCAATTATTCATAGAAGAGGTCCCATTAGAAACCAAATTCTGATAATTAAATCCCATAGATTTGTAATTAGTGCCATTAGATACCCCAATACTAGTGGTAGCATTACTACAAGCATTCACATCAGTTGTTAAGATCGTTGATGTAAAGGTAGATATTCCTGTAGTCGGTATAGGTGCTGATA
Source organism: Cunninghamia lanceolata (assembly GCA_027924645.1). Lineage (NCBI taxonomy): Eukaryota > Viridiplantae > Streptophyta > Pinopsida > Cupressales > Cupressaceae > Cunninghamia > Cunninghamia lanceolata. The sequence goes on along the minus strand of BSBN01000326.1, from coordinate 384,943 downwards.
CTTGTGTATGAGATGGTGATAGAGTGTTATTTATTACTTTTACACATTTAGTCACTGGCATAATATTGGTTTGTACAATATGTGCTAAACCACAGATTGCATTAACACCATCTTGTCCTTTTATCATATCTCTTACATGGTGAATCACAGGTATAGCTGCTTCAGCTATCCTCTCAGTTTGCACATATTCTTGGAATTCAGCTAGGTCTTTATCAAGTTTATCTATTTTCTCATCAGATACATGTCCTGTCACCTCAATAGTATCATCAACATCATGAAAAGTTTGATCTTCCATTGTACTTGTGATAGGTGTAATATCTTGTAACATTTGTGTCTCTCCTTTTGTAAAGAAGGTGTTCAATGTACCAACTTCTTCAAGAGAACTAGATCCCATGTGTCTTATGCTTCTTCTTAAAGTAATATTTCTCTTAGGGCAGTGATTTATTAGACTCAAGTAGAACTATACACAAATCTTAGGTGCAAGATATGTTTTAAATGCTTGATTTTTTTGTACTTCTTCAATGCAAATATATGAAAGAAAAGGTGTTGTAAGGATTTTAATCAGGGGAAGCAAATAATATGTCTGATATCAGTCCAATACAACAATAAAACCCTTTACAACACACTTTTGATGCAAATCTAAGATGATGACAAGTTTAAAACCTAGTGAAAATGCCCTAAAATATGTAATTTTTCACCATTTTTCAATCCCAAGACCTAATGAAAGAGGTGCTAAAAGGAATTTTATGAGGTGCAAAAAATAATAGTAATGATATCATTCACCTACAATCATAAAATCTTTTACAACACACTTGGAGTGCAATCTAGGTCAAACCCTAGGGCAAATATAGCAAAAATGTGCAATTTTTCACCAAATTTTCAATATAAGGGCCTGATAAAAAGGTGTTGTAAAGAATTTTAGGAGGGGAAATAGATAATAACCTTGATAACAGCCAATTAATGCAAAAATATTCTTTAGAACATGCCTATAGTGCAAATCTAGAGTGCCAATAAGGTCAAATCTAGTGAAAATCAAGGTTTTTCAAGCCCTAGGTTTTAGATCTTTATGGAAAATTCTATATGAATGTTTTGAAATATGATTTATGATGAAAATTAGTTCCACTCATATTTGAAAATGATTTCCAAACCCTAAGATGCAAAATGCAAGTGTAAATCTAATGAAAAATTGTAAGGAAAGTAGAGGTGCGGAATACAGCTTCCCTAATGTTAATTCAAAAGGGATAACGCAGACAGGTAACTTTCAATTCAAAACCAACAGATGAATACACTAGATTTATGTGGGAAAAACCCTTACGGGTAAAAAACCCACCACCACAATAGAAGCTATCTTTATTACAGTAAACTGAACGATTACAATAAAGATTTCTAGCTCTCTAAGTTCCGGTATCGATTCTCTTTCATTACACAACCGTTTATTCAATCTGTATATCTACAGAATAAACTGTATAATTAAATTGTTTCATCAAAATCATCATTGATTTCAGTCGATAAGATTATATTATCAGTTTACAAGAGCAAAAAACCGTTACACTATTTTTGCCCTAATTGATCATCTTAATTGATCCAACGTTGCTGCCTTCCAACCGTCGCAACGGTTCACATTCCAATGAGACCTTTAGTCCCACATGCATCAATTTGTAGACTTCTCTGCAATTTATATGGCCAACAACTTGATTATACTATCGTCGGCAATTTTGTTGCTGACGATACCAAACCAAAGACCCATCAGCCTAACCCGCTCCATCAGTGATTGGATTGCTTCCTTCACTGATAACACATAGTCTCTGTGATCCCCAAGTTCACTGCCTTTCATCAGAGTGACCTCTGCCATTGGCCCAAACACTTTACACTGCGCCGATGAAGGTTCTCACGCCGATGCCCAAAACTTCGGCAACTTCCATCGGGGTGACCATTCACATCGGAGCGACTACCAAGATCTTGGCCGATGGCCAACCTTATGTCGATAGACATAAGTTATCAGTGAAACCATGCATATTGGCCACAGGCTTCTCACTCTCGCCGATAGTGAAAGTCTGCCCGATAGCTTGTTCCTTTATCAATGTGAACACAACTATTGGTGTAACATTACCAAGATCTGTCGATAGCTTCAGTGTGGCCGATGACTAAGGATAGAATAAGGTTCAAGCAGTAATTTGAGACACATGTTCTCTTCAATCTCCCACTTGTCGAAGAGATTACTGCTACCTCTTAATCCTCACTCAGTTACTGAGAATTATGGGCCCGAAGACCCATTCCATCTGAACACCATTTGAACTTGGCCGTACTCACTGGTTTAGTTAAGGCATCAGCAACATTTTCCAAAGTGTTAACCTTTTCCAACTTCACCTTCCTGTCTTCCACCATATCATGAACAAAGTGATATTAGACATCAATATGTTTTGTCCTAGCATGAAATGTAGGATTCTTCGCCAAACATATAGCACTTTGACTATCACAGTGAATTTATATTTGCCCTACATTAAAACCAACATCAAAACACAACCTCTTCAACCAAACAGCTTCTTGGCATGCACGAGTAGCTTCCATGTACTCTGCCTCTGTTGTGGACAAAGCGACTGTAGCCTACCTCTTGCTCATCCAACTGATAGCACCACCATTTAACGTGAATACATATCCACTGGTGGATCTTCTACTGTCAATGTCCCCTGCCTAATCAGAATCAACATAACCCTGAATGCTTATAGACCTCTGAGATCCAACTGAGTTTCCATGATAGAAAATAGAATAGTCTGAAGTTCCCTTCAAATACCTCATAACTCTTTTCACAGCATCCCAATGTGATCTGCCTGGATTCACCATAAACCGGCTCAAAACTCCCACTACTTGGGCAATGTCTGGTCTGGTAGAGACCATTGCATACATTAAACTGCCAACAACACTTACATAGGGCACTCTTTTCATGTCGTCAATTTCATTCAAAGATTCTGGACAATCTTCAACAGATAGTTTTGTTCCCTACATCACTGGAACAACTAACTGTTTAGAATCACACATATTAAACTTATCAAGAACATTAGTAATATACTTTCTCTGGGTGAGCCAAAGCTTTCTCTTAGATCTGTCCCTTTTGATTTCCATTCCCAGAATGTACTTCGCTGCCCCTAGATTCTTCATTTCAAATTTCAAGGACAACTGAGATTTTAATTCTGAGATCATTCCCTTACCATTACTAATGAACAACATGTCATCCACATACAATGCAATTATAAGAATTCGATCACCATCAGTTTTATAATAAACACAGTGATCAGATTTAGATCTCACATATCCCAAAGATAAAACATACGTATCAAATTTTTGATACCACATCCTGGGAGATTGCTTCAAACCATAAAGAGACTTCTTAAGTTTACATACCAGATGTTCTTTACCTTTTACCACAAAATGCTCTGGCTGGGACATATAAATTTCTTCTTCAAGGTCCCCATGAAGAAATGTTGTTGTCACATCCATCTGCTCAATTTCAAAATCATATGTTGCTGCAAGTGACAACAGAAATCTAATGGATGTCAACTTAGCTACAGGAGAAAAGATTTCTCCATAATCAATACCTTCCTTTTGGGAATACCCCTTAGCAACCAGTCTTGCCTTGTACTTTTCAATACTACCATCTGGACCATATTTCTTCTTAAATACCCACTTACGGCCTACAGGTTTTCTTCCTTCAGGCAAGGGCACTAGATCCCAAGTTCCATTCTTCTCCAATGATGTCATTTCACTATCCATGGCTTCCAACCAAGAATCTAAATCAGGTAAACTAATATCTTCTTTCACAATCCTAGGCTCATCAGTATCAGTAAGTAAAGCATAGGCACAACTTGAATCAAGTACTAAAAATCCATACCTATCTGGTTGTCTCCTTTCACACGTAGACCTCCTCAATGGCTGAGGTGCAGGTTCAGGTTCTTGCTCTAGATCAAAATCTTCGAAGCTACTAGAACTCTCATCTGAATTATCTACACTTGGTGCTTGTTGTTCCTCTTTTACAGGGGTCAGAGGAATAATAACAACACTCTTTTCTTTCTTCTTTTTTGTCTTCTCTGGCTGAGGATCAATAACCAAAGTTTTCAGCTCTCTGAAAATTGCATTCCTGCTGTAATTTACTTTTTCAGTTTCAGGATTCCAAAGCTTGTATCCTTTAACACCGACTCCATAGCCAATAAAGATACATTTGACTACCTTGTAATCCAACTTAGACCTTTTTACCTCAGGAATATGAGCATATGCCTCACAGCCAAAGACACGAAGATGTCTTAGAGAAGGCTTCTTTCTAGACCACGCTTCCATAGGCATCTTATCAACCAATGCCGAAGTAGGAGAACGATTCAACAAGTAACAAGTTGTAGCAACTGCTTCAGCCCAGAACCTTTGTTCAAGACCAGCATAACTCAACATACTTCTTTCTTTCTCCATCAGTGACCGATTCAACCTTTCAGCAACTCCATTTTGTTGTGAAGTATAAGGTGTAGTTTTGTGCCTTTTTATACCATGATCTACATAATACTTATCAAAATCTGTATTGCAATATTCACCACCGTTATCTATTCTCAAGCATTTTATTTTCTATCAGTCTAATTTTCCACAAGAGTTTTAAAATCTTTAAACCGACTGAACACTTATGATTTATTTTTCAAAAAATATACAAAAGCCCTCCTTGAATAATCATCAATAAACAATACGTAGTATCTTGATTTAGACAGAGAAGGAACACCAACTGGACCAAAAACATCAGAATGTACATAGTCCAGAACACCAGAAGATTTATGAGAACTAGAGTAAAAAGAAACATGGTTCTGTTTTCCATATATACAATGTTCACAGAAATCAAACTCCAGATTACAATCAATCAGCCCATCTACCAGGGTTTTGTTCTCCAAGGTTTTTAAACCTTTTTCACCTATGTGACCAAGTCTATGATGCCAGAGCATTGTTTTCTCTGCAAGAAGTTTAACTTCCATAGAGTTTGCATCATGTGTTACAATGGTAGTTTCTTTAGATTTTACAGAGACATTATTACAGCATACTGGTTTTGTATCTAACCTATACAGAGTTCCAATGCGTTCACCCTTTTCCAGTACAATAGACCCTCTAGTCATCTTACAGCCACCATTCACAAAAGTAACTTGCACTCCAACATCATTAAGCTTACTAACAGAAAGTAAATTTCGAGCCAGACCTGGTATGTGAAGAACTCCATTCATTCCCTTTATCCTGCCATCCAGGAACTGGATTCTGACTTGTCCTCGGCCAACAATTTCTAGTGTCGAATCACTTGCCAGGAACACCTTCCCACTAGCATATGGTTCATACTTTGTGAACCACTCTTTGTGAGATGTCATATGAAAAGATGCTCCTAAATCCATTAGCCAAACATCTTCAGATGTAGGGTTGTCAAAGCAGCAATGAAGGCATCAGCATCACTCTAAGAAGAATCGTTGTCAGAAGAGTTCTTCTTCTTCTTCTTTTTCTCCTCTTTACAGTCTCTTTTGATGTGTCCTTTCTGCACAATTCCAACACTTCACCTTGGACTTTGTGCTAGGAGATTTTGATTTCCCCTCTGATTTGGACTTAGACGTGTTCTTCTGCTTGCCTCTTTCCTTTTATCTACCTCGAATAGACAGGGCCTCTTTGGCTGTCTCAGAAGATTTCCTCTGCATCTCTTCAGATAAAAATGAGGTAACAGCTGCTTCAGTTGTAAACGTGGTTGTTCTACTTCCAATAGCCATCACAAGATGATCCCATGAGTCAAGTAAGGAACACAATAGAAGCATACAGTGGTCTTCCTCTTCTATTTTTACACCTACAGACGTCAACTGTGCAACAATCAGATTAAATGTGTTTAGATGGTCTGCTACAGATGCACCTTCATCCATCTTCAGAGAATACAACTTCTTTCTGAGGAACAGTTTATTCACCAAGGACTTGCCCTGGTAAATATCTCCCAACTTCTTCCACAAATCTTTGGCTGACTTCTCTTCATGGACGTTCAATAGAACAGAATCTGCAAGACTTAATCTTATCAGTCCTCTAGCTTTTCTGTCAGCTAGGTCCTAATCTTCTTGCTTCATGCTTGCAGGTTTAACCCTAGACACAGCAATCCAAAGATCTTTGTCGACCAGCAAATCTTCAACCTTAATCTTCCACTACTCAAAGTTTGTGCCATTGAACTTTTCAATGTCTATTTTTCCTGATGTACTTGCCATCCTATTTAACAAAATAGACCTATACAGAACTCCCACTCCCAGAATTAACACAAAAAACCAACCTACCAACAAGGATAACACAACGGGCCAGGCTCTGATACCACTTGTAAGGAAAGCAGAGGTGTGGAATACAGCTTCCCTAATGTTAATTCAAAGGGGATAACACAGACAGGTAACTTTCAATTCAAAACCAACAGATGAATACACCAGATTTACGTGGGAAAAACCCTTACGGGTAAAAAACCCACCACCACAATAGAAGCTATCTTTATTATAGTAAATTGAACGATTACAATAAAGATTTCCAGCTTTCTAAGTTTCGGTATCATTTCTCTTTCAATTACACAACCGTTTATTCAATCTGTATATCTACAAAATAAACTATATAATTAAATCGTTTCATCAAAATCATCATCAATGTCAGTCGATAAGATTATATTATAAGTTTCCAAAAGCAAAAAACTGTTACACTATTTTTGCCCTAACTGATTGTCTCCATTGATCCAATGTCGCTGCCTTCCAACCATCACAACGGTTCACATTCCAGCGAGACCTTTAGTCCCACATGCATCAAGTCGCAAACTTCTCTGCAGTTTATATGGCCAACAACTCGATTATACTATCGTCGGCAATTTTGTTGCTGACGATACCAAACCAAAGACCCATCGGCCTAACCATGAAGCAAATGGACAAATATTAGAAAATACTGCTACAGAAAGATGTAAAAAGACAGATAAATGTGTGCCAATTTTTGAAGTTTGGGAAGCAGAACAATCGGGGACTAATGAGCGGGCGCCCTAGTTTGTTGGTATGTGCCGGACAACTAAGAGGGGGGGTGAATCAGTTGTTTCAAAAACTTAAACACTTTCTGCAATTAAACATTCATCACTTATCCACAATTATTATGATTTAACAATGAGTGCATGAAATCATAAACTTAACAACATATACAACATCAAACACAAGAGACACTGGATTTTACGTGGAAAACCCCAAGGTGGAGAAAAACCATAGAGAGGATTAGCTCTCAATATATATTGCAATCTTGAAATAATGATGTTCAGGCTTGGTCACTCCACGAGCCTAAACATACTAGCTCATTGCCATGAGGAACAACTAGGTCTAGCAAGCTCACTGCCTCAACCCTAAACCTAGCAAGATTACAATAAGGGCTATTAAACCCTGAGGGATGTTAAACCTTACTGGCGGCTCACTGCCAGGCTCACTTCCACGATCAATGACCTTTTATGTCTGTGATTGAAGTATAACAATTCCTCTACTCTACTTTGCTCTTCTTCTTTGCTCTGCCTTTTGGACCTTTCTTATTATCTTTCCATTTTCACTCAAGGACAAATTTTCCATGACTCAACTACAAGTATTTATACACTTTAACAACCTTGGAATGATCATCAAGGTCGGCATCACAACCATCAACCATTGGAACAATCTCCAAGGTTGGCATTACAATCATTTACAAAATAGGTCTTGACCTATTACAACATTATGCAAAGGGGATGAAGTAAAAGTGTACGTAGATCATGCCATACCTTAGCTGGGACTCAAACATGATCTTCCATGCTTCATCATGCTTTCACAATCTTCAAGAGATCTCCAGAATCATTGGGATTAACCAAGTTAGCTAAGACTAGTTACACGCTATAGTATCTGGGAGCAATCTTCAAACACAATATCAATTCCTTAACACAGACAAAAGTCCAGATAGGAACATGATCAGGAGACATCCACAAGCATGTTATAATCATCAGGAGCAACCGCACAACCTTCAACCACTTTACCCATAAGAATCTTCACATCGGAGCACATGAACTTCACGGTCTTCAACTCTCATAAAGGAACGATAGCTTGCGGACCACCAAACCACAAACTATAGGCACTTCTCATCATCCCATACTTCCCTCTAGAACCATAGAGAAAAATAATTTATTGCAGAGGAATGCGGAGCATAATACTTTCTCCCTATCCCAACTGAACTTATAGAAAAAGCAGGTTTCACTCTGGTGAACACAACTCACTCGGATCTTCATGTGGAGGGCTCAAACCTAGAATGTAGCATCCTCAGACATACCTCTAACTTACTTCCAATCCACATACCATGATCTTCAAGAAAAAATAAATGCAGAGCAGTTTACCAGACTATTCTTCAGCATACAACTCACTGTCTATACTGCACTTCTCTGTAACTCACTTGTTTCTTCCGGAGAGGCTAATTTTCTCAATATCCTCAACATACAAAGTTTCTAAACAAGTAATAGAATAAGATACAATTGACACTAATGACAACAAAGATATGTTGACATCAATGACAACACCAATTAGGCACATACTTGCAACAATCTCCCCCTTTTTCATTGATGGCAACATATGATGTGAAAAACTGCAACACCCATATACACGAGATTATCCCCCTTTCTCTTTACACACCTACACTCTTTCTTTCTCCAAGATTCTCCCCCTTTCTCTTTACATGTCTGCACTCTTTGTCTATCTAAGTTTTTCACATTACTTCTCTCCCCCTTTGACATCAATGGCAAAGGGCACATACTTGTACTCTTCTGCTCTGATCTAATCTCTCTTCTAAACTCTTTGACTACTCCCCCTGAGAAGTAGCCCTAAAAAGCATCAATTCGCACCTCTGAGCACCTCTGGACTGATGCACTATTGTGCATCTTAGTTTAGAGTAGGATGGGTGATAACCCCTAACTTTTCTCTGAGATACTCAAAGGTATCCTTATGCAGAGGCTTGGTAAAAATGTCTGCAATCTGATCTTTGGTAGAAACATACTCCAACTTGACTTCACTCTCTGTCACCTTTTCTCTCAAAAAATGATACCTAATGGATATGTGCTTTATCCTTGAATGCATCACTGCATTCTTTGATATGTTTATGGCACTTGTGCTATCACAAAAGATTGTAATTGGATCCTATACACAACTCTGATGTCCTTCAAAGTCTACTTCATCCATAACACTTGAGTGCAACTGCATGCTGTTGCAATGTATTCTGCTTTTGTAGTAGACAAGGCTATTGAATCTTGTTTATTGCTCAACCAAGATACTAACCTCTTTCACAAGAAGAATGCACCTCCACTTGTACTTTTTATGTCATCCACATCTCCAGCCCAATCTGCATTAGTATATGCACTGAGAGTAAAGTCATAGTCCTTAGGGTACCACAAACCATAATCCATTGTACCTTTTAAATATCTCAAAATTCTCTTGACTGCCATCACATGTGATTCCTTGGGTTCTACTTGAAATCTTGCCACAAGACATGCTACATGCATTATGTCAGGTCTAGTTTGAGTCAAATAAAGTAATCCTCCAATCATAGATCTATACCTTTTCTGTTCTGCCATGGGTGAGTTATCATCTTTACTCAACTTACAACCAGTTATCATAGGTGTGTAAACTGGTTTGGAGTCTTCCATCCCAAATTTCTTTAACAACTCTTTCACATACTTAGACTGAGAAATGAAGATACCTTTATTTGATTGACTTATTTGTAGACCTAAAAAGAAGTTCATCTCTCCAAACATGGACATTTCAAATTCACTTTACATTTCTCCAACAAAAACTGAGCACATACCTTCATTGCCTCCAAAAATAATATCATCAACAAAAGCTACAACAATTAGGGTTTGTTCATCATTGATCTTGAAGTAGAGATTGTTATCTGTGGTACCTTTACTTAACCCTATATTTATCAGATACATGTCCAACCATGCATACCATGCCCTAGGATCTTGTTTTAATCCATACAAAGCTATCTTCAATCTGCATACCATGTCACCCTGATCTGATGACTAAAATCCTTCCGGTTGTTCAATATAGACTTCCTCTTCCAACTCTCCATTTAAGAAAGCAGACTTCACATCCATTTGAGAAACCTTGAAATCTTTGTATGCTACAAAAGCCAAAAACATCCTTATTGCTTCAATCCTTGCCACTGGAGCAAACGTTTCTTCAAAGTCTATTCCTTCAACTTGAGCGTATCCTTTGCATACCAACCTTGCTTTGTTTCTTACCACTTCACCATTCTCATTCATCTTGTTTCTAAAGACCCACTTTGTGCCAATTACATTCTTATCTGCTAGTCTGGGAATAAGATCCCAACTTTGATTCTTCTCTATCTGTATCAATCCCTCTTCTATAGCCTTTGCTCAATTCTCATCTTTGCAAGCCTCATCCAAAATTTTAGGTTCAATCTTGGAAATTAGATGAAAATTTACTTGTTCCTCTACAACTTTTCTTCTGGTTAGGATCCCTTTGCTCTTATCTCCTATGATTTGATCTTTAGAATGACTGAGTCTTACATACCTTAGAGTTTTGGTAGCACTTACCGCAGCTTGTTCTTCTTCATTTGAGTTGTCTTCATGCTGCACCACTTCTGAAACATCTAGATCATCTGACTCATATTCACTTGATTCTGAAGACCTTTCCTTACATTCATCAACTTTAACATTTGCACTTTCAATGATCTTATTCAGCCTCTTATTATAGCACCGATAGGCCTTGCTCTTAGTGGAGTAACCAAGGAAGATTCCTTCATCACATCTACCATCAAACTTGCCTAAATCTTCTTCTCTTTTGATATAATATTTGCTACCAAAAACTTTGAAATATTTCATAGTAGGAACTTTACCATGCCACTATTCATAAGGATTCTTTGAATTGTTACCTTTTACTTGAACTTTGTTTAGGATATATACAGCGGTGTGAATTGCCTCTCTTTGATATGCTTCCAGAAGATGATCTTCCTTCGTCATGGTTCTAGAAGCTTCTTGAACTATTCTATTTTTCCTTTCAACAACTCCATTTTGTTGTGGAGTTCTGGGTGTAGATAGCTATCTCTTTATTCTATGTTATTCACAAAAGAAATTGAATTCATTTGATGTGAACTCTCCTCCTCTATCAGACCTTAAGCATTTGATTTTCAAATCCATCTCATTTTCAACCATTGCCTTAAATGCCTTGAACTTATCTAAAGCTTCAGCTTTCTCTTTCAAAAAGGTGACCCAAGTCATTCTAGAATAATCATTAATAAGCAACATGAAATACATGTCTCCCTACAAACTTCTTACTCTGGTAGGTCCACACAAATCTGTATGCACTAGCTCAAGTAGTTCTCCAACTGATTGGTCCTTGCTTTTGAAACTTGTTCTTGTTTGTTTCTTAAATTGACACTCCTTGTAAATAGGATTAGCAAGCTTCACAAGCTTAGGTAGATCTCAAATAGCCTGTGCAGTACTTATCTTCATAATATTATCAAAATTTATGTGACACAACCTTCTATGCCAGAACCAACTCTCATCAGTCTAAGTCAACAAGCAATAGTTATCAGTTCCTTTCAAGTGATAGATATTACCTCTGGTCTTTTGACTATTCCAGAGCTTTCCCTGATCTTGCATCCATTATCCTTGAAGCTTAAATCATAGCCCTTGTCACACATCTGACCCACACTCAAAAGATTGTGCTTTAATCCTTTAGCACACAAGACATCTTCAGTATTATGCTTGCCATTAAAAGAAATAGATCCTTTCCCACAAATCTTACCAGTTGTATCATCTCCAAATCTAACCAGTCCACCATCATTTCTTTCCAAACTCACAAACTTACTTTTGTCACCAGTCATGTGGCGAGAGCAGCCACTATCAATAACCCATTCATCCTTGTCCTTAATGACTTGAGCAGCCAAAGCACTTTCCATTGGTTTTTCTTCTTTCACACAACTAGTAGAATTAATAGACACGGGATCTTCCTTAATAGCAACAAATAAGCATTCATTTCCAGAGGTACTAGCATTATCTAGTTCACCATTATCTGATACTTCTTCATCATCATCAAAATCTTCAACATAATAACACTTATTTTGGGTCCTAGGCCTATTCTCATATCTTCTATTTCTTTCAATTCTTTTAGGACATTTGGAAGCAAAATGACCTACTTTACCATAGGAAAAACATTTGAAAGGTAATTTTCCTTTATACTTACCAGATTCTCTTTGCAGTCTATCCACAAAGTTGGCTTCAATTTCATCAAACTCGTCATCGGATTCTACCTTGTACTTTTCTGATCTGGAAGATCTTCTAGGAGTATTGGCTTTGAAGGCCATCTCAACTTTCAGTAGAGCATCACCAAACTCTCTCATTTCAAAGCTAGTAAGATTACCAAGCAGCTGATCCCTGTCAACCATTTTTACTTGCATGAATTCTTCAATTGCGCCTACCTTGTGACAGTAGGACTTGGGCAGAGATCTGAGAATTTTCATAACAACTTCCTTTTCGTCGAGAGTTCCCCCTATGGCTTTTATCCCTGTGACAAGTTCATCAACTCCTTGCATAAAGGCTGATATGTTTTCATCATCATTCATCTTCAAACTTTCATATTTCAGTTTCAGACTTTGTAACTTGGCTTCCTTCACAGAATCATCTCCTTCATATAGATTTTTCAACTTTTCCCATACCTTATTTACAATTTCAAGATTCACAACTTTCATCAATATTGAGTTAGTTAATGAGCTTAGCAGAGCATCTTTTGCCTTGACATCTATCTCATATTCTTTGATTTCATCTTTAGTCATCAGACCATTTTTAGGTATGGTGTATTATGTTTCTGCAGATTTCCATACTTTGTAAACAAGACAAAGAAGATGGCTTTTCATCCGAGCCTTCCAGAGAACATAATTCATTCCATCAAAATGCAACGCTTCCTTGTAAAACATTTTGGATCTTCCTCAAGCTGTTAAACTTTCTTTAGAGGATCTTGGCTCTTATACCAATTGTTGATATGCGCTAGACAACTGAGATGGGGGTGAATCAGTTGTTTCAAAAACTTAAACACTTTCTGCAATTAAACATTCATCACTTGTCCACAAATATTATGATTTAACAATGAGTGCATGAAATCAGAAACTTAACCACAGGTACAACATCAAACACAAGAGACACCAAATTTTACGTGGAAAAACCCAAAGTGGGGAAAAACCACGGAGAGGATTAGCTCTCAATATATATTGCAAACTTGAAATAATGATGTATAGGCTTGGTCACTCCATGGGCCTAAACATACTGGTTCACTGCCATGAGGAACAACTAGGTCTAGCAGGCTCACTACCTCAACCCTAAACCTAGCAAGATTACAATAAGGGCTGTTAAACCCTGAGGGCTATTAAACCCTACTAGAGCCTCACTACCATGATCAACACCTTTTTATGTCTGTGATTGAAGTATAACAATTCCTCTGCTCTGCTCTGCTCTTCTTCTTCTCTACTATGCCTCTTCTCTGCTCTGCCTTTTAGACCTTTCTTATTATCTTTCCATTTTCACTCAAGGACAACTTTTCCACGACTCAACTACAAGTATTTATACACTTCAACAACCTTGGAATGATCATCAAGGTCGGCATCAGAATCATCAACCATTGGAACAATCTCCAAGGTTGGCATTACAATCATTTACAAAATAGGTCTTGACCTATTACAACATTATGCAAAGGGGATGAAGTAAAAGTGTACGCAAATCACACAATGCCTTAGCTAGGACTCAAACATGATCTTCCATGCTTCATCATGCTTTCACAATCTTCAAGAGATCTCCGCAATCATTGGGATTAACTAAGTCAGCTAAGACTGGTTACACGCTACATTATCTAGGAACAATCTTCAAACACAATCTCAATTCCTTAACACGGACCAACATCCAGATAGGAACATGATCAGGAGACATCCACAAGCCCGTTATAATCATCAGGAGCAACCACACAACCTTTAACCACTTTACCCATAAGAATCTTCACACTGGAACACATGAACTTCACTGTCTTCAACTGTCATAAAGGAAAGATAGCTTGTGGACTACTAAACCATTGCAACTATAGGCACTTATCATCATCCCATACTTCCCTCTAGAACTGTAGAGAAAAATACTTTATTGTGGAGGAATGCGGAGCATAATACTTTCTCCTTGTCCCAAGTGAACTTACAGAAAAAGCAGGTTTCACTCTGGTGAACACAACTCACTTAGATCTTCATGTGTAGGGATCAAACCCAGAATGTAGCATCCTCAGACATACCTCTAACTTACTTCCAATCCACAGACCTCGGTCTTCAAGAAATAATAAATGTGGAGTAGTTTACCGGACTGTTCTTCAGCATACAACTCACTGTTTGTACTGCACTTCTCTGTAACTCGCTTGTTTCTTCCAGAGAGGCCAATTTCTCAATATCCTCAACATACAAAGCTTCTAAACAAGTAATAGAATAAGATACAGTTGAAACCAATGACAACAAAGATATGTTGACATCAATGACAACACCAATTAGGCACATACTTGCAACAATCTCCCCCTTTGTCATTGATGGCAACATATGATGTGAAAAACTGCAACACCCATCAAGACAAGATTCTCCCCCTTTCTCTTTACACACCTGCACTCTTTCTTTCTCCAAGATTCTCCCCCTTTCTCTTTACACATTTGCACTCTTTGTCTATCTAAGTTTTTCACATTTCTTCTCTCCCCTTTGACATCAATGGCAAAGGGCACATACTTGCACTCTTCTGCTCTGATATAATCTCTCTTCTGAACTCTCTAATTACTCCCCCAGAGAAGTAACCCTAAAAATCATCAATCCAGACCTCTAAGCACCTCTGGATTGATGCACTATTGTGCATCTTAGTTTAGAGGAGGAGGGGTGATAATCCCTAACTTTTCTCTGAGATACTCAAAGGTATCCTTATGCAGAGGCTTGGTAAAAATGTCTGTAATCTAATCTTTGGTAGAAACATACTCCAACTTCACTTCATTCTCTATCATCTTTTCTCTCAAAAAATGATACCTAATGGATATGTGCTTTATCCTTGAATGCATCACTGCATTCTTTGATATGTTTATGGCATTTGTATTGTTACAAAAGATTGCAATTGGATCCTCATACACAACTCTGATGTCCTTCAAAATCTACTTCATCCATAACACTTGAGTGCAACTGCATGCTGCTGCAATGTATTCTACTTCTGCAGTAGACAGGGATATGGAATCATGTTTATTGATCAACCAAGATACTAACCTTTTTCCCAAGAAGAATGTACCTCCACTTGTACTTTTTCTGTCATCCACATCTTCGGCCCAATCTACATTAGTATATGCACTGAGAGTAAAGTCATAGTCCTTAGGGTACCACAAACCATAATCCATTGTACCTTTTAAATATCTCAAAATTCTTTTGACTGCCATCACATGTGATTCCTTGGGTTCTGCTTGAAATCTTGCCACAAGACATACTGCATGCATTATGTCAGGTCTGGTTTGAGTTAGATAAAGTAGTCCTCCAATCATAGATCTATATCTTTTCTAGTTTTCCATGGGTGAGTTATCATCTTTACTCAACTTACAACCAATTATCATAGGTGTGCAAACTCGTTTGGAGTCTTTCATCCCAAATTTCTTTAACTCTTTCACATACTTAGACTTAGAAATGAAGATACCTTTATTTGATTGACTTATTTGCAGACCTAAAAAGAAGTTCATCTCTCCAAACATGGACATTTCAAATTCACTTTGCATTTCTCCAACAAAAACTGAGCACATACCTTCATTGCCTCCAAAATAATATCATCAACAAAAACTACAACAATCAAGGTTTGTTCATCATTGATCTTGAAGTAGAGATTGCTGTCTGTAGTACCTTTACTTAATCCTATCTATATCAGATACCTGTCCAACCGTGCATACCATGCCCTGGGAGCTTGTTTTAATCCATACAAAGCTATCTTTAATCTTCATACCATGTCACCCTGATCTGATGATTGAAATCCTTCAGGTTGTTCAATATAGACTTCCTATTTCCAACTCTCCATTTAAGAAAGCAGACTTCACATTCATTTGATAAACCTTGAAATATTTGTATGCTACAAAAGCCAAAAACATCCTTATTGCTTCAATCCTTGCCACTGGAGAAAAAGTTTCTTCAAAGTCTATTCCTTCAACTTGAGCGTATCCTTTGCATACCAACCTTGCTTTATTTCTTACCACTTCACCATTCTCATTCATCTTGTTTCTGAAGACCCACTTTGTGCCAATTACATTCTTATCTGCTAGTCTGGGAACAAGATCCCAAGTCTGATTCTTCTCTATCTGCAAAAATCCCTCTTCCATAGCCTTTGCTCAATTCTCATCTTTGCAAGCCTCATCCACAGTTTTAGGTTCAATCTTGGAAATCAAACAGAAATTTACTTGTTCCTCTGCAAATTTTCTTCTGGTTAGGATCCCTTTGCTCTTATCTCCTATGACTTGATCTTCAGAATGACTGAGTCTTACATACCTTGGAGTTTTGGTAGCACTTACCGCAGCTTGTTCTTCTTCATCTGAGTTGTCTTCATGCTGCACCACTTCTGAAACATCTAGATAATCTGACTCATATTCACTTGATTATGAAGACCTTTCCTTACATTCATCAACTTTAACATTTGCACTTTCAATGATCTTATTCAACCTCTTATTATAGCACCGGTAGGCCTTGCTCTTAGTGGAGTAACCAAGGAAGATTCCTTCATCACATCTAGCATCAAACTTGCCTAAATCTTCTTCTCTTTTGATATAAAATTTACTACCAAAAACTTTGAAATATTTCATAGTAGGAACTTTACCATGCCACAATTCATAAGGATTCTTTGAACTGTTACCTTTTACTTGAACTCTGTTTAGGATATATACAACGGTGTGAATTGCCTCTCTCCAATATGCTTCCAGAAGATGAGCTTCCTTCATCATGGTTCTAGTAGCTTCTTGAACTATTCTATTTTTCCTTTCAACAACTCCATTTTGTTGTGGATTTTTGGGCGCAAATAGCTATCTCTTTATTCCATGTTCTTCACAAAAGAAATTGAATTCATTTTATGTGAACTCTCCTCCTCTATCAAACCTCAAGCATTTGATTTTCAAATCCATCTCATTTTCAACCATTGCCTTAAATGCCTTGAACTTATCTAGAGCTTTAGATTTCTCTTTCAAAAAGGTGACCCAAGTCATTCTAGAATAATCATCAATAAGCAACATGAAATACCTGTCTCCTTGCAAACTTCTTACTCTGGTAGGTCCACACAAATCTGTATGCACTAGCTCAAGTAGTCCTCCAACTGATTGGTCCTTGATTTTGAAACTTGTTCTTGTTTGTTTCCCAAATTGACACTCCTTGCAAATAGGATTAGTAGGATTCACAAGCATAGGTAGATCTCTAATAGCCTATGTAGTACTTATCTTCATAATATTATCAAAATTTATGTGACACAACCTTCTATGCCATAACCAACTCTCATTAGTCTAAGTCAACAAGCAATAGTTATCAGTTCCTTTCAAGTGATAGATATTACCTCTCGTCTTCTGATTGTTCTGGAGATTTCCTTGATCTTGCATCCATTGTCCTTGAAGCTTAAATCATAGCCCTTGTCACACATCTGACTCACGGTTAAAAGATTGTGCTTTAATCCTTTCACATACAAGACATCTTCAGTATTACGCTTGTTGTCAAATGAAATAGATCCTTTCCCACAAATCTTACCAGTTGTATCATCTCCAAACCTAACTAGTCCACCATCATATCTTTCCAAACTCACAAACTTACTTTTGTTACCAGTCATGTGGTGAGAGCAGCCACTATCAATAACCCATTCATCCTTGTCCTTAATGACCTGAGCAACCAAAGCACTTTCCACCGGTTTTTCTTCCTTCACATAGCTAGTAGAATTAATAGACATAGGATCTTCCTTAATAGCAACAAACAAGCATTCATTTCCAGAGGTACTAGCATTATCTAGTTCACCATTATCTGATACTCCATCATCATCAAAATATTCAACATAATAACACTTCTTTTGGATCCTAGGCCTATTCTCGTATCGTCTTCTATTTCTTTCAATTCGTTCAGGACATCTGTAAGCAAAATGACCTGCTTTACCATAGGAAAAACATTTGAAAGGTAATTTGCCTTTATACTTATCGGATCCTCTTTGTAGTCTATCCACAAAGTTGGCTTCAATTTCATCAAACTCATCATTAGATTCTACCTTGTACTTTTCTGATCTGGAAGTTCTTCCAGGAGTACTGGCTTTGAAGGCCCTCTCAACTTTTGGCAAAGCATCACCAAACTCTCTCATTTCAAAGGCAATAATCTTACCAAGCAGCTGATCCCTATCAACTATTTTTACTTGCATGAATTCTTCAATTATGACTACCTTGTGACAGTAGGACTTGGGCAGAGATCTGAGAATTTTCATAACAACTTCCTTTTCGTTGAGAGTTCCCCCTATGGCTTTTATCCCTGTGACAATTTCATCAACTCTTTTCATAAAGGCTGATATGTTTTCATCATCATTCATCTTCAAACTTTCATATTTTAGTTTTAGACTTTGTAACTAGGCTTCCTTCATAGAATCATCTCCTTCATATAGATTTTTTAACTTTTCCCATACCTTATTTGCAGTTTCAAGATTCACAACTTTCATCAATATTGAGTCGATTAATGAGCTTAGCAGAGCATCCTTTGCCTTGACATCTATCTCATATTCTTTGATTTCATCGTCAGTTGTCAAACCATTTTGAGGCATGGTGTATTCTATTTCTGTAGCTTTCCATACTTTGTAACCAAGACAAAGAAGATGGTTTTTCATCCGAGCCTTCCAGAGAACATAATTCGTTCCATCAAAATGTGGCACTTCCTTGTAAGACATTTTAGATCTTCCTCAAGATGTTAAACTTTCTTCAGAGGAACTTGGCTCTGATACCAATTGTTGATATGCACCAGACAACTGAGAGGGGGGGTGAATCAGTTGTTTCAAAAACTTAAACACTTTATGCAATTAAACATTCATCACTTATCCATAATTATTATGATTAAACAATGAGTGCATGAAATCATAAACTTAACCACAGATACAACATCAAACACAAGAGACACCAGATTTTACATGGAAAACCCCAAGGTGGGGAAAGACCACGAAGAGGATTAGCTCTCAATATATATTGCAATCTTGAAATAATGATGTTTAGGCTTGGTCACTCCACAGGCCTAAACATACTGGC
Source organism: Cunninghamia lanceolata (assembly GCA_027924645.1). Taxonomy (NCBI): domain Eukaryota; kingdom Viridiplantae; phylum Streptophyta; class Pinopsida; order Cupressales; family Cupressaceae; genus Cunninghamia; species Cunninghamia lanceolata. Next base: position 365,603 of record BSBN01000326.1, on the reverse strand, counting down.
TCACTGCCATGAGGAACAACTAGGTCTAGCAAGCTCACTGCCTCAACCCTAAACCTAGCAAGATTACAATAAGGGTTGTTAAACCGTGAGGGCCATTAAACCCTACTGGCAGCTCACTGCCACAATCAACACCTTTTTATGTCTATGATTGAAGTATAACAATTGCTCTGCTCTGTTCTTCTTCTTCTCTGCCCTACCTTTTGGACCTTTCTTATTATCTTTCCATTTTCGTTCAAGGACAATGTTTCCACGACTCAACTACAAGTATCTATACATTTCAACAACCTTGGAATGATCATCAAGGTTGGCATCACAATCATCAACCATTGGAACAATCTCTAAGGTTAGCATTACAATCATTTACAAAATAGGTCTTGACCTATTATAACATTATGCAAAGGGGATGAAGTAAAAGTGTACATGGATCACACCATGCCTTATCTAGGAAACAAACATGATCTTCCATGCTTCATCATGCTTTCACAATCTTCAAGAGATCTCCGCAATCACTGGGATTAACCAAGTCGGCTAAGACTGGTTACACTCTATATTATCTAGGAACAATCTTCAAACACGATCTCAATTCCTTAACATGGACCAAAGTCTAGTTAGGACCATGATCAGGAGACATCCACAAGCACGTAATAATCATCAGGAGCAACCACACAACCTTTAACCACTTTACCCATAAGAATCTTCACACTGGAACACATGAACTTCACTGTCTTCAACTGTCATAAAGGAAAGATAGCTTGCAGACCACCAAACCATGAACCATTGCAACTGTAGGAACTTATCATCATCCCAGACTTCCCTCTAGAACCATAGAGCAAAATACTTTATTGCAGAGGAATGTGGAGCAGAATACTTTCTCCTTGTCCCAATTGAACTTACAGAAAAAGCAGGTTTCACTCTGGTGAACATAACTCACTCAAATCTTCATGCAAAGGGCTCAAACCTAGAATGTAGCATCCTCAGACATACCTCTAACTTACTTCCAATCCGTAGACCATGATCTTCAAGAAATAATAAATGTGGAGCAGTTTATCAGACAGTTCTTCAGCGTACAACTGACTGTATGTACTGCACTTGTCTGTAACTCACTTGTTTCTTCTGGAGAGGCTAATTTTCTCAATATCCTCAACTTACAAAGCTTCTAAACAAGTAATAGAATAAGATACAATTGACACCAATGACAACAAAGATATGTTGACATCAATGACAACACCAACTAGGCACATACTTGCAACAATCTCCCCCTTTGTCATTGATGGCAACATATGATGTGAAAAACTGCAACACCCATCAAGACAAGATTCTCCCCCTTTCTCTTTACACACCTGCACTCTTTCTTTCTCCAAGATTCTCCCCCTTTATCTTTACACATCTGCACTCTTAGTCTATCTAAGTTTTTCACATGACATGTCTCCCCCTTTGACATCAATGGCAAAGGGCACATACTTCCATTCTTCTACTCTGATCTAATCTCTCTTCTAAACTCTTTGATTACTCCCCCTGAGCAGTAGCCCTAAAAATTATCAATCCAGACCTCTGAGCACCTCCAAACTGATGCACTATTGTGTATCTTAGTTTAGAGCAGGAGGGGTGATAACCCCTAACTTTTCTCTAAGATACTCAAAGATATCCTTATGCAGAGGCTTGTTAAAATTGTCTGCAATCTGATCTTTGGTAGAAACATACTCCAACTTGACTTCATTATCTGTCACCTTTTCTCTCATAAAATGATACCTAATGGATATGTGCTTTGTCCTTGAATGCATCACTACATTCTTTGATATGTTTATGGCACTTGTGTTGTCATAAAAGATTGCAATTGGATCTTCATACACAACTCTGATGTCCTTCAAAGTCTACTTCATCCATAAAACTTGAGTGCAACTGCATGCTGCTGCAATGTATTCTGCTTCTATAGTAGACAGGGATATTGAATCCTATTTCTTGTTTAACCAAGATACTAAACTTTTTCCCAAGAAGAATCCACCTCCACTTGTACTTTTTTATCATCCACATCTCTGGCCCAATTTTCATCAGTATATGCACTGAGAGTAAAGTCACAGTCCTTGGGGTACCACAAACCATAATCCATTGTACCTTTTAAATATCTCAAAATTCTCTTGACTACCATCACATGTGATTCATTGGGTTCTACTTGAAGTCTTGCCACAAGACATACTACATGCATTATGTCAGGTCTAGTTTGAGTCAGATAAAGTAATCCTCCAATCATAGATCTATATCTTTTATGGTCTGCCATGGGTGAGTTATCATCTTTACTCAAATTACAACTACTTATCATAGGTGTGCAAACTAGTTTGGAGTCTTCCATCCCAAATTTCTTTAACAACTCTTTCACATACTTAGATTGAGAAATGAAGATACCTTTATTTGATTGACTTATTTGCAGACCTAAAAAGAAGTTCATCTCTCCAAACATGGACATTTCAAATTCACTTTGCATTTCTCCAACAAAAACTAAGCACATACCTTAATTGCCTCCAAAAATAGTATCATCAACAAAGAAATTTGGGATGGAAGGCTCCAAACCAATTTGCACACAAAGATATGTTGACATCAATGACCACCAATTAGGCACATACTTGCAACATAGTCCGGTGCCTTGATTTTTGTGAGGATCTGGGAACTTGATCTGCAACCTATTCCTGATGTCTTAGAGATTTCTCCGTTGTAGAATCTAGAGGACTAATGAGCGAGCACTAGAGTCTAGGTCCCTATTTTCAACTCTGGTATGCAAATCTGACACTCTGCAACACTCTCCTACAACTCCACTTTTCCTGCTTCTTCAACCTATAAAATGGGGAGGGGGTTATGGTGTTTAGAGGCTTCCCTCAGTCAAGCCTCAAAAAGACATTCAAGTCTTTCAAACACCGTTTTCAGATAGAGAGGGCATGCCCTTGGGAGGCAAAGGCAAAAACCAAATGATAAATGCTTGAAAAAACAAATGATATCACATTGTAGTGAAGATCTCATAGAAAAAAGAAGCTCTTCATGCCATGAGGAGATGGATGCTCAAATCTGCAAATACAAACACATAAACAACACAAATCTGAACTTGCTACACAACGAATGCCTTGAATCACTTTCAAAATGCCAATGCTCATGAAATTTCCATGTAATGATCATCTAGTTTACAAATGAATGCATGAACATGCGTATATATGCAACTACAAATACTCCCGCCAAGAATTTCATAATTCAAACTTACCATGTTGGCAGTGGACCTAAATAATAGTCACAAGCCGATAGTTAAAATTTGGGCCTGACCCAAAATAGGGAAGGGCTAGGGCGCGGACGCCCAAGTCCCCCCTCCCTATTTTTGGCAGGGTTAAGTTCAAGAGATCCCCCTAGGTCCCATTTATCATGAAACCCAAGGTTCATTTCATTGGGATGTCAAAATATGATGCAAGATGTCCTAAATGCAAATAAACAACACAGGAGCTAAATCTTAGGAGGGAAAAGCCCCCAAGGGGACATTTTCTGACATTACAAAAATAAGATGCCATGTATTGGACCTTGATCTTCCATATAATATCATCCTAGGTCACCCATGGATCCATACCATGTAGGTTGTACCCTCTACGTACCATCAATTTCTCAAGTTCCCATTCAATGGTACTGAAATCACAATCCCTGGAGACCCTAATCTGTTTGAGTTTATGCCACGCCATGTAAGGGCATTATCAAAATAGTAACTAAATCCCAAATCAAGGTCTGATACAAGGACATAGGATTTGACAAATACGACATCTCAAAATATTGTTGTGTGGGGAGGATCCCTCTCTCCCAAAATCATATGGCAAACCACCCATAGCAAAGGTCACTAAAAAGGCAAAGATACCAACTTCCCTAACAACATTCACTCATGAGGTCTTTCTAGAAGAAGTATCTATTGAAGATATCTCCTCATGGATATTCCAAGAAAAGGATCTAGTCACATTACCTATCACACAATATGGTATAGGCCTACGAATTATCAAAAACATGGGATATAAAGGCAAAGGTGGTCTCAAAAAACATGGTCAAGGAAATCTCAAGCCTATCATTGTGACTAAGCATAACAAAAGATGGAGATTAGGATACGGTAAGGAGGTACCACGTTCCTTAGACATCGAATTTATTCTCCACAAGGTAGCAAAAGCTTTTCCTGTAGTTTCGATCTCTGAAGAGGATACTATCTATGACTCTTGCCTACACCTCACAGACTTATTCCAAGAAACCTCAATATTCATTATATCATCCATCTCACTCACCTCCAACACAAACACCCAGAACCTATAACACATCTACCCTGAATTCATTGATTGGGAGCAACAAGAGGCCCTTGTTCTTGATATCTTTCAGAATGATGAGGCCATAGCAAAATTCATGAGACTCCTGGATGGTATACCACTTGGAGATCATAAATATGGATTTAGATTAAATGGCATACTTTGGTGAGAAGGCCAAATCCTCCAGTCGCAAAAGTCAAAATAAAATAAATAGATCCCTAGGTGAAAACCACAATGTGGCACCTCCTAGTCATAAAAAAGTAAAAACAAAGGACGTATCCAATAGTGAAAACCTCTCTGAGGTGCATGAGGATGGAGGATTTGACCTTACCTTACCTACAAAGTATTAAGAAAAATTTGCTCTCTTGGTAGAAGACTCACAAGAGATTAATCTAAGCACAGTTCAGAATCCTAAAATCACATTCCTAGCAGCTTCACTATCAGAACAAGAAGGGAAGGACTTCACAAAATTCTTCTTGCAAAGGACAATAAATTTCACTTGATCATATGTTGACATGCCTGGGTTGGACCCTTCACTAGTGGTTCATCATCTAGTAGTCTCTCCAAATGCCAAGCCCATTAGACAAAAGCTTCGCAAGATGCATCCACAAATAGCATTATTGGTAAAAGCAAAGCTTGAGAAATTGCTAGATGCAAAATTCATACGACCTATTTATTATATAGAGTGGGTCTTCAACCTTGTACATGTTGCCAAACCAAATGGGGGCATCCACATTTACACAGACTTCAGAGATCTCAATAAAGCATGTCCAAAAGATGACTTTTCACTACCAAACATTGATATCATTGTGGATTTGACCGTAAGTCACAAAATGCTTTCCCTAATGGATGGTTTCTTCGGATACAATTAGATTATGATAGCACTAGAAGACCAACATAAAACAACTTTTGCATGTCCTTGGGGTACCTACTATTGGCAAGTCATGCCTTTTGGTCTAAAGAATGCAGGAGCTACCTATCAGAGAGCAATGATAGTGATATTTCATGACCTTTTTCATACTATTATGGAAGGCTATGTCGATGATATATTGGGAAAATCTAAGACTAGGGGAAATCATCTACAGGTTCTAGGACATATATTTGACAAACTAGACAAATACCAAGTGAGGCTCAATCCTAAGAAATGTGTCTTTGGTGTCACTTCAGGGAAATTGTTGGGGTACATTATATCTCGCAAAGGAATTGAAGTGGATCCAGCTAAGGTCAAAGCTATACTTGAAATGCCTCCACCCAAGAATCTAAAAGCACTAAGGAGCCTTAAAGGGAGATTACAATCCATTAGACAATTTATTTCACAGCTAGCAGATAAATGTCAACCATTTCTACACTTGCTCCGCAAGGATGTCTCATTTCGATGGGATAGTAAGTGTCAACAGGCATTTGATCAACTCAAAGAATATCTAGCTACACCTCCAGTTTTGGTTCCACAATGCCAGATAGACCTTTACTCTTGTATATCTCTACTACATCCGCAGCATTAGGTGCTCTCCTAGCACAACATGATGAGTCAGGAAAAGAACAAGCAGTCTACTATATCAATCATACCTTGGTTGGCTATGAGCTTAATTATACTTCCATGGAGAGAGCATGTCTAGAAGTAGTGTTTGCTTCCCAAAAGTTGCGACATTACATGTTAAACCAACACAAGCTTATTTCTAAAATTCATCCATTAAAATAACATTTATCCAAGGCAGCCCTCACTGGTAGACTAGCTAAATGGGTCATGATTTTGAGCGAGTTTGACATAGAGTATGTTGATAAAAAAGCTATCAAAGGACAAGTTATTACAGATCAATTATTAGAGGTTCCTATAATAGATATAAACCTATGCTTTCTGACTATTTAGATGAAGGGATATTCAATCTTTCTACCTCAGTCGAATGGAAACTATACTTTGATGGTTCCTACACAACATGGTTCAGGAGCAGGAATCCTCTTTGTTACAGCACAGAATGATTATAATCCAAAGTCATATCGGCTAGCATTCCCTTACACCAACAATATTGCCGAGTATGAAGCACTACTTACAGGTCTTTGCATAGCAATCCAATGGAATATCAAACAACTCCAAGTATATGGGACTCTCAACTAGTTATCAGACAGGTCATAGATGATTATCAAACAAAAGATGACAAGTTGATACCCTACAAACAATTGGTTGATAGCTACAAGCAACATTTTTCAAGCATCTATTTTGAACAAATCCACAGGGTATATATTAAAGCTGCAGATGCTATGGCTACTATTGGGTCACTTGTGGATATGCCTACAAACACTTAGCGATGTGAATTCTTGATCGAGCAATTGTTGATACCGGTCATTGATGTTCCACAAACAAAAATTATCTACGTACTTGTTGGTCCCAATTACGAGTATAAGGCCCAATCTACCCTGAGCAACCTCTTTGGCAAGAGAATATGTGGGTCATATTTTTGTTTTATCAGTCAGTCAATTTCTTTTTTCATTTATCTTTTGTTCCTTTCTAATACCTATTCAAGACTACCTTGATTTTTCTATATCTTGGTATGTTGTGATGGAGTATGGATTGGGGCATGGTAATTTGCTTTCGTATACTATGTTTGTTGGATGAACTTATTATCCTATTATGGCTAATATGTATCTTGTTTGTGTTGGAATTAACATCTTGCATATCAATATCTTTTGCATTTAAGGTTTTGAAAAGGTCTTGTGTATTAAGATCATTCTACACTAAGACTATTTTCCATTCACATTACCCAACAAGGTTCTGTTATGTGTAGTACATGTAAGTTCAAACCATTTGTTTGCAAAGTCAACGTCCTCGCATTGGATACATCAGCACCTTGGTCTTATATACCTTGGTGCATAATATCCATATGTTATATCAAAAATAAGGATTGCTCTTTATATATTTAAAGCATAACCATTGCAACTACCTATCCATACACCCATCCATATATCCAAATCCAAATATAGATTTTATACTAACATTGATCAATTTTCATCACTTTTTATATTCTATCCCATTTCTTCTTTCCATGCTAAACATCATCAATGTCTTCTGCATAACTGCAAAACCGTACATGTTAGGCATCATGATAATAAACATCATAGTATATCTTCACATAAATCCATGATCCTAATATCAAATCATCTCATCCATACATCTATAAGCATATACATATCATCATGACACATCCATAGCATATAAAACATCACATGAATCCATGATTATAATACATGTCATCACAACCATAACATCATCATAACATGTTATCAAATATAAGCATCTAAACATCCATAGCATATAGAAATACATCATCATCATAAGCATATACATATCCATAACATCATCATGAATCATAGAACATCACAAGTACATATATATCTCATCAATTGGGTCATCAAAAATCGCATCTCATATATACATAAAAAATGAATGATATAGTACAAATAGGCTATCATGAGACATCAAAATATACATCAACATCCCATAGGAATCATAGTCCCAATAAATACATCACTGATAAAAAAAATGGTATAACATATATATACAACATGCTCTAGCCTTGACTGTGCATAGAGCTCCTTGCAGGATGATGTCCCTGTAATTCACCTATGCCAAGTGGAGGTCCCCCTGATAATGACCTCCTAGGAGGACCCATAACAGATGACCTTGATTGGCGTGAGGCTGAGGCTCCCAATCTACTCCTCTCTTTGAAACTTGACTATTGCTGCTCAACTAGCACAACCCCTTAGTATAATCCTTGGTAGTACTCTGCTTCTCTGCCTGCCACCGCTAACTCACCTTGGACGTGTAAGCACAAAAATCACACACAACCTCCACGAGGACCCCTATGATGATATATAATCCTTGTCACATACATGTAAGCGTGAAATAACATCCTCTCAACATCAATCCTCTTGGTGACATGTCATTTCTTTCATCTTGTGTTGTTTCCCCTTTGTCATTTTCTCTCTCTCTTCATTGTCGACGCTTTTCGACACTTGTTGATTTGCATTTTTTGAGCTTGCGACCCTATTCCTAAGCCTTGTATGCATCTTGTAGGTGAGTTTTTGCCTTTCCCCAATGTTGTAACTAATCTTCTCCACGCCCTAGGAGCCTTCTAAAGACCCCCCTAGTCATCTCCCACTTTCAGTTTTTAGTTTCACTCAACCAATCCAAATCTCCCCTATTATATCTAGACCTCCCATCGGGAGATCCTTCTTTGCAAGTTGAGATTTGGATTCTTGCACATGACTGACCTATTTCTGAGGTAGAACCCCATATTTTCTCCTCCTCTTCCATCTCCCATCCAAAACTTCAACCCAGGTGCTCTCCTTAATGGGTCCGCCATGGATCAGGCGACCAGACTAGTGAAAGGGACGACCCCTAGGCGATCCTGTCATGTTTTCAGTCACAGAAAAACTTGGGTTTCTAACTCTAAAAAGCTTTGTTTTTGCCCATTTTTCTTCCTATTTGCACATATTTTTGAGCCTAATATGAAGTTAACTATTTCATGCACCCACACATGCATAGTTAGCTCCATTTCATCTAAAAATAACAACTCATGCATTCTCATGTACTCTTTCTTCATCACTTCTCCTTGAGTGATAAGCATTTACTGGGTAGATCACTCCAATTTTAGCCCAGATCACTCTTGAATCCTCTATGTTAACTCTCCAATCTAGTTGAGTTAACTCTCCTTCTTCCTTACCTCTCATCCCTTCTTCTAACGTATAAATACCCCCTCCCTCAAGTACAAAGGGAGGCAATTTCTTTTGTGCACATAGCTCTTGCAAGTTATTACTCTCCACATTCAACATTATCATGCTCATACAGGACATAGGAGCCTTTTGTTTTGTTCATTGCTAATCAAGCTTTCGCATAAATCTCATCACGTGTCCATATGCTGCTCAAATCAAGCCATCGTTCTCATCAATAGCTCTCATTGAGCTCTCTTTTCAAAGCTTCTAAAGCTTTTTTTGCTTCTTTTGTCATTTTTTCGGCAAGAGGATTCCCCGTTGCTACAAGAGGATACAAGGTTTCCAACACAAGGAAATATGAGGGTAGTGGAGGCTCACAAATCTTCTTTATTTTAGGTTCCCCTATACTTTCTGTCAATTGGTAGTAATTAGATAGCTAAAATTGCTCTTGGGATTAGTAATCTTATTGCTTTTTCCTTGATAGGATAGTTAGATCTTGCATTCTTAGAGTAATTTGCTTTCATAGTTTAATTCATTTACATGCTATTTCCTTTCTTAGATTAAATCATTCCAAATATTAGAAAAACCCCAAAAACATAGTTAAATTGCATTAGGTAATTCATTGTAGCTTGCATACATTCTTTGATTCCTAGATCAAAAAGCATCATTTATTTCCAAAAATATCAAAAAAAGCACAAAAACAAGTTTTGCATTTCATATAGTTGCATTCATAAAAATATAAAAAAGAACAAAAACATTAGACATTTAGGTACTTTATAAACCCTTGATTCCGTCACAAGGTCAACCATTTGGTCAATACCCTTGATTCCATCACAAGGTCAAATGAGGTCAACGCACAATCAAACCTTAGGTCAAATCAAACCTTAGGTCAAGTTAAGGTTATCTCACAAACACTTATCTCTTGTCTCAGCTCACTAATGTGCCCAAGATTAAGAGGTGAGTGGGTGAGGGCAATCCTCGACATGATAGAGGAAATCCATCTGAGACCACAATAGGATCCACTTGTCTTATGACAACAAGAAGAACAAAGGCAATTCTTAGTACAACAAGCATTCATCCAATACTTTGAAAGACAACAAGCCATCAACGAAAATAATAGCTTACCCACACAACAGTAGAATATCAAAAACTCTAACAGGAGAAGAGTGACTAGTGACCCTTCAAGTCATATGATTATCTCTACAACAATGATCATTGAACAACACATCTACACTAGTGCACAACAAGATAGGCCTCGGGATGTGCTGACCCCTCTCTACAAAGTCTAGCTCTCCAACGAGCTAGACCACCCCATGTCTTGCCTCCTCTTGACTGGCTACTTCCATGAGAGCGACATTGATGTGGCAATTTACCCCGTGACAAGAAGGGAAGGGTCCTTGTGTGTGCCAAAATTTGACTGCATACATGACTCGAGTCAACTCTCTGACCAATGTCATAGTCACCTGACCTATACCAAGTGTTGCTCCGGCCATGTCTCTCTCTATAGTCACCCTCTTTAGGGAGGCCTTGACACTCTACCTCACATGTACGACAGCATCCCTCTCTGCAATAAGTCTAGCCACCAAGCCATTGTCCACTACCTGTACTGGCACCTATGTATGTGCCTATAGCTAGGCCTATGACAGTCGTACCTCTGTCCTGGTTGTGCCCCTCTCTTGGCGCACTTTGAGATATCTCAACTCAATGCATGAGCAGCATGCAGTCTCCTCCTGTAACAGCCTCTGCAAGTGCTCTACCTCCATCTCTACCTACGACACAACTTGTTACAATGCCCTCACATCCTGCATCACCACATCAAGCTGATCCTACCCACCCTGTCCTCCGACAACTTGTAGAGGCACCTATACCTGTGTCAGAACCCGTACCCATACCCATGCCTAGCCCTATCTTTGTTGTCCTGCTCGGTGAGATCTTGCCTCATATCCTCTACTGCCCACCTCCCCCACTGATCCTGCAACCCTTGGTACTATAAACCATACTAGCCTGTGTTGTAGCCAGTACACATCATACTCTGGCATCGTCCTTGGATCAACCTCTCCCAAAATCCATTGTCATGCCACTGGGTCAAGTCCTCTGAGCTCGGCAAGGGTTGTGGCTGCAACTATCTTAGGTCCCCAATTAGGCACCTCTCTCCAAGTCCTAACATAGATGGCATCTCCCATAGGCTTGGGCTGGGGCAACCCAAATTGTTGTAGTACCTGCTCTGAAAGGTACCTCTCTATGGTGTAGATGCTCCTGTCAAATAAATATCTAGCCTATCGGCAATACAAAAGTTGCTCTGCATCGTCAGCCCATGACTCACAATCACACCATGGCCTCCACACAAAGGTGTCCAACTCGTCAATCAGCCTCCTCCAATAGGCCAAAGCACCCAGTCTCCTCCGTGTGTCAGCTCTCCATTGTACAAATGCACAAAAGGCTTGCCACACTCTCATTGGCGAGGTGAGATAGGCCTCATAATAGGAATACGCTCCCATGCCCAAATGTGAAGCAAAGTGACTCTGACAAACAAGATGGTACCATATCTATTTGTACAATCATGCAAGTCATGATATAACTACCCCAAAACTTAGGGCCCCCATGCATACCTAATCCCATGAGTAAAAATACCCTCTAGGACTGTACCACATCCAATAGCAAGTCCGTGAGAGCGTATGTCAGGAACTAGAAACCTAGCAATCAATGACACCACAATCGACCGAATCCTATCGCAGAGCCAGTGACCCTGTTCAAATTAGATATCATGCTCCTCTATACCTAAGTCTGGAGTCATGAATATCCTTTTGAGAGCCATCTCCCCATGATCCGGATCATAATTTACTCATACACCATGAATAGGGATCCATAAAATGTGCCATACATCCTCTAGTGTAATAGTCACCTCTCCAGTTGGAAAAAGGAACAAGCTATGCTCGTTGCGCCATTACTCTACTAATGCAGTCATCAATGATAGATGGGCTTGAACCAGTGACATATGTGCTATGTGTCATAATCCCATAACCTCTAGGAAGATCTCCTCCTCCCACTCCAGGTTGACCACCAGGGCCGGATCAATAGGGTGTCGCTCCCTAGATATCAAAGGTGGTAAAACGGCTTGCATTCACACAGGTCCAACACTGTAAAAAACCTACGTCAAACCCTATTCAAGCTAAGTCAACTCTATCTACCATGGTCAAACAGGTCAAAAATCCCATTTGCGCCAAAGGCGCTTCACTATGTGCCAAAGGCGCATACTTGCACGTTATAGGTACATTTTTTGCCCCACCAAAGGTGCATCTTTATCTTCCATAGGTGCATACATGTGTGCCAAAGGCGGGTTGCTATCCACCATAGGCACATCAATGACATAAACCCTAACCTAGACCGCCAAAGGCACAATTGTGCACACTAAAGGCACTTCATTTTTCCAAAGGCGCATGATTACTGACCAAAGGTACATTTTGAACCTACGACTTTCCTTTGGAAAAAATATTTTTCTACCTCATTTATGGCCCTAATAAATGCACTTAAGATAAGTTTTAGACTACATACCACTATCGGTGCTCTTGCTGGTCAACCATAGGTTCTAATACACTCACCTCTGTGCTCGTGGAGTGGAATGGGTGCCATCTCTACTATAGAAACTCCTCTAAGGCTCTAAGCTCTCAACTAGCACAAGAAGACAAAAGGCTCTGAAAATTCTAAACTATGAGTGTGTAAATGACTTGAAAGTGACCCCTTGGGCCCTATTTATAGAGTCCCAACCCTAATTCTTCCCTCCCATTATCCAGTTTTTTCTTTGTGTTAGCTTATTTCTCCATCGTGTCCTTCAAACTCCAATCTAATCCTCCTTAGCCTGTTTCTGTCGCGTCACTATCTCATTCTTCTAGTCACAAGTCAACCCAGTCCTTATGTCGCTTCCCTATCTTTCCTCTCGAGGGGGCATCCTATGCTAATTACACTAGGGCATAGTTCTAAAATCGTATCTTCATCACTATTTTCTTTGAAACAATGTTGTAAAATGCATTGTCTCAAAGACAGGCAAAATGTAGACACCTAAAAATTACCTTTGCATTACTCATCCTGCATTCATTGAATTCTTCTAAATCACTTGCATTTAACATTAATTAAATAATCTAATTATTTGATTAATTACATCAATTTCTTCTAATTCCCCTAATCCCAACATTAATTGAATAAATTCTATTTATTTAATTAATTTCATTAAATTCCACTTTATTCTTCCAAATTAAATAATTTTAATTATTTAATTAAATTATTTGCCTTTTAAATTCCTCAAATCCACATATATTAAATAAATTAAATATTTAATTAATTCATCATTCAAATTCCTCTTATCCACAATTAAATAATTTTTAATTATTTAATTAGCTGATTATTCCTGTAAATTTAAAAAGTTATTCAAATTTATTTAAGTTGACATTATCTTCTAAAAATAAATATAATTAATATTTTATTTATATTCCTCTATCATGCAAAATAAATTAAATGAATTTATTTGTTTAATTTATTTTTATCCTCATATCTTCTTGTTCTTCCATCATGCAAGATAAATTAAATAAATTTATTTACTTAATTTTTTATCTTTCAAATCTTCTTAAAATAATCTTTTCCTCTATGTGCAAATTAGTCTTATTTTTAGCATGTCAAAAAGAAAATATAAAGTTGAGTTAATTGGTTTTTTAATCTTATTTTTATCAATCAACTCATAAATTAGAAAAAAACATTCTAATTTTATGAAATCAAATCCTATCGTTATCTAAGCAACCAGTTAAGTCAATAAAACATCTTTTTGCATGTACACTTGTCGTGTGCACGTTCCTTCATGTCTTCTCAATTTATCTCATCCGTCTATATCATTGAATTATCTCCATAGTTGATCAATCTTCCTCTGAAACCTATATATACCCCTCTTCATATCTTCACAAACCCTCTTCGATCATTAAGCTTTGGGCATTCATACAACGCTTTGAGCATACTTCACATCGTTGAGCACACTTATTGAACCTTTGAGAACATCACCTACGTCCGCTTGTTGCAACCATGGTTATGCAATTGAGAGAGCAATCCACAAAAAACTAAGGAATTCATACAATCTAGGTGATGTCATTCTTTGTTTCATTTGCATTGAATTTAGGTTATTGTTTAGATCAATTTCTTGAAGGTTGTAGGTTTTAGTTTTTTTATTCATGCTTGATCTATCAAACTCGATTTTACCCTCACACAGTATGAAAAAGATAATTATGTTTTATAAATCTTTAATATAGTTTTGGCTTGTATTAAATTCAACTGCTAGAAGGATTTATGCCATGAACAAAAATTCAAAGAATTCACCTTAATGAATTTACACATTCAACTATAATTTACAAAAAACCAAAGAGAATTGTTGGAACAAAATTCAATTCGACGAAAAACATGCACACCCAAAAAAGCACACAAGTTTAGCAAAAAGTTCAATATTTTGTTACATATATATACGAACAGTGTATTTTATAATATATTTAAATTTATTTCTCTGTAAATGGTTGAAATTCTAAACAATCTTTACATTTATTGTTGTGTATTTGCAAAATAGTTAAGAATTCGACAATCTCTATAGTTTTTGCAAAAAATGGTTCAACTTCTTACTGTTCAATAATTTTATCTGCATTAAACAAATCCCGTGTGGAACATTAAACAACAAAGATGTGTTGGAATTTCAATTCTTTGAAGAGTACATACACAAATAAGCTTTTAATATCCTATTGAAAAGGGCAGTTGAAGCACAACATTTTAAAATTTGGAACTCCATAATCTACATTAATAGTAGCAGCTAACTAAGAAAAAATTGTTTGCTCTGTGTTCAAATTTCTCATTCTGTAACAAAATACAAAAATTATAGAATTCAACAAAACATTCTTAAACAACCAAAAAACCCAATAACATCAAAGCCTATAATTAAACCAAAAAAAATATGAAGGAGAAGAAGACTTGTAGCCTTTTCCCTAAAAAAAATCATATTTCACACGTCATAGCCAAGCAGAACCTACAACCGAACTAATTGTCCTTGCAACTAAACTATTTGAAGACAAAAGTACTAAATTGGAAAACGTAGAGCACAAAAAAATTTATCAATGCAAAAGAGGACTTTAGCAAGATCAATAAAACTAATAACGTCATAAGTTTGACATGCCAACGCCTCTGCCATTTAACTGCAACTAAAATTTAGCTTAAGAAATCACTTTGTAACCACTAGTGTCATATGTAACCTTGCCTCTTAATGCTATTACAACTAATATACAAGTCAATAGGGAGAAATAATTAATAAATAGTTTAGCCAATCACCTACTATGCATCTATGTATCCATTCCCAAAGTGTTGCAGTCACATGAAGTACATAGGATTTGCAAGGTTAATATCACCTTAATATGAACATTCTCCCACTTGATTTTATACATTGTAGTGACATAAATAGGAAACATAAAATGAATCAAGTACAAGATGCAAGGCCTATGGCCTCCCTATACTAAGAGAACTTATTCATGCTCACTAGTTTCATACGTGAATCTGCAACATCAACCAAGGTGACAACATTCTAAGTCATTACCTTACCAATCTACACCATCTCTCAAACAAAGTTATGGCTATTCTTTGTATGAGAATAGTAAATGTGATTCTTTTCCAAACAAATAGCACTCTGATTGTCACATCTAATATGAACCACTATGCAATCAAAACCAACTCTTTAGCATAGTCTTTGTAACCAAAATGCCTCTTTTAGGCATGTGTAGAAATCATTTACTCTACTTTGGTAATGTTACCTCTTACTCATCCAACTAATATCACCACCAAATAGAGAAAACACATAGCCACTAGTAGACCAATGACTATCCAAGTCACCTACCTAATCTACATCAATAATGCCCTAAATGTCATAATTAGAACCATGATAGCATAAGCAGTAATTAGAAGTTTCTCGCAAATATATAAACACCCTTTTAACACAAGTATAATGTTCTCTACAAAGCTTAGACATAAACCGACCAAGAATTACCATTATTTAGGTAATATCTAATCTAGTACAAACCATTGCATACATCAATTTGTCAACACTAGCATAAGGTACATTATACATATCCTCAAAATTATCATCTAACTTAGCACACATGTCCAATGAAAGCTTAGTTCCTATAGGTAAATGAATACTCATTGGTTTATAATCATGCATATCGAACTGATACAATATAGTGTCAACATACTTACTTTGACTAAGAAGAGATTTTAATGAACTTGATATCTTCTAATTTCTATTATAAGAATGAATATTGATGAGCCTAAATCCTCCATGTCAAACATACTAAAAAGTTGAGTTTTAAGCTCCCTAATCATCACCTTGCTATTACCAATAAACAACACATCATCAACATACATGAAAATGATTAGAATTTAATCATCAATATATTAAATATAAACCCAATGATCATATTCACTTCTAACAAAACCCAAATTCAATATAAAAGCATCAAATTTCTAATACCACATTCAAAAGGATTGTTTCAAATCATATAAAGATTGTTTCAACATGCAAACCAAATTTTCTTTCCCCTTTACCTCAAACCCATTTGGTTATTGCATGTAAATTTTCTCTTCAATATTCCCATGCAAGAAAGTAGTTTTGATATCCATTTGCTCTACTTCAAATTCACAAGAAACAACAATAGAAAGAAGGAATCTAATGGAAGACAATTTAGCAACAAGAGAGAAAATTTCACCGAAATCAACTTCCTCTTTGGGAGTAGTCCTTAGTCACTAGTCTAGATTTGTACCTTTCTAACTTGCCATTTTCTTTGAATTTATTCTTCAACACCCACTTTCAACCAATGGGATTCCTTCCATTGGTCAAACTCACAAGATCCTAGGTATCAATATGTCCAAGGCCATCATATCCTCCTGCATGGCCTCCATCCAAGAATAATTCCCATCTAAAGGAAGAGCTTCCCTAAAAGTTCTTGGTTCATCATCTTTATAATTTAAAACAAACAAACAATAAAAATTTGGTGGTAAATACTTGTCAATTAGGTTTCATTGTTTTATGGATCATCTCAAGGGTGGAGTAAGGGACTCTATCTATTCCTATACATGCTCAACCTGTTGGGACTCCTATCTTTGAAGCCAAGTATTTACAAAATCTTGCCAAGTTGCCCAAACAAGCTAATCTTGTCAAATTCATCAAAGGCCCAACCCTGTTCTTTTTGAAATGCAAGGAAGAAACCCAAAAAATGACTAAGTCCATATTCAATCATTGTCCTTGTATTTTCTACCTTTGTTGGAGTTTCAAAGTTTCAGGTTCATGTCTTATGTCATGTCATTCCTATCAGTTCCGAAATCCAAGGCTCCAAAAATTTTCCAAGTATTAAGTCCTTCAAAAATTGCCTAAGTTTTCCAAGCATCGGAGCTTATGCTTGCGGCTTTCTGTCTTCTTCAGATCATGTGTTAACGGGAAGGCCTGACCGCCAAAATTTGCCATGGGTTTTGAAAATTTTCTAAGTATTGCAGATTTTAGAGGTCAGGGTGGTGGTCTTTCATCTTCTTCCAGGAGGGCGGAAGGAATGAGGTTTGGCGGCCGAAGTCCACTAGGGTATTTATTTTAAGTCTTGCGGGTGGTGGCAATGACATGTTTTTTTTCATCCTTCCTTTTGGAAGGTGGAAAGTGGAAGGCTCAATGGCCAAAGTTTGGCAAGCTCTTTTTCTTTAAGTGATGTGGAAGGGGGAAGGTGGGAGTTCTCTCTTCTTCCTCCTTTCTTCTCAAAAGCGAAAAGCTGAAGGCCCGATGGCCAAAGGCTGGTGAGCTGAAATTCTTCCAAGTGTTGAGGAAGGCAGAAGGGTGAAGACCCAAGGCCTGACCCCTGTCGATTTTCAAGGTTTTTCTAAGTATTTCAGGGTCAAATGGTTCATTTCTTCTCCTCCAAAATACATGATGCGTAGAGAGGGACCAAACCCTGAAGCCTAATTTGTCGGGGCAGGATTGACTAGCCTTCCATACTCCTCCCACCACCTAGGAACGTGCCAACAACTTCTTGGATCACCATTAATGTGAATTGGGTAGTTGAAATCAATGTTTTTATTGTAGTTGGTGGGGTTGTTGAGGGTTTTCTTGCCTATTTCACCCTCAGGTCCGCATTGAGAAGGCTATAAAGGCATGATCAAAACTCTTTTCAAGTGTTGGTCATTTTGAGCAGTTTTCTCTACAGGTGTAGAGATCCAGAGGCAATTTTTGGCAAAGATCAATTTTAGTTTATGTTCTTCAAGGATGGAATTAGCAAAAAATGTATGTTGATATATTGTGATTATTATATTAAATCAGTGTTTTTCTCCACTGTTGTAAGTATTCTTTCAGGAAATCTTAATCGCAGTTAGGATTTCTCTTGCTACATTTAGTAGTATGATTGTAAAATATGATTTGAATGAATGTGATAGTTCTTAATCAATTTTCAAGCATTGTAAATGGTCATTTCAATATTACAAATGGAGTGTTGTATAGTATTGGATTATTAAGTATTCTCATGATTTAATAATGGTTGTTTTGTATTTGAGTCTTCAAATAGGCAGTCATACATCTTCTTGAAATTATTTTTACTTGATAAATGTGAAACTCTATAGCCCAAAGGATAGGCACTAGTTTGAGAAGCATGTGATCACCCAAGATTTTAAAAAACAAAACTTTACATCAAAATATTTAGATATAATAGTAGTCCTTATGCATCCTCGTTCTGTAGGATTGCCTTCATTAGCTATATAGGGGTTTTGTAACAACCAGTTGTTCTTGATTCAATGACAAATTTGGGTCCAAGAAGGTGATTTGGGTTTGGTTGTTTGATTATTTTTAGTTGTTCATATGGTTTGAAATCAATACCTGTTAAGGTATACCCCTTGGAATATCCCTCCAGAGTCTAAGTTGAGCACGAAGTGTAGAGGAGCTTACCCACTCCTGTTTGTTGGCCAAAATTGCCCTTAACATGTTGATAAACATATTTCTAATCACCCTAATGACATCCCTAGCCTAGGAGATTTAGGGATATTTTAGAGTTTTGGGTTGCAGTCATTTTTAGACCCAACAGATTGGCATTGTTGTGGGGGACCCACTGAATCAATTTAATTCTGGTTGCTATGATATTGAAATACAATGTTTGTTCAAATTTTCTTCCCATTAGGGGAAGTGGCAACTTTGTTTTACAACCCAAAAGAATAATTACAATCTAAAAAGAGATCTGCAATGCATAGAGGAAGGAACCAGGAACAACCTGGGCATGATGAGTCCCCTAGTAGTATAGGAATAAGGAGGAGTAGATGGAGGGAAAGAAACACCAAATGTGATGACTCCATTGAATACCCAAGACCAAATAGGTACCTCTGGTAAAAATGATGCATTTGATGATTTAAGAGGTCAATATCAATATACTTCTGAGGACTCTACAAATAACATACTCAAAACAAATAGAAGGAATAGAAATGAGTATGATGTTAGAGGGAATGAAAATGTTATTGGCAGAGGAAGCAAAGATAGATCTCATAATCCGCATTTGAGAACATTTGGGATACCCAGTGAGAATCAAGAGACATATCATGATACCAGGAATCCTAATTCTCCCACAGGATCACTTAGAGGTCAATGTGACAACATTCCTAATGAGGGAGATCAGCAACATCAACCTGGTGATGAGGAAAGAGAAAGAAGAATCCAAGATGAGCTCGATTTGCTTGATCACCTTAGAAATAGACAAAGAGAGGTGCAAGCCTTGCTTGATCAATAGGAAGCTTAGCTTGCCCAGCAAAACCAGAATGCTCAGCAACAGGGCCATAACCAATAGAACAATCAGAGACAACAACAACAACAACAACAACAACAACAACATTAACATCAACAAATGGGACAGTAGAGTGTGAATAATACCCATGCTCAAAATATCAACAATCAACCACCACAAAATCAAGTGAATCAGCAACATGGCAATGTTCAAAACATTAGGCCTACCCAGCGAAGACAAGCACAAAGATTTCCTCCACAAAGGCATCCTCTGGGAGATGAAAGGTATAAACAACTTGATTTCTTTGGAATACCTAACTTTTCTAATCCAATTCCAAATGAGATTAGGAGAAATATTCCTAGGTTTCAAGGCAACAATGTTGTCATAGGTGAGGAACATCTTAGGCATTTTATTAATGTCATTGATGAATATGAAATTAAGGATGAAGATGTTATGATGAAATTATTGGTACACTCATTGGAAGAAAGTGCTAAAAACTGGTATAAGGCTCTCCCTGATAACAATATTGATTCTTGGGGATAGGATTGACCCCAAGTTTTCCATCCATGAACTCATAGCTATCAAAAATGCCATAAATGAGAGAGTAGTTGATTTTAACAGCCACTTCATCATGACAATGAGAAAGGTACCTCCTCATATGAGACCTAATGAATATATGTGTTAGGTTTTGTACTGTGGAGTATTTGATTCAAAGATTGGAACTATTGTTTGAGGGACAAAAGTCCACAAACATTAAGAGAGGCATATGCTACAACTATCAATATTGAGAACAATATGAGAGATTCAAGAAAACACATCAAAAGGTCTAATGTAAACCGTCCCAGCCAGATAAGGCAACTTTCAATAAACCCCTCACCACTGATGACAAATTAGATAAGCTCATTGGGGTTGTGAAAGATTTATCTTATAAAGTTGTTAGAAATAATAGAGGGTTGCCACCTTAGGGTGCTGCAACACATTTCAATGAAGGCTAGAGACTGCATAATAGGCCTTACAATAATGATAGGTCTAAGAGGCCACAACAGAATGATAGACTAGTTGTCCCCAGGCATGTAAGTTTCAAATAGCCTGAAAGGGACATTCCTCATCCATTGAGAAAGGATCAAGTCAATTTTCAAGATGAGTCTTTATGGTGCCAGGCTTGTTTCCTTCCCCATGATCCAACAAATTGTGCGGTGGCTCATTCAATGAGAAAAGATGAAGAAATTCCAAATGAAGGTGTTGCTAAGTACTATGAGGAGGAAATAAATTAGTTTGATGCAAAGGATTATGAGCATATGGGTCAGGGTGTTGATTATAACAGCTATGAAGAGGATGATCATATTTTCCAATATGATTATGATGAAGGTCCAAATAAATATCAGTTGCCAGCTCATGATTTTGGGCACTTGAGGGATCTTATGCACAAGAAGTACCAGCAGTCCAAACTTTCAAAATAAAACATGAAAGCCTTGACTGATGCAACCATTTTGTAGGTCCAAGGAGGTCATCAACTAAGAAATAGGTCGGTGCCTATGCAAAATTTTCCTATTGTAGAGTTAAGACAACAAGTATTGAATGGCAATAAGGACAAATGTAAGGCAAGAATGGATAAGAAAGACAGTGGTCCTCCCAAGAAGAATGTGCCTGAAAAGAAGAAAATTCCAATGTAGCCACCAACAACAAAGAAGAAGTATGTGCAACAATTAGTACAACCATCTATTGTGTCCACTTTGAAGGTCCATGATCCAAAAGGTGGTGAGAAGCATGACCAACCTTAGAGACAAAAGGAATTACAAAAGGGCAAGGAGAAGATGAAGAAAAAATGTATGGATATTTCTCAAAACAAGTAATACCTTACATTCCTTGTGCAAATGATATCACCATCTCACGTGATGCTCCTTTGCCAAATTATAGCCCTATTGACATGGCTCAAGTCTTTAGCCAAATCAAAATTTTAGTGCCTATAAGAGAACTCCTTAGAGTCTGTTGACACTCATTTTGACCAGGGGTTGATTTGTCATGATCAGGAGGTTTCTTCATTTGAAGCCTTTATCTTCTTGCCCATTTTTTGTAAGTGTTGGACCTCCTCAGCATTTTTCAAACTGCAGCATCATGTTTTCCTGAGGAGGAGGTCATCATCATCATCTTGTCTTCGATGATGATCTGCATCATCATGTTCCTCGTCGACTTGTTTTTCAACGTCATCATCATATTTCAACTGTCGGGTGATGTTTGGTTTTTATCATGATGATGCTGCCGAGCTACAGTGCGCCCTGATCTGCTTGCGAGGGTGATGTTTCAAAGTCTCCGGTGATCTTCCATTTATCACCTTGCGCGAGCATGATGATGATGTTGCTTATTCTTTGAATTGCTCGACCTAACTTGTTTTTTCCTAAGGGTCGTGTTCATCATCATCATATTTCCAGTTATCATCCTGCTGCTTGCGGAGGTCATCATATTTTCTGCCTTCATGATATTTCGCTCGGGTGATATTTTTATCATCGGGTGATCTTGGTTAACATCATCCTGATGATGTTGTTGAAGAATTGTAATTGCGACCCGATATTCACTAGGGTCATCATATTTTGGAACGTCAGGATGATCTTAGTCAATATCATCCTGATGATGTTGTATCACTTCTTGTTCTTTGTTTCTCATCCTGATGATGCTGACGTCATCCGTATATCAGGGTGATATTTTTCTTTCTGCCTATCTGCATCATGATATTCGCGAAGGAGGGGGTGATATTTTCATATCACCCGGATATATGTTTGTTTGTTCGAACATCATGATGATGTTGATATCAAGGAGATATCTGCCTGCTGGTTTCGCGTGTTATCTATTGAGGGTGATCTTTTCAAGCAGCATCATCATATTCAGTTATCGCCCCGATCTTATAGAGGAGCTACAGTGCAACCTGATATTTGAACATCAGGAGGATATTTCCAAATATCCGGTTGTCTTCCGAATATCATGATGATGTTAATATGATGATGACGTCAGCAGGATGTGATGATGACGTCATCAGGATGATCATCGGCCAGACTTTTGGTATAAGCTCAGCAGGAGGATGTTCCTCCGATGGATCAGGTTGTGCCGATTATCATGCAGGTTATATTTCAAATATCATGATGACGTCAGGGTGATATTTCGAACAACAGGATATCATGCTGCTGAGGGATGATGATGATGAGGTTATATACTAATGTCGTCAGGAGCAAAAGCACCGACATGATATATGCTCATGACCTAGTATATAAAGTGTTATTGAGGTCATCGCGGGGTGCATGTGGGATATTGTTATCCTGCATTTTCAAATATCATGATGATGAATCTCGGTGGGAAATGCTTGCGATAGTCTGTATGATGTTTTTCCCAAGGCCGCGGGTTGGTGCGCCATTAATGACGATTGTTGCAGAGGTGTGGGCGATGGCGTGGGTCGATCTTGTACCCGACTGGAGGTGTCAATCAGCGGGCAGGAGCGCAGGGCTCGAGAAATCTTCCTGTCTCCTCCCCTACCTGCTGCATTCAAGTTTGGGCGCCAATCTGGTTGTGTTTGAGCGCCATTTTCATGATACCGTGTATCTGGCGAGATTTTGGTCAACATTGTAATTAATTGCTGAGCACCTACCTGGCTGTTATAAGCAGGTTGTGTTGTTCATTTGTTGTTGTTGAAAGTTGATGATTTTGGCTCTGTAATGCATGACAAGCTGATCTGGTTGCTCTGTACAGCTTACCTGTGAGTTTATGTATCTCTTGTTGTTTGTTTTTGGCATGAACCCACTGATTTCATGATTAAACTTATATGAGAAATGCTGTTTGGCATGTGTTGTGTTAATTCTGTCTCCAGTATTGCATGTATCCTTCTTCTGAATCTGGATGTTTGGTAATGTTTAGATTCTAGAGCATAGAATTCCTGTGTTGAATGTCTGATCTTTTAACTTCTATTCAAGGGGTAGATTAAACTGTTTTCAGGTTGAACATTGGGAGGGATACACTGCAGTAGGGATACCATAAGTAGAGATAACCTAACACTTTGTATTGGGAGATGCCTGTAAGGCAGGTATCACATATATCCCCTTGAAATCCAGTTTTAGTTGTTTATGCTGATCATTCACAGGTGTATGTCTATTGACTCCAGGCCCTGGATAGGCACCAATCATGCTTTGTTTTGTGTTATAACCATATCCAGCTTTGCATCCACACTTAAACTCCAAAGCAAAATCTAAAACCAACATTAGGACATTAGAGTTAGTTTTAGGAACCTCAGTCCTCTGTCTACAACTGCAAATAGGCCCAAAGCTAGCCCCTTTGCCCTTATCTTTCAGTTTTGGTCTACTTACAGGAGGACTATCTGCTTTCTGTCAACATCCCAGCCTTGCATGCATATCCTCATGGATGTTGAGTAGGGAATACCCCCCTAGGTCTTGCAGAGCCTGAAGAAGAAGAGGAGATAAAATATAGAGTCTATCTCCTATACTGTTGACCCCCTGGCCCAGAGCTCCTGTTGATCACTGATGGCTACCTTGTAGGGATATCTGGGAATAAGCATCCAGTCTGGGAAAAAGTCAACAGAGTCCTTGAACATAGGGATAGGGTAGCATCATTTGTCACTGTTGTAGATGCACAAAAACATGTTATTCCTAGTAGTGATGACGAGGGTAAAGGTCATGATGAAATAGTTGAGGTTTATTTAGGGTCGTCTATGGTTAATAGTCGAATGGGTGTGGATCCTTTCTACACCACATTGATCATAAATGGATGGTTGCTACATAACTGTATGCTTGATTTAGGATCATCTAGCAATGTCATGCCACTTGAAATCATGAATGATTTGGGGTTGAAGGTGTCCAAGTCTTTTGGTAAATATTTTTCTATGGATTCTAGGGAGGTTAATGTGATAGGTCTGGTTAAGGAAGTTGAGGTCAAACTTACTACCTATCCAAACAAATCATTCTTGATGGATATAATTATTGTGGATTGGCCTGCTAAATGGGGTATGGTATTGTCAAGAAAGTGGGAAGCCTCCATGGGTGGAAGTATCCAAATGGACCTTTCATATGCCTATATTCTAGTCCAGGGAGTGGAAGTGAAGTTGTATAGGAGAAGAAGGTAGAAGACCAAAAATAGAGGATCATTACAAAACTCAAGAAGAAGTGAACTTCTTTGATACTGATATTGATTGTTTTATGGGGTTTTGTGATGATAATGAACATAAACTATGTGTTGATCTACCACAGATTGTAGCTCTTGTGCATAATTAAAATGTGTTATGGACATTACACTTTGATGATGCTTGTTCTAAGGATGGCTCAGGTGTTGGTATTGTTTTGATAGCACCGGATGGAAAGCAGTTTGGCATGTCTTTTAGACTTGATTTTCAATGTACTAACAACATAACTGAATATGATACATTGTTGTTAGGTTTAAATGTTTCTCATAAGCATGGAGTCAAGTGCTTGAAGATATATGGTGATTCAAAGTTAGTGGTGCAGTAGATCAGAAATGTTTTTGCTACCAAGGACAATAGGTTAAGGGCATACAGTTGAACGCAATGTGGGACACTATTGAGTTGTTTGATGCTATTGGCATTGAATGGATTGAAGGAGTTGAAAATGAGAAGGCGGATTCCTTAGCTATAGATGCATCAAAATTTGACCCCCAGTCAAAATTTCCCCATGGCCATTATGCTATGGAAGTACTTAGAAGGCCAACAATCCCTAATAACATCTATAGCTGGAAGGATTTCAATGATAGCAATCAGATTTACAGTTTCTTGAATTGCATGGATGAGTTTGATAGTCAATTGATTGATTGGCAGCCAATGGTAGAAGTTGTTGATGGCAAGGAAACTCTATTTGGAAGCAAGGTAGTGCAGCTGAAGATAAATACAATTCCAAAAGGACTGGTGGTGCTGGAAAGAATGTTTGACAATGCAGACTGTTGGAAGAGAAAAGGAAAATAAGTTGAGGAACTAAATATTGAAGTTGTTAACCTTGGCACTCTCCAGGCACCAAGGATGGTTTATATTGGTAAGCAGCTTAAAACTCATGAAAAGCAAATGTTGATTAATTTATTAAAAATTTTCAAAAAATGTTTTGCATGGTCTTATGATGAGCCGTAGGCTTATAGGGAGGATTTATTTCAACACACTATCCCCCTTCAACCTGATGCAAAACCATTTAGGAAGAAACTGAGGCCTATAAATCCCACCATAGCTCCCAAGATGCAAAAAGAGTTTTTGAAGATGAAAGAGGGAGGTATTATAAAACCAATCAAACATTCTGATTAGGTGTCTAATATTGTCCCAGTGAGGAAAAGAATGGGGAGATTAGACTATGTGTGGATTTTAGAAATCTGAACATCAAATCCCTTAAGGACAATTATCCTCTTCCAAGTATGGATCATCTCTTGCAGAGGGTTGTTGGTTTAGAGCTGATGTCTATGATGGATGGATTCTTAGGCTATAATTAGGTGTTGGTCAAGGAGTTAGAATAGTACAAGACAACTTTCACTACTCCTTGGGGAACCTATGTTTATTTGAGAATGCCATTTGGCTTGAAGAATGCAGGATCAACATTTCAAAGGGCAATGGATGTGGCCTTTGCAAGCCTCATTGATGAGATCATGGTTGTATATCAGGATGATCTTACTGTATTCTCCAAAGATAGGAAGGATCATTGCAAGCATTTGCAATTGATTTTTGATAGATGTTTGAAGTATGGGATTTCTTTGAATCCCAAGAAATGTCAATTTGGAGTAGAAGAAGGAAAGTTGCTAGGACATATTGTGTCTAGGGATGGGTTTAGAATAGATCCTGAAAGAGTTAAGGGCATTGACCTTATCCCTTAGCCTAAAATAGTCAAAGGCATTCAATCCTTCTTTGGACAAATCAACTTTGTAAGGCGGTTTGTCCCCAACTTTGTTGAAAAGACTAAGGCAATTTCCAAGATGCTCAAGAAGGGGCAATCTATTGCTTGGGAAAAGGAACCGGATGAAGATTTTGTTGAAATTAAAGAGGCCCTCAAGAATGCACCAGTGCTAGTAAGCCCAGATTATTCAAATCATTTCCAGCACTTCTCTTTTGCTTCATTTTATACTATTGTTGTTGTATTGTTGCAAAAGAATAGTGATGGATTTGAGAAGCCAATAGGATTATTTAGCAAGTCCTTACAGGCTATTGAATTGAAATATTCCATAATGGAGAAGCATGTATATGCATTGGTTAAGGCCACAAGAAATTTGATCTTATTTCACAAGTGCCAAGATCATAGTATATGTGCCACACACAACAGTAAAAGACATATTCATGCAGCAAGAAGCTTCAAGTAAAAGATGCAGATGGATCAACAAGATCCAAGAATATGACATGGACATATAGGTTATGAAGTTGGTTAGAGGCCAAGGCTTAGCTAAGATAGTGGCTAATTCTAATGTTGAAGCAGCAAAAGTGAATGAAACAGAGGTATATGAAGCTTCTCATTGCAGATTGATTGACAATACATGGTACAAAGATGTGATATTTTATCTTTAAAATATGAATTGTCCACCATGTATGGATGAGAATCGGAGAAGGACCCTCAAGATGAGATCTCAAAGGTATGTGTTGTTCCAAAATGAGCTCATGTGGAGAAATCACGAGGGTGTATTACTCAAGTGTTTGGATCAAGAGCAAGTAGAAGTGGCAATGAATGCGTGTCACCATGGCATTTCTGGGGACACTTCAAGGCTAATACCACTACCCATAAGATCCTTAGAGATGGGTATTGGTAGCCTAATTTATTCAAGGATGTAGCACGAAAGATAAGAAAGTGTGATGCTTGCCAACAATTTTCTAGTAAGATGAAGTTTTGCTGGAGCACTCCTCCTTTTGCCCCTTATAGTTGATATGCCTTTCCAGCAATGGGGCATTGATTTTATAGGGGAAATTTAGGAGAAATCTAGCAATGGATTTAAGTGGATCCTTCTAGCCACTGATTATTTCACCAAGTGGGTGGAAGAAATCCCCACTTATAATGCAACTTCCAATGTGGTTATTGATTTCATAGTTAGCAATATAATAACTAGGTTTGGGGTGCGAGTTAGGATTTTGTTAGATAATGCAATGTGTTTCAGGTCTCAATAAATGTTGAACATGTGGTCTAATTTTGGTATAAACCTTGTGAATTCATCTCCCTATCACCCCCAAAGCAATGGATAGGCTAAATCAAGTAATAAAATCCTAATGAAGATCATAAAAAGAACACTGGATCAAAATAAGAAGAGATGGGATGACAACTTGAAGTATGCACTATGGGAGCTGACATGATAAGTTTCAAAAGATCCATTGGTAGAAGCCCATTTGAGCTGGCGTATGGAGCAGAGGTAAAGATTCTAATAAGCATGGAATTGCTAGTTTACTAGTTGCTACAAGACATAGAAGGAGATCAGTGTGATGCAATGTCCCAGAGGATCATGCAATTGACTGAATTGGAAGAGTAGAGGAGAGCTGCACATTATAACATTCTAGATCATAAGCAGGCAATGAAGTATTTGTTTGGTAAGAATATTGTGTCAAGGAATTTTTAGATTGGTGACTTGGTACTTCTTTGGGATGCAAAGTTGGAAGATAAAGGGAAACATGGTAAATTGGATCCATTGTGGCTTGGGCCATATGAAGTGGCTGAGAAGTTTGAGATCAACGTCTACCATTTGATGACTCTGGAAGGAGAACTCATGGATCTTCCCGTTCACGATCAACATTTAAAGCATTACTTTTCATAAGTAATGATTTCCTTCAAATTTTGAATGATGAAGTCAAGTTCCATCTTTAGTATTTTGAACCTCAAGCAATCTTAACCATTGTTGGTCTTGATGGTGTTTTGTTTCAGTTCCTGTGTGTCATTTTTTTGGTGTTTTCTGGTCTGCCTGGGGATCTGGATTGTTGTTGTTCCACTGCTTGGCACACATCACCAACCAAAGCCACTATCGGGACTCCCATCTTTCAAGCCAAGTATTTGCAAAATCTTGCCAAGTTGCCCAAACAAGCTAATCTTGTCAAATCCATCAAATTTCCAACCTTGCTCCTTTTGAAATGCAAGGAAGAAACCCAAAAAATGACTAATTCCATATTCTAAGTGTTGTCCTTATATTTTCTACCTTTGTCAGAGTTTCAAAGTTTTGGGTTCCTATCTTTCGTCATGCCATTCCTATTAGCTTCGAAGTCTAAGGCTCCAAAATTTGTCTAAGTGTTAAGTCCTTCAAAAATCATCTAAGTGTTTTGGGTGTTAGAGATCAGGGTTGTGGATTTCTGTCTTCTTCAGAGCACGTGTTAAAGGGAAGTCTCGACCACCAAAATCCACCAAGGGTTTTGAAAATTTTTTAAGTATTACAGAATTCAAAGGTTAGGGTGGTGGTTTTTTGTCTTCTTCCAGGAGGGTGGAAGGAATGAGGTATGGCAGTTGAAGTCTGCCAGGGTATTTATTTTAAGTCTTCCAGGTAGCGGTGATGGTAGGTTTCTTTTCGTCCTTCCTTTTGGAAGGTAGAAAGTGGAAGGCCTAATGGTTGACATCTGGAAAGCTCTTTTTATTTAAGTGTTATGGAAGGTGGAATGTGGGAGTTGTCTCTTCTTCCTCCTTTCTTCTCAAAGGTGGAAAGCGGAAGGCTCAATGGTCGAAGTCTGGTGAGCTGAAATTCTTCCAAGTGTTGAGGAAGGCAGAAGGATGAAGGCTCGAGGCCTAACCCCAGCGATTTCCAAGGTTTTTCTAAGTATTTGAGGGTCAGATGGTTCATTTCTTCTGCTCCAAAATAAATAATGCATAGCGAGGGCCCGACCCTAAAGCCCGATTTGTCAGGGCAGGACTGACTGGCCTTCCATACTCCTCCCACCGCCTGGGAACATTCCAACAACTTTCTGGATCTCTATTAATGCTAAGTGGGTAGTTGAAATTAATGTTTTTATTGCAGTTAGTGGGGTTGTTGAGGTTTTTTCTCACCCATTCCACTCTCAGGTTCACATTGAGAAGGCTATAAAGGCAGGATCAAAACTCTTTTCAAGTGTTGGTTGTTTTGGGCAGTTTTCTCTACAGGTGCAAAGATTCAGAGGCAATTTTTGGCAAAGATCTATTTTAGTTTATGTTCTTCGGGAAGGGAATTAGCAAAGAATGTATGTTGATATATTGTAATCATTATATTAAATCAGTGTTTTTCTCCACTGTTGTAAGTGTTCTTTCAAGAAATCTTAATTGCAGTTAGGATTTCTCTTGCTACATTAGTAGTATGATTGTAAAATCTAATTTGAATGAATGTGATAGTTCTTAATCCATTTTCAAGCATTGTAAATGGTCATTTCATTATTACAAATGGAGGAGTGTTGTAGTGTTGGATTATTAAGTATTCTCATGATTTGATAATAGTTGTTATGCATTTGAGTCTTGAAATAGGCAGTCATACATTTTCTTGAAATTATTTTCACTTGATAAATGTGAAACTCTGTAGCCTAAAGGATAGGCACTAGTCTGAGAAGCTTGTGATCACTCAATCTTTTAAAAAACAAAATTTTACATCAAAATATTTAGACACAGTAGCATTCTTTATGCATCCTCATTATGTAGGATTGCCTTCATTAGCTATATAGGGGTTTTGTAACAACCAGTTGTTCTTGGTTCAGTGACAAATTTAGGGCCAAGAAGGCAATTTGGGTTTGGTTGTTCAATTATTTTTAGTTTTCAACTAGTTTGGAGTTGACACATGTTAAGTTATACCCCTTGGAATATCCCTCCAAAGTCTAAGCTGAGCTCAAAGTGTAGAGGAGCTTACCCACTCCTATTTGTTAGCCAAAATCACCCTTAACTTGTTGATAAACCTCTTTCTAATCACCCTGATGACATCCCTGGCCTAGGTGATTTAGGAATGTTTTAGAGTTTTAGGGTGTAATCATTTTGGGACCCAACACAACCTACTCAAAAATATCACTTGCATCCTCTTCTTTCTCGCCATCCTATATCCATCATTTTGTTCGTCAACATGTGCACCTTCCTACTTTTTTACCTTAGTCTTAAAATGTAATGTTTTCTTTCCTTATTTTTCTTTTGGCTGCATGAATATGAAAATAATCTAAGTTCCTAGAAAATCACATCCTTAGAATAAATCATTTTCAAAGTTAGAGGATTCTAAATTTAATAACCTTTTACATTCTCATTGTAACCAACGAAGATGCATTTATATGCTTTTGGATCCAACTTATATCATTTTTCCTTAGGCACGTGAACAAAAGTCACATATCTAAATACCCTTAAATGTGAAATGGAAGGTTTCTTACTTGTCCACACTTCATAAGGAGTCTTATCTACAAGAGTTTATCAAGTAACAAGCAATACTAATTGCCTCTACCCAAAAGCAACAATCCAAGTGTGTACCACTCATCATACTTCTGGCTCTTTCCATTAAGTTTTAGTTCATCCTATTCACAACCTAATTTTTCTAAGGTGCATAAGGGGTAGTTTTTTATTGAATAATACTTGCATTTCTACATAAATCATCAAATTCCCTAGAGTAATATTGACCACCATTGTCAAATCTCAACGCCTTAATTTTCTTACTTGATTTTTTCTCTACAAGTGCCTTAAGATCCTTAAATTTAAAAAAACTTTAGATTTAGAATGTAGAAAATAAACCCATGTGTATCTAAAGTAATCATCAATAAAGGCAACATAATAACAAGAATTTCCCATTAAACTAGCATCCACTAGACCAAACACATCTAAGTGAAAAATTTATAATAGTTTATATTAATCTCTTTGCTCTATTACTTCCAAGAGGAAAGGAGGCTCCATTTTTCTTTCCAAACACACAATACTCAATAAATCAAAATTCTCATTGGAGTAAATATAAAAACCATCAACCATGTTTTTATTAATTAGGATTCAAAGACTATTTTCACCAATGTGACCCAAACATTGTTGCCACAACATACATGCATTTTTAGAATTGTCAGTTACATTGGTAAAATTACAAAATATGGAGGAATCAAGTCTAAATAGAGGCCCACACTGTGAGCCTCTAGCTACCAAAAATATCCCTCTAACTAACTTGCAATCAAACTTGTCAAATGTCACATGCACTCTAGAATAATTCAACTTGGATACAAAAAGAAGATTTCTTACAAGTCCTAGAATGTGCAAAATATTATTGATTCTTCACTCTCTCATCACTAGAACGCAATTATACCTTTCCCTTACCAGTAATCTAATGTGAACTATTGTCACCAAGGAAAACTTCTCCTCCATAATAAGCTTGGCAAGATAAGAACCAATAGTTGTGGGGAGTTATGTGGAAGCAACAACTTCAATCAATGAGCCAGTAGTCATCACTAGCAACATTAGTATAAATTAATGAAACATCATTGTCACCAGCATCAAAAGATTTCTTAGTGGAGGAATCATCATAGGTTTTCTTCTTATTTTTGAATTACTTCTTTATGTGCTCCCACTTTGTATAGTTCCAACACTTTAATTTTCTCTTCCCAAGGGGTTTTTTACCATCCTTTAGATTTGGATCTGTGTATGAGGAAAATTGATTACTCGGATGATAAAATCAAAACTATGATAATAACCAAATCAATAACCCATAACATAAAGAGATCTATCTAAATAAAAAGCCATTATCAATAAATCAAATGAAATAAGAAAGCTTTTACCTAGATTGTGTTGTTCTCTTTTGTCGAATGTGGATTGCTCAAATATGCTGCGAAACCATGGTTGCAACAAGCAAGTATAGGTTCTCAAAGTGCTCAAAGTGCTCAAAGATCAATGTCAAAAGATCGTAAGTTGCTCAACAACGTGATGTATGCTCCAAGCGCTGTAAAGGATGCCTGAGAATAAGTGATCAAAGAGGGTTTGTGAAGGAGATGAGGGGGGTTTATATAGGTTTCAAATATGATCGATCAATAGTTTAGATAATTCAAAAGAGTCAATGGAGGAGATAAATCAAACAACCATGATGAATGTGCACACGACATGTGTCAATCCATAAGGATATTTTTATTAAGATATGATGAAAACAAGATTGATTGAATAGATAACTCAAATTGTAATTTTGTCTTTTTTAGAGTTCTAAAAATAAGATGGATTGTGCACATGAGTTAACAAGATATTTTTAGAGGAAATGGAAAGATAATTGAACAAAAAAAATTTGATCCATAAAATAAGAGTTTTTATATTGATGTAGAGCAAAAAATTATAGGCAGGTGGCTATAGACTATTTTCCTGCATTCCATTCCTAGATCAGACTTCCTTAGCTGTGACAAAGAGGCCACTTAGGACTAAAGTTTATACCAAAATTAGCCATTATGGCTATCTTAACATCCTTGTAGTAAAACCACATAGAATAGACCTTCTTGGGCATCTTATCAATTTAGCTAGGAGACATACTAACAGAGAATTCTAAGAAGACTGCATTTACATGAAACTGAGCTCCATCGCCATAGTTTAGAGCTCACCGACCCACTCAAAGTCCCCATTGACCTCCTCCAAACTTAGCAATTTATTCAGAAAAGTAGTAGCCTTCACCACTCGCTCCCGATGTTCGATCAGAACCAGACCCTTCATGTCCAGAATGAGGGGGAAGAACTTGACAACCTCCAAGGGATCCTTCGGCACAGAGATATCTTTGGGGCGAGGGGCTCCTACCCCTAGAATGACCGCACCTAGAATGTTGTTGAGGCCGCCAAGAAATTCTATTTTAAACAATTTCACCATCAGCCCCTTCACCTCTCCTTTTGAAGCCCCTGCATCTAAGACAGAGGCCAGAAATCATGACAAGATGTGGGTATCCACCCGATAGAATTCCCCTGCACACAGGAAATCTTTACCAAGAATGATCTTCACTGTTGGTAACAGGAGACCATCATGTAGCCGCAGGACCCATTTTAGCCTTTGATCTGTGATAACACCCTTGAAATCCATCTATCGGACAGTGCTTTCCAATTGAATGGGGGTTACCACCCCTAAGTTAATCATACCTTCGACAAAGATTTGAGCAATGTATCTAGAGCCTTCTGCCATTCTTACCATCGAGCTGCCTTCGAACATGCCTATGACTATACATTCCATTCGAATGAGACTGATTAAAGCAGTTAAAGGTGACGGGGAACATCTAGATTCTTCTCTGTTAGAAACCCTACGAAGCCATCATTAATTTGGATAGCTCAGAAAATGGAAAGAAAATCCTTCGAGCAGGTTTATACATGCGAAGGCACATCATTTGAATGAATTGGTAGTGGCCGCAGTCCAAAAAATTATTAACTAAAAACCAATGGAGAAGATGCAAATTTGCCAAGTGTCTATCCTATGGATACGACCCTTCCATGTTCTCATGGAAAGGGTGCCCACCCTGCCACCCCAAAAAATTACTTGGGGGGGATTAAAAATTTAACTCTTGTTCCATCCACCCTTTGATTAGAGAGAGAGTCAGCTTCTGAATTGGCCTCTCTATAAATGTGGTTAATTGTTACCATTTCGCACTTTTCTATTAGGCTCAAAGCTATTTCCAATTTTGTGGCTAGTTTCCAGTTTTGCATTCTCCTGGTTCAAAGCCCATTGATTACTAGAAGGGAATCTCCCTCAATGGCAACTTTCCTAAGCTTAAGTTCATGACATAACCTTAAACCCAATATTAATGCCTCAAGCTCCGCTTCGTTGTTAGTCCTGTCTACCAATGGCTCAGCAATACTACCAATAGTTTTATTGTCCCAATTCCTAATGATGCAACCTGCTCCTGATTTGCCTAGGTTCCCTTGTCAATCCCCATCAAAGTTTAGCTTGAACCACTCGAAATCTGGGGGAGACCATTTGGAGATTTTCCTTTTTAAATCTGTTTGTTGTCTGCCTTCCATTCTGATGGGAGGCAAGATTAAACCCTGCCATCCTAGTCTTATCTTAGCACCCCAATCTAAGAATGATTGCTGTGAAGGTCTTGATTCACCCAATTTAGAATTGATTACTTCGACTACGCTGATTTCAACCTTATTGAGGAAGGAGAGGAGGGGCATCTCTTTGTTTTGAAAGAGTCTTTTGTTTCTCTCTTTCTAGAGCTCCCAAATTAACATTGAGGGGCAGATGGACCAAAGTTTGTGGTAGATAGCTTTTTTATTTAATCTTGGCCAACCCATGAGCTAGACTGACAACCCTTTTGGCAAAGCTGATTTCCAAAGCAGTTTATCCATTAACCAATTCCAGCAAAGATTGGAGAAGGGGCAATTAAGAAAGAGATGATCACCATCTTCTAAATTTTCTTTGCATAAACAGCATCTTAAAGGGCCCTGAATTCCTAGTTTAGCTAGCCTATCTGTTGTTAGGGCTCTGCCTTGTGAGGCTACCCACAAGAAGACCCTTGCCTTTGGTAGACAATCAAGATTCCAAAACAACTCTCTTGGGATTGCAAACACTTCCTCTTGGCTTTCAGTCAACTTTTTTTATCCTTCTTAAAACTGTAGGATCTATTAGGAGATCCTATCCAACGTAAAGTGTCCTACCCCTGCCTATAACAGATCTGTCTATTTTCTAGAACTTTGTCAAAGATTTCCACTTCCACATGACTTAGACCTAGATTTTGTGGGCTTTTCCATTTGGTTGTTAATAAACCATTGTGAAAAAATAGTGTCAAGTAGTTTCTTACCTTATCCCCCCATGCCTATTTTGTTATTCTTTTGGCAGTTGCCAAATCATCTCTATCAACCAACTTGGGAAATCCTTGCCAAGAGTCTTCCCAAAAATTAGCTAAATCCCCACTCCTTATTTCCCAAGAAAGATAATCTGAAATGAGATTTCTGCAACAACGAATGAAGTTCCAAATTCTGGAACCAGTGGGAAGCTCCCTTGATGTGAAAATGTTGTCTACTCCTTCATCCAAGTATTTAGCCCTCACAATTTTCACCCATTTTAGCTCTTGGTTGGAAAAGATTGTCCACACCAGTTTAGCTCCAAGGGATTTATTCTAGAGCAGTAAATTTTTCAAGCCTGTTCCATCCCTTTGTTTACTTTCATATTTGCTTCCATTTGATTAGAGGGTACTTGAACTACTCAGACGACCCCTACCAGAAGAAGTTCTTCATCTTCTTATTTAGATCTTTACTTGCTTTGCTTGAAAGAGGGAGGCAGGACATTAAATAAGTTGGAAGAATGGAGATTACTGATTTGAGTTTAGTAAGCCTGCCAGCCCAAGAGAGCCATCTTTTTTTCCAAGAAGCCACCTTATTGCTAACTTTCTCCACCAGGTTATTTCAACTGTTTCCAGGGTGAATGCCTTTAGCCAGTGGTATTCCTAGATATTTGCAAGGTAGAGATCCTTTTTTAAAGCAAAGGATTCCCATAATCTGAGCTTCCAATCTCTCTGCTATATTAAAAAAGAAAACCTCAGATTTTTCTTGACTAATCTCTTGTCCTGAGGCTACTGTATACTTTTTAAGAATTGATTTGAAGCTCCGAGCCTCCCTCACCTGAGCTTTCCCGAACAACATGGTGTCATCAGCGAATTGCTGATGGGTGATATTTGGGCCACCACTTGTGACCTGGACTCCATTTATCTTCCTTGCTTGCTAAGCTTTGGAGATTGATCTTCCAAGGGCTTCCGCCATTAATATAAAAAGAAAGGGGGAGATTGGGTCTCCCTATCTTAGCCCCCAGGAAACATTAAAGAACCCTTCTAGTGTTCCATTCAACAACACTGAGTATCTCAGACTTGCAATCCAAGTGAATAGCCAATCTAGCAATGTCTTGTTAAAACTGAACCCTTCCAAAACTTTAAACAGAAAATGCTAGTTGACTCGGTCATATGCCTTTTTGATGTCTAGTTTTATTAGCATTGCCTGCTTGCTCAGACTTTGAATTGAATGAATGGCCTCCTGAACAATTATTACCCCATCCAGAATTGATTTGTTCAGAACAAACCCTGTCTGTTCTTCTGAAATCAAATCTGGAAGGAGTCTTTTTAATTTGTTCGCCATTGTTTTGGCTAAAATTTTGTAAAAGGTGTTACAGAGAGATATGGACCTTAAGTCATCCAAAATTTCAAGCTTCTCTTTCTTTGGAACCAAATCTATGAAGGTATTATTGATTTCCTTAAATATCTATCCAAAGGCTCTGGACTCCTCTAGTGCTTCCAAAATATCTTTGCTTATTATATCCCAACACTTTTGGAAAAAGCCTATTGGGAAGCCATCTAGTCCTAGCGCCTTGTCTGGGTGGAGTTGGAAGAGTGTAGTTTTAACTTCTTCTTCAGTGAATTTGCTATATAGCATGTCATTCTGATCATCTGTTACCATCTTGGGTATGCAGTCCACAAGTTCCTTTTGGACTATGAGGTTGGAGCCTTCCCAGTCATTTAATAAGTTCTAAAAATGTTCCACTACATCCTGTTTCACCTCTTCTACTTTCTCCAATAGTCTTCCATGTTTGTCTCTTACCCTTGTTATTCTGTTTGCCTCTCTTCTTGCTTTTGTAACATTATGGAAGAATTTTGTGTTTTTGTCGCCTACAGACAGCCAAACTTCCCGAGACTTTTGTCTCCAAAAAATTTCTTCCTTAGATAGTATGTCATTCAATTTTCCTAGCAATGCTTTTTATTCTAAGTAACTTTGATTGTCCATACCTTCTCTGATTATCTTATTAGAGAGAGATTTCAATGTTGTTTCATACTGCTTCTTCTCTTCAAAAATATTTTTGAATTTGTCTTTGTTTCATATCTTTAGATTTTGCTTGATTACTTTTAGCTTTGCTACAATGCAAAACATTTTGGATCCAATCGGCTGTGTTGCATTCCACCATTCTTTAATCATATCTAAAAAATCCTTATGTTTAACCACATGTTTTCAAATTTAAAAGGACATCTTACTGGACCCCTTTCTCCCAATATTTCCAAACACACTGGGTAATGATCTGATCCTGGTAAAGGCAGCAACTGACTATCAAGAGTGAAGGGAAATCAGCTTAAATCTCCCTTGAACAAAAACCTATCCAACTTCTCAGCTATGTTGCAAAAACCCATCCTTCTATTTGTCCAGGTAAATTGCCCTCCCCCCATCTGAATGTCACATAGCAAGTTTCTATCCACAAAATTTTCAAAATCTAGTTGTGATTGAAGTTTCCTACCAACTGCCCCTTTTTTATCAGCTCCTTTTAAAATAGCATTGAAATCCCCTCCCAGAATACACACTTCAAAATCTGGGAGCTTGCACACTTTATCCACTTCATTCCATAAAATTCTTTTTTGGATGCAATTATTTGTCCTGTAAACAGTTATCAAAAGAAAGCTTAAATCCGAGGCAAGGCTCCTTACCTTACATGCTTGCCAGAACTTGCTTGAAGCCACTTCTTTGACTAGTGCTGATTGAGGTTTCCATAGAGTGAGTAGACCTCCTGAGGCTCCTTCCGAGTTAACTCCTAAAATTTTCCAACTTTTCATTTGCAGGCTTAAATTTGCTCTTTCTTGTTCTCCTAATTTAGATTCCTGGATCAGACAGATATCTGGATGCTAGTTATTTAGATGATGCCGAAGCAGACATCTTTTGTTAGGGGCATTTAGGCCCCTAACATTCCACGTAATGATCCTCATTGTTGTTTGGGAAGGGTTTCTCCCTTCCCTACTTCCAACATTGATTCAATTTTCAGTTGGCCTGAAGCTTCCCCGTCCCACTTTAGCTTTTCCTTGTTTGGAATTCTACCTTTTCCTCTATGTTCTCCGCAATCTAGAGAGGTTTTAACTGGCTCGTTGGTTCCCATCCCTAGCTTACCCTATTCTGTGAGTTTTGGAGTAGGAGTATTCATGACTTTGCTTGGAATCTCCTCTTCGTCCAAAAAGACTTCATTTCCCACTATCTCTAACTCTTGCTCTACTAGCCAATCTTTGCCTTCATAATTATCAACTTCAATCTCTCCTTTTTTAGCTGCATTTACTATGTCTACTAGTTTGTTTCCAACATTTATGAGGGAATCTAAATCTTCCCTTCTTACATTTTTGCCCATCATCTCGATTACTTGAGAAAGTTTTTGGTCTAGGGTTTTTATGTTCTGATTATCGTCCAATCTCTCCCCCATTTTGGATTCAGCTTGTAGTGCCATTTTAGGAGCAAGGGGGGGGCTTCTTCATCTAAAATTTGATCCTTTGCACCTAGTTGAAGAGACTGCTTGTTTGATGATTGCTCAGAGTTTTCCCCTGATTGATTATGACTTTTCCATCCCCAAATTTTGACCATAGTATATGTTGTGAAGGGGTTGTGGATCAAGTTTTGCATCCACACACCCAAATCCGATGAAATCTTAATTTCTCTTAGGATTCTTCTATCTGAATTGTTCACTACACACAGCCTAACATGCGTACCAGTTCCTTATGAGTTTGTCCTTTCTTCTGTACACAAAAAAGTTCCCATGCCATTTCCAATTTCTTCCAAAATCCTAGGGTCCCAGTATTCAAGAGGTAGGTTGGGCATGACATACCAATCCTAAACTTTTTTGATGTGATGCGAAGTTGGATCAAAACCAGCCTTCCATCGGTAGATGTAGAAGTCGCATCCGTCTAAAATCCATACCCCTTTTTCTATTTGGTCCCTAATTACTGCAGAAGGACAAATAACTACAAAAAAATCATTCACCAGCCTCTTAAACTCCAAATCTTTTCCCCATTTGCCATACCACCAAGTTTTTAGGCTTTCCTAGTTTAAATCTTTACTGAGCCATTTGATCATTAGTGTTGTGTTTTCTAATTTTGAGACTTGGTTCTGAATCTAGTTTGCGCTAAGATCAATTGTCAACTCACCTTCTCTATTGTCTTCCCACCTTCTATACATTAGAGTCCTGGGTTGAGGATTTTGTCTCTGGAAACCCCTACGTTGTCCTCCTCCTCTAGGGTTTATCCTGCCTCTCCAATGTGCGTTTGGATTTCTTTGCTGAAAATTATTCCTTTGCCATTGTTCCCACTGCCTTGGATGATAGAATCCTCTGTTTTATTGGCGCATTCTTCCTTGGGGGATTCGATTTCCAAATCTTCTCCATGGTTCTTCATCCGGATGTTGAAAATTCTGGCCGGCTTTGTCTGCCCCTCTGTCCCATCTCTCTAGATGCTAGATGTGCTCACGCTCCTCCCGAGGATGCCTTCGCCAATCTCTCCTTTGAGTTTGCTCCTCAATTCGTCCCTCCTGATCTGTATTTTGCCGATCTGCATTTTGTCGCTCTGCAAATTGTCGCTTCATTTTTTTTATATATTATAATATATGAAAGATAATTGAAATTAAATAAATAAATTTATTTAATTGATTGTGCATGATAGAGGAATATGAAGATTATAAATAAAATATTTGATTTTATTTATTTTTAGAGGATTGAAATAATTTAAATAAATTTGCATGATTTATTTAAATTTAGAAGAATAAGTGATTTAATTAAATAATGTAAATTATTTAATTGTAGATAAGATAGAATTTGATGAATTATTTAAATAATTAGGTTTATTTAATTAATGTGGATTTAAATTTCAAAAAAGGATAATGATTTAAATTAAATAATAAATTATTTAATTTTGGAAGAATAAAGTTGAACTTAACTTAATTAATTAAATAAAGAGGATTTATTTAATTAATGTTGAAATTAATTAAATAATTGGATTATTTAATTAATGTTGAAATGCAGGTGATTTGGAAGAATTGACGAAATGCAAGTGGTGCGATGACATGGTCATTTTTGGGTGTCTACAGGATCTATCTTTTGATTTCTTCCATTCCCCTTTAGACCCACCTTTATCCTTGGGCCTTCCTAAAACATGTAATATATCTTTTGAACCCTTTTCTATGAATATTCTCCTCATTTCCTTAGAAAGAAAGGTGGCAACAAGGGAATACATCTTAGGATCTAAAATAGAACCACTCAAAGCAATGATCAGCTTTTCCCAAGATTCAAGAAAAGAACAAAGAAATAATATACACTTATTCTCCTCATCTATCTTAAAATTAAAAGAACTAAGATAACTCAAAATCAAATTAAAAGCATTCAAATTCTTATTAATATATTCTCCCTCTTTCATTTTTAATGAGTAAATATTTCTTTTTAAATATAGATTATTAACAAGACTCTTCATTTGATAGATATCCATTATCCTCTTCCATAGGCTATGTGTGGTAGTTTCCTCTAAGACATTCAAGAGAATGGTATCTACATGATATAACCAAATGGTTTCCCATGCCTTTTTGTCCAACTTTGTAAGATCTTCTGTAGACACCCAAAAATGACCATGTCATCGCATCACTTGCATTTCATCAAATTTGTCAAATCAACTACATTTTAACATTAATTAAATAATCTAATTATTTAATCAATTTCATCAAATTCATCAAAATTCTTCCAAATCACCTGCATTTTAACATTAATTAAATAATGTAATTATTTAATTAATTTCATCAAAATCAACTTTATTCTTCCTAAAATTAAATAATTTTAATTATTTAATCAAATCATTATCGTCTTCCAATTTTCAAATTCACAATCAATTGAATAAATTAATTATTTATATAATTTGTCCTCTAAATCCTCTTATCTATAATTAAATAATTCTAAATTATTTAATTAAATCAATTATTCTTCCAAATTTAAATAAATCGTCCATATTTATTTAAATTGAATCTCAATCTCTAAAAATAAAATATAATCAAATATTTTATTTATCCTTCATCATGCAAAATAAATTAAATCAATTTATTTGTTTAATTTATTTAAATCTTCAAATCTATTCTATGTCTTCTATCATGCACAAACAATTAAATAAATTTATTTATTTAATTTGCTTTAATTATCTACCAAATCTTCTAAAAATAAATCTTATTCATCATGCACACAAAATTAAATAATTTATTATTTAATTTTAATCAAATCATGCAAAAAGCAAATCAAGTTGATTTAATTGACTTAATCAATATTATTTTTATCACCAACTCATAAATTAGAAAAAAAAAATTTCTATTTTTATGAAATCTAATTTTATCTCATGTCTATTCCATGTCTTTGCCAAATCAAGCAATTATCTCAAACAAAAATAGCTTTTTTGTGACACATGTCAGGTGCACATTCATCATGAATTCTAGATTTATCACAACCATTCATTCTATTGAATTTTCTAGACCATTGATCGATCTTCATCGAAACCTATATAAACCCCCCTCATCTCCATTACTAATTCTCTTTGATCATTTATTCTCAGGCATCCATACAACGCATTGAGCATTCATCGCATCGTTGAGCACTTTGAGCACTTTAAGCACAAACACAATCTACATCCGCTTGTTGCAAACATGGTTTCGCAATGTATGAAGCAATCCACATTCGACCAAGATAACAATACAATCTAGGTGAAAGCTTTCATTGTCTTTGTTATTATTCATTGATTATTTGGTTATTTGCTTAGATCATTATCTTGATGTTATAGGATTGAGTTGTTGGTTATTTTCATTGTTTTGATTATCATTTGATCTCAATTTTATTCCTATACACATTCTGGCACGCTCGGTGGGACCTACTAATCACTATTTTCCTTTAGAAAATTTACTTTTTTGAAGTATAGTACGAAAATGCATAGACGAACACAAAACTGCACCTTTACAGCACAGTAAAGCACCTTTGGTCTACAACAAAGCACCTTTAGGCAATAAGAAAGTGCCTTTGGTGGCACAGTCTAGTGCCTCTGGTCTGCAGTCCAATGCTTTTGGCACAGTAGTACAGTAACTTTGGATACTTAGGGTTTCTAACTAGTTTTTTGATTTACAGAGTCTAAACTTATCATATTTTCATTACTACTTATAGATCTCAATTTTTTTCAATCATTCTAGAGCATATTATAGTCATGACACCATCTTTCAAATCTCGCTTTTTGACAAAGTATTGAGTTTTTCTGATCTAGAGCAGTAGCGCGCCTTTGTGTCATAGTACCGTGCTTTTGCAACGTAGTGCAGCACCTTTGGTCAGAAGCATTGTACCTTTGGTAGAACAGTACAGCACCTCTGGGTAAGCAGTACAATGCCTTTGACTTACAATAACACGCTTTTGGTCAATTGATTTATTTTTGCTAACTATTGAGTTTGTGTGGAACTAATCAACTTTTTGCAGCTTCTTATCACTCAAACATAGCAAATGGGTTTCTCTAACGTGTTCATGTAGGACAAACTTTGAAGAAATTGCCAAATCAATCAAATCTAGGTCTTAGGAACATATTGTTTTCTTAAGGGGCAATTGAACCAATCAACTTTGCAATCTTAGGAACAAATTTCTTTCTTAAGGGACAATTAAACAAATCATCTTTGCAATTTAAGTCTTAAGAACATATTGCTTTCTTAAGGGACAATGGACATGAATGCATAAACACTTCAATTTCTTAAGGGACAATTGACATGAATGCAAAACACTTCAATTTCTTAAGGGACAATTGACAACTACAATCGTGTGTGTGCCTAATCTAGTTGCACCTTATTTTTCTTATAACGGGACAATTGAACCCTTGTTTGACATGCTTGAACTTAAATTTCAATTATTCCTTTAGAAAGGCCTACTTTTGGATTGTACTTCATCCAAAAGGGATGACCCTAAGCAGATTTTTCCTTTGAACTGCTATATAAGAGGGATAAGGTGAAAGCTAAGTCCTAACCAACGTCAGCCTTACCTTGTGGTGTCAAATGGAAAAGAGGTGTACTGGCACTTTGTGAAAACAATTTTCACATTGTGTGAAGTGTTTGATACTCTTAGTAGGATTGGTCAAATCTTTTAGTAGATTGTCACATGCTCGTAAGGTGTTGGTCCCTCAAAGCAACTAAGAACCAATCTAGATAGTGACTACCCATTTCACCTTCGAACATTGTGATAATCATCAGTGCAAGGGGAATCGTTACAAGCCCTCAAGGTACTCACCATTGCCTCCCTTGAGAAGAGATAGTATTCCCTCGGCCATAAAGCTCTCGTGACCTTCTTGTAGCTTTCTGAGGGGAGGGTGAGATATCCCTACCTATCGTCTCTCACAAAGACTCAAATGTATGACACCTATATGGAATCACATTTAGTCAACAAAGATTTCAAGTTGTGAGTTGAACTACCACAATGAACCTATGTCTCTAGGCATAAAAAGTGCTTGAATTGTTTGCAATTGTCTTATACCCGTGGAAACATTGGGCTTTTTCATGAGCCTTAAACATACACTATATGTTGTGTCAGTCCTCTTTTAGTACTTTGTTTGATGTGTTTTCTCTTGTCAAAGCAAATCTAATCAAAATCCAATCCAAAACTATCAAAATTTGCCTCATAAACATCACTGATACCATCTTAGCACTTTTGAAACACGGCCCATTGCCTTTGTAGCGCAATCCAGCGCCTTTGCAACATAGTCTCGTGCCTCTGAACAATAGTCAAGTGCTTCTGAAACACAGTCCAGCGCCTTTGATACTATAGTCCAGTGCCTTTGATACTATAGTCTCATGCCTTTGCAGCATAGTCTAGCGCCTTTGGCCCAGTAAACTATTTTTTCAAACTATCTCAGCAAAATCACAAGCAACATCTTAGCAAAATCTCAAACATATTGTCCTAGTATATCCCATGGTAACCACTAGACTCTAGCAATCTATGAAGGCTAAACAAATTGCCCCAAAGAAGTGCAATTCACCTCCTCATACACCTCAACCAAGTCATTCCAACATGTCTCAAAAGGGTACTCCCCGCACACCAACTGATAGACCTACCAATTTTCAAAACAATCCGCAACATGACAAACCAACCAATCCCCAAGAGGATAATGTCCCTTTGGTAGATGTCACTCAATTCACTACCAGCATGCTTCATGATTTTTCTACACCCGGTTACACCATAGGTCAAGTCCCATCTCAAGAAGAGCG
Organism: Cunninghamia lanceolata; assembly: GCA_027924645.1. NCBI lineage: Eukaryota > Viridiplantae > Streptophyta > Pinopsida > Cupressales > Cupressaceae > Cunninghamia > Cunninghamia lanceolata. The sequence continues at coordinate 320,892 of BSBN01000326.1, read as the reverse complement.
AAACTTTAAAGAAGGTCAATCCTCTCAAGAAGATAGACAAGACGTTGATGAAATCATGCAAGATCCTAGAGCCATAGCTGCATTTGACAAACTCCTTAGTGAGAATCAAGATCATTTCTTTTGTTTACTTGCAGAACAAGGAGCTAAACTACCCCAAGACTTTGATCTATCTAAACTTAAAGAGCAAAATAATACCGATGACACTATGACTGTTATCCAAACCATGTCAATTGTATCCACTCCCATACCCAAACAAGTATCACAAGGGGGAACAACCAATCCTTTCAATGCTCAATATGAAAATCTACTCTATCAAAATCCAACAATAGAAAGACCAATATCACCACTCTTGACTCATATGGAGATTATAAATAGCAACAAGAGACTCTTCATCATCAAGCTGAATTTGAACGACAAGCCACTCTAGCTAAACAAAACCAACAACAAACACCAAACATATCAGAAATGACCATATCAAATGCACATGGTGCATTAGCTACACCATCATGAGATGGTTTTCCCCTAAATTACAATCTGGGAAACACTTATGTAGCCATGCAACAAGGGTCACAAGCAACACCACCCCATACGTCATCAACCCTCTGTATCACATATCGAAGCAATGTCATGCAACCACAACACTCCCAAAACATCAACACAAACAACATCATTCCCCCACAACACTTCCAAAACGTCAACCCAAACTATGTCCCTCTGCCACAATGATCATCCACACTCAATATTACCAACACCTATCAACCTAAACCATCACAAAACCCCTCTACCTATGTCCCTCCAACACAAAGATCATCCACACTCAATCTCATCAACACCTATCTCAATAACCCTCAACACTCTCATATCCAATCTTCCTATGGCTATATTCCACCATCACAATCAAATCCAACAATATTTAGCTTTCCTCCACGCAATCCATTCATCACCCCTCCTCAACAATACCAACGACAAAACTCTTATCTAAAAACACAACAATCACAAAGCCAATATTCTTATCTAGCACCACCTCCACAAAATCAAAACAACCAAACTCAACCTAATCCAAATCCATCATATGATACATATGACCCAAATCAATCATACGACCCATATAACATCAATTCCTATGGCTTCAACTACAATCTTCCCTATGGGAAACAACCACCCCTAGTACAATAGGGGACTCTTCCAACACCCCCAACAACTATGGAACTTAAACTTGTCGAGGTACAACAAGTAGCTGATTTAACATTTGGTCACACTAAGAAAACCTTCTCCTCGGAGGAGGTTTGTCCTTATCCATTTGATCGGTCATTGCAAATGATCCCTTTTCCGCCCAACTTCAATATGCCCATATTTGATAAATACAAGGGATGAGGAGACCCAAAGATCACCTTAGAGAATTCTATATTGCTTGTTTAGAGGTTGCATATAATGACACATAGCTCATGCGCCTCTTTCCTTGCAGTCTTGGAGGTCAAGCTATAGAATGGTTCTCGCATCTACCTACAGGTATCAAATCTTTTAATGAGCTTGTAGAAAAATTTGCGGCCCATTTCTCATACAACATAGAACATGAAGTCTCTATGATCGACTTATGTAACAACAAACAGAAAAATGGGGAAACTTTTATCTCCTTCCTTCAAAGATGGAGACACATGGCTAGCAAATTCCCATTTAAAATTCTTGAAAAGCAGCTTGTTAGCATGTTTGTGCAGAACCTTAACCAAGAATTGGGTTTCCATTTGCAAATACTAAGTGCTACAAACTTTGACGAAATTACCTATAAAGGAATCAACATCAAAAAATCCCTCATCGCTAAAGGCATGGTCAAAATTTTCAAAGAAAATAAGGACAATGCTCCCCAACAGCAATCAAATGATAAGCCCAAATTTTGGAACAAAAACAAAAACATGGTCAATGATGGTGTGGTGGATTCCAAACATGTCCAAACACTAAAAACACCCCTTAACCTTTTATCTAAAAAAAACCAACCCCAACAACAACAAAACCAAAACCAACAGCATCAACAACAATGACAACAAAACCAAAACCAAAACCAACAACATCAACAAGAGTGGCCTCCCCAAGATTACCCTCCAAGGCGTAAGTTCACTCCTTTGGGAGAGCCTATAGAGTCAGTTCTAAAGAAACTTGTGCAAAATAGACTTGTCACGCTACCAAACGCTCCCCCATATGGCCAACCTGCTTTCAAACCCACATGGTACAAAGACAATGAATATTGTGAATACCATAGGACCAAAGGACACATAACCATATCATGCATGAAACTCAAGCACATGATCCAAAACCTATCGATAGAGGCAAAGTCACTTTTGATGCACCTCCTAATCAAAACACAAACAAAGATCTCAACATGTACAAGGAGCCATTCCCTAACCATGGTCAAGGACAAAATCCTGATAAAGGTAAAGGTATTAATAAAGCCTCAACTTCCTATGACTCTATTGTAGGTCGTTTTGAAGAAAGTCATGTGGCTACCCTCACTATCAAAGGTAAATCTATGGATTGTACAGTCACAACTCGTCATGGTCATGTCACCCTTCGTGGTCCTACACCAAATCTCCCAACCCAATCTTATTACAATCTTGTAGAACACCTAGGGAAAACCCCTGCACAGATCTCTATTTTGGATCTTCTACTGTCATCACCCGCACATAAAGTTGTTCTAGAAAAAGCCCTACAAGAGTCTTCAATTCCTAATAACATAGCAGTCACAGATTTCCAAGCTATAATAGGTAACATTGCCTCCCCTTACAATGTGGTATTTTCTAAAAAGGACCTCCCATCCCATGATCCATGTCATAATGATGCACTTCACATTGAAGTTTTCATCCATAAATGAAAGGTCAAACGTATACTTATAGATGGTGGTGCTTGTCTCAATATCTATTCTCTCAAGTTACTTAAACAATTGGGATACTCTGAGGATCATGTCAACATTGATCAAAGTATTACAATCAAGAGGTATGATGATGCTAAGCGTCGTTCAGAAGGTGTTATCCACTTGCCTATACAAGTAGGCCCTATCATGCTTGAAACTAGGTGCCAAGTCCTCAACATTGAGCTACCTTATAACATTATCTTAGGACACCCATGGATCCATGCTATGAAAGTTATTCCCTCCACGCATCATCAGTCTCTCAAGTTCCCATTTAATGGTACGGAGACCACTATCCCAAGAGATCCTAATCCCTTTGAATACTATCACACCTTGCAAGGCAGTTATAAGAATAGCAACCAAGTGCCAAATAATGACAAAGCCCATGACTCCTCATTGTATGTCAACTCTAAAAATCTGAAAAAAGCCTCTAAAGTTGTACCTAATCCTAATCCTATTCCTAAAATCAAAGCTGACATCTGTGATATAGGCTTTGGTGAATATGATATCTCTAAATCTTGTTGTGTGGGGTGGATGCCCTTATCCCCTAAATCCTATGACCAACCGCCCATAGCCAAGGTGACTAAAAAATTAGCTATTCCCCCTCCAACATCCCTAACTCAATTCCAAGAGGAAAAATTATTGGCAAAGGAAACTATTGAAGACATCTCATCTTGGCTCTATAAAGAGAAAGAACTAGTCACCATACCAGTTAAACAATATGGCAATGGCCTAAGAATTGTCAAAAATATGGGCTATAAAGGCAAAGGGGCCCTTGGGAAAGATAATCAAAGTGAAATAGAACCCATCATTGTGAAGAAGAAGCTAGACAAAAAGGGGTTGGGATATGGTAGGAAGGTACCACACGCCTTGGACATCGAGTGTATTCTCGATAAGGTGGCAGAAACTTCTCTCATAGATTTGATGTCTAAAGAGGATATCATCGATGACTCCTACCTCCATATAACTGACCTATTCACTGAATCCTTCATCTTCATGCTATCATCCATATCCTTAACATAAAACACCAACACCCAGATTGTAACACTTGTCTACCCTGAACTTATCGATTGGGACCAACAAGGGTCCCCCGTTCTAGATGTTTTTCAAAATGATGAAGCTCTTGTAGAATTCACGGGACTTTGAGATGGTATCCCTCTTGGTGATCATAAAGCTGGTTTTGTAATGGAACTAGATCAAAATTCTTATTTTGGTGAGAATTCCAAATCCTCCATTCACAAAAATAAAAATAAAGAAAGATCTCTAGGTGAAAACCACATCGTGGCACCCCCTGATCAGAAAATAGTCAAAATAAAGGACGTATCCAAAGGTGAAAACCCAATTGTGGCACCTAAGGATGGAGGATTTGACCTTCCCCTACCATCTAAGTATCAAGATAAATCAGCTCTCCTAGTGGAAGATTCTATAGAGATAAATCTAGGCACAGAGCAAAATCCTAAGACAACATTCCTTGCAGCATCACTATCAGAACAAGAGCACAAGAATCTTACCAACTTCTTCTTAAAGTGAACCATCAACTTTGCGTGGACCTATGCTGATATGCCAGGGTTAGACCCTTCGCTAGTAGTTCACTATCTCATGGTTGATCCAAAAGCTAAACCAATCAAACAGAAACTAAGAAAGATGCACCCGCAAATTGCTTTTCTGGTGAAAGTTGAAATACAGAAGTTGTTAGATGCAAAGTTTATCAAGCCTATTGATTATCCAGAATGGGTCTCAAACATTGTACCTATGGCTAAACCAAATGGGGGCATCCGCATGTGTTTCAACTTCAAATATCTCAACAAAGCATGCCCAAAGATGACTTTCCATTGCTAAACATTGATCTCATAGTGGACCTGACCGCTGGTCATGAAATGCTTTCTCTCATGGATGGATTTTCTGGCTATAATTAGATAATATCTAGCAAAAGAGGATCAACATAAAACTTCTTTCACTTGTCCTTAGGGTACCTATTGTTGGTGTGTCATGCCATTTGGTCTAAAGAACGTAGGTACAACCTATCAAAGTGCCATGACAATGATATTCCATGATCTCTTTCATCACATCATGGAGGATTATGTGGATGATATACTAGCAAAGTCTTCTAGGGCAAATCACATACAAGTTCTAGGCCAATTCTTTGACAGACTCAAAAAATATCAAGTAAGACTCAATCCAAAGAAGTGTGTCTTTGGGGTAACCTCAAGGAAACTGTTGGGATACATTGTATCTCGCAGAGGCATTGAAGTAGATCCAACGAAAGTCAAGGCTTTAGTAGAGATGCCTCCACCAAAAAATTAGGCGGTTTATCTCACAGCTAGCGGATAAATGTCAACCATTTCAACACTTGCTCCAAAAGGATGTCTCATTTCGATGGGATGATAAGTGTCAAGCAGCATTTGATCACCTCAAGGAGTATCTAGCTATACCTCCAGTCTTGGTACCACCAGTCACCAATAGGCCTTTGATCTTGTACATCTCAACTACAACTGTAGCCCTAGGGGCTCTTCTAGCACAGCATGATGAATTGGGAAAAGAGCATGCAATCTATTATATCAGTCAAACCTTGGTGGGTTATGAACTCAATTATTCACCTATGGAAAGAGCTTGTTTAGCCTTAGTGTTTGCTTCCCAAAAGTTGTGGCATTACATGCTAAACCAACACACAAATCTAATAGCCAAAATTAATCCATTAAAGTATCTCCTAGCAAAAGAAGCCCTCATAGGCAGACTAGCTAAATGGGTCATGATCCTTAGTGAGTTTGACATTGAGTATGTGGATTGTAAAGCAATCAAGGGGCAAGCCCTAGCAGATCAACTAGCAGAAGCACCCATGACATATGTACATCCTATGGTATCTGACTTTCCAGATGAGAATCTCTTCACTCTTTCTACCTCAGTAATGTGGAAATTGTATTTTGATGGTTCCTACACATAGCATGGATTAGGGGTCGACATCCTATTTATCACACCTCAAATGATTATATCCCAAAGTCATATCAGCTTGCATTTCCTTGCACTAATAACATAGCCAAGTATGAAGCACTCCTCACAGGTCTCAATACAGCAGTCCAATGGGACATCAAAGAACTATAGGTATATGGATACTTACAACTACTCATTCGACAAGTCACAGATGAATACCAAACAAAAGATGAAAATTTGATCCCTTACAAGCAACTAGTGGATGCCTACAAACCACACTTTTTTAGCATCACTTTTTTAGCATCACTACAGGCGGGTAGCTCTACCCACTATAGCTAGGTGGAGGAGGACCAGCTGAAAAGGTATCTCAGTTATCAGAAATACACCAGCTCCTCGTGTTCATCGTCCCATGAGTCACAATCTCTCCATGGGCACCAAACAAAGATATCCATCTCATCCAGTTGTCTGCGCCAATAGCTCACAAAACCAAGATGCCAGTGTGTAATAACACCCTCATAAAAAAATGCATAAGGCTCGCCATGATCTCGACGACGCTGCAAGATCGGTCTAATCACTGGGATGTGCTCCCAGGCCCATACTTGCAATAATGTGACACCTTCTGATAAGATGCTCCCTGATCTATAAACACAGTCATGCAAATCATGATAAAGCTGGCCAAGCACACATGGTCCCCATGCATATTTGATGTCATGTGTAAACATCCCAGATAGAACTATGCTCCATCCAATAGATAGTCCCCTGGACCGTCAATTAGGACATAAGAAACCTCTAATAAGTGAAACAACAATCCATCGAATCCCTTCGCAAAGTCTCTGCACTCGAGTCCACCGAATCTCTCGATCCTGCAGACCTAGGTCATCTGTCATGAACACCTCTCACAGGCCTACCTCTCCCTGATCTATGTCATAGTCAACTCTATCCCCCTGAATAGGAATCCGTAGGATGCGTCGAACATCCTCTAGTGTCAAGGTAGTCTCCCCTGTCAGAAAGTGGAAGGAGGAGGTCTCACTATGGTATCTCTCCACAATCGCTGTCAAAAGTGCAAGGTTTGCCCTAATGGATGTAAGATGCACAACGTGCCATAATTCCATAATCTCTAGGAAGAGCTCCTCCTCCTCGCCAAGCTGTACAATTAGGTCAGCAATCAGATAGTGTCTCTCTCGAGACTACAAGGGTGGTAAGATGATCTACATCCAGGACGACCACTTGTTAAACATATTGCAAAATTCAACTTGATCCTAAGTAAAATCATGGAAAAATCTTAAAGTCAAACCTAGTCAACTCTAGTCTGAGCCTCTAGAACACATTTTCCAAACCTAACCTAGCTCAAGCTACTCTAAAACCAAAAGCGCTTAGTTTTCAACAAAGGCGCTTGACTGTGGTACCAAATGCACCTTGCTGCTTTGCATAGGCGCTTAGCTAAAATAAACCCAAAGCACTTTGATTTTTCCAAGGGTGCTTCACTGAGCTACCTAAGGCACTTTACTACTTTGCAGATACACCAAGATTTTTTCAAAACCCTAACTTGAACACGCTGAACTATTTTACCACAAGCGCTTAACAAAACTGCCAACAGCTCTGCAACATTTGCCAACAGCACTGTGCTGCGGACTATTAAACCACAAGCACTGATTTGTAACCAAAGGCGTGACACTATGTACCAAAGGCACTTTGCTTGCCAAAAGCAATTTACTAAGCACCAAAAGCGCAAAACCTGAACACCACGCCTTTGGCAAAAATTTTGTAAAACCTAGAAAAACCCTAAAAAAATTCAAAACACAAGCACGGTTTTTTATCACTTACCAGTCCCAACGTGCTCACTAGTCTCCCGTAAGTCCGCACGCGCTCCGCTTGGTGCTTATGCACAAGAATCGACATGTCTGCATGCTCTAATCTCAAACCTAAGCAAGGAACTCAACTAAGCAAGGAGGCTAAAGGCTCTAAAATTGGACAACTCTATGTGTGTAAATGAGGTGTGTTGACCCCTTGGGACCTATTTATAGTGTCCCAACCCTATGTCTTCCCACCTCTAATCCATCTTATCCTCGTGTCTGCTATCTTTTTCATCATGTCAGCTTCCGTCTATCCAACCTCGTCTATCTCAAACACAATCTTCTAGTTGAGCGTCAACCCAGTCCTTCTATCGCATCCCTATCTTTCCTCTCGAGGGGGCATCCTATGCCAGCTACATAGGGGCAGCTAGCTACACTGTGGCATCAAAATTGTATCATGTCTTCAACAATCAATTTCTTTGAAGCAACACTATAAACATTGTGTCAAAGAAGGGCAAAATGTAGACACCCAAAAATGACCATGTCATCGCATCACTTGCATTTCATCAAATCTGTCAAATCAACTACATTTCAATATTAATTAAATAATCTAATTATTTAATTAATTTCATCAAATTCATCAAAATTCTTCTAAATCACCTACATTTTAACATTAATTAAATAATCTAATTATTTAATTAATTTCATCAAAATCAACTTTATTCTTCCCAAAATTAAACAATTTTAATTATTTAATCAAATCATTATCGTCTTCCAATTTTCAAATTCATAATCAATTGAATAAATTAATTATTTAATTAATTTATCCTTTAAATCCTCTTATCTATAATTAAATAATTCTAAATTATTTAATTAAATCAATTATTCTTCCAAATTTAAATAAATCATCCAAATTTATTTAAATTGAATCGCAATCTCTAAAAATAAAATATAATCAAATATTTTATTTATCCTTCATCATGCAAAATAAATTAAATCAATTTATTTGTTTAATTTATTTAAATCTTCAAATCTATTCTATGTCTTCTATCATGCACAAACAATTAAATAAATTTATTTATTTAATTTGCTTCAATTATCTTCCAAATCTTCTAAAAATAAATCTTATTCATCATGCACACAAAATTAAATAATTTATTATTTAATTTTATCAAATCATGCAAAAATCAAATCATAAGTTGAGTTAATTGACTTAATCAATATTGTTTTTATCACCAACTCATAAATTAGAAAAAAACATTTCTATTTGTATGAAATCTAATTTTATCTCATGTCTATTCCATGTCTTTGCCAAATCAAGCAATTATCTCAAACAAAATAGCTTTTGTGTGAAAAATGTTAGGTGCACATTCATCATGAATTCTAGATTTATCACAACCATCCATTCTATTGAATTTTCTAGACCGTTGATCAATCTTCATTGAAACCTATATAAACCCCCCTCATCTCCATAACCAATCATCTTCGATCATTTATTCTTAGGCATCCATACAACGCATTGAGCATTCATCGCATCGTTCAGCACTTTAAGCACAAACACAATCTACATCCACTTGTTGCAAACATGGTTTTGCAATGTATGAAGCAATCCACATTTGACCAAGATAACAATACAATCTAGGTGAAAGCTTTCATTGTTTTTGTTATTATTCATTGATTATTTGGTTATTTGCTTAGATCGTTATCTTGATGTTATAGGATTGAGTTGTTGGTTATTTTCATTGTTTTGATTATCATTTGATCTCAATTTTATTCCTATACACTCTTCATCAGGCATTCCTTTGGATTTTCCTTACTTCACAACAACTTTTCATTGATCCCTTTCTTCCAAGAGATCCTTCATCTTTAACTTGCATAGCTCGTACTTAGAGCCATTGAACTTTTAAATCTTTGAATGAGAGGTAGAGGCCATGGTTTTGATCACTTGCAAATCTAGAAAATCACTAAGGCAAAAGATCCCACTATAGCCAAAATATCCATAACACTTCCAAGAAAGCCATCCCCTTCTCAACAAAACCTCAGTTTTGATAACAAGTGTCGATAGTCAAGGTAAACTACTACAATAAAAACTTGTTCACTGTACGCAAATTTGAAATATATATTAAAGTATCATATGATTAACCATGAGATTAATGTGGCGAAGTTTAAATCAACAAACACATAAAATTATACTCATAACATTGAATGTACATTAAAAAAACCCTTTCAAGAAAAAACTCCACCATCAAATAGAGGACAACACTCTATTAATCTAATAAGTGTTGGAATTTAGGTGCCATTAACCTTGTAAATCCTTGTAATTATTATTCCTAATATTATTTGTAAATCATCTATAAGGGATGTATAAGTTTCACCGACAGTGGTAAAAATTAATTTCCGGGGACAGTAAATACGAAATTACTACATTAGTAAGTTCCGGAGTTACCGACGGTAGTTATGGAGTAACCTTTATGGATGATAATTGTAAATATCAAGAGTAATTGAGGGTAGGCGCCACCTTGGAGGAATCAACTATTTTTGGCATGTATGACATGCATTATAAAGTTGGTAAGTGGTTGTAAGAGAATCTATGATAGCTATGAGTTGTCGTAAGGTTCTATGACAATATGACAACTTATGACAGATATTTATTAGTTGTAACTTGCTATTCTTGGCTCTAGGCGCTCATATTGGGAAGATGCTATTTGGGGGTGTTATGACAGAATCTATAATAGTTATTACAACACTTATTACCCCATAAGTGACTATTCTTGTCATGGGTGCCTAAGTTTGCATGGTTGACTATTGACAAATGTCATGAGCTTGTAACAGGTCATTTAATGTTGCATGTTGGAGTATTGAAGGAGAGAGAAAGTGGATGCCTAGTTTTGGGAGTGCAATACTTCTATAAGTATAGTGCCTTGTATGTGTTGCAAATGATCAGTTTTTTGTACATAGATTCTACTGGATTGAAGGTTGGAGAGATAGAGGAAGTGCATGTATTATGTATTTCAGATTTTGAAGATAATACAACTTGTGCCTCTTTTCTTGGTGGAGTGTTTTACCTAAAAGGGTTTTCTCCACATATCTGGTGTTGATATGGTTTATTCTTCTATGGTGTTTGTTCCTGTATTGTAATTTCATTTCCGTATGCAATCTCCATTAATATTACACTTCTTTAAGATCATAAACATAGTGTAATCAGATTTCCATTTAGGTAGTCGTTGCCTTCATTTCTAACATTTGGTATTATATCCTCACCAATTTTGATTTTTGGGTGGTAGTGTGAAGGTTGTTTAGCTGCAGTCAGAAATTTGGTTGGTTTGTTTTGTAGATCTTGTGTAGTATTCATGGCTCAATCCATTTCTTCAACCTCTTGTTTGGACATTGAGAAGTTCAACGGTACGGGGTATGAATTGTCGAAGCTGAAGGTGGAGGGTTTGCTTGAGGAAAGAAACCAATAGTTGGTTTTTACGAAAGAGAAGAAGCCTGATGATGTGAGTGTGGAAGAATGGAAAAGGCTGGATAAGAAGGCACAGGGAACCAATCCATCTGTGTCTTGCAGATTTCGTCCTGTTGAATGTATCAAGAGAAGAGACTGCTTACAAACTTTGGAAGATATTGGGTGAGATCTACCAAGCCAAGAGTATGGTAAATAGGCTTTATTTAAAGCATAAATTATTTTCCATGAAAATGAAAGAGGGTGATTCAGTTGCAAAGCATTTGAATTCATTTAATTTTTTATTGAGTCAACTAGCATCTGTAGATGTTGATGTGGATGAAGAATACAAATGTATATTGCTTCTATGTTCTTTATCTGAGTCATGGGAGAATGTTATTTTGGCTATCACTACTATCCTCACAGATCTAAAGTTGGATGCTCTTGTTTCAGTTGACTGTTGTAACAGGAATTGAGGAAGAAAATTTTGGATAGTTCAAGGGATGCTCTTAGTGTCAGGGGAAGGTCTAAGGAAAGAGGACCAAAAGGAGATCAGAAGGGGTCTAAAGACAAGTCTAAGGGTCATTCTAAGACTCATGGAAAGAAGATTAGAGTTAAGTGTTAGAATTGCGGAAAAAGAGGGCATGTGATAAAGGAATGTAGAAACCTAAAGAAATAGTGGGATTCCGCTACTGATAAGTCCTTGAATGCAGGTGAAGATGTTTTACTTTCTGCATGCAATGTTGTATCAAATGATCATTGGTTGGTTGACTTAGGATGCTTGTATCATATGACCCAACATAAAGAATGGTTTTCCACATACAGAAAGTATGATGGAGGTAAAGTGTACCTCAGGGATAGCTCTACATACCCTATTGTTGGACAAGGCAAGGTAATGTTGTGTTTTAGTGATGGGAGAATTAAAACCCTCCATGGTTTTTTGCATGTTCTTGTATTGGCTAGAAATTTGATTTCTGTTGCAAAGTTGAATGATTTGGGAATGCATGTGACATTTGATAAGCATGGTTGTAGATTGGTGAGAGGAAACTTGGTGGTAGCGAAGGGGAAAAGATTGGAAACTTTGTTTAAGATAGAAGCCACTACTATTTGTAATTCCTCTTATGCATCTGAGGCTAATACTAAAAATACATGTATGTTGTGGCACCATAGATTGGGTCACATAAGTCAGTCTAGTTTAAAGACTATTTTAAATAAATAATTATTAGACGATTTATCCTATTTTTATAAGAGTTTTAAATTTTGTGAACATTGTGTGTTTGGAAAGCAGAATAGATCTCCCTTTCCTTCTGGCAACTTTATAAATCTAATGATAAATTGGAACTTATCCATTTGGATGTGTTTGGTCCAGTGGATGTTGAATCAATTGGAAAATCTAGATATTTTATTTCCTTCATTGATGATATCTCAAGGTTTACCTGGATTTATTTTATGCATCACAAAGCTGAAGTTTTCACTAAGTTTAAGGAATTTAAAGCTTTAGTTGAAAAGAAATCAGATCATAAGATAAAGGTTTTGAGATATGACAATGGAGGGGAATATTGTTCTAAGGAATTTGATCAATTCTGTAAGCATGCAGGTATTGTTAGACATAAGACTACTCTGTATACTCCACAATAGAATGGAGTGACAGAAAGGATGAATCAGGCAATAATGGAAAGATCCATAAGTACGTCGACTGAATCATAGTCGGATAAATGATTTTTAGGCAGAAGCCATGTGTACTGCAAACTACTTTGTTAACAGATCTCCGTGTAAGGCTCTTGTTTCAACTCCTTATGAAATGTGGACAGATAAGAAACCTTTTGTTTCACATTTAAGGGTATTTGGTTGTGAGGCTTATGTTCATATGCCTAAAGAAAAATGAACTAATTTGGATCCAAATTTTGAAAAGTGCACTTTCATTGGATATGGTGATAATGTAAAAGGTTATAAGATTTGGAATCCACTAACCGAAAAGACTATCTATTCTAGAGATGTTATTTTCAAGGAACTTAATGTTATTTCAGAACTTGAACAACCAAAGGAAAAAGAAGAAAAGGTGAAGAGAGTGCATTTTGAATTAGAGCATGAAGATACACCTCAGAAAGAACAAAATGATGGATTGGAGGGTGAAGAAGTAGAAGAAGACTCGAGTGAAAGTAATGATGAGGAAGAATATGTTGTAATAGAAGAAGTTGGTATAAATGAGCATGCAGAAGAACCTGAAGAGTCTCTTACTCCACCTCTGAGAAGATCCACAAGACAGCAAAACCCAGTTGATAGGTATAGCCCACCAGATTTTTGTTGTGTATTTGCTTTATTGAGTACTGATGATGAGCCTAGATCCTATAGGGAAGCTATTCATGCAAATGATAGTGAGTCTCAATAGTTAGCCATGCAGGAGGAGATGATGGCTTTATACTCTTGTAACACCTGGGATCTTGTTCATTTTCCCAAATGAAGAAAGGCCATAGGTTGCAAATGGGTATTCAAGAAGTTTGGAGCAGATAGTTCATTGGAGAAGTACAAGGCTAGACTGGTAGCCAAGGGCTACTCTTAGAGAAAGGGAGTTGATTTTGGTGAAATATTCTCCCTTGATGCTAAATTAACTTCTATTAGATTTCACTTATCCATTGTTGCAGATTTTGATTGGGAAATAGAGTAAATGGATGTTAAGATAACGTTCTTGCATTGAGATCTTGAGGAAGAAATTTACATGCAACAACCTACAGGATTTGAGGTAAAAGGGAAAGAACATTAGGTTTCTAGATTGAAGAGGTCTCTTTATGGTTTGAAACAGTCCCCTAGAATGCGGTACCATAAGTTTGATTCATCTGTTTTGAAATTGGTTTTTGTTAGAAGTGAGGAGGATCATTGTGTATACATTCATTGTATTGATGATTCTATATTGATCATTGCATTGTATGTTGATGAGATGTTATTTTTCAGCAATACTAAGGATATGATTAGTGAATTGAAAGCCCCACTTTCAAGTGCATTCGATATGAAGGATCTTGGAGCAGCCAGGTATATTCTGGGTATAGAGATGAGGAGGGACAGAGGTAACATAAAGCTTTGGTTGTCTTAGAGTAAGTATGTGAATACCATTTTGCAGAGATTTAGTATGCAGGACTGTAACCCAGTTAGAATTCCTTTGCCCATTGGTACTAAGCTCTCACTAGACATGTGTCCAAAGAATGAGGATGATTTTGAGGATATGACTAATGTTCCATATGCTAATGTTGTAGGGAGTTTAATGTATGCAATGGTTTGTACTAGGCCAGATATTGCCCAAGCATTACGGGTTTTGAGCAAGTGTACTAGACAACATTGGAATTATGCAAAGAGGGTATTTATATATTTAGTTGGTACTTCTGATTATTGTTTGGTTTATTCTGGCACTGATAGTGTGGAAAAGACATTAGACATACATGGTTTTGCTGATGCAGATTGGGCAGGTGACTTGGATAGTCAGAGGTCCACTAGTGGCTATGTGTTTACTTTGTTTGGAGGAGCAGTGAGTTGGATGAGAAAAAGGTAGCCCATGATTGCTTTGTCCACCACTAAAGCAGAGTATATGGTTGTTACCCATGTATCTAAGGAGGTAGTTTGGTTGAGGAGAATATTGTGTACAGGTATTGGTTTTGATTGCAGGGTCATTCAGATTGGTTGTGATAGCCAGAGTGCTATTTGTTTGGCCAAGAATCCTATGTATCATGCTTGGACTAAGCATGTTGATGTATAGTATCAATTTGTTCGAGAAATGGTTGCGAGTGGATAGATTGAGATGAAGAAGGTAGGCATTCAGGAGAATGTTGTAGATGCTTTGACCAAACCTGTAAACATGGAGAAGTTTACTTGGGGCAAGGAGGCCATGAGCCTTGTTTCTTGTACTTAGTTGTTTTATGTTTCCTATGGGTATTTACAATGTATAAGGTCAAGTGGGAGAATGTTGGGATTTAGGTTCCATTAACCTTGTAAATCCTTGTAATTATTATTCCTAATATTATTTGTAAATCACCCATAAGGGATGTATAAGTTTCACCGACAATGGTAAAAATTAATTACCGGGGATAGTAATTAGGGAATTACTACATCAGTAAGTTCCAGAGTTACTAGCGGTAGTTATGGAGTAACATTTACAGATGGTAATTGTAAATATCAAGAGTAATTGAGGGTAGGCACCACCTTGGAGGAATCAACTATTTTTTGTTGGGAAAATGTGTCTCAACCTTGCAATTATATAAGGTTTATTGTTGATAGAGTATATATATTTCCTAGTTACACCGATAGGTGTAATATACAATAGAAGCATGGGGTGGAGTGGGATGCGTGTTAACATTTTTTTGTTAACAAAAACTGTTAAATGGCTGACATACATTAAATTAATGATATATTGTAAATATGGACCATTCATTATTAGGTTTTAGCTCTGATGGTAGATATTTTGTTGGATTGTCTTTCCCTAGAAGGTAACCCTATTTTATGAGGGTGTTGTATTACGGCTACAGTATCATGATGTATTCTAAGAGTTTGATAGCGGTTGTGTTGTCTTTGGATCTCTGATGGTGATACTCCTGTGAGAAGCTTTTTCTGCAAGTATATTGTAATCTTTGTGATTTCTGAATAATATATTGGGCAACTTTTGGAGTGTGGGGTTTTTCTCTCGAAAGAGTTTTCCCCATGTAAATCACTGTGTTGTGGTATGCATGATATCTATGTTTATTTCTGTTTAAGTTTCTATAACTATTAAAGATCTGTAAAATTTTGCATTATCCTCCTCTCAAGATTAGTGTAGGAAGTTGTTTCTCTACCTTAGCTTTCTTACAAGTGGTATCAGAGCCTAATCACTTTTAGTTTTAGTTGTGGGTCGTTGGGTTTTTTGAACTAATCCAGATTTGAGTGGGAGCTTGTGCAAAAGACACTTTGTGATCTTGTTGTAGGAATTTTTAGATGTCAAGTTCTTTAGGGAGAATTGAGGTGGAAAAATTTTCTCAAAATAATTTTGAAATGTGGAAGCTGAAGATGGAGAATCTGTTGATAGATCGAGATATGTGGGATGCTATTGATGAGAAGGTTTTAAGGCCCACAGATCCTACTTTGGTTGCTCAATATGATGTTATGGACCATAAAGCCAAGGGTCTAATCATATTGTGTTTGGTAGACTCTGTTTTAATCAATGTCCATAAAGAGACCTCTGCACATAAACTATGGAAGAAACTTGGTGAGATGTATCAAGCCAAATCTTTAGTGAACAAGATTTTTTTGAGGAAGAAATTGTATTCCTTGAGAATAGAAGAGGGTGGACAAATTACAGACCACCTGGAAGCATTCAATATGCTAGTAGCTCAATTGGCATTAGTTGGTGTCAAAACAGATGAGGAGGAGAAATGTCAGATATTGCTTTGTTCTTTGCCTGATTCATGGGATTCTCTTGTTATGGCTACTGGGAGTACTTTTATATTGAAGACTAAAGATGTGGTGGGTTCTTTGCTTTCTGAAGAGATGAGGAGGAAGGTATCCATCAATGCTAAGGAGGCCCTAAATATTTGTGGAAGACCTAAGGAAAAAGGCAAGAAGAATGAGAAGTGTGACAAATCCAAGTCCAAGGGGAGATCCAAATCTCCTCGAAAGTCCAAAGTTTTTTGCTGGAATTGCAGTAAGCCTAGACATATTCGCAAGGAATGCAAAGAAGAAAAAGAAGAGATCTGATTTTGATTTTGAGTCTGAGAAGGAAGATGGTGATGCATTCATTACAGCTTTGGCAACTCGTGTAGGTAATGGTGCATGGTTAATTGACTCAGGTGCATCTTTCCATATGACCTTTAATAGAGATTGGTTTTCTAAATATGAAGAATTTGATGGAGGTAAGGTGTACTTGGGTGATGATTCTTATTTAAATATTTTTTGTTGTGGTAAAGTTAGAATTAGGTTTCCTGATGGCAGAATAAAAATGATTAATGGTGTGTTGCATATCCCTAGATTAGCACAAAATTTGTTATCTATGAGCAAAATAATAGATGCAGGTGTGCATGTAGTATTTTCTAATGTAGGATGCAAGATGGTTAGAGGTTCTATGGTGATTGCTAGAGGTGTCAGATATGGTACATTATATAAGCTTGATGCATGCACTGTTGAGTGCAATAGTACTTTTGTGAAAAGCAAATATGTGGAAGAGGTGAGGGTTTTATCTTCAGTAGATGGTCATGGCTTTTGGGTACCCAAAGGTGCTCTTTCTTTTGAATCAAAGTTACCTACATAAAAAACTATGCTATAGCACCAGAGACTTGGGCACATTGGAGAAAAGGGTCTAAGGACCTTGAAAAATAAAAACCTTGTTGAAGGGTTGTATGATTGTAATCTTGACTTTGATTTCTGTGAGCATTGCATTTATGGAAAATAAAACCGCGTTTAATTTTACTTGAGTTCTCATAAATCTTGTGGTGTATTGGATCTTATTCATTCTGATGTGTTTGGTCCCATAGATGTTCCTTAAATTGGAAAATCCAAATATTATGTTTCATTTATTGATGACTATAGTAGGACATGGGTATACTTTCTAAAGAGTAATATGAAGTTTTCAGTCGATTTAAAGAATTTAAAGCAATGGTTAAGTTGCAAACTTGAAAGAAAATAAAATGTTTGAGGACTGATAATGGCAGTGAATTTTTCTCTAATAATTTTGATAGATTTTGTAAATATTGTGGTATTCATAGACAAAAGATAACTTCGTATTCTCCACAACAAAATAGAGTTGTAGAAATAATGAATAGGACATTGATGGAGAAGGCTAGGAGTATGTTGAGTGGTGCTGGTCTAGAAAAAGGTTTTGGGCTGAAGTTGTTGCCACTTCCTGATTAACAAGTCTCCTACATCAGTTATTGTTGATAAAATGCCTATAAAGGCATGGTCAGGTCACAAGCCTTCATTAAGACATCTTAGAGTTTTTGGTTACGAGGCATATGCACATGTACCAAAGGAGAAGCGAACAAAGTTGGAGAACAAGGTTATGAAATGTATCTTCATCGGATATAGTTATGGTGTGAAAGGATACAAGCTTTGGGATCCTGTTGCACAGAAGGTAATATATAGTAGAAGTGTTATTTTTAGAGAAACTAAGCCTTCTTCTGTTACATTGCAGCCAGAACAAAGTAAACAGGAAGATGTGATTCAATTTCCTTCTACACCTAAGAAAGTTGAGTCGAGGCCCATGGATAGACAAGAAGTTGAGGAGAGCTCATCTAGCTATGAGTCTTCAGAAGAGGAGGAAGAACCTCCAACTCAGCTTGTTCATAGGTCTACAAGGCATAAACAACCACCTGAAAGGTATTCACCTGATGATTGGAGATGTATTTTTGCTTTGAATACTAACATGGATGAACCCATATCTATAGAAGAGGCATTAGGTATGAATGATGCAGAATCCTAGAAGATTACTATGGATGAAGAAATGACATCTTTGAAAAATAATGATACATGGGATCTTGTACCATTGCCTAAAGGATGAAAACTTGTTGGTTGCAAATGGGTGTTCAAGTAAAAGATTGGTTCAGATGGAGGTATTGAGAAGTACAAAGCAAGGTTGGTTGCGAAATGTTACTCTCAAGTTGAGGGTGTTGATTATGGTGAGATATTTTCTCCTAATGCAAAAATGGAATCCATTAGATTTCTACTTTCTATTGCTACTACTTATGATTTAGAGATTGAGCAAATGGATGTGAAAACTGCTTTCCTTCATGATGACTTGGAGGAGGATATTTATATGACACAACCAGAGCACTACGTGGTGAAAGGTAAAGGTAATTTGGTTTGCAAATTGAAGAAATCTTTGTATGGCCTAAAATAGAGTCTTAGGATGTGGTACTAGAAATTTGATACATATGTGTTGAGTTTGGGATTTCAGCATTCTGAATCAGATCATTGTGTTTATTATAAAACTATTGGTGATCTTTTCCTATTTATTGCATTATATGTTGATGATATGTTATTTATTGGTAAAGGGAAAGGTATGATTTCAGAACTGAAATCTCAAATTGCTGCTAAATTTGAAATGAAAGATCTTGGTACAGCTAGACACATTCTTGGGATGGAAATTAGAAGAGATAGAGTGAATAGAAAGCTATGGCTTGGCCAAAGTAAGTATGTCAATTCAATTTTACAAAGGTTTAGTATGCAAGAATGTAGACCATTGTGTGTTCCCTTTTCAGTTAGAACAAAGTTATCTATTTTAGATTGTCCAACATCTCCATCAGAGATGGAAGAGATGTGCAGAGTGCCTTACCAAAGTGCAGTTGGAAATTTGATGTATGTTATGGTTTGTACTAGACCAAACATTGCCTAAACAGTGGGAGTTCTTTCCAGATATATGTCTAATCCTGGTAGAGTTCATTGGGATGTAGTTAAAAGTGTCTTCAAATATTTGCGTAGTACCTTAGAGTGTTCCTTGTGTTATCATAGTGATTTGACCGAAGATGATATTTCCCTTGATATTCATGGTTATGTGGATTCAGACTAGGCAGGTGATATTGATAGTAGATGATCCACTAGTGCTTATGTGTTTACTTTATTTGATGGTGCAATTAGTTGGATGAGTAAACGACAAGCTATGGTTGCTTTGTCCACTACTAAAGTTGAGTATATGGCAGCTACTCTTGCTTGCAAAGAAGCCATTTGGCTTAAGATATTGCGTTTATATATTAGAATAAAACAAGGTGCAATGACAATTTATTACAACAGTCAGTGTGCAATCTGTCTAGCTAAGAACCTGACATTTCATGCCAAGACCAAGCACATTGATGTACAGTATCATTTTGTTAGAGATATGGTCGAAGATAGCAGGGTGACACTAGTTAAGGTAGAGACTTTGATGAATGTTGCTGATTCTTTAACTAAGCCTGTAAGCTCAGAAAAGTTCAGATGGTGTTCAGAGACTATGGGCCTTTTGGCCCCTAGCAATTAAGAGACAATGTTTACTCCCTCCTGTTGCTCTTGCAAGGTGTTTGACAAGTGGGAGATTTGTTGGGAAAATGTGTCTCAACCTTGCAATTATATAAGGTTTATTGTTCATAGGGTATATATATTATATATTTCCTAGTTACACCGATAGGTGTAATATACAATGGGAGCATGGGGTGGAGTGGGATGCATGAACATTAACATTTTTTTGTTAACAAAAATTTTTAAATGGCCGACATATATTAAATTAATGATATATTGTAAATCTAAACCATTCATTATTAAGTTTTAGATCTGATGGTAGATATTTTGTTGGCTTGTCTTGCCTTAGAAGGTAACCCTATTTTATGAGGGTGTTGTATTATGACTGCGGTGTCGTGATGTATTCTGAGATTCTGATAGTGGTCATGTTGTCTTTGGATCTCTGGTGGTGATATTCCTGTGAGAAGCTTTCTCTGCAAGTATATTGTAATCTTTGTGATTTTTGAATAATATATTGGGCATCTTTTGGAGTGGGGTTTTTCTCCTGAAAGGGTTTTCCCCACATAAATCACTGTGTTGTGGTATGCATGATATCTATGTTTATTTTTGTTATGAGTGATATCTATGTTTATTTCTGTTTAGGTTTATGTAATTGTTAAAGATATGTAAAGTTTTGCATTATCCTCCTCTCAAGATTAGTGTACGAAGTTGTTTCGCTACCTTAGCTTCCTTACATTGTTTGCATGTATGACACACGTCATAAAGTTGGTAAGTGTTTGTAAGAGAATCTATGACAACTATGAGTTTTCATAAGATTCTATGACAATATGACAACTTATGACGAATATTTATTAGTTGTAAGTTACTATTCTTGGCTCTAGGCGCCCATATTGGGAAGATGTTATTTGGGGGTGTTATGCTGGAATCTATGGTGGTTATGACAACACTTATTACCCAGTACGTGACTATTCTTGTCATGGGTGCCCAAGTTTACATGGTTGACTATTGACAAGTGTCATAAGCTTGTAACAAGTCATTTAATGTTGCATGTTGGAGTATCGAAGGAGAGAGAAAGTGGATGCCTAGTTTTAGAAGTGCAATACTTCTATAAGTACAGTGCCTTGTATGTGTTGCAAATGATCAATTTTTTGTACACAGGTTATGTTGGATTGAAGGTTGGAGAGATAGAGGAAGTGCATGTATTATGTATTTCAGATTTTGAAGATAATACAACTTGAGCCTCTTTTCTTGGTGGAGTTTTTTACCTAAAAGGGTTTTCTCCATGTTATATCTGGTGTTGATATGGTTTATTATTCTATGGTGTTTTTTCATGTGTTGTAATTTCATTTTCGTATGCAATCTCCATTAATATTACACTACTTTAAGATCATAAACATAGTGTAATCAGATTTCCATTTGGGTAGTTGTTGCCTTCATTTCTAACAATAAGAATGTTACATCAATACATCTAACTATCTCCCTTCAATATGATAGCACTCTAACAACATAACAGTGGTCAACCTACAAAAGACCCATGAAACAAATATCTACGGCATCTAATTTATAGATAACCAAAGGGAGGAAACCATAAATGAATTCCCAAAACCAATGATATGACAAAAATCCCACACACCCATGTGACAAATATTTAATGCTTCCATGAATAGTAACCATAACCATCAACATCTTTGACCCATGTGAAGAGTGGACACACATTTCCAAGTATGGCACTCCAAAATGGAATGGCCAACCAATGTGGGCCCCACCTAACATGTAAAGTTGCTTCACTCTCTCTCCTAGCACCTATGACCAAGAAAGTGGTGTAAATGAGGTCAAACAAATTTGTAACTGCCAATGTCATATGTAACCTCCCGTCCTAATGTCATTACAACAAATATACAAGTCAACTAGGAGAAAATAATTAATAAATAATTCACCCAATCACTCCCTAGGAATCCATGTACCCATTCCTAAGGTGTTGAAATCACATGAAGTTCATAGGATTTACAAGGTTAATATCACCTTAATCCTAACACTATTTGCATATAATTAGTAAGTAAGAAAGATTTCGTATACAAAGTGTTGGTTTCCAAAATAACTACAAACCAAAACCCTAAAACATTTCACAATCACCTAGGCCATGGGTGTCATCAAGGTGATTGAAAGAGGTTTGTCAATAGGTTAAGGGTGATTTTGTCTAACTCATAGCAGTGGGTAGGCTCCTCTACACTTCAAGCTTAGCTAGGCTTTGGAGGGATATTCCAAGGGGTATACCTTAAATGATACTAAGTTCAAACTAGATGAACAACTAGAAACCAATGAACAACCAAACCCAACTTGTTATCTTGATCCCAAAACTATCACTAAACCAAGAACAACTGTCTATCACAAAACCCCTATATAGCTAATACAAATTGTTCAAGTATACATGCATAGGAGCGATGGTCCTTCACATAAACTACTAGTAAATGTTTGTTTTAAATGATATGAGATTGGTCTAATGGAGCTAAGATCAGTGACAATCCAACTGGGCTACAGAGTCTTAGGTGACAGAAAAGAAAACAATGGAAAGGAAACAAATAAAAATAATTTAAGCATATGTTGTATCAAATTGCAAGTTTTGTGCTTTAAACATACTTAGTTATCCAATACAAACTGCATGTATTCAAATGGAGAGAACAATTGGCAATTACAAAGCTTGTAAATATATTTAAAATGTTGTCACATTTTCAAATGTCCAATACAAACTTATCAACAAATGTGATAAGAGGAAAACCCTAAATACCTACAAATGAGCATGGAGACATTATTTGCACAACCCCTGCAGCACACTATCTTGCATCTGTGTCACCACTCCATTACTTCTCTGCAACTAGACATGGCATGATTTGGAGCCCTAGAGACATTATTGAACTTGCACGGCATCTAGCCACCACCAAAGAACCAACCCCTCAAAATGATTTTCAATCTTCCATTTATATCACTTGCAACTTGGATTTGATGGAAAAATGGGAGGGAAAACCCCAACAACTCCACCAACTGCATTAAAAACATCAAATTCAACCAGCCACTTTGCATTAATGGGGATCTAGACAGTCAATGATGTGTTTTCTCACATTTCTAGGCGTTTCTAGGCCTTCAGCGGGAGAACTTTAGGACTTTTGGAAAATTTTCAAAAGTCCCAACGGGCCCTAAAATCCCATCAGAACCAAAAGTGGCAAAACTCAAAATTGAAAGTTTGACCTAAAACTACATAAAATACTTAGCCCTTTCCTCAAAAAATTATTTGAAAATTCAATTTCTTGCACCTACAATTTCACCTTGAAAAATTAGGGGGTCTAGAAAGATTTTGAACTTTCTAGCAGGTCGCGGGGTCACGGAGGGATTTTGGACTTTTTAGAAAAATTCCAAAAGTCTCTACTGGATGCGAAGTCCCGTAGGAACCAAGTCCAAAAGTCCCTGCAGGTCCTGAAATCTAGACATGACAGTATATTTTAAAATAACATTTAAGTATAAGTTTGTATTTACCTTTTACCATTCACCTTTCTTATACTTTAAGTTATTTTAAAATATATTGTCGGGATGTTTGAAAGGGGTTTCAAATCCATAGGAGTTAAACTGCAGATTCTAGAATTTGAAGGATCCGTCAGATTTAAGACTTAGCCAAATTTCCAGGGTTTCAGACTTAGCCAAAATCAAGGGTTCAACAACATGCATCAAGGTAAATCAAAAACATGTTGTTGGTTGGGTTGTGTCTATCTTGTGAACAATATTTTTTATAGGGTTTCAGGATCCCTTCAAAATTTGTTTTATTGTTAATCAAAAACATGCATCAAGGTAAAGGCATAGGGACCCCTTATGAAAATTTTGCGAAATTTGACAAGATGGTGCAAATATGAGGCTAAAAACTTGAGCGCCAACATAAAGAAGGGTCCATAGAACCATCATAATCATCGTGTGATATTTCCTCATTAAAATCCATAATATCTTCATTTAGAAGTAATCAAGTGCCAATATATCCAATACTAGAGACTAATGTATCATGATCAAAGCACAAGATGATCCAAAGTAGTCTAGGAATTTGGAAGACAATACCTAGTGAGGGACTGGTGATATTGTAAAACACACAAAAGATAATATCCAAAATAGTTTTATTCAGAATGGAGAGTTCATGAAATTTGAAAAACTTAATGGAAGAGATGCATGCCTCCAACTCTACCCATTGGCTTCAAATTGAGCCCATTTACACGTTTTCAAAAGAAACTAGAAGACTTACTAAAAATAGAAAAATATGGCTCCAATCAATCATGAAAGGTCACCACCCTCGTGTCCTCCTTGGAAGTTGAAATGGATAGTCAAATGGGGACAAAGTTGGTTACAAAATTCAAAAATCCTATGAAACTATTTAATTTTGGTACCCCAACTTGGTGGGGTCATAACTGGACTAGCTTGTTGGGCAAAATTTAGACTACTTGGATGCATTGGAAAGATCTCCAAGAGAACTAGTTTGAGTTTCTTGGAAGGAATCCTTCAGCACCCTTCCTAATGTCACATCCCTAATTTTTACTATGCTTTACTTTTCACTTTTATGTAATTAGTGGATAAATTTGCAAGGATTAATGATTTGAAGTTTACAAAAAATGTCAAGATAAATCAAACATTATATGAATTATCATGCAAAAGAATTTAGACATATGATCATATGATTGTCAAGATTATTTATTTATTTATTTGATTTAAGGATGGACCAATGATGCACTAATCATAGTCTAGTGAATGCAAGTTGTAAACAAGAAATAGGTTTCCACCCTCCAAGAAAGAGAGGGAGAGTATCATCTAAGAGAAGAGAATAGATGTATGAGAAAGAACAGGTTATTGCCATCTAATTCTTTTGTTTATGGTTAGTGAACCCATGTCGAAACTTGGTACGTCGTAACTGCCCTTTTTTGGCCAAAGGTTTTGACTCGATGGTCGTTGATTTGACGTTGAGATCCATTAGCGATGGTTTTGACAAAACCAAGTTGGGATAGATTAACCATCAACAAGATAAGGTCGATTGGTGTTGTGTTTCCTATACACTATGATTATAGTTATGTTTTTATAGTGATTTAAATCAGAGGTTATATATATGCTGATTTGATGATTTTGTAAGTCATTCATTTTGGTATCGTAAACATTCTTTGATATTTTGCAAGATAATAAGGGAGATAATCTCAACCCTATTCTCATAACCTTACAGATGTCAATATTAACGTAAGTAATAAGAGGATGCCTTTTACTTTCTTTTGATATATATATATATATATATATATATATATATATATTAATAGAGTCTAGGAGAAGGCTTAAGAAGGTGGTCAACAATCTTCTCCATGAAAATGGGAAATGATTTCCTTGATAATTATGAGGTTGTTCGATTCCCTTTTCATTCTCTAACTGTTTAGAGAAGTGGAGTAGTGCCGTTAATGTTTTTGGAAGTGGTCTTTAATGAGCATAAATTCCACTTATTATGATGCCTTCCTGGAAGTCATGGGAGCACGATTTGAGGAGCATGGAAGATGTTCAATAAAAGGGATTCTCTCGAAAGTTATGCAGGAGAGGAAATAACGACGAGAGCTTTGTGGAATAGGTGGTACGAAAGACAACACAAGGAAAAGTAGAGGAGCTCGCTAAGGAAAGAGAATCATCTCTATGAACTCACAAGTTATTCCCTATTTTCAATACTACTATTATGTTTGCAAATATGCTATGTTTTGGCATTGTTAGTAAACAATTATGAGGCTGAAGATTATATCTAATAATAAATGATATTGTGCTTTTTCTTATAGCTAGGAGTTGTTATACTCAATGGAGTACTATGTGGAAATGGATCCAATGTGCTTATTTTACTATCGTATTTAATAGAGCCATTATAACTCATTATGCTACTATATGTAAACAGAGTCGACATGATTGATATTTGGTTATGTAAACCTATGAGTTAACGTACTCATTGTAATGTGTAAATCATCATGTTTAAGTAAGCCACAATATTCTATTATGTTTGAGTATCACTACTATGATTAACTAGTGTTGTCATGATTGATTTTTATCAATTATATGTAAGTGTCATGCATAGCTTAATGTTACAACCATCTAAGATTGCTTTTTTGAGCCATAAGTGAGTAAATTTGTTTAGATAATAAGAGTCACTTGTGTTATGATCATCAATATATGATTGATCTATAGATCATCTCTTTATGATAATAATAGTGGCATATGTGTTATATAGAAAACTTTCTATATAGGCCGATAAGGCTGAGAATATTCAAGTATGTATTGGTTGTGAATTAAAACTCATACAGACCAATAGGATACAAGTTATCTATGAAGGATATACCTATATGAATGAGTATTTTTCTAGTTCTTTGTCTTTAGAAACTCGTTGTTTAGGGTCTAACCAGAAATATTCTCAGGTTTTAGTTGCATAACCAAGGTCAAGCCAATATAAGACTATGGTAGATGGAGTATTCGACAATGTGATCAATTCATTCTACTGCTATATTTTAAGATTAGATAAGGGATCTTTTGAGTATTGTGTATTCCAAAATTGGAATTATTAAGAGTCAGATAATAGAGCTCGATATATCTATAACACTCTAAGACTCGCATGTATAAATTCTATTTCTTCTAAACAGGTTGTTCTGACATGAGTTATACTTTTAATCAAAGATGTCTAGATGATGATACATCTTTGAAATCATAATAGGATAAGAGCTATAGTATCTCTTTAATTTTAAATTTATGATAAGTGTTATCTTTCTTTTCTAAAGAAGAGATTTGTAGAAACAAATTTATCCCTTAATTCGAGTTGGAAGATTTGAGGAAACCATTAGGTCAATAATAATAAGGAATACTTAACTTAGCAAAGTGATAGATTGATTAAGTTAGAGTATAGCTAGGAAGCTGATCGTATTTATTGAAAAAGGATAAATCTCAAATGAGATGTCTATTCAAGATACTAAATATGTAAATATTATAATGTTCGAGAGGTCGGGAATATACCAATGGATATTTTTACTATTATTGAAGATTATTAACTTTACGATGTTTTGGATTAGAGGAATTTAAACCTTAGAATCAACTTAGATGAGATTAGAGATCATGGAATCTCTTAAGTTCGATTATGATGTTATATTATTCTTTTGTTTTGTATGGTTGATAGATAAGGTCAGGGAAACCACAAGATAAGATATTATTATTAAGAGTATGAGAAGCTCTTGTTGTAATTTATTGTTTCCTTGTTAGAGTTGAAAAAAGATTTAATGTCCTAGAATGCTTAATTCTTGAGTTTTAGTAGCATGACAAGTAGTCATAGACTCTTAGGGTTGCAAGAATGCAACTAAGAACTCATTGAAGAGTTATATTTTCTAAACTTATACTTTGTATAAATGGATAACCTAGAGTATAAGGTTAATTTATAAGTCATATTGACTAAGAGTAAAGTAAAGTCTAGACATATAAGTCTAGTGTTTTTAGCTTAATAAGCCATATTGTAGGATGAGATCTAGTTCCCAAGTCGAGTTAGAGGTGTGTGAACATACGACTGCATTTATTATAATGTTATTTATACTGAAACTTTGGCCAAAGTGATGCGTTTGTCTGTGCATGCATTAGTCAGTTCATAGATGTCTAGATGACGTAACCCGTCAGGATGATCATACTTAGCTAGAAGATAGTATAGAGGTGTATGGTCGAATGTGTTATGTAGGACACAATGATGAGAGCCATTTATATCTCATTTTATGCCATGTTTTATCCTATTTCATATGCTTTCATACCCATTCCCACATTCCATTTCCATTCCATATTATATCATTTTACCATTTTATGTTGCATATGATTTAATATATAAGTAATATTTAATTTAGTTTTTAGATAAAATATGTGAATAATAAATAGTAGATTGTATTTACTAATATTCGCTTCCATTATGTTAAGAAAATATATCATGCAACGTGTTGATTGAAGAAGAAAAAGAATGCAATGCAAATAAAACAATACATCATGCAATGTGTATTTAATTATTTGCTCATAAAATACTTTGGTTATTTAGTTATAACCAAATGATGTTTAATTTTATGGAGGAGAATGTCCTCAGATTAAAAATAATATTCTATTGTAACCATGAGCTATTTATGCTTCTACATTTTAGGGTGAGCTATTTAAGCTCCTATTTAAGATCCTACATTTTAGGGTGAGCTATTTAAGCTCCTATTTAAGATTCTACATTTTAGGGTGAGCTATTTGAGTTCATACATTTTAAGGTGGGTTGTTTTTCAACAAATAAAACAACTAAATGTTTGTATTCAACAAATAAAACAACTAAATGTGAGCCACAAAATAATAGTAACGTGGCATGAAAATAGGAAATAGCTTGCACATATTTATTGTATAAATATGAGCTACGTGAGAAGAAAGAGGGATATAGACTTTGTAATATTTTTGATAAATAAAACAACATTCTCATGTGATTAAACTAGTGTAAAGAAATTTCATTTCAGCACCAGGGAGACTGAGGAGGTAGGGCCCACTTCTTGGAATGCTTGGTGATTTTTGTAGTTTTCATAGTGTGTGTTTTTATTTATGCGACCTGTTTATTTCTCTTTAAGTAGTGTGTTTAATTCCATTCCAGCAGCATGTTTATTTCTTTTATTATTTGAATCTATTCATTATTCACTATTAATTGCTTATGATTTAATTATGGGATATAATTATTATCTTTGTTAATGGTTGTTCATATTACTGTTACAGCTATGCATTTAATTTCCATAATTATTACTGCTGTTATTCATGTTGTAGAAGCAAAAACAGAAATATTGATATGATTTTTTCTTAGGTAGTTCTTATGATTTTTAGGTGCATTTCATAAACACTCACCTCACTACCTGTAGCCCTTGTGCATATCGCCACGATACCTTTCTCAAGTTTATGATCCCCGGATTGACACTTAGACCGAGTTGAATCTAGTTTATTAATTCTTTACCCCAGTTTTGGCCTATCATTTTGGCGTCATTGTCGAGGAGAGGTGTCAAAGCCCTGTTAGCTTAGTGAGATGAGTTAGGACCAATGCGTTAGGATGAAATCTCGAGCACCTACCGGTCATGCCTGGGTGACTACTCCTAATTTGCGTTGTTTTAAATCATATAGATGCATGGTTTGAGTTTGTAGGTAGATTTTAGAAGATAAAATCATTTATATTTGAAGAGAACTTGTGTCTCAAATTACTACTTGAACCTCTTAGTTGAACCTATGCATTGAACCACTTCGTTGAACCCATGCATTGAACCTCTTCGTTGAACTTATTCTTTGAACCTCTTTGTTCAACCTCTTCGTTGAGCCTTTCTGGAGTTCATTTGGTAGGTTCAATGACTCCTTGGTTCATTGGTTCAAGCATATGCGATGTTGGCATCGCTGTGACGAAGTGCTATCGGCAGGACTGAGTTGAAGACCATTGCCATCGGTGAAACGAAGACCATCGGCGAAGCATTATATCTTTGGGTCGATGGACACTAGTCAATCCGATGAAGGTTATGGGTAGGTCGTCGGCGAGACAAGGCCTATCGGCCAAACTCGGGGGTGTTACTCCGACAGGAGTAGTCACTCCGATGGCGTATGTCTATCGGCAAGAGAATACCCGTCGACATAGCCAAAAGGTTATGAGCCGATGTAATGCGGTTATCCCGATGGAGGTATCGGTGAGACAGAGGACTGTCGGAGCGGGAGATAATTCTTGTGCCGATGGTGACAGTTATCCCGATGGAGATATCGGTGAGATAGAGCACTATTGGAGCGGGAGCTAATTCTTGTGCCGATGGTGAAAGTTATTCCGATGGTAACCGTGGTGATCGGGGAGACTATGCTCGTCGGTGGGAGGTGAAGTCTGAGGGTCGATGGAGGTTGTTATGCCAATGGACAAAGGCTTGGTATTGTTGGCAACAAAATTGCCGACAATACTCTTTGGTTCATTCATGCTTATAAACCGGAATAGCAAACGCAGCTCGATGCATGTGGGACTAATGTTTCCCATGAAAATGTAAACTGTCAGACAGCAGTTACGCAACAGTTGGGACAGCGGGCAGAGTAAGTTGTAATTGCAGTTAGGGCAGAAGTGAAAACGGTTTTTTCTACTCTTGAAGACTGTGGTATATATACAGTTTTGGTGAGCTCGTCGATAATGATTAGAGATCGATGAAACTATTCTAATTATACAGTTTATTCTGTAGATGTGCAGATGCAATAAACTATTTGTATAATTGTCATAGAATTGATACCTGAATAAAAGAGCTGGGTATCTTTATTGTAAGCTTAGAGTTTACTATAATAAAGATAGCTTTTATTGTGGTGGTGGGTTTTTTACCCGTAAGGGTTTTCCCACGTAATACTGTGTGTCTGTGTTCTGAATATTGTCTATTTCTGGTTTCTCTCATGTACTTATCTGTGTTATTTAGTTTGAAAAGTTACCTGTCTACACTGTCCCCAGGGAATTAACATTAGGAAAGCTGTTTTCCACACCTGTGTTTTCCTTACAAGTGGTATCAGAGCCTGGCCCGTTGTGTTATCCTTGTCGGTAGTTTGAGTTTTTTGTGTTAATTCTGTTGTGTGGGAGTTCTGTAGAGTGTTATTTTTAAGTTAAATAAAGATGGCTAGTACATCAAACAAAATAGACATTGAGAAATTCAATGGCACAAACTTTGAGTTGTGGAAACTTAAAGTTGAAGACATGTTAGTCTATAGAGACCTTTGGGTTGCTGTGTCTGGAGTTCAACCTACAGGCATGAAGCAAGAAGATTGGGATCTGATATGTAGAAAAGCCAAAGGACTGATAAGACTGAGTTTATCTAACTCTGTTCTATTAAACATCCATGAGGAGAAGTCTGCAAGTGATTTGTGGAAGAAGTTGAATAATATTTATCAGGGCAAGTCCTTGGTAAATAAACTTTTCCTCAGAAAGAAATTGTATTCTCTGAAGATGGATGAAGGTGCATTTGTAGTAGAACATCTGAGTGCATTCAATACAATTGTTGCTTAGTTGACATCTATAGGTGTAAAAATAGAAGAGGAGGATCGTTGTATGCTTCTGTTATGTTCCTTACCTGACTCGTGGGACCATCTGGTGATGGCTATTGGAAGTACAACAACTACGTTTTCTCAGGAAACTGTTGTTGCCTCTTTATTGTCTGAAGAGATGCGGAGGAAGTCTTCTGGAATGGCCAAAGAGGCTTTGTCAGTTCGTGGTAGATCAAAGGAAAGAGGCAAGAAGAAGGACAAGAAGTCTAAGTCCAAATTAGAGGGGAAATCAAAATCTCCTGGCAAGAAGTCCAAGGTGAAGTGCTGGAATTGTGGGCAGAAAGGTCATGTCAAGAAAGACTGCAAAGAGGAGAAAAAGAAGAAGAAGAACTTCTCTGACTCTGAGTCTTCATACAGTGATGCTGATGCTTTCATTGCTGCTCTGGTAACACCTACTTCTGAAGATGTTTGGCTGATTGATTCAGGAGCATCTTTTCATATGACATCTCATAGAGAGTGGTTCACGAAGTATGAACCCTATGTTAGTGGCAAGGTGTTCCTGGCTAGTGATTAAACCCTAGAAATAGTTGGCCAAGGTCGAGTCAGAATCCAGTTCCCGGATGGCAGAATAAAGGGAATGAATGGAGTTCTTCATATACCAGGTCTGGCTCAAAATTTACTTTCTGTTAGTAAGCTTAATGATGTTGGAGTGCAAGTTATTTTTGTGAATGGTGGTTGTAAGATGACTAGAAGTTCTATTGTTCTGGCAAAAGGTGAACGCATTGGAACTCTGTATAGGTTAGATGCTAAACCAGTGTGCTGTAATAATGTCTCTGCAAAATCTGAAAAAGCTACTATTGTAACACATGATGTAAATTCTATGTCCTGCAGAGAAAACAATGCTCTGGCATCATAGACTTGGTCACATAGGTGAGAAAGGTTTAAAAACCTTGAAAAACAAAAATTTGGTAGATGGGCTGATTGATTGTAATCTGGAGTTCAATTTCTATGAACATTGTATATATGGAAAGCAAAACCGTGTTTCATTTTACTCTAGTTCTCATAAATCTTCTGGTGTTCTGGACTATGTGCATTCTGATTTTTTTGGTCCAGTTGATGTTCCTTCTTTATCTAAGTCAAGATACTACGTATCGTTCATTGATGATTATTCGAGAAGGGCATTTGTATATTTTTTGAAAAATAAATCAGAAGTGTTCATTTGATTTAAAGAATTTAAAACTCTTGTGGAAAATCAGACTGGTAGAAAACTAAAATGCTTGAGAACAGATAACGGTGGTGAATATTGCAATGCGGATTTTGATAAGTATTGTGTAGACCATGGAATTAAAAGGCATAAAACTACACCTTATACTCCACAACAGAATGGAGTTGCTGAAAGGTTAAATCGATCGTTGATGGAGAAAGCAAGAAGCATGTTGAGTTATGCTGGTCTTGAATAGAAGTTCTGGGCCGAGGCAGTTGCTACAGCTTGTTACTTGCTGAACCGTTCTCCCACTTCAGTATTGGTTGATAAGACACCTATGGAAGCATGGTCTGGTAAGAAGCCCTCTCTAAGACATATTCGAGTCTTTGGCTGTGAGGCATATGCTCATATTCCTGAACTTAAAAGATCTAAGTTGGATAACAAGGCAGTTAGATGTATCTTTGTTGGATGGCTATGGAGTCGGTATTAAAGGATACAAGCTTTGGAATCATGAAACTGAAAAGGTAATCTACAGCAGGAATGTAATTTTCAGAGAGCTGAAACCATTGGTTGTTGATCCTCAGCCAGAAAAGACAGAAGAAAAGAAAGAAAAGAGTGTTGTGAATGTTCCTTTGACCCCTGTAAAAGAGGAACAACAAGCACCAAGTGTAGATGGTTCAGATGAGAGTTCAAGTAGCTCTGAAGATTCTGATCCAGAGCAAGAACCTGAACCTACACCTCAACCTTTGAGGAGATCTACACGTGAAAGAAGACAACCAGATAGGTATAGATTTTCAGTACTTGATTCAACTTGTGCCTATGCTTTACTTACTGATACTGATGAACCTAGGACTGTGAAAGAAGCTATTAGTGTACCTGATTCAGATTCTTGGTTGGAAGCCATGCATAGTGAAATGACATCATTGGAGAAGAATGGAACCTGGGATCTGGTGCCCTTGCCTGAAGGAAGAAAACCTGTAGGCTGTAAGTGGGTATTTAAGAAGAAATATGGTCCAGATGGTAGTATTGAGAAGTATAAGGCAAGACTGGTCACTACGGGGTATTCCCAAAAGGACGGTATTGATTATGGAGAAATTTTTTCTCCTGTAGCTAAGCTGACATCCATTAGATTTCTGTTGTCACTTGCAGCAGCATATGATTTTGAAATTGAGCAGATGGATGTGACAACAGCGTTTCTTCATGGAGACCTTGAAGAAGAAATTTATATGTCCCAGCCAGAGCATTTTGTGGAAAAAGGTAAAGAACATCTGGTATGTAAACTTAAAAAGTCTCTTTATGGTTTGAAACAGTCTCCCAGAATGTGGTATCAAAAGTTTGATACATATGTTTTATCTTTGGGGTATGTGAGATCTAAATCTGATCATTATGTCTATTATAAAACTGAAGGTGATCAGATTCTTATAATTGCACTATATGTGGATGACATGTTGTTCATTGGCAATGGTAAGGGGATGATCTTAGAGTTAAAATCTCAGTTGTCCTTGAAATTTGAAATGAAAAATCTGGGGGCAGCAAAGTACATTCTGGGAATGGAGATCAAAAGGGACAGATCTAAGAGAAAAATTTGGCTCAGCCAGAGGAAGTATATTACCAATGTTCTTGATAAGTTTCATATGTCTGATTCTAAACAGTTACTTGTTCTAGTTTTGCAAGGAACGAAATTATCTGTTGAAGATTGTCCAGAATCTTCAAATGAAATTGATGACATGAAGAGAGTACCTTATGCAAGTGCTGTTGGCAGTTTAATGTATGCAATGGTCTGTACTAGACCAGACATTACCCAAGCAGTGGGAGTTTTGAGCCGGTTTATGGCGAATCCAGGCAGATCACATTGGGATGCTGTGAAAAGAGTTATGAGGTATCTGAAGGGAACTTCTGACTATGCTATTTGTTATCATGGAAACTCAGAAGGGTCTAAGAGATCTATCAACATTCAGGGATATGTTTATTCTGATTGGGCAAGGGACATTGACAGTAGGAGATCCACCAATGGATACGTGTTCACGTTACATGGTGGTGCTATCAGTTGGATGAGCAAGCGACAGGCTGTAGTCGCTTTGTCCACAACAGAGGCAGAGTACATGGCAGCCACTCGTGCATGCCAAGAAGCTGTTTGGTTGAAGAGGTTGTGTTCTGATGTTGGTTTTAATGCAGGGCAAATACAAATTCACTGTGACAGTCAAAGTGCCATATGTTTGGCAAAGAATCCTACATTTCATGTTAGGACAAAACATATTGATGTCCAATATCACTTTGTTCGTGATATGGTGGAAGACAGGAAGGTGAAGCTGGAAAAGATTGACACTTTGGAAAATGTCGCTGATGCCTTAACTAAACCAGTGAACATAGCCAAGTTCAAATGGTGTTCAGATGGAATGGGTCTTCGGGCCCCTAGTTCTCAATAATCGAATGAGGACTAAGAGGTAGCAGTAATCTCTTCGACAAGTGGGAGATTGAAGAGAACTTGTGTCTCAAATTACTACTTGAACCTCTTAGTTGAACCTATGCATTGAACCACTTCGTTGAACCCATGCATTGAACCTCTTCGTTGAACTTATTCTTTGAACCTCTTTGTTCAACCTCTTCGTTGAACCTTTCTGGAGTTCATTTGGTAGGTTCAATAACTCCTTGGTTCATTGGTTCAAGCATATGTGATGTTGGCATCGCTATGACGAAGTGCTATCAGCAGGACTGAGTTGAAGACCATTGCCATCGGTGAAACGAAGACCATCGGCGAAGCATTATATCTTTGGGCCAATGGACACTAGTCACTCTGACAAAGGTTATGGGTAGGTCGTCGGCGAGACAAGGCCTATCGGCCAAACTCTGGGGTGTTACTCTGACAGGAGTAGTCACTCCGATGGCATATGTCTATCGGCAAGAGAATACCCGTCGGCATAGCCGAAAGGTTATGAGCCGATGTAATGCGGTTATCCCGATGGAGGTATCGGTGAGACAGAGGACTGTCAGAGCGAGAGCTAATTCTTGTGCCGATGGTGACAGTTATCCCGATGGAGGTATCGGTGAGACAGAGCACTGTCGGAACGGGAGCTAATTCTTGTGCCGATGGTGAAAGTTATTCCGATGGTAACCGTGGTGATCGGGGAGACTATGCTCGTCGGTGGGAGGTGAAGTCTGAGGGCCGATGGAGGTTGTTATGCCAATGGACGAAGGCTTGGTATTGTCGGCAACAAAATTGCCGACAATACTCTTTGGTTCATTCATGCTTATAAACCGGAATAGCAAACGCAGCTCGATGCATGTGGGACTAATGTTTCCCACGAAAATGTAAACTGTCAAACAGCAGTTACGCAACAGTTGGGACAGCGGGCAGAGTAAGTTGTAATTGCAGTTAGGGCAGAAGTGAAAATAGTTTTTTCTGCTCTTGAAGACTGTGGTATATATACAGTTTTGGTGAGCTCGTCGATAATGATTAGAGATCGATGAAACTATTCTAATTATACAGTTTATTCTGTAGATGTGCAGATGCAATAAACTATTTGTATAATTGTCATAGAATTGATACCTGAATAAAAGAGCTGGGTATCTTTATTGTAAGCTTAGAGTTTACTGTAATAAAGATAGCTTTTATTGTGGTGGTGGGTTTTTTACCCGTAAGGGTTTTCCCACGTAATACTGTGTGTCTGTGTTCTGAATATTGTCTATTTCTGGTTTCTCTCATGTACTTATCTGTGTTATTTAGTTTGAAAAGTTACCTGTCTACACTGTCCCCAGGGAATTAACATTAGGAAAGCTATTTTCCGCACCTGTGTTTTCCTTACAATATTCACACTAGTTGTTGTGAGTCAATTGATATGTAAAGAAGTAAATTTGAAGAAACAAGAAAAAAAACCATAAAAATGTTGCATTTTCAGGGTAGTTCAAACTCATCCATTTTAAATTTCAAAACCAAAGAAGGAAGTGGTGGGGAAATCACACTGATACAAGGTGATGTTTTTATATTTCCCCTACCTAAAGAATGCAACTTAGATTATCATGATCTTCACTTAGCATTGTCACAAGCATCTACAAATCTTATTCCTATAACTAAGAAAGAACAAATAATTGATGAATTTTTAGGACAATGGAATTTTGAAAATAATGATTTGACCATTTGTTGTTTTGATTATTGCAAGGGAGAAGATAAGTGCAGATGCCAAGTTATTCAAGAGGACATGGTGAAGGAGATCCAAGATATGCGTGAGCCTCAACAAAACAAAGGTGAAAGTGAGAATGTCTTCTTTGTAACTCAAGGACAACCATACACATCAAATCAGGCAGATCATGGTATATTTAATGATTTTATAATGTCTTATAATTCTATTATTAAATTTGAAAGACAATATGTTTCTTTGGAAAATGCTTCTCCACCTAACATTTTTGGTGAATGGGAACAATCTCCATCTTACCAAAAATGGCATAATGAATGCTCACAACAACCATACCCATCCCATATATTACCATCTCCAGCATATCCATCTTATATGTTACCATCTCCACAATATCCATCCTCTTTATTACCACCCACTCTATATCCAACACAACCTTTCCCATTGTCATTATCCCATTCATATCATCCACCATTCACTTCAACATATCCACCAAGGAAAATTGAAATTCCTAATAAACTATTATTATCTAATAAGGTGGTTCAAACTGCATATAATAATGAGATTTTAATGATCCCTTTACATTCTGTTAATGTGCTTGAAATTGGTGAATCATACTTGCAATCTATTCATACAACTAAAGGATGTGATTTTGGTTTAATTGGATTAGAAGAACAATATGATCAACTAAAAGATAATCAATTTAGTTCTTCTTATCTACTTAATGAATCACAACTTTTAGAATTAATTCACTCACACAAGGAAACAATTCAATGTGATTCTAATTTTATCATTGAAATGATAAATATGTGTGTTGCAATTAATCATGCAATAAGGAATGGTGAACTATATGCCTTAATAATTCAAGATTTGTGTGAGATAAATAATGGCATCCTACAAGATCTATCATTTATAAATGTTTTTATATTCAAACATCTAGATCTTTGGCGGCCTATGGTCAAAATGAGTATTCCTCACACACTTATTGATTTAGGTCCACCAATAATTAATTAATTAAGCACAGATAGATGGGTTTGAATACATTAATGACCATGCTGAGCATGCTACAAGAGATTATTTTCATTGAATAAGGTATTATTAATATGTCACTATCTTTCTTGATTCCTTGGATTATCCTAGTGCCCTCATATTTTTGTAGTATGAAATTAAGTTGGGGGGGAAATCCCTTGAATCCTGGAAATCATTGATTGAATCTTGATAATGTTGCTCGTGTAAGCTTTGGGCCAAGTCAAGGTATGCATTCTTGTGTTACTTGGAATTGAATCATATTGTTTCGACATAATAATTCATTATAATAATGTGCATAGTGTTTACTCATCCATTATTATCAAGTATTTATTCATATAAATAACTCTCCCATTCATTTTCTAATAAATCAACTATAATGGTAGAGTTATACAATGGATAATATTGCATTACTATACTTGATATGCTTGGTTTTGAGAATATGGTTATAGGTTTTTTATCATGGTTACCCAACACTTTTGCGCCAGTACCATTTGATGATGCTTCTCTACATAAGCATCTAATGACACATTTTGTTGGCCTTGCCAACTAGATGGTGAAAATAAAATTTCCTTTGTGCTTTGCTTTTGGAGTTCACAAAGAGAATTCTTGGGAAAAGTATTCAACATTCATGGATAAAAGTTTTATTTTGCACCATCCTTGATGCTAGACCTTGTGGAAGATAGTATGCAACTTGGTCTATGAGATCCATGGATCTTCTAGTACTATGTTCTTGAGCTACACATCCAAAGACAACTTGAAGACATGATCAAGGAGCTTGAATATATTCTAGTGCAAATCGTCACACTCTGAGATGAGTATCCACCTACCTAAAGTTGTGTGGACACATTTGACAAGTTGAGATACTACAATTGGTCTTTCTCTATGCAACCTTGTCTTTGGTAAGGAAGTTGTATTGTTTTCACTCTAGCTTTTCATACAGCTTTGGGAATGGTTATGGATATCCCTCATGCTTAAAAGGCAAAAGGATAGCATAGCTTCATGAGATGTTGATATGATTTGTCTCAAATTGGTCATCACAAAGTAGCATGTCTTTCAAAGATTGCAGCCATTGTGGGTAATTATTTCAACCAAGTGAGCAGGCATGGATTCCAAAATTCTCCAATCACCTTCCAGATATAGTGGGCTAAGCTAAATGGGGTCAAGATTATTTGTAGCAATGGTTCTATGTTCCAAATTGTGCTCCGGTTATTATTGGTCATTCTTTCAAGCATTGCAAGCAATTCATAGTTACTTTTATTGAAGGGATTTCAGTGGAACTCTAGGATTTGGATGGTATCATTTTGTCATTCATATGGGAGTTTCATTTTATTTGGTCATTATATCCAGTTTATCAAGAAGGAAAAAATGAAAAAAAGCAATAAATTCTAACAATGAAAACCTTCGAGCGTTGTTAGACAACTACAATTTGAAAACCAATTTCTGGCGGATTGTAGTTGAGTAAAATTCTTAGTGGTGAAAATTGTTTTCACAGTGCCACTAAGCGATAAGTGATTGAAAACTGGCTTGCCAGCAGTCACTTGTCATTATCAAAATTGAAAAATGAAAAAAAATGAAAAAAATGGAAAAAAAAAATGAAAAGAAAAAAAATGCAATAATTGGTGTTCTTTTTCTCAGCTAATCATTTTTCAAGTATACTCAGCTGCTTCTATGGTTGCTTCTCTCTATTTGGGTGCCTCTACCACCTCCTGTCACTTACTTGTGTGGCTATGTTCCATTTTTTTGTGATCAATGTTCCTTGATCACTTAGAGCACGTGCTACACATTCAATTGAGGTGTTAGCCAACAAAAGGAGAGATTCAGATACCAGCAGTATGTTCTATAATGCTTCAGTCAAGTGGAGATCTTCCGAGTGTTGCAATTCATGTTGTCGTTTTTAGTTCCTTCCTTGTTGGAGATTCACAGTTGCAGAGTTACATTGGTTAGCAGATCTTGGCATT
Source organism: Cunninghamia lanceolata (assembly GCA_027924645.1). Taxonomy (NCBI): domain Eukaryota; kingdom Viridiplantae; phylum Streptophyta; class Pinopsida; order Cupressales; family Cupressaceae; genus Cunninghamia; species Cunninghamia lanceolata. The sequence continues at coordinate 281,526 of BSBN01000326.1, read as the reverse complement.
AATGGACATGCAAGTTGGTAAAACAATCGATTTTATTTTTCATTATTTTATCTCTTGACTTTATTAATACTCTTTATTATATTAATCATATAAGCAACATTCCACCTATCCTCTTCTTGTTGCCTGAGGACGGTCAACCCTTTAAGTTGGGGGGAGGTATACCATCCTTATTATCTATTTTTTTTACCCATCATTATCCTTAAGTAACCCATCATAGTATCCATATTGTCTCTCATTTCACCTATTTCACATAGCTCATGTAGATGGGATTATAGCATTTCAAGAAAATAATGCTATAGAAAAAATGCCAATGAAAAATTTTAAAAAGAAGAAAATGGTGAAAAAAAAATTAAGAGAGGATGAATATTGAAAAAAAATAAAAATAAAATTGGCAAACAAAAGCAAAGCCATGAAGCTTGCTATGAAGAGGAGTGCTAGACAAAAGTTGTGATTATGAATGAGCTATAATAGTAAAGGGTGAAGAAGGTACAGTCAATTCATTATGATCATAGTCCAAATCACAACCTCTTAATAGTAAAGATTGCATGAGGACGTGCAATATGTTAAGTTGGGGGGAATGAAGAGAGCCATTTATGTCTCATTTTAAGCCATGTTTTAGCCTATTTCATATGCTTTCATACCCATTCCCACATTCCATTTCCATTCCATATTATATCATTTTACCATTTTATGTTGCATATGATTTAATATATCTAAGTAATATTTAATTTAGTTTTTAGATAAAATATGTGAATAATAAATAGTAGATTGTATTTACTAATATTTGCTTCCATTATGTTAAGAAAATATATCAGTCAACGTGTTGATTGAAGAAGAAAAAGAATGCAATGCAAATAAAACAATACATCATGCAATGTGTATTTAATTATTTGCTCATAAAATACTTTGGTTCTTTAGTTATAACCAAATAATGTTTAATTTTATGGAGGAGAATGTCCTCACATTAAAAATAATATTATATTGTAACCATGAGCTATTTATGCTCCTACATTTTAGGGTGAGCTATTTAAGCTCCTATGGCATTTTAGGGTGAGTTATTTAAGCTCTTATTTAAGATCCTACATTTTAGGGTGAGCTATTTGAGTTCATACATTTTAAGGTGGGTTGTTTTTCAACAAATAAAACAACTAAATGTGAGCCACAAAATAATAGTAACGTGGCATGAAAATAGGAAATAGCTTGCACATATTTATTGTATAAATATGAGCTACGTGAGAAGAAAGAGGGATACAGACTTTGTAATATTTTTGATAAATAAAACAACATTCTCATGTGATTAAACCAGTGTAAAGAAATTTCATTTCAGCACCAGGCGAACTGAGGAGGCAGGGCGCCCACTTCTTGGAATGCTTGGAGATTTTTGTAGTTTTCATAGTGTGTGTTTTTATTTATGCGGCATGTTTATTTCTCTTTAAGTAGTGTGTTTAATTCCATTCCAGCAGCATGTTTATTTCTTTTATTATTTGAATCTATTCATTATTCTTTGTTAATTGCTTATGATTTAATTATGGGATCTAATTATTATCTATGTTAATGGTTGTTCATATTATTGTTACAGCTATGCATTTAATTTCCATAATTATTACTGTTGTTATTCATGTTGCAAAAGTAAAAATAGAAATATTGATATGAATTTTGCTTAGGTAGTTCTTATGATTTTTAGGTGCATTTCATAAACACTCACCTCACTACCTGCAGCCCTTGTGCATATCGCCATGATACCTTTCGCAAGTTTACGATCCCTGGATTGATACTTAGACCGAGCTTAATCCAGTTTATTAATTCTTTACCCCAGTTTTGGCCTATCACACAACACTAGAACTCAGATGGCATAACTTGTTGATTCCACATTTCTATACTCTTCATGAAGGGTAGGGCCACTTCTAGTAGGAAGGTGAGTGAGGGACTGCCGGTCTGTGGTTGGAGGTAAAGCACTCGGATGATACTCTCCCTTTGTAGTAGAAGACTTGCCAAGACTTGAGTGACAGATGTCAAGATTCCAGATGTAGAATTCTATTATATTAATGTAAAATGATTATCATTGCCAAGTGCAAATTATGTATTGTAATGAAGTGAAAAGGATTTCACTATAATTCTATCTTTGAATATGTTGTAATTTTAAGGTTGAAAATATTTAGAAAATATATATTTATTTGTAGTCATGTAAATGATTTTAAAAAATATATATCTCTTGTTTACCATGTTATTTACTTTCTTGTAAATTATTGAGTTAAATTGAGTAATATGAGATTGCATGTTACACCTAAGAAATTGATGAAAGTTCCCAAGGCCAATTCTACTTTCAAGGCCTCCAAAAATGTAGATTACTAAAACATAGAAAATACCAAAAAAAATATTTTTAATATTTTGAGATTCGACCATGTAGATGCCACCCAAGTGCTTCTGGATCTTTGTGGGATCATTCATTCCCCCTTAAGATGCAATGGGCCCCATTGCACCTATTATTTGTAGTAGATGAGGAAACCTTTTGTCAATTTGGTCCCTAGTGAACAACTTGCTCTGGTGAGGAAATTGGCCTACCTATACCACGCAATAGAGAAGGATTTGTTGATTCTTTAGTGTTTTAACAAGAAGATTAGTAACCTAATAGTTTGATAGTGGAATAATAGTGTCTGGATTCAATTCTATACTAGGAATGTGTTCAAAAATGTTTGAGGTGTCCAACAATGGTGGAAAATATGGACACAACAACTCAACATTAAAAACTAGATGCAATCCAAAAAAGGTGGTAGATTGAGCTCAAAAGCATTCTCACTGATCTATTTGAGGATGGTGTATGATCCATATTAAAGGGGATGAAGTTTCCTATGTGGCCGTTGAAGTCACGCTTTCTGGAGATGAATCCAAATCTTGTCTTCAACCTAAAATTGATGAGGTGTACGATGTTGATCATGTTGTTCCTTGTACTTTTGGTTGGTGCATTGTAGTATCTCTTAAACTTGTTGGATATGGAAAATTTTCTCAACAAACTTAAATGCTTTGTCTACATCCTTCTCAACATGTGGTGATGTCTCATTTAACATGACAGATAGTGCTACATCAAGGGGAGCCAATGGTTGGTACCCAAGACATACTTCAAATGGACTATGCCTCGTGGAGCCATGCCATGCACAATTGTAACTATATTGTACATATAGAAAACTCTCATCCCATGTGTGAGGATTTTTTAAATGATAAGTCGACAGAATATGAATGATCATACAATTCACCACCTCAATTTGCCCATTTTTTTGTGGATGGAATGCAATAGACTTTGTCAACCTAGTGTTCATGATGGCCCATAGTGATGACAAGATGTTGTTGAGGAACCTATTGTCATTGTTAGAGATGATACTCTGTGGCATTTATTGAAATGGATCCAAACATTCTCAAATAAAAGATTGGAAGTTTCTTCTATAGGGACCCCTTTCTTGCAGGCTACCATGATGACCATTTTTGAAAATCTATCTACCACCACATACACACGGTCATGACCATGTTTGGTAGTAGAAAGGTCAGACATGAAATCTATCGAAATTGAGTGCCAAGGCTTATTAGGAATAGGAAGAGGTGTGTATAATCCTTTCTTTTGATTTATAGGCTTTGCAATGACACGAGTTGTACAAGATCGGATGTATAAAATGACATCATGACACAACAATGGTCTTCTCCTTTCCAAAGTGTCCTACAACATAAGTGTAGTGTGCTTCCTATTTCATTTTTTTTGTTCCCAATAGGAACGCATATGTGTCCCATGTGGCAGAGAATCCCATCTTGTAAGTAGAAACCAGGGGCTTGTTTACCATCTGTCAATCTATTGTAGATGTCAGCAAAATCAAGATCAATGCCATATAGTTGACACCAATCTATTGTTTAGTTTCCACAAGAATCTAACACTACTATTATGGTTACACGATCAGAGGCCAACTCAAGCAATCTACATAAATTAGAGAGGTTTGTGGTCTATGTGAATGATAGTCTCCTTCCCCAAGATATAGGGTTTCCACTATTTGTAAGCATGAACAATGTCATACAACTCCTTGGCATCTGTAGAATACCTACATATTGTATCAAAGGTCTCACTGTGGTAGGCACTTGGATGCCCATGTTCCATGAGCATTTCTCCAAGTGCATACTCAGAAGCATCTATCTTGATTTCAAAACATTGTTGTAGATCTAGAAGTGCCAGTATTGGTGTTGAACATAACCCCCTTTCAATTCTATGAATGTTCATTATTGTACCTCTATCCAAATGAATTTCACTTTATCTCTTTCCCTGAGTGCTTGATTCATAGGCCATGCCAAGTGTAAAATTCAAGCACAAACCTCTGATAAAATTAGCTAATGCCAAAAAACTATGAAGTTTTGTGAGGTTTCTGGGAGATGGCCAATATTTGATGACTTGTATCTTTTCGAGGTCAACACGGACACCCTCATTATCCATGATGTATCCTGAGTATTGAATCCTATCCATACCAAAAGAACACGTGTCTCTATTAGCATAGAGTATGTGTTGTTGTAGAGTTGAGAGTTCTTGTTGAACATGTTGCAAATGGTCCTCCTACGTTTTGTTGAAGATGATTATGCCATCCAAATAAACAAGAACAAAGGAATCAGTGAATGGTCTAAGTACATTATTCATTATTCTCATGAAGGTGGCAAGTGTGTTAGTAAGACCACAAGCCATGGATAGCCACTCGAACAAGCCTTCTTTGGATTTGAAAGCACTCTTCCACACATATAATGGCTCGATTAGAACTTGATGGTACTCAAGATTATAGTCAATTTTGGTGAAAATCTTAGCCCCCCTAAGCTAGTCTAAGAGATCATCAATGCAAGGAATTGGATACATGTTCTTTACAGGGATCTTGTTCAGATTTTGATAATCAAATCAAAGTCACCACCTTTCATCCTTCTTCTTGGCATAAACAATTAGGTTTCCATACAATGAGGCACTGGGTGAATGTGTCCCTTTTGAATTAATTATTGAATTTCTCGCTTGATTTCATCATTCTCCAAAACTAAACTTTTGTATAGTGGCCCATTTCATAATGGTGTTCCTGGAATTAAGTCAATTAGATGCTTGACTTGATAGTGCAGTGGTATGCCTATTGTGAGTTGAATACATCTTGATATCCTGCTAATATTTGATCCATCTGCTTCTATTGGGTGGTAATAGTGGTTGTTATAATGATGTTACCCCCTCAGGTCAAATCATTAGTAGTACAAATGTTTCAATTTGATTGATCACATGTTGACACTATTTTACACTAATCAAGGATATAGGCTTTCCAAGACTTACCTCTGGTATCCAATATTTTTGTTCACCTATCTTAACAATGACATTGCATCATCTAGACTCATAGATTCCATGATGTTTATACATGTACGGTTTCCCCAACAATACATCACACACATCCAGAGGTGACACACCACATATTAAGTCATCTTTTAATGATTTAATGGAATAGGGAAAATGACGCTATCTATTTACCTGAATATCTCACCCTAGATTAACCATCCCATGGAGTATGGTTGAGGATGGGGTGTTGTCTATAGGTTTAATCTCTTGATAGTCTCAACAAAGATCAAATTCTTCCGACTTCCACTATTAACAATTGAATGTAGAGCCTTTTCATTTACCCACATATGTGAATGGAATAGGCATTCTTCATCTTCATGGGGCAAGAATTTGGCAATGGCAGCTATTGCATATGGATCAACCTCGATTATCTGATCACTATCCTTCTGCTCAAAAGGATCTATAGAAAATAGATCAAGTTCAATAACCACTTCATGTGTTCGTGTCATAATGGTCTTGATGGCTCGATAATCCTTAGTGTTATGCCAGGGGATTTTATTAACTTCACACAACATACCTATGTATTTTTGTGTCTTTTTGTTGCCTTTCTTCATTGTCGATGCTTGCGGGGATAATTCCTTGGTTATCTTCTTTCTTGTGAGATTGCTATTGTCTTTGCCCTTTGATTTGTTTGCAAAATATTCATTCTTTTCTTTTTGTTTGAATTTTTATTCAATATTTACTATATTTGAAGGCAATCCTCAAGGTCTCAATATTTAGAAAAATCCATCTCAATCTAAATATATCAATGAAGCCCACTGTGGTACTTCAAGACCTGATGTTTCTCTATATCTTGGATGTTGATCTTTGTTGATAATGCATGGAAGGTGTTGGTGTAGTCTTGAACAAACTAATCCTTTTTCTGCTGAAGTAACTGCCACTGAATATATTTTTCTTTATATCTATCTTCAAAAAATCACTCTTCCTTGATGTATTCCAAAAAGTCTCCCCATGTGAGATTCTCATTCATCACTGCATCAAATTCTTGACTGCTAGGGTTTCCCTTATAATTTTCCCTAGATAACAACTTAGTCTCCCATGATTTTTTTGCATGGCACTCATCTTTGAGGAGAGAAAATGTTATTTTCTCAGCATCTAAGAGGTGATTTATGGAAAAATATTTCTCCAATTTTGACATCTAGTCATCAACAACATCTACATCAATTTTTCCTTCAAAAGTTGGGATATCAAAATTTACCTATACCTTGAAAGGGGTGTGACCACTGAATGGACTTCCCATTATGCTTGGTTGCAGATTATCTCAATTTTACTAGAGAAGTTAATTGAATTAGTTCATCATCTTCGCATGTTGTCTCTTCAAAGCATCTTCAACCAATACCTTGAAGGGGTCTGATGAGTCACCCCGTTCTTTAGCCATCTATGGTCATGTGTGCCTCAAAGCAAGGTAATATGTCGGATCTCTTACCTTCAATCCAAGTTTTTGGTATCCTAACCATTGTGATATGACATACAAGAGAGAATAAGCTCTGATACTATTGATCTCCAAATTAGTCTAGGAATTCAGAGGACAATACCTAGTGAAGGATTGTTGGTATTATAAACACACAATAAACAATATACAAAATAGCTTTATTTAGAATAGAGAATTCATACAATTTTGAAAACTTGATGGAATAGATGGATGCCTCCAACTTTTCCATTAGCTTTGAATTGAGTCCATTTATACATTTTCAAAAGAAACTAGAAGACTTACTACAAATAGAAAAAATAATGGCTCCCACCACAAACCGAAGGGTCACCACATCGATGTCCTCCTTGGAAGTTGAAATGGACAACCAAATGGGGAAAAATCTAGTTACAAAATTTAAATATACTAGGAAACTATTTAATTTGGGTACCCCAACTTGGTAGGGTCATGACTCCTAGCCCGTTGGGCAAAAATTGGACTACTTGGATGCATTGGAAATATCTCTAAGAGAACTAGTTTGAGTTGCTTGGAAGGAAGCCTTTGGCGCCCTTTTTAAGTAATCGGTGAATGTCCCTAGGGCCAATTCTACTTTGAAGGCTTCCGAAAATGCAAATTATTGAAACATAGAAAATACCAAAAAAATAGTTTTTTGATATTTTCTAGACTCGACCATGTAAATGCCACCCAAGTGCTCCTAGATTTCTATGGGATCACAATAAGTTGTGTGAAACATCATAAAAATATAATAATCATCATAAAATCTCACATCATCATGTATAAAAGAATGTAGCATATCAAAGGAACATGGCTCTATAGAGTCATGATATATAAAAAGGGCATTAAAAAGACAATCAATACAATTTGTAGCACTAGGGAAATCATCATAAATAGGTAGCCCCAAATAAATAGGCATGTCTCTAATATTATAAGATGGTACATAATGCATAAGATCGTCACAACATATGAAAGAAGCATCAACATGAAATGCAACAATGTAATAAATAGGAGGTAAGATTATGTCATCAATGCTCATCCTACAAGGTGCATCACAAGGTAGATCATCACTAGAGATGTAATCATCACAATCCATATGATCGTCATTAAGGTTACTATAATAACATCACAAGTAGGAGCTATGCCATCATATATAGGTACATCATGTAAAGGAAATGTACCCAAAGGTAAATTATCATTAGAAACATGCACAACATGTTAGAAATTTTCATAAACACAACAATTCTACCCAAGAAAACCAATAAAATGACAATAAATTCAAATACAAACAATAATTGTAACAACATTCCAATATATGTATTTTCAAGGTGTGTAAAACAAGACATAGACTAAAACATAAAGGCTCTAGGAATGCACAAGTCAGGGTGACAACTCTCCTAGGTGAGAGCAGTAAAATAGAGGAATGACTCAACTGTAGGAGTAGAGGTGTCAAGTGAACTCACCTTGATGACCAAGTGAACTCATCTTGAGGAGAGAGATGTGGCACCTAACTATAGTCAATCAAGGAGTTGAATGAGGTAGAGGTGGCATGTGCTCCCATCAATCAAGGAGATAACATGTGCTCTTGTTTCCTAATTTACCCAAGTAAATAATATTAATTACCTAAGTAAACTTAACATAAGGTGCATTAGAATATTACACTAGCACCCCCTTCAAGTGCAACTGAGGTAATAAAGAAATAGCTCCCAACAAGACAAGCCATATTAGGCACCCATGTACAATCTAAAAGAACCCCAATGTACAAAGAGAGTGAACCCCTCACAAGAAGAGAAAGAAAAACCTATAGGAAAAACTCTAATCCAAGGAGAGGAAGATGAATGGAATTTATTTGGAAGTTTCTCGTTGATGCAGAGGATCTAGAGGGATGGATGACTCATCAAATGGTTACTCAAATCATGAAACATGGAGGGGGATTCTACTTCACCAAAAACCAGTCTTTCAAGGCTTTCAAATCCTAAGCCAAGAGGCTCACGATAGGATGTGACACAAAATGGATGATTTTCTCAAGGGCAGACATTGTAAGAATTTCAAGACAACTTATACAACCTTTCCAAACCAATAGTTAGGGTCTTGCATGCAAAGAAAGGTGACTTGCTTCACAAACCCCCTATACTCCTAATAGCCTTATTTTAGAGAACAGTGGCAAATAACTTTTTACAGAGGCCCTCTTTCAAAAATCATGATCATTTTAGTATACCCTTTTGGAAGATACATAACATATGTCAAAATGACTATGGTATCCTTTGGAGCATGTGTCCTAAAATTGGATTGGTAATGCTGATGGGAGCCCCAATTAGCCCTAAATTGCAAAGAAACTACTCTTGGAAGACCTCACAGAACCATCACAACTAGTTGGACACATGCCACATATGACAAAACAATAGATTTAACAGGTTTTGGGTTCTCTAATTTGACTGTACGGTTTTTATTATTGTTGTTCCATTCTTAGGGCATAACACATGGGTTTGTTAAGCCTAACTCAGTCAAACTCTGCAAAAACTCCTTTCCCTGCATGAAATGTCAGATAAACAATGAAAACATGTCTACCACATGCCATTCCACTAGTTCTATGGGTCTGAGATCAGTGGAATGGCTTAGGGTTGTATCATTTTCCTCACAAACCCTAGTTCAGGGTTTTCAGACTAGTTTAAGAAAAAGACTTATAACTCCCTTCAAAATTAATGAAAATACTCCAAACAAAGTTCAAAAGATAGACAATTCAATTCTCATTCACATTTGATAAGTTTCAAGTCTTGATTGTTCCGTACACAGGAGTATACAACCTGTAAATAGCGACTGAACACCAGAAATTATAGGAAAAGAGCAAAATTTATATTTCTCTTCTTTGAATTCTTCAGCTACCACCTTGCCTCAACCATGATGAGGCTTATATAACATTCTACAGTTCTCCCAACCAATCCTAACTGCCTTTTGAATCAGTTGGACGTTGGGAACCAATTGGAACAATTGTATTTTGTTTACAATTTGGACAATTTCTTCTCAAGACTACTTCAAACTCCTCTAAACAATGCCTACATGCCATGAATGGCTTCCAAATATGAATGACATGAATTCCACTCCATCTTCACACTTGTGGAGGGTTTGACCACAGTTGACCAACTAGGTCTTGATTGCCTACATGTAAACAATTGGCACCAATGCCTTACAAGGTGATGTCAAATGACTTCAAATGCTTCAAGGTGGTCCTCAAGACCTTATTACATCTCAACAAGATGGTCCTCAAGACCTTATTACATTTCAAATCAACCAAAACATAGCAAGAAAAGACTGTCGATAGCCCTCTTGGACCTATAGGTGCCCCTGCACCATGCTCCAAGGGAGAGAAGAATCTCAAGTCCCTCTTGAGATGAGGTCTTCAAGATATACCCCATATTGTTTGATGTCATTCTCAGACATCCAGGTGGCATCTTCTGTAGGCAATCCTTGCCATTTGATGAGGTACTCTTTATAGGTCTTCCTCCTAATCTTCTTCACCTCCTTTGTATCTAGGATACACTCAAGCTTCATGGGTTGGCTAGGTGGCAACTCCTTCACCCAATCATCATCCTCATCTGCTATTATACCTTCATCAAAATCAGCATTCATAGAGCCTTTGTATGGGTACAAATCAGATACATTGAAAATAGGAGAGATGGCTACCCCAGGGGGTAACTCAATCTCATAAGCATTCTGCCCAAATTTATGGACCACCCTGCAAGGTCTTATCTTCTTCATCATGAGTTTGTTATATTTGCCTTTAGGAAGCCTTTCTTTCTTCAGATGTGCTAACACCAAATCACCAACCTTGAATTGAAGGTCTCTCTTCTTCAAATCTGCTCTTCCCTTATTCTTGTCTACATTTTCTTGAAGAGTTTCTCTTACTTGCTGATGTATGTCCCTGATTACAACAGCAAAGTCTTCCCCTTTAGCACTTCTCCTATCAATCCCTTGTAGATCTCTCAATTCATACACACCTCTAGGATGCATTCCATAAACCACCTCAAAAAGACTCTTTCCAATACTCCTATTCATGGAGTCATTGTATGCATACTCTGCCTGGGGTAAAATAAGATCCCAAGCCTGCTCATGCTCCTTTGTTAGACACCTCAGAAGGTTTCCCAATGACCTATTCTCCACTTCAATTTGCCCATCCGTTTGGGGATGGTATGCAGAGCTATATGACACCTTTGTGCCTAGTTTCTTCCACAAGGTCCTCCAAAAATGACCTATGAACTTAGAATCCCTATCAGAGACAATATTCAAAGCTAAACCATTTATTCTAACTATCTCCTTAAAGAACAAACCTGCAATATGAGATGCATCATTGGTGGTTTTGCAAGGAAGAAAATGTCCCATCTTACTAAACCGGTCAACAACCACAAAAACACTATCAAAACCCCTTTGTGTTCTAGGTAGCCCCAACACAAAATCCATACTTACACTCTCCCAAGGCCTACTGGGAATGGGAAGTGGTTGATACAGCCCTGCATTGGATGAAGTTCCTTTGGCTCTTTGACATATAGTGCACCCCTCAACATATCTCCTTACATCCATTTGCATTTTTGGCCAATAGTAGAATCTCCTAACCTAATCCAAAGTCTTGTCAAGTCCAAAATGACCTCCAATACTCCCACTATGCTTTTCCTTTATAATATTCTCTCTCATTGAGCATCTAGGCACACATAATTGACTCCCCTTGAAAAGTAAACCATTCTGAAGTAAAAAATCAGAGTATTCACTGTGGAAAGTGTTCAAAAACTAATTGCAAACCTTATAAATCTCCTTGAAGTCAGCATCATCATGGTACATGTCCTTGAGTACATATATCCCCATGCTTTGAAGTTGTATTTCCTGTACCACAAGTGCCCTCCTACTAAGTGCATCTGCCACCATATTGGCTTGGCCTTTCTTATGCTTTATTGTGAAGGTATAGGCTTGTAGAGACTCAACCCACTTCATGTGTCTATGACTGAGTTTGTCCTACCCATTCAAGAAACTTAGAGCATGATTGTTAGTAAAAATAACAAATTCTTTGGGTAATAAGTAATGCCTCCATTTTTTAAGTGCTTGAACCATAGCATATAATTCCAAATCATATGATGAATACTTCCTCTTTGCTTCATTAAGCCTTTCACTAAAAAATGCAACCGGTCTGCCTTCTTGGCTTAAAACAGCCCCTATTGCTTGGTTACTAGCATCACACTCAGTGGTAAAAACTTTATCAAAATCAGGGAGCACAAGTATAGGTTGTTGGGCTATTCTTTTCTTCAAATATTCAAACCCTTTATCAGCTTCATTAGTCCAAGAAAACTTACCCTTATTACCTCCTTTGATGGTGTCAAGGATTGGTGCACATATGTGACTGAAGTTCTTTATAAATTTTCTATAAAAGCTTGCAAGTCCATGGAATCTCCTTACATCTCCCACTGATCTTGGAGTTGGCCAGCTAAGAATGGCATCCACCTTTGAAGGATCCATCTTCAAGCTTCCCTTGGAAATGACAAAACCAAGGTACACTAACTCTGCTTTCATGAAATCACACTTTTCCAAGTTTATCATCAATTTCTCCTCGTGTAGCCTCTTTAGTACCATGTCAAGGTGCCTCAAATGTTCTTCTTTGGACCTACTAAAAAAAAGAATGTCATCTAGATAAACCACAACAAACTTTCCAATGAAAGGTTTCAATACCTCATTCATTAGGCGCATGAAGGTACTAGGTGCATTGAACAACCCAAAGGCCATCACCAACCATTCATAGAGGCCCTCATTGGTCTTAAAATCTATCTTCCATTCATCTCCATCTCTGATCATTATCTGATGGTAACCACTTTTCAAATCAATCTTTGAGAAGTAGCATGCTCCTCCCAAATAGTCCATGAGATCTTCCATCCTAAGCATAGGGAATCTATACCTGATTGTTATCATGTTGATGGCTCTAGAATCGGTGCAAAGCCTCCATTTTCCATCCTTCTTGGGTGCTAGGATAGTAGGTATAGCACATGGGCTCAAACTCTTCCTCACTAGGCCTTTGTCTAACAATTCTTGCACTTGTTTTGCAATCTCCTCATTTTGGGCCGGTGTCATCTTGTAGGCAGCCTTATTAGGTAATGTGGCTCCTAGAATTAGGTCTATATGGTGACTTATATCTCTGATTGGAGGCAGGGAGCTAGGTAATTCTTCTACAACAATGCCCCTATACTTCTCTAGCAAGTTTTGAACTTCACTGGGTATGGCCTCTCCTTTAGTTTTGGGTAAATTAGGCCCCCTTCTTTCAAGGTCTACAAAAACTCATTTTCTCCTACCACCATGATACTAGACCCAAGTTGTCTATCTATGCCCTCATCTGGTAAAGGATTCATGGTGAAAGATTTTCCATCTTTTGTTATCATGTAAGTATTTTTCTCCCCATCATGATGAACTTTCCTATCATATTGCCAAGGGCGGCCTAGAAGTATGTGGCAAGCATCCATGGGAGTGACATCACACAATATTTTATCCTTGTACTCTCCAATTTGAAAATCTACCCAACATTTTTTATTGACAAGCACTTGTTGACCTCTATTCAACCAAGACACTTTATATGGTGTAGGATGGGGAATTATTTTCAGATTTAGTTTCTCAACCATTTCTAGGGACACTAAATTATCTATGGAACCTGAATCTACAATCACCTTACATACCTTTCCATGGGATTTGCATGCAGTTCTGAACAAAGACTTCCTTTGGGGTGGCTCCTTGGCACTTGGAACCTTGAGAAGTGTCCTCCTCATCACCAAGGCTTCTCCAAATTCAGGATCAATAGGTCTAGATGGTGAAGTCACACTTTGAGCATCCTCCTCTTGTACCAATTGATTTCTCCTATCTCCTCCATGAGAACTAGAACCTTGCTTCTCTGGACATTTGAAGGTTGGGTGTCCTACTTGGTTGCAGTTATAGCATCTGCCTGTGAAGGTGTTAGAACCCCTTCCTGGACCACCAAATCTTCCTCTCCCATTTGGTCTTCTTCCTCTAAAACTTCCTCTACTACTTGAGTCTCCACTTTTCTCATTGTGACTAGACTCCCCTTGTTGTTTCTGGGACTGATTTCTGCCACCAAAACTGCCTCTTCCTCTGAAATTTCTGCCTCTACCCCTTCCTTGTTGCTCCTGCCTTCTCTTCAACTTCTCCTTTGCCTTACATGCCACTTGGAAACACTCCTCCACTGTCTTAGGGGTCACTAGGCTCATCTCATCTTGGATTGTACACCTTAGGCCATTCAAATACCTGGCCACTCTCTCCTTCTCATTCTCCACATGACCACACCTCATACTAAGTTTGTGAAATTCCTCAGTATAGGTTGCCACGTCCATGTCCTTTTGCTTCAAGTTCTGCAGCCTCCTAAACACTTGCACTTCATGATCTGCAGGAAGAAATTGTGCCTTCAATCTTCTTACCATTCTTTCCCATGAAGTCACCATGTTCTTACCCTGTTTCACTCTCTCTCCTCGGTAGTAATTCCACCAAGTCAAAGCAACCCCATTCAATTTGGTCTTGGCAAACTTAACCTTTTTGTTATCTGCCATCTCCTTGTATTCAAAATAGTTGTTCAAGGCATCCACCCACTCTAGTAATGCCTCAGCATTCATTTTACCCTCATACATTGGTATGTCTATCTTCACTTAAGTGGCTTCTACTTTTATGGTTTTCAAGGCTCCAATGAACCTTCTCTCTTCAGGAGGCATCTCTTCTTCAGGATGGTCTTCCTCTCCATCCTCTTCCTCCTCTACTGAGGTAATCTCTTCCTCAGTGGTCATTCTCCTCTTCTCTAACGCCTCTACCTTATCTCTCAAGGCCTCCAACTCCCTTGCAACTATAGACCCACCTTTTGGAGGCATTGTCACACACCTCAACTCACAATTTCTCTTCACAACTTTCCCAATTCAGAACCTGGCTCTGATACCACTCTGATGCAAAGGATCTAGAGGGATGGATGACTCATCAAATGGTTACTCAAATCATGAAACATGGAGGGGGATTCTACTTCACCAAAAACTAGTCTTTCAAGGCTTTCAAATCCTAAGCCAAGAGGCTCACTATAGGATGTGACACAAAATGGATGATTTTCTCAAGGGAAGACATTGTAAGAATTTCAAGACAACTTATACAACCTTTTCAAACCAATAGTTAGGGTCTTGCATGCAGAGAAAGGTGACTTGCTTCACAAATCCTCTATACTCCTAGTAGCCCTGTTTTAGAGAACAGTGGCAAATAACTTTTTACAGAGGCACTCTTTCAAAAATCATGATCATTTCAAGATACCCTTTTGGAAGATGCATAACATATGTCAAAATGACTATAGTATCCTTTGGAGCATGTGTCCTAAAATTGGACTGGTAATGTTGATGGGAGCCCCAATTAGCCCTATTTTGCAAAGAAACTACTCTTGGAAGACCTCACAGAACCATCACAACCATTTGGACACGTGCCACGTATGACAAAACAATAGATTCAATAGGTTTTGGGTTCTCTAATTTGACCGTACGGTTTTTATTATTGTTGTTCCATTCCTAGGGCTTAACACATGGGTTTGTTAAGCCTAACTCAGTCAAACTCTGCAACAACTCCTTTCTCTGCATGAAATGTCAAATAGACAATGAAAACATGTCTACCACATGCCATTTCACTGGTTCTATGGGTCTAAGATCAGTGGAATGGCTTAGGGTTGCATCATTTTCCTCACAAACCCTAGTTTAGGGTTTTCAGACCAGTTTAAGAAAAAGACTTATAACTCCCTTCAAAATTAATGAAAATACTCCAAACAAAGTTCAAAAGATAGACAATTCAATGCTCATTCACATTTGATAAGTTTCAGGTCTTGACTGTTCCGTACACATGAGTATACGACCTGTAAATAGCGACTGAACACCAAAAATTACAGGAAAAGAGCAGAATTTGTATTTTTCTTCTTTGAATTCTTCAACTACCACCTTACCTCGACCATGATGAGGCTTATATAACATTCTACATTTCTCCCAACCAATCCTAACGGCCTTTTGAATCAGTTGGACATTGGGAACCAATTGGAACAATTGTACTTTGTTTACAATTTGGACAATTTCTTCTCAAGACTACTTCAAACTCCTCTAAAACAATGCCTACATGCCATGAATGGCTTCCAAATATGAATGACATGAATTCCACTCCATCTTCACACTTGTGGAGGGTTTGACCACAATTGACCAACTAGGTCTTGATTGCCTACATGCAAACAATTAGCACCAATGCCTTACAAGGTCATGTCAAATGACTTCAAATGCTTCAAGGTGGTCCTCAAGACCTTATTACATTTCAAATCAACCAAAACATAGCAAGAAAAGACTCTTGATAGGCCTCTTGGACCTATAGGTGCCTCTACACCACTCGTGTACCTTGATGTTGATGTTAAACTATGACTAAAACCAGTTGATGGGATCAAGTACCATGAAGATTTGGGAACATTGACCATAGTGAATGGCTCTCAAATTGAGATGTGAACTAATGTGAATCAAATGAAAGATTTGGGAATACTGATGATAATGAGTGGATCTCAATTTGAGATCTAAACCTATGTGAATCAGATGTAAGATTCAAGAACATTTATCATAGATGAATGACTCTCAATTGGAGATGTGAACCGATGTGAATTAGGATTTGTCAAGTCATAAGCATGATGTGGTAGAGAGAACAAGATGATCTAGAAGAATTGATGCAACTCAATGTGAGCTTTCATCAAGATGGAGGTGGAATCATGGGCATGTCATGTGACTACAAGGCTCATCCTGCATTATTTCCTATTGCGTAAAACAATAGAAGCCATGGATCAAGCCTCCTGAGGATGGAATTTTATTTTAGTTTGTTATTACAAAATGCTAATGTGTTAGTCCACTAAAGACAAGTACATGTATGATGGCACTTTATAAGTTGAGTTCATTTACATGAATACCCCCTCAAAATAGCTCAATTTAGACACTATTATAAAGTAATGTTTGTGGCACTTTATAATTCAATGTGATTGCAATACATGTTTCTATTTATCAGATGGTTTACAATTTCAAGAATGTGAGAGAAAACTAGAAGTATAGTCTCAAAGTAAAACTAGATCAAATAAAGGACACCATGATGTAGTGCTCTAAAAAAAATTCACTTTCAATAACATAGCTTATTGATTAGAGTTCGTGTGTGAAAGATCCAAGTGTTTGAAGTTACAAAAAAGAGAAAGTCAACTAAATCTTTGAGAAATTGGATTTTCTAGAAAAACCAAGTATCGTGAGAAGAAATGGATTACATCATTGCAAAGAGTGTAAAATTCTACCTTGTTTAAAAAAATGCTCCAAAAAACTCCTCCATATGGCCGAGATATAGCCTCTCAAAGTTGAGCATCAATTCTAAAAATATAGATGGAGAAAGGTTCTACCACTCGGTGGTAGGTTGGTGGATCATGGGTGGTGAATCAATGGCACTATTGGTGGAGGTCATGGCCAATAGTGGATTGAAGGTAAAGTGGTCAAGTATTGATGGTGCACCAGCTGAGTAGAGATGGTGCCATTGGGGCAGTGTATTACTGTAACTATGGTGGCAAGTTAGCGACGAGATCTAGTGAAGGGTCGCTACTAGGTTGAGCAGTGGAGCTGAAGTGGTGGATAGAGTGGTCACTAGGTGAATGGTGGTGGAGATAGAGTATGCCAAAAAAGATAGCTACATAGTTTTTTTATGCGGGTGCAGCAATCAACCCTCAACAATCCTTGCTAGCATCAAGGCTCTACCCTACCATGGCAACGTATGGGGGGTACTCCAGCCCCTACATATAGTACATGAAGTGCTTAATAAATTTTTTGAATTAATTTTATTTGATTTTTTGAATTTTAGAAAAATCTTGTACCTATACAATACTACATAGGGAGTTTGTGCAACATCCTTGTGCTATTTTTTTGTCTTTGTTGCATCTACACAAAATTTCATCAATTTTATATGGATTTGTAGGTTTTGGCGCTTTCAGATGTAATGGCATAGTTCAATTTTGAGCAACTCACTTCTTGCAAAAGATCCTTGAAAAAAAATTAAAGTAAACCCTCTAGGTAAAATTCTTGTTAATTGACTATATGATGTCCAATTTGAACAAAACAAAAGTCTATCCTAACAAAATTGACCCTTTTGCATGCAACAAAATAGTCTATTTCTTATCTAGAGGCCTCCTACAATGAGTGACCTAAGAACACCTAATTTGCAATACTATTAACCCTAGGTGAAAAAAGCTAAGACAATATCCCAAGTTGATTTAAATTGCACCTAAATTGCCTTGCTCTAATACTATGTCAGGATTATGCATAAACACAAGAATTTTACCCAAGAACAACAATAAGATGACAGTAAATTCAAATGCAAATATTATGAACATTCCAATATTTGTATTCAAGGTGTAAAACAAGGAAATATACTACAATATATATGCTCTGGGAATGCACAAGTCAAGGTGACAGGTGTCCCAAAGGAGAGTAGTAAACTAAAGGATTGAGTCAACTATAGGAGAAGAGGTGTTAAGTGAACTCACCTTGATGACAAAGTGAACTCATCTTGATGAGGGAGATGTGGCACCTAACTACAGTTAATCAAGGAGTTGAATGAGGTAGAGGTGGCATGTGATCCCATCAATCTAGGAGATCACATGTGCTCCTATTTTCTCATTTACCCAAGTAAATAATATTAATCACCTAAGTAAATTTAATATGAGGTGCAATAAAATATTACACCAACACAATAGTATTGTTCTCCGTAGAAGATGTAAGATCCACCCATGTTAACTCTTTCTTGTCTTAATTTTCATTTAGGCTTATGTTGAGCATGTTTTTAGAACCTATTTGATAAATGATCAAATCATATTTAATTGTGTATCTTTATGTTGTGCTTAATTAAATGACTAGTATTGAGATGTGTATGATGTGATTGCAAGATGGATATGCTCTATTTGATTTATAATCAATTGTTTGTTATATGTTTTGCCTTGGCTATTTATATTGTACATGTATGCTTGATGTGTTAATTGAGTGTGTAGGGACATGATTTAAACTAGTGGTGGTTAATTCAGAGGTGTCCTAGTTTATTTAGTTTTCTAAACTATATTGCTCTATGTGAAGTAATAAGACATGAGAGATCTATACACCTATGAAAGCCTATTTCAATCACATGCAATTCTAGATCCCCATATGTGTAAGACTAGTAATGTGTTTACATTCCTTGCATGCTTTTATTATTTTCCACGTGCATATTATTTTCTGAGTGAAAGTGATTAAATAGCTTAGGGAAATAGTAAAATGCAAATGAAATATTAAGAGGGGGGCTTGAAATTAAAATAAGGAATTTAAAAGTCTTCAAAAAATATTATTTTTATACTTCTATTACAAAAATAGAGTGGGTTATGTTTATATATACCTTGGGGGGAATTGTGACTTGTTATAAAGCTAAAATGGCTTAATATAGTGGGTGAGAAGGTCATTTTATCTATTACCTTGTTTGAAAAAGCTTGTATTTGGAATGTGAAAAGGAGAAAAAGGATAATTGCCTTAGGGATTGAGATATATGGAAATATAGTTCTTTTTGAATATATATATATATATATATATATATATATATATATATATATATATATATATATATATATATATATATATATATATATATGTGTGTGTGTGTGTGTGTGTGTGTGTGTGTGTGTGTGTGTATATGTATAGAGAGAGAGAGAGAGAGCGCTTAATTGAAACTTGCTTGATTTTGCATCTCCACTTTGGATAGTTCATTCTCAAGGTATTTTTCTTTTTATTGCAAGTTGTAAATTTAAATAAAAGATTGTGATTGTGTAACTTTGCTTGACAAATGGGAGGGAATGTTATGTACAATTTGGGGATAAATTGAAAAGGTTGTATTCTTGTGTGTGGCAACAAAATATTGTAATTCCTTTTATTGTGTGCTATGAGGAATTTATGCATTTATTATTATTTTGTTCCACTGGATGTTAATCTTATGTTGGATATAAATTAAATGTAGAATTGTGATGTTGGTTGGTTTAGGATCAAAAAGGTAGTTTTAGAATTTCAATTGTGTGCTTTCCATTTTTTTAGTGAAAAACGTAAAATTAACCCAAAAACCCTTGAAATTTTTTCATAAATTTTAGGTGACTTCAAAAGTGTATTCTCCTAGTATTTAGATCAAGAGGGTATGTTAAGATTTTTGAATTATTGAGTTTCATTATTTGGTGAAAATCTCAAGGTCCTTTAATGGAGAAACCTAGCTTTTGTATGGTTCTGGAGAAAAATTGAAAAGTTTAATTTTGGGATTTGAGTCTTTATTTGCATGATTTATTGTGGCTTAATGAATGATTAAGGGTAGTGAAATGGCATAGGTGGGATTTTTTTGTGTGTGTGTGTATGAAACCTAAATTTGACCCATCTTAAGATGCCACTTGTAAAAGTGGTCTCTTCATATTATTATACGAGGGTGTCACTTTTTTCCTCTCCAAACTCTCTTCCTCCTTGATGTTAATTGGATTGGTTGTCTTCAATTATGTATTGAAAAACCATGCATATTTGTTGTATGTTTGAGGACAATCATATGTGCCATGTTTGTGCTTGATAACCATGGCATTCGTCTCTTAACCTAGTGGGGTGGGCCTTAGGGTGCCACATTGGTTGTGTGGTAGATAATTCACCTCTATTGGTTTGCACATTGGAACCATGAAGATGCATCTAGGAGTTTGTTTGAAGTTCTCATGAGTGGCATGTGTCAATTGTAAATTTTCATGGCTTATATATTTGAAAAGTTGTAAATTGAGATCATTCAATATAAACTTGATATAAGTTATAATTGTATATTTGAATCACCTTTGTATTGTATAAGAACATGTGCAATCATACAATGCTTCCAAATACAATGTGGTCTTATCAGTATGATTTCTTCAATATCTCAACAATTAACAACATTTTTGTGAGTACATGTTTAGTGTATGCTTGTTTCTTTGTATTTTGTATTTTTTGATTCTCCCTTTCTTATTACTCTTCAAGCCAAGAAAAGAAGTTCAAAAGCAGATCAACTCAAAAGTATAGATCTATTAGGATAAGATTATGTTGTCTAAGGCTAGAAAGTAGAATAGGCGTGCTTTTTGCAATCACTACTTGTAAGGTCTATAAAAGATCAAATATTAAAATTTTGACATATTGTTTATATGATTTCAAATTCAATGCAACTTGCATTAAGTAAACCTATTGTATGTCAAGAAGGGCTCTCTTCTTGAATTCTCTCAAACATTTTGTTGTGTATAAATGACTATTGAGTATGTGAATAATTTGAATAAAATCTTCTTATTATGATTTTGTGGGAATACCTCTTATAAGGATTCATCCCAATCTCCTGACACCCACCGTAAATAGCCAACACATTGTCGTGCCGACTGTTTATGGAATTTTCAACCTCGATTTTTCTCGACTTCCTCTTTCGACCTATTCACTGCAACCTTGTCGACCTGTTCAACAATGTTTCATATCGTTCAAATGGTTGAAAACAATTCGGTCGACAAGATTTCGACCAGCCGACACGTTTACAACTTGTCGATTGGTTAAGCTCTTCCATCTCCTAATGCATTTACATGTCTTCCTACTTGAGAATTGTCTAATGTAAGTTCTCTCAAGAATCTTGAAATAACACGTTCCATTGCCTTCTCTATTCATGCTAGTAATAATTATGACTACCATGAATATTTAGAATCATAGATCATTATCTTAATAAAACAATTTAGATATTCAATCACGTTATTTATATTTAAGTAATGAAACCATTCCATGTATGTATATCTTAACATTCATCATCTCATAACATAGCATTAAAGAAATATATACAAATTATAATTGAGGCTTTCTATTGCCTTTAATAACAATAACCATCCAAAAACATCTAATTAGGTTTATAGTTGTGTTGGTGTGAATAGGGTTATTTCCTATCTGGTTTTCCCTTTATAGTGTGAACAGGGTACATTATCTAGCTAGTTCTTAGTTATGACGTATTACACATGTTCACATGTTAAGTTGACTTAGGGATTTAGGAATCTTTCTAGTTATTTCTAGTACACATGTGATTTTATCCTTTAGTTGTCACATGTCATAGGATTAGGACACTTGCCATCATCCTATGTTGTCTTATGTCTCACCTTGGTCTTTATAACCAAGGCTTCTCATTGTACTTGTATCATATCATGACTATCTTTTGTATAGATTATTATTCTATCATGTTGATATTTGATTCTTGTGATTAGCTCTTAGGCATCTTGATCTTAGGATAGTTACCTCCATAGCTAATCCTAACATGGTATCAAAGCAGGAGGGTGTCTATAGTTAGTTCATTTTTAGAAGATCTAAGATTGTGATTTAATTTATTTCTTGAAACCAAGTATGCTCTTCTCTTGCATCCTTCGATGATCTGGAGAATCAGAAAGGTTGAGAGAAATAACAATTTTGGGGGACTTTCTTCTTTGTGGCTTTATATTGCAAGTTTATTTTGATGCATTTTGGTGCAAAACAGACTTCATCATTACATCCGGAAGGCCCGTTAGACAAATTTTGACATATAACACTTCATATTTTGGAGTTAGAAAAATTTCATCGATTTTTGGGGATTTCTGAAGATTCTAGATCTGTACCATGCAAATTTACCTACGCAAAAGGCAAAAAAAATTAGCAAAAGGCAATATTGCCCCTTACAAATTCTTGCTCCATTTGTGGGTCAATCATCTTTTCTACAGACCCGATCTAATTTTGGGAAAGTTTGTCTCGTTGCAAAACAGCTTGTGGTCATGTTGAGTCCTCCTTCCATCCTTTACTTTTTCATGTTTTTTTCTTTACATGTTTTCTCTCTTTTAGGGGGAGGTTTTTCCCATGAGGTTTTCTCCTTTTCTCTATTTGTGAGGGATTGTTTGTACATGGGTACCTAACATGGCTTTGTTGTCAAGACCCATCTTTGCATGTTTGTATTTGTTTACTTCTCCCTAAGTTGCACTTAAGAGGGGTGGTTGGTGTGAACAAGGGTATTTCCTATCTGGTTTCCCCTTTATAATGTGAACAGGGTACATTATCTAGCTAGTTCTTAATTATGACCTATTCATACATGTTCACATGTTAAGTTGACTTAGGACCCTATAAATCTTTCTAATTGTTTTTAATACACGTGATCTTATCATTTAGTTGTCACATGTCATAAAATTAAGACACTTGTCATCATCCTATGTTGTCTTATGTCTCACCTTCGTCTTTATAACCAAGGCCTCTCATTGTACTTATATCATAACACTATCTTTTGTATAGATTATTATTCTATCATGTTGATCTTCTTTGATTCTTCTGATTAACTCTTAGGCCATCTTGATCTTGGGATAGCTACCTCCATAGCTAATCCTAACACTTGTGCACATGTCAGTGGCTAAATCGACCAAGCATTTCCATCTTCCACTATTCTATTGACATGTGTCCATTTTAAAAGGGGCATTGTGAAGAGGATATTTGCAATCTAGGTCTTACGGCCTTCAAGTAGGTGCTAGGCCTTTATCCTACAATATATGTGGCGGTTATATTGACCAAGTAAATTGAAAATTTTACCTTAAATCCATCTTATCCCTTCAATTACCACCTTTTCCAATATATTTTAAATGTTGAAATCATTTATTCCAAAGACAAACTTGTGTTAAATAACAAAACATTAGATATGAACATTTTCATTATATTTTATGTGAGCACATCCTACCCACCCTAAATAACTTTTGCACTTATCAAGACCATAATGCAATGCATACACTCTCTCAAGTGTAAATCCTTGTAAGCATGTTTAGTCAATTTCCTGAATGGATCGTACAAAAAATTGCAAAATCATTTACAAAATGAAGGTCAACAAGTTGAGCAATTCAATAACACTAAAGCCTAATCCTACGATATACTCAATGATTTAGTTTGATCTTGCTAAAGGTATAGATGGTAGAACAATATTGCCTCACTTAAATGCATCTCGAAAATACATCTACATGATTTAATCCATTAAACATCTTAGAGGTTTCATACCAAAGTACAATCCAAAGTAGAGATGAGACGATATCGCCTCACTTAAATGCATCTCAAAGATAGATCTATAAGATTTATACCCTTACACATCTTAAAGGTATCATACCAAAGTAACATCCAAAATGATTATTATAAAAACAAAACAATAGTTTATTGTATTAGTTCACAATGAAATCGTTTATACTATTGTTGAAACAAAGCAACGCTTTAACGTATTGGTTCACAAAGAAATCATTTATGCTAAAATAATTTGTAGGCTTGAAAATCCCATAAAACTCGGCATTTTGTTCTTGCTCCCTCACATGCATCCCAAAGGTACATCTACAAGATTTATTCCATCACACCTCTTAGAGCTATTATACCAAAGTACAGTTAAAAAATCAATGATATTGTATTTGTTCACCAAAAATTATTTACACTACTTAGATAATTTGAACGTTTGGAAAACCCATAAAAGTTAGCATTTACACTTTTTTTAAAAAATACCTTTCTCAATGCTCGTAAAATACTACCATATTATTGGATTATTTAAATGCATCATCGATCAACTGATAGCATTGTACACTCCTGGCCAACAATGTCCTTTATTTCAAGGATAACCTCTAAAGTAACGTTTCAAGAAAAAGTAAGATCTGTTTTGATGTCATTTTTCCCAGTACTTTCATGTCTATCCTCAATAGCTTTGCTACAAACACATCCTAAAAACACAGAAGTACTTATTAGAGTTGTATCAACAATTGAACAACTGAACAAGCCTGCTAGTCACTTCAGAAAGAAATTGCCCATTGGATGTCAATGTTTGTATAGATATGATAAGAATTAAAATATTACCATTATGTGTCAGCAAAAGAAAATATTGGCAAACCTGCTAGCCACTTCAGACTGAAAGTGTGCACTGGACACCAATGTTTTATGGATGGCGAAACTAAATGTTGCCATTTGTCCTTGTAATTTTTGTGGCCTTGGTCTTTGAAATTGATAGTGTTGGTCTTCCATTACTATCCCAGTCATAATGTATTAATTTGATGGAATGCAATAATAACGTATATGTAAACTGGTACTAGTCAAATGATTGGATGGTAGTTGAGTAAAAGCAGTAATTAAATGAAAAGCACCTCACATTTTTATATTTAATTTAGACTTAGAATGTAAGGTAATGAAGGTGACAGTATGATAAGTCAAAAAATATATGTAACCTTACAAAAGACGAGGTATATCGTCGTGAACGTGAACAACGAGAATGAAATGAAACCTATATCTAGTAGAGAATACATTCCGAATACATATTTCATTAGAAAAGGGGTCTCCCTTTGAGAAGGAAAAGCGGAGGGAGAATTGAACCCAAATATATATAATTAAACTTATGCTGCCTATATCTGAATAATGCCTATTCTACAAAATTTCATTCATGATAACAAACTCAAAATTTCACTTGGCATTCACCAACTCTACATCAAAAACTAGCCAAGCATTTCCTGGTATTTCACCAGCTCCTTCTGCCCCGTACCTGCATAATGCAAAAAATGCTCAGACTAATCTTCATTTCCATTCCCTATTCCAGGGAAAAAATATGCAGTATAAAACATGCAAGAGAAAATATCCAAAGCTAAACGGAATCTTACTCACCCCATCGATGGAGGTACAGTCAATCTTCTTTTGTCACCAACACGCATTCCTGCCAAAGGACAGAAAACAATTTGCTTGACTGTGACAAAGTAATTTGCTAACTAGAATGAAGAACATAAACATGGTTTAGAATTCACCTTTAACACCAACATCCCATCCACTTATCACTTCTCCAACTCCTGGAAAAATATCAAAAGGCATAATGTTATGAGAATTTCAATCCAAGGTGTTTGCACTTAAACAAATGAATGCAACTTTCACTTTTGACACTGGCAAAGAAAAGACAAATTTGGGCTTCTACAAGTTATCCAAGCGAGACTCATGAATTTCATATGGGCTTCTAAAGGTTTACCTCAGTGGGCTAGCATATTTAGTACAGACACCAGAAGTTACAGGCACACAAACAAATAAAACATTCATGGGGCCAGTTAAATCAACATAATAACTGCCTTACAATACAAATTATTGAACCATAAATTGGAACAGCTATGCCACTCTCCAGTGCATCAGCATATGGATTTAAATGAAATGCTCTCAAACAACCTGTGTATGCAATTAAAACACCTAGAATGGCTGTCAATCACCTTGACATGTGCAATAAACATCTAAACAGAAAACAACTAATGCAGAAATAAATTTAAAACAACCTTGTATCACACACACAAAACGAAACACAAGATTAACTCCAGAGAAACCCTCGACTAAGCAGAAAATTCTAGGAGGAGTGAGCAAATGCTCCTCATACCACTAATCCACAATCATACATGTGTATACATTGTCTTGTGTGCTTTACAAAAGCTCTACATCACCTTGTGAGCTCCACATCCATAGGCTATGCTGAAGATGAACATGATCTGCAACTCCGCTTGCAACAGTGGAAAGTGAAGGACTGGAATCTCCACACAAAGGATCTTTTGTCCACTTGCAACAGTCCAAAAACTCGTTGCATCAGCCCCAATAGCTCAACATGCAACCTCTGATAAAATGGGATGCTGGAAAGGTGCTGCTCTACCCACTTGCAACAATATTCATTTCCTTCCTCCAAACCCTCTGCCAACTAGTCTCAACTAACCAGTGAACACATGCTGTCCTAAGGAAAAACCACTGCCCAGTCACCAATGGGAAACAATTGCAGCCAACATAGGAACAAATGCACCGCCAGCAACTAATAACGACTGTCAAAGCATGCCAGCCAAGTATGGACAACAGACGCCTACAAGAAGATGAAACACCCACCAAAACAAACGCATTGTGTGGAGAACAATGCCATGTAGAAGTTTATAGAAGTATGGAGGGCGTGTGAAATGTGTAGGAGGCATGAGTTTTGCAAATGAAGTTTTCTTTTGTAAAACCCCACTCTATGTTACAAGAAAATCACCCATGACATGGACCAATTTTTTTATTTTTTCATTATCAAACTACAGTTCCTTTCCAACAAAAGAACGGAAAAAGACTCGTGTTGTTAACGAGGTTCAAAATTTGCCAACAAGCACTCTAGCAAATTTGGTAGACTGCTTGTTGGCAAATTGTGGATTTCGTTAAAAACCTCAGACATAGTTTTCCATTCCTTCATCAGAAAGGAAATGTAGGTTGCTTATGCAAAAAAATAATAATTTAACTTGGTTATGATTTTATCTAGGCTTATCACACAGAGTTGCTTCAAACACAACATTGTTCATCCAAGAAACTGATAGCCCTGATAACTCCAGTTATAGGATTGACCCTAATTATTAGATGCAGATTAATTGCATTGTAAACCTTATTGGCAATGATTTCATCTCTAATCTGAATGCAAGAAGCAACCGGATGCAAGAAAACTCAGTATTCGAATTATGAATCTAGTACCTTTAATTTCTAAGTCATCTCTAACCTGTGGGACCCACAGATAGCCATCAGCAACTATCAACTCATTGCACTTCTCAAAAGCATTGTGGATAAAAATATCTTACAATGAGGTGATAGCTACTAGAGACGTGATTAAACCATATGGGTAAAGAAAGTAGAGTATCCAGTCACCCAATAAACCTGAGAAAATTAATAAAATCATTTAAATTTCCCGTGTAGTTGCAAAAGTGAATTAGATGCCCATGGAGTTACAGGTTGGCACTAAATTCTAAGGGGCAAATGACCTGGTCCAGCCAATTTAAACCCTTGGACCCAAATGGAAGTCAAAGACTTCCTGAGCACGTGTGTTTGGACTGCAACTTGTTTTCTGGGATTCCGATGTGAAGCTGAGGGAACTCTGAATTTCTGAACTTCGGAGTTTTAGTGAAATCAGAATCAGGATAAAATATATGTTTGAGGAATTTCGTAAGCGTTTAAATGATTTCCAGATGTTTAAAGAGGTGTGCAGATGGTTCAGAAACTACCATCAGATTGTTAATCTGGTGCAAGTTTATACTTTAAAAAAAAAAAAAGCCTGAGTTTTTGGGCGGTTTTCCATAGTTCAAACAGGGATGTTAGAAATTTGCTGTGAGAAAGGATTGATATTTCTATCTGAGGTCTGATTTTCCATTTGCAGACGATGTGGGTGAAGTGCCATTTTTTATTGTGATGTGATTCCCATTTGCAATGTCTGATTTTTGGCTAGCCAAAGGACTTCATCCCATAAAATAGTCTGAATAATTAAGAGAGTTATTTTTTAGCACAAGTTCTACCCGGTTTTAAACCACGGCTCTTTCCTAAGAGTAAGTGTTGGGTGTAACATATACTTACTGGTTTGCATCATACGTTCTCCATTGTTTCTATTAGAATTGATCTTTAGAGTTCTAGTTATTTCCTAGAGCCATAGAATAGATTTTCTATTTATTTTTCTATGGAAATTCCTACTCAACTTTTTTTTGTCCTTTTGTATATGGATTTTTCCCACCATTAAAGAGGTTTTGTCCTTCCTGAGGTGGCTAGGGTTTTTATTATTTTGTATTTATTAATTTAGATTCTTACACCTGATTTGTCTTTTAGCTAAAGATCCCTTGGAGTGCAACTGCTTTCTTAGGAGTCACCATATTCCTTATGAGGAATATTCGTGTGTAATTCCTTTTTTAGGTGTAAATATATTCCTTATAAGAAATATTGGAGTGGAGTGTTACACAAGTGTATGCACACCTCTTGTCATGAGGAATAGAACACATCGTGCAAGGTGGCAAACATAAAGGCTTGGAGTCACATGCATAACTCCTCTTTCACCTCTATGAAATAACAATTCTCCGTCCTTTTTTTAATGGTGGTACTTAGTTATCTTGCTATCTCAAAACTCTCATGTTTTTTGTAGTGGAGAGATTGTAAGCATTGTAATATTTCAAATTGTCATCTTCTAATACATGGGTTTTCTTTCATCAAATGGTTTCTCCACTTCAAAAATCTTGTCTCACCTTTATTGTGGTAGGCTTTTATACTAATTTGTTTTTTTCAATTATGATTCAAAATTTAGCAATTGATCTCAGCATAATATTTTTCTAACAATTTCGTCTCAAAAAAACAATTTTCTTTTTTTTGCAAAATAATGTGTTTTACCAATTTTCAACCAATGCTTTGAACTTGCCAAAGGTTCCAAAGCAATCGATCTTCTTTAAAAATTATACCCACATTTTTCCAATAAAAATATTGGCCATCAAAAAAATATCTTGCACCAAGGATGGTGGATGATTTTCAAGATGACTCACATAGATCTACATGAATGAGATTTAAAGCCCCATTGGCACACCATGCCCTTTTAATAGGAAACCACTTTCATTTCTACTTACCAACGACACCCCACAAATATATCCTACTTCTCTTGGATAGATGGAAATTCAAGAACCATGCTAGTTCTACTAAATTTGGCTAAATATTGAATATTGGATTGTTCATATCTCTTACACCACAAAATGCTACCATTTCCTCCACAATTAATGCATGCAAATTTACTATAACAGGATTAATTAGCATGTACAACAACATATTCAATGCTTAGGGCAAACATTCTATCCATCAATTAAGATTTATTTATTTGCACAAAAATCCACAACAATAATAGGGTTTTTTGCAAGCTAACTAATAGACAATATATTTTTTGTTATATTCAGAATAATACAAACATCCCTTCTACTAGTGTGTTCTACCCCCATCCAAAGAAATAAAAATCTCTAAAACTAAATCAATTGTAAACTTCACATACCAGTCAATGGCAAGTGCAATGATATGATACGTTGAAATCAAAGAACCAGCAATTGGCATTGGTTGCATCACTGTTATCCAAGAAACATGTTATAAAAACATAATTTTCCTCCCTAGAGTCTTGCTTTGTGTCAACTACCACATTAGCCTGAGTGTATGACTTCTTGTGGATAGATCACATTGACATTTTTGAGATTCCTTATGCCCAAATTTATGACAACAGTATTTATATTTGTTACCCTCATTTAACTCGGCCAAATTTAAACTTTTCTCATTGTTTCCCATATTTTTGTGTTTGTACTACATGCCCTAAACTTTGAGTCAATGTGAGCTTGGTCCCTATTGTTACCCTTTGCTTGCATTCTATTAGCCAAAATTTCCATTAAGTTTAAGTCCTTTGTCTCTTTGTCGATGAGTTTATACTTTGGCGAACCAAATCGACGGGTTCCCTAGTTCGCGAACTTGCCGATTTAGCGAGGATCACTTAACACCCTTTTACTTTTACCATTATCGGCGCTTTACTTTTCCAATGAGCTTTATTTCTCAAGTCTTTTCCTTTATCGACATCTTTTCTAGTTTGTGAACACGGTCATGTTCCCACCTTGTGGGTCTTAGTTCGTAGACTCGTGTTCCCGCCGAAGAAGAAAAACTAAAGACAAAGATATATCGGCGACCTCCTTGGTTTGAGAACTTACAATTTCGCCAATAGATGAAGCCGCCAATAGTTTTTCACGTTCCAAAGATTCAAAGACTCAAATCGGAGACATGTTCGATTCGCGAACTCACAAGCACACGGACGAATTAGTTCGCCAAAGTCAATTTTCGCCGATAAATAAAATTGAATTTCAAAGTTCAAATCCTTCGAAAGCCAAAATCGGAGAGGTGCTCAATTCACCGATGAGCAAGTTTGTTGATGGGTTATCTCGCTGATGAAGGTAAGAAAGAGGAAATCGCAAAAGTGTTTGGTTTGCGAACCAATTAGTTCGATGATGATAGTTCGCGAACTTGTTAGTTGGTTGATCAGTTTGTTTGCCAATGAAGAGAGTTTGCGAAAGTCAATTTTCGCCAATAAGGAGGTTTGTTAGTTGTGTGCTTCGCCAATACTCCGAAATACTTCCTTACATTAATTTTAATGGTCCATTAATGAGTCACATCTAGATGCATGAAGTGACTATGATGATGGATCTATCAAATTATGATTTCAATAACGACACCTTAGCTTAGCCTATTGATGATGTAAACAGAAGAAAACATGCCTATCGGGAGGATATTTTTGAGGATGCCCATGTTGACAACAGAAAAGGCCCACTCTTAGCTAAGGATGAGAGTGCTTTACAGAATGTAAATGTTTTGGTAACATTAGGCACGCTAGTACCTAGCCTGGTCAAATGCTTGTTATTTCTTTTGGATGGTGTGTTCAATTATGACAATGTGTATTGTAGACACCTAAAATTCACCACTTCATCCCAAAACAAGTTTGATCCCGTACATCAACCAATTTGTCTCTAAACCATCCTAAATTATCCTAATCGATGGTTAAGTATCCTCTTATCGTCCTGATTTTATCCACTATCCAATTATCTCGAATATCAGGAGCGAATCCCTAATTATCCCTCATTATCCCTGATTTTCCCTAAATTATAATCATTTCTCCCTAAGTCCTAACCCATTTCCTAGCTTTAGTAATCCATGTACCCTCAACACAATATTTAGTTTAAATATTATTAATTAAATCCCCGTTTTTTCTCTCATAAATTAAATAAAAGATATATAAAAATTATTTTATTTTCACCCTAACTAATTCATAACTATCTCCCAAAAATATTAAAAATCAATGAATAATCCAAATTATCCTCCACCCTTGATCCTATAACCACTTAACCAACTTAATCTAAGCCGTTCATCTCTCATCACCATCGATCCTCCTTCCTGGTGGTCCATAAATTGACCTAATCAAGAGGCATTTTTATCAACAATCAATCTCCAAGCAACGTCATGCTGACCAATCGAGCAACCACAATCATCACTTTGAGCAAATCCACCATTTCGGTGCAACAGGAGATCATGGTTGATATGTGTTCATTTCATGCATTTATTGTTGATTTCCTCACTTAATCGGAAGTCATATTGAATGTAGATTAAGGGGTTTATATTGTGTTTAAATCTTGTCATTTGATTTGCATTTTAATGTGTACATGTACAGCTCATGGGATGTGGGGAAGTTGCAGTGTTTTCTATGGATAAAAAAGAAAATGCTTTGAAGGACCAGGTGTTCATTTTTGTGTTATTGGAGAGGGCATGGAAGAATGCCAAGCAACAAAGAGCCTGGGCTGGCCTTTATGCAAATTGATCCACACCCAAAAGGAGTACATTGGTTTCCAGGGTGTTGATGATGTTGATGATTATTGTAGCTGTGCAGAATTTCTGATGCCAAATAAGGAGCATGGTTTTGACTGGAGTTTGTGAATTGATAAGTACAACCCATACAATAGAATATGACAGCCATTTGCCTATCAATTTTAAGCTGAAACATGTCTCTTTATTAAAATTTTCATTTTAATAATGTTTTAACTCATTTTATGAGTTTAACATTGTGGTACGGGAAACTGAAAAGTTTATTTATTATTTATAATTGATTTTCAAGAATCAGGTATGAAGTGGGGTGAGGTTATAAATGAGAGTTTCATTTGTAAGAAAAGGGGGGATCTTTTTCCAGCTTCTCATCGGGAGAGCTTGGTGAGAAGGGTGTTTCCTTTTTCTGTAGATTTATGGCAGCGATTGGTTATCTTTCCAACACAGCCATTGTACAGGGAGTTTTGAGAGACTTCGTGTTCTCATTTTCATTGAAGAATTGAAGGAATATTTCAAAACTTTTGCGTCTATTTTGTTCATAGATGAAAAACCCGCCAGAAACTCGCCGGACTCGCGAGTAATCACGTGGCAGTTTCATCGGCGAATTTTAATGGTTAAAACTCGGCACGAGTTTTTGCAAAAACTCGCCGCGAGTTTTTGCTCTGAAACTTGCCAGACTCGCCGTAAAATCGCGCGCCATACCATGAAAACTCGGCTCCGGCGACGAAAGACTACGAATCGCGACCCCACAAAACGTCTGCATGAAACCCTAGCGCGAGGAGAGAGACGACGACGGCACAGATCGAAAGGTAGGTTTTTGGATTTTCCATTGGACGCTTGATGGACGAACTCTCAAAATCGATATTGACGAACTGCATGCACTATTCTAAGTTTATATGAAAGAAGAGATTTTGGATGAACTATCAGAATTTATATACGATTATGATGATATTTACAATATCATCATAATCGTATATAAATTCTGACAGTTCGTCCAAAATCTCTCCTTTCATATGATACAATATTTTTAAAATTTCGTTCTAATATGAATTTTTGACAATTCGTCCAAAATCTCTCCTTTCATATGATAGTCTTTTTTAAAAATTGTTGTTTTATAATATAAAATTTAAATATCATCATAATCCTATATAAATTTTGACAGTTCGTCCAAAATCTCTCCTTTCATATGATACATTCTTTTTCAAAATTTCTGTTGTTTTATAATATAAAATTTAAATATATCATAATACTATATAAATTTTGACAGTTCGCCCAAAATCTCTCCTTTCATATGATAGTCTTTTTAAAATTTCAAATGTTTTTTAAAATTAAATATCATCATAATGCCATATAAATTATGCATTTTTAAAGAATATTTTTAAAAAATATGCATTTTTAAATGTTCGATATTGCCGAGTTATTGCCGAGTATTTCCCCGAGTTTTTGGCGAGTCCCGAGTTTTTAAAAAAATTTGGTCTGCCGATTTTTTGCCAAGTCCGAGTTTTTCAACTATGATTTTGTTCTCTCATTGATTGCATGTTTTCTTATGTTAATTTGTAATCGTTCTTCGATGCTTCTCTGTTATGCAGGCTGCACCTGCATTTAATACACAAACTTTGTGTTCTGAGCGGTTGTATGTTCTTCTTATGTTCAATGTGGGCGATCATTTTCTTACCTGTTTATATGTTGGAAATGAATAGTTGCCTATCTTATCAGTTATTGTTCGTGGGCATGAAACTATTGAACTTTGTGTCATTTGTCTCTGCTCATTCTTATTCTAAGTTTATTCTTCGGAACTCTAGGTGGATTTCGTATGTCTTTCATCTAGAGTTTTCTCTCTTTTTCTTTTTTTGCAATCTCCTTTCCTACTTTTTTGGTTAAAAGCATACCCTTAAAACCCCAAATTAAATCATACGAGTGAGTTGCACCTCTCAAAAGGAGAGGAAGATCACTATTCCATCAGTAATCTCTCCAACTGTTGTAGGCAGTTTTGTCACCATTCATTGGGCAAGTCACAATTTTCTTATCTATTTCGAAGTGACAAATCTGTTTACTAACAATATTTAAACTATGAACCGAAAGTCAAAACTCTCTTCTCTTTGCCCTTATATTATGTAAGTGCACTCTCAAAATTGTCCAAAATCGGACACGGCCATTTGCATTTGTTTCTATTCTTTATGTAATAGATGTGAACCAACTTTTCAAAGGTGAGAGTTTGACTCCCTACCAAAAAGATACAAATACTCCACAAAAATTTCAAACCACAGTGACAAATTATTGATGACATGAAGCAACCATATCATATTCATCTACTATTTGTTGACGGCAAAGAGCTGACCTCTTACGTCTTTTATACTAAGAAGATGCTCAAAAAGTGACCCACACTCGCCCAACTTTGTAGGAACATAAAAAACTTCTAGTACAAGACTGTCTTTTTAAAAGTTTGATACTTTGTTTTTGAGACTTTCCAGACTTTGGGGATCTAGTTATCAGATACAAACAATTTCAACAACAGCAACGCATATTTATGACAGTTACCAAAATCAACGAGATTTGAGGTTGTTCTAGTCTCTGTTTTGAGGATTATTGTATCCGGTGTTCTGCCGAGTCTCTTCGACAAGGAGACAAGGGGACGAGTTTCGGGAATAGCAATTCTTTTTGCAAATTTGGGGATGATGGGGAAACAGCGGTTAAAATATATATATAAAAATATCATATCTAAAAATTTATTTAAAAAATACTAAAAGAAATTGCAATTTGAATTTATCATTTAAGTAAACAATTTGACAATCAATTGTTCCAAAATCATATATATATATATATATATATATATATATATATATATATATATATATATATTCAATTTCATGATTTCGTCAAGTTCACAATACCAAGTTACAAGTACAATGGGCCAATGGCTAATTGAGCTCATTGTCTGATGCAAATTTCATGGCATACTCATTGCTAGAACTGCTAGACTCATCTAGCTCCTGCAACTCAACACCAACCAACCCTCTATGTGCAGCCTAATCCTCATCAATCTGCACTAGCTCCTCTAGGTCAACATCCCTTCATTCTACAAGATTCTCCTTGTACTCAAATCGTTTTGCAATCCATGAGACACAAGGCACTTTGTACAGCCACAAGCTTCTTCGCTCTCATAGAGGCTAGATGTAAGCATGTTCCTCTTTACGGAGTGGATGAAGTTGTATGTAAATGAATTTTTCTCTACAACAAAGGAACTAGAAACCTATGATAAGAGATGAATGGCTAGTGTGCTTATCAGTGATGGAGGACCATACAATGCCACCATGCTACCAAGTCGTCCTGCACCAAAGTCTCCTAACTTTGCCAAACTCATGTAGCCCTCAACAATTATCTGCAATATCCCCAATGGGATCTGCCTTAAAATTCTGATTTTTATTTTCTGAATTCTGCCCTAATTTTCTGCAATTTAGATTTCTGCTCAAAACAATAAATTCTGATTTATTTTTCTGCACTTTTCTGATTTAGTTTTCTGCCCTAAACTCTAGAACTGAAATCTGATTTTATTTTCAGAAGCATAAATACTTACAAGCAGCCAATAAACATGCTCCAAACATCCATAAAACATATGCCAAGCATGTAGAAACATCAACAAAGATATCCACCATGAAAACCAACCATCCAAAGGCCAAACATGTGCAAAACAAATCTGATTTCTGTTAAACAAGTTTGCTGCTCCAAATCTAGATATGCTGATTTAGAATTACACTAAATTCATGGGCTCAAACAATACAAACATAGCCCAGATTTCTGCTCTATAATGTTCAACCTAAATTAGGTTTATACATACCATGGAATAGCAAATATGACTCAAAATAATGAAGTCACCCTCCTAGGGAAGTGACGTTCAACCTAGGGCATGAACCCTAGTGACTCTTTGTCCAAAAACTCCTCCAAAGGTGGCTATCAAATCTGCTCCAAAAATGATCTTCAAATGCTGCTCCAAAATGATGTGGCTTGAATGCTCAAGATCCTCAAATTCCAATTAAGTACAAGTGTGAACTCCGTGTGAATTCACCTCCAAGATGAAATTGGGTTTTCGTCCAATCCACCTAATATTCCCAAGGGTTTTCGTCCTTGGAATATGCTGCCCTAAAGTGCAGCCAAGTGTAAAACTCCAAATGCAAAGTTGTGATGTGAATGATCCTCGAAATGCCTTCAACAACTTCTATTTATACATGCTTTTTTTCACACCTTCCTCAAGGCCAACCTAGCTTTGGTATTTCTTATTTTATTTCACTTCATTTCTCTCTCCTAGGGCCAACCTCCTCTTGGGCGCCCAAACCACAAGGAAAACACTTTATTTTATTTATTTTTTTATTATTTTCCATCTTTCCATCCTCTAAAGGTGAACCACTTGGGCACATAATAAAACATATTTTTGACCTCAAATGAAGTCATCCTCCACAAGGAAAATCATTATAAATTATTCTCATTTTTCCCAAGGGCATTTTCCATATTTTCTTCTATTTTTCATCCCTCCAATTGAGTCGCTCTACCTTAGGGCAAATTATTTTATTAGTGATGACCTCATCACAATTACTACAAAAATATGCTAAGTCATCTCCCATGCTCATTTTGCCCTACAAAATTGGCTAAGTGTGAAAAGTCGCCAATTAGGTTACCTAAGCCCTCCGACTTAGCCTACGGAAATGGAAATAGACTAGCCACTCCACTAAGTGATTACTCCGAAAATGGGAACATTACAGATCCACTCATGCCGAATCAATGAGGCCTCCTTTTCACTGTACATCTTCTCAACGACCTTCATGAAGCCGCTCTTCACCTCCATGTCATCAATAGGGAGAACTTTGCCAAGCCCATGCATATAACACTTCACGTTTAATGCATTGGCAGCCATGTGCAAGGAGTGTTGAACTTCTACCATCTCCACTAAATGATAGGATGAATGTTCTCATTGAAGAACTACAAGGTGGGGTCTCTCTGTTGTACAATGGCCTTCATATAAGAATATGGTAAGAAATATGCTACAAAAACTTGATAATAATATGCCACTTCGAGGGGGCAACCTCCTAATCCACTTCAAGGGGGATTCCTCCAGTAGTCTTCAATAAGAACACAATACTCAATATGATGATAATAACTAACCTCTACCTCCTATATATACCATACTTATGCCATGGATGCTACCCAGGCCGACCAAACTACCTATATAAGACTATATTAATGATTATATAACTTAAATAAGAGTTAAGATAGGCACAAGCCGACTACTCATAACCCTATACATATAATCAACATGGAAACTCAGTATATGAAGGAAGTGATGGACTCTAGCATTGTTCATCAAATGGACTAAGTAGATACACCAAAGCCAACCAAATTTTGAATGGGTCATTTTATAATACTACTCACGGGCTTCACCATGTTCCAAAGTAAGGGATTCACTATAGAATAGGACTTGACAAAGAGGTTCACAACAAGTTGTAGTGCCAATGTACATATGAACAAGAAGGGGATCACTTCATCCCTATGGCAACGTCTTGGGGATCACTTCATCCCTATGGTGCCATCCCCAAGATGTCCCCATTCCCCACTACATCTGTTTTACTGGGAACACTAATTTTATCGCAATTCATATGCTCAACAAAGGTGAGTATTTTGTGACTCCAAACATTAAAGTTTTGGCCTGTAAATTTTTTGGCTTTCAGCAAAATGAAATTTTGAATATTGGCCATTGCTAGGGTTTCAACCTAGGGTCGACAAAAAAATTTCAGCAATTGCATTATTACATTGCAAGGTTTTTCACAAGTTTTTTACTCAGAATAATAAAATCTAGCAAAAAATATAAACACAAAATTTGAAACAAAATACCTGTGTTTCTGTACTGTATGACTTATACATCCCTGTTTAAAAACTTTGCAAAACAATATTTCCTTTAACAGTCCTTGAAATGGCCCTCCTTTTTTAACAGACCATCAATTGGCCCTTTGAACAGAGTTGGCCCTATAGCACTTATTAACAGCAATTCAATCTAGTGGTAGGCGGCCATTACCATGATTCAATATTGTGGTATTCAGCCCTTTAGCAGTCACTTCTTTAAAATTTAATTGGCTTCAAAATCAGCCACTAAAACACAACAGACAACTTTCAACAAGGATAGTCAGTTCTACAGTCATGCACAACAAAAATTGAGATTTTAGTGTCCCTTCGACAGGACAATCAACCTGCCCAACAATTTCGCGATCCCTCTCACAGCAAATTCTTCTGCTTTCAAATGAATCAATTTAGTGTACCTTCTCCTAGGGCTTCCTCGATCTGATTTAGGCTTTAGCATACCCTCTCATAGGGCATCCTCACTCTAATACCAAATGTTAGATGAATGAAAGCGGATTTTGTGAGAAATTGTATGGCACACACTTCAATTGTGTATGATTATATTTATTATTGTACGAGGAAGTTATGTTAGTGATTATAACTTACATTGTATAAGTAACCTTTCGGAATAACTAATGCGGTGTTATTACATCATTAACATAAGCAATAAATGCCTATGCATACATACCATAGTCTAACATTATATTAGCAATCCCAAATCTGAATGCACACATAACCAAACTCGACAAACTTTTGGAGGACTAGAAAATAACTAAAGCTTGAACTCGACTTAAGATAAATCAAAAGATAAGATTGCTGATGGACACAACTCTAGTGGGAGCTTCCCATCAAATGGTTCTCATAAAAAGATAAATTTTTGAATAATCCTTGGTTTGACTTGACAGGAGGTAAGGCCTAATATTCTGTTGTCAATTCATAGGTTTGACCAGTGTATAAAACTAACATATAAATATTTCAGATAGAAAAATAGAATCTTTGTTCCACCCATATACCTACAATGTTGACTAATGTGGAGCCAATAATGCTTTTTGGAGGGAAATTTTCTACTCGACACCTTCATATACTTTATTTCTATTGAGCCATGCTATCCCAAAAGCAACAAACTCTAATCAAAGACTTCATAGAACTTACCAAATTCAAGAAGCATACTTTTGGGAGAAATTATGAGTACATAATACATACATGCTTTTATCAGTTCTTGAGCTATGCTAAAGAATTTCCAGGTAGTTAGAAGCAAAGGGAGCACACATTGGGGATACACAGCAAGTGCCAATACAAGTTTCTGAACTCCCATGAATAGTGTATTAAATTTATCTAGGCCTATTCGATGTATTCAAGTGCACAAACATTCTGATCTATTATTTTTGTCTCAATGGTACATTTTTGACAGACCATGCACACACACAATTGGGAGCATTTTAGCAATCCTGACTTTTGTTATATACTTTTGGGTCTCATTAACCTTAATATGATATGTTTTTCTGTCTTTGTTCTGTTACGAGAAAACAAATAATAGTCTTGCAACAACCAAGCTTTGTTACTTACCAATATCTACTAATAAGAATTATTCTTTACTTCAGTAAAAAACTGAGAAACTCACCTAAGCGAAATTTAAATGGTTTACTACCGATATTAGAGTCAAATATTTTCCCATTCTTCTTCAACTTCCCTGTATAATACACTGACACCTATATATAAAAAATTTCAAAAAATGGTCAGTTATTGTTGCAATTTCTAGAAGTTAGAACATATTAACAATGACATATTTCACAAAACTTGGATGTTATACCTTATTTCCTGGAGCCGCCTTCTTGCCATCTGGCTTCCCCATTGACAGTTCCTCGATAACAAGGCCATTGGGGAAGGTCCTCACGTTGTTACCATGTTCCATCTCTTGTTCCATTTTGTCTGTCGGTACAGATGTTTGTTCAATCTTTTCCAATAAATTCCCACTGGCACCTTCCATTTCACTAGTATTACCCTTCTTGTTTTTTAACTTCTTCTTTTTCTTTTTGGACAATTTACTTTCTTTTGGAACATCCGGAGCTGTTAATTTGGAAGGATCATTTGCACCTTCGAAATTCCTGAAAAGGTATCAATACACCTATTAGACATCCTCAACATTGTAAGGTATTTTAGACAAATAAAAATTGATTCAGAACCTACAAATTTCAAAATTATTATTAGCATTATTATACCCTTCATTCACTTGATTTTTTGGCAGTGGCTCTGTCTGACTATTTTCCCTTCTCTTCCTTTTCACACGAATGGGAAAACCATCTCCATCTTCACTTTCAGATATGTGATTTTCTTCTTCAATTAGTTTATCATCTGATTCATTTTTGGTGATATCCCTGATAGATTTATTGTCAACTACAGCCCCATTTACTGGAGATATTGCTTTCTGCTCCTCCTCATCTTTCTTTTTCCTTTTCATGGTATCTTTGGTGTGCTCTTTTGAAGGTTCTTCATCCTCTATCTCCTCAATTCTAACTGAGACAAAATGAAATAAGGAGATCAATATTATGCCTGAGAAAAGTGTTTTCCGGGGTAAATACTTATCACTCATTCTAGAAAAAGACTAGAATCCTTTTAGATGAATAAAATGTCTTTTGTAGGATCGATCACCTACAAATACTGATTAAAAAGATATGTAATATCGATGAAAGAAAAGGAACAAGAAAGGAAGATTGAGATATAGAAATTAGTGATGATAAAAGCATCTCAGCAATAAGATAAAGTATTTGTAGCATTGCAAAACAGAAGTGAACACAGAAACCTTCTTAGATGCCAAAGAATATTTTTCGCTAGGTTTTATGATTTATCTTCTTCCTAACACAAGCTTTTCATCTATAACAGTTTCACCATATAGAGAAAAGCTATATTCATAGTAAATAATGTGCCACAATTTATTAGCTAAGTAAATCCTAAAGAAATACCCATTAGTACAATTATCAGCTACATGTTCTCATGTTCTTTTATTGTTTTCAATAAAAATGCCAAATATAACCATGGTGAAAAATAGATTGCACCAATGTGAAGCTGTCCCTGATACTAAGCAAAAATTGACATCTGTCCAAGCATTTGCATGCACTAGTCTTCATTCAGGAATAAGCAGAATGAGAAAATACAACTGTTCCTGCCAAATGTAATTAAAAAATTTCCAAGTTCATTCTTTGTGGGTTTAGGCACACATTTTTCTTCTTTGTTATGTAAGAGATTTGCCCAAATAGTTAACACATTACATATAAGGAATAAATGTTCACCTACAAGATAAGGGAAGTGTATGTCATCTATACACGACTTGTCCATTTTAGTGAAGATATTGCCTTGCGGCATTACAATAAAAAACTTTTGACCACAAGAAAGCAGATAATCTTATCATTTATATCAATTGGTCTCTTCTAGTTCTGAAAAACAGCATAAATCTGTATGCTAAAATTGTACCACTCTTTAAGACAAATCTCCGCAGAATTCTCATTCTCAAATGCCCTTAATTTCTACCTGTTTACAATTATATTAAAGCAAGGACCAAATATTAAAAATAAATGCCTCTCAACAATAACAGACCAAGACAGCCTGCTTCAACTGATATAAAAGTTCAAATATGATTTTGTTTATCTTCTTCATGTTCTCAGCCAACAGGCACATTTTATCTCCTATATCATAAATACTTTATGCCATAATTTAGCAACCAATCACTGTAATTTTATTGTATATTCTACAATTAATTTTATTTTGTTAGTAGGCAGGAAAAAGAGAAATTTTCTACCAAATGGCTAAAATCTCTTTCCTCTCAGCATTCACCCATAGATCCTCTC
This sequence comes from Cunninghamia lanceolata, assembly GCA_027924645.1. Classification (NCBI taxonomy): domain Eukaryota; kingdom Viridiplantae; phylum Streptophyta; class Pinopsida; order Cupressales; family Cupressaceae; genus Cunninghamia; species Cunninghamia lanceolata. The sequence continues at coordinate 239,736 of BSBN01000326.1, read as the reverse complement.
TACAGAACTGGTTTATGCCATTAAAATTTCTGTGTGCCCATTTATATTGATAATGTCCTGTATTTCACTCCATTTTAAATGGCAGATTATATTTCTCCATAGGCAACGACATACATATGTAAAAAGGTTACAGCAAATTTTTAAAAATTAACAGGCACCCCCCTGCTATTTTCAAATTTTTTTAAAGTTTTCTCTGCTGAGTAAATAGCAAATTAATGCTCTGCCTTATCTATCAGGTGTTCGATAATAAATCAGTAATCACCAACATATATTCTTAAGTTGTTAGATGCAGAAGTTGTTTTCATCCACCGAGCTGTGGCCTCGCACTATGGTGGAGCACTTATCACCATAATGGCGCAAGTTTAAAACCTGATAGGCACTTATCCAGCTGAGATTTAGCTTTTTATAAAATAGTGGACAACTCAACTTTATGTGATTTGGTGTAACTATGGAGGTTTCAAGCTAAACCACAGAGTTCACCAAACTTTTAGTTGGAGATCAAAAAAATTGTTCAGAATTGCCCTTGAAATTTACACACAAATTCTTTTGAATTTAGTCAGAAACCCTAAAATAAAGTGGCAAATCATCTTTTATAATTGATTTCATGCATCCACTAGGGCTTTTCTGATTTCGTTTTGTTTCTGTAGTGAGCATCTGTGTTTGTTTAGACATATTTATTGAGCAGCTGAAAGAGATATTTGAAGAGATAAAATGTGCTTTAAATCTCACTGAAACGGGATCCAAAACAGATATAACAAACATCTGATTCTGTTTTGAAACAATGAGAAAACAAGGTTATAATTTCCTAAATGACATAGGCATCTGTACAACGAAGAGAAAGTCATCCATTGCAGAGGCAACAATATTTTTCCAATCCAACGATCACTTTTGATAGAAGCCGATGACAAAGGTGCTGCTAGAATGAGGAAGGAAGTAAAGTGCCACTCATCATTTGAATTGAGTTCAGTGCCACAAAGTGATTGCAAATTCCCATTCTTAATTGATGGACAAGACAGAAAAATGGGCGGAGGTGGGTATAAGGTAAATATTTAGGGTTTTACCTTCTTTTTTCTTTTTGCCAATAAACTTGGGTTAGGCACCCAGGAGCCACAAAAAAAGCGACAAAGTGCAGATTCTGGTAACCTATGGTTCACTAGATCCAATCATTGTAAAGAGGCTTACCCCTCTTGCTTTTAACAGCTTGAACCTTTAAAATCAAATCGTGGATTTATTCAAAAAAGATCTTAAGAGTCATTGAGAGTGAGCTTCTGCAAGGATTTTTCTTCTTTTTTTTCTTTACCTCTATCCAATCTTGGTCACAAGAAGACATAGCAATATCCTCATCTGTAGTGCTTGGTCACTTGAAATCACCTTTTGAACCTTCCAAACCAGCAACCGACTCACCTTCAAGGCACTTCAAACCAACTGGGTTGGCAATCCACATGGTTGTCTCAATCATGGAAGAAAGCTTCTTAGAGACCGAAAAAGAATTGGGATCCTCAAGCAGGGAGGAGAGAGGAACAGAAAGGGTTCTATGATCGACTCCAGACCTTTCATGGAATAAGAACCCATATCATTAATCCCCTTTTCAGGTGGAACAATAAAATGGTGGTGGGATCCAGCCCCAACGCACCAAGTGGGTTTGCTGAATTCAGCCCTAGGATTATTGAAGACATTTCTTCTGCATTGAGGGGCAAGATGACCGCCCAAATCATTTCTTGCATTTATAAAAAAAAATTCATTACCACTGGTTGCCTCTAGATTCTGTTACCAAGCTTCTAAGCGATTTCTTCAGAGAATTCCCTCCTAAGATCCATTTCTACACAATAGCAAGCATAGGTTGTACAGGTCTTGTTAACAGCCTCATTTGCTAAATACACAAGCTTCCCAAAAGATTTCACAATAGCTGTTAAGACGTGACAACCCCCAACACTGAAGCAGTAAATAGGTCAATCTCATCCAAATAAGAGCTGAAGTATATGAATCACTGCAGGGGTCAAAAGACAGGAACCAGGGTCTATTGTTCAAAAAATTATCCTTCAAAGCCCACGGAACTGAACCCAAATTATGCTCATTATCCTTCACAAAGCTTAATTCCAAAATAAAATACCCCCCGGCATAGGGATAAATAATCATCCGCCCTACAAGACAGTTTCCATATCCTAGGAATCCATTTGTGTAGCTCAGTCAATTTAGGCCGAAAATTGTGGAATTTGTAGATGAGAGCATGGCTAGTCAAAAAACTCTTGCACAACAATTTCTGAATCCATTATGATTTCTAGCATTACCATATTTAGTCTTGGAGAGGTCTGTCCTACTCATATTATTATCACCCGAATTAACCACCGCACTATTGCCTCTTTCATGGTATCGGCATGGCTATGTCTTGCGGGGGAAGCCCTAACACCAAAAATGAATGACATAGATTTGACTGGAGAGTCCTACCTTGCAGAGGAAACACTATTGCCTTCTTATATGAATCTTTGTTGCCACTATCAGAGGAAGAAGAACATGATTTAGAGTCTGTCATACCTGCAAGGATCAATCTTAAAGCATTGTATACAGTGGCTGGAGATTGTCAAGAGTCAATGGGAGGAGGTTGTCCAGAGGGGGCAATGGGACATGCCTTAGTCTTGGAGGGAGAAGTAAAGCAAGGAAAAAGGTCCTTGCCCTATTGTTGATGAGGTTGTTGTGACTACAACAACATTAGAATAAAACACAGAGTATCCTATCCTCTCTTGAATAAGGCTTCTCTGACGCTGAACTATGTGATCGAATGAGACTGCTCCAAGGTTCCTTTTATGTCAGGTCTTGACGTGCATAAGGATAGACTCAATGGAATGATGTGATTTGCTGGTAATCACGAGGGGGACTTACGTAAGATTGCTCTTTCAGGGTCATGGAATTCATTTCTGGGATTCGGACTAGGATTTGTGGGTGAATGGAATTCTTTCACAGATGGACAACTGGAATTCTAAAGTTCCATTCTTACAGAGGCGGATGATTTGGCGATGAAGCTCTGGAAGACTAATCCTAATGAAGATCTAAAAGAAAGTGAAAAAAAGATAAGGTAAGGGTTCATGAGGCAACAGCTAGGCAGGGGTGGTGCTATTTCAAAGGGGGAATAAGGATTTTCAAACTGCTTTAGTAAGAGACATGGATTTGGTCACACGAAACAGTCGAAGTTAGGTTTGGATTAAGTTCAGGCTAACCATGCACGATGATTTGCAGGCCACAGATCACCAATGGTATGAACAAACAAATTCAATCATTCAACAGTAATAATCTCCATCATTCTAACTAATGAAAACATGAAAATACAAGAAAGAACTTCAATATCTTTCAGATTTGCTCCAAGAAATCAATAAGACCATGCCAAAAATCCGAAGGAATATATAAACACCATTCTTCAATGCATATATTATTACTTCAGAAGTTTATATCACAACAATCCAACTGATTTTGGAGTTTCAGCTCATAAGAAGACTATGCAGAAATAAAAGCTAGCAACTAAGGAGCTCTAGGAGCTTCAGAATGATAAATATCAGAAAGTGAGAGACAGATACAATGAGGCATCCCTCAGCCTTTATATAGGCTCTCAAAAATATCTCAGGGCAAAAGGAAATCAGATTTCCTTGAAACATGTGCCCTGGGTTACAAATCCTAGAAAAGCAGGTGGGGTCGTCAGAATGTTCATGCAGGAGACTGCCACCTGTCTAGGATGTCAGAATGTGTAAGGAAACTTCCAGCTGTCCTGGTCGCCACCTGTCTAGGACTCCTGGATAGGACCGTCCTGTCTGTCTGGAACTTTCTCCTGTTCTTTTGTCTCTGCCTGTAGGAACCTGGTCAGGACAACTTCCAACTCCTCCATAGGAATACTGGGCAGGTTCTCAATCCGGAACTCCATGACGGATGCGGTGGTGGCGCAGGCGACGAGGACATTTTCCCAATCCGCCCTCAACTCCTGGATACTGTTAATGAGGATCAGAAACGAGGATGCATCCTCAAGATGGGATTCCTCAGTAGGATAAGCTGCTTAGAAGTATATGCTCCGCATCTTGCCTTTCAACTCTTCCAAGTCAATGATTCTGTTTGGTGCTACATCCAGATTAAACCAGGTCTCTAATGATACAAAGATTTTGTCCTGGATTTCCTTCAACATGGCGTGGGCCTAGGTTGTGTCACCTTCAATCTTCTCCAAGTTATCCCTCTTCATGAGCAAGGCGGAATACCAGCTGAGGAAGTTATATATTGATCCTGCCTGTATTACTTTGTTCTTGATCAAGTATGGCTGCGGAGTGTTCATTAGTGCTTTCAGTCTAGGGATAGTTTCCTCCCGGACGACTATGAACTGTTGACATGTATCCAAAATTGCCTGAGTTCTATCCATGAGTGCTGTAACTCTACCATTCACCTGGACAAGGTCCTCTATGAATCCATGGGCTCTATCCAAGACCTTCTCCATCTAGCCCTTTGTTGTGTGGCCGACTGTCCTCAGAACTTCAACCTCAGCTAAGGAATCCTTAGTTACGCTTAGAGGTTGGGATGTTGCTCCTTGGGCGGACTACAATGGGCCCATGAGTTGCTAGATGTGCTGCCGCAGTTGCTCATTTTCCTGTTTCAACTGGTTCTTCTTTTCTTCTTCCTTAACCTTTCTCGGATGACGGCGACGGAATCCTCCGATTCTGCCATTTCTTGATCCTTCGTGGTTGGTCCAAGGTCGACTTTCAAGATGTCAAAGTCATCAGGACTGAGGTCTTCCTTTGCCTCGGTTATCCTAGGAATTGCCACTTCTACTTGGCGGGATCCGGACTCATCTCTGGTAATCTTGGAAAACTTCTTCACCTTCTTTGGAACTGCAATCTTCCCTATCCTGGCAAGAAAATCCCCAAGTGCGGTGGAAGGATTATCCTTCCTGATTGTCTTCTTCCGCAGCTTGTCTTGTAACCAGTTGGGCCTCGTGGATGGAATGGCTTCTTCCTGTGCTTCCTGAGGTCCTTGACCAACTTTTGGTGTGGAGGTCGGTACTTCTCCGTAATTGAACTCCTCATTGAGGAATTCCAAATCAGGATGACGGAGCATGTCTTCAAGATGGGCCTCCCCTGGATTCTGCAGTAGAGGTTTAGGCTGATTTCCCACTATGAGGCTGGGAGTCCGTTCCCGGGTGGAATTCATGGACTCATTATCTCCCTGATCATCCGGCTCATTTGGGACCACTTCCTCCTCCATGGGTCTCTTGCCTTTATCTATTTGCATATCTCCAAAAAGATCGACCTCCCGGATGGAAGAAGTGCTAGCAGAGTGAAGTCTGGATGCATTCCGCTCCTCTTGGTTGGGTCTGCTAATAAATTCCTTCCGAGCCTTCACCCTCTTTGCTGGTGGATCTTCCGTAGCCCGGTCCTTTACTTCTTGTTTTCCCACCTCTTGTGCTTTCTCAGGAGTGTCCTCGGCCATATCTTCTTCGGAAGACTGAGAATCCAAGTCTCCCATCAAGTCGTAAGTTGGACGGATACCCATCTTATGCATTTTCTCCGTCTGTTGACTTATCCATTTCTATGTTATCGTTAGCACGGGTGCCATTAGGTCGTCTAAGTGGGTGACCTCTGGATCAGACCAAACTAAGGGTGGAAGAGGCTTATCCTTCTCCTACTCGAAGAATGGCTAGACTAGCTTACCATCTTCCTTGACTTGGTCAGGGACTGGAAAGATCCCGGTGGCTCTGATCAAGTTAACTGAAAGTCGGGAACACATCCTCCTTCGCACCTCGAAGTCATCCTCGGCATTTGCCCAATGGTCCTCCAGGTGTATCTTGTGTCTATGTTTCCTTCTGCATGCTATCCTGGTAGTGTTGAACAGGTCAAAGTTCTCCCGTAAGGAATGAGTTACCAAATTGTAGAACTGCAGCTCCTCCTCAGACTTTTCGACGGCTAGGAGAGATGGGCATGACTCGACTTCATCTTCTGTTTGGATTGGATAAGTCACCCCAGCCTCCTTCTTCTTCTTTTGGACTTTGTCATACGCCGAGAGTTGTCTTGTTAATTCCAACAGGACCATTTTGTCTGACGGATACCTTGGTAGTCTGTATGGATAGTTGGAGAATCCTTGTACCCTGATATATGTGAACTTTGGGAACTAGATGAACCAGGAGCCATATGTCCTGACCAACTGCTTGGCCTCGGGTGATAGCCTCTAGTGAATGCCTCCCCGGTAATATGCATGGCGAATGCGTCATTGAATCTCCGGAAATGGTTTATGTTCTGAAGATGAAGCTGAGGATAGCAATTGTAGACCATGACCTGTCCTTCTTGATTGCCGATACATCCTTTCCATAACAGTCCTCGATATTTGTTGTTTCTCGCCAGCATGTAGATCACATAGGAACTCATGTAAAAGGTCTTCAATTCCTCCAGGTTTTGGAATTGTGCATCAATGCTGTCACTGAGGAGTCGAGCCCAATCAATCATCTTTGTCCCAGCAAGGACTTCTTCGATGTAGTAGAACATCCATGGCTCGAAGGTAGAGGACTGCTGACTTCCCATGATCCTGTTCAGCATGACGACGAGGTCTCCATGCTCCTGCTTGAAGTCGGACTTGAGGAGTGTCCTTGGCAACTTGGAACGATGAGTCCTTTTCTTCTGCATCCATGTCCTGTTGATGACTCCAAAACAGGTTGCCGGATCAGCTTGGGTCATTTCGGCCAAATCCTCCTTGCTCTTGAACTCGACGGGATTATAGACAGGGATATTGAAAGCCTCCGCAATCTTCTCTTTGGTGAAATAGGCCACCACTGTGTTGTTACGATCGATGACCATCCTTCGCTCCGGATCATAATGCATGAACATTCCATAATCAGCTCGGGACAAGGAATGGCGGGTGGGAAGCATGCGGCGGCGGCCACTCCGTTCCGGACGATCTTGGTTGCGAGCCGGGATGGAGGATGTCCAGCCGTTCCATACATTCGTCTCCCAATTTCTTCCATGACTGAAGGATAGATGTTAGTGTCTCCGACGTTTGCCCATTTTGACTTGATTTTGGACTGTGGGATCATTCCTTTGAAGGCGGCTTTCACTTGAGTTTGTCTTGAGGAACCCACCTTGGCACTTGCCATTTACCTGTGAAATCAAGCAAAGAAAAGCAAAGTATGAGTTTTCCAAAGGGGCAAGGATAGAGGTAAGACGGGGGCTTTTATTCCCACACATGGGAAGCTGGTATGACATTTTATGCATGTGGGACTAAAAAATTAAGAATTTTCAAGTACACAGGAAAGACCAAAAAAAATTAACAATTTTCTAAGTAAAAGGAATTTTCCTATATAGTGACATACCTCTCCTTGCACGAGGAACTTTTGACCTTCTATGGAATTTCTAATTTTTTAATGGATTTCTTGACCTACTAATGGATTTTCTGATTTTTCTACAGAAATTTCTGAGTTTTAATGGATGTTCCAACAAGAAATCTGCCTTAGGAATATTCAGAAATATGAGTTTTTAGTGAAAAACTTACCTTGGAATGGAAGAGTTTTGTCTTGAAGAAGGAATTTCTGCTCTTGAAGGATGAATTTCTGCTCTTGGAAGGTTCAGAAATCTGCCCTAAACCTTCAGAAATTTCTGCCCTAATGACGAATTTGTTCTTTGGAAATGATAAAATCTGCAATTTCCTTGGATGAAGTTGTTCTCCTCTTGATGAAATCTGCTCTTGGACTGAATTTCTGCTCTTAAAAGGTAAATTTCTGATTTGGATTTGATTTGGAATGTTTTAGAAATGCCTTGAGCGCCCTCTATATATAGGCAACTTTATCCTCCTTAACTTGGCCGACCTAGGTTAGGGAAAAGGAATTTCCCAACCGCCAAACTTTATCCATAGCCGATTTGGTCTTTTGTCCTTTTCTCCCATGTCGGTGGTCGGGGATTTATGAATGTCGAGGATTTGGCATGTCGGGGAATTTGGCATGTCGGGGATTTGGCAATGTCGGGGAATTTGCAATGTCGGGGAATTTGCAATGTCGGGGAATTTGACATGTCGGGGAATTTGATATGTCGGGGAATTCCTAAGGTCCTGGATTTTGCGACATCGGGGATTCCCTGAGGTTTTGGATTTTCTTCCCTAGCATGACTCTTGAACTTTTGCTAAAATCCAACTAAGTCTTGGAATATTTTCTCCTATGGAGTCTTACTCAGATGGAAGGTTGCAATTTTGCTTTTTGAACAGGAATCATTCCAATTTGAACTTTCCGGACGGAGTCGGAATCTGCCTGAAGTTGTTCAGTTGCATCGATGACCGGGTGAGAAGGATCATTCAGCAGGAATCTCCAAGTTCTAACATCCCCTGAAGGATATGGAGGAACTGGACAAAATGTGTCCTTGGACTTTTATGTCCAGTGTTTTGGATATTTGCTAAGGGTTTCATCACTCTGTTTTGGCAGGGATAGATTTTCTTACACTGGGATCAGAGACTCCAACATTTAAAAAACAGAAGTACCTTCTATCTTCTTTAGGGATTCCAGACTCCGAGGTATAACAGGCGAGGAATTCTTCCATGCAGGAGCTGGCAGAATGGGTTCCAGAATTTCATCCTGCAAGTCTCCTATTCCAGACTGGGTTAGGAATGCCCAAGGGCACAGAATCCAGTAAGTCAAGGATTTTGCGCCCAGGACAAATTTTGTCCTGGAGCGCAGAATCCTACAAGTCAAGGATTTTGCGCCCAGGACAAAATTTGTCCTGGAGCGCACAATCCTAAAGGTTAAGGAATTTGCGCCCAGGACAAAATTTATCCTGGAGCGCAGAATCCTATAGGTGCTGGAATTTGCGCCACTTGACTTCAGAGTTCCGTTTCAGGGAATTTAAGTCAAGGACGCATTTTCCTGAGTTTCGGAGTGGGATTCCGATCTTGCAGTAGGTTCATTCTCCTAGCTACTCCACGAAGGTTCAGTTGTTGATATGAGATTAGGAATACGGAGTTCGTTTCTTCCATCCTCTGGGAATTCGGTGGCGAGAGACGAAGTTTGTTTGTTCCATCCTTCGTTCCTTCCATCCTTCGTTTCTTCCATCCTCCGGAAATTCGGTTGCGAGAGACGAAGTTCGTTTGTTCCATCCTTGGTTCCTTCCTTCGTTTCTTCCATCCTCTGGAAATTCGGTGGCGAGAGACAAAGTTCGTTTGTTCCATCCTTCATTCCTTCCATCCTCACGGAATCAGTTATTTCCAAAGCGAGATGCAAACTTCGTTTGTTCCATCCTTCATTTCTTCCATCCTCGCGAAATCAGTTATTTCCAAAGCTAGATGCGAACTTCGTTTGTTCCATCCTTCATTTCTTCCATCCTCGCGGAATCGATTATTTCCAAAGCGAGATGCGAACTTCGTTTGTTCCATCCTTCATTTCTTCCATCCTCGCGGAATCGGTTATTTCCAAAGCGAGATGCGAACTTCGTTTGTTCCATCCTTCATTTCTTCCATCCTCTGGAAATCTACTATCTCCACGACTGAAGGATAGATGTTCACTTGTTCCATCCTGACTGTGAATTCCAGGATTCAGGCATCTACAAAGGAGTCAGAGGAAAAAATCCAAGCCAGGAGTGACTGGACAGAGCAGGAGGGGGAAACTGGATACTCCCAGTCCTTGGGCACAAAATCCAGTAGGTACTGGATTTTGCGCCCAAGACAATTTTCCAATACCTACTGGATTATGCGCTTAGGACAAAAAGTTGTCCTGGGCGCATATTCCAGTTGGTACTGGAATATGCGACCAGGAATTTTCCTAGGTCTGCCTTTCCAGTTTCTTTCTGGTGTCTGGAACAGATTTCGTCTTGAAACCAGCATAGGTTCCCAAAACAGGAATTCATCGTTTCGGGGTTTTAGATGAAAGACTTACATTTTCTTCAATTTCGGAGTAGGATTCCAGTCCTGTGGCCGGTTCATTCTCCTAGCTATTCCACGAAGGCTCAATTGTCGATACGGGATCAGAAATACGGAGTTCGTTTCTTCCATCCTCGTTTCTTCCATCCTCCGGGAATCTGCTTTCGATGGCGAGACACGAAGTTCGTTTGAATGATTTTGCAACTTACCTGTTTGGAATTGGCCAAGTCTGGTAGCCTGAAATCCTGAAATCCTGAAAAATTGACTAAGTCTGAAATCTAGTGGATCTTCCAAATTCTAGATTTTGCATGTTAAATCCAGTGGATTCGAGACCTATCTCAAACATCCTGAAAGGTATATTGAAAAATATTTAAAGTATAAGAAATTCAATCTCTCAACTTATACTTAAATATATTTTTTAATATACCTTTACCCTAAGAGACACTGAAAAATGGCAAAGATTGTCCTTGAGCGCAAAATCCAATAGGTACTGGATTTTGCGACCAGGGCAAAAAGTTGTCCTGGGCGCAAAATCCAGCGGGTACTGGATTTTGCGACCAGAACAAAAAGTTGTCCTAGGCACAAAATCCAGTGACCAGGGCAAAAATCTGTCTTGGGCGCATAATCCAGTACCAGCTGGATTATGCGACCAGGGATAAGTCTCCTGTCGCAATTCCAACCTACCGGAGGGGGATTCATTAAATGCTGATTGTCTCCTGAAATTGCCCTAAGTCTTTGATTTGCAAGTCTTTCGAGCCATGAAATGAGGTTGAGTGCCGGACCGAGATTTAAAGAGATATCCCTTGGTTTTGACCTTCCGGACTAGAGTTGTCAGGCCGGGACTAAGTTCCATGACTGAAGGATGATCATGCCAAGGAGTGATAGTCTCTGTTGAACTCTGCAATCTTGGTTGGAAGAAGAATCTAGATAAACTTTGAAACGAGATTCCAGGCCGGAATTCCTTGAACGAGACTCCGGGATAGGTACTTCCGGACAGGACTCCGGTTTGGACCTCCGGGCTGGATTCCTGGACCGAAGTCCAGGAATGATTTTCTAAGTCGTACATGGGGTCTTGGACGAGGACTAGAATTGGGTTTCATGCCGAGATCGGAGTGGGTTTATTACCTAGGTGTGAAAAGACAAAACCCTTAAGGATGAAAAAAAACAAAACTCCTCCCAGAGGATAGTCCGGACTGGGCAGATTTAGGGTTCAGGTCCTATGCAGGGGGAAATCCATGCATTTACTTCTCTTTCACTCTGACAAGCGAGCCTAAGCTCCTGATATTATCTGAGCTGTGAAAACATCGCCGGATCGGAGTATGGGATTAGCCCCAAAGATCCAGGCAAGTCAAAAAAAAAAAAGGGGGACCCAATTAGTAATTGGGGGTGATGTTGTAAAGTGGTCACAACACCTACCAAATCATGTTGTTGAGCCCTTTGATGGTTGAAATCACCTCTTCCATGGATTAAACCTAACAAAGTCATGACATTGGCATGTAGACATTGATAATCTCACCAAATTTGCTGCATGAAACAGATAGATCTTTTTCATCTGCTAGGTAGGAGAAGTTTCACAAAAACAAGGAATAACTTCCATTTGCATTAGCTACCTACGGAAGTTTGGGAGACATTGTGAAAGCATTTCCTAAAAAATATGGATGACACATTAGGCTTTAGCTTCTTTACTTAAATAGTTCAATATTGTTTTGTTAACATAAGGGATAGTTGGATTTGGGCCCTAACATGTGTACCAAAAACCAAACCAAGAAGAAGGTAACTAAGGCTGAAGAAAACAAAGAAGAAGAAATTATATTAATGTCCATAGATGACCAAAAGTAGCTCAATGGGACTCAAGAGAACAGCAGCTTACACTAGAAAGTTCTAGGAAGAGAAACCTAGAAGGGCCCCACCATGGAGAAGAACAAAAGTAAAAAATACAAAACAATAGGGATCACCAACAGAAGTGGTCACAGACTATTACAAATAGCCAAGAAGGGGGAGCAACAACCCCAAAGAGCAAAGAGCAACCACAAACGAAAATTGGAGATCATCAAGTATCATTGTCTTGGCTAGAAATGGTTAAGTCATTGGTGCCATCATGGGACCAATACAAGATCTAATAATGCTCATCGGGGAGTGTCGAGGGTCAAGAGGGGTACTCCCTCTAGTATCACACCTAACATCCAAGGCCGAAGTAACCCTTGTAGTAGTGAAAAAGTACATAATATGCATCTGCCCCTATGACCGAGGGGGTGGTCGAAGAGGAGTAGGTATACACCTAGAAGTATGAAAAGATGCACATGCCTACATAGTGGCCTGAGGATGAGCTATAGCCCTAATCACGTACATGTAAGCGTGAATATATATACATACTTCTCAACAGTGTTCCTCTTGGTGACATGTCATTGTTTGTTTTTCGTCTTGATTGTGCTTTCCTAACCTCTAGACTAATCTTCTATGATCCTGCACATCTTCTAGCTTGCTTTCTAACCAATGTTTGAGGGATCTTTCCTATCACTTCCTAGCCCCAATAGCCTCATCAATCCACTTCACAAGAGGGGAAATTCATTTTCCCTACGAGCATTTGCATCATTTCATCCCCTTAGAATCATACAATTAACTTCCCCATCCCATCTGTAACCTCAATTTTCATGTCCCACCTTTTCTTAAGTTACCCCTTGTCACTTTAGGATCTCACTGGGCGACTCTGCAATTAAAACAAGATCTCCAAGAGCGACTTACCCTAGTGAAAGGGGTGACCCACCCTGCAAAGATCTTATGGCTAGTTTCAGGATTCCAAAACCAACCTTAAACCTTTTAGACCATTCTTCATCCCGAAAACCACTTGTGCAAAACCTCCTCTATGGGTCGCCCCTATGGCTTCAGGATCTCCATGGGCGACCCAGCAACTTAAGTAGGATCTCCAAGGGCACCCTACCCTAGTGAAAGGGGCAACCCACTTCTCGAAAGGGGCTACCCTATCATCTTTTGCCATGCATGATTTCTTCCAATTTTGGCCCAAATTTGCTCCAAATTGAGCCCTGATTGCATAGGTCTTCTTTAATTGATTGCCAACTCCCCTTAACTAATTCAACACTCCCAATCAATCTTGGTTATCTTGAAATTGGTCATGTTAACTTCATTTCTTCCCCTGTTATCTCCTCTACAACCAATGTCCACTCTCAATCAGAGTCATATCACTCCCAATCTATTCCCCAATCACCACCACCTTTAGTGTTGATTTTCAAAACTATAAATACCCCTCACCTGTTCATTATTTCTCAAGTCTGGGAATGCTCTTCTCATCTTCACAAGCTTCTTCACAGGCCTTTGAGCCTCTTAATTCATTTCTTTAGTTTTTGTTTTTGCAAAGCTTTAAAGCTTTCCTTAGGAAGCAAATTAAGTATTGCTACTCTTGCTTTTGCTTTGCTTTGCTAGTTGTCTCAATAGCATTTTCATGTTCGTGCAAGACCCCATGTGCCTTTCGATTTTGCATTAGCTTCAATAGCTCAAGCCATAGTGCTTCATTAGCATTCTCATGCTCAATTGCTTTCATCAAAGCTTCCATAGCTCCAAGCCATAGTGCTTCGTTAGCATTCTTATGCTCAATTGCTTTCATCAAAGCTTCCATTTGATTTCATTTACTCCCATCTTTGTTTATGTTGCCAAGAGAAGGACCCCAGTGCTACAAAGGAAGAGAGGGTTGCCATAAGCACTTCGAAGGGCTCAAACCTAGTATTGACATCTTCTCTATACCAGGTTCTTCATGCTTTAAAGTAGTAATTACCTCACATCTTACTCTTGGAAAAGTAAATCATTACTTTGCTTTTTCTTGATAGGTTGTTTATTTGCTTTCATAGATTAGCATTGCATTTGATTTGACCAGATTAGCCTTTCATTCACTAAATTACATTTACTTTCATAGTTATTCATAATTTCAAATCATTAGATTAGATTCAAAAATATTTCTACGGAAAATCCCAAAAAACATATAGATTAGCTCACATTTGAAAAACACATATAGGTTACATTCATATTTCAATTCTTATATAATTAGACAATATTTCAAATTGGAAAGAAGGAACCAAAATTGTTTTGCATACATTTAGATTGCATTCATAAAAACCACAAAAACATTAGGAAAACTTAGAGCGAAACAAGAACAAACCCTCAATCTCATCATGAGGTAGGCATAGTTAAAATAAAAAACCCTCAATCTCATTATGAGGTAAGCATAATTAAAATTGAGAATTGAAACAAAGAGAAACCCTCGGTTCCATCACAAGGTAAAATCAACTAAACGCATTCAACAACAACATGAAACACAACATTCCCCCCTTATTGTTAAGCATTCAATGTGCCTAAGCATTAGGGAAGATTGGATACAATCCGTCCTTGACAAGATTGGGGAGAACTTCCCCCATCCAATTCATCAACAAAACATTCAACAAACAAGAGAAAAACAAGAACATCAGCAATGCATCATAGACCAACAACACTTGATACAACATGCAATCTGAAACAAAGAAAGGAGACGAGAGCATCTCTGAATCATCAACAAACAAAACAACCTCCATGCTAGGCTCAGGAGACTCAAGACTAGTGACCCTTCGAGTCATACAATTATCACTACAATGACTCAAACTAAACGTATCCTTAGAAATAATCGTCAACACACACACCTAGCACACAACTCAACCGCCATTCGCAATGTTCTACTCCCTCAAGAAAGAGTGTAGAACCCCCCAGTCTTACCTTCGCTCGGTCGGCTATTGCCACATGAGAGGGAGTGACTTGGAGGTCGCCCTTAGCAAGGAAGACAGTTCATGTGTCATGTTGGAGTGCGAGTCACCCGCAAATTTCCTAGGTCACATTCTAAACGATACAACACCAATGAGAAGAAGTTGGGCCACACCGTTGGGAAGAGACATGACCACAATGTTGAGGGGGAACATATTGAGGCAGAAGCTATGAGAGATGTCATCTCACAAGTCTATCCACGTCTATAAAAGTAGCAATATCTAAAACAAGGAGGTGATCGACCTAGAGGCTACAAAATCTCGAGAAGCCACATGTAAAGATCTGCACTGAAGGGTGATGGCCTCCCAAAGATAAAGAGTGAAACATAGCTGATCAGAATATCTAAATAAAGTAGAGAGATTGTTGACTTAGTCCCTATAGAGGTAGTAATATCTCCCACGAATCTCATAATAAATGGGGCATCTAAAGATAAAATGCTCTTCAATCTCAACCTCTTGGATGGAGCAAAGACAATACATCCAATCAAGGCAAGGAATATGATGATTTGTCTCAAGTGGTAGCGAGTGGGAACACACCCCCATTTGGCCAAGGGGAAACCTCAAGCCATGTGACCAATGATGTTAGATAGAGTGAGGGCCGCATAAAATACCATCTTCGACTTGTAGGAAATGCTCAACATAAAAAGCAAGCTTTGAGCTAAGTAGCACGGGAGGTGAGAAGTGACCTAGATGTATTGCTTATAGATGTCCTTTCTAACAGCTCTGGTGATGGTCTCCTTCAAAGGAAGGTGCCCAGGAGGAGAGTTTAAGAAATACAGGAAACAAGGTAGTCTGTCAAAAGATATGCCAATAGAAAGGAGCGAGCTAGTCTCAGAGTACCAACATTGATGGCAGCAAATTGGACTGACTGAAAATATCCTCTCAGAAGAACGAATAGCTAAGTACAGATATCTATCACGAACAAAAGCAGAGTCTCCCATGCATCTAAGTCTGTGTATGTAGAAAATAAGCTAAAAGATAGTCTCAAGATGCAGTGTCTAGGCAACAAACTCAACCTAGACAATGCTTTGAGGAACAATTCACTTTTTCCTAATAATGCAAAATAGCATGAGAGTTTGGACACACTCAATATGGGCCCAATCACAAAATCCCAAGCTAGGCGCCCAAACCTTTGAACCATACAAAACTGTGGGCTTGATGATGGTATCAAAAAGACGTATCTTTGAAGGAATATCTTAGAAGTGGATCTAGAAACATTGACACTCCAAGAGAGAGAGACTCAAAAAATTGGACCCCCAAGTATGTGTGAGTGGATATGATCTCCAAGGCTGCCCCCTCGTAAAAGAACTAGAATCTAGAAAGAAGGCATTTGGAGATGTTGAAAATTGTGACCTTAATTTTACTATGGTGGAGTTCACAAAAGTGAGCAAGGGCATCAAATTGTCATTGTAATCCTTTGGCAGAATGGGAGGAGAGCAACATCATCAACAAAAATTAGAATGGCAATAATCACCTCATGTAAAGTACAACCATCATTTGGAGGAGTATGTTGTCGAAGAAATACCTCCAACTCATCAATGTAGATGTTGAATAAGGTCAAGGAGAGAGGACATCCTTGTTTGACCTCAATGGTACTCACAAAGTCGAGGATACAGTGAGAGGTACGAAACTGTCCAATGATTGTCTCATAAAGTCTCCAAGCAGCGGTCATGAGAGAATCAGAAATGCCAATTCACGCATCCACTAGAAGAGCAAATGTCTCAAAACTAAGTCAAAGGGCTTCTTGAAATCTATGAAACAACAAAACACTGTTGAAGATCAGTGGCGAGCCTCCTCAATAATAGCCCGAAGTGTAAAGATGTGGTCAATGGTCTAATAATCTCCCCTAAAACCGACCTGCCCACGAGCATGAAGATTATCTTTCTATAGATACTCAGATGCATATCCAACATTGTGGCATAAAGTTTGGCAAATGTATGCCCAATCATGATAGTCCTATAGCTGCCAAGATTAGAGAGATCCCAAGACTTATGAATAGGATGAATTATTCTAAGACCAAGACTGAGGAAAGGTTGAACAAACAACCTCATTGAAAAGCTTTGCCAAAGGTGAGGCTAGGGAATCCACACTATATTTGATAAATTCAGCTTGGAGACCTTTGCAATCTACTGCCCTGTTGGTACATAGCCTCATAATAGCCCTCCTGACATTGCCTATGGAAAAAACGGTAGAAGTTGGTGGTGAAGACCATGACAACAAGTTGGTTGGGCACATCATAAAGAGAGCTAGCATAGGAAACCCACACATTGGGGCTAAAGTCAGTGGCTATATGTGCAAGTTTCCTTGGGAGAAGGGTGAGCCAAAAGTGTTTGAGGAAGCAATGAAGATCAACAAGGAGGGCAAGTCACTGGGAAGCAAGAAACTCCCACTTCTTGTGACAGAGAAGATAGCAATAATCCCTAGAAATGGAGGGTACTGAGGGAGAGTCATGTGAAAGCAAAAACCGAAGCCTTGGATAGAGAGATTCGCATTCATCATCAAACCACCAGTTCATAGGGCAAGATTCATGGAGGTGAGGAGGTCGAGGCTAATGTAAAGTGTGAGGACAAGAATTAAGGGTAGCATCCCAAAGGGCTTGAAGAAGGAATTCATACATGGAATCGATGGTGGGAAAAGGGAGGGAGTAGAAATCCATCAAGAAAAGGGAGAGACGAGCAAAATAATCAAGGGTACAATCACCAACAAAGTGGATAGTGGTACGTCTAGTGATAGGGGATGTGGTGGGAGGGGATGGGTGTAAGGAGTGAGAATTAGTAAGAAGGATGAAGGTCATTGTGGCATGATCAACACGTGGGAGCCAAGGTGAAATAAGGAAACCATGAATGTGGGAGATGAGGGATTTGTAGGTGAGAATGTAATCCACAACACTTACACCGCCACCATGAGGAATGCAAGCGAATCTATTAGTCAAAGAAGCAAGGGAGCCCATTGACAATGTGGAGGCTTTGAGATTACCCTAACCAAGGAAGATGTCTCCCATAGGTCATGACAACAGTATTCCCATCAGCAGAAACTCTTTATAAATCAAACTCCTCAAGATCCATTTCATGAAGACATAGCTTATCCTTTGCAAGATCATGAACGGGTGTCTAGAGGGTCCCAATGCAAGCATTAAAGTTGCCCAAAAGAATTATATTGCCAGCTATGGAATATTTTGAGATCTCTAGATAGAGGTCCAAGTATGGATCCCCATTGGTGTGAATGCCAAAAGGAGATGAGGCAAGGAGGAAGTAACACACCACAATGAAGACATTGTGAATTGCAAAAGGCCCCTTATGAACTTGGAGCCACATGTATCTGGAGTAGACATCAGAAGCAACCAATGAAACTCTAGATCTGAAATCATTCCAAATGAGGCAAGCCACCCCTCTAGAACCACAAACACCACCAAATCTATGAGTATCACAATGAAAGGCTAAGATCCAAAAATAACCAATAATGGGAGGAAGAGTCTGTTTAGGGTTCTTGTGAGTCTCAGTAAGGAAGATGAGATCTTGGGAAGCAATCACATCCTACAAAGTACCTTGAGAATACCATATAGTATCATTGTAGTTCCAACAAGCAATGAAGATGTCACCGCCACCCATTGAGACCGAAGGACCTAGTCATGTTGACGATCTAGAGTGTGACCACCCAGAGTGAGGAGAGTCACAAATGATGTCTCTACCATTCCGTATAACAACCCACTTGTTCTATTTCCTAGCAACTACAGCTTGGATACGAGCTTTCCTAAGTTCCTCAACCTAGAGCCTCAGAAGGTTTGTGTTGATGCGGTTTTTGTGACTGCAACAAACATTAGAATAAAACACAGAGTATCCTATCCTCTCTTGAACAAAGCATATCATACGCTGAACTTCGTGATCAAGTGAGACTGCTCCAAGGTTCCTTGAATGTCAGGTCTTGACGTGCACAGGGATATACTCAGTGGAATGATGTGATTTTGCTGGTAATCACAAGGGGGACTTACCTGAAATTACTCCCTCTTCATGGACATGGATAAATTCATTACTCCCTGGACTCGGATTGTGGGTGAATGGAACTCCTTCACAAATGGACAACGTGGAATTCCTAAGTTCCACTCTTGGAGAGGCGTATGATTTGGCAACGAAGCTCTGGAGAACTAATCCTAACGAAAATCTAAAAGAAAATGCAAAAGATGAATGAGGGTTCAGGGAACTAATCGGTGGAAAGGACTATTGCTGAGGATGGAAACCCGAAACCACACTTCTGCTTTGTCATGAGGCAACAGCTAGGCAGAGATGGTGCTATCTTCTGAGGAGGAAGTAAGGATTTTCAGCCTGCTCCTGCAAGAGACATGGAATTGAAAATGCAGAAACAATCGAAGTTAGACTTGGAATTAGTTCAAGCTAACCATGCACTGTGATTTGCAAGCCACAAATCGCAAATGGTATCATGCAGCAACAGCAATACTTTCCATCATTCTAACTAATGAAAGCTTGAAAGATAAAAGAAATGAAACAACTTCAAAAACTTAAGATTTGCTTCAAGGAAATCAGGAAAACCATGCCAAAATCCAAAGAACTCTATAAACACCAGTTTGCAATGCTTATATTATTGATTCGGAGAATATTTCCACAACAATCTTGCTAATCCTTGAGGTTTCCAGCTCAAAAATGATACAGAAGTAAAACTAGCTATCTAGCTGCTCTAGGAGCATGAAGAAAAATGAGAGAAATGAGATCCATTCAAATGAGGCCTCTCAGCCTTTATATAGGCAAGTAGAATACAAAGAGGTGGGGAGATTAGATCTCCTTGAAAACCGTGCCATGAGTTAGAAACCCTAGGGGAGTAGGTGAGTTTATGTCATAGGTCCAAAGGAATGCCGCCACCTGTCCTGGGCGCCACCTGACTAAGCTGCCTGGTAGGGAGGTGACTAGTCAATTGTCAGCTCATCCTGTTCCTTGGGCGCAAATTTCAAGGTGTCCAGGAATCCTTCATCCTGAGTGCAAAATCCAAGGTGTCCAAGAACTTTCACGTGGAGGAATCCTTCCTTGAGCAGGGGCGCATTCTCCCCAGGGTCCTGGTATGGAGTTCCCTGTCCTGGATTCCTGAGTTGGAATTCCTTGTCTTGGAATGGAATTTCGTTCTTCCTGATGGATGGTGAACTAGACTCTTGTTCTTGGTTTTCCAAGGATTGATCCTCTTGTCCGGAACTGGAATCCCTGATATTGGACTTGAGTAATTTCTTCCATTTCGTCATCCTTGATGTAGGCATTCTTCGTGTCATTTGAAATCTTTGAAAGGACTCTTGATTCCTCCTTTATCCTTTATGCGAAGTCTCCCTGTCACTGAACTGGAATCTTTGATGTTGCCTTCCTTGCGCAAGTCATGTTGAGTGTTAGGGGGAGAAAGACGGGTACTGGAATGGAGTGATGTTTTGTTCTGGACCTGTGAAGTCCTTCCCTAGCATTAGAACTCTTTGTATCTATCTCGAACATCTGGATTTCCGCCAAGCATCCTCTTCATGGAACGTAATCCTCGTCTTGAATTCTTTCCCTTCATTCCAGAATTATCAGGCAAGAACTGGGTGGATTCAGGAGCTGGAGGTCTTGGACAGGAATTCCTCAACTAGGAATTCCGGGTCTTGATGATATTCGTCCTCCCAACAGTGAAATCTGTCTCTTGAATGTTGGAACCTGCTTTTTCTTGCTTTGGATTTGAGTTGGAATGGTAGAAATGAGTTGGGCGGCCTCCCTTATATAGGCATTCAGGGCCTTCCCTGCCACTTGGCGGACCAGGACAGGCCATCTTGCCTTTTTGTCTTACTCAAATTCTTAACTGCCATAACTCTAGCCGACCTAAGTTTTGTCTTTTCCTCTGCATGCAATGGGCACACTTTCTGGGTGGTCGAGGATTCAGGCATGAGGAGGAATTTTCCTTGTCGCAGATTCCAGTTGCAATTGGATTTTCTACTTGTGGCGCAAATTCCAATACCAACTGGATTTTTCACTTCTAGATCCTTCAAGGAATTTCCAAGTCCAAGTTGTGATTTTGACTAAGTCATGTTTATGGATTTTTCTTCAAGCCCTGGATCACTTTATTCCTATCGCATATTCCTTAAAGTCATGGAATTTTCCCAAGTCGCATTTTTCAGTCTGGCCTAGAATTCCTCTATTCCAGGTCGCAAATTCCAGGCTGAACTAGATTTTTCACCTAGGTCGCAAATTCCAATTGGTCTTAGAATGGAGTGATGTCTTTCATCTTCCTCTGTATGCATGTGTAGTCTTCTTGTTATTGGAACTCCTAGATCCTTGAAATGGTCATCTTCTCCGGCGTTTGAACTCTCTGCATCCTTCCCGATTGCCCTGGATCATCCTTATTCATCCTCCTCATGGAGCATCTCCTCGTATTGGATTCCTGTAAAACAAGGGAGACCTCAAGTAGTCATGATGAACAAGATCCTTAAATGTAATGCAATCAAAGATAAAACAAGAAAAAAACTTGCATGATTGATTAATATGAACTCCTGAACAAATAAAGGATTTTCTTCACTTTTTGGTATTCTTCACACTTGGACTAACTTTTCCTCCTTTCCAGGGTTACCAGGCATGCACAGGAGGAGTTCCCAGTTGGTTCAGGAATCCTTCCTATCCAAAGCACAAACTTCACTGTCAACAGGAATCCACCTGTCCTAGGTCGCATTTTCTACCACCTGCAGGAATCCCCTTGTCCAGGTCGCATTTTCCACCTCCTACAGGAATCTGCGACTTGGAATATCCTTACTTCCTGGGCACATATTCCAGTAGGTACTGGATTTTGCGACCCAGGACAACTTTTCTTCCTGGGCGCATATTCCAGTAGGTACTGGATCTTGCGACCCAAGACAACTTTTCTTCCTGAGCACAAATTCCAATCCCAACAAGAATTTGCGACTTTGACAAGATTTCATGTTTTTTGGCTAAGGACTTTATCATTCTGATTAGCAAGGATGGACTTTGACATTGATCAGAGATTCCTCATTCCTTGAAATAAGATCCATTATAAGACGTACCTTCTATCTCCTTAGGGAATTCCAGACTCCAGGGTGTACTTTTCAGACAGGCAGTGAATATTCCCCTTTGGTGCACTTTTCAGACTGACCAGGAATTCCACCCTGCAGGTCGCATTTTCCAGTTGATCAGGGAAGGAAAAATCTAGGTCGCATATTCCAGACAATCAAGGAGGAATTTCCCAGGGTGCAAATTCTTGTAGGAACAAGATTTTCCACCTTGTCGCATTTTCCTTATGGTCAGGGAATTCCCTCTATCTAAAATTCCTCCAAGGCAAAAAGTCACAGTTTTCAGGGTGAGTCTTGGAATGGAATGATCCTTGAATTCCTTGTTTGCAAATTTCACTAAGTGAAGGAATTTTCCTGTCCGGAACTCTTGTAAGATAGAAGGTCGCATTTTGGAGTGGGTCAAGGAATGTTCAGTTCAGGAATGTTCCTGTCAAGGAATATCCAGTTGAGGAATGTTCCCGTCAAGGAATATCCAGTTCAAGAATCTTCTCGTCAAGGAATATCCAGTTCAAGAATCTTCTCGTCAAGGAATATCCAGTTCAGGAATTCCTTCCTGAGGATCTTCCAAGTCTCAAGTTGGACTGGGTCTTGGGTTTTCCTGCCTTGAACTGTGGAATTTCTATTCACTCCTGATGAAGCTTCTTGACATTTGAACGAGGATTTATACCTTGGAACGAGGAACTGCCTCATTCATCATGGAATCCCTGAAGTCATCTTTGGAATTTTCCATTACTTCAAGTCAGGCATCGATGAGTTTCGCCAAGGAATGACAAGCCCTCGGTGCACTCCGGACTCTGGATTTAGAACTCTGGAACAAAAATCATGGTGGGTTTTGGAGTAGGACCCTAGACAGGAACTTAGGAAAAAGACCACCAAAATGGAATTGTGAACAAGGACCTCCAGACTCTGAAGTTTGATACATGGATTGGAACTGTGGAATGATGGAAACCGTTCATGGATTGACCAGATTTGATTGAGGACTGATAGGTAGGGCATGATTTATCCTCAGGAAAATTACTCTTTTCCTCACCACTTCAAGCACTCTTAATATTCCTTGTGAGCTAAGTGCTTGGAAATTCTTTCCTAGCTTCATGGACTCAGGCAAGATACTGCAAGATCAAAGCGAAAATGGAACCGGGCCCAAAAAAAGAGGGGGTCCCCATTTGCAATGGGGCGATGTGTGAAAACGTCACAACAATTTGCATCTAGATAATCTTTCAAGGGAGGGAGAAGAACTTTCTCTTTGCTCTAAGAGCCAGTAAACGGTCCTCAATAGTTTGGAACTGGATGACAAGAGTGTTGCCTAAAAGTGTCCAAGTCTTGTGTAGAGAGATATCCTTCAAATCTAAGGATTCATGTAGGAATGCATGATCAGCCTATAAGAGATCAATGCGCTTAGGGAGGCCACAAACATGGAGATCCAGTGCCTTAGCATGTCACGCCCTTTCTTCATTAAATTTGGCTTGAACAACCATCTCAACAACAAGAGGTGTGTTCTTTCCTTTGACCAGGTGCACCCAAAAACTATGATCTTCAACCTGTTTTCGCCGCTTTTTGGATAGAATGTTGTGCCTTTGTTTCCTTTTTAAGATGTTCATGCTAGGTAATAATCTCTGATTGTTTGTTTTGAATTTTGGAAACTACATCATTAAGCTGTTGCAAGCAAGGAGAGTCACTAGTAGCTTGAGCCTATTCGAGATGGGTTATTCGGGGCTGCAAATTGGCAATGATGTCATCCTTTTCTTGCAATTGCTTTTGGAATAGTGACATCAACTCTAGAAAGTTCATGGCTAAGGCTTTTGATCCCAAACAACCTTCTCCTAAGGCTGACGTATTTGTTAAGTGGGGACAATGCCTTCAGAGGGTGAGGAGTTTTTATTTCCAAATCCATACGCAAATCAAAAAATTAGTGCACAGCAACAAGCTACACAACCAAAGCAACCCCCCCCCCCCCACTAAAAACCAATGCAACTATAGAAAAATGTAAAGTCATATAGTGGAAATATATAGTCTAAATGCAAAAAGGCAAGTTGTAAATTTCTATAGATTGACTGGAAGAACCGCATGCCCTCGATTAGAAAATCCATGTCCCTAGCTAGAAATGTGACCAAGAACTTGTAGAGGCATTCACCAAGAACCCTAGATGAGAGAATGCATCCTCCAGAAAAGACACAATTACCAAAAATGCAACCTCCAAAAAAAAGGACGCAATCCTTAGAACCACAACCATACTCATGATCTCCAAAACAACAAACCAACGACAAGGTAATTAAACAAAAACATAGCCACAAACCACCAGAAACGCAACCATGAATCATCATAGTGATCAAAGCACGAACGCAACCAAATCCCCACACACGATCAAAGCATGAACGTGTAATCAAAGTGCATGCTACTTAAGTTGTATTTGATCAAATCTCTACAGATAATGTGATGAATTAACAAAATGTTAGTTCAGCACCATATTTTAGGATCATTGGTCATGATTTTGGCTAGAATGAGCTTTTGTTGATTCTGATTTTGTTTTTTTTATACTATTAGCTTCCAACATCTATATGATGATTTTCTCAAGGATCATCTCCAATTCTTGGAGGCATGGGAGGCAGCTGAAACTCTCCATATCTTGCCCTTAGCCAAGTAATGGGCCCTTATTGGTTCTTTGGTGATTGTGGTGTTAGTTAGTTGTTTGCTTTCAGCTTTCTCTCTGCTTTTTTTCCTGATCTGCTTTGTAGCCTTTTATCATGTGTTCCTTGATGCTGGTGCTACCAGCCTGCCCCGCTCTCTTGTAAAAGGGTTTGAACCCTTTCAAAAACCCAATCTTTACAAATTAATTTTTTTAAAAAGCATAAATTCTTTTGTTAATATTGGGTAAATATTTATAAAAATGTGTACAATTATAAATTTACCTTCATGAATATTATTATATTAATAAATAGTTTTTAATCATAATAAATACAAATCAATATAATAAATTATATATAAATATAAAGTGAAATTTGTATATAATATTTATGAATTGAGATTTGTAATTAATATTTATAAATTTATAATTTATATTTATAAATTGTGATTTGTGATTTGTATTTAATATTTACATTAATAATTTGAGATTTATCTTTTAAATATAAAATTAACACAAAACATTAAATATTTATATTTATAAATTGAGATTTGTATTTAATAAATATTTATTACAATTAAGAAATTATTTGTTTTTAGTTTGTTTTTGTTTTTTTGAAAATAAAAACAATTAAAAATATTATATATTCTTCGAACTTAATCACAAACTTTTTTCTGATTTTCACTTACTCTCAAACTTGTTTCAAAATTTATCCTTGCTGAATGCAAACATGCACATGAACCTTGTGACTTAGGTCTCAAGCATGAGTTAGCATCTCAGCTAAGAAAATTTGTGTAGTGGAAGAAAAGCCCTCCCCACAATATTTTATAAGCGCATTCAATCATATTGAAAAAACAATAGTCAACTTGACTTTTCATAATATAATGGAGGTGTGAAGAGTGAGTTGGCATCTCAGCTTAAGGAATCCTGTAAAGTGAGAAAGAAGCCCTCTCCCCAATAATCAACAATCCCATTCACCCATACCAAAAAAAGTCTGTACGAGGGAATTCCAGAAGATAGTGCATAAGCCCACCCAAGAAAAGACTAATGTGAAAAATGAAATATATATGACTTGCACACCAAATTTAATTCAATAAAGCCATTAACTATGGCAAATTGATACTATATGATAGAACCTTGCCAGCATAAATAAATATACACATAAGCTATGACGAAGTGATAATATAGTCAATCTAACAACAAATCAAAAAACATTCTAACAACAAAGCAAACAACATACCACCAGTATTAGAGACCATCATATCATCATCAATGAAGTCTTCTTCATATTCATCGTCACTACTCATGTCATCGAAATCCTCACTGTCACCAGTTATATCTTCACCAGATGTATCCCTGTCTTTGTTAAAGGAAAGAACCATGATATAAATCTCCACAAAAATGCCATCTACTAATACCAATGTTCTGAAAGATATATACAAGCAAATAATTATATATCAAGGATACGAATTGTCAGGTCCTTCCCTATTTGGAGGCATGTAGTAGCCAGTAAGGTGTACGCTAATAGGACCCAAAACAGAAAATGTGACTTCTTCTTCTTCCTCAAACTGCAGATTTAAGGAGCATGACTCTGTTTTCCCAGATAACAAGGAGCACAGGAGAACACCAGGTCTATCACCAACATTACATTGCACTACGCTCTTCAGCTCTGAAGAACCAAGCCCCAAGGTGGCCTGCCGAGGAACAGAAATACAATAGAATTCCGGACATAGAAACATAATCTAACAAATAAAGTTCAACATCATGTATGTTGGGATGAGACATAAAACATGAGCAATTAGAAATGATATCAATAAAGTGATTCAGACTCGTGCCCTTAAACTGTATACCAACCTGGGTAAGATGAAGTCTTCCCTTCTCTGAGTCATTGTTAAGAGTAACTGGTTTGCCACTTTTGACTTCAACACCTATCAACCAAATACAAACAAGACGAGTTAGAGATGAGACAGAAAATGTCCTGAAATGGAGATCATAAAATTACAAGGCCTAGTGCTTTTATGTTTGACATACTAATACAATTCACACAGAGCACAAAAATATTAAAGATAAGAAAAGGATGGTGATTTCAACAGCTCCTGAGGGTGTTTTAGTAAATACAAAGAAGCTGAAGGCTGAGGAGTGAATATGCTCAAGTCTAGCGTTACAGCAAGTTTCCTCTCATTAGACCTCTCCTATTGAAGGACCTGCAATTAAAAATCTTGAGGTGCATTGAGAGAATATATCTACAAACATACAAGTGTGGCATTTGGGTGCTTCTAAAAAGGTAAATAAGGAGGAAGGAACAAAAGAGAAGCAGCTGCCAGTGTTAATAATGTTTTGGGAAGGATCTATGTTTAGGGAATTGAAAAAATATGATATGAAGAGCTGTAAGTTGGAGCCTACCTAGGAGATCAGAGTTATGATGATGCCAGTTTAGATAAGATTTCTCCAAAGTTAGATGCCTGGAAGGCTGTATCCAACAGGAAAGCAAAAATCAAGAGAATTTGAGACCATACATAAAACAAGTTGAATACTTGTGCCATTACTCAACCTACTATGCTTTGAGCAGTTTAATGCCAAGTAGTTTGTTTTTTCCTGGTATGTTGTACTGAAAGCACCACTTTGGCATAGTATGGTTGTGTTGCTATTTTCGCCTTAGTGGGCATTATTGTAAGAGATCTTATTTCTTCCAAGGGTGGGGCCCCAATAGAAACACCAGCTAATTTTTTTAAAATACTACTTAATTTATGATGGCCTGCCCAAAATGTCTCCTTTCATGTCATACAGTCTTCCTAAAACTTTGATTGTATTTTACAGCAAAAATGCTTAAATACAGCCTTACAGCCATCAAATTGAAGCACACTGTGAGCAGCAACAGCATATGTACCACATATGGTTCAACCACAACAACAAAAACCCATAGATTAAGAAATGTCTATGAAATTACTGGAGTACAGAGGTACACAAAATGATTCAGAACAAATTCACAAGTGTCAGGTCCTATGGAAGGCAAAAGGAGTAACTGCGCCCAAACTGAAAGCAAGCCAATTTGCTACCACTTTGCTAAATTGTGGGCATACTTGTTACAGTAAGTATGATCCAGCCCCATCCTTTGTTTATTATGAACAGCTAAAGAATGCATCTCTTAAGAGTTTCGACATTCCTGAGTTAAAGCAGTAGTGTATTGCTGCGCTGAAAGATATTAAGCAAGAACTTTCTGAAAGCATCCAAGCATATGATGCGTGATTTAAGACACTACTATCTAATGAATTGAACTCCATGCAGCATGCACAATGGCTCATTAGAGGGGTATTAGCTCCATATCAAAGATCATTGTCCCAAAATACATACATTGATCAGAGCAAAGCACTGGAAGCCACATTGTGTATGGAGGCAGCTGGAAGTTTTGATAAAGCGTCAACCCAATTCTGGAAGCACAAATTGCGAATATGGCCTTGCAGCTTCAAACATTGTCCATAAGTACAATTCAGAGTCAATCTCATCTTTGGTGTGTCAATTTTCAAGAGGAGGACCATAGTAAGATTAACTACCAAAGGAAAAATGTTGTAGTGCTTGCTACTGAGATTTGTTGTGGAAACCATGATACCAAACACTATTCCTTACTGCAAAAGGGTAAGTAGCCTGTGGTTTCTGTCTTGTGTAAGATTTGTGATAGTCCAACTCAAAATACCATGCATGGATTGTCGGGCAATCAATGAGATGTGTGAAACAGGCCATCTCAGGCTACAGATGGAGGATGAGAGCAAGGATATGGAGGCCTGTTTTATAGACAAGGTAATGGAGGCTGAAGTGGAGTTAGCTCTCATCATGGTTTCTTTAAGTGTGGAAAGCCCACCCATATGCAAATGAATTGCCCAAAATTTCCTCAATGTGGACATTGTGCTCCCCACCACTGAACCAAATACTCCCCTGAATTATGGGAAAAGATTCTCCAAAGGGATAAACTGCAAAAAAGTGTTAGAATGATTTGGGTTTTGCCAAGGTATATACAAGCTTCAGCATCATGTTCGCAAGGGAAGCAAAAGATAAAATTTTGTAAACCATCTGGAGAAAAGGTTCAACACACACCTCAAATTACTGAGGAAAATCCACATGGTCCTATACAGAAGAATATTTTACAAGTTGTTGATGTTATAAGAGAGTTGCAAGGAGAAGTTCAGCACACAAAGGATTTGGAACTCCAAGAAGAGATCCAAGAAAAACCATGCAAGAAATAGCCGAATTGTCTGAAAATTTTGATCTACTAAAGACCAAAGGCATTCTACGACTATTGAAGAATTGGTTGAAACAAACCAATGGAAGGGAGTGTGAACACCCAAAGGAGCTGCATACCGCCAGGCAAAATGATTAGGATCAAGAGTTACTCATTGATGCAACCATTAATGGCTGACAATTTTGTGATATTTTGATTGATACTAAAGCAAAGGTAAATATTTCGACATAGATACCTGGACCAAGATGGGATGCCCTGCCTTGCAACCATCACGAAATATCTTGTTCATGTCCAATAAAACCAGAACTCACTCATAGGGAGTTCTACATGACACAAAGGTTAACATCATGGGAGAAAATTTACAAGGGACTTTGACGTAACTATGCTTACAAAGGAAAATAACTATCCTACATTACTAGGACATCCTTAGTGCTATAAAAAGTTAAATAATGCTAATAAGCACTTTAAGAGGTAGATGAGCTTTGAAAATGGTGAGCATCAACTATTCATTCCTTTAGGCATGGACCAAGGACTTATGTGGAAATAGTGGAAGTTGAGGACAACATCAATGATATTTATGCCATCATTGTGCAGCATAAAGAAAACTTACAGCCATTGAATGATGGAGTATTAAGTTGGGTAATGCACAATCAATATCAGAGACTATAAGTAATGCTTGTGAGAAATGGATCCAAGAGGAATATGAAGTAACTAGAAGGAGGTGAAATGGCATCCATATTCAAAAAGCTAACACTTTTTGTATAGGAGCCCAAACCCAAACGAAACAAAACATAGTCAAGTCACATGAAGTAAACAAAAGTAAAACAGACAGAGTAATGAAACTAACTAAAGTATGCCTTGAAAAGGCAAATCTGCAGACTTGCTAACAAAAAGTACTACCTAGGCTTATCAAAGGAAAAGAACTCTAGACACTGACACAAGTAATAGGGACAAGCACTCAAAGCTAAGCAAATCAAAATAAAAAAGAACCAAAGATGTGCACATAACATGAACTATTGTAATGGATGGAAATAGTGGAAATTGAGGACAACATCAATGATATTTATGCCATCATTGTGCAGCATAAAGAAAACTTACAGCCACTAATGCACACAACCCATGTCAAACACTACGTGCAATGCTTGCAAGCGATAGATACATGTAATGTCCTCATTTTCGAAGTGATTACCTAGTGGAGTTGGCTAGCCTATCCTATTCCTGTAGGCTAAGCCGGAGGGCTCAGTGAATGACCTAATTGGTGAGTTTTCACACTTAGCCAACTTTGTAGGGCAAAGTGAGCATGGAAGATGACTTGGTATAATTTTGTGAGAGTTTTGATGAAGTCAAAACAATTAAAATAATTTGCCCTGATGTGGAGCAACTAAGGAGGAGTAAAAAAAGAGGAAATTAGATGGCAAATGCCTTTGGAAAAATAAGAAATAATTTATGATATATCACCTTGTGGAGGACGACTTGATTTGAGGTCAAAATCATGATGTATCTTATGCCTAAGTGGTTCACCCACTTGGAGGGTGGAATGAGGAAAATAATAAAAAATAAAATAAAATGTTTTCATTATGTTTTGGGCACCTAGCATGAGGTCGGCCCTAGGAGAAGCGAAAAAGTGACATAAAATATGATTAGAAGAGGTGGTCGGCCAGCTTGACGAGAGAAGAAGATTCATGTATAAATATTATTAATATAATATTTACTTAGTTTATTTAATGGTCAATAATGTAATATTAGATTGTTTCTATTTTCGTTATTTAGACAGCTTTAGTTTCTTTAGAAACATCTATATTCTATATTTTAGAAACATCTCTTTGTAATTCTTTATATAGAGCTTTGCTCTATTGTTAATATATAATTCAGTTTTTTACCATTACATGGTATCAGAGCGGGAAAAGATTTTTTGAATTTTTTTGGGCGCCCTCTGCAATTCCGTACATCGTACGGACGACATCGTACCTGTTTGTACAACCTTCAAGCAATCTCTACATGTCCGTATCATTGCCTCAATCTCTGCACCAGCGGTCTATATTTCCTCAGCGATTTTCCTTTGACAGTCTTTTGTTTCTGGTCACTGCTTGAAATCTTTGATCACGGTTTACTTTCTGGGCACGGTTTCCACTTCAGCGTCGACTTCCTTCGTCATTCCTGGCGGGTTCCTTGTTGCAACGTTTGCATCGGCCGTTTTGAGGTTCGTTGGTCACTTCAAATTTTCGTCAGAGGTTTTGGTCGCTGTTTGTTAGCCGTTTAAGATCACAGTTCATGATTTTTTTTGCAGCTTCGAGTTTGCTCTGGTCATCGCCGTTTTTCCTTTGGTCGGCAGGTTTCAAAAGCTTCCATCAACGGTTTTTGTATTTGCATTTGGCGGTTTTTGATTGGTTGCAGTTTACTGTGCCTGACCGCTACAATTTTGGTCACTATTTTTTTTTGGCAGTGTATTGTTTGTTTTTTTGGTCGCCGTGAAAATCTTTAATTGTCATTAGCAGCTCCAAGCCCTCAGCGCCAGTGCCCAACACCAAGCTAAGCCCGTGATCTTTGTTTAAACATTGTAGTCGCCATTTGTTTAAATATTGTGGTCACAGTTTGTTCCTAGGCCATGGTCATATTTGCGGATTTGAAAGAAAATCGCGTCGACTAGGGTACTGGACTTTGTCTTTTCTGCGACCTAGGGTTGACCAGTTTGACCTCGGTATTTGTGATGGCATGTTTGTCCAACATTATGTTGGAAGGTAGTCAGAAATTCAATGACCGCAACTACAACACCTAGAAGCAGCGTATGATGACCATATTTGAGTATCGATGCCTTGACCAGATTGTTCTGGGCAAAACTACACTTCCTCCAACGATGGGTAAAGATCAAGACAAATTTGATGAGCAAAATCGAGAAGTCATGATGCTTATTAAATTGTCAGTCACCAATATCAGCTGCCTCAAGTACCCTCAGGCAAGACAACTAAAGAAATGTGGGATCTTCTGAAATATCTTCATGAAACGTCCGACAAGAGTCAAGGGCTCTTTTTAAAGAACATGTTCTCCATCATGATGGATGAGAAGACAACTATGCAAGAGCACTTGACAAAAATCAAGGATATCTGTGATCAGCTTGATGCTATTGGTCGAAAGATGGAGGAGGAAGATATGGTAGTCATCAGTCTGAAGAGTCTATCAAAGTCTTATGAGCACTTTATTGAGACGCTCAACATTACCTCAACTAATGTTGACTTTAAGTTTCCGAAGCTTTGCACCAAACTTCTGCAGCAAGATTGCTGGAGACAACAGTTCAATAGCGGTGCTAGTTCATCCTCCACGGAACAAGGTTTTACTGCCAAGACATTTCAGAAGAATAAGGGCAAGAATCAGCCCTCTCAGCAAACCAATCAAGGTCAATCCCAGGATAGCTCCAAGAAGAAGAACATCCAGTGCAACTATTGCCACAAGTATGGCCACATGAAGAAAGATTGCTGAAAACGCTTGGCTTCTAAACAGTTCAAGCAAGGAGTCTAAACCTAGTCTAAACCTAAAGCCCATGTTGCAAAGCACACTGAGCAGAAGAAGTCTGTTTTCTATGGCT
The DNA here is from genome assembly GCA_027924645.1 of Cunninghamia lanceolata. NCBI lineage: Eukaryota > Viridiplantae > Streptophyta > Pinopsida > Cupressales > Cupressaceae > Cunninghamia > Cunninghamia lanceolata. The sequence continues at coordinate 207,615 of BSBN01000326.1, read as the reverse complement.
TTATGGCCAAGAGACCAACAGATCATGTTAAATCCTCTGCCTGGTACATTGATTCAGGTGCATCTCGGCATTTCACTCATCGTCAAGATTGGCTCATTGAGTACACGCCATTCAAAGATTCTATTATATTTGGAGGAGGCGAAGAGTATAGTGTTGTCGGAAAGGGCAACGTGCAAATTCAATCTGGAGGGAGAAATTCAAGATTTCTCAATGTATACTTTGTACCTGGCATGGAGTTGAATCTACTCTCAGTTAATCAAATTATGCGGCACTCTCCTCAACTAGATATTGTTTTCAGCATGCACATGCACCATTGTTGATAGAGAGACTCGCACTATAGTTGTTCAAGGACTTGAGGATCATGGTCTTTATAGACTTGTTGATTCAAGTGATTCTCAAGAGCACGCTATGGCAGCCAGGAGTACTTCCATCAGCAACCTCTGGCATCAGCATTATGGGCACCTGAATATGCATTATCTCTCTCAGTTATCTACAGATGATCTGACTAGTGGTCTACCTACGATTCAGACTCAGAATCATGGAGTATGCGAAGCTTGTCAGGCTGGAAAGCAGCATCGAACTCCATTCTCAAATGGTGACGCATGGAGAGCTTCCAAGGTATTACAGTTGGTTCACGCTAATGTATGTGGACCAATGAACACTCCTTCAATTACTGGGTGCGGGTATTTTCTGTTATTTGTTGATGATTTTAGTAGGAGAATGTGGGTGTATTTTCTTAAAAATAAATCAAAGGTGTTCAGTATATTTCAGCAGTTTAAGGCCTTAGTTGAGAAAGAGTTAGGCTCTCAGATAGTGACTCTTAGCTCTAATAATGGGGGGGAGTTTTGTTCTTCTGACTTCTCTAGTTTCTGTGCTACACATGGCATTAAGCGCCAACTTACCACACCTTACACCCCTCAACAGAATGGCATCGTTGAGCGTCAAAATCACACCATTACTAAAATGGCTCGTTCTATGCTAGAGCATTGAAATGTCCCTAAGAAGTTCTGGGCTGATGAAGCTACTGGGACCTTTTATCTATCTCCTCCTACTGTGAGCCCTAAGGATCAACCTTTGAAGGCTTCTAACTTGGGTGTTCACCTTCCCCTAGCTCCACCTAATGGGAGGAATTTTGCAATTGTGGAGGCACCTCTGCCTAATGTTATACCACCCGCCCCTCCTCAGGACAATCTGGATCCTCATCCAACTAACTTTGTTCCAACCACCCCAGGTGATGTTGTTCCTCCTATTTCAAATGTTGGTACTTCTACTCTCCGACCTAAATGGTGGGCTAAGACCATAGGTGATCTTCATGATGATGAATTGATTGAGTGTAGATCTGTTCGGAAAAAGAGCAAGCAATAGAATACAATTAATTTTGCTCTTATGGCCAACCTTCACAACATCTCTGAGCCTCGGACATATTCAGAGGCTAGAGGTATACCTCAATGGGAACAGGCTATGGAAGCTAAACATCATAGTCTTCTGAAGAATAACACTTGGATCCTATCTGATCTTCCACTTCCACCTGGGAAGAAGCCCATTGGCTGCAAATGGGTGTATAAAGTTAAGTATAAGGCTGACAGAACTCTTGATAAGTATAAGGCTCGATTAGTAGCCAAAGGGTTCTTACAGAACAAAGGGCATCGATTATGAGGAGACTTTTGCTCCCACAGCCAAAATGAGTACTATTCGGCTTGTCCTCGCTATTGCAGCCTAGTTTGGATGGAAAATTCATCAAATGGACATCAAGAGTACATTCCTCAATGGGGAATTAAAGGAAGAAGTCTATATGACACAACCTCTTGGTTTCGAGGTTGCTGGTAAAGAACACCAGGTATGCAAACTAGTGAAAGCACTCTATGGCCTTAAACAGGCTCCACGGGCATGGTTCATGAAAATTGATAAGTACCTAATTGATCATGGTTTTCAAAGGAGTCCTTCTAATTCTAATTTGTATGTCAAACAATCTGGTGATGATATTCTTTTGCTTGTTGTCTATGTTGATGACCTAATCATTACTGGTGGCTCAGAACATTTGATCGAGGAGATCAAACATAATTTCAGTCAATCATTTGACATGATAGATTTGGGACTTCTACATTATTGTCTAGGTATTGAGGTTTGGCAGAAAAATAGTAGCATCTTCATCTCTCAATCCATGTATGCTCGAAGTCTACTTGATAAGTTCTGAATGAATGATTGCAAACCTACATCTACACCTATGGAGAAAGGGCTGAAACTCTCAGCCAATTTAGATTCACCTGTGGAGAATGAATCAGCATTCAGGCAATTAGTGGGCAGTCTCATCTATCTCACTGCTACTAGACCTGACCTCAGTTTTGTTGTGAGATACATCTCTCCCGTAAAGAGATTCTCTGCAAATTCTTGGAAGAGGCTAGGTCTCCCCGTAGAAGTTTTGAAAACTTCCACACTTTACACACTAAAAGAGATGGAAACTACACCTCTAATTGGTTGGCAAATCTTAGTCTTAAGGAAGGTTTCCACTCCTTATCACTAAAAGGCAAGGACATTATCAATAAGGAAATTTACAATAATTTCTTAAGAATCACTAAAGAAGGCTATTCTATGAAGTTGGCATCTCACCCATTTAAGGTCTTTTCTTTTGGGTACATGCACGCATGCTTGCAAATTTAAATGCGTATAAAAAGAGTGCATGCTTTTAGAAAAGTATGCATGCATATAGAAACTACGACATGCAAGGTGATATGCTAATTTTTCAAGAAAGTTATCTTTGTTTTAAACATGCAAGGAGAATTCAACCTTTGGATACATACATATGAAAAGCTCGCATGCTTTTAGAAAAAAAGCATGCATGCATTTAGAAATTAATAATCAAAAATCTTGCATGCATGCTTTTTGTTTTAGCCTTAGGACATCTTTTTAGAAGGTGTAATGTCCCTTACCTAAATTGCCCTAGAAATTCAAATGCCACTAGTTAGGTTTAGGGTATATAATTTACCTCTTAGAATATCTTGAAAATTGATAATTCTTGGACTTGAGTTCTGCAATCATAACATAGGAAAACATATAGAAAATATAGCTATACAAATATACATCTTTAACCATTAGGGTTAGACAAGATTTCATTGCATTCAAATTTATAAATAATATCACTATAGAGAAATCATATATTCACTATTATGCAACTAACTCAGTTTGTTTACAAAATTCAGTCATAGAAGTGGATGATACAAGGAGGCATGGCATGGTGCCTTCAGTCACCAGCTCTCCCTCCAAGCAGTCCCCTCACCATTCTTCTTGGACCGATGAACTTGAATTTGTCAATAAACCTTCAACATGGAGATTAGGAGGAGAATTCTGCCCTTGGGTGCCCTTAGTCGTTCTCTCCCTTTCACAGGACAATAGGGTGCCCTACTAGCTGTTCTCTCCCTACCTGTCAATGTAAAGGGTGCCTTTAGCTCTAAGTTGCCGGTTCGGGTTCGGGTTCGCAAGTTCGGTTCGTGGATTCGACCAAAAAAAATTTGGGGATTGGGTTCGGTTTCGTTTATATATATATATATATTTATTATAAATGTCATATTATAATATTATATTAATATTAATAAATGTCATATTATAATATTATATTAATAATATTAATATAAATATTATATTATAATATATTTATATTATTAATATAAATATTATAAATGTTATATAAATATTAATTTATTATAAATGTCATATTATATTAATAATATATTATAAATGTTATATAATAATATTTATATTAATATAAATATATTATAAATGTTGCAACAATAGTTGTAGGTTTTGTATATTCGCGTTCAAAGAACCGATCTCTTTCTCACCATTCCGGAGCGCTGGGGACTGAATCAAACGACTTAGGGAGAAGCTAACAGATGCCCTTTGTTTTGTGCACAGAGTCATGAGGATGACAGGCATGGCATCCCTTTATTCGCCTGTGACGATGGCTATGATCATCATGTGACTATGCGACCTTTTCTTCAATTCCTACGCTCCGGGTGGGCGGGAATATAACGGATCCCGACTTTTACAAAAGAGAAAGATGATCCCCAATCCGAGCAATGCAGCAGTCAAAATTCGTCAAGCACCAAAAAAAATTCCGTCAAAATTCGTCCAGCACCCAAAAAAATCCCATCAAATTCATTATGGGTTCGTCAGGGACAGACCCACGGAGATTTTCTCGCACCCACAACGAATCCACAGGTGAATCGAACCGAATCCGAACCCAGTTTGAACTGGACCCGAATCCAGGGCTGCAGGCGATGAATCCGATAACATAGCTTTAGCTATTCTCTCCCATAGTGCATATTTCCTCCTTGTCCATGTTGATAGTTATTGCAAATATTTTACGTATTTTTATATATGACAATGATATGCAATAAGTAAAGATACTTGACAGTCAATAATGATCTGACCTGATGTTTCTTATTTTATTTCTGCATGTATATTCTATAATGATTCTTATTGAACTTCTAGTCCAGTTCAATATTGGCAATGTATTCCTTTGCTGCTTATAATAGTCTAGATGACTGAATATATATATATATATATATATATATATATATATATCTTTGCAGATGAAATTCCAATGTATGCTGTTATATTCAATAACCAATGATCGATTCATGTCTTTCTATATGAGAACTGCTGTATATCCTATCAGTTATTCTCTGCCCTTATTATATCTCCTCAAGAGTTCCATGAATGGATGCATCTTTTCAGAATGGACGTGCAACCTCTTAAACAAAGTTATATCTTTTCAAAGGTGATCGCTGCCCAAAAGCTTCTTAACAAATCTCATATGAATCGCACCCCTTTGAAATTAAATTGCATCCTTAACAAGTGAATTATACGTGCTTACAAGTGAGATCGCATCACTTCACGTATCCTCCTTATCAATCGCTAATTCTTGACTTTGTCTTACTTATAAAATCATAGCACATGCAATAATGAAATGCACCTCTTCTTCTTGTCTTAAGACATATATCATCTTTTGTCTTATTCATTTGTCTTCTCATATCGCTGCTTCTTTAATATTTGTCTTCTTGTCATAATTGCATCCTTTTGTTTATAGTAAGTAGCATATCATGTTATACGTTTAAATAAGATCTTTGTCTTATATGAATGGGATCGCTGCATAAACAATAATCAACCCATCATATTACTTGATATATGCATAAACAAATCGTATCTTTTATTATGTGTGGCACTTGACTACTTAAGTGATTTTATTATGATTGTTACTTATTATTTCTTGTTGCGGGGACATTACAGAAGGCAGTTCCCTTCTTTTTCCAGACTTTTGCCTTTTTGAACATGTCACTTGTTGTAATTCTGGGACTTGTTCCCCCTTTTTTGATAATAATTTTTTTTAACTTACCAAAACAAAAACAAAAAAACTTGTGGCCTATTTTTGCAATGCCAAGTGAGTTTTCTCATGAGACTCGTGAATAACCACAACTTAACTTGCCAGCCACGCCTTACTTGCTAGTACTCACAAGTCTGTGAATAACTCAGTTTTGAAACGGAGGTCCAACCAATCCTCCATATGTAAAATGATGACATCTCTATTGGATATGTTTAAAGATGTCACAAAATGTGTGCATGAAGGTGGGATAACTAATAAAATAATCAAAATTAGCTTATTGTCATATACTGTTTGTTGGATCTCCAATATCTGATTCTTTGTCTTTCAAATGCATCAAGAATTAATTTACTTTTTTGCTTCCCACATTTTGGAAGTATGTATCTTCTTAATAATGTACAACATTCTAGATTGGTTGTTTACCTCATACACTGATTGAATTTTGACCTAACTTCACGAGTTGTGTTAGTATAGTGAACGTCAGTCTAGACTCGGTCTTCTATGAACAGGGAGATCAGCATCAGTGCCTTTTTGCTCATTTTATCCCAGGCTCTTTGCTGATCAACAGTGGGATTTCTAGCTTTTGAAACTGTGATTATTTCCCATATATCTTCACATTGGAAGATGTTCTTCACTTTTCCCTTCCATGTGGATTTGTTCAACGTGTTCAGCAATTATTTGTCTGTAAGCAATACTTTTCCACTTGCCATTTTGAGATTTCCCTGTTACCTATGGTCTTACTAGGACGCAAACACTTGTTGGGGTGTGACCTAAAAAACTTTTGGATGACTTCAAAGATGTAAGACACCTTTTAATAGAGAAGATACATTACATTGACTTTTGAAGCATTGAAAGAACATCTATAATATATTAATAACCACTAACAATTGTGTCTTACCATTAAAAAGTACACAACAATTTGCAGCCTTCTTCCAAGACAATAAATTGCCCAGCTTTCGTCTAGGACACTTAGGAAACATGGACATTGGCCTTTAAAAAAATTTAAAAATGATCATTACTATGACCAATGCGTGACCATCCTTCCCTTCCTCCTTTCTTGTGACCATCCTTTCCTAAATTTGACCTTTTCCTGTTTTTTTAAAACCTTACTGCATATTATCTCATCAACATTGACTATCACTGCAAGCCCTTGGATGTATTCCAGAATAATTATCTTGGCTAACAAGATAGTAGTTGGGCTGAAAAAAATAAATAAATAAAATGCTAGCATGTCCCTTACGGAGGGCGCCAGATTTTGTATCCGATGCTTTTCAATGCGGCAAAAATGACAATTTAGCAGGTATTCTTGCTTGGACAAAAATGCGGTAAATTATTTTATCCTATAACTTAAAAAGAGCAATAGCATATCACAGCCTATAATCATATATGCTCTCTGATCTTTTATTCCAGCCCCACTGTTCAGATTACAATTGTTCTGATACCAAACGATAGAATAACCATACTTTGTTCATCGTTGTCATATATTTTTACATATAAAATCCAACAACAACTTGTGCTGGTGATGGAAATCTTTTTAAACATCTAACAAACCCTAGAGCAGAACCAACTAGTAACGTAATCACACAACCTGATGCCCTAATTTGAATATTGAGTTTCTAACAATCCATAATACCCATTGACAAATGTTGCATATCAAAAACAAATAGAGCACAAGAGAATTTCATTACCCCAGAACGCCATTTCAAAGTGAGTAACGAGCTCTGTAGCCGCTGCTCTCCGCGCAAAGAAGCACCTCTGCAGTTATGTTTTTGAAAGAATATTGGAATATAATATAAATAGTCCCGCTTCTACTGTGGCCAAACTACCTTCACTTCCATACCAACCCTAATTTCAAATAATAATAATCCGTAATTTTAGATTATTCCAACAACAGTTAAAAAGGCTTCTTTTTCATTTATAAATGTTTACATGTGGCAATAGGCAACATGTGGATGGAACAGATCCCTACCTAGTACCTCTTCTCACAAAATTTGCCATAATACGACTTTCCCGCCTCTTCCTAAAACCCTTTTAGGAGTAAGGAGAGAAAGCGAAAAGGAGAACTAGGCTAATCAAATTGTAATGGTGAAAAACCCATCCTCCATGGGTTTTTGCATTTAGTTCGTTTATTTCCTTTTTTGGTTTTGGTTTTGTGTTTTTTTTTAAATTTTCTGGCTTAGTTTTAATGTAAGGGGGTAATGTTTTTACACATCTATATGGTTATAAATGATATATTTTTGTATATAGTTTGTTATATGTATTTAACCTTGTTAGTCCATGTCTATAGGGTAGGGGTTTATGTTTTCACCTCATCGAATTGCATATTAGCTGTCATCGGACAGCATGTAGCAAAATATTTTGAAGCTTTAGTATTGTTTAAACCTTTAGAACGTTTCGCTACCATGGAAATCTGTGCAAGCTCTCTATTGTTGTTGTTTTTCATTGTTTTTTTGCTTTTTTCGTGAAATGCAATTGGCAAATTGATTTTTCCTAGTAGATTTGTGAATTTTGAATTAGATGAAATTATTATTTTGATGTTGCTCAAGGAGTTAAACCTAATGTTTTTGCCCATGTTTCCCTAGCAAATGCCTAATGCATGGAGTGTAGTAAAAGTGGGGCATGTCATTCTACAAAATAATTCATGTGCCTTATCTATGCTTCTACATTTTTCATACATGCCTACCTAAGCAATTGCAGTGATATCATCTAACAAAAATCACCCTTCCTCTATCTTTTGATAGATGTCCATATTGTGTTCCAAAGCTCCCATTTCAGCACAAGTAGGCAGGGCGTTGGCAAGAGTTGCAGGCTTCGGCTTCATAGTTGCCAGCTGCATTTGTTTGAAAGATTGAAAAGCCTTTTTAAAAATCCATTTTGTGCATGTCATGCAATCATGGTATTCCATGAGACTATGTTTCTTTGAGATGTCTTGTCAAATAATTCATTATATTTACCTCTTAGATTTTCCAAATTTGCTTCAAAGTACATGGGTGAACATGTATTTTGTGAGTGTTGTTTAGCAATACATGGGCATGTTCATTGCTGAAATTTGTATGCTAGAGGAGTATCTTTGGCAATTTCTTGCATGGGGTTTGATTTATTTATTGAAGTATGGTTATGAGATATTGCACTCTCATCACTTTTATGACTCTGGAATCCTCATGAAGCATTGGTAGTGTTTCACCAAATGTAGTGAACAAGTGCCCCGCCCAATCACTTCACTTTTGTTGTGACGAACCTTAATTTGTATCCCAAAAAATTTACTAAATCTATAATTTTTTTAATTAAAATATAAACAAAGTATAAATCCTTCATAATGATGAAAGTATAGTTTTCTAGATATATATCCTTTACATGAAAGACAAATACCATAACATTGTTTAAAACAAGAACTTCAATTTACTTTTCTCAAAATTAGACAAATTTCACTAAGCATGCCAAAATTCATTTAATTTACAAATCTGTGTAAATACATAATTCGTCGTCGTCTAATTGACTATATAGTAGGTCTTAAGATAATCAATACAATGAAATATTAGTATATTTCATTTCTACATCGTAACTATTCCAAGACTTTCAATTACATGCATTATACAATATATAATTTACATAAATCCATTGTCTCAATATGTACAAGTGTGTCTTCAAGTTTCAAGATTGTGGCGTACTATACTACTGTGTGGAGGGAGAACATCATTCGGACGCTTTACCTCCATCCATAAATTGGCGCCGCACACCTCCCTACTAGAAGTTGCCCTACCCTTCGCGAGGGTGGCAAATAGAGACATGTGAGTGTATTGTGCCAACCGAGAACCAAGTGTGAAGTATTGACTCTATCACATGCAACCTACCATACAACCCTATATGCCCTCTAGCTAAGTGTGACTATTGATTGACATGCAACCCTATCAAATAATATGGACCGACAATGCACACAGCAAATGCATTACTTTGGCCAAAGCATTCAATTATAATGTCACATTTTGAACTGAAAATATGGATCGATTGTCCACACACTCCTATCTCATCTTGACTCGATACAAAACAAGTCAAAACTATTTTAACTTGCACAATAATCAGAAAACTAGAATGATGAGATAACATGACTACTCAGTTCAAGTTTATCCAATTCGGGTAACTAAAATTATTTTACTTGAGTTTACACAAATCAAATCATGCAAAGATTATAATGATTTAATATCTAACATACACACTTAACTGCACTTCGAGAGTGGCAACTAGGATAAGTTTTTTGGTCATTAAATCCAATCTCTCATTCGAGAGAGTCTAAAATCATTATAACTCAAGAGTTTTTGTATTCTTTTGTTGTCTCATCTGAGAGTGAATCATAAATCTGCCTATTATTTTATATTTCCAAAAACTCATATTTATAAATACATATATAGGTGTGTACATGATAATCATCATGTACACACACACACACATATATAAATATATTTTATCCAAAATCATTTAGGTCGAAATAACTATTGTCAAATCTTAAACCTAATTGTTTTCAATTTCACATATATTTATTAATAAAGTATCAAGTGGATTCCCAAAAGGACATGTAGATTGTCCTCACTTGGCTAAAATGACCTATTGGCAACATAGTCAAGAGACACTGCTAATAGAATGTTGTCATTGATGGCAACAAGGTTTGGTAAAGGTCTGGAAGACTAACTTAGTGAAAATGGCTAAGTATGGGCAAGCTACAGAGTGACAGAGATTAGATTAGTATGTCTCTGCAGTTGAAGATCATTATATGTGGTTCAAGTATGTTGTTCATAGATATTTGGTGATCACATGTTCCAATGTTCAAGTTTTGAGTTCCTCCGGAAGTCATATGGTGAAATGTCTAAGTCTGGGTGAACAAAGTTAAGATAGGAACAGTGCACAGTACCAAAGTAAAGGGGTCCACATTCCTCCACTATTACATATTGTTGTCTTGCAGTTCTGAGTCAACCAAGATACTTATTAAATGACTGCCTAAATCTAGATTTATAGCTTCTGAAGTTCCTTTGATCACTTTCTACAAGTTGTTCTTTATCAACTTACAGTCTGACAATGTTTCACAGTGACTGAGTGATAGTTCAGAGATCCGCATTTGTCTATAATTGAATACTGTGTTCTGCGGTTCTAAAGGTATGACAAGTGAGCTATAATGGATATTGGATATGATTTTTAGAGTCTCATATTGTCCGCATTAGAAGTTATGATGTGACAATTGAACTGGTCAAGTGTGTACTTAAGGGATAAGCCGACAAACGTGTTAGATCTATATGTGGTGAAGATATATTGTTTGAACAATCAATCTAAGTGGTTGAATGATTGGTCCCGACCTATATGAAGACTATTGTATGTTTGTTTGGGTCCGCATTGTTGTTTGTGCACAAGATCAAGTCGACAAGGTATAACATTTGTATACATGTTTCATGTTTGGCTTGCCGACCTAATCATGAGATAAATCTTGTTGCTGATATATATATTTGATGGATTTTGGTGTTGGAGATATGGATAAGTGTGAATTCGATGTGTGAATGATTTAAGGTAGTTTGCAGAGCAAAAAAGGACAATAAGTGCAGAAAAATAGAGTATATGTAGCAGAGCAGAAAAGTAGAGCAAAAATAATGAAGACCTTTGAATCTGTGTATTGAGATTTCAATGGAACTATACTCTAACATGTGGTAGATGCATTAGTAACAGTTCACCACTGGCAGTGAGCCAATTTTCTTCTCTATTCTACCCTTCTTTCTTTGTGGATAGTGAGTCCACCTGTAGTGAGCATTTCTTTGGGCAATGAGCCCCATAGCAGTGGGCCTTATGTAATCCAGTATTGTTATTGTAATATATTGTGAGCTGACACTCACCATGGTTCTTCCCTTTGTGGGTTTTCCACGTAAAAATCCTGGTGTTTATGTGTTATGTCTTTACGGTTGTTCTCATGTTTATTTTGCTTTCATATTATTAATTTTGGTAACTGGATTAATGAACATGTTAAGAAGTGGTGTTGTGGAATATTGATTCACCCCACCCCCCCTCTCAGTATTCCTTGTATTCAATAATTGGTATCATAGCAAGGTTCTTGGAAGAAGTTTAACAGCTTGAGGAAGATCTAGGAAAGAATACTCATGGCAGCTAGAAGGTATCCTACTCCAAGCAGTGTCACAATTAATCAAGAATTAAAAATAGCTCTTGAAGATCTTGATAAGTATGAAGCAAAAATCCATGATTTGAAGGAAAATGTCAAAGAAGAAGATGAATGCATCCTGAAGCTAAGAGAGCAAGTTAATAGATCAAATGATAGGAATAGAGAGCTAAGTGAATAGTTGATTGAAGCAAATGAAACTATAAGTAATTTATCAAGGTTGGTTGAAGAGAAAGAAAAAGCTAAGGAACATTTGAATCAAATGTTGAAAGATAAGTTTGAGGAATGTGAAAATTTGGGAAAAGATGTGTTATTTCTGAAATACGATCTAGAAGCAGCTAATAGCTATAAAGAAAAATTCAAAATAAGCTCTGCAAAGCTCGAGGAGTTGATTGAAAGTCAGAAGAATTCATATGAGAAGAAAGGCTTGGGATTTGAAAAGGGAGAAAGTTCTAAATCAGGTCAAGAAAACATTGAGATGAAGAAAAACAAAGGCAACCAGTTCCAAAATCAAATAAGAATACCTAGAAGACCTCCGGTCAGGTACCCAAATGCTCAAAGGTACCCATCTTTCAATGGCTATTGTTTTATTTGGAACAAGTTGTTAGAAACAAGGCAGATAACTGAGAGGGGGTGGGGGGGTGAATCAATTATCATAAATTTCTTTAACTTTCTTCCTTTTAATAGTTAGTGTAGCATCAAAACATATAAGCATATGACCATAAGAACAAAAATAGAATCAACACACATAACATAAGGATTTTTACGTGGAAAACCCTGTTAAGGGAAAAACCACGGGGTGACTAACCCAAGATTGTATTCTCTGTTAAAAGAATGAAAGAGTACAAAATGGCACTTGCCAATTAGCGCTCACTGCCTGAGCACACTGCCTACAAGAGACTCGCTATCTACAGAACTTAAAGAATGTAATCAAGTGTTTGAATTGATGAGAAGCATCCACACATGCTAGAATTTAGTTCTGGTTAGGCTCAATACACTAATTTGATGCACTTCATTCTTCCTCTGTTTTGGTGCTGCTGCTCTGTCACATACTGAACTTGAAATGTTGTTTTCACACTTATCCCTACTTTTCTTCGCACTCTTATTTTTCACACACACCTACATACTGAAATCCATCTGGTATATATATCTGCATCAAGGATTTCATCAACTTTCTAGTCGGCAATAGGAACACTCAAGATATTTACAAATTACTGATCTATCGACTGAATCCATGCTTGATTTGTGATGCGTATCAAAAACATGGGCATATAAGTCTTTAACCATGTCGGCCAACAATGTATAATCCCCAAAGTGCTTGATCAACACTTTTTACTCATCCGGATGGAAGTCTGATGCTCTGTCAGTCAGTTGTTTCTCTGTCTGCTCTGTCTGTCTGGAACCCAACACTCAAATGCTCATATCTTTTTCATGTTTTCTCACCAGAAGATAAATCTCTGGAATATAGTAGTCATGATACTCCTCTTGACTTATCCAAGTCCGCAACTTGCTGAGTTACACCATATGAGAGATTTGGACCTGATTGTCGGACCTTGTTGCATACTCTGTTCTTGTTCACCGAACCAAAACAATCTTCAATCTGACTTTCGGTATAGGCATACTATGTACTACGGATGTGTGGGATAGACTTTGTTGCCATCAATGACAACACTCATGAAGCCACATAGTGTCTCTTGCCAACAATCTCCCCCTTCGGCATTGATGGCAACACTTAGTGAAAAATGGCTAAGTGTTGCAGTGAACTCCCCCTTGGCTAATGCTCTGTCTTTTGTACTATTTTACCAGAGCTCCCCCTTAGCTGGATTCCACATTTTTCACTACTTCTCTCTCCCCCTTTGACATCAATGGCAAAGGGCATAATCCACATACCAAAATTTTGCAAAAAATAATCTATATATGGCCGCATAAGTATATATACATGTTATACTTACATATACTTAAGTAAATCCGCAAAAGTGGCCTTTAACTATACAAAATCTGTGGCCCAGCTCTGCTTCATCTGTCCAAAATGGAGATGTGACCACTCAACAAAAATGCATATGCTTCTGCCCTTCTTAGATCTGTCAGATCACTAGTCTGGGCTATGGTCTGAGCATCTGTCAAGGCCTCGTGCATTGCCTCTAACTTAGGGATAATTATCCCTCTGAGTTCACTCATCTTGTTTATTATATTCTTCTTTTCTTTGTCCAGCCTCTTTATTTTATTTATAATGACAATGGCTTGGCATTCTTGATTCATTAAGGATGTAGTGAGGGGACCAAAATTCTGAGATAAACTTGATAGTTTACCTTCTTGCTCTTTCACCTTCTTTTCAATATCCTCTGTTACTATGGGCCAAGATAGACAAAATTTGTACAAATCCCCACCATCTTTAAGAGCATTTTCAAGGCTCTTTATTCCAATGTTCAGGGTCCTCCTATCATTAACAATGAGTCCTTGTACTTCAGTGAATCTTTTTCCCAAAAACTCTTTTAGGACCTTGGCTTTTGCCGATTTCTCTAAAGATTCAAACTGAGTGCTAACAAAATTTACTAGAGATTTCAAGTTACCAGATGGAGAGGCTAAGGGATCCTTTTGGAATGATGGCATGATCTTCTCCAGTATCCCAAATGCCATCTCTAACAGTTCACAGTCTTCCATGTGGGATTTGAGAAGTTTTTCTTTTGCTTTGGCTTAAGCAAAAGATGCTGTTTTCATTGTCTGGATCAGAGAGAGAGTCAAAATTTAGTGGCCCTTGAAATAGCTCGGGTTCATCTATCTCCATTTCTTTGTTCAAAAAGTCCTTAACTGCCTCTGTAATGTCTCTTGCCAGAGATTGAGACTTCATTTCTTTTGGGATATTAGAAGAGTCAACATTAGTCTCTTTTGCTTGGTCTTCCTCTTTTCCTCTAACCTCTTCTTAATTTATTGTCTCCTCTTTTCTTCCTTCTCCTTCAACTTCAAAATCTAGAATGTTAGCAGTGGGATCTGGAGGAGAGATGTCACCGATGTTTATTGCTTCATGACTTTCCTCTTTCGGAACAGAGGAGTCCAAGTCCTTAGACTTCTCTTCATCTGGCTCTTTTGATCCTTCTTCATCTTTTTCAGAAGATTCTTCATTGGTTACTTTTGATCCTTCAACGTCCTTGGTAGAAGGTTCTTCATCTGTTTCCTCTACAACAAGAAGGTTGAATCTTTTGAAAGCATTCTGAAGGATGTCTTTTTTTTTCTTTTGCTACTTGGTCAGTTTCTCCAAGCATAAGTTTATTCATTCTTGCTTTGCTCCGGAATTCATCCTTATAGTCCTTAAAGATCATGTGCATTTGTTTTGGGGTGATGGAAGGATAAAGCTGAATTGCTATCTGTCCCTAGATTTCTAAGTCTTTTGCATTTTATTTTTCTCAGTTCAAGTACTTCTAGACTTTTAGGAATTAAAGATATAATTTCAATGAAAGCTTTATTGTAAATGTTCAGGTACCTGACAATAGCTTCTTCTAAAATTCTTTTGTCAGTATCACTGTATTCATCATAAAACTCTGTTACTGGCTGCAGGTTCCCGTCCACAATGACTACCTTGATGATATCATCAATGGAAAGAGTAGGATTTTCAACAAATTCTTCTACCTTTTCTTCCTTGTTTTTACTGGTAGAGTATTCTCCAGATGTTTTCTTCTTCTTCATTTTCTTAATTTCCTCATCAGATTTTGTTTCTTGATCATCTTTGAGGCTTGTATATGACCTTGTGGCTTTGGTCTTTGTCCTCTTTTCCCCTTTTCTGGATGTCTTGACTTCTGGTTTGGTGGCCCTTGAGCTTTTTGGGGTGGCAGGTGCAGAGCTCTTGGAGGATCTAGTCCTAAAGGAGGTTTGTTCCAGAACCTCTCATTTGTTTGCTTCTTGTTTTTCTTTCTCAGCCTTCTCCATTTTTTCTCTGTTTGCATCTACTGCTTCTTTTGATATGCCAAATCTTTTGGCGATTTCCTCAACCTCCCTTCTAACTCTCCTCTTTATCTCTGGTTGTCTTATCTCAACATCTTTACTCTTAGTTCTTGAAAGGTTCCAAACCTTTATGCCTTAGGGTCCTTTGGCTAGCTCAACAGGTGTTGAACATGTAGCTCCAAAAATTTCTCATCTACCTCGTAACCCATTGGCATTATCCACACTGTTCTGGGCTCAACTGCCTCCATTAGACATTGATTAGTGTCAACCATGAAGCACACTGTATCCTTGTATTTCTCAACTATAGATTGAGGAATTCTTTCTTTGGCTTGCATCATGCTCTGAAAGTTCTTGAAGTAATCCCAGAGAGCTATGTTTTGGGCTTGAACATCACCAAGTCCACACATATAGTCTCTAATCTGTATGGCAATCGGTCTGTCATTTTTCCATACCTAACCACTTGATCTAGGTAGCTCATTCATATAGTAAAAGAACAGACATGGTATTAGACAACCATATTTGAAGGAATTCTTCTTATCCTTTTTGATCTTCTATAGGTTTTCTAATAGTTGATTAAGGAGGTCGCATAGATCATAATCTACATTTTCCCTTAACATCTGATATGCTGTATATATTGCAGTCCCAAACACAGAATTCTCCCTGCTAGAATGATAGATCTTGTACCCAATTATCATTGAAGCAAACTTGACATCTGGATCTGTGATGTCATCTATGGTCATTGCTCTTTTGTCAAACTTAGATCTGGTGGCTTCAGTTACTATCTGGTTCTTGACAGATTTTAGTGCAGGTAGCCCACCAGATGAATGCAGTCCAGTTACTGCCTTGATAGCATCTTTTGTTATCTTGAAGGGCCTCATGCATCTTGCTTAGGACATACCAGACCCAATCATCTTCTACAAAATAGGGGAAGTGAATGCAATGTCCAAAGTGTTTATTCCGGAGGGCCTTGTATTGAGGTTTGAGTTCAAAACTTTCATCTATTAGTTGTGTGTGGTAGAGGTCCATCAATTTGGAGTCACCAAATTCCTCAATATTGGCATAAATATAAACCTTGACATCTTCAACATGCAATACCCCATGCAGAATACTAGAAAATGCACCTAAAGGATCAACTTCTAGAGATTTATAGGGATGTTTCTTGAATTTTGGGTGCAGCCTATCAGTGATCTTAACAACCATTAGAGTAGCCATCTTACAAGAAATTCAGAGAGAGATTTTCAAGATGGAAGTACCTTTTTACGCTTTGGGGTTCAAAATGGGAGCCGGAATAAATCGTCGGTTGAATTCAATTTTGTAGTTGATCTTTGAGTGATTTGTAGAAGCTTAGATGCAGAGCTCTTCTTTTCTTCTTCTCAAATGCAAATGTGCAAATAATAAGTGATTGAACCCTTTTATCCTTGTGCAAACCCTAATTTGCCTTTGTAATAAATGCACAACATAAGTTATTCGGTTGCCCTATTTTAAGAGAGATCTTCTCGAGTCATTGTACTGATCTTAGAATCATTTTTAGTGAGGATTAACAATGTATCTTCCTTGCTTCAATCATGCCATGGGTCCACAGATCAAAATATTTCAATTCTGAATCATACCGGATCTGTCTATAAGAATCCTACTTTACTGGAGTGTTGTCAGAACCGGATTAACTTGAGCGGTTAGACTCTTGCAAAACTTCATGCAGATCTTTCATATTTTTACTGAAGGTTATGTAGATGTTTTTCTAAGAACCCTTTGATCCGCAGCTTTCCATGTGCCAGATTTAGGCACTAATTGACTGGCTGGGGGAATTTGTTTTTCTCATTGACTCCCCCTGAGCCATAGCTCACCTTTTTAGTTTTCGGAAGGAATATCAGCACCGGATTCCAGTGCGGATCCATCCCCAATATTTTATGTACTCTTCTTCATCCAAATCTTGCTCATCTCCTTTTGAACTTCATTCACATTCACTTTACCTTTGCCCTTATCTTATTTTTGATTAAGTTGCACTGGACTTTTTCTATCCTGATTTCTACTTCTGCAAAATTTGGCAATATGACCGAATCTATTACAATTGTAGCAGACAACATTTATTGTCTTATTTGATTGATATCTTCTTGATCTGCATTGATTAGCCATATGTCCAATTCTATTGCATGCAAAGCATCTGCCATTGAATGAATTGTTTATTTGCATATTTCTACATTCAAGAGATTTGTGACCATACTTTTTGCAGTTAAAACATTGTCCGAAGAAGGATGGATTGGTCTGATTCATTTTCCTTCTGCACCGAGTTGCCTTATGACTGAAATTGTTGCAATTGAAGTAGTATCCATTGAAGGATGGATATCTTTGAGCATTTGGTTGCCTTACCGGAGGTCTTCTAGGCCCGTTTCTTTGATTTCCTGATCCAAAGTTCTTCTAACTGGATTCAGAGCTTTCACCTTTCTCATATCCCAAGCCACGCTTATCATCTACCCTCTTTTAACTTTCAAGAAGAACTTCAAGTTGAGCTGAGCTTATCTTGAACTTCTCTTTGTATTCATTTGTTGTTTGAAGATTTTATTTAAGAGTGTCTATCTAATTCTCAAGTTGTTCTTCATTGTCTCTAGCTTCTTCAAGATCTAATTCAAGATGCTTAATTATTCTGTCCATTTTGTGGCAGTCCTCTGTTTTCTCCTTGAGAGATTGTTTTAGATTATCTTCAATTTTCCTCTTTTCTTCAATTTCTTAAGTGAATCTCATAACCCCTGATTCCATTTCATGCCTTACCATAATGACTTCTTTTGACAGCTTCTCACATAGCTTGTTTTTCTCTTCCAGATCTTCATTAGTATAATTGGCTTCACTCTGAATTGCTAATTTTTGAAGTAGTTCCTTTCTATTTTTCACAGAGATACTAAGTTTTTCTTTAAGCTCATTTATGAAATCATCAGCTTGTTTGAGTCTTTCTCTCAAATTATTGACTTCAAAGTGAGATTGTTCAAAATCATCAAGAGTAGACTGAAGTTGTTCCTTCATACCATAAATATCCATTGAGATTCCCAGATCTTCCTCAAGCTGTTAGGCTTTGTTTAGAGGAACTTAGCTCTGATACCAATTGTCAGAAACAAGGTAGATAACTGGGGGGGGGTGAATCAGTTATCACAAATTTCTTTAACTTCCTTCCTTTTAATAGTTAGTGCAACATCAAAACATATAAGTATATGATCATAAGAATAGAAATAGAATCAACACACATAACACAAGGATTTTTACGTGGAAAACCCTGTTAAGGGAAAAACCACGGGGTGACTAACCCAAGATTGTATTCTCTGTTAAAAGAATAAAAGAGTACAAAATGGCACTTGCCAATTAGGGCCCACTGCCCGAGCACACTGCTCACAAGAGACACATTGCCTACGAGAGACTCGTTGTCTACAGAACTTACAAAAGGTAATCAGGTGTTTGAATTGATGAGAAGCATCCACACATGCTAGAATTTAGTTACGGTTAGGCACAATACATTGATTTGATGCACTTCATTCTTCCTCTATTTTAGTGTTGCTGCTCTGTCACATATCAAACTTGAAATGTTGTTTTCACACTTATCCCTGCTTTTCTTCACACTCTTATTTTTCACACACACACACCTACATACTGAAATCTATCTAGTATATATATCCGCATCGAGGATTTCATCAACTTTCTAGTCGGCAATAGGAACACTCAAGATATTTACAAATTACTGATCTGTCGACTGAATCCATGCTTGATTTGTGATGCGTATCAAAAACATGGGCATAGAAGTCTTTAACCATGTCGGCCAACAATGTATAATCCCCAAACTGCTTGATCAACACTTTTTACTCATCTGGATTGAAGTCTGATGCTCTACCGGTCAGTTCTTTCTCTGTCTACTCTGTATGTCTGGAACCCGACACTCAAATTTTCGTATTTTTTCATGCTTTCTCATCAGAGGCTAAATCTCTAGAATATAGTAGTCATGATACTCCTCTTGACTTATCCAAGTCCGCAACTTGCTGAGTTACACCATCTGAGAGATCCGGACCTAATTGTCAGACCTTGTTGCATACTTTGTTCTTGTTCACCGGACCAAAGCAATCTTCAATTTGACTTCCGGTATAGGTATACTATGTACTACGGATGTGTGGATGGACTTTGTTGCCATCAATGACAACACTCATGAAGCCACACAGTGTCTCTTGCCATCATAAGTTTGGTCACAAGGCTACTCAGTGTAGTAGTAGAATGAATTAGAATGTTTCATCATTCTCTGGTCAATCTTTCAATTGCAAGAAAATTGGTCATAGATCAAATCAATGCAGAAGTCTGGTAAGGAATGGTTTTAACAATGCAATGAATACTCAATCCTTCAATGGAAAGTGTTTTGTGTGCAATAGATTTGGGCATATAGATAACCAATGCAAAACAAGAATAGATCCAATCAATAGAAGGAATCAGGGACAGAGAAATGTGGTATGCTATAATGGCAATAAGTTTGGACATATTGCAAGATTCTGTAGAAGCAAGAATGAGAAAAGAGACTATCCTACATAGAAGAGGAAAACATAGCAAAGAGAAGATAAAGGTAAAAATAAGATTGATCCAGTGGAAATCAAGAAGGAAATGAGCAAGGTCTGGATTAAGAAGGATGTTAATGAGGTCAGGGATGCATCCGCACCAGTCTCTGGTGCAGATACTTCCTCTGGGAAGTAATTGGGAGCTCTGGCTTAAGGGGAGCTATATTGAAAATCCAAATCCCCTAGCCAAATAATTAGTGCTGGGATCCAACACGAAGATATGATGAAAAGCTTTTTATGATAGATCTTTTGAAAGAAAATTTGGTAGAAAAGGATCAAATGTGAAGCATTGCAAAGCAATCTTGATTAACTAGGCTTCATAGAGAAGTGTTTGATAGCTTTTTGAAGGACTGCATTTATGATGATCAGGTTAAGGCAATCAAAGGTTAAAAGGCTCAGATTCAAAAGGTTAGTCACTTTACATTTAAACTGTCAAGTGTCTAAGAAGAACTCAAGCAAAATTCTAAGCAACTACATCGATTTCCAAAGCAATTCAAAGCAAGCCAAATCGATCTCAAGCGAAGAAAACTCTAATTTGGAAAAAGAGGTATTTTTCATTTGAAACCCTACTATAAATTTGCTTAAGTCTTTGTGGAAATGGAAACACCACAAGTGGTTAATATAACTGAGAGACCGAGACCAAAATTCAAGAAACGCCCTTTCAAGTCAACAGAGGTCGACCCAAATGGTGCGTTTTCATAAATACCGTTTGGAGTGATGTATGCAGAAGATGTTAGGGCTTACATTCATTGTGCCCTATAAGAGTTTGGTGATAATAGGTTTTCTGATTTATATGTGAAGCACTTGAGCTGTGAAAATTTTGATTTGAAGGAAGAATATAAGGCATTGGAAGTGAAGAAATTCATTCAGTATATAGACTTCCAACATTCGCAGAGGATGAATGGGTCTGTTATGTTCTTAACAGGATCCACGATGAGTTCATGTGGCTGGAGAGACCATTCATGATCACAAAGGAGGCAATAAGAGTTGTGACTAGATTAAGCTCCACCAATACAATACTAATATTAAAATATGTAAAGAATGAAACAGTGATAGCGGCCACCAGAGCCAAATTTGACAAAAGGGCATTGACAATCAATGATATTGAAGACCATGCTATAAGGTTTGCATCCATGGTGTTAGGTTACAAAATCTACTTCACAAATTAAGAGAATTCTATCTCCGGTACTGCTATATACACTGCCTATGAGATGATTAAGGAGAATGCAAACTATGATCTTTGTGAACTGCTCTGGTAACAGCTGATGGAGAATCTTAAGAAGACAAAGGAGCAAAAATGTCCATTCAAATTTGGTACTCTAATTCTTTGCCTATTCTTCTATTTCATGCAAGAGCTACCAATGATAAAGAGATTGATTTAAACAAGCAATAAACCTGTTGCAGTACAAATTAGAAATCATTTAAATAGTATAGGAAGTTATGATGCACAAACTACAACCATATGGGGCTATTTCAAGAACTTCCAAAGGATAATGCAATATAGGGAAAGAATCCCTAAGACAAATGTTAAAAAATATAAAGATGACATTTGCTTTATTGTGAATAAAGATTAATGCATGATGGAGGCAGTTGAGCCTAAAACAGTGTGGATTATGCCAATGGGATATGAAGTTGTAGCAGATGTTCTAGATGGATATGCAATGCTCGTGTTGAGAAAACCTAAGGACCCCTTTGAAAAAAGATTTGGAACCTATGAGGAATTGTCTGTAAAAGTTCATGTTGACTTGAGAATGCCAAAGATCTAGAAGAAGGTAAGGAAAAGAGCAGAAGAATATGCCCAAAGCAAGGGCTTTACAATAGAACAAATCTCAGAAGCCAGAGCAAAGGCACAAGTAGAAAGGGAAGCAAGATAAAAGAAGGAAAATGAACCAGTTAAGGCTCTGAATGAGCCTGAGAAGAAACCAGAGATTCCCACTGCGACAAAAAGAAGAACTAGAGGTTCTACCTCTACTGAGACTACAACTGCTTCTACCGGTCCCACACCTTCTGCACGTGTGTAATCCCCTGCAACAAGACACAAGAGAAAGAAAACAAAGGCCAAAAGGATGCATGTCAGCATAGAGGTTGAAAAGGAGGAAACTAAATCAGATGAAGAGGTTAAGAAAATGAAAGTCAAAACAACTAAAGCCTCCAGTAGTAAGCCAGATAAACCCTCTGACAACAAAAGAAGAAAGAAAGAGAAGAAGGTAGAGTCTATAAAAGAATAGGCTACAATAAGCTTGGAGGAAGTCTTGAAGGCCATTACAGTTGATGGCAATCTGAAACCTATTGCCCAATTGTATGATGACTATAATGATGCAGATAAATACATTATTGAGATTGTTGTTATAGAATACTTGAACACATACAATAAGGCTCTCATTGAGATAAGTGTTGATCTCCTAGACAGCCTGAGTAGTATAATGTATACAAGGAAAGAAATTGCTATGGCAAAGGACATTGAACTCAAAGAGCATACACTGATAAAGTTATGTTTGGAGATCACCCCTGAAGATAAGGTAAAAATATCCAAAGTACTTAACAAAGAGTTTAGAACAAAGAAGAGGATGAACACTCTCATGTCAAATGACATTGAGAAAGTAGTCAAGGAGACTGAAGAAGTTACTTTGAAAGTGTTGAAGGAATTTCATCTCCCAACCATCTGTGACAATGAAGAAACAAGTGTTGGAGATGGCATAGTTACTCCAGAAGTCAACATGGACCAAGGGTTAGATAAGAATGATGAAGAGCTAGAGGAGAAAGAAGATCCATCCCCTACCACTGATGGTCTAGATACAGCTGACAAGGACCAAATTGAGACAAGTCTTCATCCAAAAAAACAAATTGATGACCAAACAGATAAGGAGAAGACTGATGGGCAAAACAAAGTTGATAATCAAGAAGAGGTACCAGCCGAGAAGAGTCATGCACCGGATCAAAACATTGATCAATATGAGGACATGAATCTGGAACCTCCGGAGCATAATCAAGAAGAAGCAGTATTTGATGAAAGGGCAAGAGACACTGGTACATTACAGGATCCTATAGATTCTGCCAAAATTTTTTTGGAAAAAGAGACACAAGTTTTAGGTAAGCTTGAGTTTCTATAAGGACCAATAAACTTGGCTTCAATGTCTCCTTTGCAGAAATTCAAACTAGTATCAATTGTGCAAGCTGAGGCTCAGGAAGAGATATTGAAAACACATATACAAGTCAATGAGCTCATTAATGTAGCATCTGATGTGTTGAAGAAGTCGATGCTTGCATACTAGAAAGATACATCATTATCATCAACTGATCAACTTAAAGGTATGATAAAATCAATCAACACTCATTTTGAATCTTTTAAAAAGTCTGTAGAAACAAAAGTAAGGAAAGAGTTTGATGAGAAGAGATTAACTGAGTTGAAGACCATGTTGATCAATGATAAAATTTTATTAGATAATGGAATAAAAAGTATACAGAGTGTCATTAAAGAAGCTTGTGATTTGTACAAATTTTGTTTATCATGGTCAGATGCCACAAAGGAGTTAAAAGAAAAGATCAAGGATCTAGAACTGCAACTGACAAATATCTTTGAGTCATTTGATTCAACAATTGAGTCAGTAAGTAGCAAAGAGATACATGTTATCAATATTCATAATGACTTAAGTAATCTAATGAAAAATAGAATGTGTCAGTTGAGAGGACTTTAATAAGTCCTAAGATAGACTCAATGTCAAATATTGCAGCAAAAGCACTACAGGTAAGTGCACTAATTGACACACCCTCTAATATACAAAAGATAGAGAAATTAGTTTTCCTAATGAATGGCAATATTCAAATTTTGGACAATACAAAGAAGAGTTGGGATGGAGAGTTGGCTCAAATCAAGATCATTTTCAATGACATCCTACAACCTACAACAAATTAAGTTGAAGATTGCACCTATACATACGAGGAATAATATGACAATTTTGAAAGTTTGACTCAATTTGGTATTTGTACATACACCTTTGCCATTGATCGCAAAGGGGGAGAAGAATATTTAGTGAAAAATGGCCAAACATATCAAGGAAAGAAGAAAAATAGGGTGTATATAGTAAGGGGGAGCAAACAAGCATTTTTCACTAAGTGTTGCCATCAATGCCAAAGGGGGAGATTTTTGGCAATATAGTCAAGAGATATTGCCTATAGAATGTTGTCATTGATGGCAACAAGGTTTGGTAAAGGTCCGAAAGACTAACTTAGTCAAAATGGCTAAGTATGGGCAAGCTACAGAGTGACAAAGATTGGGTTAGTATGCCTCCGCAGTTGAAGATCATTATATGTGGATTAGGTATGTTGTTCATAGATATTGGGTGATCACATGTTCCAGTGTTCAAGTTTTGACTTCCTCCGAAAGTCATATGGTGAAATGTCTAAGTCAGGGTGAACAAAGGTAAGACAGGAACAATGCACAGTACCAAATTAAAGGGTTTGCATTCCTCCGCTGTTACATATTTTGTCTTTCAATTTTGAGGCAACAAAGATTCTTATTATGACTACCTAAATCCAGAGTTTTGAAGTTCCTTTGATCACTTTCTACAAGTTGTTCTTTATCAGCTTACAGTCTGACAATGTTTCACAGTGCTTGAGTGACAGTTCAGAGATCCGCATTTGTCTGTAGTTGAATACTATGTTATGCGGTTCTAAAGGTATGACAAGTGAGCTATAATGGATATTGGATATGATTTTTAGAGTCTCATATGGTTCGCATTGGAAGTTATGATGTGACAATTGAACTGGTCGAGTGTGTACTTAAGGGATAATTCGACAAACATGTTAAATCTATATGCAGTGAAGATATATTGTTTGAACAATCAATCTAAGTGGTTGAATGATTGGTCCCGACCTATATGAAGACTATTGTATGTTTGTTTAGGTCTGCATTCTTGTTTGTGCACAAGATCGAGCCGACGAGGTATAACATTGGTATACACATTTCATGTTTGGCTTGTTGACCTAATCGTGAGATAAATCTTGTTACGGATATATACACTCGATGGATTTCGATGTTGGAGTACAAATAAGTGTGAATATAGTGCGAATTTGATGTGTGCATGATTTAATGTAGTTTGCAGAGTAGAAAAGGACAATAAGGGCAGAAAACAGAGTATATGTAGCAGAGCAGAAAAGTAGGGTATAAATAATGAAGACCTTTGAATTTGTGTATTGAGCTTTTAATGGAACTATACTCCAACATGTGGTAGATGAATTCGTAACAATTCACCACTGGTAGTGAGCCAATTTTCTTCCCTATTCTACCCTTCTTTCTTTGTGGACAGTGAGTCCACCTGTAGTGAGCATTTCTTTGGGTAGTGAGCCCCATGGCAGTGAGCCTTATGTAATCTAGTATTGTTATCATAATATATTGTGAGCTAACACTCACTGTGGTTTTTTCCTTTTAGGTTTTCCACATAAAAATCATGGTGTCTATGTGTTATGTCTTTATGGTTGTTGTTCTCATGTTTATTCTGCTTTCATATTATTAATTTTGGTAATTGGATTAATGAACATGTTAAGAAGTGGTTTTGTGGAATAATGATTCACCCCCCCTCTCAATATTCCTTTGTATTCAACAGAATCTACCCTAAATGTTTTAAGATCATACAAAATGTACTCATAATCTTCAGGGTAACCTCTGCATGTTTACTAATGATGCACTTGCTTATGAGTATGTTTATGGATTATGAAGCTTTGGAGTTTTCAATTCATAACCATACCCATAAGTCATATACTCTACCCTGACCTGAACTATGGACATTTGAGCAACTATTTTTATTTAACTGATGATTTAATTTGTTTCATGCTGCCAAAAGTATGAAGTTGCTTATAAAGGATTGTATATTTATTCTATTTAAAATATTTCCAATGCTAGCCTTGTACTATGTTACTTATGTACTAAACAAACTTATAGTATTGTTACTATGTTTCAACATGATGAATACTTCCAATACTATATTTTGTTATGTCATAACCACTAATTATTTGGTTGCTTTGATATTATGAAATCTATTTTTTTATTGTGAAATGAACTTCTAACATCTGTGTCTTCTATATGTAGGGCGACTCTGTTGGGAGAATATGTTTAGCCAAAGTATACTCCATTATTCATTCTGAAAGATAATGGTATACAACCTCTTAAGGCATCCATAGCAATGAGTAATTTTTATTAAAACTATTATGGATTACTATTTGTGTGGCCAAAATTGACTCATTGACACAGTCTTACACTACTATTCAAAAATTACCCTTGGCTTGATACGCATCGACCTCTTTTTATGCAGTCAAACATATATGTTTCAATAATATTTTCATAGCATATATGTTATTCAGAAGGGTTTTCTAATTACTCAAAATGTAGCAACTAGTTCACTACCAAACCATTAACTCTTATACAAAATATTATCTATATATTTAAACATATATGTGTATATATATAAATCTAAATGGTTTTGTATATATGCACATATATGTGTAAATATATATAGATACTGAGCTTTGTATTATGAAAACATCCAATACCAAATGAAATTATTTACTCAAATCAAATCAAACATAAATAAAATTTGCCTATGATGTCAATAGCCTCAAGATAGTTTTGGTATTGAAATGATTCAACCCGATTTTGGATATTCATCAAATGATTTAAGAAGTAAAAGAGCAGTTACTACGTTGAACCAAATTCCCATTACAAATTAAAAACTAGAGCATAGTTTATTTAGAGGTCCTGAGCTATAAATTTTGCCAATTTATAAAGTAAGAGATTGGAGATTATTCCCAAACGCCCATTTCATTGCATGAATCCAAACCAGTGGTGACCATGAAGGAAATGCATACCTATTCATGACCTCTTTCTTTTGCTTCATTCCTGATCTACCTCTTTTTCTTGCACACCTTGCCTCTCTTCCTCTCTCCTTCCTTTCTCTTCTTCTTCCTACCCAAAAAATGCTCCAAATCTAATTGCATTCTCTAGTTTAACTCGACATTGGTAATAATGCAATCACAAAACCAAAGAAGCAAAACATCTACAAATACAATACAACAAGGTGTGACCAAGTCAAAAAAATTCAAGCACGACAAACCAACAAAAGGCATTGTGTTTTTAATTATTCTAAGGTAAGACAGTGGTATGTGCATGGACAAGCTCGTGGCTCATGGTACAAAATGTTGATTCTTCTCGATTTGCGATCTCCCTAATGATACTCTCCCTCTTCAACTGGGAGTGGGATATTCTTTAACTTGCGTTCACCTCATTTCCAACAACAAGGTAGTTAGTCCAGCAAAATATATCAAAATTTTTTAAGTTGATAATGATTTCCACAAAAACAGTCATAGCATTACTAAATAAGTTTTAGCATCACAAAAATTGATGAAACTTTATAATCCATTAACATTTTTTAACATGTCATCCATGTTGGAAACAAGGCAGATAACTGAGAGGGAGGGTGAATCAGCTATCTTAAAACTTTTCTTACTTTCACTTTCTTAACTTTCAGTGCTATATCAAAACATGAAAGCATAAGCAACCATAAGAACTAAAATGAAATTAACACACATAAAACAAGGATTTTTGCGTGGAAACCCTGTTAAGGGAAAAACCATGAGGTGACTAACCCAAGATTGTATTCTCTATTAAAAGAATAGAAGAGTACAAAATGGCACTTGCTAGTTAGGGCTCACTGCCTGAGCATACTGCTCACAAGAGGCTCACTGCCTACGAGAGACTTATAGATGATACCAATGTGTTTAAACTGATGAACAACATCTACATGTGCAAAAATTTAGTTATGGTTAGGCTCAGTATACTGATCTAGCACTTTTCATTCTTCTTCTGCTTAGTATCACTTTTTTGTCACATTCTGAGCTTGGATTACTATCTCCTCACTTTTCTTTGCTTTTCTTCGCACTTCTACCAATCATACCATCGTTGTTACACCTTCACAAGATTGAATCCATCAGGTATATATATCTGTATCAAGGATTTCCAACAACTTTCTAGTTCGCAACAAAAACACTTAGGATATTTGCAAGTTACTGTTCTGTCAGCTAAATCCATACTTGATTGATGATGCACCTCAAAAACTTAGGCATAGAAGTCATTAATCATGTTGGCCAACAATGTATAATGCCACAAATTGCTTGATCAACAAATTTTACACATCCGGATTGAAGTCTGATACTTTGTCGATTAGTTCTTCCTTTGTTTGCTCTACCTGACTGGGACCCAGCACTCAGATGCTCATATCTTTTCATGCTTTATCACCGAAGGCTAGATCTCTGGAATACAATAGTCATGATGCCCTTCTTGGCTTTTCTGAGTCCGTAACTTACTGAGTTACACCATATGAGAGATCCAGACCTGATTATCAGACCATATTACATACTCTATTCTTGTCCACCAGACCAAAACAATCTTCAATCTAACTTCCAGTATAGGCATATTATGTACTGCAGATGTGTGGGATAGACTTTGTTGCCATTAATGATAACACTTATGAAGCCACACAATGTCTCTTGCCAACAATCTCCCCCTTTGGCATTGATGATAACACTTAGTGAAAAATGGCTAAGTGTCGCAGTAACTCCCCCTTTGCTTGTGCTTTGTTTCTTTACACTGCTTTACCAGAGCTCCCCCTTTGTTGGATTCATCTTTTTCACTACTCTTCACTCCCCCTTTGACATCAATGGCAAATGGTAGAATCCGCATACCAAAATTGTGCAAAAACTATTATATACATGGCCGCATATGTATATACAAATCATATGTTATACTTACATGTACTTAAGTATATCCACAAAAGTTGTCTTCAATTGTACAATCTCTATTTTCTCTTCCTCATTTATGCTACCAGAGGACTTCCTGAAAGTTCTTTTCTTCGTTTTCCTAATTTCCTCATCTGATTTTGTCTCTTCATCATCCCTTTGGCTCACATATGCTCTTGTGGCCTTGGTCTTCATTCTCTTTTCTCCTTTGTCGGATGGCTTAACTTCTGGTTTGGTAGTCCTTGAACAGACAGGAGTAGAACTCTTGGAAGATCTTATCCGGGAGGAGGCTTCCATCGGAACGCTTTCTTTCTTTACTTCTTGTCTCTCTTTTTATGTCTTCTTTATTTTCTCTCTATTGGCATCTACTGCCTCCTTTGATATGCCAAGCCTTTTGGCAAGTTCTTCAATTTCCTTTCTTACTTTTCTTTTTGTCTCAGGCTGCCTTAATTCAATATGAATTTTTATGTTTAGCTCATCAAAGGTGCCAAACATTTTTGCTTCAGTGTCTTTGGGTTGGCTCAGCAAGTGTTGAACATGTACTTCCAATATGTTGTCATCAACGTCATATCCCATGGACATTATCCATACAGCTCTTGGCTCAACTACCTCCATTAGGCATTGATCTGTGTCAACCATGAAGCAAACTGTGTCTTTGTATTTCTTAACTATTGACTTTGGTATTCTTTCTCTGGCATGCATCATGCTTTGGAAACTCTTGAAGTAGCCCCAGAGAGATACATTTTGGGCTTGAGCATCACCAAGTCCATACATGTAATCTCTGATTTGAATTGCAACAAGTTTCACTTTGCCAAACCCAACCCTTTGACCCAGGTAGCTCATTCATATAGTAGAAAAATAGACACAATATTAGACTACCATATTTGAAAGAGCTTTTCTTATCTTTCTTGATCTTTTACAAATTTTCCATCAGTTGATTCAATAGAAGCTCACACAGATCATAATCTACATTTTCCTTCAGCATCTGATATGCAACATAGATTGTTGTACCGGACACAGAATTTTCCCTACTTGAGTGGTAGATTTTGTAACTAGTTATCATTTATGCAAACTTGACATCTGGATCCATGATGTCATCTATAGTCATTGCTCTCTTATCATATTTTGATCCGGTGGCTTTAGTTACCATTTGGTTCTTTATAGATTTGAGTTCAGGCACCCCAATAGTTGAATGTAGTTTGGTCACAGCCTTGATGGCATCTTTGGTTATCTTGAATGTGCTCATTAGCCACATAAAGTTATCATGCATCCTACTCAGAACATACCAAACCCATTCGTCTTCTGTAAAGGATGGGAAATGTATGCAATGTTCAAAGTGCTTGTCCTTTAGAGTCTTGAATTCATATTTGAGGTCAAAATTCTCATCTATTAATTGTTTGTGATAGATATCAATCAATTTTGAGTCTCCAAAATCTTTGATGTTTGCATGAATATAAACCCTAATATCTTCTACATGCAGAACACCATGTGGAATACTGGAAAACGCACCCAAGGGATCAACTTCTAGAGACTTGTAAGGGTGTTTCTTGAATTTTAGTCTTGGCCTTTCAAAGATATTGACAACCATCAGAGTAGCCATTCTAATTGACAAAATTTGAAGAGATTTTGTAGAAAGAAATACCTTTTTGTCCCTTAGGGTTTGTTGTAATTGCCGGATCAAATTTTTGATTGACTACTTGAATGTTCTGCAGGATCTCTTCTTAGAGCTCTTCTCTCTTCTTTGTTTTGAATGCAAAGTGTGATAAATGGCGAATGAAGACCCTTTATCCTTCCGCAAAACCTAATTTGTCATTATAATAAATGCACAACCTTTTAAGTCATCTGGTTACCCTATTTCTCAAGCGAGCTTTTCATAAATCATCTTGCGGATCTTCAACCTAGTATCTTAATGAGTTGATAACACATATCTGCCTTATAAACTTGCCTCTAGATTCGCAGATCAGAATATTGTATTTTTAGATCATACTGGATCAATTTGTATTGCTCTGTTAACACTGGATGGTTGCCAGAACCGGATCTACTTAAGTGGTCATAAACCTTTTGAATCTTCATGCGGACCTCTCACATTTTGACTGAAAGCTCTTTGGAGGATTCTCTGGGAACCCTTTAATCTGCAACATCATATGTTTACTCAATGTGCCAAATTTAGGCACTTACAACCTGGTTGGGGGAATTTTGATCTTCTTTTGCTGCTCCCCTTGAGCCAGAGCTCACCCTTTTAATTTTTGGAAGGATTATCAGCACCAGATTCTGGTGCGGACCCATCACTAATGTTTATCACATTCTTCTTTATGCAAATCTTGTTCATCTCCCTCTGAACCTCATCTGCATTCACTTTACCTTTGCCTTTGTCTTGTTTCTGATCATGTTTCACTGGACCTTTTCCATTTTGATTTTTACTCCTGCAGAATCTGGCTATATGAACGGATCCATTGCAATTGTAACACACAACATTTCTTTGCTTATTTGAATGATATCCTCTTGATCTACACTCATTAGCCATATGTCCAATTCTATTGCATGCAAAGCATCTACCATTGAAAGAGTTCATTTGCATATTTTTGCATTCATGAGATTTGTGACCATACCTTTTGCAACTAAAACATTGATCGAAGAAGGATGGATTGTTCTGATTCATTCTATTCCTACACTGAGTTGCTTTATGACCGAATTTGTTGCAATTGAAGTAGTGTCCATTGAAAGATGGATATCTTTGAGCATTTGGTTGCCTTATCAGAGGTCTTCTAGGCCTATTTCTTTGACTTCCCAATCCAAAGTTCTTTTGACTAGATCCAAAGCTTTCACCTTTCTCATATCCGTTCAAAATAGATTAAAAACAAAGAGAGACATTCACTCTCAAATAAATGTCCAAGGAAAAGCTACATTAATATTATTTGTCAATTTTTAGCAGTTAGATAAGATAATTTAACACAATGATAAAATATCATTGACACAAGAAACATCCCATTCCTTTTAGCCTCTATTGGGAATAAACATATGATCTATTTTAGTTCCTAAAAATTTGAGGGATGATGTGCTAGTTGTACAACCCATGATATAGGATTGTTGTGCCCATATGTAAGTGTTATTTGCTAGCCGAGGAAATGGTGCAATAAATGCCCACATCTGGAGTATGTAGCTACCTTTTCACAACTGCCAATATTTCACTATTTAGTTAGTGTCTAATTTAAGGGTGAATCATCAAATGGTATATATCAGTCACATATATAAATATAATCATAGTCACACAACGTGGGGCTTTTTGCATGTATTCCACCATATGCATGTTTGCACTTCTATTTTTCTGCATGTTAAAACTCCTACTTTTCTGCACACTCAGAAATAACAACACTGCATGTAGCTTTGTGCATGCATTCAATTTGTCTTTCTGCTATTCATCGTCATAGTTCTAATAATATCTGCATGCAAAAAATCCATCTATTACTTAATTTTATCCATCATCATCGCCATGCAAAAATCTGACTTTATAATATCCATGTATTCTCTGAAACCATCAAATTTATCACAGTGAGTCTTGAAACCATTAATCGGATGGATATTTTGACATGGATATTTTGCATCTACTAAATATCCATATCCATGTCAAATATCCATATCTCCTATTTGGTCGTCAATTTTATAGCAACAATTTACAAGGCCGTCATCTGGATGGATATCTAGTCATGGAAATTTCACACTCATCAAATATTCATATCCTTGTCTAAATATCTGTATCCCTATGACATCAATCAATCTCATCCCATGGAAATATTTTAAAGTCTGTTGACGTCATCTAGATATTGGTCATATGGATTTGTTGATGCCATTCGAATATTGGTCACATGGATATGCTGTTGTCATCCATATATTGGTCACATGGATTTGCTGACATCATCTAGAAATTGGTCACATGGATCTTTTGACATCATCCATATATCCATATCCATGTCCTGATACAAACTTTGCTATATGGATATTTTACATCGAACTTTTATACACGGATATAAAGTTAATATTCATACTCATCCAAATATCCATATCTATCGATACTTTGACATCTAGATATTTTACACTGATTTGCGACTGGATATTTTACACTTTGCCTAATATCCATACCTGAATGTCTGTATCCTTATCCATGCCTGAATGTCCATATACCAAGCAAGGATATCCGGATCTTTTGTATATGATCATTTTTGCAATGGATATTTTGAATATCCTAATTTTCAAAGGCAATTTGGATCCCGATAACGCTTCCCTTTGCTTCTATGCACTTCTCCTTTAAAATCCAACTTTGACATCAATGACATTATATCAACAATATTCCCCTTTGTCATTAATGGCAACACTCATGCATAATCTGATCTCAGTGTTGCTCTATTTCTTCTGCCATAGTGTTGCTCCCCCATACTCTTTTTCTCCCCTTTTGTCATCAATGGCAAAGGGAGGTAAACAACCTCCCTTCTAACAGTCAACTGCTATTGTCTGAAATGCTTCTTTTCACCATGTCACATGAACTTGTGACATCCAAACTACCACCTATCTACCTACTCCCCCTGAGAGGTAGTCACCGTCCAAAACAGGGATGAAAAATATGACTTGATATGCTCTCCCTGGATAGTTTCCACAACTGCATTTCTACTCGTGAGAAGAAGGATCAATAACTCCTAGTTTATGCTTAATATTTTGAAAAGTATCTTTGGCAAGTGGCTTTGTGAAAATATCAGCAATTTGATCTTGTGTGCTGACATACTCCATCTTGACTTCCTAATCTACAACTCTTTCCCTCAAGAAATAGTATTTAATGGAAATGTGTTTTGTTCTTGAGTGCATCAAAAGATTCTTTGAGATATTGATTGCACTGGTATTATAACAAAGAATGGAAATGGGATCATTAAACTCTACCTTAATATCCCTGAGTGTCTGCTTCATCCATAAGACTTGTGTACAACATGAAACAACAACAACATATTCTACCTCAGCAGTGGACAATGTGACTGAATCTAGCTTCTTGTTGAGCCAAGATACTAACCTATCACCAAGGAAGAAAGCTCCACCACTGGTGCTTCTCCTGTCATCTGTACTTCCTACCCAATCAACATTTGTAAATGTAGTCAAAGTAAAATCATCATTTCTAGGGTACCATAATCCATTTCCATAGTACCTTTTAGCTATCTAAAGATTCTCTTCACTGCTTGAACATGAGATTCCTTTAGAGTAGCTTGGAATCTAGCCACCATGCATACTGCTTGCATGATATCATGCCTGGATGCAGTTAGGTACAACAAACTACCTATCATAGACCTATATACAGTCTGATCTATATCAGCTGATTCATTATTCTTGCTCAACTTGCATCCTATCATCATGGGGGTACTTACAAGCTTACAGTCTTCCATCTTGAACTTATTGAGCATTTCCTTTGCATACTTGGTTTGTGATATAAATATACCTTGTTCTAATTGTGATATTTGTAAACCAAGAAAGAAAGAAAGTTCTCCAAGCATGAACATTTCAAACTCTTTCTACATTTGATCTACATATTCCTTGCTCATCTTATCATCACTTCCACCAAAAATGATGTCATCAGTATATATAACAACAATCAACATGTGCTCACCTTCTGATTTGAAGTATAAGTTACTATCTACGCATCCTTTTATGAATCCTTGTTGCTAGAGGTAACTATCCAACTTAGAATACTAAGCCCTAGGGGCCTATTTCAGACCATATAAAGCCTTTTTTAGACTGCACACATAATCTTTTTTCTTTGACAGTTGAAACCCTTTAGGTTGCTCAATATAGACCTCTTCATTAAGGTTCTCATTTAAGAATGTAGATTTAACATCCATTTGGTAAACCTTGAAGTTCTTATAAATAGAGAATGCCAAAAACATCCTAATGGCTTCCAATCTTGCTACAGGTGCAAATGTTTCTTCAAAATCTATGCCTTTGACCTGTGCATATCCTTTACACACTAATCATGCCTTGTTCCTCACGACTTCTCCATCCTCATTCAGCTTGTTTTTAAACACCCACTTTGTACCTATACCATTCTTATCTGCAAGTCGTGGAACCAATTCCCACGTCTGATTTTTCTCAATCTGATTGAGTTCCTCTTCCATTGTATTGATCCATCCTTCATCCTCACCAACATCATTAAATGTTTTAGGTTCAACCTTAAAGCGTAAAGAGAAATTTACTTGTTCATTTGTCCTAGCAAGTTTCCTTCTTATTTGCACGCCTTCATTTTTATCATCGATTATTTGCTATTTTGGATGATTTCTCTACACATATCTGGCGGGATTCTTTAGGTTCTTCTTCAGCAGTCACATCTTCTTCTATTATATCTGATTCTTCTGAGCAGCTATCTTTGTTATGAGATAGATTTGGTTGGAAAGTTCATCTACCCTGACTTAGTTGCTTTCCACAATTTTATGTTATCACTTGTTGTAGCACTTATATGCTTTGGATCTGCTAGAATATCCCAGAAAAATGCCTTCATTACATCTAGAATCAAAACTTCCAAGGCCATCTTCATCTCTTTTAATGTAGCATTTGCTACCAAACACCTGAAAATATTTGACTGTCATGGATCTGCCATGCCATAATTTGTACGTCTTATCATTGTTTACCCTTAGCTGCACTTTGTTCAAAGTATACACTTATGTGTGTATTACTTCTCTCCAATAAAAATCAAGTAATTTTGGCTCAATTAGTGTTGTTCTTTCCGTTTATTTTACCATTCTATTTTTCCTTTCCACAACGCCATTCTGTTGCAGAGTTCTAGGTGCATAATATTGTCTTTTTATGCTGTGCTTTTAACAATATTCCACAAACTCGTTGGAGGTGAATTCTCCACCTCTGTCTGATCTTAGGCATTTGATTGCCAGACCACTCTCCTTCTCAACCAAAACCTAAAAACCTTAAATCTCTCAAAGGCTTTTGATTTATCCTTTAGAAAGGTTACCCATGTCATTCGTGAGAAATCATCAACCAATAACATGAAAATATCTCACCTTTTAGTCCTTGTGTCCTGGTTGGACCACATAGATCAATATGAACTAACTCCTAGAGTCTTGAAGTAGAGTATTCTTTTGTTTTGTAGCTTGACCTTGTTTGCTTCCCAGCTGACATTCCTTACAAATTGTATTTGTTGGCTTGGTGATATTAGGCATGTGCCTAACTGCATTTTTTGAACTTACCTCCACAAGGTTGTCAAAATTGATACGTCCTAGTCTTCTGTGCCACAACCAACTTTAATAAATCTATCTCATCAAACAACTTTTACCTTGAATCTCCTTGAGATTGTAGAGATTACTTTTTGTTTTGCTTGCCTCAGCAACCAACTTACAAGAACTTGCTTTCCTAATCTCACAACCTTTTGCATTAAAGGTCAGATTGTATCCATTGTCACACATCTAACTTACACTCAACAAATTATGCTTCAGTCTTTCCACATAGTAGACATTGTGAATCTTGGCTTTTCCATAAATACTCAGTGTTCCTTTACCATGGATCTTCTTAGTTTTGTTGTCACCAAACTTAATCGAGCCTCTATCCAATTCTTGCAAAGTTATAAACTTACTTTTGTCTCCTGTCATGCGACTGGAATAACCATTGTCTATCACCCATGGATTCTATCTCTTAGCATGAAATGTCATCTATACTATCAGAGATGCTTCTTTCTTCTGATCATCCTTCTTCTTCTTCCAGACTTTCTTAGTTTCCTTCTCTTTATTCACAAGAGAATTTGATGCATTATCCTCCTTAGGAGGAACATTCTCCTTTCTTTCTTATTTGTTAGTTTTTACAAAGTTTGTTCTACAAAATTTTGCAATATGACCAAAGTTATTGCATTTATAACAAGCTACTCTAAAATCTCCTAGAGGTGCAATAGAATTTTTGCTAATAAAATTAGTTATTCTCCTAGGAACAATTCTACAACTAACAACCCTATGACCATATTGATTACATGAATAACAATAGCCATAAAAGGATTGAGGAAACCTGATCATGCTAGAATATCTTGCTGGAGGGGGACCTTTGAATATTTTCTCCTTCAAATCTTTGACTTTTATGAAGCCATCATCTTCCTTCTCCTGCTTCTTCTCTTTAGTCTTTATAAGAGGATCACTAGACTTTGAATGTTGACCTTCTTCAAATCCTAAACCAGCGATGCTCTTTGGAAATATCTGACTACTTATCATTTCTTCAAGCATGCCACTGCTCTTTACAAATTTCAAACTTAGGTCAATCTTATCCTTGGCCTTTTCTAATTCTTTTCTTAGAGATACCACTTCAAATTCTAGTTTCAAACATTCCTTTGATTTAGTTTTCAATTCAGATTTAGTAACTTCTTCTATTCTCTTAGCTTCTTCCACTTGTGTCTTCAAATCAACAATTAGCTCTTCTGATTCAACAAGCTTCTTAGACACTATATCTTCTTGATGTTGCAGCTTTAGTTTAGAGTTTTTCTTCCTAAGTTTCTCAATCTCTTCTAAAGCACATACCAACTCTCATTCTAGATCTACTTCTGCTTCTTCATTCTCAAAATCTTCCAGATTAGTATTGTTCTAATCTATATCAATAGTCTCCACTATCATGAATAGGTATTCATTTTCTTCAGCCTGAGAAACACCTTCATTGTTATCTTTTGAGATGGGGCTATCTTCAAATGAATTATTGTCACCTTCTATGTAAAGACTCTTCTTGTTCTTCTAAAAAATCTTCTTCTTTGGATAGTACTGCTTGTTACTTTTCTTACTAGTTATCAAATTCATCATTTTTATCTTTTCCTTCAAAAGGACATTTAGCAACTAAGTGACCAACCTTTCCACAATTAAACACTTAAAGGGTAGCTTACCTCTATACTTCCTAGACCCTCTCTTCAATCTTCTTACAAAATTGACCTCTTCTTCATCTGTCTCAGATTCAGGCTCTACATTCTTTGGCTTCTTTGATGCTTTAAATGCATCTTCTTTCTTTGAAGTATCAGTAACACCTATCCTCATTTCATAGGCAATAAAAATACCATGTAGCTCGTCAACAATTATCTTATCAATCTCTTTTGCTTCTTCTATAACAGAGACTTTAGAATCATACTTAGAAGGTAAAGATCTAAGAATCTTCTGAACAATCACTGTCTCTTTTATTTCTTCATCTAGTCCAATCATGGCATTCACAACTCCATCAACTTTAAGCAGGTAATCAGTAATCTTTTCTCCCTCTCTCATTTTCAGGCTTTCAAATCTTCCTTTCAAGGTCTATAGCTTGGCTTGTTTCACCTTTCTATCTCCTTCATATATGTTCTGAAGCTTATCCCAAATTTATTTTGACAAACTTGCATTGCATTAATTTCACAAATTTAGAGTTATCTAAACCACATAGAATTCCATTCTTAGCCTTAGCATTATTCTCACATTCCTTCTTACCCTCCAGGTCTATTGGAGAAGTATAACCATCCTTAACAGATTGCCATATATCATACCCTATTGAAGTTAGGTAGGCTTCCATTTGTATACTTTAGAATGCATAATTCATTCCATCAAACAATGGTGCTTTGTTTGAGTGAGATCCTTCTTGACTGGCCATGTGTTCAATCTCCCAAATCAACCTTTAGCTACTATGCTTCTCCAAGGAACTTAGCTCTAATACCAATTGTTAGGACACAAGCAATCTATTGAGAGGGAGGGTGAATCGATAGATCAATAAAAATTCAAACTTCAAACATCTAGTATGCAAATCAAATTAACTTTTAATGCACTAACATCAACAATGAGAAAGAATGCACACATGAACAACAGATACACATGGAAAACCTAATATGGGAAAAAAACATGGTGAGAAAATGTTGCTAGGATCTACCATCCTAATCCAGCCTCACAAATGAAACCATCGATTACAATATTTAAGAGCACCAACTCTAAGGAATCACAAAATCCCTGATTTAAGAGCACCTATTGTAAGGAGACTACAATCCCCTGATATGAGCACCCACTCAGTTCACAGGAGGCACTAAACTCACTAAATCTTCACATATACATGTATGCAATCATTTGGTTCTTTATCAACCTTAATTGCACCTTTCAATTCATACACACTCTTCTCCTCTCACGCTACTCACCAAAATTTGCTTTGCACTTCAACTCTACTTATGCCTGTATCAATCCATCTCTACAACACAGTTACTAAATTCTGTGTACAATCGCTACTATTTATATGTGGCTATCTCTACATATACTCGCACATTTGTGCACACTACAATTTTTTTTGCATTTCTGCTTTTTACATGTATTCCACCATCTGCATGTCCACACTTTAGTTTTTCTGCATGTTAAAAAATCCTGCTTTTCTACATGCTTAGAAATAATAACATTGCATGTAGCTTTGCGCATGCATTCAATCTACCTTTCTGTTGTTCATCGTCATAGTTCTAATAATATCTGCATGCAAAAAATCCATCTATTACTTGATTTTATCCATCATCATCACCATGCAAAAATCTGACTTTACAATATCCATATTCTCTGAAACCATCAAATTTATCATAGTGAATCTCAAAACCATCAACCGGATGGATAATTTGACATGGATATTTCGCATCTGCCAAATATCCATAGATCCATGTCAAATATCCATATCCCCTATTTTGCCGTCAATTTTATTGCAACAGTTTACAAGGCCATCATTTGGATGGATATCTAGTCATGGACATTTCACACTCATCAAATATCCATATCCTTGTCTAAATATTCATATCCCTATGACATTAGTCAATCTTGTCCCATGGAAACATTCTAAGGTCTGGTGACATCATCTGGATATTGGTCATATGGATCTGCTGACGTCATCCGAATATTGGTCACATGGATCTGTTGATGTCATCCAAATATTGGTCACATGGATCTGCTGATGTCATACAGATATTGGTCACATGGATCTGCTGACGTCATACGGATATTGGTCACATGGATATGCTAACATCATCTAGATATCCATATCCATATCCTGATACAAACTTTGTCATATGGATATTTTACGTGCCAAACTTTTATACATGGATATTAAGTTAATATCCATACTCATCCAAATATCCATATCTATCCATACTTTGACATCTAGATATTTTACTCTGATTTGTGACTGAATATTTTACACTTTGCCTAATATCCATACCTGAATGTCTGTATCCTTATCCATGCATGAATGTCCATATCCCAAGTAAGGATATCTAGATCTTT
Source organism: Cunninghamia lanceolata (assembly GCA_027924645.1). Taxonomy (NCBI): domain Eukaryota; kingdom Viridiplantae; phylum Streptophyta; class Pinopsida; order Cupressales; family Cupressaceae; genus Cunninghamia; species Cunninghamia lanceolata. Next base: position 167,526 of record BSBN01000326.1, on the reverse strand, counting down.
TGTATATGATCATTTTCGCAATGGATATTTTGAATATCCTAATTTCAAAGGTGATTTGGATCCTGATAACACTTTCCTTTACTTCTATGCACTTCTCCTTTAAAATCCAACTTTGACATCAATGATAATATATCGACACATAAATGCATACACACTTAGAAAATGACGGTGGAGTCAGAGGCCCCACCAACCAAGCAATGACACACCATATTTTAGACCAATCATCCAATGGCACTACTACCTATCCTGACCAATGTATATTTTTACTTCTAGCAACACTTATTGTTGATGAGGTTAAATAGTTTGATCTGAAAGAGTGGAATCAATCAAAGATATGAATTAAATGACATATAATATCTTCTCACAACAATCTAAGAATTTATAGGAATAATTACCCAAAAAGAATGTAATTTTCCACATAATTACATATGATTGCACAAAATAGCCCCACCAATTGAGTAGTGGTAGTCAACTTTTCAACCAACTGGCCAATAGTGTTATCGCCTGCCCTGACCAATATACGTTTTTACATCTAGCATCGATTGCCATTAATGAGGTTAAATAGTTTGATTTGATGAAGCGGGATTAATAAAAGATATGAATTAAATGACATCTATGATCTTCTCAGAATAGTCACAAAATGATGACATTGACCAATGACAGGTCAACTTTTTGGTCAACGGTGATGTCATTATCTTGACCAGTGTCCACTTTTACTTTGAGCATCACATGTTGATGTGGTTAAATAACATATAATATATGAATTAAGTGATATCTAAGATCTTCTCAAAATGTAATCACATGTGATTAATAAATGCATATAGCATCCTATATTATGTATAAAATCACAGATTTATTTTCAAGTAGTATAGTAATTAAAATTGCTTGTGTCACATTAATCGAATACCATTATAGGTAGACAAGTGGAAAATTCTAAGAGTCTCATAAATACTTGCCTAATTTGACACTCAAGTGAGCCTTGGTGAACACTCAACAGATATAAATGCATAAGCCCATTTAATTTTACATTTACCTCACAGTAGCCCATAAGACACTGTAATTTTACTATTATGGTTTGTAGCATTTATGTAAGAATAGACTTTAAAAATAAGTTTGAACAACCTCAAAATTTTAAAACCTAAAGTATTCCTGTAGCAGCTAGGATAAGAAATGGCTATAAGGAGTCATGCCATTTATCACTAAAACTAAGCAGAGAAGGTAAATCAATTTGTGTTTGAATTTTTCATAAAAAAGTCAAGTTCGGTAATTATTTTTAATGATAATCTAAAATATCATTTTATTTATAATAGTATATTTGGACTACCTTTTTGGGGCTACGTAGAATGTTCTCTATTGATAGTGATGGGAATGAATATTTACAATCCTTTCTCGACTATGATATATTATGTTAAGAGTTAGTAGTTTTGGCTTTTGCCAAAGAGTTGTACTACTATAGATGGTTAGTTGAGTTTGACATATTAGACCTCATATGGGATAAACTTAGAATTGAAATTGATGTGTGGATGTGGTGGTGTAATGTGAGTGACAATGATAGTTAGAAAGAGTTGATAAAATTAATCCTCCTTTGGCCTCATTGTTACCCTCATTTAGTGCTATATTGTGTGTATACTTCAAAATTCAATAGGATGTTAATTACTAACATTGTGGGTGAAAATGTTCTTGAATATGTCACACAAAGGTTCCTAGTCAACTCGCTCATTTTGGATTATAGTGAAGAATTTGTTGGACATCACATAATTCACACACAAGAAAGATTTTGGAGGACAAGGGCAAGGATGAACTATTCTTGAAGTTTAATAAAAAACCTTTGCCTATTTTGAAAATTTACCTGTACCTTGTTTTGATTATCTTTCCTGTAGCATGTTTTGAATGAAAATGATAAACTATTATAGGTTTCAAAGATGCTTGTAGCACCGTATCTTGTTTTTAATTTTTTACAACAAATATAAACAATGAGCAGAGGGTGTAATGTGTTATGATATTATCTGACAAATATAAACAATGAGTAGAGGGTGTAGCTTCTTTTGATATTTTGTGACAAATGTAAATAACAAGTTGAGGGTTATTACTAGCATTTCTATTATACCTTCTTTTTGATAGTTAATAATATATATGTATTTTATTGTTATCCTTGAAAGCAATATGGTTAGTTTTATATCATGTTGCTTCAAATTATTCAATAATTTTGTGACAAATGTAAATGCCCATTTGGTGTTCTTTTATTGTATCATTTAAAATCACAAATACATTTCAAGATTTATAATACTAACTCTATTCCAAGAATATCTTAAACATATGTCCAATTTATATTTGTGACATGTAGAGATTATAATCCAAAGAGAAATACAAATTTGACTTTATACAACTTTCTCAAACGCCTTGTCCACAACAAAAACTTAGCTTCAAAACTTGGGTTGGATGATAAATTTTGTTAATCGGTGAGGTGATGGATGAGACCTTCCTTCAAGCTGGTGATAACCCATGTCTTCTATGTATCCTACCATCCTATGGATAATCTTCACTATATCTATATTTGATTGGGTTTCTTGCCAGCTTGGCATAGGTGTCCAAATGATTGAAGGGTACCACTTCAGGAAATTTCACTAGATACCCTTCTCCTTCATACCCCTTATATATTATCTTTCCCTTGTAATAACTAGCTAAAAAATTGGATAACCTAAAGGCTTCTTTCTTTTCAATCTAGTTGTGAGCTCATCCCATTGATCCTTACAATGATCTCTACTATTTACGATATGTAGTAACATTCCTTCAACTATCTCAACCACTTTATTTTTGGAGGCCTACAACATCTCCATGACTTCTATATTAGTCATAAATCTATATAGATTATGCAACACTTCTCTTACCAGATTATGCTCCCCTCTTATCATAATTTTTGCATCTCTCTCTCCATGTTGGCATACCTCTTTTTCTCCAACTCTCTTTCTATTTGTCCTTGGACAAAAGATACAATTGCTCTTAACTAGACATCTCCTACGTATGGATTGGGATTCTAGTCTTTATCACTAGATAAAATAAAATAATGCAAATACAACTTGTATAATAGTTTTTTTTTCCATCTCAACTTCACTTCCTAAATAAGATTCATAGAATGCTATAGTTGTATTTAGGTTTTTTGATGGTCCTTCAATCACCTTTTCTACCTGTAGCTTGTAAAATTGTTCCTATAGCCATAATTCATGCACTCTCATAGGGGACCTACATTGTAGCATTTTAGTGGCAAGCATTGAAACTAATTAAATTTTATCCCTTAAAACCATGTTTTCCGCATTCAACTTTTCATGATCAAAATTTTCCTTTCTTAATTGTTGCAATTTTTATTTTTGATTAGTATATGTAATGAACCAATCACATTTTAATTTCTCCAATTTTCTCTCATGTTCCTTTAAAAGACGCGTTTTTTATCGTTTACCTGCATTATAGTAACTTCTAATTTTGTAACTTTATTTCTAAGTGATCTTATCTCATCTTTTTATTTCCTGATCAACTCATGGGCCTGTTCTAATGTGACAAACTAATGTTCGTATCCCAAAATTCAACTAAATCTATAATTTTTTTAATAGATATAAACAAAGTATAAATCATCCATATTAGTGCAAGTATGGTTTCTAATCATATCTTTTTCATGAAGACAAAACACCATAGCACTATTTTAATTAGGAACCTAATTTCTTTTCTAAAAATAGATAATTTCAATATTCAAGCTAAATTCATTCAATATGCACAAATTACTTAAGTACATAAATTATCTTCTAATTAGATTACAACTAATATCAAACCATAATGCCTTTATAATTAGAAAAAGATTATGTATGATTCATTTTTTTCAAAACAAACTTGTCCTTACATGATATATCCAATACAATGAAATCTTAGTATATTTTCAAAATTACATCATAACTATTTCAAGCGTTTCAATTACATACAATATACAATGTACACTTCTTAGTTCCATTGTCTCATTATGTACAAATGTGTCTCTAAGTTCAAGATTGTGGTGTACTATCTTACTGCGTGGAGGGAGAGCATCATCTGAGTGCTTTACCTCCATCCATAGACCGGTGCTCCCCCGTGCACCTTCCTACTGGAAGTGGCACTACCCTTCACGAGGGTAGAAGATAGAGAGATCTACGAAGTGTACCATGCCAACCAAGAACAAAGTGTGAAGTACTGACTCTATCACATGCAATCTGCCATACAACCATAGATATCCTCTAGCTAAGTATGACAACTAACTAACATGCAACCCTATCAGATATTGTGGACCGACAATGCACATATAAAATCATTACTTTGGCCAAAGCATTCAATTATTCTATCACATTCCGATGCGAATATGTGAATCATTGTCCATACACTACTATCTTTGCTTGACTCAACACAAAACATGTCAACTTTCTTGAATAAATAATCTTAAATTACACATAAATAAAAAATTAGATTAATAGGATAACTTATTTGACCAGTTTAGGTTTAACCTGGTCTACAACTACTTTGTTATCATAGGTTGAATATAATGGTTATGTGGAGTGAGTTTTATTGACTCATCTACACTTTTTGTGCACTAACCTGCGTTTACTCAGAGGATCTTTAATCAACTCTAATCAACTTTTACTCACTAAAGTTTTCCCTATGATGATACAAGGTCAAACTCGATAGGTGGTTGAACCAAAGATACTAGGTCCTTACATCACTTAAGAAAAGCTTATATCATACTATCTTCTATGCAGAGCAACATCATAATTTCTTGGTAACATTGCACTTATATCAGAATTTGTACCAACCATAATATTTGACTTCACTATGCACCAAATCTGATCATGCATGGGTTTAAATGATTTAAAATCTAACATACACTTTTAACTTTACTTCAAGAGCAACAACTAAGAAATTTTTTATGTCATTAAATTCAATCCCTTATTTGAGAAATACTAAATGCATTATAACTTAGGGGTTTAAGTTCTCATACAACTCAACTAAGATTATACTAAAATCTGCCTACTATTTTATATCTCCAAAATTTGTGTTTATAAATATATAGATGTGTAGACATAATAAACAGTATGTATACACATATATTTTTATATATTTTATCCGAATACATGCAAGTAGAACAACTACTATAAAAAATCAGAAACCTACATATTTACAACTCCTCTCATATATTGATGAAGTATCAAATAGGTGCTCTAAATGACAGACAAACTATCCTTACAAGACTACAAGTGAAACTATTTTACATGCCTTTAAAATTATACAAACTATACTCATAATCTCAGGGTAACTACTAAATGTTTATTGACGATGTAATCACTTAATATATATTAAGCCAAAAACCCCAACACTAATCTAAACTAGAACATAGCTTGCCTTAAGAATTTGGCACGAAGTTTTTACCACCCTCTGCCTCTTTCCCTTCGCTGCCTTCTTGTTGTCTCTCAAAAACTACCACTCATAATTTCTCCCTATTTTGTGGGATCTCAACGCCCTTATTTTACCCTAGTTTTCTTCACGTTCTTCATGCATCCGTGCCTCCATTATTGACCACTGCCAGGCCATTAGAAAGAGTATGAGTTTCTTCAAAGATATGGGCAAGACTGGCGGCCATTTTGGGCCAACTCACTGTAGTCCCCAAGATCTCAAGACGTTGTTCAAACCCATGCAAAAATTCTCACGCCCTTTTTAAAAACAAAGGCATGAGTTTATTTAATTTAAAAATAGAATCATTCATGCATGTATCGAACTCACTTTGTGTTTATAAAATTCAAACCAATGTAATTTATTTGCATCACCCGATAAAATGCAAAAACTCCTTACCTTTTAAAGAGAGAGAGAGATAGAGTTGACTCCTAAATTTGATGCCAAAGAATAGTCAAGGAAAAAATACTATTCCATTTAATGCAAATGAAACCAGGGGATGACATGGGCAACACGATGTTAGCAATGACATAGTCCTCAAATAATTGAAGTTACAACACTACCTGAATGCAATTTGGCGAGCCATGGCTAAATCATGGACTAACAAACATAGTTTTAAAAACAAAAGACATAACATTTCTAGTTATTCTAATGCGGTTTGTGCAGGTAGTAGTTCTTGGCTCATGGTATAAATCATTGGATTACCTCAATCTACCATCCACTCCTTGATGATATTCTCCCTCTTCAACCGGGAAGGGGAAACATTCTTATCTTGCATTCACCTCATCTGCAATAACAACGTAGTTAGTCTAAAAACATAAATAAATAAGCATCTAATCATTAAATCAATATTTTCTACCCAAAAGACAAGCTCCTTGATAACTAACACGGATGGTTGCATCGGCTCAAGAGTCTGACTGCAGGCTGTCTATGGCATGTTCCTAACGGGCTGCCTGGCCTTAGATCTACCCACTTTTAGGCGCCTTGCTATTGATAGGGGTTGGTAGCTGTTTTGAGTGGGGGGATCCATATTTTCTGTGTAGGGAGCACTAGTAGAATTTTGCAAATAAATAACTACGTAACTAAAACTTCTAGTCATGACAACTAAAAATAATTAAATTCTAGTCATTTTTTGCAACACAACTATAAATGACTAAATAAATGACTAATTTGATCATCATAAGTGACTAATTTGATCATCGGGTAAAAAAAGGAGAAGTGGAAAATAAAGTGGAAATTAATAAAAAAGAAAGTGAAATACTAAGTTTTTTTTGTGCACCAAACAATGAAAAAGAGAATTTTGACTAAGTTTTTTTTTTGCGCCAAACAATGAAAAAATTAATTTTCATTTCCTTTGTGTCTATTGAGCCACGTAACAAGAGGAAGGTTAGGGGTTTTTTAGTTTGTTGGTTGGAAGAAGTCCAAAGATTTTTTGAGGGCATGGCGTAGAACCAACTGTTGGTTGCACCAACATCTATCCACATTGTTGAGAAGATCTGGGATAAAGGCACGTTGAGTTTGCTCTGAAGAAACCTTTCTTTGTTGGCTTTGAATTCATCCACACTGCAGAGATTCACAAGGGTTTGAAGACACATTGCATGCACAAGGAGATTGTCCAAGGTTTTGAGGACAGATCATGCCCACATTGAGATAATATTCAAGGTTTTCTTGGAAGCCTTCATCCTCATATCTTGCCAGGTATACTCTATGCCGTTAGGGTTTTTAGTTTTGTTTGAAGTTTTGAGGAAGAGCTTGCTTGTCTCCTCATGAAGGTTTTATCCTTGTCATAAGCCCAAACTAGGAAGTCAAAGCTCTTATTAGGAAAACAACCACCCTCATAGGTGATACTTTCATATCACAATGCAGATCTTTTGAGAAGATCACAAGCCATGATATGTTTAAGACATGACAGTAGTCTCAATGTTGAAGTGTCAATGGGTTTTACTGGTTATGAGGAGTTTTTCTAGTTATGAATAGCAATATGTATGTCTCTGTAAGGAAAATAATGACGAATAAATGGCAATATGTATGTTTTATTATCTTGATATCACTAATGTCGACCACCATTAAAATTCAACCACGACCTATGGGTGAGAACCACTTCTTTGGCCAATAGGTTTTCGTCCTTAACCATTTACAAACTAGTAGGGGTTTTGTCCTCTAGTTACTAACAATCTGTGAGGTTTTGTCCTCAAATCTTTTCGTTTGAAAACAAATGCTCGAGACAAATCTCATTAGGGTTTGATGTGGGTGTTCAAAAGTAACCTACCATTGCATGTTTTCTTTATCTAAATTATCATGACTATAGCTTCTCTTTCTTTTTATCCATCCTTTTCTACCTAAATAAACAAGCATTTTAGATCTCCCTTATCACCCATTGTCATGTGGCTATAACTGTCCCATGAATCCTTCATGATTGATCTTTCATGACTGTCATTCATATCTGAAGATGGCAGTTTAAAAGTCTTCAAGATAATTGTGCTCTGTCCTTTCATGTCTTATAAATATTGATAACCATGACTATCATATTTCAATGAGGTCAATCTCAATGCAATTACTTGATATCCACTTATTGTAGCTTCAACTATGACTAAGGTCATATTTACCATCATGTATGAGCTAACTATCCTCATAAAATTTTGTCACTATCCATTGGTTATAGTAACTGTCCCTACTTCTTGATTTTCCCTTAGCTTCATGGTACTTGTCCTATTTATTACAGTCATAGAGAGTATCTTTTGCATATGGATTGCCTTTATATCCGTTGACAACGACTATCATCTTTTATGTCTTATAACCATCTTTTATTATCTGCAATCTACCTTTTTATAAATCTTTATACACAATTCATTTCCCTTTGTTAATAGGTCTACCACTATTAAATGCTCAAGGAGACCTTCATGGTGAAAGCCTTTAGCATTTGTAACATGACTGTATTTAATAGAGCATTGTCCTCTTCAAAGCTTTGCTTTCATGTCTTCATGAACCTCTGATAATCCAAGGTATAGCTAAGAGTTGTCCATGTAGCTTGCACTTGACACTATCATGGTGATGAATCATATGCAAACTTCTTATCCTCATTCATAACTGGACTCATTCTAAGTATTCATTGTCTTTTGGCATAAAAAAAGACCTTATCATTTCTATATGATCACTGCCCTTGCACAGTCCTTTTGACACATAGTTTTTCTACTTTATAAACCATTTCTCATGAAAGGCCTATAAGCTTCCATGTTATGCATTTTTGACTATCCTACCCCTACCTTTTGATCGAGTTCATTTCATGGTTTAAGACCACTTTCTCATGCATCCCTACACACTTATTGTGACCTTAACAACTTCATATACCTGTCATCTACATGGTACTATTTCTTTGTTCTTGAATATTGTCACCAAAAACCTCTTGCTTGGCAAATGAAATTAAATCCCTATGTTGCAAGCGATGGTTATATCCTTCAGATTCAATGTTAGTAAACAAAACTTCTAATCTTGTGTTGACTTATTGACTTGAAGCCTTTTACAAAAACCACCATAGTGATGATCTCATTGTACATATCTCTGGCTTTCTCATAGTGAGTGTATGTTACTACTCTTTTACAAACTCTTTCACCTTCATATCACTATGTAGGGATGATCAGCTATCTCCTATCATCTTACACCTTTTAATGGCTTCAAAAAACCAAGAACATCACATATAACTTGTCATGAATTAACAAAGTTCCAAGAAAAGAAAGTGAAAACTACAACCAACATTGTTAATCATGCACTTCAAAGAGATATCCTCTATGCTAGGAACCATACTCCACATTCATATGACTTTAGTTACACATCTTGTATTCATGCACTCAAACTATCCTTTAAAGCTGTCACATGGCATGATGAACTTTAAAGACTGTGATATGCAAATTTTAAGTGACTGTACATTCATGTGACAATTGTCCACCTATACTCTTGATTACAGTCATCATGACTGCCCTTACAAGCCATGATTGTCCTTGTGATTATCCTATCTTCAAATGACATTTCTCCCCATGATCTTTGACTTGCAACTTTTCCTTTATGATATCTATCTTCTTGTTAATGAGACTAATTATCATACCGCACCTTCCATGCAAGATATACCTTAAAAAGATCTACATCCATTATATAGGCCCTTAAATCATTATGTCAGTATATCTTCCAAAGGCTTTAACTTTCTTTTACTAAATTATCTTCTAAGTCATCTAAACCTCTAATCTTTTAGTACTATTGAGGACATTGGCCATGTTCATCGTAATGTCTTTGGGATTCTCTGTCCTTTAAAGAACCATTGTGGACCGTCATCAAAGTTCCTACTCTCTACCTTGTTGGGGTGTTCTTCACAAGTCTGATCTATACTTTGTCTCCTCGAGATTGTGATTTTCCCATTGTCTTGGTGCACAATGTCTTCCACCTCAACTCACTACCATTACAATTCTCAATACCCATATGCATTGTCGAACAAAGTGAAGGTAGGTTTATACAGGGTAGAAAATTTCCTCAATCTATGGTAGTCAAACCCAGAGATGGCCTCATATGAAGATTCTACCCTTTTGATTAGCCTCCCTAACAATGTCCATTATTTGTCCTAGATCTGCCTTTTTGCATGAACTATCTTTGTATGAGGTGATTGTGACTCATTATCTTGTGTCAAGGTGATTGTGTCTTGTGATGGTGACTTAAGGCAACATTTCTTCTATAATTTTTCATTGCTCTTGCAATTGTGAGACTGTCACATGGATTTGTATTGCATTGCCTACCTTCACTGTCAATAACACTTGTATTTCTTGATGATTGTCCTGTAACTTCACATATTTTCCTTTTAATGATAAAACTGGAGCCCTTTGTTCTTTTACTCACACCATTGAAACCTTGTTTGCTATGCTTGTAGCCTTGGGAACCATTGACTACCTTCTCTCATTATCCTTTTGTAGACTATGTTGCATGTCTTGAATTATCTCTTGTGTTGAAAACCATGAAAGGGATTTCATTATCAAAAACCTGTGATAGATTTTATGTGAGGACATAGTAGGCACAATCTATCATGAGTGTGGCAGTGGTCACTGATTGGATATCAAAAGGATATGTCTAGAGCAATAGTGATAATCCACAGTCACAACAAAAATAATACTGAGAGAGCAGTCCTCTAGGGACACTGTGATCAAAAGGGAGCAGCATTCACTCATGAATGCAGTCACAGTCAAATGCATTAGAACAACCAAGGGATGAAGGAAAGGGTATGAAGTTCTAAGGAGAAGTCATAATAATAGATAGTCTAGGCATGAAACAATGATAAGCCTTGGAATGCACAGTGAAAGAGCTTGAGGCAGTCAACATGTGATGCCTTGAGCGTAATGTGTGATATCTTAAAGATTCAAGGTGGAGGAGTATATTGTTGTACCTTTGATTCATGATATTGGTGGAGAAAAATATGATCATCCCAAATGTGCTCACATATAAGATGCAGGCTCTTCTACAAGAACCCATGCTTAAAACATTCATATTGACTACCATGACTTGAGAAAAGGCTTTCCCACATCACCATTGGCATAACTTGAAGAGCTTGCGGGAGAGAAGGTGACTCAACATGCTTTTCCCGCATCACCACGAGGCCCAACAACAAACCATGTGGTGTTGTGATGGAGGCATACAATGACATTTTATAAAGTGTAGAAGTTTTTCCGAAGGCTTTGGTGATCCGAAGTGGAACTTGCAACTACAATATTTGATAAAAATCCACTTCCAAATATGCTTTTAATGGATGCTCGTATCTTCATCCAAAGCTCTAATTCATACACAAGCAGGAAGGACGCTTTCAAAGGTTGAGGAGTATTTTAGAAGATAAATATGTTTCTTTGTGTGCAAAAAAATTGGTGGCAATTTGGTCGGTTGGTTATTTAAGCTCCATCTATATCATGTTTAATATGTTATTTTATTCTTCCTAATAAGTTTTTACCAGACACTTATGCTTGACATTTCTTCATCTCTCTTTTCAAGGGTTCCCAAAATGGTAAGAATAATAATGGAAGTGAGACGAGGAACTTGACAAAAGAGAAAGTGAAACAATTGAATGAACTTATTGGTTACAATGAGCATACAGAGAGTCCCTTCTTTCCAAGTCAAGGAAAACTGAATGTAATTCATACTCTTCTTGAGGTTCACATGCAGCACAATGCTTCAAAGTTGATATTTGATGGGCACAACCTTACCGAACTATCTTGTGAAGGACTTCATTGCTCTGTTAAACCGTACCCATATACTAATTTTTTTTTATCTAAAGCTGGAATCTTACCAGCTAGGATCTCCTGAGGGGCTCCTTGTTGAGGTTGTATTGGGTTTTACAATTTTGTTTTTTGAAACTACCTTGTAATTTTTGTTTATGAAATGATTGTTAATTTATCTTGTAATTCATCCACCAATTGTGAAAAGTGAGGTTGTCTTTCTTTGCTTGCAGAGTGCAACTAAAGAAGAGTCACTCAATGCAACATTTTCATATATGCCTTTTGATAGGCAGGTAGATTGGAGCTTATCTACCAAATCTTCCCCTTGTTACATGACTGTATGTTTTCACTACCCTAGGCTTCTTAATGATTATAGATTTGTTATTCTAATGTTTGCTGTCAACCATAGCGAAAATTTCCTTTGACATAATTCTATCTGTAACATTCTTATGTATCAATATTTGAAGGTTGCTATTGACCGGATTACAAACTTTTTTGAAAGTAGTAGTGTTGTTAGTCAAATTGTTGCATTGGAGATGACAACTGTTATACAAGTTAGCCCATTAGATTTTACCTTAATCTATATGTATGGAAAATGAAGGTTAGCCCATTAGATTAGAGTTTACGATACGGTTAGGATATGTTCCAGAGTGCTTCATTAATTCAAATATTTTGAGGGCATCCATGCAAAATCCATTTTGTGCATATCCTGCAATCATTGTATTCCAAGAGATGACATCTCTTTGAGCCATTCCATCAAACAGTTCATGTGCCTTATCTATACTTCCACATTTTGTATACATGTCTATTCAACAAAAATCTCCCTTCAATTATGTTATGATGGATGTCCATACCATGTTCCAAAGCTCCCATTTTGGCACAGGCAGGGAGTATGCTGGTAAAGGTTGTCAAATTTGGCTTTACACCTAGTAATTGCATTTGCTTGAAAGTTTCTAAAGCCTTTTCAACAAATCCATTTTGTGCATATCCTGCAACCATTGCATTCCATGAGATGACATCTCTTTGAGGCATTCTACCAAACAATTCACATGCCTTTACAATGCTTCCACATTTTGCATACATGTCTACCAGGGCAGTTGAAACTACAATATCTGACAAAATTCCTTTATCCATTACTTTTTGATGGATGTCCATACTTGGTTCCAATGCTCCCATTTTGGCGCAAGAAGGAAGGATGCTGGCAAAGGTTGTGGAATTTGGCTTTACACCTGCCAATTGTATTTGCTTGAAAGTTTGTAAAGCCTTTCCAACAAATCCTTTTTGTGCATATCTAGCAATAATTGCAATCCAAGAGATGACATCTATTTGAGGCATTCTATCCAACTGTAATATCTGAAAAAAATCCCCCATCCATTATGCTTTGATGGATGCTCATTCCCTATTCCAAAGCTTCTAGTTTGGAACAGGTAGGGAGGGTGTTGGCAAAGGTTGTGCAGTCTTTCTTTACACCTGCCAATTGCATTTGATTGAAAGTTTCTAGAGCTTTTCAAAAAATTCAATTTGTGTGTATCCTGCAATCATTGTAGTCCATGAGACCACATTTTTTTTAGGCATTCTATCAAACAATTCATGTGCCTTGTCCATGGTTCCACATTTTGCATACATGTCTACCAGGGCAGTTGCAACTACATCTGACAAAATTCCTCTATCCTTCATGCTTTGATGGATGTCCATACCTTGTTCCAAAGCTTCCATTTTGGCATAGGTAGGGAGGATGTTGGTAAAGGTTGTGGAGTCTAGCTTTACACCTGCCAATTGCATTTGCTTGAAAGTTTCTAAAGTCTTCTCAAAAAGTTCAATTTGTGCATATCCTGCAATCATTGCAGTCCATAAGACCACATTTCTTTGAGGCATTTTATCAAACAGTTCACGTGCTTTGTCTATGTTTCCACATTTTGCATTCATGTCTACCAGGGCAGTTGCCCCTACAACATTTGAGAAAATTTCTATATCCTTTATGTTTTGATGGAAGAAATCATAAGCACTGTATTGATATCTTGCAGAATTTTGTATTGATACCTCTATTTTCTTACAATTGTATGATGCTATATAATTTTTTTTTATAAAATATTAAGGGGTTTATAAAAGGATAATAGAGGATCATCAAAAGGGTATCAAAATAGTGTGTGGTATCTATTCAGGTCCATCAAATCTTAAGAAGACCTCTCTGTGAACTATGTTACTTGGTCTGCATAACTTTAACCCTTGTCAGACTTATGAAAGCTTATCCTACTCCTGTGCAAATATTTGTAAAGATCCCACTAAGGTTTGTAGAAAGATCATTCAAAGGCCAGTTATATTGTCAATGCACAGTGAACAATGACATATTTACTTCATTTTCTTCTAACATTGACTGTTGTCCATGAGGCCACCTTGGAAGATGTTGGCTATCCTATAGAGATTGTTGGCAAGTGAGTTAGATATCATGTTAATGGCTCCAAGATAATGAAGGTAAGATGATTGGTGATAAAGAAACATGTATATCTATTTCTTTAAACTTGTTCCAAGCTATATCTATGCATCTTAAACTTTGACTAGCTGAGTAATTTCCCATTGTTTAGGTCTATCTAGATCCTAAGGAGAGTAATAACACAGAATACAAGTTGGAAACCTTTACTGGGGTTTACAGAAAATTTTGTGGGAAGAATGTCATTTTTGAGCACCCTTTGTCAGAGGCTAGTTAAATTATACATTTAAAGTCTACTCTCCTTTGTTGGATGGTATTTAATTGATGTTGAGCTTATTTTTTGATTAGGGTATGTATCAAAATATTGTTTGGTTGGTATTAGAAATTTTTCTGATCAAACATTTCAGGCTGTGAAGTATCAATGATTCTTGTTAAATCATTCTTATTGTCCTATTCTCTTCAGATGAGTTAAATTTTGTTTAGTTAAAAATAGCCTTGCTATACACTTAAATGAATTTGAGAAGCATTTTTCACTTATTCATATTTTTATCATTGTTTTATATGGTGAATGGCTAATAGAAGTTAATTTTGGGGATCTGGTTAAGAAATTCATTGGTACTGAAAACTATTTCAGGCCTATGTTGAACACTCTGTTTAAGGCATTTGTTGACAAGGCTATAGTTTTTTAATTGATTTATCTTTCTATTGTGTTTGGACTTCCTTTTGTAAACTTGCAATATACAATGCACTTTTATTCTTTCTGAATTGAGACTAATAATAATTTGTTGGCTGTATTGAGGCACAACTTCATTCGTGGCAGGAAAGGCAGCATCCTGTTGCTCATATCAGATGGCACGTTGCATATAAAGGAGGAAAGATTCTAGGGTTATTGTTGGCTGCATTGAAGGAGAGAGCTTCATATATGGGACACGATCAACAATCAGTCGTGAAGACTCAAAGAGCATAAATGAGAGAGCTTCATAAAGGAGAGAGCTTCATATATGAGATGTCACGAAGACAATCATGAAGACTCAAGGAGCATAAATGACAGTGAGCAAGAGATAAAGTACATAGTTCATGCCATAGACAAAGTGAGATGAGTCTTAAGCTATTGTGATCAAGGGTGGTGTGTTAGTTTCTGAGAAAGGAAGGGCAGTTGGCAATGCATAAAGATCAATGAGGAAGATTACAATCATAAGGTGACGATGTTAGCATTTCATTAAGACTTTGGAAGCAACTAGTAGACAAATTTATAGAAGTCTTAAATAGAAAAAAGGACAACTACTAATAATGCTATTATTACAAGGCATATATTCTGCATGGCAGTATAGTTGCAGGAATATGATAGTTTCATAAACCTATGACAGTCTACAAATGAAAGTCTAAATTTTGTATACTTATGGGTGACTGTTCTATAACAGAGAGATAATGAGTGCATAGAGGTAAGATGTTCATGGTGAGTGGCAATGGTCAATGGTTCTCAGGGATATAGGCATAGTAAGCATGGTTTTAGTGGCATGAGCAAAGGAATAGAGGACTACAACGTTAGCATTAAAAGGCAAGTATATGAAAGTTGCAAGACAATCATCTAGAAAGCAAGTATGCACAGTTCAGTCACCACAATGAGTGAAGACCAAGGACATTAAATATGACTACCTACCAAGTGTCCAATGTAATAGAGGCAGGGTAAGTGAACGATTTAGACTCATAAAGAGGCTTTTGAAGATGCATTGAAGGAAGAGTTTGATTCCATGCCCTAAGAGGACATGATATCTTCAAAATCAATAAAAACATGTCCCATAAGCAGTGCTGATGACAGTAGAAGACACAAGAATACAATGATGTTTCATTAAGGAAGCCTAATCTAGTCCATGTTTCACATTATGATTTTATCACAGACCTGACTACATATGACAATGTATTTCGTTTGGTTGCAATCAAGGACAAGTGCTAGACTGATGGGGTGGATTAGATGACCTGTGGTAGCAGTTAGGCTGGTTGAGAATCAGTTACTAACAATTCACTTTTTGACAAAGCATTGTAAACTTGAACAAGTTTCTTTTTTATCATTTCTATGCATTGTAACTTAGATTTTCAGTCTTGTGACTAAAAATAACATTGTAATACTCTATTTCTAAGCATTTTTCAAGCAAGATAGATATTTTAGACTTGTGCAAGTTGTAAGAACACCTTTCTTTTAATAAAGTTCAGCGATTTTTCCTTCTCAATGGCTATCTTATTATGTGTAATTGATGATTGATGTGTGTTTTTGTGTTTTATGTTTAAATCCTCAAATATCAGTCAATTAAAATGACTAAATATGCTACTAATTGATGCCAATTAATAATTAAATTGACTAAATATACTACCAATTGACAAAAAATAGTGAATAAATATGACTAAATATATGACTAATTGACGGCAAAATAATGATTAAAATGACTAAATTAACGACTAAATATACTACCAAATCGATCAATCAAAACAACCAATAAATGACTAAAAATGGTTGTCATCAATTTGGTCACGCTATAAATGACTGGAAATAAACTACTAATGGTCACATGACCATGTTTAGTCATTTATAAGTAGTTTTTAGTAGTTTTTTTAATCATGTATTATTGTTTTTGTATTAACAGAGTTCTCATTTGGGAGTTTTTGCTGCAATTTGTGGGTGACAGTTTGGTGAATGATCTTGCTAGTGGGGTTAGCATTTTAGAGTGACTCTCAGTAGGGTTTGGGTCATGTTTGGATGTTGGTGTGGATCTCATGTGTGATAGGAGGGTTTTCTGTCCTTGGGGAGATATTTTTAGGTTTGACCCTAGGCTAGGGTTAGAGCTTTTTGAGGTTTTTTTGAGATATGGGGTCCCCAAAAGGGGTTAGGGAGACCTCTAAAATTTCTTTTTGAGATTCTTTCAATGGAGGAAACCCTTCTTCCTCAAATCATGAACTACGATTAATTTCTTGGCCAATACCATGGCTGATGTGGTTAATGCAAAACATGAGTTAAAAGTGTCGAAGGTCAATGGCTGCCTAGACAAGAATAAGGACCATCATGTCCTTGTTATTCAGTTGGAGTCAGTAGCTGATGATGTGATCTACCTAGTGAATCACACCCTTATTTGAAAATTCATGGGTACAAGGGTTTCATTTCCTTTTCTTAATTCATGGGCTATACGGACCTGGAATCTTGAGGGAGATATGGAGGTGATTATGGCAACCAAAAACTATTTTTTGTTGTGTTTTCAAGATTGGTGGATAATGTTATGGATTTTGAGGGCAGGCCTTACTTCTATAGCCAGAAAAGACTTTTTATGAAACCTTGGCATGTGGGGTTTAATCTAGTGGAGGAACTTCGCTCAAGGATTCCAATCTGGGTGCACCTTTCAATAGAATTCTAGAGGTAGGATCTCTTGCACATGATTGCTCTGCTTCTCGGTAAGTCAGTTGGACCTTCCCAATAGATGTTGGATCACAAGGTAGTTTTTTATGACCACTTGTGTGTTAAATTGATTTAAATAAACAATTTCCAAATTCTATGGAAATTAGGTTAGGTTCTTTATCATGGATTCAATAGATGGACTATAAAGCCTTACCTTTTTGGTGCCATATCAGTCACGAATATGGGCACCTTCAGAGGAAGTATCCTAAAGTAACCCATTCTTCCCCCTCGAATGATACTTCACCTCCCCTTGTGGTGGACAAGGGGAAAGCTCTGATTTCAAACGGGAAGGGAGATATGGATGGCTTTATTCTAGTCAGGCAACACAATAAGGAGGGAGGGTAGAAAAGGCCTTTAAAGGAGAATCATCAGGATGAGCTATATAATAGGTTTGATTCATTGGAATCCTTTGATGATCAAGATTTAATTACACATCTACCTCAACAAGCTGTTGCAAATGTTATAGGGGATTTGGTTGGTTTAGAGAAGGATGATTGCTTGGACAAGTTTCATGAGGAAAATCCCACTGATAAAATGGAAATAGAACAAGATCGGGCAGTGACAGGTCCTCTTGAACCATTAGGGAATGAGCCAGTGATTAAAGCTTTAGCTCCTTGCTCTTCTCCTTCTCAGACCATGGGGGAGGCCATGGAAGAGGGTAGGTGTAAGAAAGGTAATCAAGTGTTAGGGATTCAACAAAAGATTCTTAAAAAGGGAGCTTCGAAGAAGCCAATGAAGGTGGGTCACAAGAAAGATCAGGAAAAGATGAAGATAATGGGTGAGTCCTTGGTGGAATTAGGTTCATTTAGGCCCATTGATTCCCATTTCTAGAAATGATAGTGCTCTCATTGAATGTAAGGGGTCTGAACAACATCTCTAGGCATAAGGTTGTTCAAGATTTGATCTGGAATCATAACCCAAATATGGTTTTTTTACAAGAGTCAAAGCTCTCAATAGAATGTATGCATAGTTTGGCCTTTAGGCTATGGTAGAGAGGTAAGTTCCAGTGTGTTGGGGCACAAGGTAATGCAAGAGGATTAGCTTGATTTTTGGGATCCCTGTAAGCTTATCCCTCTTTAGTGGATCACCAATAGACATTTGATTTCAGTTGTTTCTTCCAGTATAGAGTCAGGGGAAACTATCCTTTTCACGAATGTGTATGCTCCTACAGATCTTCTTGGTAAGTGTTAAATGTGGACCCACATAAAATATGTGCAGTCTCTAGTTCCTATTTTTCTATGGGTCTTAGCAAGGGATTTCAATGCTATCTTGAGCCTAGAGGAGAAGCAGGGAGGGGTGGCGAGGCTAGATTGTAAAGTATGCTTCCCATAAACTATATCAAGAAATTAAATAAACCATCTCATTAAAAATAATAGAAAAATAGATAAGATACATCTTTCATATATGTAGAAATATCAATTACATCTTACAAATACATGTGCCAAATCTAGGTGTTGGCATAATAATATAATATACAATGATACATCTTTGGCTCTCATGCCATAGTCAACTAAGTACAATAATAAAGCACAAATATTAGAATTATGTAAGAAATGATAATGAATAAAATCACTGTCATCTGCCGCCACTAACCCACATGCTCTTCCGCAAAGCTGAGAGACAAGAACATGGTTCAGGCACTTTTCTACCCAACCACGAAGCATTACGCTTCTCTAGAATCCTTTCTAACATGAAGGATACCCGACCCTGCATGAAGTGCCTAGCAACCTAGAAACAATAGGCAAGAGGGACAACTAGACACAACCTGATGTCTAAATGCATATCTTTCTACTAGAATGTGCAAATATCTCACAAACAGGATGTGGTAGAGAAACATATTAATATAATTTGCTAGACACATACATTCATCTATTTCAATGAAGACATGGCTTTGACAAAAGCACTTATAAGTAACGGTCAAATCCTAAAAAGAGGATCAACCTTCTCTATTAGCCTACACTCAGTACCCTATCCCAGAAGGTAAGCCCAGTCACACATAGAAAAAGATAACTATTTTCTTTACAAAACAATTCAAGTAACACATGCATTTGCCTAATAACAGTTACTAATTACTCTCTTGCAAAAACAACGTGAATACACTTTGAAGAAAGTACAAGATCTATATGATGTATGCATATTATACTTCTAATAATAAGCTTCATGCATGATTTATTTCAAATGCCCATACTATCTATACTCATATTTTTCTAACCATTTCTTGATTTATGCAACAGGGATAAGAGAATTTAGTTATATAATAATAGATGCTAGTATTTGTTTATGACAGAACTTATATAGATATCTATATGTTTGTTATCCTCAAATTTAGCGACACTCAATTTGTGGGATGACCCCTACAAAACTTGTTTGTTTCATTGCTTGCACACTCCAAGCACACAAAATGAGGCAAATCACATTTGCCCTTTTACGTTTTCTCCCAACCTCGGAATGTCCTTCTAAGCGTCAACCTTCATTGGTTCATCAGAATTTGCAAGATAGATCAATTTGAAACTTTCACTTTTGGGAGTTAGGAAAATTTATGTTGATGTAGGGTCGGCATTTTTTGCCACCACTACATCTTAGCATTTTTACCACCTTGTAAGGTCGGTAAATTTTGCCGACCCTGCATGTTTGGTGCAAGAGCATCCTCAGAGTTAGAACACACCTTGGTCAAACTTGGTCAAGGATAGAGTTTGTTTTCTTTTTGTGTCTTGGCATGTAATAAGGCCATTATTAGGCCATGTTTTTCCTCTTGATCCTTTGGATTCTTTAATGTAATCATTGGTGAACAACTTGACATAATGCTCCTAGAAGGTGAACATAAAAAAAACAACCTTATGAGCAATTTTCAAATGTTTTGTAAACAAATATGGTGGTTTGGGAAGTTGAACCATACCATTTGATTATAGAGGCATTAAATAGGCCTGAGGCGTATGGATCCAAGGTTGGTTGATGAGTTTTGTGAAGACAAACAATAAACAATTTCTATTTTCTGCAATTTCTACACTTTTTCCTACTGTTCCCAAGCTATGTATGGCCCTGCACGGACATGTTAGGTCCTAAAACTGGCTGGGCATGAAAGTGTTTGATGTTTACTTCATTTATCCTTTTGGTTTCATTTTATTTCACTGTAAAACAAGAAAGTTATAGGCGTTTTGTTCAAGACTGGTTTTTAATTGTCAAACCCTAGATAGGGTAAACAGTGAGCAATAAAAATGCATGACAGGGGCCTTCCATAGGTGGATCACTCTAAAACCTTGTGGAATGGCTCATTATAGCATAAATTTTGTTCTCTTTATGTTTACAGGAGCAAAGGAGCAATTTGGCATGTGCCAAAAAGCCATGACTGCATGATATCCTCATGTATCAAGCTGTAACAGTGATTTAGTTGAGGAATTTGGGCATTTGGGTGTGGTTTTTGATCCCTGAATGTTTGGGGGTGATTGGGAAGGGCGCCAAGGGTCCCAAAATAACTCATCAAGTCTAAAGTTGATCCCTCATTAAGGGTTTATGTCTTTTCTTGTTGATTGTCCTGTTTTGGCAGAGTTGACAATGTTAAACTAGGTTGGGTGCAGTCCAAGTTGAAGCCTTTTATCTTTGAACAAGTACAAAAACCCTTCATGGTGGATCAGATATGGTGTAATTGGGGTCTCTAAACCTATTTGAAAGATCATAGCAACAATTAGTGTCTTGCTGGCATAATGAACAAGAGGGGATCAAACCTAGAATCCTAATTAGGCCTAACATCGCAGGGGACAGTCAATTTTGGGGGTAGACAGTCTAAAACAACCACATCCCATTCTTCGTATGTGTTGTAAAGCACAAAAGGGTATCCGAAAATGGTGAGACCTTGTGGAGGTCGGGTTTAGAACACTAGTTATGTCTAAAATCACCTTTTTGAAAGGCCATAAGGGAAAGAGGACAATTGTGAAAGAAAGCCCTATGGATAGTGAACTAGGGTTTTGAAAAATGATAGATTGGTTGTCTTTGGTTTAATATAGATGATCCTTACTCATGCTTTGCATCAATGTCTTTTAGTCAAGTTGCATGGGCAGCGAAAATTGTCGACCCTGCATCATAAAGTTAACACAAGTGCCATTAATGCAGCTCGTTAATGGCATTTCGGGGGATTTTTCAAAGTGTTTTCAGTGTTTTTTTATTTTTTATTTTTCTTTCTTGCCTTCATAATCCCTTTGTGCCCTTAAAGATTCCCCAAGTTTGCTAGTGTGTGACTACTAAACGGATTCAATTAGCGAGTCAAGCTAGGGTTTCGTCATTTTTCTATCTTTATCATTGAGTATTCTTCTTCCGTTCCATTTTCTTTTGTTGATCTACATTATGAACATTAGGGTTTTGTTATTTTTGTTTTACTCTAAGCTATTATTTCAATTTGTTTATGTTTCTTTTTAAGAACTAAATTTTGTTTAAATTTATGTTTTGTTCCCGCTGTCTGAGAGACCTAAACCCTAGTGTAGTGTAGAAACCTCTAAAGCCCTTTTCTTTTTCACTATTCGAGTGTTGAATTTGTCTTCTTGTTGTGAGTCCATCAGTGGCTTTCCACCCATTTGGTTGTCTTTGTATTGACCAGTCAATCGACATTATTCACCGTCAATTTAACCTTTGTTCATCCCCATATTTGCCATAGCGGTAAAATCCATTGTTTTGCATTTGTAGTAAAACCAATCAAATGGGGGATTCTTGACGTTTTACTTCTCTTTTCAACATCAGCAAAATTTGCCAACATTGCTTTACTTTGAATTCTACCTCTCGTGTAGGGTCGACGAATTTTGCTGACCTTACACCAAGGTCTTGTGTAAAGGTGTATGCCTATGTAAACTTAGTTTTTTCTTCCCTTGCAAGGGCAGCAAAAATTGCCGACCTTGCATCCTTGCAAAACATTACCCCCGTGTAGGGTCAGTAAATTTTACTAGCCATATACTTTGCCTAGGAAACGAGTTTTATCGGTCTTTTTATATCATATGCAGTATTGGCAAAATTTACCGAACCTACAACACTCGCAAATTTTTACCCACTTGCAAGGTCAGAAAAATTTGCCAACTTTGCACCAACCTTGCAAATCCTTCCACATGCAGAGTTGCTAAATTTAGCGACATTACACCCAAATTTTGCAAAATTTCTCTAACACTAGGAAATTTTCTCATTTCAACCAATTGCCCACTTTTGCTCCGTTTTTCACCCCCGTCGCGACATAGCCTCTCAAACCTCATGCAATTGCTCCAAATTTCCCCATCATTGCAGTTTCCAATCAAGCAAATTTTCCTAACATTTCAAAAACCCTGAATTTTATGTTGCAGTCTCTTATGCACACTTTCTGAGATCTACGTTTCAAGGGATAAGCCTTTCTTCAGATGAGAGATCCCTCCACGAGGAAGTCAAAATGCATGAAGTACAAATACCAAGTAGTCTTTTCAGTGACATCAATAACCTCCAATATTGATGAAATTAAAGATACCGAGATCGGTCATGTTGATATGGCCGAGTTTGTGGAAAGGTATAAACATCAACCACATAGTCATGGTATGAAGTGCATAGTGGAGAGTAACATTCACTTGGTAGTAGTGTTTCCTGTAGCTGCACACAATCCTGAATTTGTGCTCCAAGTGGTAGAACATTACAACAGGGATGATCAGAGTGTCAGAGACTCCAATGGAAATGTGATTATGAGGTTGGATGCAGAATTCTTTGACAAAGCTTTCATGTGTCCTAGCATTGATGCATATGCGTATATTGATTTTAATGATGCACAAAAGGAATATGATAAAGATCATGAGATTGCTAAAAAGGTTATCAACAATAGGTGGTTGAAGACTACAAGGCCAAATATTTCAAGATGGCCTAAGAAATTTCCTCGCAGTGACTTCATTGAAGAAGTCAGTGATTTAATCACTCTTCTTAGTAGAGTGAAAGGTTTATCTACATCTTCTACCTTCCATGAATGAATGTATTTATACATTAGGATCATAATGAGAAGGAAGCAACAAATCTTCTAGGGAGTCCGCATCAGTGATGTAATTCATGACCAACTCTTAAAGGTGCACAATTCATTCAAGTTCTATATGACATCATACCTTGTCTATGTTGCTACTTCAATGAGAAGTTTTCCTGGGTTGACATTGGAGGGGGATAGGAGAGTGGTACCAGTTTACCAATATTATCCTCAGTTAACTCTTAATGGAGGTATTCACCATTTCAGAAGAGTTAATGATGCTTTCTTTGTAACCTTCTTATGTTTGTTTGATCTTCAGTTGGAAAAGGAAAGGGTTTATGATGAAGTATGGTTAGAAGTGAATAAATATGGTTTCTTGTATCTACAATTGCCTACATTTACCTATTCGAGGGTTGGATGTTTCATGGCTTATCCTTAGATGCTTCCAAGGTACCTCAGTGATAAGATTGTGCTGATGGAATTGTGTAGACAGATTATGTTAGTGCATAATAAATAAATGGAGTCTAAGAAGTCAGGTTTCAGGTTTCCTATTGAAATTAGCCAGTACTCTATTTCTACATCCACAAAGTCTAAAGAAATCAAGTCTAAAATGCAATGGGTCACAATAAAATCTTATAAGAAAAGATCCAATTTTGATTACAAAGGGTTAAAATCTAAAATCAAGAGATATTTAACCCATGTGCACAGAGTTCAGGATGTTTGGGCAGATCTGAGGACAAAGGAAGAGATAAGGAAAATGGATCACCATCGGTTGACTTTGAGTTAGATTGAAGAACTTGACTTGGCAGATATTCCTGAGGGTATGGAAGATGATGGTAATATCTTGGATCCCGCCTATGTGACGGATAATGTTGCAGACACTCCTTTACCAACCATACAATGGTCAAAGAAAGATGTAACTTCTATCTAACAAAGGTTTCAATTGATTCTGGCTAACGCAAATGTATGGTTGGAAGAAAAGGCAATTCATTTGAAAAACTTTGTGA
Source organism: Cunninghamia lanceolata (assembly GCA_027924645.1). Taxonomy (NCBI): domain Eukaryota; kingdom Viridiplantae; phylum Streptophyta; class Pinopsida; order Cupressales; family Cupressaceae; genus Cunninghamia; species Cunninghamia lanceolata. The sequence continues at coordinate 143,003 of BSBN01000326.1, read as the reverse complement.
CTGGATCGGAAGAGGAAATTCAAGATCCCACTAGTAAGAAGATTGAGTTGAGAATAGAGAATAAGAGTGATGTGCCAAGTTCCAGCCAAACCGCCAAGCCTAAAATCAAGTTTGTTTCAAAAGGCGGTAAGGATAAGACATCCATTGAAGGGCCATTTGCTGAGGAACCCCCTACTGAAGAGAAAGAAGAAATTGTTCAAGATGAAGGGCAAGAAGAGCAGGAACAACATGAAGAGCTGGAAATGTCCCCTCATAAGAATATTTCAGAGGAGCCATATGTTTCTTCTTACCTAAATACTTTGCCAATTTCTACTGCCACTCCTATTACCACAGTCACTCCTGTTGTCCCAATTCATATTCCATCTTCTGGGTCAATTCATTTTGTTCATTCATCTCCTTCTTCTAGGACAATTTTTGATAGTCCTAAACAAGTGTTGGAAACTATTTTTGGTTCTTCTTCATCTTTACCAAGTTTATCATCCCTTTCATTTGATATAAACACTCAATCTGATTTAGAGCAACACATGACTGAGTCTGGGAAAATTCCAAATGTAGATATTCCTGGTGCTATTTTTACTAATACTTCACCTATTGTAACATCAACTTTTGTGAGTGTAGTCTCTTCTTCACAAACCATGGTTGTTGATGGAAGTTTGTCTACACTTCCCCCCTTGGCTCTCATCTCATACACCAAAGAGGAAGAAAGAAGCCATCTCTCCAAACAACTTTGAATTTGAGCAATTGACACCTACAAAGACCAAGATTAAGAAAAAGCCAAAGAATCTCTCTAGGTTGTTTGAAGATAAGGGACACAGGTATGCAGAAGTTGCTCAGCCTCCTCCTGAAAAATCTATTGAAGAGTTTGATATCAATGATTATTCCATCTCAAGGGTTGAATTGTGAAAGATAACCCATGAAAGTTCTAAGGTTGATGCTCAGGATACATTGAATTCTCTTATTGTGAATTTTGATGAGGTTAAAAATATGAACGATCAGTATAAAGCTAAAGCAGAACAATTGACTTCGGTGCTCCAAAAGATTACCCTATCTTCTAAAATAGTTGAACCTGTGGCTACAACCATTGGAGATCCAATTATTTAAAAGGTTGAAAAAGTTCATACAAGAGGCAGAGTGGTCGATGAGTTCTTGGGTAGGATGATTGCACAAGGATCACAACTCTTAAAATCCTTTCTGGAAAAAATGGAGAAGATGGAAAGTATAAGAGCAGAGTTGGATAAAGTTGTTGATACTTTATCCCAAGAGTAGCAAGACTTGGAATGCAGTTTGCAGGATTGGGTCAAAATGAAGAAACCCAAATTGGGCATATTGGTGGAAATTGGGATTATCCCCAATAGAGAGATGTTTGTGGAAGTCAAAGAAACTATCATACACAAAATAAGTGTCATCAAGGAATTAATTAAATATTTGCATAGTGCTCGTGAGGTTAGTGAAGATAATGATGTGAATCTTGTCAACAAGATTGAAGAATTTCCTTGTAAGTTGTTTGATGACAACTAGAAGTTTCTTTCCACAGATGCAGTGATACAGGAATTCAACAACATGATCCAGAAGGAGTTTGAAGATCAAACATTTTCAGTGGATTCAATGGATAAATTGTTGGATATTCAGTTGACTTTGGACAACCTCAAAGTGTTCTTGGGCAAGCATGAGAAATCTTGCAACATCGTTAAGGATTCCATAACAAGGGCCCTTGCTATTTCTAAACATACTTCAGGACCAGATTTTGATGAAGTGCAATCAATAATGAAGAAGTATGAATATTTCATGGGGAAAGGCGGTGGAGGAAGTTGATCATGCCTTAGTTTATTTTTCAAATATTTTCATGCTTTATGTTTTTTGTTCCGGACATTTTTACATGCTATTTTCAAATATGTAATTACATGTAAAAATAGAGAAGTCCTAAATCAATTTAGACTTTTGTGTTGAATAAGTCAAAGTAGTTATAGTTTTCCTATTTTTGCTCTTAGCCTCTCCCTATAAATAAAGAGGGCCTTTTATGTAAATATTATCTTTTATCTATTGAAGCGAAGCGCTACCATTTTGAAGAGCAATTTGAGACTTTGAGCTTATTTTGTAAATCAGTTTTCAATCAATATCAAGAAAGTAAGTTGGCATCTAAGCTTTGTCTCAGATCTAGTTTGTGACGTTATAGAATTGTTCTTATGTCCTTTCTATCACATTATCTTGTGTGCACGATTAAATTGTGAGAGTGAAAATCAAGTATTTAGAAGGTGATTGAAATCCGATCTTGTAGACTTTGTGTTGCGATATCATCTTTGGGATTTGTGTTTATGTTTGTGAATGAGAAGTAACTTGAAGACTTTGGGCTTCACTCTATTCTAAAATTTTTCATTTTCAATTGGCATAAGAAGCAATGGGAAGCTTTGTGTTTTCGTGGGTTTCTTGGTGATTAACACACACCGGTATCATTTAGTTATTATTTTGTATAACTTAATTGGATATTGGTCATTATTGCTCCAAGTTAGTAATTTGTAGTTCTTTGCATATTATAAGCTTCGTGGGATTGTTATCTTGAATTGTAAACATCTATTCTAGAATAAGAGAATAGGATGATATGGAATCACCCCAAGGATAGTTTTTAGTGTAAATAAGTCTAGTTAGTTACTGGTTGATATTAGTTAGCAATAAATAAGAAGGGAGACTCCCCTTTCTGAGAGGAGAGACTTAATCTCATTATACTATGGTTGATATTACCATTTTGTTTTCAATTAGTTGATGACAAAATATTCACCCAAATGTTAAATATACATGATCCACTTTGCATGCACAATTATTTCACAAATAAAGCTATATTATATGAATTCATACCCACAACCAAGATCAAATTTATAATACAGTTATGATTAAATTTGTAATAAGGTATAAAGGAGAATCATCTTTTCTGACAATTTTAGATTCATGTTTGTTAAACAAAAACACCATTTAAGTGAAGGCATAAACAAATAAGCTATTTAAATTAAACCTATAGGTGATCAAGATGCCGCTACAAGAGACAAAATGGTAGGACAACAAAATTAAGCATGGACATCAACTCTACAGGTGACTTTAAATGTAGTCCGAAACACTATAATTTTCCAACTCATGCTCACACCCTAATAAATAGTATCCACATAACAATTTCAACATGCTTACAAGGTCACGAAACCATGTTGGGAGATCACACATAAATCAAAGATGACTTTCATGTCAGCAATTTGGATTTATATTGCATAAAAAAGTTCTCACTAAAGTAGACATAACTTTTTCAAAACATAACATTTTTCTAATTTTTAAAATACGTTGAAAAGATAATACAAAGATCTACAGAACCCAATAAATATTTTCATAATAACTATCTTTAATATAATTTTATAAATACAATATAATCACATATAAACATCATGCTAAAAATAGCAGCAGAGATAGACAGTCAATAATTAATACATATATCAAATTTTCCAAATTGGGTAAGGCTGATTCTTTTATATGATTTAAAACTCTTAATTTCACACCTTTTATAAAAATTTTAGAGAAACCCAGTTCATAAATTTAAAATTATTGATGCCGCAACATACTATTTTTTTTTTCATGACAAATTAACTAGTTTAAAAAAAATAGTCAACTTGTTTTAATAATATAAAATAAAATATAAAAGATAAAATTACAAAAAAAAAAGAGGTAAAATTTATCCCCTACTTTAAAACCATATATCCAAAAATTAGAAATACCCAGATCATTGTTTAAGAGATATATGTAAACTAAGATAGATTACTATTTTTCTTTTTAGTCTCTTCCCAAGTTTTCTATTATGTTTTTTTCTATACAAGAAATTAATATTTCAATATTCTAAAAATTATATTCAGATCAAATAACTTATCAAATCACCTTAGTATCTTTTAAGAATTCTTAACAAATCCAATTCAACAAAAATTATTTTCTAATTTTCAAAATCAATGAAACTATAATTTGTCTGAATCTTTTTTTTTTGCACAAAAAACATATAAATCACAGTTTCTTCACACAATCCTATATTTAATTATTAACCAAAGTAAATATTTGTTAAAGTCTTTGATGACAAGAATCCTACCTCAATCTTTGTAGTAATTGGCAAAAACAATGGAGATAAACCAATCAATTCTAAGAACACAACAATCTTTCAATTTTTTTTTTTTTTTTAAAAAAACACTTCCAAATCCTTCAACTTCAATAACCTATTTTCCTTTTCTTCTAATTTGCATAATAAAATTCATAACCAAAAAGAAGAATGAATCCCACCCCCCCAAAAAAAAAGTTAATTCTTTTCTTTTAATAACTCTTCCTTTTTTTCTCAAAACTTAAAAAGTAAAATATAATATTATATTCTTAAAAAATAAAAATAATATTAAAATATCTTTATTCATATTCATGCACATTCTACTTAAAACTAATATTAGAAAATATATTTTTCTAATTCATAAACATAATAAATTTAATAATTGATTCTCTAAATCTTTAAAATAGACATGCACATTCAATAATTAAATAAATAAAATAATTAAAATAAGTCAACTTATTTATTTTTCTAAAAGAAATTAATTATCAAAATAAATAAATAAAAGAAATAATATAATGCTCACATAATTAATCAACACTATTTATTTATTATAAAAATATAACTAATAATAAATCTATCAAAAATCAACCTAATAGTTTTATTAAATTATAAGACGAAAAAGAAAACATGATTACATGGCGAACTCATGCATACTTAGGAAATGAAATTGTATAATTTAGCTAAATATCAAATGCCAACCACGTCTAAATCCAATGTAAAAGCACAATCAAGACTACGTAACAATATAACAAATGCATAATAAAGTCATTCAATAATGCAATATGAATGATGCAATATGTATGAAACTAAGTGAGTGTGTGCATGCATTCGGATTCCGTCATGTCCATTCTTACTGGATAGCTAGGGCGCTTCTACCTCAACCATGTTTTTGTCTTCGACACGTTCTTGCACTTAGTCGCACTCAAATTCTCGTCAATAGGTTAGTCCATAAAATCATAATTGAAGCTCGAGAAAACATAAATCCATAACTATAAACATATTAATCTATTATTATAACAACTTTCAAATTTATGCGTTTATAAAATAATGACAATTTACCTTTACGCACATGTCATTATCCAATAATCGAATAATTATAAAGTAATGTCTAATAGTCTTATTAAATATTTTGAATTATAAACGAAATCAAAAAGTTGAGATGTGTGACATAGATTTTGCTTTTGTGATGCTTCAGGAGAGTATTGATTCTCTATTCTTAGTGGATATACAACCCAATAATGGTTAATTTACTTGGAATAACAAGAGGTGTGGTAAGGAGGCAATCTCTGAGAAACTGGATAGATTCCTAGTTTTTAGTTATTGGTTGAGCAGTCGATGGGCTTCCATCTCAGATATTCTAGATTGGTGGGGATCAGATCATTGGCCCATGAAGTCAAGTGCAACTATGTTTGGGACATCAAAGAATCCTTTTAGGTTCCAATTATTGTGGTTGGAGAGGAGTCTTTGCAGGATCTCATGGCAGATTGGTGGCAAAGGGGCAATCCTACTTATGGTACTGCCATGTATTCTTTTGTTAAGAGACTGCAATTTGTGAAGTGCCAGCTTAGGAGATGGAACAAAGAAAGTTTTCAAAATCTTTTTAGGTCTAACGCTGATGTCCAATCTTGTTTGAACAAGGTCATGTGACAGACTAGAGAGCTTGGTCTTACATTAGAATGTTTGAGGAAGGAATTAGACTTAAGGAGATTTTAGAATGGGAACTGAGGGAGGAAATTTATTGGTAGCAAAAGGCTAGGATTGATTGGCTTCAGGAAGGTGATAGGAATACTACCTTATTTCACAATTCTGTAAAGGACAAAAGGAAAAGAAATATAGTTTCCTCCATTAGCTTCTCTTGGGCATCCACTTTTTTCCTCGCAAGATATATGTAGAGAGGTTGAGCAATTTTTTTCTTCTCTTCTCTTGGAAGACTCCCCCAAGCGCTAGCTGAGGAGGAGATGGTTCTTGAATGTATTCCTCCACTAGTGTCGGTTGAGTTGAATGAGGGGATGATCAAACCAATTTCTCTTTTGGACCTAGAGGAGGTGGTTTTCCATATGAAGAAGGGGAAGGCTCTGGGGCCTGATGGTTTTTTGATCAAATTCTTTGAATCTTTTTGGGAGATTATTAAGCAGGATTTACTGGAGCTTGTTCATGATTCACAATCTAGTAAATAGATGTTGTGAGCAATGAATGCTACTTTTCTTATTCTTATCCCCAAGAAAGAAGTTCTTTCTTTTAACCATTTTAGGCCTATCGCTCTTTGTAATGTGATCTATGAGATCATAACTAAACTCTTGGCAGAGAGACTGAAGAAGTGTTTAGGTTCCATAATTTTAGAGGAGTAGGGAGGATTTGTAGTAGGTAGGCAGATCCTCGATGCAGTGATGGTTGCAAGAGAGACTATTCATTCTATGGAAATCTCAAGGATAAGACTATGTTCATCAAGTTAGATATGTCTAAAGCCTATGGGCGGGCCAAATTGAGGTTTATTCAACGGTTTCTCCTTACTTTTGGCTTTGGTAGGGAGTGGGTTATGAGTTGCGTGACCTCCACTTCCTTTTCAGTTATCATAAATGGCAATTGTTCTCCTTTGTTCAGGGCTTCTAGGGGGTTGTGGCAAGGAGATCCGCTGTCTCCCTATTTGTTCATTCTGATGGCGGAGGGCTTGGGTCAGTTAATTAAATCTCATGTGAGACAATGGTTGAATCATGGATGGACTTGGTCTAACTCCTTGCCTTCTTTTTCTCATCTACAATTTGTGGATGACACAACCTTGCTTAGGATGGCCAATATGAGGGAGGCTGAGAATTTGAGGAGAGTTTTGGATATTTATTTGGTAGCTTGTCCTCCCTATCTATAGGTGCCTTCTTTTGGCAGCTCCCTCAAGTTTTATTAGAGACTTTGATGCTCTGTCAAGACAATTTCTATGGGATGGAAATCTGGAGGGCTCTAAATGGTGTTTAGTCAGTTGGGATATTATTTGTAGTTCTAAGAAGAGTGAGGGTTTAGGGCTTCAACAATCTAGTACAAATTGTCAGGCCATGGCTGTCAAGCTTTATTGGAGGTGGTGCACCAATTCTAAGCAGTCATGGGCTAAGATCCTTACAACCAAGTACTTGGGTAGAATAGAAAGCACTGATATTCCTAGGGTCGCTCTCTTGAGAAAAGGCTCAGTCATTTAAAGTACCCTCAAGAAGGGGGCTGATGGGATTTTATTTTGTTCTAGTTCCCTTGTTTAAGTTTGTACTTTCCAAAGACATTTCCAGACTTTCCTATACATTATCTATGTTTATGATTACCTTTAAGACTTGGAAGCATTAAGAATAGTATATGATATGTTGATGAATGATTATGTGTGAATTAATGATTGTTTATAGAATGTGATAGTAATTTCTATTAATTATGCTAGTTTGTGATGTGTAAATACTATATGGAGAAACTAACCCCTATGCAGCAAGTACATGGTTACCTATGGTAAAGGCCATCTGTCAACCCGCAATAAAGGAGGTGTTTATCTACAATTGAGAATGTAGTAGCCCACAACCAAAGAGGAAGGATCCTGAACCAAGTGGGCATGATTTAATCATAAGTCCTCCCACTCCTTCCCATTCTCTATCTGTTCTTTCAGAACTCCTGCCCATGCATGCTCACTGGCATCTGTTTCAATGATTTTTAAAACCTGGACCTGGAAGCCTTAAAGACTTTTTGTTTAATCCTTTTTATAAGGGCATTATGCTTGTCAGACCATGGTGGTGGATTCTTTCCTAGCAATGCATTTAACTCTTTTCTATCTTCGGCTAGTTTACTATAGAATCCAGCAATATAATTAACAAGACCAAGGAAACGTTGCAGTTCTTTGACAGTGGTTACCTGGAGATTTTGAATCTTGGTCAAGATGTGTGGTTGTGCTTCCATTTTCCCCCCGGGAGAAGCTTAATGCCAATGAAAATGATCTCACGCTGAGCAAAGTGAGATTTAGTAGGATTAATCGCCAAGCCATGCTGTTGACAAAGGTGTAGAAAGACTTGTAAGTGTTCCAGATGTTTTTTCATGTCCTGACTGAAAACAAGAATATCATCAATATATGGCTGGATAAATTTAGCAAATTGATAGAATATTTTATCCATAACTTGTTGAAAAATAGAAGGAGCAGTTTTGATTCCAAATGGCAGGACTGTCCATTCAAAGAGTCCTTGAGGTACTGAAAACGTTGTTTTGTAGATGTCAGCAGGATCCATCTGTATCTGCCAAAACCCTTTAGTTAGATCAAATTTGGAATAAATATGATTGCCTTGAATTGCTTGCCATATATGGTCTTTACTGGGAAGTGGATGCTGGTTGTCAACAAGGCATTCATTTAGTGGCTTGTAATTGACCACAAGTCTTTTCTCTGTGAGTTCAATACCATGTTCATCGAATTTTGGCACATACATGGCATGACAAGAAAATAGAGAGCTAGATCTCTGAATAATAACTAGGGACATTAATTCCATGATTTCTTTTCGACGCATCTTTACTTCAGCCATACTCATAAAAAAATAGTTAGCTTTGGCTTTAGGAATAATATCATTACCTGAAGCATCCTTTTTCAGAGGAATGGAGCAAGTAAGTGATCTCTTCTCTTTCTTCAGGTCTTTAGTCATCACAGTCTGAGCATAGACGGCTTTTAATTGTTCCAAGTCTGTGGCTGTAGCTTCAATCTGCTGTGTTAACCAGATGGAATTTGTCCTTTTCTTCTTTTTCTCCATAACAATTTGTTTGGTGAAGGCAACATTTTGATGGAGACGGGGCATTTGGAAAGTACCTAGCAGAGTGATGAACATGGAATCCATAATAATGGGTTCCTAGCTTTGCATAGTTCTGCTACCAATGACACCATCATAATTATTTACTTCATAATGAACAAAAAGGAGTTCATCAGAGAAATCTTTTCCTAACTAAATAGGAACTTTACAAATCAATTGTGACACAAATTTGCCTTTTCCAAACTCAATTTCTGTAGTGCCTTTGATCCAAAGATCAGCAGGAAAACACTGATATCTGGCTAGATTGATATCAGCACCTGTATCCCATAAGAATGCTAGAGGATACATTTTAATACCAACAGGGTGAATATTGAGGATAACACCAGGGCAAGTTGTGCTATAGATAGTTTGAGCTGTTCTAAAAGTACTGCTACTACCCTCTTCTATATATGGGACTATATTCTGAATCTGACCAGGACTGGAGACAGGTTCTGGTCTCTGTGGAGTAAAGGACTGTTCTTCACACAGCCATGGTTCTTCTGGAGGAGGAACTTCCGTTACAGGAGAATTGTATTGAAATAATTGTTCTTCCTGAGGAGTTACTTCTTTAGGCAGCTGAACAGGTGAAGAAGAATTATACTGATTTATATATCTATCTAGCTCAGGGGATTTGTCCATTTCCTCAACTAAATTAAGATTTTCCTCTTCCTCTATTTTTGTTATTTCAGAATAGCCTTGCTGAATAACCTTTTCCAGAAAAATCTTTCGCTATCTTCTCCACAGTCTTCTAGCCATGCTTCCTGCAGATGGAGCAATATCAATACTGCACTGTGCTATAGGCAAAGTGGATTCTATTGGTGAAGCTGGCCTAGGCATATAATTAAGCACAGGAGTTCTTTGGATTACTGGGCTAGGAGGTTCATTTTCTTTTAACAGGAAATATTTTTTTGACTTAAGCTGTTCTAACTTATTAGTCAGCTTTCTCCATGTTTCAGGTCCCATATTCATCTCATGGATCCTACTTTCAAGCTGGACAATTTCTTCAATTGTCTTGTCCAGTTCTACTTTTGTATTTCTTCTAAGCATCATACAAAAAAATGAATTTTCAAAATCTTCTGAATCTAAAACTTTATGACCAGTGATTACATTAACATTGGCCTGCTCAGTGGCCGACAAAAACTCAGCCTCTTCTGATTCTATTCTTGATAAATCAGAAAGGATGATGTCATCAGAATCAGAGGGGTATTCATGGATGAATTCATATTCATCATTGTCAAGTCCAGCTTCTCTGGCTGCACGAACCTTGCCTTTGTTTTTCTTCTTGTTCCTATCTGGGTATTTGTTTGCATAATGCTTGCCCTTACAGATGTAACAAGTAGGTTCCCATTTTTTACTAGAGCATTTCTTATCCTTCTTCCTAAAGTATCATGTCTTCCAGGGATACTTACTAAACTGTTTCTTTTTCTTCTTCTTATAATATTTATCTTTATCTTTGTCAAAGTATTTCTTTTTAGAAGGAGACTGAGACTGACATGATTTACATTTATCATACTGAGAAGAAGGTAAAAGCTGATAACATGCAGAAGAAGAGATTATTGGCATGACCTTTTTTATCTCTTTCCTTTTCTATGTTTCTTGACATATTTCTTCATTAAGTTCAACCAGGAACTGTACTAGCTGTGGAAAAGTCAGTTCTTTTAACTCTGTGCCTTCATGAACTATATTCTCTAAAACTTTCTTATGATAAAAGTTTCCTAAATCAGGACCAAAACTTTTCAAGAAACTTGTAAACATAAAATCCTGATTTTGTTCATGTCTAGAGATATATAGGTTTTTGTACTGGTCTTCACAATACTCTTTAAAACATTTTAAATCTTTACACTTGCCTCGCATAAACTTATTATAGGCAAGCCTTTCCCTTGTGTCTATTTTTCCAACAAACAGACGAGTCAATTGTGCACACACCTGATCTGTTCCTCTATTTATCAGGTTTTCTCTGTACCCATTCTCAAGCTGATCCCACACATTTCTGGCTATTCTAGTCATTGAATTGAGAGCTTGCTTGATCACTTGAGCTTCATCAGCTCCAGCATTTGTAGACATATAATTAGTGATCCAGGCACGCATTGCATCAATGCCTCGCATATTTTCTATCTCCTCAAAATTATCAAAATGTACTAAGGGAGGAGTATCTAGCTTATAGGACTGGATATTTTTAAATGGGTCAACTGGATTGGAACCATTTGGATTAGTTCCATTACCACGGGCCATCTGGAACTTACCGGCTGTCTTTTCTGCCTCAGTGGTTTCTCTATGTCTTCCAGTTGAGGGATCAAATATTTTTTCAATTACAGGCTGTTTAGGATGGACTTTAAGTTTTTGACCTTCATGCTGGGCCTGTAAATATCTTTGGGCACTAGATGGAAAATTCAACATTTTCCTTTGCTGAGACTGTACTTGGATAGTAGTGACTAAGGTCTGAATAGAGGAAGATTCCTGAGCGACAGAATCTTTGATCTATACAGTATTCTCAGTAACATGTTGAATATCAGATCTGACAAGATCAACCTTGTCTTCTGTATGTTTCATTTGAATTCTACAGTTGGCTATTTGTGAACTTAACACTTCGTAATCCATATGAGTTTCTGCTCTGACTTGTTGCAGTTTTTCCCTATGTAATTCAGTTGCGCGTTGTTGAGCGGTCCACCATGCTTTAGCATGCAATTTGAATTGGTGATAGGTGGTCTTCAGCTCAAGAATCTCATCTTTCATGGCTTGTAAGAGATCCTTTTCTAGTCAGTCAAGAGAAGCGACGACTGCATGCATATTAGCTTGAAGAGATAACAGTTGTTTCTCTTGTTGAAGAGCACAGATTTCCTCCTGGGTTTTCCTATCATGGATATACAGGAGAGTTTTACGGATACACAGGTTGGTCCAATTCAATAGTTTAGATTGACTGGATCCCTGAACTTCGCCTACAGGGGTGACATGAAGAGGCCAGAAGTCAGCTTGGTATAGGCCAGATAGATCCTTCAGCATAAAATCCTTAAAAGGAGGGATTGTTCCGGGAACAGTGCAAGATCCAGAAGGCGTAGAAATAGCCTTTTCAATATTTTCTTTAATATCTTGTTCTGGCAAAATTGTAGGTTTACCCGAGAGCATACTTACTTGACCAGAGGGTGGATGGAAAATGAAAGAGCATTTTTCGCATTTAAAGAATCCATTATCCAGGGCAGAGTACTGGTCATGGGGACATGGATTCAATATGGGTGCTTTGGAAGAAGTACTAACACCAGGTGTACTTTGTATAGGGGTTTTAGCAACAGGAATTGTGAACAATTTTTCAAAACCTTGAGAGGGTTGCAAGCGAACACTTTGTGATCGGGAAAACACAGATGGCAAAGGGTTATTATGGGTAAATGTTTGTTCCTTTCTCATGGACGAAGGTCGTCCAGAGGAGAAGCGAATAACCGCTTGGTTATCTATTTCCTCAAGAGTTACTCCACGTAACTGAGGAGGTTTCTGTTCACCAGGCTTATGGTCTTTATCCCAAAGAGAGATAGCCCATTCTTCTGGTAGTTTAATGTCTTTATGCTTAACAATTTTAGGGGCTACTAACTAGGTGTGATCTAAAGTGGATTTCTAGATGGTAGAAAAGCCTTCTATTCCCTGGGCTCGTCTGGGGTTCATCATTAGTGGAATAACTTTATTGTACAGGCGATAATGAACCAAAAAGACTAGGGAATGATCTACAGAAGTATCTTTCATGAACAGATTCATGGTGTTAAACTCATAGGTAAGGACTTTATCCAGTTACCATCTTTTAGACTGACGGGGAAATCTAACAAACAATCTAAAAAGATTAGTCCTTCAGACATGGAATCACACACACATCCTAAAAGAGCATGGGAAGTTTTAAAGAACCTCAAATCTTTAAGCATCATCATCATGATTATAGGAAGACCCTTCCTATAATGTCCTCTTACTCCTATTATCACATAGGACAGATGTATGTACTGGGGGTTCTTAGGACTTGCTATAGCTGACTTTGAAATTTCTGAATTTCCTTATCATTGAACAGATTTAATGTTCCCTCGGATCCTCCCTTAACTGTGTGTTGCAAAGAAGCAATATGGCATTTCTACTAGGAGGTATAACCAAAGAAATTTTTTAAACCCTTAGACTGACTAATCATTGACACTAGATTGTCAGGTATATCTTGATAGATTTCAGAGGGTTTAATAGCAGGGACTTTAAATTCCTCATTAGCAAATCTATTACTATTACTAGACAATTCTTCGATAACATTACTATTTTTGGCAAGTAATGAAAACGTTTGCTCAGAGTCTGGAAAAAAATTAGTGAAACTAACCTCAGCACTGCGATCCTGAGTGTGATCTTTAGGTGCTATCTCAACTCCAGATGTAGAAGCTTGATCCATTCTGAATGTGCTCAAATCTGCGCTTGAATCTGCGCTCGAAATACCAGATAACAGCCTTATCTGCCCTAAACACCAACCTCAGCTTCAGATGGGACTTACGCATAGGACTTACAACACAAAAGTGGCGGTATGAGCAATACAGAGAGTAATACAGAGAGCGATACACTCATTGATGAATTTAATATTTTAGCTGGAACTAATTCAATCATGCGAAGACTATATTCAGTGAAAGCAGAGTAAGATTAAATCACAGATTACCTAACCTAAAGGCTATGATACCAGCTTTTACATAGCTGCAAATGACAAATGAAAACAGATAACAAAAACTGAACTGCGGAATTCTTATTATATTTATCAGCGGACTAATACATTCATCATCTTTCAATGCGTGTTGTCACTGACTCATAGACTCTGACATCTATGTGGAAAGAGGAGCTTAAACCAGAAGAGAACCAAAGAGTGGTAATCTTTCTCTAAACCCTTCTTAACACATAAAAAGCAAGCTAGAGATAATAGCACTCTTGTATACAAACTCACACTTTCCTAAGGAGAAAACCAGAGATAATGGTACTCTGACAATCTAAGACACTCTAGGACTTCTCAAGACTCCAATGTCGCTTGCTTGAAGCGTTCTCGGGGTCTTCCTTATATAGGAAACTGGTTCCACCGAGACTGATCTTTTACTTCAATCAAACCTATTGAGATTTTGAAGTCTGCCAACATAAAGGGGACACGTGCAAACCCTTATCTGAAGGATCACCCAAAAGAGGATAAGATTCCTCATGGTGGGACCAAATGATCCGTGAGCAAGATAAAGAAGGACGGACAAAGACAATCACTTATGTACAAAGCATCTTTTTGGCACGGGAAGGTTAACCCATGTACATGTTAAGGCATATGTACTTGCCCCTTTTACCGTGGTGTGGGCCACGTCTATCTTTTGTCATGAAGGGATAGATTCCTTTAGTGGCCAACAAGCCTGGTCCACTAGCTTGTACTCGTGTCGCTAGATTCCATGGGTGAGAAATCAATACACCCTTCACAAAACTACTGTGGCTTGTGAGTACAGCCAGGCGCTCGGTGATCTTTGGCTTTTCCTTTATTAGATGGGCCGGCCTCGTCTAGAGGATGCTCTCCTGCACGTTCTTCATAATACCTACAATGGTCACATTGCTCCCAAACAGGATGGGGAGTATAGCCTGGCAAGATTCCCCAATGAGACTGAGACCCGGAAGGTTGAGTAGGATCAACAAGTGGAATGGGGACCTTAGGATCTTCTTTCCACATTATGCTAAGTACTTTGAGTTTATGAGCTCCAAACATCCCGTGGCTAATTGAAGTGGAATTGGCCTGATCTATGCGGTAGGTTTTCGTATGAATCCACAAAGGCATTTTGGTGATATACAGATGGTGTAGTTTACTTGTCATATTCCAATATTGGAATCGTGAACCAAAACCAGAAGGACCATAAGTCTGCATCATATGTCTAATGATTAAATTCTTCGTATATGATGCAAATGTAAGTTTAAACAAACATCCAAAAAAAGAGGATGTTCCTTGAAAATCCATTTCAGCTGCTACATAATTTGGTCCTTGAAAGAGATCTCAAATGAGATTCTTTCCACCTTCATGATCTAACCATCGATCTAGTCTGATGATTATCGGGTTGCAAAACCGAATAGGAAGCTGCTTGTTATCATCACACCAATATTGTAGTACCGCTTTAATTTCAGGATCAATCTCTTCTGCTAAAGCTGACATTTCAAAGAACGGATGATTTGTCCATAGTCCACTCTGGGTTAGCTGTTGAGCTGCAACAAGACATCTAAACCTGTCATGCAAAAAGTCATTAGCCATATAAAAATTATGTCGATCCCTCATGGCAAAGGGATTTGTACTCCATTCCATACAATTGGGCTCATACCACCGATGTTCGTGTATTTTGACCACATGAACTCTTCCTTTAGTAGGGCCAAGGGTATTAACTTGTCCCTTAACAGGTGGTGGAGCAATAAGAACATCATGATCAACTGGGATGGCTTTATGTCCTTCTCTGGATAGAAAATCAGCAAAGATATTAGCAGAACCAGGAAGATGAGCAATATCAAAATCAAATGTGTTCAGGAATTGAGCCCATCTTAACAATCTTCCTCAGACTACTTTATCCTTGGATTCCTTCTTAAAGAATCCCTTCAAATTCTGCAGGTCACTTCGGATTAGGAACTTCTTATCAGCAACAAACATTTGAAATGCTTTTAAAGTATTGATGACTGCTAATATTTCTTTATGTGTGCTGTGATAGTTCATAGTCATAAAGATTAAGTGGAGCTCATATTGTGGTTGGTGACTAATCCAATAATGTTATCTTTTCATTTATATCTGTCTTTATAGTGAATAAGAAGAATCATAGTAGTACTGTGATATCTGGATTATCTTTGTAATAGTTAGTTTCCTATTTCTAGTTTGATTAGAATAATAATAGTCTTCTTCCTATGTTTGTGGGGAGAATGGACAACTGCAGGATAGTTGTTTAGAAGTTCAATTCAAATAGAAGCCTCAGATCTTGTCTATATATGATAGATTATGTATATGAAAAAGGTGAGTTGGAAGAGATATTGTATTGCCATGTTCTTGTTATTGTACTACATCTTCCACAATTCAATAGAGAATATAGATTCAGATTCAGTGAATGAGTAGTTGATACAAGAAGTGATCTAATTTAGATTTTTATGAGATTACAATCACTCAAGAAAGGGCCACTTGAGATAACTGTAGTTCTCTTGTTAGTTTACATTATTAGTTCATTAATTTATATGATTTATTGAATTAAAGAATATTCAAGGTGATCACTGACTTAGTACATAGACTATTTTTCTACTGTGATTAAGTTATCTCATGAACAATTCTTTAGGAAGCTTAATATAGTATTTATTATTCCTTAACAAAATTACCTACCTGTAGCAACTGTTGTTCTTTGCAATTTAGAAATTGTTTCCTTCTTTATCATTGTTTCTATGCACAACTTCTAGGCTAAACTCAAGAATCCTTGACTTTACATATAGTACAAGTACCATCTAAGAAGAATACAATTCTCTAGTTTGACATATTGAAATGTAATACATTATAGCCATTAGGTTGCTTGATAAAGGATTAAGTTGAGTGCATACACTTTCTGTATCAACTTACTGGTTAATAATGGAGTTAGACATTTTTGGCAACGTTATCGGGGATGGTGCCAAGTTTTGGAATTTCTAAGTTCTTTTTATTAGTTTTTGCATTTGCTTTTTTAGCATATAGGATTTATTTTCCAAGCAATTAGGATTACTAAGACATTCAATCCATTTTTGAACTATCCACTAACATTGTGCAAGAACAGAGCTATTAGCTCAAGCATCATTGCATGCAGTGACAAAGAGTTCGGTTAGGGAGATTTCTTCCATCAAATATAATAGAAAGGGAAGACCACTTTGAACTACCCCCAGACTAAAAGACATCACAAATTTTAAAGACAACATCACTTGGCATCAAGACACAATGGCAGATGAAGTAGTAGAGAATCTAGATGAGCCAGTTACATTTGCATTTCCCATCACAGACCAAGCATGAGTCAATACCCTAAAGAATATACTTCCTTCATCTCAGCCAAACTTTCACGGGTTAATTCCTTTTTGAATTTAATGTCCTTTGTAGAAGCTATGCCTACACTACATATGCATACAAACTAAAACTCTTTCTAGCCACCCTCAAGGATACAACCTTATGATGGTTCATGGGGCTGGGTCAAAATTTAGTAGCAAACTAGGTACCATGAAGGAAAATTTTCTACAAAAGTATTAGGACTATTGCCATGGAATGGATATAAAGGGAGATGACATCTTTAGGATTTCACAAAAGGAAGATGAACCCCTTGAAGACTACGTTGAGAGGTTTTAGTTTTGCCTCAAAAAGTCACGATTGAATCGACTCTATCAAGAGTCACTCAAATTGGTATTCTCGAGGGGCATGAATGAAAAATGTATGGATGTATTGAATCTAATTGGAATAGGGGACATCTCTCAACTTGGGTTTTATGAAATTTGTTAAATGTGTAGGAACTATTCATGTTCAACCTTGAAGAAAAATAGAGGCTTAAGAGATATGTCTTCTACAAAAGCATCCACTGGAGTCTTTAGGGTAGAACTTAACAATATACTGTCAAATATGAAGGACATTATAATCCATCTAGCAACTCAAATAGACACCTCACACATAAAGAAGAAGCAAGAGGCAGTAGAGGTGACTTTGGTCGAATATTGTCCACATTGTCGATAAAAGAAGACTAACTATAAATGCAAACATATTGCTAGCATTTCTTGGGAAAGATGTGAGAAGTCAAATTTTAAGCCCTAGAGGATGAAGAAGTCCAGGTGTTCTATATTGTATAATGTAATATGTGGCACAAGAGACAAGGTATGCCTCAAGACCCCTTGTCCAATAATGTTTCATTTCCAGGAGTTGCTTCAAACATCCCTAATTGGCATAATGCACCCTGGTATAACATGCCACAACAATCCTGGGCTACCATGCCACCTAGCTAGAACCAAAAACAGGGGATATGGCCACAACAATCATTCCAACCCCCAAATTATAATCCGCAGTGGCATTCCAATCAAAACCCATGGCCACATCAATGGCATGGAAATCAGCCATGGCAAAACCCAAATGTAAATTACTCGCAACCACAACAAGTCCTACCACAACAACCTGCCATTATGCCAAACATAGTTTCACCTACTTCTATTCCACCTAGAGACACTCAATTGCCTGCTCAACCAGCACCAAATCCTAACAATAAGCCTATTCAATAGACTTATACTAATAAAACCATCCAATACCCAACTTATACGGTTGAGGTTAGTGATGTTCACTTATGTTCAGGAAAAATGCGTGTTGGACCTCCATCTCTGCTTATCATGGAACTTGTTGATGAAGAATCAACCGCTAACACTAACAACCATGTAAATAACTAGCACAACCCTCCTGAACAAACCTCACTGCACATGGAAATCACTATAGGAAACCCTCCATTTCTAGAAAGATTAAACGTGCAGAAATCCCCACCTTAATCTGAACTTGAATTTGATTTCCTTGGACAATTAAAGAATGTTTGTAAAAATTCCCTTAATCCAAGCTATCAAGGATGTAACTATATATACTAAAACTATAAGGGAGCTATGCCTTAAGAAACCAAGAAGGAAAAGAAAAGATCCCCAGACTGTGCATGTTATAAGACAACTTGATGATATTATGTGAGGTAAGTTAGTTGTCCCAAAGTATGCAGATCCTGACATCCCTGTAGTTGATGTGCATATTAATGGAACCCTTATAAAAAATATTTTGATTGACCTGGGTGTAGCTATAAATGTGATGACCATAGTGTTATGGAGTAAAACGTGGACACATGCCTTTTTACCTTCTAGTATAGCTCCTAGGTCCTATTTATCTCACTATGCATTATAATTGATCATCCTGAAGAAAAGAGCCCAAAACCCATGTGAATTTGGGACCTTGGGCCCTTCATTTAACTTATCCCTAGACTTGGGCGCCAACTGACCAAGTCCTCCCTAATTGGTTGGGGTGAATTAATGTTATGTCAGCCTGGGACCTTTAAAAATGTTCCTCTTTGTCAGCTTTTGTGATTTAATTTTGTAAATGTTAGTGAGAAAGCACATATAAGTGAGCTTTTGACTTCATTTTGAACCTATATGGATATTGTAAACTTATGATATTGGAGAAAAGAGCATTCAATGCATTCATTGTGTTATTATTGCAGATTTGTGTTTGTATTTGTGTGTTTGTTGCAGATTTGGTATCATCATCCATCTCCTTATGAGTTGAAGAAGTTTCATCCTCCTAAGGACTTCACCTTCAAGGTGACATCATTGTTATTTGAATCATTTCATCATTTGGATTATCTTTAGCCTCTACCCTACAAGGGCACACTCTTTCTAACAACAGTGTTGGGAAAGCTTGAATACTAGCCTAGGATTTGACTGAGGCAAATCCCTAAACACCACAATCCCCAAACCCCTCTTGTGTTGTCTTGTGTGCAGGTTATAGGTATAGGTTTTAGGAAAAGTGGAGTTACAGGAAGGCTGTGTAGGAGTTAAGGTGTCAAGATCTAAAAATAGCTCTGAAATATCTCTCTGAAAAGACTTGGGCAGTTGGCGCCCTAATCTACTAGGTTTCCAGGCTTTGGATCTGGTTTTTGAGCATCATTTACATCATATTCTTAGTTTTGACATTTGGTAGATTCTCACTTCTAGACTTGGGTAGTTATCAAATTTGTCCTCCAACACCTTTGCTTTCAGGAGACAAGTTCCAACATCTTACTAATCATCTATGTACTTTCAGATTTTAGGTTGTCGTTGTCATTTGTCTGTTTCAAGTTGATTATCTCATATCTAGGGTTTTACTCATGCTTAACCTAGGGTTTGATAAAAATCTTGGTTAAATATCATCTTTTCGTAGAAAATTAGAAGCACAAGATCTGTAGTTGAGTCCACCTTCTCCTTGGTTGTGACTGAGATCAATCTTGTCCTTGAATGTTATTGTGGAAGAGAGTTTTGATCTTGTTTATTCATGCATGCATTCATCTCCCTTTTACCACTTAACATTTTGGTGAACTTGCAGCAACAAAAATTTGCATCTTGCTGAGTGTTGAATCAGTCCTTGCATTAATTCATATCATATTTATCATTCTACATTAGAAAATCTTGCAAAAATTTGAAAAATAATGGAAAAAATAAGCATTCTAGGCTTGCATAAAGGCATAGTTTTGAATTATTTCATTGCATATCATTGGAAACATTTTGATTTTATGATTTTCACATCATATCTAAGTTATATTACAACAATTAATCATTTCATTATATCACATCTTGCATTTCAAGATCTCATTTGTTAAGGTTTTGTTGAAAATTTGCATTTTCATATAACCTAGTTTTTTGCAAAATCTAGGGTTGGTAGTCAAAATCATATTTTAGATTTTGCTACTCCTTTAAACACTCATTCAAATATTATTTTGAGTTGTAGTGTTTCTTTATTGTGCATTGTTGCATTAAAATTTCAAATTTTGCAATTACATGTTGAAATGCACAAGACAACTAAAAGGGGGGGGTGAATCAATTATAACCAAAACTTAACTTCTTATAAGCATCAACACATCAACCACTCAATCACTGTTATTATGATTTAACTGTGAAATCATGAAATCAGAAACTTAAGCACATTCACACATGAGACACCAGATTTTTTACGTGGAAAACCCAATGAGGGAAAAACCATAGTGAGGATTAACACACAATATAAGTGATATATCAAAATTTACAACAAGGCTCACTGCCCAAAATGATCACTACAAAAAGAAGGAGCTCACTACTAGAAGTAGAAGAATATAGAAGAAGATAGTTACAATGAGAACAGATCTCACAGCAACCAGGGATCCACCACAAACTCAATTGAATCTTTCGCAACCTCTCAGCATCAAAAGATATTCTTTACTACTCACTATCATACCATTTGGGTCACTCCTATAACAAATAATGCTTCTCATGTAGCCATTTCGTCTATCTCGACAACTTCACTAGATTTCTCGATCGTCTAATTCATATTTATACATTCGCAGTCTTCGAAACAATCTTCAAGGTCACCACAAATAATAAACTTAGTCAATATTCAAATTAGGTTTGGACCTAAACATTACCATCATGAAGAGGAATGAATGCATACCATAGCACACCTTAGCAGGGACTCAAATGCAATCTCCCATGCAACAACACACTATCACAAACTCCAAAGCATAATCGCAAGTAGTGAAAAACACCAGGTCGGCCAAAACTAGTGTTAACACTAAGACCTTTAGGAACATGCTTCAACCACGATCCAAATTGCACTTTACGATCCAATCATAAAGCAGGAACACAATCTAGAGACATCCATGAGCACATTATAATCACTAAGAACTTCTGCACAACCCCCAAACACTCTATCTAGAAGATTCTTCAAACAAGACCACTTAAACATTACTGTCAACCACTTTCATAAAGGAAGATTGCTTGCAGAGCACCAAATCATGAACCACTTCAACTAAAGGCACATAACATCATCCCAAACTAAATCCTAGAACTGCAGACTATAAGACTTAACTGCAAAGAGATGTGGAGTAGAATATGTTGCAAGTATGTGCCTAACCGGTGTTGTCATTGATGTCAACATATTGTGTTGTCATTGATGTCAATTGTGCCCTTATCTAGTTACTTGCTTGTAATGAGTTAGATGTTGAGGATATTGAGAAAATTAGCTCCTCCAGTAGAAACAGTGAGTTGCAGTGGAAATAGTGTATTGCATACAAAAGATCAGTCCAGAAGATTGCTCCACATTTCCTGTAGAATGAATATCTTTGTCTGTAAATTGGAAGTTATTTAGAAGTTTGTCTAAAGATGCTATGTTCCAAGTTTGAGCCTCTGGTATGAAGATTTGAGTAAGTTATGTTCACCAGTGTGAAAACTATTTTTTCTGTATGTTTGGTGGTGATAGGGAGAAAGTGTTATGCTCCGCATTCCTCTACATTGAAGTATTTTTTTCTGTGGTTCTAGAGTTAAGTCTGAGATGATTTTAAGAGCCTTCAACTTGAATGGTTCATGATTTGGTGGTCTGCAAGTGATATTTTCCTTATGACAGTAGTTGCTTGTGTTGTTTTTGTGCTCTAGTTTGAAGAATCTTCTTGATAGAGTGGATAGAAGTTGTGCGGTTATTTCTAATGATTTCAATGTGCTTGCGGATGTCTCCTGATCGTGTTCCTACCCTTGGATTGTGTTGGAATTAGACTAGACAACTGAGAGGGGGGGTGAATCTATTGTCCATAATAATTATTTTTTCTTCTCTTTAACCTTCTTTATTATCTTACTATCAGATGAATGATGTAAACATTAAAGAATAGATCAACAACATAAGAGCAGAAATATAATTAACACACTTGACACCAAGATTTTGACGCAGAAAACTGATTAAGGGAAAAATTGTGGTGGGGGTTAACCCACAAAGATTTGTACCTTGTTAAAAGTACTTTAGAAAAATAGAAGGCACATGCCTTCAGGCGCACTACCGAGAGCTCACTACTCAAAAGAGAGGCTCACTGCCTACATAATTTATTTAGAACAGAAAGGAATAATTGAGAAATAACATCTACTTCATGCCTGATTCAGTTTCAATGAATGCTCAAATATTTCTGCTTTGCCCTAAATTCTTCTTCACACTCTATACTGCCCTCGCTCCTTTTCTTCTCTGCTTTGCTCCTGATCCTTTATTCAACTTTTATCTGATTTGCACAAGGATGATTTTCAATGACTCTTCAACAAGTTTTTATATGCTTCATCAACATTGGAATGATCAACAAGGTCATCTAAACTTGACGCGGATCATTACATTGTTGGCCAAACACAACTGAGACCTGAATCTGCTTCTACAACCACTCCATGCTTCATAAAAATTCCCTTAAGGCATCTGCAACATGCTAGGAACATCCAATCAGCCAAGACTAGGAAGAACATCAACCTTAAAGAAGAAATCTTCAATTAACAAACTTAAACTTCAATGTGGACCTCCAACATAGTAGCCACACGATCCAGAGACCTCCACAAGCACATTGAAATCACAATAACATTCACTCTAAACCATATTACCAGAAACATTTGAATCTTCCTTCGGAACCTCAAGAACACTCTTTATCATGATTGTAAAACTAGAAGGATAGCTTGCAGACCTCCAAACAACAAACCACTGGAGTTGATGATATGTACTAACTTTCCAAACATTCCTTTAGATCCACAGACCAAGATATTTTACTACAGAGCAATCCGAACTAACTTACTGTCACACTATCTCTTCTAAATACTGCAAAATCCAGTTCTACTCAGATGGCCATAACTTCTTTAGATCTTCATACGGATCTCTCAATTCTTGACTGGAGCAACCTCTAACAATCCTCTACACATCCATAAGGTCAGCATGCATTTATTGTTATTAATTTTCTCAATATCCTCAACAATCTGGTCTTCTATATAGACAACAAAATAGGATACAATTGACATCAATGGCAACAAGAATATGTTGACATCAATGACAACACCACTTAGACACATATTTGCAACAATCTCCCCCTTTGTCAGCGATGGCAACATATGATGTGAAAAATTGAATTTAACCATCAAGACACGAACTTCTCCCTTTTCTCTTCTCATTTCTGTAACTACTTCCTTTACTGCTCCCCCTTACATCAGCCACTAGTTTTTCACATGACTTCTCTCCCCCGTTGACATCAATGGCAAAGGGCACATATTTTCTATCATTTCTCCCTTTTTGCTTCAAAATGATCCCAAAATTTTCATATTGACTACTCCCCCTTTGAGTAGTACCTTCTTAACATCAATCTAGATCATAAAATATGACTGTAAATTCCACCGGACTGATGCACCATAGTGCATCGTAGTTCTGATCAAGAGGGGTAATTACCTCTAACTTCTCTATGAGATACTCAAAAGTATCTTTGGGAAGTGGCTTAGTGAAGATATCCACAATCTGATCTTTAGAGGACACAAACTCCAACTTGACTTCATTCTCATTAACTTTCTCTCTCAAGAAGTGAAACTTGATAGATATATGCTTTGTCTTTGAATGCAATACCGGATTCTTGGAAATGCTTATAGCACTTGAATTATCACAAAAGATTGTGACTGGATCCTCAAACACAACACTGATGTCCCTCAACATTTGCTTCATCCACATAACTTGAGAACAATTATTTGATGTAGCTATATACTCTGCCTCTGCAGTAGACAGAGAAACTGCTTCTTGCTTTTTACTCATCCAAGAGACCAATCGTCTTCCCAAGAAGAATGTACCATCACTAGTACTTTTTTTGTCATCCACATCTCCTACCCAATCAGCATCTGTATATGCATGAAGAGTAAAATCATTGTCCTTTGGATACCATAGTCCATAATCAATTGTTCCCTTGAGATATCTGAAAATTCTTTTGACTGCCACAACATGGGATTCTTTTGGATCACCTTGAAATCTGGCAACAAGTCCAACTGCATTCTTGATGTTAGGTCTGGTTTGAGTCAGATAGAGCAATCCTCCAATCATGGATCTATATCTTTTCTGATTTACCTTTGGGGAGTCATCATCTTTGCTTAGCTTGCATCCAGTTATCATAGGAGTACCTACTGGCTTTGAATCTTCCATTCCAAACTTCTTCAATAATTCTTTCACATAGTTGGACTGATATATGAAGATACCTTTATATGATTGAACAATTTGCAGACCTAGGAAGAAATTCATCTCACCAAACATTGACATCTCAAACTCAATTTTCATATGATCAACAAATGCTTTACACATGCATTCATTTCCACCAAAAATGATATCATCAACAAAGACCTCAACAATTAGAATGTCCTCATGATTTATCTTGAAGTACAGATTACTATCAGTAGTACCTTTGCTAAATCCTAGCTTAAGCAAATGCTTATCCAATCTGGCATACCAGGCTCTTGGAGCTTGCTTAAGTCCATACAAGGCTTGTCTTAGTCTACAAACCATATCTCCCTGTTCAGACAATTAAAATCCTTTCGGTTGCTCAATGTATACTTCTTCCTCCAAATCTCCATTTAGAAAAGCTTATTTGACATCCATCTAATAAACTTTAAAATCTTTGAAAGCAGAAAAAGCAAGAAATAATCTGACTGCTTCTATCCTTGCCATCAGAGCAAAAGTTTCTTCAAAATCAATTCCCTCTACTTGAGAATAACCTTTACATACCAACCTTGCCTTGTTTCTTACAACCTCACCATCTTCATTCAGTTTATTCTAGAAGACCCATTTGGTTCCAATCACATTTTTGTCCTCAGGTCTGGGAAAAAGATCCCAAGTGTGATTCTTTTCAATTTGCATCAATTCTTCTTCCATTGCCTTAACCTAGTTTTCATCATTGCAAGCTTCACTTATTGATTTAGGTTCAATTTTTGAAATCAAACAAATCTTTTCTTGATCTTCAACAACTCTTCTCCTAGTTCGAACACCTCTATTTTTATCTCCTATGATTTGATCTTCAGAATGATTCATTCTTACATACCTGGGGGTTTTGGGAATTACTTGGGCTTCTATTTCTTGAGCTTGTTCCTTAACATCTGTACTAATTCCTTGAATCTCTGGGGTGTATGGATCAATCTGCATCTGAGTTAGAGTTTGAACTAACCTTCCTTGACTTTGGCTTTCATTTTGATCATTTGAATCATATTCGTAGAACCTGGAATGTCCTTCCTTGCTTTCATCAACTCTAACATTAGCACTTTCAACAATCTTTTTCAATCTCTTGTTAAAGCACTGGTAAGCCTTACTTTGAGTGGAGTATCCCAAAAATATTCCCTCATCACTTCTTGTATCAAACTTGCCTAAATCCTCATCTCTTTTGATATAGCATTTACTACCAAAAACTCTGAAATATCTCACTGTAGGAGGATGAACAAACCATAGTTCATAAGGGGTCTTACCAGAGTTGCCTGTGATCTGCACTTGGTTAAGAGTGTAGACAACAATACTGACAGCTTCTCTCCAATAAACTTGAGGAACATTTGTTTCCATCATCATAGTTTTGGCAGCTTCTTGAATGGTCCGGTTCTTTCTTTCCACAACTCCATTTTGTTGGGGAGTCTTAGGAGCAGATAATTGTCTTTTTATGCCATGCTTTTCACAGAAAACATCAAACTAATGAGAGGTAAATTCTCCACCTCTATCGGATCTTAGACATTTCAATTTTTCACCAATTTCATTTTTCACCATCACTTTGAACACCTTAAATTTGTCAAAAGCTTCTGATTTTTCTTTTAGGAAGGTTACCCACATCATTTTGGAGTAGTCATCAATCAGAAACATGAAATATCTATCTCCTTGCACACTCCCAATTCTAGCTGGACCATAGAGATCAGTATGTACTAGTTCCAATCGACCATTTGAAACTTGTTCCTTACTTTTGAATGAAATTTTGCTCTGTTTCCCCAATTGACATTCTCTACACATGCTATTAGGTTTCACAAGCTTTGGAAGATCTCTTATAGCCTGAGTGGTACTTATTTTGACAATGTTATCAAAATTCACATGACACATCCTCCTATGCCATAACCAACTTTGATCTATCTGAGCAATCAAACAACTTTTTCTAGAGGTACTTAAGTGAAAAATGTTACCTTTAGTTTGAGTACTGGATGCAATTTCAGTTCCGGAACTCTCCAAGATTCTACACTTTCCATCCTTTAATCGAAGATCATAACCTTTATCAACCAATTGTCCAACACTGAGAAGATTATGTTTCAGTCCTTCCACATACTGAACATCATTGGTGCTATTCTTACCATCAAAAGAGATAGATCCTCTGTCATGAATTCTACCAGCTGAGTTATCTCCAAATTTTACAAGCCCACCTTCGTAATCTTCAAAATTTACAAACTTACTCTTATCTCTAGTCATATGATGCGAACATCCACTATCAATCACCCATTCTTCTTTCTCAACAACCTGAGTGGCCAAGGCACTTTCCATATTAACAGATTCAATGGACACCAAATCTTCTTCTTTGATGGCAATGAACACCCAATCATTTTCAGGGGAACTTCCATGATCAGATTCATCATCTGTGACTCCTTCTTCTCCAGTTTCTTGGACATAGTAGCATTTTTTCTAATTTATATATCTATTAGGGTTTGGATTTGAAAACCTCTCTGGACATCTTGAGGAAAAATGACCAATCTTATTACAAGAAAAATATTTGAGTGACAATTTTCCTTTATACTTACCAGATCCTCTTGGCAATCTTTTGGCAAGAGGAGCTTCAAGATCTCCAATTTCAATTTCAACATCTTCAAGTTCCTTCCTAGTCTTCATGAATCTGTTTGATATTGCAGAAGAGCTTTCACTCAGATCATATTTTTGTTTACCATATACACCGACCTTAAATGCAGATTCAGACTTGGGAAGAGAATCACCAAACTCACTTAATTCAAAAGTTGAAATTTTGCCAACTAGATGATCTCTTGTAACATCTGAGACAGTCTTGATCTCCTCTATGGCTGCAACCTTATGTTTGTATTAATCAGGTAAAGATCTAAGCACTTTTGAAACAATCTCTGATTCTTTCAAAGTTCCACCAGCACACCTGATACCACACACAAGTTCATTTATCTTTTGCATGTAGATTGTGATGTTTTCATCTTCGCTCATCCTCATAGTTTCAAATTTTCCTCTCAGACTTTGCAGCTTGGCGCATTTGACATATTTATCACCTTCATACATAAACTCTAACTTTTTCCAGATTTCGTAAGCAATTTTTAGACCAAACACATTTGCCATTTCTGAATCAGTCAGGGCACTCAACAAGGCTTCTTTAGCGCACAGATTATTTTTAGAATCTTTGATTTGATCTGGAGTTGAAGGACCTTTTTCTGGAGGTTTATACTCAACACTGGTTATTGCCCAATAGGCATCACCCATGCATTCCAAATGGCACTCCATGTGATTCTTCCAAACAGAATAATTTGTTCCATCAAATCTTGGACTATCCTTCTTGTAGGTCGACATCCTGGATCTCCTCAAGATGTCAGGATTTTAGAAGAGGATCTGGCTCTAATACCAATTGTTGGAATTAGACCGGACAATTGAGAGGGGGGGTGAATCAGTTATCCACAATAATTATTTTTTCTTCTCTTTAACCTTCTTTATTATCTTACTATTAGATGAATGATGTAAACATTAAAGCATAGATCAACAACATAAGAGTAGAAATATAATCAACACACTTGACACCAAGATTTGGACATGGAAACCCGGTTAAGGGAAAAACCACAGTGGGGGTTAACCCACAAAGATTTGTACCCTATTAAAAGTACTTTAGAAAAATAGAAGGCACATGCCTTTGGGTGCAATGCCCAGAGCTCACTGCTCAAAAGAGAGGCTCACTGCCTACAAAATTTATTTAGAACAGAAAGGAATAACTGAGAAATAACATCTACTTCATGCCTGATTCAGTTTCAATGAATGATTAAATATTTCTACTTTGCCTTGAATTCTCTTCACACTCTGTACTGCTCTCGCTCCTTTTCTTATTTGCTCTGCTCCTGATCCTTTATTCAAATTTTATCTGATTTGCACAAGGATGATTTTTAATGACTCTTCAACAAGTATTTATATGCTTCATCAACCTTGGAATGATCAACAAGGTTGGCTAAACTTGACGTGGATCATCACATTGTCAGCCAAACACAATTGAGACTTGAATCTGCTTCTACAACCACTCCACACTTCATAAAATTTCCCTTAAGGCATCCACAACATGCTAGGAACATCCGGTCAGCCAAGATTGGGAAGAAAATCAACCTTAAAGAAAAAATCTTCAATTAACAAACTTAAACTTCAATGTGGACCTCCAACATAGTAGCCACACGATCCAGAGACCTCCACAAGCACATTGAAATCACCAATAACATTCACTCTAAACCATATTAACACAAACATTTGAATCTTCCTCCGGAACCTCAAGAACACTCTCTGTCATGACTGTCAAACTAGAAGGATAGCTTGCGGACCTCCAAACCACGAACCACTAGAGTTGATGATACACACTGACTTCCCAAACATGCCTTCAGATCCGTAGACCAAGATATTTCACTGCGGAGCAATCCAAACCAACTTACTATCACACTGTCTCTTCTGAATACTACAAAATCTGTTCTACTCAGATGGCCATAACTTCTTCAGATCTTCATGTGGATCTCTCAATTCTTAACTAGAGAACCTCTGACAATCCTCTACATAGACATAAGGTCTGCATGCATTTATTGTTATTAATTTTCTCAATATCCTCAACAATCCAGTTTTCTAAACAGACAACAAAATAGGATACAGTTGACATCAATGGAAACAAGAGTATGTTGACATCAATGAAAACACCACTTAGACACATATTTGCAATAGATTGGTCTGCAAAGAGAAAGTTGGATTGTGGATGAAGAATGTTCTTAGAAGACTTAGTGTTCTCACCAGTCTTGGCTGACCTGGTTGATTTCATTATTAGCGGAGATGTTTTAAAGATTGTGGAAGCATGTTGTGGCATGAAGGATTGTGTTTGAATCCCAGCTAAGGCGTGGTGTGATCAACATACATCTTTACATCTTTCCCTTGGCAAATTTTGTATTAGGTCCTGACCTATTTCTATGCATGTTTTTGTAATGCCGACCTGTTGATGATGATGTTAGTCATATACAAACATAGAATAAAAGTTACACAACAACCTTTACTCATCTTGAAAGATACGATGAATTCAGAGAATTCATGATCCCAAGTCTCCGTTGATTAGGTCTTAATCTACTGACGTTACTCAGTGGTTGATGTGTGTTGCTGTTTTCCATTCAGGGGCCTTACGTATTTCTGCAAAGTTCATCATTATTTCTCCAAATATCCTGCTCTCTATGTCTGCCCTGCATAAATCTCCAATAATTCTACCTCTGCACTTATGAATTTAGTCAAATAATGTGCCTACAGGTTGATATTTACATGATTTCTACCACTATTTGCAATTCTTTGCATACATGCATTTAACTCAAATTTGCTAATGATTTTCAATTATCTACGAGATGTCAGCATATTTCTCTATTCTGCTTGTTATTTATCATGATTTGCAGTTATGGTGAGTGAATTTATGAAATTAAAAAAAGGAAAAGGGTTAAAGAATGAGATTCCCAAAACTACTTGACTGAGATCACTGATCCACATACAAGCTCCCATACATGCAATGAAAAGAAGGAAACTAGAATCATACTTCACCAGGACATTCCACAAATCCGCATGATCCAGTGCAAATCTTCAAAGGAAAAGTTGACAACAACATGCAATGAAATGAAAGCGCTTCTAGTTGAACACAGCATTCACCAGTACATATCCAGAAATCAACATGAAGATTACGTAAAATTTACAATCAGGATGTAATCTGAAACTTCATATCCATTCAGTATGCTCAAGAACAGGTACATTTACAGTGATCTGAAGAAAGAACCTTGACATTTCAACAATTCAATCCTCATTAGTCTCAGTAATCCGATCTCCTATTTGATTCTATAGTAATTGACCTTATTCTGCCAAATGTTCCAATGTGTCTCCCTTATTATGATAAGTTCTGGCCCATATATAGAGCAAATGCCAGAAAACAGTTACAATGATCCAAGGATCATGATCTTCTCATAACAATCAACGGTCCAGATGAAAAGCACATGCTTTGCCAGTTGGCAAATGTATAGCTGGCACAGTATTATTCCAGCATCTTTGATTTGATTCAGTCTCCAGCTGGCAAACAACTTTGACAATATCCTCCTCGCTCAAGGTCATGTTGCCTCCATGCGCAACTCTGCAAGTATCAGCTTCAAACAGCTCTGAGATTTCCTGCAACAAACAGACAAGCATTAAGCCCAACATCATTTGATAAACAACATGAAATTAAACATTTTATTAAACAGGCCCCTTTTTGTGCAGCTACAGGCAATCGGGTTTCAAATCAGTGAAAATTATGCATTTAATGCATAAACTGTGTTGAAAATAACCTAGTCAACCACCATTGACCAAAAATATGCCTTCGGGCTCCAAATGGATTCAAAAACCCATCACTTTATTTTCCCGCCCATTTCTTGTATATCGGGTTCTAAATATGATCATGTAGGCACAAAACATACAAGGAATTAATCGCCTTTAAATTTCCTTCGAATCTGCTCCTTGTACATTATCAGCTTGTATATCGGGTTAGCATCATATTTGCATTATATATCGGTGTGACCACATATGATCGGGGTGACAAAATTAAACTTGGCTGACGGCAAAAGCTACACCGATCACCCTTTATTTGTATATTTGGGGAAAGAATGATATCATCATCATCATCATCATGTCGAAGGAAAATAGGAGGATTTGAAATATGATCCTGCTGCTGATGAATGGAATATGATGGTGACGTCATCGTCATATCCGGGCTTCATTAAAATGCAAAGGATGACATCACCGTCATGTTTAGTTAAAATCAGGGGATATTTGTAATATCGGGTCACATTAGGAATATGATCCTGCTCATCGAATATCATGATGACGTCACCATCATATTAATTCTTCGTAGCATGAGGATGAGCTGATGTCATCATCAGGTGATAAATGTAATATGACCCCTGTGGCCAAAGTAACCCTCTCGATAGATCAGGATGATGATGATCATCATCATCATCTCCGCACTGGGGTGATATTTAAAATATGATCCTGCTGTTGAGAATATCACCCCCTTTTAAAAGATAGGGTGATCATCATGATCATGTCAAAGGAGATTAGGAGGATATAGGATCATCATCATCATATTAGCGAATATCAACAAATATGACCCTCCCCCTTTGAATATGCAAATGTTTGACAGGAAGATGACCCTCTGATAGGACTTTGACGTGCGCATACAAATATGCAGATGGTAGATTTTCTAAGCAGGGCGATGTTATAATATCAGCATGATATTATAATATCGGGTGATGTTTAAATATCATGATGACCGTTGATATGAAAT
Organism: Cunninghamia lanceolata; assembly: GCA_027924645.1. NCBI lineage: Eukaryota > Viridiplantae > Streptophyta > Pinopsida > Cupressales > Cupressaceae > Cunninghamia > Cunninghamia lanceolata. The sequence continues at coordinate 111,021 of BSBN01000326.1, read as the reverse complement.
ATGACCCTCTCAAAATCATGTTTGACCAGACCTTTGACCTATCATAACTTTCTCATATGGGCGAATTTTCAGGTGATGTAAAAGGCAAACCTGCCTAGAATTTCAAGCTCTTTCACATGGTAAGCTTTTTGAGGACAGATTCAGACTTTCAAATTTGGCTCAGATTTCAAGATCACAAATATACCTGACCTTAGGCATATGCATACTAACTGACATGACTTTTTTTACCATTACCGCCCAGAGCACAAAAGCAAGGGAACAAGCCAGCAAAGTTGGGTCCCTGTTTTGCTAAGTCAAAATGGGGCGTGTTGTGTAACTACACAACACGACCTTGGAGATTGTTCCAATGGTTGATGAATGTATTGCCAACCTTGATGTACATTCCAAGGTTGATGACTTGTATAAAGACTTGTAATGTAATTGCAAAAAAGTGTGTGTGGAAAAATGATAAGATAAGTGCAAAGAAAAGAAGAGCAGAGCAGAGGAAGAATATTGTGCTTTAATGGAATTAAACTCAGGGATAGAGTAGATGATGTCAAATTAGTTCAATAATTCTTGGCAGTGAGCCACCCTTTGGCAGTGAGCTGATTCTTGGCAGTGAGCCACCCCTTGGCAATGAGCCTATATTTGCAGTGAGCATTTTGGGTAGTGAGCCTTATAGGCAGTGAGCCTCTATTTTTCGGTATTGATATAACTTATATATTTTTGTGGGCTAACACCCACCGTGTTTTTTCCCTTCTTAGGGTTTTCCACATAAAAAATTGGTGTCTACTATGTTGAATGTGCGATTGTGAATTAAGTTTTTGGTTTCATGTTTTAATGGTTAAATCTGATTATCAGTACTTAAGTTTTTGATGGTTTGATATTCATTTGAAGTTAAGTTTTGTGACAACTGATTCACCCCCCTCTCAGTTGTCTTGTGCATTTCAATAATTGGTATCAGAGCAGGTTCCTCGGAAGAAATCCTAACAGCTTGAGGAAGATCTAGGATGTCTTTTAAAAATCCTAACAACTTGAGGAAGATCCAGGATGTCTTTTAAAAAGGAAACTCCACAATTTGATGGGACAAATTATTCTCTTTGGAAGGTACGAATGAAAAGCCATCTTCATTGTCTAGGTTATAAAGTATGGAAATCTACAGAATAAAAATATACCATGCCTCAAAATGGTTTTTCAACTAAAGATGAAATCAAAGAATATGAGTTAAATATAAAAGCTAGAGATGCCCTATTAAGTGCTTTGTCTGACACTAAATTGATAAAAGTCATGGATCTAGAAACTACACACGAGGTTTGGGAAAAGTTGAATAATTTGTATGAAGGAGATGATTCTGTAAAAGAAGCCAAGCTATAGGGCCTGGAAGCAAAATATGAGAGTTTAAAGATGAATGAAGATGAAAAGATTACAACCTTCATGCAAAGGGTTGATGAAATTGTCAATGGAATAAAAGGTATGGGAGGAACTATTGGTGATAAGGACGTTGTGATGAAAATTCTTAGATCACTACCAAAGTCATACAGTTACAAGGTAGCTGCAATTGAAGGAGTAATGGCTGTAAAAACCATTGACAAAGATCAATTGCTTGGCAAGCTTACAACCTTTGAGATGAGAGAATTTGGAGATGCTCTACCAAAAGTTGAGACAACTTTTAAAGCCAGTACTTTAGAAAAGATCTCTAGAGCTAAGAAATACAAGGTAGAACCTGATGATGACTTTGATGAAATTGAAGCTAACTTTGTTGACAGATTGCAAAGAGGTTCTGGTAAGTTCAAAGGCAAACCACCTTTCAAATGTTTTTCATGTGGTAAAGTAGGTCATTATGCTTCTAGATGTCCTGAAAGAATTCAAAGGAATAGAAAAATATTTGAGAATAGACCTAGAGCTCCAAAGAAATGCTACTATGTTAGAGATTTTGATGATGAAGATGTGACTAATGATGAATTTGATGATGCTAGTGGTAGTGCAATTGAATGCTTGTTTATTTCTATTAAAGAAGAACCTGTGTCTACTAATCTTGCTAGCTGTGTGAAGGAAGAAAAACCAATGGAAGAAAGTGCTTTGGTTGTTTAGGTTGAGAAAGATAAGGATGAATGGATTATTTATAGTGGATGCTCACATCACATGACTAGTGATAAAAGTAAGTTTGTAAGTTTTGAAAAATATGATGGAGTACTGGTTAGGTTTGAAGACAATGTAGCTGGTAAGATTTGTGGAAAAGAATCTATTTCACTTGATGGAAAGCATAATACTGATAATGTCCTATATGTGAAGGGTTTGAAGCATAATCTTTTGAGTGTTGGTCAGATGTGTGACAAAGGTTATGATCTAAGATTCAAAGACAATGGGTGCAAGATAATGGAAAGCTCCGGAACTGTGATTGCTACTGGTAAGAAGACTAGAGGTAACATCTATCAATTAAAAGGAACTAATGATTACTGTTTATTAGTCCAAGTAGATGAACGGTGGTTGTGGCATAGAAGGATGTGTCATATAAACTTTGATAATCTGGTAAAGATAAGTTCTAGTCATACAATGAGAGATTTACCAAAACTTGTGAAACCCACTAATACCATTTGTAAGGAATGTCAGTTGGGGAAGCAGACAAGAACAAGTTTCAAGAGCAAAGAGCAATTTTCTACTGGTTTGTTGGATCTAGTTCATACAAATCTATGTGGTCCTACAAGGATAAGAAGTCTACAAGGTGACAGGTACTTCATGTTGCTTATTGATGATTATTCTAGAATGACTTGGATTACTTTTCTAAGAGACAAATCTGAAGCCCTAGAGAAGTTCAAATCTTTCAAAGCAATGGTTGAAAATGAAATAGAGCCAAAAATCAAATGCTTGAGGTCTGATAGAGCAGGTGACTTCACTTCAAATGAATTCAACACCTTCTATGAAGAGAAAGGAATAAAGAGGTAGTTGTTTGCACCTAGGACTCCTCATCAGAATGGGGTTGTGGAAAGAAAGAATAGGATAGTTCAAGAGGCTACTAGAACAATGATGAAGGAAGGAGGTCTGTCGAAAGTTTTTTTAGAAAGAAGCTATACATACTATTGTCTACATTCAAAACAGAGTTCAAGTAAAAGTAAATGGTGCTAAAACTACCTCTGAATTGTGGTATGGAAGAACTCCTATACTAAAATATTTCAAAGTCTTTGAAAGCAGATGCTATATCAGAAGAGATGAAGATCTAAGAAATTTGATGCAAGATGTGATGAAGGAATCTTCCTTGGATACTCTACTAAGAGTGAGGCCTACTGATGCTACAACAAAAGATTGAAAAAGATTGTTGAGAGTGCAAATGTGAAGGTGGATGAAGGCAAAGGAAGAACATCAGATCAAAATGGTTATGAATTGGATGAACTTGCTGCTATAACTTATGAAGAAAATTTTGAACAAGAAGACAATCAAGATGAAGAAGAAAAGGCTTCGGAAGTTGCTACTAAGACCCCTAGGTATGTAAGAATCAATCACTCTAAAGATCAAATTATTGGAGACAAAGACAAAGGAGTACTGACAAGGAAAAGAGTTGCAGAAGAACAAGTGAATTACTATTTTCTCTCCACAGTTGAACCAAAAATTGTGAATGAAACCTGCAATGATGAAAATTGGGTAAAGGCAATGGAGGAAGAACTAATGTAGATAGAGAAGAATGAAACTTGGGAATTAGTTCCTAGACCTATTGACAAAAATATTATTGGAACCAAATGGATTTTTAGAAATAAGCTGAATGAAAATGGAGTTGTAAGAAATAAAGCAAGGCTTGTGCGCAAAGGATATTCTCAAATTGAAGGGATAGATTTTGAAGAGACTTTTGCTCTAGTAGCTCGGATTGAAGGAATCAGAATGTTTCTAGCATTTGTAGCTCACAAAGATTTCAAAGTGTATCATATGGATGTGAAGTCTACATTCCTGAATGGTGAGTAAGAAGAGGAAGTCTACAGTGACCAACCAGAGCGATTTCAACTATCAAATCAAGGTGATATGGTATGCAGGTTGAAGAAAACATTGTATGGACTCAAGCAAGCTCCTAGAGCCTGGTATGCAAGGTTGGATAAGCATTTGTTATAGTCAGGGTTCAATAAAGGTACTACTGATAGTAATCTCTATTTCAAGATTAATAGTGATCAAATTTTGATTGTTGAAGTCTTTGTTGATGATATCATCTTTGGAGGAAATGAAAGCATGTGTATGAAATTTGCTGGTGAAATGGAGAAAGAGTTTGAGATGTCTATGTTTGGTGAGATGAATTTCTTTCTGAGTCTGCAAATCGATCAATCAGATAAAGAAATCTTCATATCTCAGTCTAAGTATGTGAAACAGTTGAAGAAGTTAGGGATGAAAGACTCTAAACGGTATGTACTCCCATGGTAACTGGTTGCAAGTTGAGCAAAATTGATGAATCACCTAATACTGATAAGAAAAAGTATAGATCCATGATTGGAGGATTGCTTTATCTAACTCAAAACAAACTTGATATTATGAATGCAATTTGTCTTGTTGCAAGATTTCAAGATGATCCAAGAGAATCACATGTGATGGTTGTTGGCCTCCTACAATGTTTTAACAACTAAGCCTATAAAGCTGTGACTCAAAGATTGGACATCTAACCTGAATAGCTGTCTTAATCACTATGAAGGTGCATTTAACTTGTCAACCTAGGGACGTGAATTTGAAATGGATCAGCACAGTATGTGCACTAGGAATCCTGAAGTAGCCACATTCATTCTACAACTAAGAAAGTCATAATGCTGAAAGTAAATTGCTTGGAAAGAAATAACATAAATGTTGAACATCAACCAACAACTATACTAAGCTGAAGTGTATGACAGAAAATGAAAATCTGGGCAAACAAACAGGAAACTACTCTGTTTGCTTTGGCTGCAAGAACAAACACATAATGGAATTCTAGTGGTTGCAAGAACATACGATGCCAGATTCTAACTAACTACTTAACAGAAAATAACAACTAAACTAAAGGATGGAATGCTCACCAATTGGCCCCCCTTGGATGAGTATCTGTTAAGAAAAATGTAAAATCAGAGATGTGAACTTATAACTTCATTTTATTTATTGGAAAACATGAGTACAAATGAACAACGTAACTGTATTATTGAAAACTAGATAATGCAAGTACAACTTTAGATTAATCAACCCCTCAGAAGGAGCATTCGAGTCTTATTTATAGAGAGAAAACTTTAAAACCAACTACCTAGCAAGGCGGTCAACTCCAACATAATAGGAGGACGCTACTTTAGGAAAAGCATAAAAAGCAGAGAGAAGGTTATGCATGCGTGGAATCTGGTTAAGCATGCTCACCTTGACACGGATCTAGCACAACAACAACTCCTACATTTGATCAACAAGTAATTAAGACTAGTTACAAGGTAGTTTTATTCCCTCCATTTGACATTTGAACGACCACCTTGTTTGACTTTGATGGCGAGCAACCAACTGATAGAATCTTCCTCGACTTCATAGGCTGGTAATTATATCTGCATAACAATATTAGTACACACAAGAATTGCATATCTATAACTATCTTAGAGTAACATTCATTAACCACATGTAAAATTAACATAGATAATTCATATAGCATGTCAAAGTCATTGAAGATTATAGGAAATAGCCTATGCCCAATATCTTATGGTTTTGAGGAATTGTCATGAAAAGATTAAGATCTAGGTATCAAAGTCCATGATAACTACAACAAATGGATAATAAATTCTAACAAAATTGAGTCATAAACTAGACTCATCACTCTCCCCCACCTAAGACTTTGTTGGTCCTCCAACAGAGGAAGGGTTGTTCTTCTGTTTGATCAATACTATGAAATTTGCAACTACCAGCTGCCCAATATCAGTTTCTACAGTGCGTGAATTAGGATCCCAATAGAATCCTTGTTGTCTATCCAATCTATTTCATCTTTGTTTCTCTTCAGCAATATCATAATGGTAGTATCTAAAATTTGGCATAGGCCATAATAGGATAGGTGGTTGGAAAATTAAGGGAAACCAGAATTGCCCCTTTGTCCTTCCAATCTACATATATCTATCCACTCTTTTGCATGTTACAGCATAGTTCTGCAGAGAGTGAGGCTCTACTTGTTTTAGCTCATCAGACAAACTATTCCACCTTTGTGCCAAATATCCTTTTACAGATTCTCCTATAATGTTTGCTACCTTCTCATATTCTTTGTAAACTACTTCTCTCTCAGGCAAGATTCTATTGCCATAGCTTGGTCTATAAAGCATTATGTGCCAATCTTAAAAAATGCTCCCAGGATTCCTAGATTCAGCTTTGATGGATAGGGGAATGTTGAATTTTGCTTGTCTATAAGCCCTGAACTATTTTCCCCAACTAATGTCATTTTGTATCCAGGACATAAATGCCCTTAATTGAACATCCCCAACATACAACAAGGGATTCCAATCATGGTCTTGGGACACGACATAATTATGTAAATAGAATTCACACAACAAATTCTTCATTTCAGGAGGAGCAATCCGATAAGCATTGAAAAATTCAAGAGGAGTCTCAATGGAAGGATTCAAACCTGAAACAATCCTTGCTAATTTAAAAGAGACATACCTTTCCTTTAAATATAGAGCATAGACCCTTGGGGGAGTCCTGCACTCTAATACCTGAGGCACTAAAGTTGCCATATTATCCACTCTCTCCTTTAAAGTCACAATTTTTGCATTCTTTTCTTCAATCTCTTCATCTTTCTTTCAAATTTCATCCTTCAATATGTGTTTCTCCTTTTTCTATTCTTCTTCTCTCGTCTGCATCTCATTCCACAAATTCATGGCTACCATATGCATCGAAAAATCAAGGGGTCTGTTTATTCCTACCAAAGGCTTTCCTAGCATAGATGGTTGATCTTCATATAGCACTAGTTGCACAGTTTTTGAATGTTCAGCCAATTCTGGATGTAGGGCATCTTACTGCAGGAACTCCTGGTTGCCTTCATATCCCTAACTCTCAATATGTTCAGCAGCGACAACAAGGTCTGCCAATGTTACATTTGCTACTTCCTCAATTATGTCTTTTTCTCCAACATTCACATGCCCCATTGGGGCCTCTATATCCTCAGCTGTCATTTCTTCAACCCTAGGACTTGTCTATGGAGGCACACCAGAGGCCGGCTCATCAAGTCTCAATTTACTAGAAGGGCTCTCATGTTTCTCTCGGGTTGCAGGAAGAACAGTGTCAGCCTTCCATTTCTTAGAGCTCGACACCTTCTTTCTGGCGGTTTGCTTTTTAGCTTTACCCTTCTTTATTTCTGCCTTTTTCTTCTATGCCCTAGTTTAAATTAAATTGCTAAGATGAACATCATCATTAGAATCTGAAGAACTTTCTTTGCCTGCATGCTCTGCCTCAGAAGAACTAATCTCAAAAGTTTGTTCAGCTGTAGGAGGATTTATACCATAAGTTGAGGCTCCAGGAGTGGCTTCAATAGAACTCACTCTCCTCCTAGTCCTACGAGGTTGAGGCACAACCGCAGGTCGCAAATGGCTTGGTCTTATTTGATCAATATTTAAAAAATTTTCCCAAGTCATATTAGACACATCATGCAGAGACTTTTCAACTAACAATTTGATCAAACAATGGTGGGAAACAAAATTAGCCCTACCTTTTTGGGTCTCAATTGCCATGATTGAGAGGAGGTGGTATAACACGTTTGGCACATTCATACTTCTCCCATGCCTCATATGATTCAGCAATTTGAAATGCATAGAATGAAGATTCGACTGACGACCTTCACAAGTAATGTACCTCACAACATGGACAACAACTTGCTTCCATGGCTCAGGCAGAGAGGTTCTGTTGGTTCCCTATTTGTCCACAATTATTGGAGGGTCACCAGGTTCTGTAAATTTGGCCCTAGTTGTCCTGGCGTCTCTGGCAACAGGGTATTTTTCACCGTCAGCAGGTAACCCTGTAACTTCTGCAATCATTTCTTCAGTAGCCAATACCTCTAACCCTTTTACTGTGGCCTTCCCTTCTAACAATGTTTGGGCAAATTCTGATGCAACATCTTCATTAAAACCATTTAGCTTCAGGAATTAATCTAACCACCCCAATTTCTAGACTCGACCTGGCTGGGTGCATCTTGCAGTAATACATCATGAACTGAGGGTTCATTTCAAATTAATCCACCTCCCATTATTTAGCTATTCTAAAAATAAACAATCACTCTGCAAAGTTCTTCTTTCTGCAATCTTTCAAACTTCTCTTTCCTACAACACTACTAAGTTTCCAATGCTAATGTCGTCTGAACTTTCCTTATTTGGGAGCTCAAGATTATGACAAGAGTAGTACAGGTAGTAAGGAGTAATCAATGAAGTCTATCACCTCACACTTGTGAGCTGTCATCTCACTCAGAATTCAAATCAACTCAATTTTAAACTTTTGCTAATGTATTGGCGTAAACCAACATGGAATGACACGTGGGCATGGTATTCACACTCCCCTCTCCAACCTAAATTTGAGCATGTGTCCACACATGTGGAATGGTGATGCTTGATTGATAGGGCAGGGAATAATTACATGCTATGGAGAACATCGACATTAATGTACAGTAATTAAAGAAATATACAAAAAGATAATTAAGATATAACAAAATTATGTGCATGTACCTTGATGTGTGGAAGATTAGTTGCGTAAATGATGGAGAAAGTATCGGTCACCTTCTAAGAGATTCACTGTGTAATGACTAAAAGTGGAGTGGAAGAAAGTGAGATGGAATGAAGTGAAATCAAGACATGTGATGGAAGAGAGAATGATGGATATGAGTGGGTAGATGGGTGAATGGGTGATGAAGTGGACTCCCATAAAAGTGGAAGTCTATATTATGACAAATGTCGTACCTTGGTTAACCAGAAGGAGGGACACTGGATCTGCTACCTTCGGCTACAGGAAGTTCAGGAGTTGCATACTGATTGAATTGCTACAGGAATTCATCCTTCGAAGTTGGCTTGTGATACAATCTCAGTCGATGACCATTGACAAGTAGCTTAAATCTGACAAGGTCAATGGTGGTGAGTTGAACAACACCATTGGGGAAAAATTTAGCAACTTCATATGGTCCTAACCATCTTGTCTGCAATTTCCCTTTATTATCCTAATACCTTGAGTCGTAGAGCAGTGCCCAGTCACCTTGCTGGAATTTCTTTTCCTTGATGAATTTGTCATGCCACTTGATTCTCTGATTTTGCACTACCTCTGTGTAATGCAAGGTTGCTTTTCTCATTTCATCCAAAGTATTAAGCTGCATGATTCTAGCCTTTTGTGCCTCAGATATATCCATCCCCAAGTCTATTGCAGTCCTAAGAGTCTTATGTTCAAACTCAATAGGTATCATAGCTGTCTTTCCATACATCAACTCAAAAGAGGTGAATCCTGTGGTTATTTTCTAGGTTGTTCTATAGGCTCAGACAGGTTATGGCAGCCTATTTGCCCAATCCTTCTGATGGACAGCTACTATTTTGGTTAAAATGGCTCCAATTTCCCTGTTAGTCACCTCAACTTGGCCATTGGCCTAAGGGTGATAAGGAGTAGACTTTTTGTGCCTTATGTTGTACTCATTGATTAGTGCTACAACTAGGGTCGAGGTGAATTGAGCTCCTTAATCAGTCACTATTTCTCTGAGAAACCCATAACGTGTGAAAATTTCCTCATAAAGAAATTCTGCAACCCTCTTATCTATTGCATGCTTCATGGCCTTAACTTCTACCCATTTTGTTACATAAACAGTGCAGACTAGGATATAGGATTTACCATTGGATGGAGGATCAATGGGTCCTACAAAATCTAATCCCCACTTATCAAATGGATTGACCACTAACTGAGGGGAAAGAGGCATTTCATTAGATTTTGTTGGTCGTCCCATCCTCTGGCATCGGTCACATTTTCTTGTATATCTCCCTGCATCCTTGTGGAGTGTGGGCCAGTAATAACTGGTATTTAGAATCTTCATTGCTATCCTCTTGGCTGCAAAATGCCCTCCACATGATTCATTATGGCATGCATGCAAAATGTCATATGTTTCATCTTCCCTTACACATCTCCTCATGACATGATCTAGCCTAGTGTAGAACAAACATCCAGCAATTCATGAAAAAGGAAAAGACTTTTCAATGAGCACCCTTCTCTCCTTAGGAGAGAAATGAGGAGGGACTCTCCCTATGACCAGATAATTGGTTGTGTCAGCATACCATGGTGTTTGCATAGTGATTGAAAACAAGTGCTCATCAGGGAAAAAGTCATCAATGACTTGGTTGTCCTTTGATGTAGTCAGTCTTGAAATAAATTTTACAACAACATTGGCCTTCCCTGGCTTATCCACAATAGTAATGTCAAATTATTTCATTAACAACACCCATCTTGCTAATCTACATGTTATCAAGGGTTTGTTCATGAGATACCTAATGGCTGCATGATTTATGTGCACAAATATTTGATAGCCTGTGATGTAGTGCCTAAATTTGTTGAGGGCATAGATTATTGCAAGCATTTCTTTTTCTGTTACTATGTAATTAAACTCAGCTCCTTGCAAGTTTTTGCTAACAAAATAAATATCATACTCAATAGCTCCTTCTTTCTGCCCTAAGGCTGCTCCTATGGCATAATCTGATGCATCTATATGGATGTGGAAAGGAAGCTCCCAATTGGGCCCTTTAAGTATAGAAGCATGAGTTAACGTTGCCTTTAAATCAGAAAATGCCTTGTTACAGTCTTCATTCCATTGAAATTCAGCATCTTTAGTGAGAAGTGTCTACAAGGGTGCTGCCATTTTGCTAAAATCCTCGATGAAACATCTATAGTACCCTGCATGACCCAAGAAACTTCTAAGATCTTTTTGTTTTGTAGGCATGGGTACATTGATTATTACCTCAATCTTTTTTGGGTCAACCTAAATTCCTTTTGGAGAGACATAGTGGCCAAGTACTACTCCTTCCTGCATCATCATGAAGCACTTTGCACTGTTCAAGGACATATTGTGGTCTTCACATCTCTCTAACACCTTTCCTAAGTTCTCCAATGCCTCATCAAAAGTAGAACCATAAGTAGTGAAATCGTCCATATAGATTTCTGTGCAATCATGTGAGATATCAGAAAATATGCTAATGACTACCCTTTGGAAAGTTGCAGGTGCATTGCATAAGCCAAATGGAAGCACTCCCCCAATGATAGGTAAAGGTTGTTTTCTCTTGGTCTTCTGGTGCAATCTGGATCTAATTTTAACCATTGAACCCATCGAAAAAGGAAAAGTACTGCTTTCCTGCAAGTGAGTCCAATACCTGATCTATGAAAGGAAGGGGAAAATGATCCTTTTTGGTGGCAAAGTTTAATTCTCTGTAATCAATATAGACTCTCCATTTCGCTCCCTTTTTAGGCACTAGAATGAGAGGAGACACCCATTGGCTGTCTGAGATTGGGTAGATAAATCCTGCATCTAATAGCTTCTGTAATTCTTCTTTGACAATCTCTCTTAATGAAGGGTTGATTCTCCTTTGTGTTAATCTCACTAGTGTACAATCTTCCTTTATGTAGATCCTATGGGTGCACAATGTGGGATCTAGTCCTTTCATGTCATGGTAATCCCATGCAAAGGCATTCTTATGTTTCTTCAACAAGTTTGTCAAAGACAACTGTTGTTCTTGAGTCAATTTGTTGTTAACATTCAGATGTCTTTCTTTTGAAATCTCCACTTGAGTTGTTAACTCAACCATAGTTGCTTCACTAATGGTTGGTACCTTAATTTCTTGTGGAAACAATGTATGAGACATACCTGTTACTGTAGGAGAAGTGGGAATAAGTGTCTTCATTGGATCAACACAATGAGAGGATGATGCTTCCTGTACTTCATAATGATTTTGAATTACGCTAGACAATATCTCATCTTCCTCTTGAAGCTGCATAAAAGAGCTTCTACATAACATCATTAGCTGCACCACAGAATTATCTTCCTCGGCCTCTTCACCAATGTGTGGCCAAATAGGATTATCCATATCATGAGATGGTTGTGTAGGCGGGTAAAGAACAAGCTTTTTAGTGCTTCTGCCATCAGAGAAGGTCATGTCTCCATAACAACACGCAATAAAAGCATCAGTTGTGGCTAACCATGGCCTTCCTAAAATAATGAGATATACTCCCAATGTAGCTTTAGGAGAAAGTATCATGAAGTCAGCCAGATATTCCCATGAGTCTAGGGATACCACAAGGTCCTCTACAATCCCATCAGGTTTAATAGTAGAACTATCAGCAAGCTACAGGACAGTAGGAGTAGGCCTCATGTTTGCAATATTTAGTTGCTGCAGGATATCCTTGGTCATTACATTTATGGCTACTCCTAAATCAATCAGAGCATTCCTTATTTGCATCCCATTCAGGATCCCCTGGATCATTATATTTAGGAATAGTAACTTTCCTGAGCATGATGTCAACCAATTGTCCCACCACATGAACCATAGTGGGGTCTTTCCTCTTTCAGCCTGGCTTCTTAAGGCATGCTTCCTTGATTGCTTTGCCATATATAGGAACATCTTTTATGGCCTGAAAAAGAGGGATCTTGACACATACATGCTTCAACTGTTCTAGAATGTCAAAGGTGGGTTCCTCTATCTCCTCCTTTTGTTTCACAGTTTCCAACCTCTATGGAAATGGTGGTTCTTTTACAATCTGTTTAACTGGGACTGGTTCAGGATTTTTAGGTGCATTTGGCTGAATGGGGGCATTTAAAGGCTCCTCTTCTTCCTCAGGAAGCTCAGTAATAATGGGTCTAGAAGGAGCTGCCAAAGTAGTTCCTGAACACAGGTGGATATCACTGACACTCACAGCATATGCAGGAAATTGGTTTGGATCAACAGAGTATACCGGCTACTATTGTGGTCTATTATTTGGGTTAGGTGAGGGTTGAGCTGGTAACTGAGTAGGTTTAGGTGCACTTGTATTTGAATTAGCAGGTGGAGGCATTATAGTAGATTGTTGGGGCTGAGAAGGTGGCTGCATGTAAGTAGTTGTCTGGTTTGGCCATTGTTGTCCTCCCCTCCATTGGGATGTTTGTTGCCAATTTCTTGGAGGTGACTGCCAATTCCCCTGATGTTGTTACCACTGAGGTGCAGGGTTTTGGTAATTTTGCCAAGTATTTGGAGGGTTATTCCAAGGCTGAGATAGATACCCTCCATAGTTGGATGGAGGTGGTTGTTGCCATTGGTTACTAGATGCATAAGTATTAAAATATGGTCTAACAAATGATAATGGATTAGGTGGCATACCTTGTCTTGGAGCCCGTGGCCTCCTTTGTGCAACATGGTAGACTTGATCTTCCTCAACCTGGATTGGCTTAAACTAAGGTGGAATTTGCTTACTATCAATATTAGCTATCATCTTGCATCTGCACTCCTTCTTTTGTCTACAATGAGGGCAATATTCTGTCAACATTGCCTCTGCCTCTTCTTGCTTCTTCTTTGCTTGAAGTGTGTCCAGCTGGGTGGCCATGTTATTTATGATATCTTCCTTAAAATCAGATAGCAAGTGACTTATCTCCATCCTTAAAACTCCATTGGTAGTGGTTTTGCTCATAAGGGAATGGTAACCTCTTCCTTTCTTCATGGTGGCTCTAGAATAATTCTGGCACATCTTCTTAATATCATCCAAGACACTTGAGTAATATCTTCTCCTCCCATCAAATCCAAGGCATCCGTGCAATGGTCACTTATACCTCTAAGAAAGAGTAGTTTCTGAGAATCCTCATTGAGTGTACGATGGGGAGATTTTTGTATACAAAACAAGAACCTTGAGATGTAATCCTCCAAACTTTCATCTTCTTTTTGTTGCATTCTAAAAATATCATCTCCTCTCATATCTCCACCCCTACAGTAGTCTTTATACTTCTCAATAAATTTCTCTTTCATTTCATCCCAAATGTTGACAGTATCACTGCCTAGACCCATAAACCGTCTCAATGCAGTATCTTTCATGGTGGTAGGAAATAGCTTAAGCCTATGAGCATCAGTGGTGTAGTCATAGCTTCTGCAGAGTATATCAAATTCAAACAAGAAAGTGTCTGGATCCTCTGTTGCAAGTCATTAGAACTTGGGGAGAACTAAAGCAGGGATGTTCTTGAGGTTATCTACTTCATTTTGAAGAGCAATAGGAAATGGAAAGGTTGGTTGATTAGGCCTATTTTGGGCAGCCATAGCTGCTTGGCTAATTATCAAAGCAAATGGATTATCAACCAAGTTTTGGTCAACTTGTTCTTCAGAAGATGTTTCAGAACTATTCAGATCAGGGAATGCATCAAGATAACGATTTACTTCTGCTTCTACTGTGTAGTTTGGAATAAGATCATTAGGAAGGAATCTCCCTAAAGCATCTCTTATTCTGCTTCTATGCATACAGTATACACTTAGTATCAGCCAACTCACACAAAGAATGTTGTGAATGGATTGTGGGTTGTTACTTCTTTAAAGTTGGGTATTCTAAGAACATACTTCAAAAATACTTCTGCAATAAATAATACTAAAAATGACTCCAAAGTTCTTCCTAGTTTGACACCATCCCCGGCAATGGCGCCAAAAATGTTGGCCTCCTATAATGTTTTAACAACTAAGACCATAAAGCTATGACTCAGAAATTGGACATCTAACCTGAATAGCTGTCTTAATCACTATGAAGGTGCATTTAACTTGTCAACCCATGGACGTGAACTTGAAATGGATCAACACAGTATATGAACTAGGAATCCTGAAGTAGCCACATTCATTCTACAACTAAGAAAGTCATAATGTTGAAAGTAAATTGCTTGGAAAGAAATAACATAAATGTTGAACATCAACCAACAACTATACTAAGCTAAAGTGTATGACAGAAAATAAAAATCTGGGCAAACAAACAGGAAACTACTCTGTTTGCTTTGGCTACAGGAACAGACATAAAATGGAATTCTAGTGGCTGCAGGAACAAACGATGCCAGATTCTAACTAACTTCTTAACAAAAAATAACAACTAAACTAAAGGATGGAATGCTCACCAAGTGGGCCCCCTTGGATGAGTATCCCTTAAGACAAATGTAAACTCAAAGATGCGAACTTATAACTTCATTTTATTCATTGGAAAATATGAGTACAAATGAACAACGTAATTGTATTACTGAAAACTAGATAATGCAAGTACAACCTCAGATTAATCAACCCCTCAGAAGGAGCATTTGAGTCTTATTTATAGAGAGAAAACTACAAAACCAACTACCTAGCAAGGTGGTCAAATCCAACAAAATAGGAGGACTTTCTTTAGGAAAAGCATAAAAAGTAGAGAGAAGGTTATGCATGTGTGGAATATGGTCAAGCATGCTCGCCTTGACGCAAATCTAGCACAACAATAACTTCTACATTTTCTCAACAAGTAATTAAGACCAGTTACAAGGCGGTTATATTCCCTCCATTTGACATTTGAATGACCACCATGTTTGACTTTGATGGCGAGCAACCAACTGATAGAATCTTCCTCGACTTCATTGGTTGGTAATTATATCGGCATAACAATATTAGTACACACAATAATTGCATATCTATAACTATATTAGAGTAACATTCATTAACCACATGTAAAATTAACATAGATAGTTCATATAGCATGTCAATGTCATTAAAGATTATAGGAAATAGCCTATGCCCAATATCTTATGGTTTTGAGGAATTGTCATGAAAAGATTAAGATCTAGGTATCAAAGTCCATGATAACTACATCAAATGGATAATAAATTATAACAAAATTGAGTCATAAACTAGACTCATCAATGGAAATTAAGAGAATCCTGAGGTATTTAAAAGGCACTCCGGATCATGGCTTATGGTATTCAAAGGATAATGATTTCACTCTCAGTGCTTATACAGATGCTGATTCGGCTGGAGATGTTGATGACAAAAAAAGTACAAGTAGAGGTGCTTTCTTTTTGGGTAATAGATTGGTTTCTTGGAAGAGAAAGAAACAAGACTTAATCTCTTTATCAACTGTAAAAGCAGAATATATTGCAGTAGCATGTTGTTGTACTCAAGTGTTATGGATGAAGCAGACTTTGAGGGACATAAGAGTTGTATATGAAGATCCAGTTGCAATTTTTTGTGACAATACAAGTGCTATAAATATTTCAAATAATCGAGTGATGCACTCAAGAACAAAGCATATATTTATAAGGTATCACTTTCTGAGAGAAAAGGTGACAGAGAATGAAGTAAAGTTGGAATATGTGTCCACAAAGGATCAGATTGTAGATATCTTCACAAAACCTCTGCCTAAGGATACTTTTGAGTATCTTAGAGAAACGTTATGGGTCATTACCCCTCCTACATTGAACTAAGATGCATGAGGATGCATCAATCTAGTAGTGTTCAAAGTCTCATTTCTTGATTTGGATTGATGTTTTGAGAGCTACCTCTCAAAGGGAGTAGCTAGATGTGTTGGTAACAACCCAGTTGGATCAGAGTAGTAGAATGAAAGTATGTGACCTTTTCCATTGATGTCAAAGGGGGAGAGAAATAATGTGAAGAATGTAGGGGGAGAAAGGATGCAGATGTGTAAAGAGAAAGGGGGAGAATTTTGTCTTGATGGTCTTTTTAGTTTTTCACATCATATGTTGCCATCAATGACAAAGGGGGAGATTGTTGCAAGTATGTGCCTAACCAGTGTTGTCATTGATGTCAACATATCTATGTTGTCATTGATGTCAACTGTGCCCTTATCTTGTTACTTGCTTGTAATGAGTTATATGTTGAGGATATTGAGAAAATTAGCTCCTTTGGTAGAAACAGTGAGTTGCAATGGAAACATTGTATTGCATACAAAAGATCAGTCCATAAGGTTGCTCCACATTTCTTGTAGAATGAATATCTTTATCCGTAGATTGGAAGTTATTTAGAAGTCTATCTGAAGATGCTATGTTCCAAGTTTGAGCCTCTGATATGAAGATTTGAGTAAGTTATGTTCACCAGTGTGAAAATTATTTTTCATGTATGTTTGGTGGTGACAGGAAGAAAGTGTTATGCTTTGCATTCCTCCGCATTGAAGTATTTTTATCTACGGTTCTAGAGTTAAGTCTCAGATGATGTTAAGAGCCTTTAACTTCAATGGTTCATGATTTGGTGGTCCGCAAGTGATCTTTTCCTTATGATAGTAGTTGCTTGTGTTGTTTTTGTGCTCTGGTTTGAAGAATCTTCTTGACATAGTGGTTAGAAGTTATGCGGTTGTTTCTTGATGATTTCAATGTGCTTGTGGATGTCTCCTGATCGTGTTCCTACACTTGGATTTGTCCACAAAGAGAAAGTTGGATCGTGGATGAAGAATGTTCTTAGAAGACTTAGTGTTCTCACTAGTCTTGGCCAACCTAGTTGATTTCATTATTTGTGGAGATATTTTGTAGAGTATGGAAGCGTGTCGTGGCGTGAAGGATTGTGTTTGAGTCCCAGCTAAGGCATGGCATGATCATCATACATATTTACATCTTTCCCTTGGTAAATTTTGTATTAGGTCCTGACCTATTTATATGCATGTTTTTGTAATACTGACCTTGGAGATTGCTCCAATGGTTGATGAATGTATTGCCGACCTTGATGTACATTCCAAGGTCGATGACTTGTATAAAGACTTGTAATGTAATTGCGAAAAAGTGTCTATGGAAAAATGAGAAGATAAGTGTGAAGAAAAGAAGAGCAGAGCAGAGGAAGAATATTATGCTTCAATGGACCTGAACTCAGGCATAGGGTAGATGTTGTCAAATTAGTTCAACAATTCTTGGCAGTGAGCCTATATTTGCAGTGAGCATTTTGGGTAGTGAGCCCTGTAGGCAGTGAGACTCTATTTTCTAGTATTGATATAACTTATATATTTCTATGGGCTAACACCCACCGCGGTTTTTCCCTTCTTAGGGTTTTCCACATAAAAATCTGGTGTCTACTATGTTGAATGTGCGATTGTGAATTAAGTTTTTGTTTTCATTCTTTTATGGTTAAATCTTATTATCAGTACTTAAGTTATTGATGGTTTGATATTCATTTGAAGTTAAATTTTGTGACAATTGATTCACCCCCCTATCTCAGTTGTCCTATGCATTTCAACATAATAAATTCTCCCTGTCACCATTGAATACTCAGAAAAATAGTTTTTACTCTAGTAAACAGATCTCAATCAAATCTTCACACCAGAGGCTCAAACTTGAAACATAGAAACTACAGATATCCCTTAACATAACTTTCAAACCACAGACAAAGATATTCAATCTACAGGAATGCCGAGCAAAAAACTGCACTATTTTGGGAGATAGAATAATTCTACAATTACACTAACTTTTCAAACACTTGCTCAAGCTCATCCAAATAACTTTCTTAGATGTTGACCTTAGGTGTTGACATCAATGACAACACTTACTGCTCATACTTGCAACAATCTCCCCATTTGTCATTGATGGAAACGCATGATGTGAAAAACCATTAAGACAAACTTGCTTTGCTTCTTTTCTCCCCCTTACTTTATGCTTTCTCTAGTTGCAACTTTCTCAGAGTCTCCCTCCTTAAGTTTTTCACATGAACTTCTCTCCCCCTTTGACATCAATGGTAAAGGGTGCCGGACCTTCTCACACTCTTTAGTTATCAAGGCTCTGTTGGCAAGAGACACCGGTAGGCATGTCAGGTGTTGTCATTGATGGCAACTAAATCTATCTTACACATCTGCATTATATCATTTGATCATACCAGAAGTTAGATTGTAGATTTGTCTAAGTCAGGATACACAGGAACAAAGCATATGATAGGGTTCAACATCTTGGTCCGTATTTCTCTATAGGTAACCATATTGTGCTGCGGATTTGAGGAAATGTAAAGGGATGTTAGGGCTACCTAAATCCAAAGTTTTAGCCTTTGGTGATGAAGGGATTTAAAGTTACAAGCCTATGAGTATCAGGTTTTGGTTTGACAATTTAGTCCCGTGAAGAACAGGCCAACTTGGTGTTTGATCCTTGTGCGGATTAAGAGAAGTGGTTGGTTGAGTAAATTATGAGATCCAGTGGTATTGGCTGACATGTGTGGTGACTTGAATTCATAAGTTGTGGTCCGCATTGATGTTTGTGCATGGATTCAACCAACAAAACAGTGATCTTGTAAAAGTTTCTAAGTTTTCTTGAGGCCAACTACAGTTGATGTAATTTCATGTTGTGGATATATATGATTGATGGGTACGAGCATTTTGATGCATGGTGGTGCGAATATGAAGTGAGA
This sequence comes from Cunninghamia lanceolata, assembly GCA_027924645.1. Lineage (NCBI taxonomy): Eukaryota > Viridiplantae > Streptophyta > Pinopsida > Cupressales > Cupressaceae > Cunninghamia > Cunninghamia lanceolata. The sequence goes on along the minus strand of BSBN01000326.1, from coordinate 91,744 downwards.
GGTGCGAAGAGTGGTAGTATCAAGTGCGAAGCAAGGAGATCTGAGCTCCAAATCATGGCAAAACAGTGAAACAGGGCAATAAAAAATGTAGTGTGTGAAGTCAGTATATTGAGCCTAATCAAAACTGTAATCTTACATTGTTAGATGCTATTCTTTAGTTCAAGTATTTCAGTGTGCTCTTGTAATTGATCTTGTAGGTAGTGATCCTCCTTTGAGCAGTGAGCTCTGGGCAGTGCACCTGAAGGCATGTGCCTTCCCATTTTGTAATACTTTTAACAGAGTATAAAATCTTGTGGGTTAACCCTCATCGTGGTTTTTCCCTTAACCAGGTTTCCACGTAAAAATCTTGGTGTTCATGTGTAATGATCTTGTTATTGTTGTTCTTAAGTTCATGCTCCTTTCTTTTGAATGTATGTGGTAAATTAATAAAGGAACATAATAATAAGTTTTGCAAAACACTGATTCACCCCCCTCTTAGTGTTCCTTAATTTCCATAATTGGTATCAGAGTAAGGTTCTGTGGAAGAAGTTTAATAGCTTGAGGAAGATCTGGGAAGGTGTTTCAATGGGTTCATTCAGGTATTTTGATGGCATCAGTGAACAACTTCAAGTTGCTTTAGAAGATCTTGATCAGTCTAGAGCAGAAGTCAAAGAACTGAAGAAGAACCTTAAAGATGCTGAGGATTTCATTCAGACTTTAAAAGGGCAACTGAGCAAATCTATGGAAAAGAGGAAAGAGCTACTTTAGCGGTTAGCAAATCAGAATGAAGATAATGACATGGATGAGGTTCTGAAAGACAAGACAAAGGAATGTGAGAAGCTGGCAAAAGAAGTTGTTGTTTTAAAACATGAGATGGAATCCAGGGTGATGAGACTAACCAAGGAAATCGAGGAAAGGAAGAAGACTGAGGAAAACCTGAATCAGTCTCTGAAAGAAATAACAGAAGAGTGCTGTAGATTGGACATAATAATTGGCCATCTAGAATCTGATCTTCAAGAAACCAAGTATAATGAGGAACAACTTGAAAGGCAAATTGTTATTCTCAAACATGACCTGGAAGCTGCAAATGAATACAAAGAGAAAGTTCAAGATAAGCTTAGCTAAACTTGAGGTGTTGCTTGATAGTCAGAAGAAGGCAGATGATAAGCATGGTCTGGGATATGAGAAAGGTGAAATCTCTGGATCCAGTCAAAGAAATCCTGAAGGAAAAAATCCAAGAAGGAATCCTGGAAGGCCTCTAGTAGGACAACCTAATGCTCAAAGGTATCCATCTTTCAATGGAAATTATTTCAATTGCAATAAATTTGGTCATAGAGCTACTTAGTGCAGAAGTAGAGTGAATCAAAGTGGTCCATCTCTCTTTGGTCAATACTTCAATTGTAAAAGGTATGGTCATAGATCCAATGAATGCAAAAGTATGATGATGAACTACTCTAACAACAGAAGAAATGTAAATTCTTTCAATGTCAACTATTTTGCATGCAATAGATTTGGACACATGGCTAATCAGTGTAGATCAAGAGGAAATCAAGTAAATAAGCAAAGAAATGTTGTATGCTTTAATTACAATAGATCTTGTCATATTGCAAGATTCTGCAGAAGCGGGAATGATGATAGAAAAGGTCTGGTAAACAGAAACCAAAACATACAGAGATAAGATAAAGGCAAGGGTAAAGTAGATGTGAATGATATCTAGAATGAAATGAACAAAACATGGGTGAAGAAAGGTGAAATGAATAATGGTGATGGGTCCGCACTGGAATCCGGTGCTAATAATTCCTCCAGGAATTGAAATAGGGGCTTTGGATCAGGGGGAGCTGCATTGAAAATCTAATTCCCCTTGTCAGTAAGTGGGTGCCTAGATCTGGCACGATGAATGAAGATAAAGAAGCCTATTGTAGATCTGTTGAAGTAAATTCTAGAAGAAAAGAAGCTAATGTGATTGATTGCGAAGCAATTGAAGATTAACTGTATTTAGAAACAGTGTAACTGGATGATTTAGGGCAAAGCATTTATTACAATGGTGAATTAGGTTTTGCAGAGCATAAAAGGTCATTCACTCAATATTTGAATCACTTTGCATTCAAAGAGAACAAGGAGAAGAGCGCCTGAGCTGAGATTTCAAAGATTTGGAGTGTGAAAAGTGAATTCGACAGCTAACCCTCATCGGTGAAACAAGGTATTCTCTGTAAAGCTCTCTGAATTTACAATCTCTGGATATGGCTACTCTATTGGTTGTTGACATCATCGAAAGGCCTCAACCTAAATTCAAAAGGCATCCACACAAATTTGTAGAGGTCAACCCGTTAGGTGCCTTTTCTAATGTTTCACATGGTGTGTTTCACGTTGAAGATATTAGGGCTTACATTCATGCTAGCATAGATGAGTTTGGGGATTTGAGGGGTGAGATTTATGGTCTTAAACCTTAGTATAAGGCGCTACAAGACAAACATTTCATTTAGGTTATTGGGTTCCCGTCCTTCGATGATGATGAGTGGGTCCGGTATGTCCTGAGTAGGATGCATGCTGCATTCATGTGGTTGATGAAACCCTTTAAGATCACCAAGGATGCCATCAAGGCCATAACAAGATTGAAGTCATCTAGTGGATTGCTGATGCTAAAATTAGTGAAGAATCAGACTGTAACTAACGCTACTGAATCAAAATTTGATAAGAAGGCAATGACAATAAATGATATAACTGATCCGGATGTCAAATTTGCATCTATGGTGATTGAGTATAAGATATTTTACTCCAATAGGGAAAACTTTGTATCCGGTACAACCATTTATGTTGCCTATCAGATGTTAAGAGAAAATGTTGACTATGACCTGTGTGAGCTGCTACAAAACCTGTTAATGGAGAATCTAAACAAGATCAAGAGGGACAAGAAGAATACATTCAAGTATGGTACGTTGGTATTGTGTTTGTTCTTCTATTTCATGAATGAGTTACCTGAGAAAAAAGCATGTGTTGGACCAATGATAAGCTTGTTGCCATACAAATAAGAGAGCACTTGCACAATATTGGTGACTCCAATGCCCAAAGGACTACTCTTTGGGGATATTTCAATAATTTTTAGAATATGATGCAATCAAGAGAAAGAATCCCTACGTCTGTGGTGGAAAAGTACGAGGATACAATTTTTTTCATTGTGGAAACATATCAATTCTTGATGGAAGCAGTTGAACCAAGGACTATATGGATCATGCCCATGGGGTATGAAGTTGATGAACAAATACTGAAAATGAATGTTCAACACCTTCTAATCAAACCAAAAGATACCTTAGTTGAGAGATTCGGTACATATGGTGAACTTAGTGTGAAACTGCATGTTGAACTTCGGAAACCTGAATCTAAGAGAAAGATCCAAAGGCAAGTTGAAATGCATGCAAAAAGTATTGGAATAACCAGAGAAGTTGTGAGACAAAACAAGGAAAGAATAGAGAAATATGAGAAGGAGAAGCAGGACAGGGAATAGGGAAGTGTTATGGTAGAATCCCCCTCTAAATCAAGGACTACTAGGAGTTCTGGTACAATCTCTGGTGCATCACCTTCTCCTATTGTAGAGAAATTCAAAGAAAAATATATCGGTAAGGAAGGAAAAAGGACAAAAGTAATGGCCAAAAGGTCATATGTCAGTGTGGAGAAGGAAGATGAAGAAGAGACTGAGTCAGATGGTGAGGTTAAGGAGTTGAAGGCATCAAGCACTAAGGCTGCTAAAGTGTCTAAGGAGAAGCCCTCTGGAAGCATGAAGTCAGAGAAAGCAGAAGCATCAAGGGTTGCCAAAGACAAGCCCTCCGAAAGTATAAGGGTAAGCAAAAGACAAAAGACTGAGACTCATGTTGAAAAATCAACCTTGTCAGTTGAATCTATTGTAAATGTAGTAACTGTTCATGGGAATTTGAAGCCCATAACAAAATATTATGACAACTTTGATAATGTCAACAAGAAAATTTTAGAGGATGCTACTATCAAGTACTTGAATACATTTAACATAGCACTTGTGGAAATTTTGTCAGAAATCCCTAAGGGTCTAAGTGACATTTTGGAAATGAGAAAAGAAGTTGCCAAAGCAAAGGATTTGGAGCTAAGAGAACATGTGTTGTCTAGTCTGTGTCCGGTAATCTCTAGGAAGGAAGTGAATCAAATTTTCAAAGAAGTTAAAGATCAATTCAGAAGCAAGAAAAGGATGAATAAGCTAATGATTGGAGACATTGATGAAGTGGTCAAAGAAATAGAACAAATTCTGAAGAAAGCCCTGGACAAGAATAAGTTCTATGTTGTCACTGAAGAACCTGCTGATGCTGATGATACATCCATTCCAAATGATGAAGAGTTGAAGGAAGATGAGCAACAAGTTGAGGCAAATGATTTCTCTACTCTGGAAGAGGAAATATTGAATAAAGAGGATGAAGAGATAGTGAAGGAAGATAATATTGATGGTGCAAAGCATACTCAAATTCCTCTGGACCAATCTAGTGAAGAAAATACATAAATGAATATAAATGCTCCCACTCAAGGTGATTCTGAGAAGAATAAAGAGCAGAAAGCAGAAGAGGTTAAGGACAAGGAAGATCAAGAAAAAGAAACTAATGATGGAATTGATTCCTCCATTCTGGACGTTAAGGAATTTGATAAAAATGTTGATGATGTTGTTGCTGAGGATACACAAAATCCTTTAGAAAAGAATGTAGAAGACATTGTTGATGATGCAGAGAGAGCAGAAGCAGAGAAAAAGAATGAAAATGATAAGCAAGACAATGTGGTTGACTCCGGAAAGGGAAAAGATGTAGGCCCTAATGAGCATAAAATTGAAACATCATATTGGGCAAGAGACATTGTAGAAGCAGTGAAAGAAATTTTGGAAAAAGATAAACAAGTTGCAGAAGATTTAGATATAATACAAGGTCCAATCAATTTTGATGCTCTGTCACCGGTACAAAAGATGAAGTCTTGAAATTCCATATAGAAGATAGTGAGTTGCTTGGTCTTGCATCCAACATTTTGGAGAAAATCATGCCTTCATTTCAGAAGGATTCATCAGCATCCCCCTCTGGTCAGTTGAAGAGTCTGATAAATTCTGTAAGTACTCACTTTGAGTCTTTTGAGAAGTCAGCAAAAGTTAAAGTCTGGAATGAATTTAATGATAAAAGATTTAGTGAACTGAAAAGAATAATTGACAATGATAGAATTATGCTGGATACTAGTGTAAAGAGTATTCAAAATGCCCTTACTAAAGGAGGATATGTGAACAAATTTTGTTTATCTTGGTCAAAAGTTGTAGAGGATATTGAGAAGAAAATAAAGGAGTCCGAGAAAAAATTGTCAAGTGTATCTCAATCCTTTAATCCTTTGACAATATCTGCAGAGTCAAGAATGTCAAGTAATTAGCTTGATTAATGAAATAAAGAAATTGGTGAAAGAAAAGGAAAACATTATGGCGAGGATGTATGAACTCTGTTGCAAATATGTACCTAAGCGGTGTTGTCATTGATGTCAACATATTCTTGTTGTCATTGGTGTCAACTGTGCCTTATTTTGTTGCCTGTTCAGGAGACTGAATGTTGTGGATATTGAGAAAATTAATGAAGATTCAATGTTCATGGACTATATGGAAGTGTAGAGGATTGTCAGAGGTTGCTGTAATCAAGAATTGAGAAGTCTACATAAAGATTTGAAGAAGTTATGGCCATCTGAGTAGAACCAGATTTTGTAGTATTCAAAAAAGACAGAGTGACAGTAAGTTGGTCTGGATTGCTCTGCAGTGAAATATTATGGTCTGCAGATCTGAAGGCATGTTTGGGAAGTTAGAGTGTATCATCAACTCCTGTGGTTCATGGTTTAGAGGTCCACAAGCTATCTTTCTAGTTTAACAGTTATGGAAGACAATGTTCTTAAGGTTCCAGAGGAAGATACAAATGATTTTGGTAATTTGGTTTAGAGTGGATGTTATTGGTAAATTCAATGTGCTTGTGGAGGTCTTTGGATCATGTGGCTACTATGTTGGAGGTGTGCATTGAAGTTTGAGCTTGTTGTTGAAGATTTCTTCTTTAAGGTTGATCTTCTTCCCAGTCTTGGCTGATCGGATGTTCCTAGCGTGTTGCGGATGATCTAAAGAGCATTTTATGAAGCGTGGCATGTCAACAAAGGAAGATTCAAGTCTCAGCTATGTTTGGCTGACAGTGTAAAGATCTGCATTAAGTTTAGCCGACCTTGTTGATCATTCCAAAGTTGATGGAGTGTATAAATACTTGTTGAAGAGTTGTTAAAATCATCCTTGTACAAAAAAAATTAAATCTGAAGAAAGGATCTAAGGCAGAGCAGAGAAGAAGAAGAGCGAAAGGAGTATAGAGTGAAGAGTCAGCGAAGAAGAATTTGAAGATAGAAGTAGAAGTTTTTGAGCCTTCAAGGGACTGAATCAGGCATGAGTGTAGATGTTATTTCTTAGTTCATTATCTCTATGTTAATCAAAATTTCTTATAGGCAGTGAGCCTCCTTTGAGCAGTGAGCTCTGGGCAGTGAGCCCGAAGGCATGTGCCTTCTATTTTATTAAGTACTTTTAACAGGCTATGCAGTTTTGTGGGTTAACCCCCATCATGGTTTTTCCCTTAACGAGGTTTTCCATGTCAAAAATTTTGGTGTTGTGTGTTCATGATCATGTGTTGATTTATGATTAAATGTTTACATCATTAATCTGGTTGTAAATTAAGAAAGAAGATTAAAAGTCCAGAAAAGGTTAAAGTTTAGGGACAACTGATTCACCCCCCCTCCTCTCAGTTGTCTAGACTAATTTGAACAATTGGTATCAGAGCCAAGTTCCTCTAAAAGAGCTTAACCACCCGAGGAGATCCAAGATGTCGACCTACAAAAAGGATAGTTCGAGATTTGATGGAACAAATTACTCTGTTTGGAAAAGCCATATGGAGTGCCATTTACAATGCATGGGTTATGCTTATTGGGTGATAACTAAGGATGAATATAATCCTCTGGAGAAAGGTCTGTCAACTCCAGATGAACTCAAGGATGTTGAAAATAACCTTCGAGCTAAAGAATCTTTGTTGAGTGTCCTGATTGATTCAGAAATGACAAATGTTTTTGGACTAAAAACTGCTCATGAAATCTGGAAGAAGTTAGAGAATCTATATGAAGGAGATGAATATGTCAAATGTGCCAAACTACAAAAGTCTAAGAGGAAAATTTGAAAATCTGAGGATGAGTGAAGATGAAAACATCACAATCTACATGCAAAAGATAAACGAACTTGTGTGTGGGATCAGGTGTGCTGGCAAAACTTTGGAAGAATCAGAGATCATGGAAAAAGTGCTCAGATCTTTGCCCAATTCATACAAACATAAGGTTGCTGCTATAGAGGAGATCAGGACTGTCTTAGATGTTACAAGAGATCACTTGGTTGGCAAAATTTCATCTTTTGAATTGAGTGAATTTGGTGATTCTCTTCCTAAGTTCGAATCTGCATTCAAGGCCAGTCTGTATGGAAAACAAAGATATGATCTGGGTGAAGGCTCTTCTGCAAGATCAAACAGATTTTTGAAGACAAGGAAGGATCTTGAAGACGTTGAAATAGAAACTACAGATCTTGAAGCTCCTATTGCTAGAAGAATGCCAAGAGGATCTGGTAAGTATGAAGGAAAATTACCATTCAAATGTTTTGCCTGTAATAAGATTGGTCATTTTGCCTCAAGATGTCTGGAGAGGTTTTCAAAACCAAACCCTAAAAGATACAAGGGTCAGAAGAAATGTTACTATGTCCAAGAAGCTAGAGAAGAAGGGGCCATAGATGATGAATCTGATCATGGACATTCCTCTGAAAATGATTGGGTGTTCATTGCTATCAAAGAAGAAGATCCATCTACTAAATATGCTAGCTATGCAAATGTGGAAAGTGCCTTGGTTGCTCAGGTTATTGAAAAAGATGAATGGGTAATTGATAGTGGATGTTCTCATCATATGATTGGTGACAAGAGTAAGTTTATGAGTTTTGAAAATTATGAAGGAGGGCTTGTGAAAATTGGAGACAGCTCAGTTGGTAGAATCCGTAGCAGAGGATCCATCTCTTTTGATGGTAAGAACAGTACCAATGATGTTCTATATGTGGAAGGACTGAAACATAATCTTCTTAGTGTTGGACAATTGGTTGACAAGGGTTATGATCTTCGATTCAAGGATGGAAAATGCAGAATCTTGGAGAGCTCCAGAACTGAAATTGCATCTAGTACTCAAACTAGAGGTAACATCTTTCACTTAAGTAGTTCTGGAAAAAGTTGTTTGATTGCTCAGATAGATCAAATTTGGTTATGGCATAGGAGGATGTGTCATGTGAATTTTGATAACATTGTCAAAATAAGTTCCACTTAAGTTGTAAGAGATCTTCCAAGACTTGTAAAACCTGATAGCATATGTAGAGAATGCCAATTGGGTAAACAAAACAAAATTTCATTCAAAAGTAAAGAACAAGGTTCAAGTGGGAGATTGGAACTGGTACATAATGATCTCTGTAGTCCTGCTAGAATTAGGAGTGTGCAAGGAGACAGATATTTCATGTTGTTGATTGATGATTACTCCCGGATGATGTGGGTAACTTTTCTAAAAGAAAAATTAGAAGCTCTTGATAAGTTTAAGGTGTCCGCGATGATGGTTGAAAATGAGATTGGTAGGAAATTGAAGTGTCTGAGATCTAACAGAGGTGGAGAATTTACTTCCAGTGAGTTTGATGCTTTTTGTGAAAAAACATGGAATAAAAAGACAGTTATTTGCTCCTAGGACTCCTCAACAAAATTGAGTTGTGGAAAGGAAAAACTAGACAATTCAAGAAGCTGCTAGGACCATGATGATGGAAACAAATGTTCCTCAAGTTTATTGGAGAGAAGCCATGAGTACTGCTGTCTACACTCTTAACCGGGTGCATATCAAAGGAAATTCTGGTAAGACTCCTTATGAACTATGTTTTGGTCATCCTCCTACTATGAGATATTTTAGAGTTTTTGGTAGTAAATTCTATATCAGAGATGAGGATTTAGGCAAGTTTGATGTAAGAAGTGATGAAGGAATATTTTTGGGATACTCTACTCAAAGTAAGTGATGCAGAGCAAACACAGTGATAGCACTTAAAATAGGTTAAAAACCCATTAAACCCACAAAACCAACAGTACAAATAGGATAATATTCAAAATGCTTTTAAAACTCTTCACTTATTCTCTGATATCCATATCACCCCAAAATGCATAACACTAAACTTTCACTTTGCATATACAATGCATGACCTTCTATGGCCGGTTCTCCTTTACCACTCTTATTGATCACTACTTGCATCTTTTGACATGCACATTTGCTTATGCAACAACGATATACTTTTGTAGGATACACACAAACTATTCTCTCATACAAATGCAGTATATACACAAACTGTTCTGACATATAAATGCAAGATATACATGAAATGCTTTCACATACAACTGAGGTATACACATACACTGTCTGCGACATACAATTGACAGATACTCACAATTTTTATCTTCTCAACATGCAACGGCAAGATGTACACATACATCTACGATATACACAGGAAATGTTCCTGACATGCGACTGTCATATATTCATAAAATACATAACTCCAACATACAAAACCAACGTGCATTTACCATATATATTCAATAAACCCAATAACTTCCTCAACAATTTCTGTAACCGAATAGCACACAGGAAACAATGAAAATTTAACAGAATAGAAAATAAACTAAATACACGGAGGTCATTCCACTGATTTCACAGAAATCCACCAGTGGAATGACCCCAATCTACATTTCTGTAATTAGGCCAAAACACCCAATCTAGTTTTTCCTCTTTCTCAGAATTATACAAAAAAATAGATCCATTCTTTCTTCTCTTCCTCCCTTTTAAATCTGACTGTCTACTACTAATAAATACAGACTTTAGCTATTTTAAAGACACCTATCTGGACAGTTACACACATGGTGGAAGGTGAACCAACAACAACCACCGATTACAATACCAAATAGTTTGATTACATTTTTTTTAATCTTTCTTGACACATAAACTTAAGATTACTCAGCTAATGACATTTGGACAAAATAGAATATGTAAGGGAATCTTTTAGATTCATTATGTTTTGAGGTGCTCTTGCACCATACAACCAACCAACAAAATTTTCAAGTCCCTTGGAAATGTACTTGCAATATAAAACTTCTTTTTCTGCATCTCTTTTTGGCTTCAGCTTCTGTCTCTTCAACTGCAGACTTCAAATCTGCACATCAGTGACCAACCAACCAACAAAATCAAACTACCATCTTCAGCTCCTTCTACTCCCATTAGTGGAGTACTCTTCAGGCTACAACTTCAAGTGCTTCTTCAGTCAGGTATCCATCTTTCTACTGCTTCACAACACCAACTCACCAAACCATTTATCTTACCCAACAATAGATTCTGGTGATGCACCTACCACTCTTTCCTCAGTGGTTTCTCTCTGCACCCTTATCTAGCCTAATCTCCATTGGAGAATGGTCATGATAGACCTCATCTTGTCTGCCCACACACACAACCTCAGAAACCTCCTTCTACAGCTAGATGGAACAAGGACCTGAAAACAATCTAACAACTTTGTCAACCTTTAAAATACCTTCTGCAATATCTGACTTTAAAAATGGTCACCAACAAAACTTTAACTCTTCATCTGCCTTCAGAAATCAAAATACAGAACACCTCCTCCCAGAGCTTTCACTAGCTCTGATACCAATTTGATGCAGAGCAAACACAATGATAGCACTTAAAACAGGTTAAAAACCCATTAAACCCACAAAACCAACAGTACAAATAGGATAATATTCAAAATGCTTTTAAAACTCTTCACTTATTCTACGATATCCATATCACCCCGAAATGCATAACACTAAACTTTAACTTTGCATATAAAATGCATGACCTTCTATGGCCGGTTCTCCTTTACCACTCTTACCAGTCACTACTTGCATCTTTTGACATGCACATTTGCTTATGCAACAACGATATACTTTTGCAGGATACACACAAACTGCTCTCTCATACAAATGCAGTATATACACAAACTATTTTGACATACAAATGTAGGATATACATGAAATGCTTTCACATACAACTGAGGTATACACATACACTATCTGTGACATACAATTGACGGATACTCACAATTTGTATCTTCTCAACATGCAACGGCAAGATGTACACATACATCTACAATATACACAGGAAATGTTCCTGACATGCGACTGTCATATATTCATAAAATGCATAACTCCAACATACAAAACCAACGTGCATTTACCATATACATTCAATAAACCCAATAACTTCCTCAACAATTTCTGTAACCGAATAGCACATAGGAAATAACAAAAATTTAACAGAATAGAAAATAAACTAAATACACGGAGGTCATTCCACTGATTTCACAGCAATCCACCAGTGGAATGACTCCAATCTACATTTCTGTAATTAGGCCAAAACACCCAATCTAGTTTTTTCCTCTTTCTCAGAATTATACAAAAAAAATAGATCCATTCTTTCTTCTCTTCCTCCCTTTTAAATCCGACTATCTACTACTTCTAATAAATATAGACTTTACCTATTTTAAAGACACCTATCTAGACAGTTACACACATGGTGGAAGGTGAACCACCAACAACCACCGATTACAATACCAAATAGTTCGGTTACATTCTTTTTTAATCTTTCTTGACACATAAACTTAAGATTACTTGGCTAATGACATTTGGACAAAATAGAATATGTAAGGGAATCTTTTAGATTCATTATGTTTTGAGGTGCTCCTGCACCAGTAAGGCTTACCGGTGCTTCAACAAGAGGTTGAAAAAGATTGTTGAAAGTGCTAATGTCAAAGTTGATGAAAGCAAAGAAGGATATTCCAGGTACTACGGATATGATTCAGATGATCAAAATGAAAGTCAAAGTCAAGGAAGGCAAGTTCAAGTTTAGAATCAGACTCAGATTGATCCAGTAACTCCAGTAACTCAAGAGGTTAGTGTAGACAATGAGGAACAAGTTCAAGAAACAGAAGTTCAAACAATTTCCAAAACTCCCATGTATGTAAGGTTGAATCATCCTAAAGATCAGATCATAGGAGATAAGAGTAAAGGTGTTCAAACTAGGAGAAAATTTTTTGAAGATCAAGAGGAGATTTGTTTGATTTCAAAGATTGAACTTAAATCAGTAAGTGAAGCTTGCAATGATGAAAAATGGGTTAAAGCAATGGAAGAAGAATTGATGCAAATTGAAAAGAATCACACTTGGGATCTTGTTCCTAGACCTGAGGACAAAAATGTGATTGGAACCAAATGTGTCTTTCATAATAAACTAAATGAAGATGGTGAGGTTGTAAGGAATAAGGCAAGGTTGGTATGTAAAGTCTATTCTCAAGTGGAAGGAATTGATTTTGAAGAAACCATTGCCCCGGTGGCAAGGATAGAGACAGTTAGATTTTTCTTGCTTTTGCTGCTTTTAGAAATTTTAAAGTATATCAAATGGATGTCAAACCAACATTCCTGAATGGAGATTTGGAGGAAGAAGTCTACATTGAACAACCAGAAGGATTTCAGTTGTCTGATCAGGGAGATATGGTTTGTAGACTAAGAAAAGCCTTGTATGCAAGCTCCAAGAGCTTGGTATGCCAGATTGGATAAGCATTTGTTTAAGCTAGGATTCAGCAAAGGTACTGCTAATAGTAATTTGTACTTCAAGATTAATCATGAGGAAATTCTAATTGTTGAGGTCTTTGTTGATGATATCATTTTTGGTGGAAATGAATGTATGTGCAAAGCATTTGCTGATTAGATGAAAAGTGAGTTTGAGATGTCAATGTTTGGTGAGATAAATTTCTTCCTAGGTCTGCAAATTATTCAGTCAGATAAAGGTATCTTCATATCTCAATCCAAGTATGTGAAAGAATTATTGAAGAAGTTTGGAATGGAAGATTCAAAGCTAGTAGGTACACCTATGGTAATGGGATGCAAGCTAAGCAAAGATGATGACTCTCCCAAGGCAAATTAGAAAAGGTATAAATCAATGATTGAAGGATTGCTCTATCTAACTTAGACTAGACCTGACATGATGAATGCCATTGGACTTGTTGCCTGATTTCAAGCTGATCCAAAAGAATCCCATGTTGTGGCAGTTAAAAGAATATTTAGATATCTCAAGGAGACAATTGACTATGGACTCTTGTATCCAAAGGATGATAACTTCACTCTTCATGCATATACAGATGTTGATTGGGTAGGAGATGTGGATGATAGGAAAAGTACTAGTGGTGGTGCATTCTTCTTGGGAAGAAGATTGGTCTCTTGGATAATAAAAAAGTAAGAGGCAATATCTCTGTCTACTACAGAGGCACAGTATATAGCAACAACAAATAATTGTACTCAGGTTATGTGGATGAAGCAAATGTTGAAGGACATCAGAATTGTGTTTGAGGAGCCAGTCACAATTTTCTATGATAATTCTAGTGTAATAAGCATCTCAAAGAATCTGGTATTGCATTCAAAGACAAAGCATATATCTATCAAGTTTCATTTCTTGAGAGAGAAGGTCAATGAGAATGAACTCAAGTTGGAGTTTCTGCCTTCCAAAGATCAGATTGTAGATATCTTCACTAAGCCTCTTCCCAAGGATACTTTTGAGTATCTCAGAGAGAAGTTAGGGGTTATTACCCCTCCTAATCAGAACTAAGATGCACTTATGTGCATCAGTCTAGTGGAATTCTTAGACATATGTTGAGATCCAGACTGATGTTTAGAAGATACTACTCTAAGGAGTAGTCAATATGCAAATGTTAGAGATCGGTCTAAAATAAAAAGGAGGAGTAAAGATGGCAAATATGTTCCCTTTTCCATTAATGTCAAAGGGGGAGAGAAGACATGTGAAAAACTAATTCTAATGACAGGGGGAGTAATGAAGAAAGTGGTTGCAGAAGACAGGGGGAGAAGTTCTTGTCGTGATGGTTGAATTAAATTTTCACATCACATGTTGCCATCAATGACAAAGGGGGAGATTGTTGCAAATATGTGCCTAAGCAATGTTGTCATTGATGTCAACATATTCTTGTTGTCATTGGTGTCAACTATGCCTTATTTTGTTGCCTATTCAGTAGACTGAATGTTGAGGATATTGAGAAAATTAATGAAGATTCAATGTTTACAGACCATATGGAAGTGTAGAAGATTGTCAGAGGTTGCTCCAGTCAAGAATTGAGAAGTCCGCATAAAGATTTGAAGAAGTTATGGCCATCTGAGTAGAACTAGATTTTGTAGTATTCAGAAAAAACAGAGTGACAGTAAGTTGGTCTGGATTGCTTTGTAGTGAAATATTATGGTCTGCGAATCTAAAGGCATGTTTGGGAAGTCAGAGTGTATCATCAACTCCTGTGGTTCATGGTTCAGAGGTCTACAAGCTATCTTTCTAGTTTAACAGCCATGGCAGACAATGTTCTTGAGGTTCTGGAGGAAGATAAAAATGATTATGGTAATTTGGTTTAGAGTGGATGTTATTGGTAAATTCAATGTGCTTATGGAGGTCTCTGGATCATGTGGCTACTATGTTGGAAGTCCGCATTGAAGTTTGAGCTTGTTGTTGAAGATTTCTTCTTTAAGGTTGATGTTCTTCCCAGTCTTGGCCGACCGGATGTTCCTAGCATGTTGCGGATGATCTAAAGAGCATTTTATAAAGCATGGCGTGTCAAAAAAGGAAGATTCAAGTCTCAGCTATGTTTGGCTAACAGTGTAAAGATCTACGTTAATTTTAGCTGACCTTGTTGATCATTCCAAAGTTGATGGAGTGTATAAATACTTGTTGAAGAGTTGTTGAAAATCATCCTTGTACAAAATGAATTAAATCTGAAGAAAGGATCTAAGGCAGAGTAGAGAAAAAGAAGAGCAAAAGGAGTATAGAGTGAAGAGTCAGCGAAGAAGAATTTGAAGATAGAAGCAAAATTTTTTGAGCCTTCAAGGGACTAAATCAGGCATGAATGTAGATGCTATCTCTTAGTTCATTATCTCTGTGTAAATCAAAATTTCTTATAGGCAGTGAGCCTCCTTTGAGTAGTGAGCTCTGGGCAGTGAGCCCGAAGGCATGTGCCTTCTATTTTATTAAGCACTTTTAATAGGGTACGTATTTTTGTGGGTAAACCCCCACTATGGTTTTTCCCTTAACCAGTTTTTCCACGTCAAAAATTCTTGTGTTGTGTGTTCATGATCATGTGTTGATTTATGCTTAAATGTTTATATCATTAATCTAGTTGTAAATTAAGAAAGAAGATTAAAAGTCTAGAGAAGGTTAAAGTTTAGGGACAACTGATTGACCCCTCCTCTCAGTTGTCCAGACTCATTCCAAAAAACTCCGGGGATTGATTTTCCCTAAGTTAGAAACAATGTTCAATGCATTGATAGAAGCTCAAGCTGTTGCTTTGACAAGTGATCCCACTGATCTACAGAAGGCAGAGTCACAAGCATTTTTATTCAATGCTCATATTTCAATTTTGGGTAGTTTGAAGAAAAGTTGGGACAGTGAATTGGCATTGTTGAGAAACATTTTTGGTGATGTGTTTAAGTTCATGTAGACAAGACATAAGGATTGTTTGTATATATGTGCCCATGTACATAGAGTTTTTGCATGAATTTTGATATGCGGATCCCATCCTTTGCCATTGATGTCAAAGGGGAGTGGAAAGCAGTGAAAAATAAGGAATTTAGCTAAGGGGGAGCATTGGAAATCACAAGTGTACATAGTAAGGGGGAGCTATTCTAACACTTAGTCATTTTTTACTAAGTGTTGCCATCAATGCCAAAGGGGGAGATTGTTGGTAAGAGACACCGCTAGGCATGTCAGGTGTTGTCATTGATGGCAATTGAATCTATCTTACACATCCACATTGTATCATTTGATCATACCGAAAGTCAGATTGTAGATTTGTCTAAGTTCGGATAGACAGGAACAGAGCATATGACAAGGTTCAACATCTTGGTCTGCATTTCTCTACAGGTAACCATATTGTGCTACAGATCTGAGGGAATGTTAAGGGATGTCAGGGCTATCTAAATCCAAAGTTTTAGCCTTTGGTGATGAAGGGATTGAAAGTTACAAGCATATGAGTATCAGGTTTTAGTTTGACAGTTCAGTCCGATGAAGAACATATCGACTTGGTGTTTTATCCTTGTGCAGATTAAGATAAGTGGTTGGTTGAGTAAATTATGAGATCAAGTGGTATTGGATGACATGTGTGGTGACTTGAATTCACAAATTGTGGTCCAAGTTGATGTTTGTGCATGGATTCAGCGGACAGAATAGTGATCTTGTAAAAGTTTCTAAGTTTTCTTGAGGCTGACTGCAGTTGATGTAATTTCATGTTGCAGATATATATGATCAATGGGTGTGAGCATTTTTATGCATGGTGGTGTGAATATGAAGTGAGAGGTGCAAAGAGTGGCAGTATCAAGTGTGAATCAAGGAGATCTAAGCTTTGGATCATGGAAGAACAGTGAAATAGGGTAGTGAAAAATGAAGTGTGTGAAGTCAGTATATTGAGCCTAACCGAAACTGTAATCTTGCATTGTTAGATGCTATTCTTTAGTTCAAGTATTTCAGTGAACTCTTGTAATTGATCTTGTAGGCAGTGAGCCTCCTTTGAGTAGTGAGCTCTAGGCATTGCACCTGAAGGCATGTGCCTTCCCATTTTGTAATACTTTTAACAGAGTATAAAATCTTGTGGGTTAACCCCCGCCGTGGTTTTTCCCTTAACCAGGTTTCCACGTAAAACTCTTGGTGTTCATGTGTGATGATCTTGTTATTGTTGTTCTTAAGTTCATGCTTCTTTCTTTTGAATGTATGTGGTAAATTAATAAAGGAACATAATAATGAGTTTTGCAGAACACTGATTCACAACCCCTCTCAGTGTTCTTTAATTTCAACAGGCTCAACTTAGATCTTACTACCACTGCACTACTCCCCCTGTCAGCAACATTGCAACACTTACTGCTCTTAATCAAGAATTCATATGAGCAACATCTACCTACTCCCCTTGAGAGGTAGCCTTTAAAACATCAATCCAGATCAAAAAAATGAGACTTTAGGTGCCACTGGACTGATGCACTTTCTATGCATCTTAGTTTAGAGCAGGAGGGGTAATAACCCCTAACTTCTTCCTAAAATATTCAAAAGTATCCTTAGGTAAAGGCTTTGTGAAAATATATGTAATCTGATCCTTTGTAGAGACATATTCCATCTTTACTTCATTCTCTATTACCTTTTCTCTCAGAAAGTGATACCTTATTGATATATGCTTTGTTCTTGAGTGCATCACTGGATTCATTGAAATGTTTATAGCACTTGTATTGTCACAAAAGATTGAAATTGGTTCTCCATACATAACTCTTATATCCTTCAATGTTTGCTTCATCCACAACACTTGAGTACAACAACATGCTGCAACAATATATTCTACTTCTGTAGTAGACAAAGAATATAAATCTTGCTTCTTGCTCAACCATGAAACCAATCTATTATCCAAGAAGAAAGCACCTTCACTTGTACTTTTTTTGTCATCAACATCTCCAGCCCAATTTGCATCTATATAAGCACTAAGAGTGAAGTCAGTATCTTTAAGATACCATAATCCATAGTCTGAAGTGTCTTTTAAGTATCTCATTATCCTCTTAACTACCAACACATGTGACTCTCTAGGATCTTCTTGAAATCTTGCCACAAGACAAATTGCATGCATTACTTCTAGTCTGGTATAGGTTAGATAAAGTAGTCCTCTAATCATAGATCTATACTTTTTTTGGTCAGTCTTAGGTGATTCATCATTCTTGCTCAGCTTGCAACCGGTTACCATAGGAGTACATACTAGCTTAGAATCCTCCATTCCAAACGTCTTCAACGACTCTTTCACATACTTAAACTAAGAAATGAAATTTCCTTTTTTTGATTGAGTAATCTGTAGTCTTAGAAAGAAATTCATTTCACCATACATAGACATCTCAAACTCCTTTTGCATTTCCTCTACAAATTTCTTACACATACCTTCATTGCCTCCAAAGATGATATCATCAACAAAGACTACAATAATAAGAATTTGATCATTATTGATTTTGAAATAGAGATTGTTGTTTGCAATACCTTTACTAAACCCTAATTGCAAAAAATACTTTCCAGGCTTGCATACCAGGCTCTAGGGGCTTGCTTTAGTCCATACAAGACTTTCTTCAATCAGTACACCATGTCACCTTGGTCTAATGACTAAAATCCTTCCAGGCGTTTAATGTAAACCTCTTCTTCCAGCTCTCCATTCAAGAATGTAGACTTCACATCCATCTGGTACACTTTGAAATCTGTGTGTTGCAAATGCCAGAAACATTCTTATTGCTTAAATCCTTACCACATGAGCATAAGTCTCTTCAAAATCTATACCTTCAACTTGAGAATATCCTTTGCATACCAGTCTTGCTTTGTTTCTTACTACTTCTCCATTTTTATTCATTTTGTTTCTGAAAACTTGTTTAGTTCCAATCACATTCTTATCAGCAGGTCTAGGAACCAATTCCCAAGTTTGATTATTCTCTATCTGCATCAGCTCTTCTTCCATAAGCTTTACCCAATTTTCATCTTTTCAGGATTCACTTACATATTTAGGTTCAATCTTTGAAAGTAAATAGTAGTTCACCTGTTCTTCTATAGCTCTTTTCCTTATCAATACCCCTTTGCTTTTATCACCAATAATCTGATCTTTAGAATGATTAATCCTTACATACTTGGGAGTCTTAACAACACTTCCCAGAGTCTTTTCTTCTTCAATTTTACTATCTTGTTGTTCAACTTTTTCTTCATTTACTGTAACAATAGGTTCATCTGATTCATAGCCACTCAGATCTGATATTCTTTTGACCCTATCTTCATCAACCTTCACATTGGCACCCTCAATGATCTTTCTCAATCTTTTATTGTAGCACCGGTAGGCCTTACTCTTAGTATAGTATCCAAGGAAAATTCCTTCATCACACCTAGCATCAAACTTCCATAACTCTTATTATTTTCTGATATAACATTTGCTTCCAAAAACTTTGAAATATTTCACTGTAGGAACTCTTTCATAGCACAATTCATAAGGAGTTTTAGTACCATTACCTTTGACTTGAACTCTATTTTGAATGTAGAGAATAGTATGTATGGCTTCTCTCCAATACACTTCCAATAGGTTAGCCTCCATCATTGACCTAGCAGCCTCTTGAACTATCTTGTTCTTTCTTTCAACAACTCCATTTTGCTAAGGATTCCTGGGAGTAGACAGACACCTCTTTATCCCATGTTCTTCATAGAAAATATTGAATTCATTTGATGTAAACTCACCTCCTCTATCCGACCTTAAGCATTTGATCCTTAATTCTAACTCATTCTCAACCATTGCCTTGAAAGCTTTGAACTTATCTAGGGTTTATGATTTATCTTTTAGAAAAGTGACCTAAGTCATTCTAGAATAATCATCAATAAGCAACATAAAGTACATGTCTCCTTGCAAACTTTTTATTCTCGTAGGACCACACAAATCTGTATGCACCAGCTCAAGTAATCTAGCAGAAAATTGTTCTTTACTCTTGAAATTTGTCCTTGTTTATTTCCCCAATTGACATTCCTTGCAAATAGTATTAGCAGGCTTCACAAGCCTAGGCAAATCTCTCATAGCTTGTATTGAACTTATCTTTATCAAGTTGTCAAAATTGATATGACACATCCTTCTATGCCACAACCAACTCTCATATGTCTAAGCCAACAAACAACAATCATTAGTTCATCTCAAATGATAAACATTACCTTTAGTCTTCTTACCAATAGCAATCACTATTTCGAAGCTTTCCATGATCTTGCATCCATTATCCTTGAATCTTAGATCATACCTTTTGTCACACATCTGACTAACACTTAAAAGATTATGCTTTAAACCCTTCACATATAGAACATCATTTGGATTGTGCTTTCCATCAAAAGAAATAGATCCTCTTCCACAAATCTTACCAGCTGCATCATCTCCAAACCTAAGAAGTCCTCCATCATACTTTTCCAAACTTACAAACTTACTTTTATCATCGGTCATGTGATGTGAACATCCACTATCAATAATCCATTCATCCTTATCTTTCTCAACCTGGCAGATAGATAAAGCACTTTCTTCCACTAGTTTTTCTTCCTTCACATAGCTAACATGATTAGTAGACACAAGTTCTTCCTTGATAGCAATAAACAAGTATTCATTTGCACTAGATCATCAAAATCCTCATCCATTACACCATGATCATCATCTTCTCTAACATAATAGCATTTCTTTATGATCCCAAGTCTGCTTTCAAATTTCTTCTTGCCTTTCTCAATTCTCTCTAGACACCTGGAGGCATAGTGACAAATCTTACCACAAGTAAAGCATTTGAATGATAATTTGCCTTTGAACTTATTGATACCTCTTTGTGTTTTGTCCACAAAGTTAGCTTTAATCTCATCAAGGTCATCATCTGGTTCCACAACATACTTCTCAGATCTTGAAGTCTTCTCTGAAGTGCTAGCTTTGAAAGCAGTCTCAGTCTTTAGCAAAGCATCACTGAACTCTCTCATCTCAAAAGTAGTAAACTTTCCAAGCAACTGATCCCTTGTAATCTTGTTTGCACTCATAAGTTCTTCATTTGCACACCTTGTGATTGTAGTATTTAGGCAATGATCTAAGAATCTTCAGCACAACCACATTCTCATCAATAATTCCTCCAAGACCTTTGATTCCATTGATAATTTTATCAAATTTTTACATGTAGATTGTTATGTTCTCATCATCACTCATGTTCAGAGCTTCATACCTCGCCTTTAGGTTTTGTAATTTGGCACTCTTTACAGAATCATCTCCTTCATATAAAATTTTCAACTTAACCCAGATCTCATGAGTAGTTTCTAGATCCATAACTTTCACTAACTCAAAGCATTTAACAGAGCATCTCTAGCCTGTCCATTTAACTCATACTATTTGACTTCATCTTCATATGATGGACCATTTGGAGGAATAATATACTTTGTATCTGCCATCTTCTAAACGCTATAACCAAGAGAAATGAGATGACTTTTCATCCATACCTTCCAGAGAGCATAGTCTATTCCATCAAACTGTGGGGACTCCTTCTTATGCGCTATCCTGGATCTACCTCAAGCTGTTAGGATTTCTTCCAAGGAACCCTCACTCTGATACCAATTGTTGAAATGCACAAGATAATTGAGAGGGGGGTAAATCAGTTGTAACCAAAACTTAACTTCTTATAATCATCAACACATCAACAACTTAATCATTATTATTATGATTTAACCATGAAAGCATGAAATCATAAACTTAAGCACATTCACACATGAGACACTAGATTTTTTACGTGGAAAACCCAATGAGGGAAAAACCACAGTGAGGATTAACTCATAATATAAATGATATATGAAAATTTACAACAAGGCTTACTACTAGAGGCTGACTGCCTTAGGGCTCACTACCCAAAATGCTCACTACAAAAAGAAGGCGCTCACTGCCAAAGGGTCTCACTACGAGAAGTAGAAGAAGATAGAAAAAGATAGTTACAATGAGAATAGATCTCACAACAACTAGGGATCCACCACAAACTTAATTGAATCTTTTGCAACCTCTCTGCATCAAAAGATATTCTTTAATGCTCACTATCATACCATTCAGATCACACCTGTAACATATAATGCTTCTCATGCAAACATTTCATCTATCTTGATAACTTCACTAGATTTCTCGATCGTCTAATTCATATTTATACATTCGCAGTCTTGGAAACAATCTTCAAGGTCGGCACAAACAATAAACTTAGCCAATATTCAAATTAGCTCTGGACCTAAAAATTCTTGTGGTGGAAAGGAATGAATACAAACCACACCACACCTTAGTAGGGACTCAAATGCAATCTCCCACGCAACAACACGCTATCACAAACTCCAAAGCATAATCGCAAGTAGTGAAAACAACCAGGCCGACCAAAACTGGTGTTAACACTAAGACCTTTGGGACCACGCTTCAACCATGATTCAAATTACACTTTGCACACTAATTAAAAGGTAGGAACATGATCTAGAGACATCCACAAACACGTTACAATCACTAAGAACTTCTGTACAACCCCCAAACACTCTATCCAGAAGATTCTTCAAACTGGACCACTTAAACATTACTATCAACCACTGTCATAAAGGAAAGATTGCTTGCAAAGCACCAAATCATGAACCACTTCAATTGAAAGCACATAACATTATCCCAAACTTAATCCTAGAACCACAGACTATCAGAATTAACTGCGGAGAGATGCGGAGCAGAATACATTCTCCCTGTCACCATTGAATACTCAAAGAATAATTTTTACTTTGGTAAACATAACTCACTCAAATCTTCACACTAGAGGCTCAAACTTGAAACATAGCAACTACAGATATCCCTTAACATAACTTTCAAACCACAAAAAAAATATTCAATCTACAAGATATGCGGAGCAAAACACTGCACTGTTCTGGGAGATAGAACAATTTTGCACTTACACTAACTTCTCAAACACTTGGTCAAGCTCATCCAAATAACTTCCTTAGATGATTACCTTAGGTGTTGACATCAATGACAACACTAACTACTCATACTTGCAACATTACATAGTGTGTATTTCAACATTAAGGGGTTTACACACTTTCTTGAGAACTATTTAAGAAAACTCTTCAATCATTCCTATTGTCTTGTTGTGAAGCACTATTCACATCATCCTTAATTTGTAGTGAAATTAGCGTGTTTTTTATTTTCAAAAACCCAATTTCCTCTAACTAGTGTTTTGGTGTGAAATAGTCTCACATAAATGGCCTCTCATCAAAACAAGGGTGGTATGTTCCCTCCTTGAGTTTATAGAAAGCAGAAGACTCCTAAACCTGAAATAAACTTTACACCACATGCTAGAACAATTGGAGACATTGAGGGACCTCTTTACATTATCGCACGTATAAGTGGATACCCTACAAGAGGGGTACTTATCAATCCTAATTTTATAACAAATGTGATTACTGAAGAGTTCCTCTACATGCATGATTTGATACAAGAATCTTATGCACCCACAAAGATGATGGTTAAAACACATAATGGAGACTTCCTCATAGTTATGGAGAAAAATACATTATTGATTAAATTAGTTGAGAAAGATCTGGAACAATCATTTGACATCATTCTTACTTCTGACCTATTTCGTGTGAAACTAGGCCATCCATGGCTCAAGTCCATGAAACTAGTCCCCTCTACAATTCATAAATGTCTAAAATTTCCTCATTGAGGTTGAGTGCATGTTGTCCACCATAGTAGATGGAAACCTATGGCTACTCAAAGAAACTTCAGTCTAGACTTCTTTTGGCCACAGCCTATTGAGCCTGCTCAACCAAGAGAAGATCAATTCTTCCTGGCATACCAAAGATACAAGGCAGAGTTAATAACAAAACTATATGTACCTCCTATTGAACAAGTAGAAAGTTAAGAGTAGCCCAAATTGAAAGAACTCACTCAACCATGAGGTAAGGGAGTCTTTGCTGAGGTTCCTCCTCTACCATCCATACAGGGATCAGGAGATACCCATAAAGAACAAAGCAATTTATCCAAAAAGACCAATTTTGTACAGGCTTCTTCTTATGAGATGTCAAAGATTGTAGAAAATCAGGAAAGTCCTTTTGCAAACATCACTAATAAAACATGAAGGAATTGGCAAGCAAGAGAAAGAAGGAAGAAGAGACAAACCTTAGCTCGACAAGCAACACCTCAACAAGAAAACATTCCACCAATTGATATTACATCAAGAAAGAAAGAAGAGCTAATGGTTGAACAATTAAAGGACAATGCTTCAAGTTGGGAAATAGTACCTTATATACCTCTTTCTTCCAACATTTGAGATTGGGAGGAAGATGATTTGCTTGACAACAACCACTAGTGCGGTTGTATAACATGTAAGTATTTCTAACCCTTTTTGGCCACCTTTGATGTAGCATCTCTTTGAGTTGCTCACTGACATGGCCTCCTCTTTTATGTTGTGTTCCCCATGTCGTGCTATATGTTGTTTAGGTCCCTTTGAATGACCCTTGATACTCTTGTAAGGCAATGATACAAGAAGACCACCTCTATTGTGACCATTCTTCTATATGTTACTCTATTCTTCTATTTTCCTCTCCTCTATTTTATTGTTGTGTGTTGTGCCTTGGGGGCATAAGTTGTGGAGGATGTCTTGGGGGCATCTTCCCATGTTGTAAACCGAAGTCACTTTTGTTTCCTCTCTCGCTTTTACTGTTGCCATTCTTTAGTGACTCTACTAGTCAGCAGATGATGAAAACAAATTAAAATTGATCAAGACCATGCATCCCTTCAGCAAGAAAGAAAAAGTGGACCTAGTCCATGTATTAAGATAGGGTTTATATATATATATATATATATATATATATATATATATATATATATCCAACGCTTGACTAGTAGAATCACTTTGTGTTGTGGTTCGTGTCATGAAATTTGTTGTGACAAACCTTTGCAATACTCTAAATTTGCTTCTATGTACTTTGGATTGTTTTGTATCTCACCTTGTTGCTACACTCAGTTCTGAGATACCTGTAGTATAACCTCACAACTATACTTGGTTCTGAACCTGCAAGTGTAGCCTTGGTCTATCAGGTGATATGATTTTTGTATAGCTTTCATGAATTGATTTGGTTGTTATCGTACAGTAAGATTTTCTAACCGAAGCTTATATGTTGTTGATTATCTTAGAATATTATATCGATGTGTTTGTGGGAACATTTGGTGATTGCAAGCACATGTCACTTCAGGGCATGGGCTTTGCGAAAGCTCTTGTTTCCTTGCATGTTTTCACTTTACCTTAATGTTCTTGATACTAGCAAGCGGGATCAACCACTTTAAGGTGGGGGCATATATAATGATAACTACTTGATTACTTTTTTACTCTGACAAATCATGTTTTCCTTTTGAAATCCCTTCTATGGAAGGCGAGATGGTGTATCTCTTGAGCTTGTGCACATTCTTTTAAACAAAGCCCTTATGTGGAAGATGGGGTGGTGTATCTCTTGAGCTAGTGCACACCCTTTTTAAACAAAGCCCTTCTACGAAAGGCGAGATGGTGTATCTCTTGACCTAGTGAACATCCTTTTAAACATAGTCCTCATCGTGAGGCAGGGTTGGATCTTGAGTCACTCACCTTAAGTGTGTTTTTGGTGGTTGTGGTAGCATAGCTCAATCGTCAGGTGTGTTTGGCATGTTTTAGATAGTGGAGTAGTGATGAGCTCCTCCCTATCGCCCGTGTTTGCCATGTATAAGACTTATAGTGTGTCGATGACATGTTATGTGGTGCTCGTGTATTCCATGTATCTTCTCTATGTTTTATGTGTCTTCCTTACATGTCTTGCGTATTTGTGGCATGGTCTAAAGATGTGTGGGGATGAGCCCCCCACGCTGTGTGTTTTATTTGCTTAGAGTTATATATATGTGCAATTGCTTAATCATATCTTCTCTTCGTGTCTTCTCTGTGTATTACATGACTGTGTTCATGTCTTCTCTATGTATTGCATTCTTTCACTATCTTCTCTGTGTATTGCGTGCTTCCTTATTGTATTCACTATGTCTTATGTGACTGTCAAGTGCTTTTCTTATGTTTGCCTAAGTTTGGGGGCTAGAAATAGTCTTTCAAACTTAGGGTGTATCTTCGCTCTTGTGTTTGATGTGCTCTAACCATACTTTAATGCATGTATGGATCATAAGATCATACACACATTAAAGTGGGGGATAAATGTTATGCAATAAAAAGTAGACACATGCCTTTTTATATCCTAATTTATCTCCTAGGTCCTATTAATCTCACTATGCATTATAATTGATCATCCTAAAGAAAAGAGCCTGACACCCATGTGAATTTGGGACCTTGGGCCCTTCATTTGACTTACCCCTAAACTAAATTATGCCCCTGGACTTGGGTGTCAACCTCCCAAGTCCTCCCTAATAGGTTGGGGTGAATTAATGTTATGTTAGTCTAGGACCTTTAAAAATGTTCCTATTTGTCAGATTTTGTGATTTAATTTTGTGAATGTTAGTGGGAAAGCATATATAAGTGAGTTTTTTACTTCATTTTGAACCTAGATAGATATTGCGAACTTACGATATTGGAGCAAAGAGCATTCAAGGCATTCATTGTGTTATTGTTGCAGATTTCTATTTGTATTTGTGTGTTTGTTGTAGATTTGGTATCATCATCCATCTGCTTACGCATTGAAGAAGCTTCATCCTCCTAAGGACTTCACCTCTAAGGTGACATCGTTGCTATTTGAATCATTTTATTATTTGGATTATCTTTAGTCTCTACCTTGCAAGGGCATGCTCTCTCTAACAACGGTGTTGGGAAAGCTTGAATGCTAACCTGGGATTTGACTGAGGTAAATCCCTAAACACCACAACCCCCAAACCCCTCTCTTTTCGTCTTGTGTGCAGGTTACATGTATAGGTTTCCAAAAAAGTGGAGTTGTAGGAAGGTAGTGCAGGAATTAAGGTTTTGGGATTTGAAAATAGCTCCAGAATATCTCTCTGAAAAGACTTGGGCAGTTGGCGCCCTAGTCTATTGGGTTTCCAAGCTTTGGATATGGTTTTTGAGCATCGTTTGTAGCATATTCTCAGTTTTGACCTTCAGTAGATTCTCACTTCTGGACTTGGGCAGTTACTGAATTTGTCCTCAGACACCTCTATTTCGAGAGATAGGTTCTGACATCTTACTGATCATCTCTGTACTTTTAGATTTTAGGTTGCTATTGTCATTTGTTTGTTTCAAGTTGATTATCTCATATCTATGGTTTTACTCATGCTTAACCTAGGGTTTGATAAAAATCTTGGTTAAATCTCATCTTTCCATAGCAAATCAGGAGCACAAGATCTATAGCTGAGTCCACCTCCTTAGTTGTGATTGAGCTCAATCTTATCCTTCAATGTTATTGTGGAAGAGGGTTTTGATCTTGTTTATACATGCATGCATTCATCTCCCTTTTACCACTTAACACATAGAAACAATGAAAAATCTTCAGTTACTTAAGGCCTACACCAATAGTTTTACAATTAGTAGATAGGCCAACTGTCAAACCTGAAGGAATCATTGAAGATCTAGTAATCACACTAGTCTCATGTGAATACCCTGCAGACTTCATGGTCCTGCAATCCAAGAACAACTTAGGTGGGTATCCACTCATTTTAGGATGACCTTGGTTGGCAATAACAGATGCCTTCATAGGATGCAAGTCTGGCAATATGATAATTTTCAGTGGAAATATAACTAAGAAATTGGTCCTTTATCCCCCAGCACAACCTTTTGTTGATATAGAACAACCTATTTGGGTAGACCTGGAGGATAATGGCCAATATTCTCTTCAGACATTAATGACTATTAAATAAATCCCATTGTTAAATATTCAAGATGAGGATGAAGTGCTCTCTAATGTGATACAAAACACTCATGGGAGGGACCCACAACAAGACCATGTTTAGTATGTTTGACTTGCCCACTACATAATATTTTTCCCATAGTGAATACACAAGTCTATGCTTCCACTACCCGCATGTTCCATTATTTGCTAACACATAGTTGTAGCCTCATTTTATTAGGGCTGGATGTTGCTTTTGTTATGACATCTACAACGCCAGTTGATATCACACCAAGTAGAACCCTTAATATCAACAACCAATTAACAATAGTACAACAATTTAAACTGATAAACATGTTGCACAATCACAAACATCATTTCCCTATGACTATCATGACATGAAAGGCATAGATCCTAATCTTCGCATGCAAAATATACATAAATGAAGGAAGCATGCTAGTTAGGCAACCTCAGCGATGAATGTTGTAAGAGACATAGTGAAGAATAAATTATAGAAACTATTGGATGCAAGATTCATATATCCTATATCAGACAACCAATGGGTATCCGAATTAGTCATAGTACCCAAGAAAGGAGACAAGTGGCGGGTTTGTGTAGATTATAGAGAATTGGATACAACCACTAGGAAAGATCATTTCCTCTCCCTTTCATTGATCAAGTTTTGGATTCTTTGGCTAGAAAGAAATACTTTTATTTCCTAGATGGATTCAATGGCTATAATTAGATCAAAATAGCCCTAGAGGACCAGGATAAAAACACATTCCCATGCCTGTGGGGAACCTATGCCTTTTCAATCCTTCCATTTGGACTATGTATACACCTGCAACATTTCAAAGGGTTGTTTTGAGCATCTTTCTAATTTTTCTCATGACTCCATGAAAGTGTATATGAATGATTTCACCACTTATGGAGATTCTTATGAAGAAGTATTGGAAAACCTTGAAAAGGTCCTCTAGAGATGTCAGGATCACAACCTGTCTCTTAGTCATGAAAAATGTTTCATGATGATGGAAGGAGTAGTACTTGGACATTTTGTGTCCAAGAAAGGAATTCAAGTGGATCCCAATAAAATTGAAGTCATTTCAACTTACCTATTCCTCAAAAACAAAAGGATGTCAAAAGCTTTCTTAGCCATGCAGTATATTATAGGATGTTTATAAAAGGTTTCAGTAAAAATAACAACACCTCTATTTTTCCTACTCTCTAAGGATGTTGAATGATTGGACACCTACACGTCAAATAGCCTTTGAAAATCTTAAAGATTCCTTAACAAAGACACATGTACTCAGAGGACCCAATTGGCAAATAACTTTTCATATTCATACAGATGCCTCTGAATTTGTTGTAGGTGTTGTGTTAGGACAAAAGGATGGGAATTTGGAATATGCTATTTACTACATCAGTAAGAACCTACAAGGTGTTGAACTTAACTATACTATCACAAAGAAAGAAATGTTAGTTGTTATCTATGCAATCAATAAATTTAGACACTATATCACTGGATATCCCATTTTTGTTCATATTGATTATGCATCAATAAGGTATCTAATGAACAAACTAGTGGTTAGTGGTCAACTAGTTAGATGGTTGTTGTTGTTACAAGAATTTGATATCTCTTTTGTGGACAAACGTAAGAAGGCCAATGTGGTTGTTGATTTCCTCTCTAGGCTCCCTACTTATAATGAAGATCCAGTTGTTGATGACTCATTTCCTAATGAACATGTATTTGCATTAACATCCCAAACACCTTGGTATGTAGATATAGCCAATTATTTGGTTTCAGGAAAGACACCTCCACACCTTTCACCAAGAGAAAGGTGCCATCTGGTTGAACACAACTTCCCCTATTCATGGGTAGTTGGCTACCTCTTTTACAAGGACCTAATAATATCATGTGCAGAGGTATAAGAGAAAATGGAGTATATGACATTCTTATATCATGTCATGATGAACCTTGCGGGGGCATTTTGCAGCCAAACAAACATCACTCAAGATCTTAACTACTAGATGTTATTGTCCAACACTGCACAAAGATACAGTTCAATATACAAGGAGATGTGACCACTGTCAAAGGATGGGCAAACCTACAAGAAGTGATGAGATGCCCTTGTAGCCAAAATTGATGATTACACCCTTTGACGAATGGGACATTGATTTTATTGGCCCATTGATCCTCCTTTTAACCATAAAGAGTACATACTATTATGTGATGATTACCTAACCAAATGGGTGGAGGTCAAATCTCTCAAGGTTGCAAGAGATAGTAAGGGTACCAATTTTTTGTATGAGGAAATATTCACCAGATATGGAGTGCCAAGGGAAATAGTTACTGACTAGGGACCATAGTTCACATCAACCTTGATTGCTAGTCTGATTCAGGAATATGAAATCAAACATAAGAAATCCACTCCCTATCATCGACAATCAAATGGCCAGGTTGATGTTACAAATAGGGAAATTGAGGTAATATTAACAAATACAATTGCATTTCACATAAAATATTGGTTAGCTAGATTCTCAGAGGCAATCTAGATATACAGATCCATGTGGAAAACCACAATAGGGTATACACCCTATGAACTAGTTTATGGCAAAAAGGGTGCCCTCCCTATTGAATTTGAATATAAAACATTGAGAACCGCCATACAACTAGGAATGGATTTACCTATAACTCAACAAGATAGGCTATACCAGCTTAATGCTTAAGACAAATTGAGGAGGAGGTAGTTCACCACACAAAAATAATCCAAAAACAAGGAATCAAATGGCATGACCAGTACATCAATACTAAATATTTTCACACGGGTGGCTGGGCCCTACTTTATGAATTTAGATATAAGGACCACAAAGGCAAATTATGGACCAGATGGTTGGGTCCTTATGAAATCAGAGAAGTTTTTCCAAATGGTGCAGTTTGCCTTACCACAATTGATCCAATCAGATTTTTGCTCATGTGGTAAATCGACAACATTTGAAACTTTATAAGAAGCCATTGGATAAAGAAAACTTTCTTCATCAGCTGATAGGACAAGTTGACACACAATTTCCATAGCATTCACTACCAGATGCAACATGCATTCCATACATAGTTGCTCCCAACGACACAACAGTAGATGAGGCTATAATCTCATTTGCTGTCACTTCTCAGGTATGATCTTATCTACCCTTGTAAATAAAAAATAGCTCCACCACATCCAAATGAACGAAGTTGACAGTACCTGCAGCTAGTCTACACATGGGACCTGTAACAGAGGCTTTCCAACTATTTAAGGGACCTGTAGCAGAGGTTTTCCAACTATTTTAAGGGACCTGTAGTCATTGCACCTGCAGCCACTACGTCTGTCCTCATTTTCATGTGACTTGTAACTGCTGCACCCACAACCATTCCACTTGGGCCCTGTTCACTTTCTCCACGCAGCCACTACATCTTTCACATCACACATTTTTTCTTCCATGCATGTAGCCACTCTTGCCTGCAACATCTTCATTCACGACATCTGCATGCTGCCACTCTTTCTTCCAAATTTGTACTTTCCAACCACGTGTCATCAAGCTCCTACTCTTCATGTCACATTCACTTAATGCCCTTCGACACCATGTCAGCCTCTTCACATGCATCTTCTATCACCTCATCAGCATTCAGCTGGTATTTATCTCACACCTTCCATTGATTAACAATAAATTCTATTTCTTTTATAGCAATCTTAAATTACATAATCATTTATTCCACTATTATGCACAATTCTCAATGCTTAAACCTCTATCTCATACATCCTCAGTATCTTCACATTTTTGGACAAATGCATCCTTAGTTGGGGATTTCATACATAGAAATGAATTCACATACCATCACCCATGCCAAAATCTTTCTTTTCATAATTCATGGCTACTTGCTGCATAACATACACAGTTGATCAATAGCAATCGATAGATGCACAGTCAAAGATAAGAAGAAAGGAAAAATAGGGTGGAAATTGGTTCCATCAATAGATAATTCCATAAAGGCTTGGCAAACACATAATTGAAGCTGTAAAGGAAATAAGAAGTGTCACGCGATGGGTGGGGATCCCATCAGGATAGAACCAACAGATCATACAATATTGTTAAGTGCAACCTCTTCGCATGCATCATCTATCACCTCATCAACATTCAACTGGTATTTATCTCACACCTTCCATTAATTAACAATAAAATATATTTCTTTTATAGCAATCTTAAATTACATAATCATTTATTCCTCTATTATGCACAATTCTCAATGCTTTCACCCTCTATATCGTACATCCTCATTGTCTTCACATTTGTGGACAAATACATCCTTAGTTGGGGTATTTCATATGTAGAAATGATTTCACATACCATCACCCATGCAAAAATATTTATTTTCATAATTTATGGCTACTCGTTACATAGCATACACAATTGATCAGTAGTAACCAATAGATGAACAAACAGATACAAGAAGAAAGGAAAATTAGGGCACGAAAATTGGTTCCATCAACATCTAATTCCATAAAGGCTTGGCAAACAGGTAATTAAAGATATAAAGGAAATAAGAAGTGTCACGCGATGGGTGGGGATCCCATCAGGACAGAACCAAAGAATCATATAATATTGTTAAGTGACTCAGACTGTATGCCTATCTTCCAGCAAGCTTAATGGCTTGACTATTTCCTTAGACTGATCGAATACAATGAAGCCATGAATCAGTAATTTGCAAGGACATTTCAACATAATGAATCAATAGTCAGAGGATTGAGGGTTGATGCTTCATAGACTACTATTGCAGAGGTAACGGGGTTACCTACTGTTGGAAAGGAATTTCTTGTAAAAGTTGATGCCATTATAGCAAGGGCTGAATTTGTCCAACCTAGTGAAAGATTAGACTCCTCATCTCAAGGTATTAAACATGTGTTTCCACCATGGTTATGGGCTTTTGTTGCTACTTATATCATTAAGTATTTGATTTGTGATGGATGACAATTGTTATTATATACTGTGCATTTAAAACTATTTAATCATCTTCATCATGGTAGAGTTGTAAATGTTCCTAATTTTCTATTCAATCTGCTATAAAGAATGTCTACTAATATAAGCATAAAGGGAACTAGTCATCCTTGTCACATGATTTCTAGTTATATTATTGGTGAAAAAAAGTTTTTTTATTCAGTTCCCAACCATTCTTTGGGAAAATTTTCTTAAGGTTAACCACATTGATAATAGACTTAATGACAACCCTGATGATAGACCCTTAAGGGTCAGACTAGTTGGGGAAGATGAGACACAAGTATAGAATATACAATTAGAGGAAGGAGAGGAAGCTCCTGCAACTTTTGTCCAACCAACATCTTCACCTACCCGTAGCCATGATGCCATTCTGGAGCATTTGGCTCCATACACTAATAACCTAATGGATGAACCTGCAAAGTTCCCCACTCCTACAACTTCATCGATACCAATCCCATTGCCAGAATATCTAATTTTGCAACCCTATATCCACACTAAACATTTTGAAAAGAAAGAAATGTAACCTGAAACTATCGACGCATTTGGCT
Source organism: Cunninghamia lanceolata (assembly GCA_027924645.1). NCBI lineage: Eukaryota > Viridiplantae > Streptophyta > Pinopsida > Cupressales > Cupressaceae > Cunninghamia > Cunninghamia lanceolata. The sequence continues at coordinate 58,631 of BSBN01000326.1, read as the reverse complement.
CCATACACTAATAACCCAATGGATGAACCTACAAAGTTCCCCACTCCTACAACTTCATCGATACCAATCCCATTGCCAAAATATCCAATTTTGCAACCCTATATCCACACTAAACAATTTGAAAAGAAATAAATGTAACCTAAAACTATCGACTCACAACCTATAGCATCTAAGATTTCCAAGAACCCTCCTTCTGTTTCCAAGCCCAATAAGAAAAGGAAAGCATCCTCTTCTCCTTATAAAGCCAAGAAGAAATAAAAAGTGTCTACCCCACTACCAAGGCACTCTAGCAACATGAAAGAAAAAGGAGTTATAAGAGGAAAAATTCCTCCTAAACAAAAGAGGGTGGTCGATGTGCAATTCGATACAGACTTAGAAAGGGAACATCTATTTGTTAACAGGGAGCAGATGAATGTGGCATAATCAAATGCTATGGAAAATGAAACAAAATCAGAGGAAGAAGATTTGTTCATAGCAAGGAAATGGCCTCAACCCCCTCCTGATGCAAGAATTCAAGAATTGTTAGCCTCCTTTGATAAAATTTAAAAAGAGAAATTATCATTGAATAAATAGGAGAAAACTAAGGAGAAGATTGATGAGCTGTAGGTAGCTTTACAAGAGATTGCAGTATTGGAAAAACAATTACAAGAATACCAACAAAATGAGACTGGATTGAATTAGAGGGTTAGAAGGTTGGAAAATTAGTTGCACATTTATCAACAATAGGGAACGAGACTAGAGCAACTGGATCAATTGGCCATTATAGAAATAAATAGGAGAGGTTCATATCTTGAGCAACAATATGATCATCAAGAAGAAGTTGCACCAACAACCCTGTTGACTGTTATCTTACAATTATGGGAGAAAATAGAAGTAGTAAATGAATAACAAGAGATGAAAGAGAAGCATAAAAAGGAGATTGAAGAGAAAAATAAGGAGATAAGGAGATTGAAATTAAAAATAGATAGGATGATAGACATGACTGTACAACTTATGAGATGTAGACCTCCTACAAGGGTTTATGCCCTTTACTTAGAAGAGAAATACTTGAGTTCTCAGTTTAGTCAATTGTACAGTGATGCTCCTATTTCCCTTTTTACACCTGAATTTTTTTGACAACCTACTAGAGAGCTACCCCAAAGATGTAGAATCAATTATGTGAATTTATTTACATGAATTGGATATTCCTTATGACACTACTTGGAATCCCTTAATTATTATTGGGGATGTGTAGATAAAATCCCCAGCATCATTCATATAGAATGAACATTGGAGAGGGGTCCTTCAACAATAGTATAATGAGAGCGAGAAATCAATTCCCCTCAAAATCTAGGTAGAGGCCCAAGATCCCAATCAAGTAGTAGTAGAATGGATCAATCTTATCCAACACCCTAAGGTGGAAGAAAATCTCCTTGAATACAAAGTAGCAATTATAAGAAATTTAAGGAATTAGCTGATGGCATTGGTAAGGAGGCACTGAACCTCTTAAGAGGTAGGAGGAATGAGTTGACACAAGAATTAAGAAGAAAAGAACCTCACTCTATCTTCAATTTCTTAGCATCAATTATTAGGGAACACAGGTACATCAAATCAACTATTGAGCATGGAATTACCTAGCTTCCTTTAGTGTTTCATCCTCCTCTTCTCCTATATCCAATCCCACATTGGTAGGGACAAAAACATCTCAAGTAGAAGAGCAGGCCAGGTGGGATCGGTTGGCTGAACAAAAAGGTTTCTATCTTAAGCAGGATCAAGGAGTCATGGAACCCATGGATTATAGTGAGATTGCACTCTAGTATAATAAAACAAGGATTATTTTGGATCTATAACAAGGGATCTAATGCTCTCTTTTGGCATGATTCTTGGATGGGTTTCCCTATTGTTTCTTGCACCCACAGCTGTAAGATTTATGTGATAGGTTCATAGAAGTTGGGTGGATTCGAGTGGCAGACTTCAAGGTGACCCAATCTTTGGGTCAAATGGAGATTTCTAGATGGAGGGACCCTAGGGATTGGGCTAGGGGGGTTTGGAGGCAGATAGAGAAGTCTTATCATATATTCTGGCTAAGAGGATGTGTTCTTCTTCGAGTGATAGGGATATCCTAGCTTGGGGTCTAGACCCAAAGGGATCTTATTGTATCACTGGGGGTACCAGGTTATTGATCAACAAGGTGGGGGAGATAGAGAGTTTCCCTGGTGGAGGAAAGTTTGGAATAAGTATGCTTGGATGAAGTGTACCTTTTTTCTTTGGTTGGTTGCTAGGAATAAATGCCTTGTGTGGGAAAATTTGTAGAAGAGGGATTTTCAGGGACCTTCTATGTGTGTCCTATGTGAGAAAAGTGAAGAATGTATCCCCCATCTTTTCTTTCAGTGCTCTTATGCCAAGGTCATTTGGCATTTTTGGTGGGGAGTGTGGAATGAGGGGTGTGTTCATGCTTCTTCCTTAGTGGATTTTTGGAATAGTTTGGGGATACCTCCTTCCAAGGCCTCTTTTCTTCAAGTGGCGTGGGAGATATGGCCTTCCTATATCATCTGGTAGCTTTGACTGAAATGGAACAAAAGAATTTTTTAGGGTGGTCAGATATGGGCTCAACATTTGTGGCAAAGGATTGTGAGTATGATTCAGGAGGCTATTGTAGCCAAGTGTGACATGGAGGAGTCTCTGGAGTAAGGGCATCTTCCTGTGGCTCAAGGATTAGTCTTTGGAGATAATATTGTTGGGTGTTATGCAGCAAAAGTAGGGCGTATTCCCAAGAGGAAGGTTTCAAGGGAAGTAAATTGGGTTCCCCGCCTTATGGGGTGTTCAAGATCAATACAGATGGATCCTCTAGAGGGAATCCAAGTCATGTTGGTATTGGTGGTGTTGGGAGGGACAACTTTGGATCGACTATTTTCTTCTTCTCCAGGTATATGGGGTAGGGGATGAATAATCTTATGGAGGCTCATGCTATTCTTGTGGTGGTGGAAAAGGCTCGTGTTTTGGACTAGAGGAAGATCATTTGTGAAGCTGACTCTAAGATAGTGATCAATATGCTAAATGAGAGAAGGTTTGAAGGAATTCACCGGTAATTGGTAGTGGTGGGTAGGCAGATTGTGCGCTTGGGTAGATCCTTTGAGTCTATCTCCTTTGTACATATCCCTAGGGAATGGAATGAGGTGGCAGATTGTCTTGTTAAGTGGGCCTCAAAACAATAGGGAGACTGGGATGTTCATTGTTGGGATAAGTTTTCTTTGGACAGATCTTAAGAGTTTCTTCAGATTGTGGTAGAGGATAGCTTGGGTTGATGGGAGACACTCGGTTCTATTTGGAGTGGTTTCTTGGGGTCTTCCTGGTGTTGGTTTTTTGGGGGATGTGGGCTGGGATGTTGCTTCTCTTTGTGTACTTTTGTCTTTTGGCATTTGATGCCAGCTTTCAATGAATAAATTTTTACCCTTTTATAAAAAAAGTTCTACACAAAAATTTATGACGTTTCTAAATCAACTTTATCATCACAAAAATAAATAAAACTTTATCATCATTTATCTTTCTAACATGTCATCCAAACAATGTTTTAGAAAGAGAGAGTTAAGGCTCACATTCACTTTGTCAGTCAAACAAATACCTCATTTTTATGGTCACATGAAGGTTTAACTAATCAAAACATTTTAACGTTAAACCAAATTATTCCCATTTTGAATCTGAAGACAATTTAGATATTATCAGGTATTATCTAATTATGAAAGTATTATCAATATTATTTAAGTAGAAATTAAAATTTGTTCAAACATGCAGGAGGTCCAAAAATAGGGTGTGACATCTAACTCCATCAGACCTATAATATACTTGTTAACCCCTTCTACATGGGCATCCTCTTCAATATCTTTAGAAATAAGATCAACAAGTTCTTCTCCCTATTCTAACAAGGCTCTCTTTCCTATATGCATCACTAATTTAGGTTCTCCTTGAATAGAGTCTTCTGCTACATGCATTTCTATTGCAGGGTTTGCCATCATAGAATTTTTAGCTACAAGTATTTTTCTCTTTCATTTAGCACTCCATGACACCTTTTCATCCAAAATTTCTACCTCAGAATTATATTGAGCTTCTTTCTTTAATCCTATAGCTTGTTTACTAGCCATGGCTGCTAAATTCTTAAGTCTTGCTAATGAACTTACATTCAATTTTAGAATAGGGGGTTTTTCTTGTGCTCCATCCTTATATTTAGATTCTTTTGTCCAAATATGTCACCTCTTTCACTTTCTTCTATCTCCTATCGCAATTGTAGAGGGCCTTACTTTATCTCCCATAGAAATACCTGTAGGAGGTACTTGTTTCAATATGTGCATCATGGATAGGGACACAATCATCTTCCTCTGCAACATCTTCTCCTTGTGCAACGGATGTTGTAATGATCACTTCCCATGTTAATTGGGGTTGCCTTCATTTCAAGGCCTTTGTTACCACAAACTTAATTAACCCATGATGGTCTAGGTATTTGTGTCTTCTATTTTCCACTTCTAGAGACATTTTTCTCAAGGATTTAAATAAAAACATGTAACATTCATGATTCTTTGATGTATAAAATGCATCATTAAACAAAGATGATAACTATAGATAAATGAGTACCTTCCCTCACAAGTCATATACTAAATAAGAGCATACACCACTTTCAACCATAGATCTGGTAGTGAGGTCTGCAAGATGCCTTGACTAGGTATTGTTGTCACATAGATTTGCACCCAGTTTTGAAGGCTTTTAGGGCTCCAACAATCTAGTGAAACATTGAGATGATCTCCAGGTGTGGGACCCTACAGGGAGGCCAAATATCCAGAGAGAGGCTGGTTCCTTTGCTAAATGAGAATGATTCATTAATCTTAAGACTAAACCTAATCTATCAACTTGATAGGGAAAGAGGAAGAGAGAGTAAAATTGAAAGTAAAGGAAGGTGATACACCAGGTTTGAATAAAGAACATTCAAAGAGCTAAGATGCACAAATAAAGAAATACAACTGATAAACTTACATAGATCATAGGAATTTTAAAAAAGGCAAAGAAAGGATTGCCAAGAATTAAACATTCACAAACAATAGTCAATTCTAGGACTACACAGAGTTAAAAGCATGAAAAAGTAAAACACCATATGTATTAATCAAGAGGCACAGTTACAACAGAGGAAAGTTCTGTTTGGAATACAGAAGCATACGACTAACTATTTTCCAACCTTTTTTACATCTTACATTCATGCATATATATAGCATTTGATTCCAAACGACCTAATTAGGTTATAATAAATTGCCCCATGGGCTCTGTCAGAAAATATCTATGCCAAAGGAAAGTCAATATGCAAGAATTCATTGCAGAAAATGTCTAGAGCCTGGGCAGATGGGAGATATTTTTGGCCTTTAATGCGAGCTGCTGAATCACTCATCTGCAACCATTAATGCAACAAATATTTGCATTTGGAAAGCTTCGTAACACTTTAAGTCAGTCACTTAGATGTCTTGTTGGCTGAGTCTGCATATCCTTCCTCAGTCGGCGACCATCCTGATATCTGGATGCGCAAATCCGGATCATGAAATTTGGATCATATTTTGAAATGAGAATATCCCCCAAAAGCCTACCAAATGAACGAGGAGGAAATTCTAAGCAGTTTTTCCTTTTGGATCATGTAGAAATTCCCTAGGATGAGGGATATTTCTATGGTCAAATTTATGGTCAACTGGCATCTAGATGTCCACGTGTCATCATCTCACGGTTGTGCATAGGATCTTCCTTACGGGCAAGATTCACCTACGACACTGTGCTATCCTCTAATCTTCAAAGCTGCGGCCATGGGCCAAGAAAAAAATTTACAACTGTCCTCATTTCGCAGCCATGCAGAAGGAATGTGAAGTTGGCCTTAGACGATCTGCGAGCTTGTGATATCCAGATGCACCCGTCAAGTTTTCCTTTGTAGCATGGAGGGGCTGTCATCTGCATGGATATTAACCTTTAATATCTGGGCACTAACTTAATATCTAGATGCCTTTTGAATATCCTGATGATGTCATCGGCATGAAGAACTTCGTTGAAGAGGAGATTTGGATGACATCATCAGAATGCTTTATCAATGTAGGATAATATGTTGAAGGCATAATGTCCAGATGATGTCATCGTCATATGCATTTCTTTGGGGAGGGGGTCCAGATGATGTCATCAGGACATTTGCAAGGTCATGGATATTAAGAAGGATCCGAATATTAGGAAATATTCAGATGATGTCATCATCATATTCATAAGGGTCTGCACATTCACAAAGGACCCAGATATTAGTTAAGATCCAGATATTTAGAAAACATCTAGATAGTAACTAAGGTCTGAATATGAAGAGGATATAGGGACTTAGCTAAGGTCTGGGAAATTAAGATAATATCCGAGATGTTATCTAAGATCCGAATGACGTCATCAGGATATCCATACCAAAAATGACTAAGTATGAAGATGGGAAATCCCTACGAAGGAAGGCATTTGAAGATTAAGGGTTTTTCTGTGTTTTTTGCAAGGATTCTCCAAATGAAATTTTAGGGATTTTTGCAAGGCAAATCATTGGTATTTGAAGGATAAAGTCTTCTAGGGCCGTATTCCAAGGGATGTCCAGGATATTTTTAAGGTGAACTGTTTGACTCTGGACAAAGGAAAATAGGTCAACATTTTGGTGATGTCTTAGGGATGTTTTCCTACTAAACAAATGGAAACTAGTGGCCTTAAGCATTCATTGGGCATAGAGTCAAAAGATGAATGAAGTAGGTCAAGACAACCGAAACTTGCCTCCTAAAACACACAAAAGGAAAGAGGCCTACATTCTCTTAATGACAATGCAGCCTATGCAAGAGCACTTAGGGAAAGGGGAACCTAAAACTGAAATAAACTAAAACAATATATACAAGATCTCATACCAACCTTAATGGTAAGATTTGAGATGGATCCCATTCACTGAGATCGATACAACTTCACCATCTAGCCTTGAAAGAATGAAGGCATTGGCTTGCTTGGTGTTGATGATGATGTATGGCCCACTCCAAAGTGCATCAAACATAGTGTGGCTTCCTAGTTTAGCTCGATCAACATCCCATTTCATAACAAGATCACCTTCTTTGAAAGTCTGAACCTTGGCCCTCTTATCAAAATATCTTTTGTTTTGCATCTGATCTTCTTTTAATGTGATCATGGCTGAATGCCTTTGTTCTTCTAATTCAGTTAATTAAACCATCCTAACAGACCTTGCATCCTCTCCTTCCAACTCTAATTGATGAGCCAAATCTAGTGCAGGAAGCTCTAAGGATATATGCAATCTAACCTCTCTCCCATACACAAGAACAAAAGGAGATTTCCCAATGGATTTCTTGTATGTGATCCTATCAGCCCAAAGAGCTAATCTGATCTTATTGTGCCATTGCCTTTGGTTTGTCTCCATATTCTCTTCAAGATCCTGATCAGGTTCTTATTGGTGGATTCAGCCAGTCCATTACCTTGGGGGTAATAGTTGGATGAAGTCTTGAAGAACACATTATATTTAAGAGCCCAATCAACAATCCTAAAACTAGTAAATGCTTTCACATTATCAGAATTAATAGTATGAGGAGCTCTAAACCTTGTCATGATTTCTTCTAAGAAATCCATGATTGATGACTCAGTGGCCTCCTTGAGTGGGACTACTTCAACCCATCTAGTGAAGTAATCTGTTGCAGTCAAAACCCACCTATGATCAATAATGGAAGCAGGGTTTATCATGCCAATGAAGTCTAATCCCCACTGTGAGAAGGGTTGATCAACCTAAATAGGGTGGAGGGGAAGAGCCACCAATCTTTTATTTCTAGCAAAGAGAGCACACTCTTTGCATTTTCTTACCCATACATGGGCATCATTGAATAATGTGGGCCAAAAGTAACATGCCCTCATTGTTTTCATTGTTGTAGCTCTAGCAGAGAAATGGCCACCACCTGGGCTAGCATGAAACTCACCAAGAAGTCTATCAACCTGATCTTCTTCTATAAATCTTAACAAGACTCCATCCAAGTTTCTCTTGAAGAGAACACCATCCACCAAAGCATAATGGATAGAATGCAGTCTGAAATGTCTTCTTTTGGCTCTGTTTAGTCCATAGAGATACTCACCAGTGGATAGGAAACTAGCCATATATGTCATCCAAGAACTCACAACTGATGGCTCAACTATAGGTTCCTCCTCATTCAAATGGTAAGATGATTTTGCTTCATCTACTGATGTCTGGGCTAGCTATTCACACAATCCTCTACCTCTAATCAGCTTAGTGGCTTTGATGATCACATCATATTCTAGGATCTTTGTGACCCAACTAGCTCTCTTTTCACTAATCTTTATCCCCATTATGTAATCTCTCACACTAGGATGAGAAACTAAAACTTTAATATGATTATTTACCAGCATATATCTAAATTTCTTTAAAGTTATAACAATGGAAAATACCTGCTTATCCATGGGGCTATATCTGACCTCATAATCCTTCAAGGTTTGACTGAAGAAGGCCAGGGGCTACTCTAGTCCTTATTCATTTTGCTGCATCAAGACAGCAACAACACTGTTCTCTCCTCCATATGCATAAAGGGAAAAGTCCTCATAATTTGGATTCATGAGATTCGATGCTTGTGCAATCTCTTCCTTGATCTTCTCAAAGCCATCCTTCCCTTCCTTAGTCCATCTGAAGATTGCATCTTTCTTGAGCATAAGGGTTAGAGGCTTCACTAAGCCAGCACAATTAGGAATGAACTTCCTAACAAAGTTGATCTACCCTAGAAATGATTGTAAAGCCTTTTTGTGAGCAGGTAGGGGAAGAGAAAGGAGAGATGATGTCCTCTCGGGGTCTATGGATATCCCATCCTCAAACACTATGTGACCCAAAAGCTTACCCTGGGCAACAACAAAAATATATTTCTTAGGGTTCAAGGATACCTCAAACTCTCTCCATCTTTGGAAAACCTTTTCTAGATGCTCCATATGGTTCTCCCCCTTCTTGGAGAAGATTGTGATGTCATCTAGATAAATCAGGATGAACCTGTTTATAAATCCTTTGAAGGTAATATCCATTGCCCTCTAAAATGTGGCTACAACATTAGACAAACCAAAGGGCATCTTTGCATATGCCATGATCCCCCATTTGGTTGTGAATACTGTCTTAAATCTATCCTTCTCTCTAACAATGATCTAGTTATAGCTAGAGAAGCCATTCAATAATGAAAACCTCTCTACCTCTGCAATTGTTTATAAAATTTGATCCATCGAGGGCACAGGGTAATGATCCTTTAGGGAGGCTTAATTCAGGTCCTTGAAGTCTACACAGAGCCTAATCTCTTCGTTCTTCTTTGTCACAGGCACTAGATTAGCAACCCAAGTAGAATACTTAATAGGGAAGATGATCCTTGCCTGTATGAGCTTGGCAAGCTCTTTTCTTATGAGTGGCTTGATCTTTGGATTTATAGGTTATTGCTTTTGGTGAACTGGCTTGCAATTAGGATCTAGATTGATGGCATGTTGAGCCACATCTAGATTGAATTTTAAGATCTACATATATCCATGCTGGGACATCATTATTTTTTTGGGCAAGCCTTAAGAATTCTTGCTTCTTTTCATTGCCGCACACTTTTCCTAGCAGCAACTCTTTGTCTTGGGCGACGGTTACCTTCTGGTAATCTTCTTTCTTGAAGGTCATGTAATTCCTTTCACCCATGAACTCATCATCATGGTAAAGATGGCCTCAAGGGTGACTAGACCCTTGGGTAGCTTGTTTGATTTGAGCTGGATGATCTGATCACCATAGGATTCTTGTAACCTGGTTACGCCCTTGAAGAGAACTTGACTTTATTCTGCATGAAGCATGCGATTTGCTCATCACTATCAAAAATTTGCCAATGAATATTATTGTCAGGAATAGAGAACTTGATGACCATTTTCACATGTTGATCGAGACCCTGAAACAAATATGTAGGTGTGAAAAATTGAGCTCCCACTGTTGCTAATTGATTAGCATCAACATTCAGTTTTCTTGGGATCACCTGCAAGTTGAGAGTATCAAAACTCTCAAACAGGTCCCAAACTCTATGTCTATAAGCTCTTAAAATTTGGTTTTTTGTTGCACATCTTTTTTTGACTTGGTTAACCACCAATTCAGTATCGCCAAAGATCTCCAAATGCTTGATTTTATTCTTTTCTATTATCAATAGGCCATGGACCAATGCCTCGTACTCTGCTACATTATTGGTACAAGAAAATGCAACCTATGAGCAAAATGTAACTTCTTACCAGTCAGAGAGACTAGAAAAACACCTGCACTAGCTCCATTCTTGCTCTTCACACCATCAAAGAACATTTTCCATGGACCATTAGAGTCATCATCTGGCTTAAGTATAGAAGGGACTGAAGGATCCCTTTCATGGATCATGTAGTTGCCCAAGTCAATTACCTCAGTAGTATCATAAGGGTCAAAATTTTCATGATCCCTTGCCCACTCATCTAAAAATAGGTTAGGGATAGGAAGAGGTGAATCTTATGCCTCAATAGGTTCTATGTCATGCACTTCCTCGCCCTGAATCATCACATGTGGGTTCACCAGGTTATGGTCATAATTTTCCACATAATAATTTGAAATTGGTTCAGCCTTGATGGTGAACTGTGTACCATATTTGGTCCTTAATAACATATGAGACCAGTTAGAAGAAAGGTAGCTGCCTACCTTGGTTGTGAAATCTCTTGACAGACAAATGGAAAAGAAGGGAGGAAGACCAATGATTGAAATATCTTGTTTGAAGGTCAGGTTAGGACATGCATGCAGAGTCAAGTCCAATCCCTTGAACACTCCTATAGCGTTCACACAGGTACCGTCTAGTTGCAATACTCCTAATGAAACATGGGTATACTTGATGCCTAATGCATCCACAATCTTCTTGGGCATGAGTGAAACACTAGCCCTAGAGTCTATCATACAGTTATGCACTAAAAATTTGCCACTGATCAAAGACAAGTAGAAAGGAGATGGCTTCTTGACTGTACTTGTCCTTCAATTGGTTGCACTAGATTAATAGGTGGCTTCTCTTTCTGCTTTGTTGGTGAGTTTGATGCTACTAACTCATTAGATGGGAAGTGCCTTAAGGCCTCTTGTAACATATCCCTTTGAGAAGGGATAGGCATTACTTCCCACATAGAGAGAGACATTTATATTTGTTTTCTTCATTTGTTCCACAATATTTAATGGAACAATGGCTACTTTATGCATAGAGGGAATCCATGTTCCCTTGTTTGTTTGATCTATAGTTTCTTCAGGCACTTTTAAGCCTAGAGGAATTTCTTTTATAGCAGCAGATTTATTGCTCTGAATTGGAATTGTGGCACTGTCCACTTTAGCCTTAGGAACAGGCTCCTTTTGTAATACAATAGGCATAGGACTAGCCTCCAACTACCTCTTCTTTGACCTGATGTTGTCTGCAATGGGCATAACAACATTGTCTATGGGTTGATTAACAACACAAAAATCCTCTGGAGTCCATAGAATCATACTAGCATCATTGGTAACCTCATTTGACACTTCAAATATGCTATTTGTTGCCTTTGATAGTGATGTCTACTGGGTGTGGAAGTTCTAAACTATTAAATCCCTCTCTTATGCTCCAAAATCATAAGTGGACTGATTGTGCAGTTGATTGCAAGGGTAGCACCAATCTGCCTCCTAAGCTAGATTGTTCTGAGTAGGGACTAAGGCCCAAACTAGATTCACAGTTGGTATTTGTCGTATAGGTCTAATGGTTTGTAAAGGCTGTGCAGGGTTAGGATTTTGGCATCTATTTTGTTGGTATCCCTGGTTCTAGTTTTGATTTCTATTTTGATTATACCCTTGATTCCAATTCTGATTAGATGTATGCCCCTGGTTATAGTTCTGATAGGGTTTGGGAGCAGTTTGAATAGCTATACTATTCATCTTGTTGGTTAAATTAGACATTAGGGTCTTAAGATCACTCTCTTCTTGAGAAAGAGAGGATGTTGAAGTTTTAGGCTCTGGGATAGGAGCAATAATGGCTTGCTGGGATGAGGAACACAACTCTAGAAAAAGTGGGATAGGAGGCCTGAGAGCAATTTTTTGAGCTTGTATTAAACAATTTTCACCTTCCAGAGTTGTCTCATAACCATCTAGTAGAGTCTCAACACCCATTGATTGCATCATCACTACGATGTCAGAATTCAAAGCTCTTAAAAAGTACAAGAAAGTACCTTGTGGAGATGGCATGAGGCTAGCTGGAATTCTCTCCCATGTCATCTAGAATCTGAAGTTAAAGTCTGCCAGCATCTCACTTGGAATCCTCTTGATAGTCATCAACTGCTCAAGTAATGAAATGCTATTTGCCCTTTCTCCAAACTATTTGTAGAGGGTTTCTCCCAGCTCATCCCAGGTATGTATTGAAGCAGGGGTCAAGCTTATGAACCATTGAAGAGCTCTTCCCTTGAAAGATGAGACCATGAGACAGACTGCAACATCTTCATGTTGTATATGATGAACCAAGAATACATTAGATATATCTTTGATATGCTCAACAGGTGTTATAGAACCATCACTGGTGAAGGGTGAAACACTTTTTAGGGCTGCAGCAGGTATATCGTTGTATGCAACCAAGTCTAATGGACTTCCTCCATTGAAGGTTGCAAAAGACAAATTCCCTGCCATCCTAGGAATGTTTAGATTCAGTAGAGGGATATGCAAGCTTCTTCTATTATATTGAAACCTAACAGGAGGGGATGTGGATTGAGCTCTTAAAAGAGGTAAAACTGAGGTGCTACCCCTTCTCACAAGAGACCTAGATAACTTAGACCTTCTCCTTGAAGCAGCAACAAATAATTTAGCAAATTGGAAATTACCTTTTGAAGACGCCCTAGTTTGCATAGGCATAAAAGATGGCACTGATCAGAGCCAGACACATGTAGAGTCACCAGGTGCACAAAAATTCTACTAAAATGTAGAGTACTAAGAACAACTCCAAATTCTCAGCTTGATTCTTTGATTGCTTATGCTTTGGTCCCACTGGGCGTGCCAGAAACTGTCGGCACCAAGGTGGGGTTGATTTGTTAGGGGCTTGTAAAATATATTCCAGACTATAACAGGCTAAGAATAGTACCAAACCTCTTAGATTCTTTAAGTGTCCCACTGGGTGTGCCATAAATTGTTGTCACATAGACTTGCACCCAGTGTTGAAGGCTTTCAGGGATTCAACAATCCAGTGAAACATTGAGATGGCCTTTAGGTGTGGGACCCTACAGGGAAGCTAAATCTCTAGAGAGAGGCCGGTTCCTTTGCTGAATGAGAATGATTCAATGATACTAAGACTAAACCTAATCTATCCACTTGATAGGGAAAGAGGAAGATGGAGTAAAACTAAAAGTAAAGGGAGGTGATACACTAGGTTTGAATAAAGAACATTCACAGAGCTAAGATGCACAAATGAAGAAATACAATTGATAAACTTACATAGATCATGGAGATTTTAACAGAGGTAAAGAATGGATTGCTAGGAATCAAACATTCACAAACAATAGCCAATTCTAGGACTACATAGAGTTAAAAGCATGAAAAAGTAAAACACCATATGTATTGATCAAGGGGCACAGTTACAATAGAGGAAAGTTTTGTTTGGAATACAAAAGCATAAGACTAACCATTTTCCAACCTTTTTTACATCTTACATTCATGCATATATAGCATCTGATTCCAAACGACTTAATTAGGTTACAATAAATTGCCCCATGGGCTTTGTCAGAAAATATCTCCACCAAAAGGAAAGTTGACCTACAAGAATTCATTGCAAAAAATATCTAGAGCATGGGCAGATGGGAGATATTTTTGGCCTTCAATGCGAGTTGCTGAATCACTCATCTGTAACCATAAATGTAACAAATATATGCATCTAGAAAGCTTTGCAACACTTCAAGTCAGTCACTAAGATGTCTTGTCAGCCGAGTCTGCATATCCTTCATCAGTCGGTGACCATCCTGATATCCGGATGCACAAATCTGGATCATGAAATTTTGATCATATTGTGAAATGAGAATATCCCCACAAAAGCTCTCCAAATGAAAAGGGGGAAATTCCAAGCACTTTTGCCTTTTGGATCATGTAGAAATTCCTGAAGATGAGGGAGATATCCACGATCAAAGTTGCGGTCAACCAGCATCTAGATGTCCATGTGTCATCATCTCGTGGTCGCGCATAGGATCTTCCCTACAGGTAAGATTCACCTGTGAGACCGTGCTGCCATATGATCTTCAAAGCTTCAGCCATGGGCCATGACAAACTTTGCAATTGTCCTTATTTCGCAGCAGCGCGGAAGGAATGTGACGTCAGCCTTAGGTGGTTTGCGGGCTATGCGATATCTGGATGCGCATGTCAAATTTTCCTTCGCAGGATAGAGGGGATGTCATCCGCATGAATATTAACCTTTAATATCTGGGTGATAACTTTTTCCAGACGCCTTTTGAATATCCTGATGATGTCATCAGCATGAAGAACTTCGTTGAAGAGGAGATTTGGATGATGTCATCAAGATGCTTTATCAATATAGGATAATATGCCGAAGGCATAATGTCTAGATGACATTATCATCATATGCATTTCTTTGGGGAGGGAGTTTGAATGATGTCAGCAGGGCATTTGCAAGGTCATGGATATTAAGAAGGATTTGGATATTAGGAAATATCCAGATGACGTCATTGTCATATTCACAAGGGTCTGCACATTTGCAAAGGACCTGGATATTCGTTAAGATCCGGATGTTTAGAAAACATCCGGATATTAACTAAGGTCTGAATATGAAGGGGATATTGGGACCTTAGCTAAGGTCCAAGATATTAAGATAATATTTGTGATGTTATCTAAGATCTAGATGATGTCATCAGGTTATCCATACCAAAAATGGCTAAGTATGAAGATGGGAAATCCCTGCGAAGGAAGACATTTGAAGATTAGGGATTTCTAGGTTTTTCTGGGTTTTTTGTGAGGATTCTCCAGACGATATTTTAGGGATTTTTGCAAAGCAGAGCACTGGGATTTGAAAGATAAAGGCTTGTATGGCCATATTCCAAGGGATGTCCAGGATATTTTCAAGGTGAACTATTTGACTCTAGACAGAGGAAAATAGGTCATGTATTATGTGGGTTCACTCTCCTAGCTTCAAAAACTCCTTGCAAATGCTTTCTAAATCTGGTCTACCAATAGAAAAATATTGCTTCCCAATGTTAGGCAACCCTGTAGTAGTTGCAAGCAACCCCACATCAAAAGGAAAATCAACGGGGCTCATTATAATTTTATCCTCCTACCATTCCATGTTGGAATCTAAGAAAACTTGGTCATCAAATCCCTACAATTGTCTAAAAATATTGTCCAACCTGCCACCTTAAAAATGTGATAAATGTCTGGGTTTTCCTTCAACTAGTCAACACCTTTTGACTCTCTTCAATTATCTCCATTTCCCATTATGTTCAAACTTCAAGCCCTTACCCTCTGCAACACTACCTGCATAATGTGTTTCCACACCTTGTTGTTGTTACTATTTATTATTAGACACATCATAAATAAAAATAACAAAAAGTGGCACATGTAAGGTGTCTACATTGGGATTGAACACCTGAAAACTATTAGGGTAACTTAATAACTTCTTAGGATGGGTCATAAGCACATGGTACTTTCCCACAAGTTAAAGAGTTGAACAAGCTTTTATAAAGTTTTGTTGTAAGCTCAAATTTCAATTGTTATAAGAATAATTTGAAAATAAATACAGGGAAGCTCAATCAAACTTGTTGTGAAGGGGTTATTTTTTTGTCTAACTCTTATTTTGATTTGTGTGCAAGTTGAATAAAAACCTAGACATTATATCTTGGCATCTATTTCATTATAATGACAAATCTCACCTCGTTATCACATCATATACATGTTCAAGATTGAGTGTAGCACCTCATTTAATATTGTATTGTGTGTGATTTGTTCTTATTATCTCTTCAACATTATCCACCACCTTCTTCCTAATTTTTGAGAGGAGTTATGACAATCCATCATCGGGTGATCCCATAATACTATGTCCCACTTTTTGGTCAAAGTGGGACATTGAAATCAACATTTTAAACTAAATTTTCACTTTCTGACACTTATAACAACTAAATCCTTAAGAATTTGAAGATGATGTGAACTAGTGATTTTTGAGATCTTGTGTGTAGATTCTAAATGTTCTTTGTTTTTTAAGAAATAATTTGTGATTTTTTATGTAACTTTTAATAACTTGTTTTTTATAGTTAATAGTATTTTTAAAAAGTGACATTTATACCATACAACATAACACCAATATCTAGTGCACAAATAGTTTTTCATAATTTTTTGTTACATTATTATTTTTTATTAATTTTTGAAGCAAGATTAAATATAATTCAGACATAGGTTTATACCATACAACATAATTTTTCTGTATGTATCCAAATTAACTTTTTTTTTGGTTGAAACAAGGACATCAATACTTTTTTTTTATTGGTAAAAGGCCGAGACCATTAATATATAAAGTCAATAATAAAATATAATAAAATACAGCTCTGTTCAGTGCGGCACCAGTAGGAAAGAACAGAGCAAAGAAAACCTTCGGTCTAGCCTGGGACTTTTGCAATCCAGTACATACTGTTTATTTAAAGATCTTATACGGGGTCAAGCCCATCAAGGACTCCTCCTTTCTTATACAATTTTTGGGGTACAAGTACAAACATTGCCCTATACCAGGGCCTTTCTTATAATATTCTCTTGCTGTATGGCTAATTGGTTCTCCAGCTCCTGGGATGTCCTCGATGACATACAGTATTAGATCAGCTCTCTATTATCAAGTGAGGGACTTCTTTTGTCTAGCTCCTGCCAGATTACTTGTCTTACCTGAAACCATAGGGAAAACTTCCAACTCTTTTCACATGTTAGCTAAACAAAACAAGGATAAACATAGACTTCTCTTCCTGCAAACACCTATTAGTTCTCTGAATCCTTTGCCTGAGAGGAAAAATTAAAATACTTGCTCTTGCCAATCTTATCAAAAATATTCAAACACACTTGCTTCAAAGTTAACTTAAATTCCATACTAGTTGACTGATCCCTTATAAATTCCAACATCTAAATGTATATACTTGTAAAAATGCAAATATATATACCTAAGTGTGGGCATAAGTGATCGATCTAGTCACTGATAATGTTGGTGAACCGTCTAAACTTTAACCCATCAAAGAAAATGTTATTACCTGTCAAATCTGTAATATCTCTCAAATGAGCTGGAATGGCAACCAAAGCTCGACTCGAAACCTCATTATCAACAGTCTAATTTCCTGCCAAAGCTCGACTCGAAACATGCCAGTAGTGATTCAAGTTGCAATCAAAGTGTTGGGACAGGAAAATTTAAAATTTTCTTGTATTCTTGCTCATCCATACCCGACCAAGCCAAAAATATTTCGCCTAGAATCAGAATAAAACAACTGATGTAACCCATAAAATCTTATGACTTTTATCACGAATAATGTAAAGGGCCTCAATTTCTTACATCGACAAGACCTCATGTTAGTTATATCGATCCATGGGAAACTTGTTAAAAAGGCTATCAGCATGAGAAAAAGGGTCGGGGAGAAGATTTCAAAAGTCATCGATGGAGAAAATGAGACCGATGACCTTTCGTTGGAGAGAAAGCTACCAGTCACGTCAATCGGTATAACTAAAGACTATCGGCGAATACTCAACAAGACCTCTCGACGATGTAGATCATACCGATAAGAAATTTTGGTAAGACTCTCACCGATCATCCAATAGAACGGAGGAGACTAGTAGTCATCGGCAGGAGACAAGGATCAGAAAGAAAAGATTAAGGACTCTCCGATACTCTAATGTCTCACTGATTGAAGAAAAGTGCTTCGGTGTAACTTACACCGATAAGTGTGAAGAATAAGAACCATCGGCGAGAACAAGTGAATCGGAACAAGGCTTACAAGTCTGACCGACGAAGATATCGGTGACATGTTATAAAAGTCTTTTCAATCCAGGATATAAAAGGCTATCGAGGAGACGATTACGATTGGGTAACCCTACATATGTTATCCCAATGACATAGATTACCGTGATGACAATGATAGTCACATTCATCGACGAGATTCTCACCGATAGCCATATCGGTGACACTTGAGAGATCGGGGAAGAATATTAATCACATAGCGATGAAGAAAGACATGTCGAAGGTGAAGTCGGTAGAACTCTCACTGAGCATCCAGTGAAACTAAAAAGATTATGAAATGAGGTTATATTATTGTATGTTTTGTGCATTTCTATGTATGTTTTATACATTTCAATATACATACAATGCGAAACTCAAGAAAGGTTGAAATTTGGTTAAAATGATGCATCATGACTTAAAGTATATCGGAAGATGCATTGCACTTTATATACATTGTGGATATACCAAGATGCTATGTATATTGAAATGTATAACATAACAATGTACATTTTCGATATACAAGCTGATATACAAGATGCTTTGTATATTGAAATGTATAACATGACAATGTACATCTTTGATATACCAGCTGATATACAGGAAGCTTGAATAAAAACAATGTATATCTTCGATATACAAGCCGATATACATATAACATAAGATGCATGTATAAATAACAATGTATATCTTCGATATACAAGCTGATATACAAGATGCTTTATATATTTCAATATACAAGCCGATATACATGTATAAATAGAGGGTTTGTATAAGATGCTTTGTATGTATTTTGAGTTTGTATGTTTGGCCAAGGGAAACATACAAGATGATCTACAAACCTATATGCATGTCGCGGAACTGAAAAGAGTATGAAAAGAAGTTTTATTGTTGTATGTTTCGTGCATTGTATGTATGTTTTAGGTTATACAATTCAATATACATACAATGCATATCGGGCTTGTATAAATAACATTGTATATCTTCGATATACAAGCCGATATACAAGATTCTTTGTATATTGAAATGTTTAACACAACAATGTAAATCTTCGACATACATGCCGATATACAAGAAGCTTGTATAAATAACAATGTATATCTTCGATATACAAGCTGATATAAAATGAGATGCTTGTATAAATAACAATGTATATCTTCAATATGCAAGCCGATATACAAGATGCTTTGTGTATTTCAATATACAAGCCGATATATCAGGCTTGTATAAATAACAATGTGGGCTCCACCTTTTGCATATCGGGCTAGTATAAATACCAATGTATATCTTCGATATACAAGTCGGTATACAAGATGCTTTGTATATTGAAATGTATAACATAACAATGTATATCTTTGATATACAAGATGCTTTTATAAATAACAATGTATATCTTCTATATACAAAATGCTTGTCAAATAACAATGTATATCTTCGATATACAAGCCGATAAAACATAAGATGCTTGTAAAATAATCAATGTATACCTTCGATATACAAGCCGAAATAACATAAGATGCTTGTATAAATAACAATGTATATCTTTGATATACAAGCCGATATACAAGATGCTTTGTATATTTCAATATACAAGTCGATATACAAGATGCTTTGTATATTTCAATATACAAGCTGATGAACATGTATAAAGAGAGGGTTTGTATAAGATGCTTTGTGTGTATTTTGAGTTTATATGTTTGGCAAAGGGAACCATACAAGACGATATACAAAGCACATGCATGTCGCGGAACCGAAAAGATTATGAAATGAGGTTTTATTGTTGTATGTTTCATGCATTGTATGTATGTTTCAGGTACATACAATGCAGAACTCAAGAAAGGCTGAAATTTGGTTAAAATGATGCATCATGACTTCTGATTTTAATTTTTAGTTAATTTTCTATGAAGGACTACAAATCATAACCAAACTTAAAATCTTAAATATGAAGTGATCTACACCTGATAAATAAGAATCTGATATCATCTCAGTTGTTCTTACCTTCTCCAATGCTTGTCCTAAAACTAGGACTCTATGGAGACTCAGTATTCGTTCAAAAATGTGATTGAACTGATGGAGATCTTATTGGCTACATAAAGGTAGATGTGTCTTATGAGACTGTAAGCAGTTCTAAATAGAAAAGTGAGCATCCCTCCTTCATATTTTTAGGAGTTTAAATTTCATTCTTTAGGGTTGACCTTTAGTAGAAAGGCATATGCCATCAGCTCCTTTATTAGCCAAGGAGTCAGCTTTACTATTACCTTCCCTGTAGATATGGTTAAATGTGCACCTTCTAAAAGAAGCAGTGAAGTCTAGGGCAATAGTCAGAAGGGAGTTTAGTCTCTAATTAGGCATACTCCCTTTACGTAAGGCGTTAATGATGATTGCGGAGTCTCCTTCGACCTCAACTTTTTCAATTTTCAAGTCTTTGCAGATTTTCAAACCTTCAATCAGAGCAGTTAGTTCTGCTATATTGTTTATTGCTTCTCCTAGTGGTTTGGCTAAGGTTGCAATTACTCTCTCTTCAGAATCATGAATTATACAGCCTATACCTGCTGCTCCCGGGTTACCCTTAGCCCCCCCATCAAAATTAAGCTTGAACCAACCTTCTTTAGGAGGTTGCCACTTACATTCTTGTCTCTTATTGGTGGTGTTATGGCTGCCTAGTCCCACAAAGGAGGGCAATTTTAATCCTACCCATTTCCTGCGCATCTTATCATCCCAGTGAGACATTGAGGTATCTTTTTTAGGGTTACTAAGCACCCTGCTATTGACAATTTCTATGATAACAACTTCAATCTTACTGATTAGCTGTTCAAAAGTCAATTTTCTATCTTTAAATATTCTTCTATTCCTTTCTTTCCAAATTTCCCATATCATAACCGAAGGGGTAATTGTCCATAACATATGGTAAATGCTTTGTTTGTGCATATCAGGCCAACACTAGAATAGGTTTAGTATGTTATTAGGAAGGGCTGTAATCCATCCCATCTTATTGCTTAGCTAGTTCCAGCATTTATTAGAAAATTGACAATTGAGAAGAATATGATCTGTTATTTCTTTCTCATTTTCACATAGGGGGCATCTGCTAGGCCCTTCATAACCCATCTTCGTGAACCTGTCCGCTATTAATATTTTCTTCTATAGGGCCATCCATGCAAACATCCCAACTTTTGGAAGACAGCTCTTATCCCAACAAAGTCTCAGTGGGATCTCTGATTTTGGTCTGAGTTGTTGTTTGATTAAAATTTTATAACCATCCTTAGTTTTATAGTTTCCTGATTTGGCCCCATCCCAAACTAATCTATCTGAGCCTCCTTTGAGGGATACCTTCCTGTTATTAAGGATGTCAATCAATTTCTTTTTTTCATTATTTGGGAGGTTCATATTTTCCAGGGATTTCCAATTCCAACCCTGACTCTCCCCATTATTGGGGAAATCTATGTAATCTTTTACTTTCTTTCCCCATTGGGATTCTAGGATTCTTTTGGCATTTTCTAAGTTACCCAATCTACTTAACGTCTCGAATCCCCCCCAAGAGTCATCCCAAAAAAGTGCTTGATTTCCATCACCAAGACTCCAAGTCAGTTTGTCCATAATGAGCTTTCTGCATTCCATCATGAAATTCCAAAGGCGAGAGCCTTTAGGGGGATTGGCCATTCTGAATAGGAAGGTCGGTTCCTCACCTCTAAGATATTTGTATCTAAGGATTTTAACCCAATTTAAATTAGGCTGCTGATACATTTTCCATACAAGTTTAGCACCTAATGCCTTGCTCTGCTCGTTGAAGTTTTTCAAACCAAGCCACCTTCCTCTTTTGGTCTATAGATTTTATCCCAGGCAACAAGTGCCATTTTATTTTTATCCTCTGAGCCCTGCCATAGGAAAATTCTTAGAGTTTTTTTTATTTCTTCATGTTTTTCTGCTGGCAAATTTATAGAGGATAATTGGTATTTTGGGATAACTGAGAGAACCGAATTTAGCATTGTAACTTTGCCTGCCGATGATAGCCACTTGCCTTTCCATGATTCCACTTTTTTCCTAATCTTAGAGGTGATATGGTCCCAAAGAGCATTAGTCTTGTTTCTTTTACCCAAAGGTATACCTAAATATTTACAAGGCATCTCTCCTCTTTTAAAGGATAAAATTTTGCAGATTTCCCTTTCAGTTTTCGGCTCTGTATTGAAAAAATAAATTGTTGATTTATCAGCATTAACCTCTTGTCTAGAGGCCCTGCAGTATGAGTCCAAGATTTCTTTGAATGCCTTAGCTTCTTCGATACATCCCATACCAAAGAGCATAGTATCATCAACAAACTGTTGATGAGTTGTAGGATCTACACCCGAAGTGATTTTGATTCCTTGAACCTTTCCTTCTACCCTTGCCTTGGTGATCATTCTCCCTAGAACTTCTGCCATTATAATAAAGATAAAAGGGGAGATAGGGTCCCCTTGTCTCAATCCTCTTGATATACTAAAAAAACCTTCAGGGGTCCCATTGACTAAAACTGAAAACTTGGGGTTAGAAATGCATGCATAAATGAGGTTTATCCATTGTTTAGAAAATCCAAAGGCTTCTAAAGTTTTGCAAAGGAAACGCCAGTCAACCTTGTCGTAGGCTTTACTGATATCTAATTTAATTAACATACTAGGCTTTTTATTTTGCTGTATGGAGTGAATGGCTTATTGGGCTATAATAATTTCGTCAAATATGGATCTTCCTGGGACAAACCCTATTTGCTCATCACTTATGATGTTTGGTAGAATTGTCTGAATTCTGTTCGCTAAGGTTTTAGTGAGGATCTTATATATAGTATTACAAAGAGAAATAGGCCGCAGATCCCCTAGATTTTTTGGCTTCTCTTTTTTTGGTATGAGAGAGAGAAAAGTATTATTTACTCTTTTAGAAGGCTGCCCGAATTTCTTACCCCTTCTAAAGCATCAACTATTTCATCTCCTATGAAGTGCCAGCATTTCTAAAAGAAAAATGTTGGGAAGCCATCTGGTCCCGGAGCTTTGTCTGGATGCATTAGAGAGATCGCCAGTTCAACCTCAGTTTTAGTAAATTTACCATTGAGGTCTTTGTTTTGATCCTCTACGATAATCCTTGGAATATCTTTCAGTATGGCTTGTTGGTGCAACCAATTAGATCCTTCCTGATTGTTAAGAATATCCTCAAAGTACCTAACCGTTTCATATGCAATTTGTTGAGGATCTTCGATCCAGACATTATTCACATCTTTAATTTTAAAGATCCTGTTTACATTTCTACGTGCTCTCATGCTGTTGTGGAAGAACTTAGTATTCTTATCACCCGCTTCTAGCCATGTCTCTCTGGACTTTTGTCGCCAAAAGATTTCCTCTTTGGCTAAGATATCTTCATATTCTATTTTTAGTTGTTTTTCTTTTGCATATGATTCTGCGTCCATGCCTTTAGTTATCACACTTCTATTGAGGTTTTCAAGTTCCTCTTCTAAATTAGTTTTGATTTCAAAGATATTACCAAAGTTAGTCTTATTCCAACTAAGAAGCTTACATTTGATAGTTTTTAATTTGGATACTAAACAAAAAAGCTTAGATCCAAAAACTCTAGTTTCTTTCCGCCATTGCTCAATTAAGATTAAAATGTTATTATCTTTGACCCACATTTGTTCAAATTTGAAGGGGCACCATTTGGGTTGGCAGTCTTCTGATATACTTAGCTGGACTGGGTAATGATCGGAGCCCGAGTATGGTAGGATCTCAGCCTTTAGAATAGAAGAGATTTGTGCCCAGTTTCCCCTGACCAGGAATCTATCCAATTTTTCTGCAATATTGCTAAAGCCCTTCCTTCTGTTGTTCCATGTAAAACCTTCTTGTGTAGTTTTGATTTCCATTAAATTGTTCTTATGAACCCAGTCCTTAAAGTCAATTACTGTTGAGGATAACCTCACAGATCCTCCCAGCTTTTCTTTAGGGTCTAAGATCGCATTGAAATCTCTGCCCACAATACAAACCTGATCTTGTAAGGTTCCCAAGAATTGTTCTATTTCTATCTAGACTAATCTCTTGTCCTGGTTCTGGGAAGGACCATAGATGTTAATAAGAAGGAAGTGTAGATTGCTTTTGATGCTTCTGATGTTCCCCACCATCCAATTCTTTTTACAACTTGTTACTGAAAATGAAACCATTCTAGGATCCCAGATTACCCCAAGGCCCCCCGAGGCACCCTCTGCTGGGACTCCTACTAGTTCCCATAATCCTAGCTTCTTATTTAGAGTGTCTATCTCATCTTTATTTAGTTTGGTTTCTTGGAGCATTAGTATGTTTGGTTTTCTGTTGGTTATACAACGTTTTATGATTCACTGTTTGTTAGGGGCGTTGAGACCCCTAACATTCCAAGTGTGTACTCTCATGGCACCGTGAGAAGGTCCTTCCCCTTCCCTGCATTAAACAGTGTGGTAATCTTACTATGATCTATTGCCTCACCTGCTTTCTCTCTTAGTACCAGTAATGATTTCCTACCCCTTTTTTTATTACTTTTGGCACAGTCTGGGGTTACTTTACTAAAATCAGTTATGGCGATTCCCAACCGTGGGTCTGCTTCCTCCAACTCTCTATCTCCCTACTCTTTTAGGTCCTCTTTACCATTCTCCTGCCTTTTCTCCAGTTCTTCCAGTTCCAAGATCTTAGTGATAAGTTTTTCCTTCTCTTTGTTTGCTTCTTCAATTACTACTTCCTCTATTGCCTTGTCGAGGATCTCATTACAGATCTCCTCTAAGTCCCTATGGCTGACCTTATTTGTGGGTTTCTTATGATTCCCATTCTCCTTATGTTTTTGCTCTATTTTATAAGTGTTTGGGACCCATTCTGGTATTTCTGAAACCTTTGGATTTGAGCTTCCCCCCTGCTTGGGGGTTAATATTACTAGTTTCTTCTACAGGAACTTCCCCTCCTCAAGCTCCATCCTAACCTTGCCTATCTAAAGTTCATAACTCTTCTTTGTAGTCTTAGCTGCTACCAGTGTTCCTTTATTTGATATTTCCTGTGTGGGGTTCATATTATGTATAGTAAGTTCATGACTTTGCCTCTGTGTATTCCTTTTGGAATTCTGAGATGGTTTAGGGCATTTTCTGGGCTAAGCTGTTACCATACTCGGGTTCTGATCTTGTCTAGTTAACTCTCTTCTACCACAATGGTGTTGTTTAAGGGAAGGAAGGCTAGTCCTTTGGTAATCCACTATAAATCTGCTTTTGTTATCATTGAATCTGATGTTTAACTCCTCTGACTAGGGTTTGGGATTCTTCTTAGTATGTGTTTTTGGTGTTCTGTTGATAAAATTACTGTGGGGAGGGCCCTTATGAAATACTGGCTTAATACAATAATTGGCCCAGTTAGTTTTAATTTCAAGAGGTTCGAGGGTTACCATACTTATATCCAACTTTACTAACAAGAGAACATCAGAGTTGGCTAAGAAATCCTTTTCTATTCCTATGAATTCTCCTAGGTGATTACCTATCTCCCTTAAGATTTCGCTATGGATGAGCTCAACCAGGAGGTTTGGCAATTTGACCCATCTGGCTAATTTGAGTTTTATTTTACTGAGGTCGAAATTCAGTTACCAGTCTATATATTCGAAATTATGCCCTTTGTAGACTAGACTTCTACTATTTAAAATTTCTTTTTTGAGATCTAAACTTTTGCAATCAACATATATGAAATCTTCAGAGGTGATAGTGATACTTGCCTAATTTTTGAAGAGAACTTGAACCCAATCCATGATTACCTTTGCAGGTTGCCCTATCCCACACCATCGGATAAAAAAATTGTGGGTTCCGCAATGATTCCCCAGACCATCTAAGTAAATGTTGCTAAAGTTTATTGGCACTTTCTTCTCCATGGCCTTCATTTCTTGATCTCTCTTGTTGGTTCGATCATGGGGGTCTGGGGTTTTCCTGTCCTTAAATTACTATCTGATTGTTGCCCCTCCCACATGTGTTAGACATTGTGTATCCAAGCTTAGGGTTTTGAGAGACTAGCCGATGGTGGGGTGCTCTGGGAATTACCATATTGCTTATCAAGGGCTTTTCCTGCGAATGAATGATCCTGGGGGCCAGTTTTGAAAAACCCTCCGCAACTCTTTACCTAGGAAGGGAAGGGCGAGAGACCGCAAGGGGGTAGTTGAGCAATGTGGCTTCCTTCCCTACCCAATGAAGTGCTGTTAGCTCCAATTGCGAATGCTGGGGTTGCTGAGGTAATTGGGATAGCCTATATTTTGGAACCCCTGGCTTGGACATTTTCTCCACCAGCATTTGCCCTAACTCCCCTCTGCGATTTCCTACTCCTAACAATATGCCAGCCCTGTTCCTCATATTGTTGTGGAGGGGGAGCCCAGCCCCCCTAAGAAGCCTTCTCTTTCCAGTGCGATTCACATCAAGGGTATTCTACCCTAGTTTCATTCTGGGTAGAATTGTTAAAGCAACTTTGTTGTTGGCACTCTACTTTTTTTCGCATTTTCACTTTTTGGTTTAACAAGGACATCAATACTTAATACACAAATATTTTTTAGAATTTTTTTCTCTATTTTTATTTTTATTTTTTTGAGTGCATGGAATACAAACCTTGATGTTCACACTTGAAAAACCTATGTTCACTAGAAAATAGAAAATAAATATAATAATCAAATGAAATATATTCAAAATCATACTTTTTGGAAAGCCTATACTAAGGGCTACATATTTACAAAATAGAATTTCTAAATGACTTCATTTGATCCCCCAAAAGGTGAAGCAAAATTGGTTTTTTGTCAGTATTTTAATATGTGCGGAGGAGACCATCGAGGGTTTGAATTAAGACTATGGGGGTTCTTTCCAAGGGGGTTTGATATAAGGGGGTTTTAGCTAACCCCCTTTAATTAAACCCCTTTAAATAGAACCACTCAAGGCTTAAATCATTAATTTTTCTAAAAATATGTGATTTCAGACAAAAATTAGGATGTCCCATAAGTGGGATGCACTATTGTGGTAGCACCCCATCACTGATGACGTTTGTGGTGTAAGCCTCATTCTTTGTGATCATATCAAGGTTTTAAAGCCTCCTAAATGGACCTTTAGTGCTTCATTATACATGAAAAATTAGTGGACAAGATGAAGGACTCTAAAAAAAAAAAAGGTAGATATTCTTTGAATTGCAAAAATGGGAGCCATGAGAACTCGGCAAGTATGGTACTATAAAATTATCTCATGTTTCTTTTGATTGTGATGTGGAGAACGCTATTTGTGTTAAAGTTGGTCCAGAGTTCCTGTTAGAATTTCTAAGGGTGCTATAGTATTTAGAGGTGGTCTCATTTTTCTCTCTAATAGGATGGACCTTCTTCAAGATTCTAATTTCCTTAAAATGCTTGGTTTTGGGTATATACGATATTATATAATTTTTGAAGGTTCTATAATGTTATCACTAGATATGATTTATTTTAGGGAGCAACTATTGTTAGGGGATTGTTTTCTTTAAAGTAGATTATGAATGACCATGCCATCGCTTGTATTTACAATGCAATCAAAACAAGCCTTCAAAATGACTGTATGCTTGTCTTCTAAACTGTCATGAATTCACACAAAAGTGTCAAGGGTTTTCAATGGTGTTTATTTCCTTCTCGACCATGCTCTGCATCCTTCTCCTTAATGCCCTCTTGTAATGGAACTTGTTCCTCCTCAGCCTCTAGATGCTACTGGTGCAAGTTCCTCTAATAGTGCTTAAAATATTGAATATCGTATATTTTTTGGGTTTTCAGATACTTGGGTTGTTCATTGTAATATCTTTATATGTTTTTGATACTTTAGTTATACTCTTGTTGGGATATATTTTGTTGTAATCTAATGATACTATGCATTCTTGGTATTTCTCATACTTTTTAATATAATTATGGTTGTTTACACCTTTTATAAAAAATAATATACATCAATCCCATTTCAGTATAAATTATTGTTTAATTTTGCAAGCACAATTAAGACATGCACAAACGTTCACACTAATTGATTATATTGATTCTATTTTCAAAGGGAGAATGAGTTGGCAATTATAAAAAGTAAATACATAATTTTGATTTAGGAGAAATTATCTATAACTCAGTTTATTAATCAAATTAAAAAAAATTCAAACATTTAAGTTGTTTGTGTTTGACATTGGTTGGAAACCATCTTCCTCTTCTTTGTCTTGTGTTTCAACCAACTCCTCTCAAACCCTTTTTGAATTACCTAGTTGGTCCCCTTCTGATTGAGAAAAAATATTTGTTACAACTCTTCTTCACAAGTGGACTTCCAAATTGTAATAGCTTTGTCAAATAAAAATGTTTGAACATTATATCTATTCATATAGAACCTCAAACAATTCTCTAAATTCTTTTCAAATTTATTTCATAACTTTGAATTCAAAAATGATAAGGTGCTAAAAACTCTTTCATCCTCCATTGAACCCAGAATCATTGTTTGGTATAGATCTACAAGTTTGAAATATTTTAAAATAGAATGTCGTAGAATTTTTCTCAATCTTAATGTTTTCCATAACCTAATTATTGAACCATCTCCGAAAGGATGGTCAAGGAATATAAACTAAAAGTAAACTAAATTCTACCAAAAAATAAGAATCCAAAAAACATATACACTCATTCAATAAACTAAAACATGACATAATTTAATCAAGAACAATGAAAAACAACTTAGTCCATTGCCCTAGTAAGGTCATAATTGACCTTACCTATGATTGATGCCTTTTTTCACTAAGCCACAAACTCCTACCAAATTTCCTTGCATAGATATAGTGTCAAAAGACATGTACATTTTATTTTTATTTGGATATATGATATGTTAATTTCACTTGTAAGAAGTTTCTATCTCCATGGTAACTTGTACTCCTACCTAACCATGTGAATCTCTAAATTTTAGGTTAATATAATCACCCTATTTTATTTAAAAATATGTCACTTCTATAAAAATACTTAAATGAAAAATCACACGACTTAACTAGTAATATTAATGGGCATCGTTTAGAAGTTTGTAATCTCCTTTTGGTATTTATTGAGGAATAATATAGAGGTAAAGGGCCTACTCGCTTGTTTTTATTGTGTCTGGAATAGGCATTGTTATTATTACACTTCATTCCTCTACTCTACCCAATGCAATTGTCCTCTATCATCTCTTCATTGTGGCTTCTCCATCTTGCACCAAATAAAAGCCCTTGACAGATAAAATCTATTTTTTTTAAAATACACAAAAAAATAGAAAAATAAAATCAACATGTAGTAGTGAAGCCTACAAGCCTCTCTTTTCATCTCATAAAAGATTTGATTCCTTATCACTCACTCAGTAGGCAACGTTGAAGCTTATGTAGTGCCCAATAAAATATGGATTATATAAACCCCCACAAAATCTATTACATTATGAGATTAATGTGAAATATTTGGTCCCTCAACAAATCAAAGCATAGAAGACCTCAAATAAAAGGGGATAGAAAAAATTATTTAAGTTCTACAATGTTAAATGTTCTATACATCTAACTGTATAAAATAACGTACACCATATTCGAATATGAAACTTGATTGCCAATATGACTATGATTGGACAAGTTGAAGTAGTTAAAAGCCTATTTGAGATCCTACATTTTAAATAAATGTAAAAATAAAATTTACAAAAATCTATTAATCCCACCCTCATTCTGATACTTAAGTAGATCCAAAGGGTGTAGTCACCAATAAAATAGGAGAAAGTGAGTTGTGTAGTGGCCTAGAAACAACAATGACACAAACAATAGTGCTCTACACAATGAAGAAGAAGTTGGTGGTGCTCCAACAATACCCTCGCTTTGTTGCTACTCTCGCTATTCAATCCCTATGTTGTGCAGCGTGATACTTTTTGGATTATGCACATAACAACTAGTGTTAGGGTTTTATAATTATTGATCACATAATGCTAACATGTTGTTAACATGCTTCTTTTAAAGTTAGATGTATTTAATATATAGGTGGTTTTTTACACATAAATATAAGAAAAAACAAGATTAGATGAATGATTTAAGTGGCCATGTGAAAAAGAGCAAAGGAAATAATACTTAATTACTAGGACCATCAATTTCAAAAACTATCACAAATATTTATAATAAATTGTGGGTCTAAAAACATTTTAACACCATGTAATATGGAGCCATGTCAATCCAAATCTAACCATCACATCTGCTCGGTGGTCTCTTCTCCTATGCTAAAATTTTAAAAATTCCCAATTGAGCCCTCCAAAAAATAAGTTTGGTCAGAAAAAAAGTGGGTGAGTGGAGGTAGGAAGGAAAGGGAAGTGAGGGTTGGGAATATGAATGATTTAATTTGGGTTTCTCCTATTGGATAAATGGAATCGAACAAGGAGGATGCACACAGAGCCAAAGAAGGTGCAGAAAAGAAGTTTGAGGAGAGTGATCTGGTGGGAGCTAAGAAATTCACCTTGAGAGCACATCAAATATACCTGTCTCTCAAAGGTCTCTCCCACTTAATTGCAGTCATTGACATCCATGTTGTTGCTGCCAATGTGAATGAAACTGGTCTTTTAAATTGGTATGTATTTTACATGTGCCTTCTGTTGCAGATGAGGTTGTTATTAAGAAGAAGTGTTGAAGACTAGCCCTCCTCCTCCATCCTGACAAAAACAAGAGCATAGGAGATAAAGCAACCTTTAATCTCATTGGAGTGGCCTATCACCTCCCCTTCCACCCCACTAACAAGGTTGGTTATGATCTCAACTATAATATAGATCCCCTCCTCCTTTTGGACTCTCTGTACTTCCCATTCTTATGATGTCTTAGACAAGTACCATGATGAAAACTTGTTCTTAGGTGTCATGCGTAAATCCACTATCAATGAGCACCCTAAACTTGAGGTAAGCTTCTTCCATATTACTATTCCTATCATATCCCTCCCATCCTATCCTACCATCTCTTATATCAGCATATCTATCCTAGCATCTAATCCATCCTCCCTTCTTGTTTTTGACCTTAATCAGGCCAAGGGCACAATGTTGAAACATGATTTGGACACCTCTTGGTATACCTAATCTTTTGTAACAAATCCTTCAATATATCATCACAAGCATTCCAACACAACATCGTGAGTGGCATATCTAGAGTGGGGCATATGAAATAGTCCTTGGAGATCACAACTTTAACCCATCCATATATCCATCATGAATCACCCATCCATTCCATCCACCATAAATAATTCCTTAATCACCCCATCCAATCCTCCCTTCCTCCTTGGTTTTCCCTTATCATTGATTCCAAGCCAAAGGATGTATAAACGTAATCCAATGCAACCATCTAAAAATAATCCAAGCATTGCAAGCAAATCCTAATCCACGTAAATCTCACCAAGTAATTTAAGCCATCATCCAAACACATCCATCGATATTGTTCCTAGCCTTGCTGCAAGCCTTGATCGAGTCTGAATCAAATAATCATTGAGTTATATCATTCACAATCCTTGTGTTTTCCTTGCGATATATCATTCCCACATTAACAACACTATCATCATCAATCAATCTTTAGCTTTTTAGCTTGAATCAGGGCAACATGTTTGTTTGTCTTTATATAATTTTGAGCATGCTTTCTTACATTATTATGTGTGTTATTATTTTGTTTGCATCCGTATCGGTCCTTGTCACGTGTCACCACAACGACATCATGGTCTTCCATATCATGGTGCCATACGACACATGTTCACTTGCAACCTTTTTTTAGGCTAGTTCTATGCATGAGATACATTATCACCTTGGTCTTTATACCCTAGTGCATAACATAGCATGCTATATCAAACACTAGGTTGCTCAATCTACTCAAAATGCCTATCATCCACCCCATCCATTTACATCTCCCTCCCCTCCATCTCTCAACCAATCTTCTCATCCTCAACATTCATCTCGTACCTACTTATATCTATTATCCTCCAATCTTTTTCATCCATCATTAACATCTAATCTTGTATCCTCATCTTTCTTTCCCAACATATTTTTCATGCATTTCAAGAGCACACCCGTGTTCTTCAAACCCACCTATCCTCTTGACGGGGCATTCCTACCTCATTCCTCTTCATCACTCCCATCCTTCTAATGACTGGGGCATCCTACCACTAGTCCCATCTCTCTGAAAATCTCTATATTTTATCATCTTTGAAATGTGGTTACTTCTCTTAGTTGCAACACCATCTCAAAAAGGGACAAAATGTAGACACCTGAAATTCACCATCGCATCGTAATTGAGTTCTTATTATTAATCCCCTATCTATTCTTGCACTAATAAATTAAATAAATTATTTAATTAATTAGGTTATCCCTTTCCTATCAGCTAATTAAATAAATTTTATTTAATTAGTTTATCCCAATGTTAGTTAATTAGATTTAAATAACTAAGCTAATGCCCTAACATTAGTTAATTAAATAAATCATTTTATTTGATTGACTATGCTAAATCCACATCATCTATTTTATTTAATTAAAAAATTGTAACATCCACGTTCTAAAAACATAGTAAAACCAGAAATTTACCATAGAGTAAATCAACAAGGTAAAAATGAGATAGAGAAATTTTTTCTTTTTATTTAACATTTAATCAAGTAACTACAATCACAAGATTTCTCTTTACAAAATACAATAAATCATATTGTCTTTCTCAATTACAATATTTGCAAAAGTAAATCAATTACATATACAAATTTTAAAATAATTATTGCTTCTGAATATCTGACATCTTTATCACAAGTCCTGGCATGTTTCCTGCTTGGAGAGAGTATCTTTCCAGTGATTTACCTCCATCCACAGACTGGCAATCTCCCACACATCTTCCACATAGGAAGTGGCCCTACCCTTCACGAGGAATATAGACCTTAGGTGACCAGTGGTAATTTGCCTTTCCTGAGTACATAGTGTTGTATCCTACACAACTCTATCAACCATACAATGCTAGATACCCTCTAGCTAAGTATGATTTTTGATAGGTTGTGCAATCTCGATAATGTGAACTGACAATGCATGCAGAAAACAAATGCATTACTTTGGCCAAAGTTTCAATATATATAGACGTTCGCGATGGACGTAGTCGTAATGTTCACCCACCCCAACTTGACTTAGATATTGTCGTATTCTTGCAGTTTATCCTCACCAACTACGTTTAACTATATAGTCTTGACAACTTCAGTATTTTAGTCTTCCCAACCTAGACAAATTTACAAACATATCTATATTCCATAGACCTTATCGATTACCTTTCTTTACGAGGATTCTCATTGCATCATTGCAATACCCGAGATCCAATCTTATTGACACTTAAAGATCTTAAGTCGATTCATTATCAACTAAGATGGTTACCTTTTAGAGATTAAGCGTCATAGTCTAGAAAATTATTTCCTTTCTTACAAGTAAGAATAAATATAGTTAGGGTACTTGTCCTTACATTCACGTTCTATGTAATGATCACAATAATTTAATATAAATAATTACCTTATCTGGGTCAAGTTAAGGTTTAACTAAAGAGTTTTATCTAACTCAAATCTAGTCTTTCTAACTTAGGTGGATTCTCTAGGCACTGTCATTGCTCCGTAGACCTTATGGAATGACTATCTAATCTTGGGTATCTCTTTGCATCTTTGCAACATTTGAGATTCATCACTTATTGACAAGTAATAGCTAAGAGAAGTTGTGACCAAAAAGGTATAATAAACTTTATGGTTGACTAACCATTTAATAGTACCTCTTGCATGCTTGGAAAACCTGAGGTTTATGACTTATATCTCAAGTTGACTTGTAACCAAACAAATAGGTTTCTCTACCTAAGGATAAACATTATCGACTAATAACAAATCTCTTTTCAATAAGATAAATATGAACATTTATTATTTAGGGTTCTCAACCCTTTAATGTCTACCCCCATAAAATAACTAAAACGGGTTATAACCATAAAGGTGTCATCAAAATAATCTTTAACCCTTCTAGGTTAAACTAGGGTTTTATTTTACCCTTGAATAATCCATTATATCAAAATAACCCTATCTCATAACTTCAAGACTAAGGTTTATAAAGGACCTTTGGTTTAACTCAACCAAGGTTAAGAATACTATGGTTTTGTAATAGATAATAACTCCTATACAAAAGGAATATGAATACTTTCAACTTACCTTTCGCGTGATGTCATTGACCATCACTTCTTATATACTCATATATGATTCTATACAAAGTCATTTCTAGATAGACTTAGTCTATTTCAACATAATGGTTTACTATTATGCTATACTCATCAAGATTAATAGAATAGACGTCAAAGACGGTCCTACGACATTTATCGCATTTTCCAAACTATCCCTAGTTCTTTTACCACTCAATAGGTTTTACCATAGTTATCATAGATCACCAAGAATCTAAGTTCTTTTGAATAAGGAATCGTTTTTGACATTTATATATAAACTAAACCAAAAATGGTTTTCAAAATGATATTATCACCATTTAATATTTTATCCTGTATTACTCACAGCTGGTAAGTTTTACTACCAAGTATCATCTACTATTTCAATGAAACTCTATTTCATGACTAACTTGTATCTATATAGTTGGTTGGCCTCATATTGAAACTCACTCATTGAGGCGACTAGTTAACAAGACTCTTGATAACTACATTATCTTTTTTCAAATATGTGATAATAGAAATCATTTGGTTCTCCGTACTACATTTTGACAAGTATCACAATTTTAAACAATAAGCACAGGGTCAGTCTTGTAAGATAATGAAATAGATTTCATTGTTAAAACATGCATCGGCCTTTTTAGGCTAAGTCGACGCTCACTAGTTTATACAAAGATAACATAATAGTCATATAAAGACTCTATATCCTTCTAAACACAGTCGACTCTCTCCTTGTTTTGAATAAAAGTAATGAACTTGAGAAATAAGCTACTCTGCATATTCGATTGCTCTTCATATAGTAGCATAGAAGACTTAACAATCATACGATTATTCATTGCCTTTTGAATGCATAAATTGTAGAAGTGTTTACCTGACAACGACGGTTTACTGAGATGTATTGGCAGATAGAAAAACTTTTGTGTTTGTCCCAGACAACCACGTTCTCACCTTTCACTAACTTCTTCTCCCACTGCCCATCGTGAGTTCTTTACTTCTAATGACAAAGACTCCACAAAAATAACATGTCCACCAAAGATACGCCATCGATTGGCTGATTCATGGCTTTGAGGGCTCAAACAGACTCATAATTAGTCATCCTAACTATTCGCTCCCACTTCTTTGTAGTTAAAAACACATTCAATACAAAACAATTTGTTTCATGATTCAACTTCAACTGCCAGCTATAAAAATGCAATTCGACAACATATGTTGATGATGTAAACATCATTTGAGGAGATCAGCGAATGTGGTTGGATTAACCACCACTCCTCTTCTAAGAGATCGCCAACACATTTAAACTAACTTTGAGCAATCAATTATCACAAGGAGTGATTCGATTCATCATGCAGTTACAATGATGGCACTCCATAATATATGCCTACGGTTGCTCAAGAGTAAGGATTATTAACTTATCATGAGGTATTATCCTCATTCGATGCATATATATACTTGTTTGTTTATATCAATATGGTTTACATAACATCAACTCTATTTGATAGTTATGATTTGATCAATAAAAATAATAGTAATAAAACAAAGGTTTACGGATAATGTGAATGGGTCGAGTTTACCTCCCCATCACAATCCTTCATTAAAATCACGTCAACTTGTCTTGACGAAATCGTCTTGACATTAAAAGTTGACAACAAAACACTAAGTGACTTAATAATAATAACACAACCATTTTACGACAATGATGTCATAACTTTTACATTAAACGTATATGGTCATAATTCTTACTCAGACGACGTCATTTACGTCACAAACGACTATGTCGACACAATACGGCTTGAAAAGATTCGAAAGATATCGACTACCCGTCAATTAGGTTCAAAGGTATATTGACAAGAAAAGACTTACCTCTTACGACACTGGTTCACATTTTTGTTAAACACTCATACTCATTTGGAAAATCATCACTCGTAACTCGAGGTCTATATTTCTCTCCTCGAAAGATACTCTCTCTCTCTCTTTTCTTTGAGAGTGATCTGAAAACCTATAATCCTATATCAAACTTGTAATCAACAAATTATGATCAGTGCATCATTATTCAAATAATAAACCAAATCTCATAATGCAATATTAAATTGACAATAACATATTCATTTCCATAATTCCATAAATGACATTCAATATAATCTATGACTTTCCTCGACATTAATCTAAACATCATAATAGATTTACTTATGTCCAAGTAAAAGTAAAAAGTATAGCAAGACAAAAATTGGGGATGCAACAAAAATTCTCATTCCTAAAATCCACATCATTAATCTTAGATGTCAAAACTAATCTTCAATCCTAACCATTCACTTAACCAATGTAATTTCCACACATGTCATAATTGTAGTTCCCTATTCTCACACATGTGTGAGAAGTCCCACTTGTCTTAATAACACATCCTCATAATCCTTCTCACACATGTGCAAGAGCTTGCACAAGGTTCAAAAAGTACCTTTTAATCCTCACCCTCTATCTTTTCTTATAAAACCCTATCCATCCAAATCTTCACAATCCAAACCTTCATCATGTGTATCAATCACCTAGTGACACTTGGTGGCTTCTCATGCACCCTAATCTCTTAATCAACATCATCCATTGATTTTGCAAATCAATCTCAACCCTTGATCCTACTCATAAAAAATTTATAAATGAATCATCCCTCAAGCCAGTTTCAATCATCAAGTGGAAACCAATGGCATGTTGCAGATTTGACAAACCACATTCAACATCATCTTCATCAACACACCATCACTTGGAGCACATCTCAACATCAAATGGAAGGTATAATTCTTTTTATGTTTTACATTACTTAAGTTATCTTTCATTTACAAGCTCTAATCCAAGGTAGAAGGTTAACAATAGTTCATATTTAAACTATTAGTTAGATTTCCCCTTCTTCACTATTAATGAATTATTTTTACACGTAAATTTTATAGATGCCTTGATTTTTATCAGAGCATGTAAGTTATCCTCTAGTCATGTTTATTCTTGAAAATAATCGGTGTGAGAAGATTCTTTATTTTGGACACATTTGTCATTGACTTTATCTCATAAAATTTTTATAGGCTTTGGGTATGGCCAACAAATAGTTGTTATCAATTGTATATATTGTAACTTGTTTTTCCATCTACATTTCACAGATGCATAAAAATCAAGTTTCTTAATTTTTTTTCCAATATCATAATTTTTGAGATAATGATGAATAAGAGTATATCATGTGTGATTGGATCATTGAGTGTAGTGTCTTTCTTGTTGCCATTTGTCATAAATTATAATGTTACAAGTAGAGGATATTGTCCATGTCCATCGAGGATTATTCAATATGCACTGAAATTGTAAAAATTGATCTATTTCAAGGAGTCATTTCTGTATTGCTTTCTAAAGGAATGCTTTAATTGGAATCAAGTATTATATTTGCACTATGATTTATTTTTGTACAACTTTACATTTTTGTTGTTCTTCAACTTTAAATTTTGTAGTCTATACAACATTTTAAGGCTTTGCAATAGATAAATTACTTGCAACTTTAGGTAGGGACTGCAACTACAACATAGCCCTTGTTTGCTTATGGAAAAGATGATGTTGTTTAAACCAAGGGGATCAAATTAATAGCCTAATAATGACATATTGCATGTCAAATTACATGTATATAATAAAAATACTAACCTTTATCATTTACTGAAGGCATCATGGTAGTGAGGAAGAGGAAACAAAAAAAGAATAGCTCAAAGGCAATGGAAGAATTTACAAAAGGGAGTTCAATTGAATTATGTTGACTCTAGTGAGAGTGGCACTTTAGTTACCCAATCAAGAATAAAACCAATTCGAGTCCAACTATGAATAATGGACATTATGTGTATGTTGTTGATGCTCCTCTCAACCCAAGTGAGAACAATGTTATTGCGAATCAAATTGTGAAGAAATATTCCATTAGAAGAGAATGGAGACAAGAAGAAATGAATGGTTCTTTTAGGGATGCAGAAGTCATATATTTTCCTCAAAAGTAGCTAAAAAGATGTGGGGTGTTCCTTCCAACACTTGACTTACTAATTGTTAGGATTGACAATCAATAAAAATAAGGGACCCAACTATTGTATTGAATGAAGAAGATAAATAATTTATCCAATGGTGTGGAGATATGGCTAAAATTGGCCATGGTCACGAGGTAATTCAACTAAAGGAATATGTAGAACACATTTGTTAGCCAAGGCCAAATCATTTTAAGGATGGTCTTTTAGATAGATCATGGTGGGGTGGGTTCCATAAGCACCATCTAGATTTGACAATAAAGAAGCTCCAATCACTTGTAAAGATTCATCCAAGTATATGTTTTCTGGGATGCCATTCATTTGATCGAGAGGGCCTATCATATAGCTAATAATATCGCCTTGAGAAAATATATTTCAAAGCTACTATATAGCTCAATGCGATGTTGATTTTGTTAATCAAATCTTTCACCTCCTAGCACTTGTCTTACCTAATCATTTGCCTTCATAATAGTAATTAATCTATTCAGAGTAATACTCTTGACAAAGATAAAATAATGATGCTAATGCTACACATCTTGGCAACTTTCTCTGATAACTTGGAAATAATGTTTACCACAAATCAATAATGTAACGTGATTAAACATGTGTACAAGTAGGAAGTAGTTGTGGGGTGTGAGTTATTACTAAATTGGGCACCATAAGTGTGCCCCAGTTATATAAAAAGATCAGAGTGGATAAAAATATTATGTTGATTTAATGTAGTGGGGTAAATAATCCTAAGATTTATTTTTTCAAGGCCAAAAGATAGCTAAATCTTACATAGATAATTGTGAACTAGGGTAATGCATGATGACCTAATTACGTCCTTGGATGACAACGATATTTTCCTAAATTGCTACATCCTCTTGCTAGATCTATCCTTGGTGGAATTTAACTCACAAATACATCTCATTTTTTATGGCCATGGCAATCATGTTGCTTTCAACACAATCAAGAGGCTAGATCTTGGGCATTAACCTTGTGGCATTACCTTCTCATACTATCCATAAGCTTCAACCCTTAGATATAAATGTGTTATAACCATTTGAAACAAACTTCAAACATTTAATATCTAAATGGATGGAAAAGTATCTAAATCATGAGGTAAGAAGGGCAAAATGAGTTGAACCTAGTAGCAAAATTTTCAAGCTTTCCCTTATATTTGATTATATTGAGGATTTTTTGAAGGACTAGAATTTGGTCTCTAAACTAAAATTTAATTGTAAATGATACGAGGCCAAGTGCCTTCCATGTTGAATAAGAAGATGAGGTGACAAAAACTAAAAATAAATAAAAGATAACAAGAGTGCAAGAGGTTGATGTGCAACAATGTTTGGATAAAATGACAAAGTCACATGCATCAGGTGACAGTGTTGATGTTGAACAATAATAACCAACCAATGACACAAATTATAAACATGAATTGAACTACTCATGTGATCCAAACACAAAAACCAAATGATTTAACGATGATAAGAGATTGGAAACATAGGTAAGCCACATTAGGTTAAAGAAGGAATAGTTAACCTTGGAATGTAAATTAATTTAAACAATGAAGAGGTATAATTATCCATGCCTTCCCCCTCCTTTACTTCCAAAAGAAGTGGTTCATTATTATGTAGATTCATCAAACTGAGAAACCAAAGATTTGGATGTTAATGTAGTAACATGCCAACACAATCAAGAGGTGAGATCAACTCAGGATATGCATAAACATTTAGATGGTCCATTGAGGAAGTTTTTGAAGTTGCTAATTAAAAGGGTTCACAAGTATAGTCACCTAAATGATGGTGTAATTAGGCTCAATAGGTAGTCACAGATCCTTACAACAAATCAATACATAATCATGCACTAGCAAACTTCACGTCTTTGCTAGTGCATGATTATGCACGTGATCTAACCATTTGAAACAAACTTCAAACATTTAATATCTAAATGGATGGAAAAGTATCCAAATCATGAGGTAAGAAGGGCAAAATGAGTTGAACCTAGTAGCAAAATTTTCAAGCTTTCCCTTACATTTGATTATATTGAGGATTTTTTGAAGGACTAGAATTTGGTCTCTATATTAAAATTTAATTGTAAATGATATGAGGCCAAGTGCCTTCCATGTTGAATAAGAAGATGAGGTGACAAAAATTAAAAAAAAATAAAAGATAACAAGAGTGCAAGAGGTTGATGTTCAACAATGTTTGGATAAAATGACAAAGTCACATGCATCAGGTGGCAGTGTTGATGTTGAACAATAACAACCAACCAATGACACAAATGATAAACATGAATTAAACTACTCATGTGATCCAAACACAAAAACCAAATGATTTAATGATGATAAGAGATTGGAAACATAGGTAGACCAACCGCATTAGGTTAAAGAAGGAATAGTTAACCTTGGAATGTAAATTAGTTTAAATAATGAAGAGATATAATTATCCATGCCTTCCCCCTCCTTTACTTCCAAAAGAGGTGGTTCATTGTTATGTAGATTCATCAAACCGAGAAACCAAGATTTGGAGGTTAATGTAGTAACATGCCAACACAATCAAGAGGCGAGATCAACTTAGGATATGCATAAACATTTAGATGGCCCATTGAGGAAGTTTTTGAAGTTGCTAATTAAAAGGGTTCACAAGTATAATCGCCTCAATGATGGTGTAATTAGGCTCAATAGGTAGTCACAAATCCTTACAACAAATCAATACATAATCATGCACTAGCAACAAAAATCAAGGAAAGAACTTGACAAATAAAGAGCAAGTAAAAAGTAGTAGGCCAAGGAGAGGAATATCTAATGCTTTGTAGAAAAAGAGAGGAAGGAACATTAAAAACTTGAGAGAGAATTAAAGAGATGGAAGAGGGAAGAGGAAATGATCCATACAAAATGGAGGATTTAAAGGAGTGAGAAAGACTTGATAAAACACATGAAAATAGTGAAGGACATGAATTAGGCACAAAAATAGGCAAGTAGGAAGAGGCATTGAGTAGTCCCTCGAACCCTCAATTTGAACAATAAAAAATTATCAAGGATATATACAACATATTAATCCCATATTATGTTGCACTTAACAACTTCTAAGTTAGTAGTCATCATTCCCCTACAAAACAAATCCAATTTACTAGGCTTTTAGATCAAGTATTTGATGCAGAGGTATTGGTACTATTTGGTTTTATTCACACAATGAACCTAGACTTCAAGGTTTCCCTCACAAGAAATTTCAAACCCTTTGTAACACAAGCCTATACAAGGCTATTCAAGAGAATGACCTAGTCTAGGACCACACCCTGGTGTCCACCCACATAGACTACTCAACTCTCTTTTGGGGAGTCTCTACTCAACCCAACCAACACACACACTTACCTTCTAGGCCAACACCAAGCTACCAATATCCCTACCAATAGGATCTCACACTACAACCAATACAAATTTGTCAAGTACATGACCAACATATGGTCTCTGAACCAATAACTTATTTCTGTACCTTCAAGGATAGTGGGCAGCAAACTACAGTATGACTGCACTATGACAGTGCCTAAAGAGACCTATTCCTTGTAGTCCTTGAGATCGGCTAATCCAAGGATAATTCCTCAAACCTCCAAAGGACAATCTAGACTCTTTGCACATTTAAATACCCATTATGGACTTACAACCATCTACCAAGTTGCAGGGCCGTACTCTGTTCCAGGCATCTAATGACAGTGAACTCTTCTCTTTAGGGAATAGGCCTAATTTGGGGTCTTTACAAAGGAAATGTGTCACATTCACTTGCTCAAGACCAGACAAACACCTGCATAGGTCTGTTTTCATCTACAAACACCAAATACATCCTCCATTTGGTCGGTCTCTTGATTGTTCCTTGAAACCACACTGATTTCCACTTTTTGCACACTAACTAGTCACTATGTAGACTAATTAGAATCATGCCAAGTGCCTTGGAGTGAGGAGTGCAAACCTAACAAGAAACAAAAACATGAAATCTACTCTATCTCCCTCCATCCTACTGAAAATGGTTGATGCCTTTCAGAGGATAGAGGAGAAATCACTCATTTTGCCACAAAACCCTAGTTTTGAGGGTTTTCAGACCAGTTTGCACAAATCGATTTGATTCTAACAACACAAGGGGTTTCAAGAGGCCTAACTACACTCAAATGAAAGGTATTTCAAAGCACTAACACATTTCATAGGTTTCAGATCCCCTACAGTCCGTACGGAGCCGTACTGAACGACTGTTTCCAGGAAAACGCAAGAAATGATAGTTTTTGCACTCCAAAACTTCTAATTCTCATTATTCTTGGCATGTGATTACATTCAACTGCCTATTGAAGGCTTGAAGGCTGTTTTTCCTCCTCCACCAACTGTACAACTGCTCTCCAAGGGTAGTTAACCATTGGGTATGACTTCCTTCACAAGAAACCACATGTTTCTTAAGTGGAATTACATTCAAATCGACCATATTAAGGTCTAGATTGGACAAGTCGACCAAATGGACCAAGTCCTTATTACAACCCATGAAAATGGCTTCAAAGCCTTAGGAAGAACAATATAACATGACAACAAAACATGACATATCAAAAAGATGACTAGAATAGGGAGCTCCTGCACCAATATTGTCTTGTCATATTTCTGCAGTGATGGTCTATATGCCAATCATGCTTCTTATTGTATCACTTCCTCCTAGTAATACATCAATAGAT
Source organism: Cunninghamia lanceolata (assembly GCA_027924645.1). Taxonomy (NCBI): domain Eukaryota; kingdom Viridiplantae; phylum Streptophyta; class Pinopsida; order Cupressales; family Cupressaceae; genus Cunninghamia; species Cunninghamia lanceolata. Next base: position 15,713 of record BSBN01000326.1, on the reverse strand, counting down.
AGTTTTAGAGAGGAGCTAAAACCATTTTCAAGCTTTATGGTAAATTAAAAAATGAATTCCATGTCAAGTTTTTGTAAAAGATATTGAAAATGGTAAATTTTTTGCAAGCCTTATAGTCAACAATGATTTTTAATAGAAGCAAATGATTTTGTTATGTCTTGTAAGTGGGCTACAACAAAAGACTATGTCACCATCATTACCATACTATATAAATATAATTCTATTATTTGATATACTTTTTGTGTTTTCTTTAGGTAATTTTAACAAAGTAAAAATTTATAATATTTATAAATGGATTGTTATAATATTTGTATAAGGTAATGAATATGACAATTTTTTTGTAAGCATTATAATATAGGTAGTAAACTTTAACAATGTTTTAATACAATTTTTTTGTTAAGTTTTGTAAGTGGATTGCAAGAGAATATTATGTAACTGTTAACACCGTGCAATATGAAGTAATTTATATGATATGATAAAATGTTCTTACCCTTTATATAATCATAGGTCGTGTTTTATTGAAGTGGTTTTGATATGGATACAAATATCTAAAAGCGGTATACAACCACATAAAAATCTTGTAACTATTTTTCACCATTGAGCTTAAAGCAAACTAAATTCTACCCAAAAATAAAAATCCAACAAACATATACACTCATTCAATGAACTAAAAAACACACTTTAATCAAGAACAATGGAAAAAAAACTTAGGCTATTGTCCTAGTAAGGTCATAATTGACCTTATGTATGATTGATGCCTTTTTTCACTAAGCCACAAAATCCTATGAAAAAATGGAAAAAAATTCGTATTATTAGTTAAAAGTGGGATATAGATTTCCTTGCACAGATATAGTGTCATAAGACATGTACATTTTATTTTTATTTGGATATATGATATGCTATTTTCACTATGTATGAAGTTTCCATCTCCATGGTAGCTTTTGCTCCTACCTAACCATATGGATCTCTAATTTTAGGTTAATATAATCCCCCTATTTTATTTAAAAAACACGATACTTCTATAAAAATACTTAGACGAAAAAGCACACAACTTAACTAGTAATATTAATGGGCATGGTTTAGGAGTCTGTTATCTCCTTTTGGTATTTATTGAGGAAGAATACATAGGTAAAGGGCCTACTGGCTTGTTTTTATTGTGTCTAGTATAGGCATTGTTATTGCTACACTTCATTCCTCTACCCTACCCAATGCAATTGTCCTCTATTATCTCTTCTTGTGGCTTCTCCATCTTGCACCAAATACAAACCCTTGATATGTAAATCTATAAAAAAACTTCTTAAATACACAAAAAACTACAAAAAGAAAATCAACAAGTGGTAGCAAAGCCTACAAGCCTCTCTTTTCATCTCATAAAAGATTTGATTCCTTATAACTCACTTAGTAGGCAACACTGAAGCTTATGTAATGCCTAATAAAAATGGATAACATAAACCCCCACAAAATCTATTGTTATGAAATTAGTGTGAAATGTGTGGTCCAACAAAGTAGAGCACTTAAGACTTCAACTAAAAGGGGAAGGAAAAAACATTTTTTAATGTCTACAATGTTTAATGTTCTATACATCTAATTGTATAAAATAACTTACAACATATTAGCATATGAACCTTGATTGCCAATATGGCTGTGATTGGATAAGTTGAAGTAGTTAAGAGCCTAGTTGAGATCCTACATTTTAAATAAATGTAAAAATAAAAATTACAACCAAGCTATGAGTGCCACACTCATTTTGATACTTAACTAGATCTAAAGGGTGTAGTCACCAATAAAATAGAAGAAAGTGAGTTGTGCAGTTGAACAATGACGCAAACAATAGCTATGAGTCCCACCCTCATTTTGATACTTAACTAGATCTAAAGGGTGTAGTCACCAATAAAATAGAAGAAAGTGAGTTGTGCAATTGAACAATGACACAAACAATAGCTATGAGTCCCACCCTCATTTTGATACTTAAGTAGATCCAAAGGGTGTAGTCACCAATAAAATAGAAGACAGTGAGTTGTGTAGTTGAACAATGACACAAACAATAGCGCTACACACAATGAAGGAGCGGTTGGTGGTGCTCCAACAATACCCTTGTTTCGTTGCTGCTCTCCCTATTCGATACCTGTGTTGTGTGGTGTGACACTTTTTGGATTATGCACATAATAACTAAGATTAGAGTTTTGTAATTATTGATCACATAATACTAACAACATATTGCTAAAATGCTTATTTTAGAGTTAGATGTATTTAATATAGAGGTAAGTTTGTACACATAAATACAAGAAAAAAAAGAGACTAGATGAATGATTGAAGTGGCCATGTGAAAAAGAGGAAAGGAAATGATACTTAATGACTAGGAAACTCTCTCACCCCTATTTATAATAAATTGTGGATCTTAAAAAACCTTTTTAACACCATATAATATGGCGCCATGTCAATCCAAAGCTAACCAGCACATCTTCCCCTGTGCCAAAATTAAAAAAATTCCCAAATGTGCCCGCCAAAAAGATGAATTTGGTGGTAAAACAAGTGGGCAAGCAGAGGGAGGAAGGAAAGAGAAGTGAGTGAGAGTTGGGCTTACGAATGATTTAATTCGGGTTCTCCTGTTGGTGCAATGGAATCGAACAAGGAGGAAGCACGCAGAGCCAAAGAAGTTGCAGAGAAGAAGTTTGAGGAAAATGATCTGGCGGGAGCCAAGAAATTTGCCCTAAAAGCACAGCAAATGTACCCGCCTCTGGAAGGTCTCTCCCACCTCATTGCAGTCATTGATGTCCACATTGCTGCTGCCGATGTGAATGGCACTGGTCTTCCGAACTGGTATGCCATTTTACAGGTTTCTTCTGCTGCAGATGAGGCCATTATTAAGAAGCAGTACCGTAGATTAGCTCTTCTCCTCCATCCTGACAAAAACAAGAGTGTGGGAGCTGAAGCAGCCTTTAAGCTCATTGGAGAGGCCTCCCGCCTCCTTTCAAACCCCGCTAATAGGGCTGTTTATGATCGCAACCGGAATAAAGATCCCCCTTCCGCCTTCTGGACTCTCTGTTCTACCTGTAATGTGCGGCTTCAGTTCTATACAACCTATCTCAATTGCTATCTTATTTGCCCCCAGTGTGCCACACCCTTCATGGCCGTTCCCATTGCCGATCCTGCATCCCATCCCGCCCGCCGTAAAGGTAGGGGAAAGAATAAGGAGAATCAAATGCCCCCTCAGAACAAAGATAAAAGGCCTTCAAAACCTCGACCTTGCAAGGGCAAGGACACAGAGAATGCAGCTACAAAACCCCAGACTGCCATGGACAAGGAGAGTCACAAAGATCAAGCTGCTCCGAAGCCCCAGCCTCCCAAGGAAAAGGAGAGTCACAAAGATCAAGCTGCTATGAAACCCCAGCCTCCCAAGGACAAGGAGGGTCACAAAGATCAAGCTACTATGAAACCCCAGCCTCCCAAGGACAAGGAGAGTCACAAAGATCAAGCTGCTATGAAACCCCAGCCTCCCAAGGACAAAGAGGGTCACAAAGATCAAGCTGCTACGAAACCCCAGCCTCCCAAGGACAAGGAGGGTCACAAAGATCAAGCTGCTACGAAACCCCAGTCTCCCAAGGACAAGGAGAGTCACAAAGATCAAGCTGCTACGAAACCCCAGCCTCCAAAGGACAAGGAGTGTTGCAAAGATCAAGCTGCTATGAAACCCCAGGCTCTCAAGGACAAGGAGAGTCACAAAGATCAAGCAACTACAAAACCCCAGCCTCCCAAGAACAAGGACAAGGAGAGTCACAAAGATCAAGCTGCTACAAAACCCCAGCCTTCCATGCACAATTACATGCCCACTCACAGCAAAGATCAAGCGGCTACAAAACCCCAGTCTTCCAAGGACAAGGAGAATGCCAAGAAGAGGAAGGGGAAGAAGGACGTCAAGTTTGACAGAACTGCATTTGATAGGCTATTTGCAGGGAGTATGAGGGGGACTTCATTGGATGAGCAGAGCAATAAGAGGGCAAAGATACAGGTTAATTAAACAACCATTTTACTTTTCTTTATCAATCATCGTATGTATGTTTCTTAGAATGCAGAAGGTTTTTGTAGTCTGCATTAATGAATTTTAAAAGCTTTTGGCATAAGCTGTTTTAGCAGATTTTTGCATCAAGGTTTTGGGTCATATTAGTATATATTTTTTCCTTCTAAAACAAAATTGCAATCTGGTGATTGTGTGAAACAATATAGGGCAAAAACACAGGTTAATTGAAAAATCATTTTGCTTGTCTCTAAAAGCTGAAACCCCTTTGTTTCTTAGAATCAATAGCAAAAAATTTGATACGAACTGTGTAATAGATTTTAACATCAACATTTGAGATCATATTATTATTTTAAAAAATCCTCAAATCATTTGGTGATTCTGTGAAACAATATGCCCCAATCTGCTGTCCTCCATTTTCAACCTTCCATTTTCAAGTATATTCAAATTTCAATTTATGTGCAGAAAATTTACATAAAAACAACATATGTTGGCTTACATTTACATACTATTTATTTGGAGATCTGTTCATTCATGTATTATTAGCTGTATCCTTACTGGGTTCTATGATGTCACTTCACTAATTTTGCGCCAATGCTACCTGAGTTTAAGGTTACTGCAAGTAGATAATGTAATAATAAACGTTTTGTTTTGATGCTCAATTATAGGGTTTTAAATTTAAGGGTGTAAAAATAAATTAGGGTTAGTTTTTAAATATATTTTTAAAAATGCAAATAAAATGCTATTTATTTTAAGTTCGCACTCAATTAAATGGAAGGGTGTTCGATCCTTCAATTTAAATTAAAATTTAAAATTTAGAAGTCATTTTCTAAATCAGGCATATGAACCAAATCATTTGTGCAAATGTAGATTTGATTCTTGATGAGGAATATATAAAATTAAAGATCAAGACCAATAATTAGACATGAGAGCACATGAAAACAAGGAAAATTTGAGTTATGTCCCAGAGCTTAACTAAAATCATGCCACTTGTACATTTATCATTGCATAAGGAAAAAATAGATCAAAGTGAATCGAAAACAAATAGGAAAAGAGCTAGGTATGCAATTTTCATCATTACAATATTATATGTATGCTCATTTAATACTCCTAATTTTTTAATAAATTTTTTTAAAACAAAATATTCAATTTATTTTTGACTTCCCTATATTTGCTCTTATTAAACTTTGATATTTGAAGAGGATAAAAAGAAACTAATAATATTTAGGTTAATACATGTAATGACCAATCAATTCATTAATTAACCTAGATAAATGAGTTGAGTTTAGATAAAGCACTAAACGTATATTGAAATTGACAAAGAGGGAAAGCAACGCTTAGATTTGTGTACGACAATGGATGTTTTGTTGAAATGTGTGCATTTGTGATCCAACTAAAGATTTTGCTATTAGATTTGTGATAGTGGAGCTTCAATAGATTGGCTACTAATTTGTACTTTGTTAGGGTATCTAGAAAATCATGGCCTTTAACTTTTTGCATAGCCTTGGATTGTATATTTTTGGCCTTTAGAGATCTGTTTGCCTTTTTGTACCTAAATTGGGTGGTGTTTAAAGCATTAATACAATCGACTATTAAGAGGGAGAATTTGTAAAGCCCACCTTTGTTGTTACTCTTACCACACCATTGTATTAGGACATGTTTCATGATATTATGTTGACCCACTTAGATAACATTTTATATGTATGAGATTACATAACATTTTACTTTACATGATTAGAAATGTTTCAGGTTTATTATTCTTATATGATGTTTTAAGAACAGCGACATAGATGTATAATGTTAAGTCTCGATTTATATATCTTGTAATGTGCTATATTATTATTGTGAATGATTATGAACCTATTGAATGTGTGTGCATTGCATGTATTGTTCATTACATGGATTTGAGAATCCATTTCTATAATGTGATTTATGACATGAGATAGTTTTCCACACATGTTAGTACACTGGATATGGGGCATGTATGGCGTGTGTGTATATTCTCCATTGGCTTAATTATTGTTGTTTTGATCATAATTCTTGATGTATTTGATGTGCACAATGAGTGTGCAGGAGTATAAAATAAACTAATGGGAGTTAATTCGAAGAGAGTAATATGGATATGTTCTCCACTTTCTTAATCCGATTGTGGGATGATTAAGACATGTTTATGTACATACTAGTATAATCCCATACCCAATCTTGTGAGATTGTGGGCACCCTTGTTGATACCTTGTAAATGTTGTACATGATGTTTAATGTTTTAATTATGGTATCTTGTGATGTTCCAAGTACTTAGAAATGATTAATATTCATTTGTGCTTATGTTTGAATGTTCAAAAAATGTTTGGAAAAGGGCTTGATCAGATTTGCAAATAGACGAGATCTTTTGGGCTTCAAAATTAGTTAATGTTTAGTCATATAGGTGTAATTTGGCTTTTGAATGGATATAGATGGGAAATGTATCTCCTAGAAGGCCTTAGTAGCACTTTGAAGATATTTTAATCACCTACTTTATGAAGATTTGATTTGCTTTTGGACTCCCATATGAATTAGGATTAAGTTTCATTTGAATTTGAATTTGGAAGAGATTTGATTTGGGAAAGATATTTTGGAATGAGAATTTGGATTAAGTTTCATTTGAATTTGAATGTAGAAGAGATTTGATTTGAGGAAGATATTTTGGGATGAGAATTTGGATATGAATGTGAGTTTGAGAGAAGATATTTTGGTGGTTGATATTATATGAGATTTAATAATTCTTGGAAATTAAACTTGCCTAAATATCCATAATGTGATTTATGAAGCCTTGTCTTCCCATGAAGGAAATGACACATGTCAAGAATTAATTGGTTGATGATATGTAAAACTTGAGTTAAATTTATATAATCAAGATGAGGGATTTTGAGAGGGGGTTGCCTCTTGTTGGATTCATTATTGAAAATTGGAAATGAAAGTTTGAGAGTTGGAGGAGAGATAAGAAAAGAAAACCATAAGCTTGGATGTGCTAGGATTTTTGGAAAAGCTTGAAGTAGGTGTGGAGACCATTCTACAACTTCATGGTATTTTGAACATTGTCCATAGAGGTTGGAACTAGTTTTATCATGCCTTTCTTATTGCTTGAATCTTCTCCTTGTTTAAAATAGTATGTTTATTCTTTTGTGTGCATAAAAATGGCAAAATGTGTCTATTTCATTTATGGTTCATTTTGTTGAAAATAAAGGTCATGGCATCTATTAATGGAGTCATGTGTTATTTCAATACATTTCCTTGTGGTTATTGATTTAAAGAATGAACAAGTCTTCTTTATGGGTTGAAAATGTATTTTGAACCTTGTTGGGGTCTCTTATATAGAGTAGACTTACCTTGAAATGTATAGGAAATTGCCATAGGATTTAGGAGGCAAAGAGTGTAATTAAAGCTCATGCATAGGTTGTTCTATGCTTGGGAGAGATAAGGGAGGATGATGTGATGATTTTATATGTTGTTTTTATGATATTTTGCTTAAAGTTGATGATCCTTGAGAGGGCTTCATTTAAGCATGAGTCTCATGAGTATGCTTGCTAACCCTTGCTATTGGATTTGGAAATCCTTAGTAATAGACAAACTTTTGCCTTGCTAATCTATGAATCTCATTTGTGTTGATGAAGAGTGATCTTCCTTGTCTTGCCTGAGAAAACCACATATGCATGTTTGTCAATGTAGTTACAAAATCATGCTTGAGTGTTATGTGTGAGAACCCATATTTTAAACACCTAGTCTTACTCTTGTTGGCTTGGAGCTTGAAGGCCATGAAAACTTGAAAATCTTTTTCCTTTATCATGTGGAGAAAATTGTATGCTATGCAGTTTAATGGTGTTTGTTTCTTAAATACGTTGGATTTGTAATTGAAACTGTAAACTATATTATGTATGTCAATTTGGGAGAATATGAATAGTGAGTAAGCTAAAATCGTTTGAGTGATCTATGGACATTTGTATGTTATTTGTTGTAATTCATGGAATTGAGGTTTTAGTTCATTGGATTGTTAATTTGTAGGTTGTTAAGTCTAATTAGGATCAATAAGAGGCTTTGGTACAAAGTTGGATCAATGTTCATTATGGAAAATGTATCGTTCATTATTTGACTTATTGTTTTGCTTATATATGTATTTTAGTTTATTGAATTTAAATTCTAATTTTTAAAGCTTATTGGGAAAGTATTGAGACAAAGTCTTGAGTGTTGGTATGTGGTGATTGATCATGTAAGTACTGTACACAAGTTATGTATCCTCGCCGGGGTTCAGGGTCGGGTTGGACCCTGAGCGGGGGTTCGGGGGCGCAGCCCCCAAATTTTTTTCCCTCTTTTTGCACGATCGAAGTCGGTTGTTAATTTTTTGTTAACCAACAAAAGAAAAACGACATTAAAAAACCCTAATTCTAGAAGCTTCCTAAAAGCTTGTTATAAGCGGCTGGGATGTATGGTACACTGATGTATTCGCCAGATTGTAATCTGTTTTGCACTGGATAATAAAATCATTGGATGGTTGAGTTTCTACGGATGTAGCCCATATTGGGTGAACCACGTTACATTTCTGTGTTGATCTCTTTTGTGTTATTCCTCATTGTTATATTTGGGTTATTTAATTTGCATATAATTGTTAGTGTTTATTGTTTTGATCTGCTCTAACCCTAACATTGAGTAGACAAATTTGGAAAATGTCTATGGTTCAAGAGCACTAGGGGGCACTAGTGACCCTAAGTTGAGCGTCAATAGTGCCCAGGGTTCTAGTGCCCCAATAGGGAAGGTTAGTAGTTCTCTAGAGGGGCACTAGTGCAATTAGTAATGCCCTAAGAGATCACCTATGTAGGCAATAGTGCCTTGACTTGTCCCAGATTGCTAGAAAATTGTTTTTTTGAGTTTTGTTGTCTATTTTTATGCTTTCTAGTTTAATGTGTTTTTATTAATTAGAAAACACTCTGCTCTTTGAAATTGATCATTGTATTGTGCATTAGTGAATGGTTGATGTTGTTCTCTCTTGTTCCCATGCTTAATCAAATTAACGAAAGATATATGATTCATTAATGTTGTAGTAATGTTTCTCATGCTTTGAAAGGGAAAGAAACATCTTGTTCTAGTCCTTTTGCTTATGGTTAAGAAATAAGCATATTTGTGAATCTAGTTTACCTATTTAGTGCTTATGGAATCAAATTTGTTTCTTGTTATATTGTTTGGGTATGTTGAGTTGCATTAACTTGCAATGCCATCTCTCTACTTGAGTGTCATCTACATGTATGTTCTGCACATGTAAGATGCTTGTACGCAGTGTTGTCATGTGTAATGACAAGAGTGTGCTAGAGTGCATTGCTCACTAGTTGTGTAATGCAAAAAAAATATTGGTCTTGTTTTTGCACGTTTTGTCATTTACAAAATTTGGGCATTATAGAATTTGTGTTTTGTCTTGATAGCAGAGGCTTTATTAGATTGATTCAATAGTGTTTTAACAAGTTTGAAGATGTATCAAGTAAAATACAAATGCCTATGTATCTATTCTTATAGATGCAAATGTTAATGCAATGCTTTAGATGCTCTTGTAATGATATGTCTATGGTATGATCTCTCTTTGTTGATGGATGTCTAAATAACCCAAGGCTATGTTTTTTATACAACACCCTAGCATTCAAATTTGAATATTTTGCACTTGAGTTGGCAAGTAACTACTAAGTTGGAGTTAAGTCAACTTGTGCCCTTGGTCAAATTTAATTTTGGAAATTGGGGGTCAAGGCTACCTTAGAGGTCTTGAACCAGGTTTAGGGCCACCCTAATAGCCTTGAATCAGGTTCAAGGTTGTCCATGTAATCTTGACTTAAGATTGATTGTAGTAGGATTATGGGTTTGGTTCAGACTATTGGGAAATGGAGACTTAAGTTCAATGTAGGTTTAACCTAAATGCCAACTCTTGTAAAATATGCCATTTAAACACTATATTATTGTATTAAGGATAGATGGTTAAATCAAGTCCAAATTAAAAAAGAAAAAATGCTTAGAATACACTTTTCACATCTTATATCTTTACTCATTCAATGCTTTTAATTTTATATTTTTGATATTTTTTAGGAAAAAAATATTAAAAAAATTATCATCTTTCAATTTCAATAAAAAATTTAAATAGTATTTGTATACGCCTAAAAATGACACATTCATTCTAAATAAATATTCTTAATATTTATTCTCTTCTTATTTCTTCTATCAATTAAATAAATATTCTAAGTTTATTTGATTGGTTCATTATCCCATAATTAAATAAAATCAATTTATTTAATTAAGTTCCTTTAATTCTCCTAATGTCTCACATAATTTAGGAATTATTTAATTAATCATAAATTCCTCTATCCTAAGTCCTAATTCCATAAATCCACCTCACCTTTCCACCTCACCTTTGCCACCTCACCATGTTGCACATGTAATTAAATATTTTAAATATTTAATTAGCTAATATTCTCTCCTCCACATGTCCTATTTGTCCTCTAGTCAAAATTAGTTAACTCATCAATCAAATCTGTTAACTAATTAGTTAATTGAGTTCACTGGACAATCTATTATGTTGACTTCTCAATCAACCCAATTAACTAATCAATCAATTCAGTTAACTCCCCAATCAATTCACTTAACTGATTGGTCTATTTTGTTAACTCTTCAATCAATTTTGTTAACTCCCCTGTTACATGATGGAGGTGGGACACTTGTCCTCTTTCTATTTGTTGCACATTCCTCGACCATTCTCAACCATTGATCTTCTTACTTCTTCTCAACCATTGATCTTCATTCTTCTGAGTCTATAAAGGGAACCTTATTCCTCCATTCTAATAATCTAGGCTATTCATATTGTTACTCTGCAGAAATTCACCAGCGCGCCTTTGGCACCCCAATACAATTTGCTTGAGATCACCCAAAGCTTTGAAGTTCCTCTTCATTGCACGTTTATCACCACAGCCATTCACTATCGACATTCTTGAAAACAACAAAGGATTGCACTCTTTGAGGGCCTACTTCATACAAACAAGGACGATCTTGATAGGCAAAAATAGAAGTTTCGATTCAAGGAAGGTTTTTTGCATTGTGTTTGTTCATTGCTTCATTTTATTCAATCTTCTTAGTTTCACTATTCTATTGAGTTATGGGTATTTGATGTTGTTTGTTGCATATTCATTGTTGATCCTATTTTACCCTAACAATATTTTTTAATGACTGAATACGACATAAGGGCGCCATAACCCATATAAAATGATTCAAAAAACCAACTGCGGGCTGCTAAAAAATGAGGGCTAGAAATCATAATATATTGCTTAGAGAGCGATTACAAACCATCCATCTATCATAGCTATTACAACTTCAAAATTTTACCCTGTATGTAACCATCCGATATTATATACAACAAAAGTCCTTGAGAAAACATATCTATACTATTTATAGCAAAAAACAAACTAGGCAGTCTTACTAAGCTTATTCCTACCCATCCACCGTCGAGCCAGTTGCCATATCATCACCCTTCAAGGCCTATGGAAAAGTATTCTCAGACTCTTCCATCACACCCGAGTCCTCCAAGCCTGTCAGAAGTTTTAGAAAGGCAACACCTTCCAAAGTTGTTTGCCTCCAAGATTCCTTATCCACACCATGGGTCAGTATATCAAAGGGGACCCATGGTCCATTGTAGATAGGTAAGAGGTCGGGCCACATGCCATGCTTACACCGAAAGCCAATGCCAAGGATAGAAATCTACAGGATTGCCTTCAAACTGCATCTCCATTCTGCCTTTATTAGGGCCCGCGCCAAGGCAAGAACCGATTCCTTTGTTTCTCCCAGTTCAAACAACACACTAATAAACATGGCGGCAATATCATAATTAACCCGATATTTTGTCTCCAGACCCATGAAAGTCTCCCCTAATACTGCACTAATGGCATTTAATCCTATATGGGACTTCATATTGAAAACCTTCATCAACCTTTGATTTGTTATTGCCCCTCTGAAAGCCATCTTCCTTTTGCCTGCTACCAAGGGCATTATTGATTCCATACTGTCGAGGGGTCCGCAATTAAGATGTAAGCAAAGAAAAAGTAGAGCAAAAACCAAATGAATTTCCCCCAAATATCTTCATACTCAAGATTAAATGCTTCCGTGAATGCTTACCACCGCCTACCTTGCTCACACGAGCCATGGTACCCGCTGAGCACTCCAACATTCTATATACTAAATGCAAAGTAAAGAGGTTCATGTGAACACACATGTTGAAATTTTTGATTTTGTGTTGACACAAAAGTTGTCAATCAACGTCCCCTCCATCCAGCCACGTTGGTTGGGGACATGGCATTGCCAACTCATCCAAAGACATCATCATGGGCCCAACCCCAACCCACCAGCACACACCCTAGCTTCCTCAATTATAATGATTTCTAGGTTCAGAAGAGAGACCTTCCAATCCTCTAAATTGTAGCTGATTTGGGATTCCAACTCCATGTCAAAAGCAAATTTTGCCAACAAGTCTACCTCCCTATTTGCCTCTCGGTAGACGTGATTTACCTTGAAATCCCTAAATTTGTCTACTAGCTCCAGTCCTCTTACCAATGAGTTATTTAATCTCCAATTGGGAGTCTATTTGTTTTGGATGGCATTAATCGTGATTTGAGAATCCCCTTCTATGTGGATCCTTCTTGCCTCTAGTGAAAGGCCTAATTGTAGGCCCATGATGAAGAACTGCATTTCTGCTTCATTGTTGGACTAGATCCCAATCTTCCTAGATGCTGCTCAAAGTAGCTTTCCTAACTCATTCCTGATCACGTAGCCTATAGTTGCTTGCCTTGGGTTTCCCCTAGAAGCTCCATCAAAGTTTAATTTAACCCATCCTCCTTTTGGCGCCTGCCACCTTGCTTAAGCTTTGTTTTCCTCCGGCTTATCCCGAGAAGCCCCTTGAACGGGGGGGACTATAAGTCCCTGCTAGTTATCTCACATGAGCCCACCCCATGTCGTGAAAGACCTGACTTTATATTTTTTATTTCGAATCACGTTGTTTGCCACCTCGATGATTGTTCTTTCTATCTTTTTCCATAGAACCTCCACCTCCATTTCCTTATCTTGAAAGATCCTCCTATTCCTCTCCTTCCACACCTCCCAAGAGAGAATTGAGGGGCTTATGACCCAGAGGCAGGAGAACATTGCCTGCCTATAAAGCATCAGCTAGGCATTAAAGGTTTCTAACAAACTGCTTGGGAGTGCACTTTTCCATTTCAGATTATTCATCAACCTCTTCCAACAAAGCTCTATGAAACTACACCCTCTTAAGAGATGATTTCCATCTTCCTTTTCTTCTTTACACAGGTAACATTTGAAAGGCCCTGAGTGACCAAGTTTTTTCAACCTTTCTCCATCAAAATTCTGCCTTGCAAATCAGCCCAAGCCAAAGCTCCTTCCTTGGGAAGGCATCGGTTATCCCAAATAAGGTGGATTGGCCAATTCTCCTTTGCCCTATCTTCTTCCTCAATAATGTATCCAACTTTCACACTATAGGTCCCTGACTTGGCCCCACACCAAATAATTATGTCTTCTCCCTCTGAGATCGGGATTCTTCTCCTCTCCAATTCATATTTTAGAACTTCTATATGGAGATGTGTAATCTCTAGATCCCCAAACTCTTTCCATATCCATTCTTTGATGCCATCCTGCTCATGAAGAAAAACATAATCTCTAACCTTATCACCCCAAGGCTGAGTTAGAGTGATCCTAATTTCCTCCAAACCTTCGATTGATTTTAATGCTCTGTGCCTGTTCCAAGAGTCTTCCTAGAAGAGGGCCTTTCTGCCATTCCTAACCTCCCAAGATATGTGACTAGTGATGAGTTTTCTGCACTCCATAATAAAATTCCAAATTGCTGAATCTTTTGGTGGATTTTATGTAGTTAAAATCCTCTTTGGGTCATTGGAGTCCATATACTTGTGTTGTAGGATCCTTGCCCACTTCGACTGTGGTTTGTCAAACATAAACCATACCAATTTAGCCCCTAGATCTTTATTGAAAGAAGACCTTTACCTGAAACCAACCCCTCCCATTTGCTTCGATCTGCATATTTTTTTCCCAAGCCACAAGAGGGTATATCCTACCAAGTCAACCTTCCCACTCCAAAATAAATTTTTCATACTTTTGTCAAATCTTCCTCCACTTTCTTTGGCATTTTCAAACACTTCATAGAAAAAATGGGTATTGTTGAGATTACGGATTTAAGCATTTGGATCCTTCTTGCTAAGGACGACCACCTTCCCTTCCATGAGTCCATTTTATTTTTACAACTACTCACTACTTGATCCCGTAGAATGGATCTATTTGCCCCTTGGAAAAGCGGGGTCCCCAAATATTTTCCTGGTAGGTTTTTGATTCTCAGTCCCAATTTCTTAGCTAAGACCCTCTGCTTTCTGAGGCTGTGTTGAAGGAGTATACCTCTGATTTGTTCCATTTAACACTTTTCCCTAAAGCTAGACAAAACCTTGATAGTGTATCCTTAACTACCTTTGCCTCCCTTTTGCTTGCTACTCCAAAAAATAAAGTGTCATCAACAAATTGCTGATGAGTGGCGGCTTCTACACTTAGGGCTATTGTAATACCTTTCCATCTACCCAACCTGGCTTCTTTCTGAATGCATCTACCAAGTGCTTTTTCCATGATTATAAATAGAGAGGGAGATAGGGGATCCCCCTGTCTAATATTGTTACTTGATTCAAAGAAACCTTTTGGGCTTCCATTCACCAAGATTGAGAATCTAAGTGTCTCTATGCAACTTTTGATCCATTAGACCCATTCCTTACATAGCCCGAACTTCTCGAGTATTGCCAATAGGATATCCCTGTTGACCTGATCATAAGCCTTCCTAATATCTAACTTCACAATCATTCTTTCTGCTCTACTTCTTCTCACCATGTGAATTGCCTCATGGGCAATGATAATGCCATCGGAGAAAGATCTCCCCGAGGTAAATCCACTCTGCTCTTCTGAGATGAGAAGGGGGAGAAGCATTTTTATTCTATTGGCCATTTCTTTTGAAATTATTTTAGTCAAAGTGTTGCAAACGGAGATAGGCATGTAATCATCCATATATTCCACTACACTCCTTTTTGGGATCAAGGCAATGAAAGTGGTATTAATTGCTTTCAACATTGTGATGTTCCTCCTAGCCTCTTCAACAGCCCTCAAGATATCCTCCTCTATGATATCCAGAATTTCTTGAAGAAAAATGCTAGGAAGCCATCCCGTCCTGGGGCTTTGCCAGGGGCCAGCTGGAAAGATGCCAATCTGACCTTGTCTATAGGGAAAATTGGGTTAACAAGATCAAGCATAAATAAATCAAAACCCAATCCTACAACCTTCAAGAAATAGATCAAAGGACAATAACCATAATTCAATGCAAATAATCAAAGAACATTATCACCTAAGATTGTATTTATTCCTTGGTTAAATGTGGATTGCTCTTGTACTTTGCATAACCATGGTTGCAAAAAGCGTGAATGGATGATGTGTGCTCAAAGGATGTAATGTGCTCAACAATAATGGAAGCTCAAAGTGCTCTATGAATTCCCAAAGCTTAATGATCGCAAAGGATTTGTGAAGAGGTGAATGGACATGTATATAGCTTTTAGGGAAGATCGATCAACGATGGAGGAAATTCAATTATATC